>CM038044.1:4152083-5419166 GCA_021397845.1 Areca catechu
AAAGAAGTTTCATGTTCGCAGAGCTGGATCCTTAGAACTGATAAAGAAGGTAGGACCCCATGTGCACGATTTGCCCTTGGAGTTTGGCTTTAGCTTTACCTTCAATATCGTAAACCTGATCGAGTCTAGGAAACGGCAGTGATTCATAGTGAGGCCTTTAAACCTATCCCATCCATTGAGAGTGAGCCTGACCCTAAGTGTCCACCTATATTTTGGCATGAGATAGGAAAATGGATCGAGCGTGTCCTGGACGATCAAGCTACCTTGACTCGAGATAGCGATTTTCAGTGCCACCTGGTCTGTTGGCAAGGTCTACCAGGATCCGATGCTTTGTGGGTTACTCGAGAGGACTTGTTGCACCTCTACTCAAACCCTCCAGAGAGACACCACATTTAGTGTGACCCTTACTCGATAGGGTCGAGTTTCGCCTATCCCGGAAGAATTGATGGGGACAAGAGGTCCCAGACTTTGGCAGAGGCATCTCAATCCTCTGTGGTTATCAAATTAGAGTTTAGGATTTGAGTCCAATTTGTAATTAGGGTTTAGTTAATTTGAGTGAGTTCATTTGAGTTTTGTGGGTTAGTCCATATGAGTCTTTGTGTGACTCCTGAGTCCTGTTTTGGGTCCTTTCAATATTTGAATCCTGTATTTAGATTTTGATCCATACTATTAGGGTTTGAGATTAGTTTTTGGATTGTCAAGTAAGTTAAGTCAGGTCAAGTTTTGAGTTATGTAAAATTTGAAATTCATTATGTAAGTGTGAGTTCAGTCTATTGAGTCCAATCTAGTCCTGTAAAAAGAAGAAGACTCAAATCATTTTGAAGCCTATCAGCATAACACTCCAATCATCCACCTAGTTGAGCCATTTAGGAGTATGAAGCCATCAAGGGAGACCTGGAGGACATGTGATCCAGCTTACCAGAGAGGAGAATAGCTGAAGAAGCCCTGAAGCCTTTCGGCATTGAAGTGGGACTCTCAGGCCCAAGAGCAACCAAGAAGGCACCAACCCTTAGGGTTACCACCCCTTGGTCGGCCACCCTTAGGGTCACCACCCTTTGCCAGCCAAGAGAAGGAGAGGGAGAGAGAGAGACTCAGTCAAAGTGGAGAGAACTTGAGGGAGAGTTTGTATAGGTTAGGGTTTACTGTGAGATTACTTGTATGCCCTTTCTTAAGCCCCAAGTTTGTAAGCCTATATAAAGGCCTCCCATCCTCATGTAATTGGAGATGAATTGATGAACTAAATTGAGTTTTCTCTCTTTGCTGTGTGCGAGCTATGTGCGTGCTGTGTGCGAGCTGTGTGTGAATTATTTTTTCCTTGTTCCTGCGCCTTGCCTCCATCCCCAACATCAAAACCCTAGCCACCCTCCTTCCAAGCCTTGGCCGCCCAACACAAAACACTCTTTTCCTTGCTATTTTTGATTTATTCCTTCATCCCTACACCATTTTCTAACCTGGAGATGGTGATTTGCAGGTCCTCAGTTCTCGCGAATCCGAGGATACCTTCTGATCAGCCTTCGGATCACCGAGCAAAAAGTAGCGAATTCACAAGGTCAGAAGCTTGCTTTTCCAGGTAGCATCCAGGAGCGAGAGTGATCTCTTCATGCACGATCTTCATCAGGTGCTTCAACCGTTGCCAGGTACACCCCCTTGACTCCCCAGTAGTGGTCTTGCAGAAGAGCAGCCTTACCAGGGTTTTCTTAACCTTGGCGATCCTGTTTTCTCTAACTTTTAGGGTTTATTTCTGCATGCATGACTTCTAAAAATTTCCTAGAATTCTTTACTTTGAATTTTGGCTTGAAATTCAGGATCTAAAACCCTAAATCCTTAGTTAATCATAAAAAAATACTTTACATGCATAAATCATCCCACATCAAATATTATAATAGATAATAAAGTATAAAATAATATAAAAATTTAAAGTTTTAGAGTGCATGGTATGAGTAGCACAAAATCATGTGAGCTGGCACCATGATCAGTCTCTCCTTGAGAGCTCTGTCCTCTAGAGTTCTCTCCTTGATTGGCATGGCTCTGGCCTCTAGAAGATATGATGCATAATTTCTAAAAATAAAATAAAAAGATTCACTAAATTAATTATACAATTATGGATGGCGATGAAAGATTTAAAATGATTATAAAGAAAACATGTGAAAGAAATTAGAAACTAGATATATTGAATTGATCAATGAAAAGTTATCTTTAATTGTACTTTAGATATTGCAATATTCTCAAACTGCATTATTTAGCTGGTGATAGTAACAGTGATGCAGCTATAACACCGGCCACTCATGATATATTCCATTCTAAGATAAGCATCTATCATTATGCCTGGCACTAACATAGCTTAGGGCCCTAGCTTGTGCTTTGCAAACCGAGATCTGAATCTCATGCATACAAAACATACATCCATACACATCTAATTAATTAATTAATTAAATTAATATTTAAATAAATAAAAAATAAACATGCATTTAATTATTATATCGATGTGCTTGTGAATTTTTTTATGAGCCACCAAACTAGCTTGCTATTGACTTCATTCATAATCAAAATTTAACTCTTTCTTCATCTTTATTTACATCATTTGCATCATGAACTAGCTAATATTATTAAGTATAATATTATGAATTAATTCATATTTTAATGTATATAGACTATTGACTTTGTTAAATTCATATATATTAAAATATTAATTAATTCATGATCAAAAATTATCCTCGATGATATTAGGCCAGTCCATGATCGTATAAATAATGTAACTAAATATGAAGAAAAAGTGAAAATCTTGATAGTGAATGAAGTCAATAATAAGCTAGTTGCCATTGGCCCTTGCGTGAATGACTCCTCGACTGCTATGCTACATTTAATTTTGGTGATTGACAGCTATAAAAAACTAATAGAGGCCATCTTCATTGTTGCTTTTTCCTTTTTTGGTGGTTTGTCTTCTCTTGTTTCTTCTTTTTTTGCTATGGTGGGTTCTGAGAATTTAGGAAGTGAATTATCATCTGAGGAGAGGGATTTTGCGCCTGATGCACCGATTTGTACTGGACTTAGATAACTTGGCTTGGATCTTAGTCCATTACGTAGTCCCAGGGGAGTTTACCTTTGAACTCCTCAAAGTTGATGATCGAGTGAATAATTTACCTTCGAGTTGGCTTGGAATGTATGAGGGTGCATTCCAAGCAGGCTTGGACTCTATTATTAAATCCAAGCCTGACCTGATCAACTTCGGGCTTGGCCTGAACCATGACTTGACTTCAGGCTATCCTAAGCCCATTTCCAGCCCTATCTGCATGCCGAGATCCAAATCTAATGCATACAAGACATGCATCTATATACGCCTAATTAATTATTTACTTAATTAAATTAATATCTAATAAATAAATAAATAAATATTTAATAATTAAAATAATAAATAAATATCTAATTAACTAAATAATAACTAATTAGTTAAATGAATAACTAATTAATTAATTAAATAACTAATTAAATAAAATAAACATCTAATTAATTAAATCATTAAATAAATATCTACTTAATTAATTAATTAAACATCTAAATAAATAAATAAACATCTAATTAATTAAATCAATAAGTAAACATCTATTTAATTGAATAAATAACCAATTAATTAAGTAACTAGTTAATTAATTAATTAAATATTTAATTAAATTTTATTAATATAAAAAAACTAATTTTTAATGATAGCTCTAGCACTATTGCCGCCGTCATTGCTAATACTCATAATACAAATGCAAGGCAGGTTATACTCATAATATAACTTAGACCCATGGATGGCGAGCTCCACGGATGGAGGATGGTAGATCTAGTACATAGGGAAGGATTAAGGCACCATAATAGATGGATGGGAAATGGCAGATCTGGCATGCAAGAGGGGTTGAGGTGCTGAATAGATCTATGTTCGATAGAACATCGATGGGGGAGAATAATGGGAGGCGATGGCATGGGGAGGATGATCGGGCATGATCGCGGGAAAGGGAGCCGGCGGGAAGGATGAGCTGGTGGGAGAGGGGAAGCTAGCAGGAGAGGGGGAGTTGGCGAGAAAGGGGAAGCCAACGAGTGTAGGGATTGTGGGGAGAAAATTTGGAGGCAACGGTATGAGGAGAATGATTGGGTATGATTATGGGGAGGGGAAGCTTGTAGGAAAATAAAGATTTCCTCAACCCCTAGGATCGATCAAATGATTGGAATCATGCAAATAGTTTGAGAAAAAATTGCATACCTATATTCATCATAATCCTGATTTGATGCTTACATGAATACTGTAGGTAGAGTCCTCTTCGGGCTTCCTAAAAAAGGTAGCTCTTGGGAAAAAATTACCATACAAAAAATCACAATACATGTGAAATATATAAATAGAGGAAGTAGAGATGTGACCTAGCCAATAAAATGAAAATACCCTAACCGACCCTTTCATCACGAGTCAAGTCAGGCTAAGGCCTATATTGTGCCACCTCTGCCACACCAAATCACATGAGGTGCTCCTAGCCTAAACAATGATCACATAATAATGGGCTCAATCTACGTCTATCAACATGGACCATAAAATCAATCTGGTTTTAACAAAAAAACTTTAATTAATGTTAGCCTAAATTAAAAAAAATTCTCATATTCTTCTACTTGGGCTACATTAATTATAATTTTAAAAATATTTTATTTTAAAACAACTCTCAGGTTAAAAACAAAATGTGGCCACCATATGATCCATAGACAATACCTACAAATGACTCGGTCCAACAGTACTCTATGATGTCGAATCATGGGATCATTGTATTACTTATCCGATATAAGACTTATCCATGGTTACAAGCATCATAAACACCATCAACATGAGTCTTGATGTGGTAGTGTAGCAGGAAAATACCATCAAGGTGATCAAATAAAACATGCTATTTTCATTGTCAGTCCTTCAATTTCTTTTCAACATGCTTAGAAACAAAATAAGCAAGAGAATTTTTAATGGCATCAAACAACAAGCCATTCTATCTCACATACTCAACAATGATGTCAATAATAAGACATCACAACAAATCTGAAACTCAATACCTGGTCTCAGTCAGGTACATAACCAAAAGATATATCTTATAATCAAAATAAATTAAATATATATACCCTCAATCATGATTTTTCTTTAATCACATGCTTTATAACAAGCTAGAGAAATCACACGAGTTCAAAAGAAGTCTGTATATCTCCAAACACAATTAGATCTCATAATTATCAAATGAGACATATCCATACAACTATCATTCTTAAGAAAAACATAATCTTGAGATACTATGTTGTATTTTATTCCACATGTGCACATATAAAATCATATAATAAAATAATTATCATGACAATAATGCATGTAAAAACTCATGATATATGTAAATGAAAAATAAATTCATGATAATAATAAAGTCTAATTACAGAGTCACTCCTACTAACCAAGTACATCGAAAGAGCCCAATATGTCCATATTTTCAATAAGCTTTGCAAAGCATATGGACTTCAAACATTTGGTCAGAGGATCAGCTAACATAGACTCTGTATCAATATAATCATAATTATATCTCTATTCTTTACAGGATCTCTAATGGTCAAATACTTCAGTTCAATATGTTTAGACTTGCTGGAAGACTTATTATTCCTTATGAAGAATACCGCAGCCTGATTATCACAAATATCAACACAGGTCTAGAACTCGAATATAAAATTTGAAGTCCAGCCATAATTTTTTTTAACTAAATAGCTTGAATAGCAGTTCCATAACAAGATATAAACTCAGCTTGCATGGTAGAAGAAGCAGTCAGTATCTATTTAACACTTTTCCATGATACTGCACCACTAGCCAACATAAAGACATATCTAGAGATTGATTTCAGTTCATCAAGACACCCGACATAATCTGAATCTGAATTTCCAACCAACTCAAGATTATCAACTATCCTATACATGAGTATATAATCCTTGGTTTTCTATAAATACCTCATCACATTCTTTACAGCAATCCAATGTTGATAGCCTGGGTTTAATAAATATTTACCAAGAATACTTACTATGAAGGCAATATCAGGTCTGGTGCAGACTTAAGCATACATCAAGTTCCCTACAGCACTAGCATAAGGTATACTTTCATTTAATCTTTCTTAAGCTGATTCTTTGGATATTGATCTTTACTGAACTTGTCACCTTTAACCACAGGTGAATCACAAGATCTATAATTTTCCATATTAAATATCTAAAGAATTTTGTCAATGTATGCCTTTTGTGATAAACCCAATAGACAACGATATCTGTCCTTATGAATTTCAATTCCTAAAACAAAGGACGCCTCACCAAGATCTTTCATATTAAATTTTCAGACAACATTTGTTTGGTCTCAGAAAGCAAACCAAAATCACTGCTAGCAAGCAGGATATCATCAACATACAAAACAAGAAAGATAAAATTTCTCCCACTGATTTTTAGATAGATACATTGATAAACTTTATTCTCCTCAAAACTAAGAGAGGTCACAACCTCATCAAACTTTAGGTACCATTATCATGATACTTGCTTTAGACCACAGATGGACCTCTTTAATTTGCATACCAAATGTTCATTATCATTTTCTTGAAAACCTTCTGGCTGCTTCATGAAGACTTCTTCATTGAGGTTACCATTCAAAAAAATAGTTCTAACATTCATCTAATGTAGCTTCAAATCATAATAAGCCACTAATGGCATAATGATTATGAAGGAATCTTTTGAAGATACCGGAGAGAAAGTTTCAGTAAAATCAATTCCTTCTCTTTGAGTGAAGCCTTTTGCTACCAGTCTAGCCTTGAAATGCTCAACTCTTCCCTTAGAATCTCTTTTAGTTTTGTATACCTTTGCATCCAATAGGTTTACAACCATCAGGAGGCTCATAAGCTCCCATACATCATTATTGGCTATAGACTGTATCTCTTCTTTCATGGCATTTATCCATAGATCAAATTGGGAAGAACTGACAGCATCAATATAAGTAACTGGGTCAACCATATGCCCAATATTAAAATATTCTTCCTGAGATAAACATAGAAATTATCTGAAATTACAGATCTTTTTTGTCTAATAGATCATCTTACTTTAACTTCTTTCACTGGTTGAATATTCTGAATAGGTCCAAGAGGATCATGGATTTCATTATCCATTCCTTCAATAGGTGCAGGAATTAAATTTTTATTCTTACTGCATATGAGAATAGAAATAGTTTTTCCTTGTGCATTATCATCATCAGTAGCAAGGAAAAAACCTTCATCAGCCACATCAAGTTCTTGAAACTTTGCAGTAAGAGACTTCACGATTCTGTTACCTTTTCCTGGACTATAAAACCTATATCCTTTGAAATGTTCTAGATATCTAATAAAGTAACAACGACTTATTTTGGGATCAGTCATTCTTTCTGAAAGATTATATAATTTTACTTCTGTAGGACAACCCTAAACCCAAAATGATTCAAACTAGGTTTTCTTCTAGTCCAGAGTTTAAAGGTGTCTTCAATACAGATTTATTGGAACTCTATTGAGAATATATAAAATAGTCTTGAAAGCTTCATCCCATAAAACTCTGGCATATTATACCTACTTATCATGCTCCTCATCATATTTTTAAGGGTGGATTCCATCTTTCGGCTACACCATTCTACTCAGGACTTCCAGGCTTGGTATATTGAGGAACAATTCCACAATCCTGTAAATACCTGGCAAATAGATCCATTTGCTGCCTAGCCATATCATGTCTGCCATAGTACTCACCTCCACGATTAGATCTCACAATCTTGATAACTTTTTTAATTATTTCTCGACTTCAATTTTAAAATCTTAAATTTTTGACGGGCATCAGACTTTTCTTTAATTAAATAAATATAGCCATATCAAGAAAAGTCATCAATAAAGTGATAAATATTTATTACCATAAATTATAGAAGAATAAGATCTACTAATATCAGTGTGAATGATTTCCAAAAGGTTTGAACTTCGAATTACCCCTTTTTTCTTGGTCTTGGTCAATTTTTTCTTAATACAGTCAACACAAGTCTCTATGTCCCCAAGATCCATAGCAGGTAGGATGTCATCATTAATTAATCTGGTTATTCTTTCCTTTGAAATATCCCCAGGCATTTTTTCCACAACATAAAGAATTTATCATTAGTCCTAGGACATTTGGCAACAATACTTTCAACACTTATAGAAGCATTAAAATTACTAGTAACCAGAGACAATCTATGTAAACCATCAATCAAAATACCATAATCAACAATTTTTGAATTGAATATCAAATTAATTTTTATTACTGAACATGAATCCATAACTAAGCCTATCTAAAGACAAAACAGAGATCAAATTCCTTCTAAAGAAAGGTACATAAAATGTATTTTCTAAAGTAATTACAAAACCAGACTCTAAGGACAACTTGACAACTCCTACACACTCAACTTCGACTTTGAAATCATTTCCAACCTTCAACTTGCTTTTATTCAGGCTCTACTTCCATTTGTTTATCAGCCCCTGTAGAGAAATAACAACATGAGTTGAAGCTCCACTATCTATCCATCAAGAATTAATAGGGACATTGACCATATTCGACTCATAACAGACTAAATCAAGGGCTTACCTCTCTATTTTTCTTTCTTTTCTAACCAGGACTTGAACTTAAAGTACTGATTTCTTATGTGTCCTTTCTTTTTATAATAAAAGTACTTGATCTTTTTCTTAATGGCAACTTTTGGACCTCCTACAAAATGATTCTGATCGTGACTTGTTCCATCCCTCTTGGAATCTTGAGACTATTTAGGAGCAGTAGGCTTTTCCTTCTTCTTATGCATAAAATGCTTGCCAGATTGAGTTTGATGTTGAAGAGTAAGAAGGGCACTATCATTTTTCTCTTTCATGACCTTTTCTTCTTCAGCAACATACTTGATGATCAGGTCATTAACACTCCATATTTCGTCAAGAGTATTGTAGGTAATCTTGATTTGAAAAAATTCACAGGCAAGGAATTCAAGGAATGTAACACCAGAAAGGAATATGGTAGATCAATCTTCAGACCCTTGAGCTTGGATTGGAGATGAGCCATCTTTAAATGTACTTTCTGACACCCCCAACATTATTGTATGTCATCGTTATCAATTCCTTCATTAGGGATCTGATCTCAGCATTATTAGATACAAGATACCTCTGTTCAAAAGCATCCAGCAGCTCTTTCACATTATCAGACTTGGGTAAACCACTTGGAGATGTTCCGAAATTACCTTTTAATAGCAATCAGACTGAGTCTATTCGACTTCTCCCATTTGGCAAGGTGGTCCTTCTGTTCAAGAGTACTTTGATCATTCAAATCATCAGGTTTGGCCTCATGCAATGCAAGTTCAATGTCAGCAATTCCAAGAGCAAACTCTAGGTCTTGCCTCCACTTATAGTTTGACCGGGTAAGTACTTTAACAACAGCATTGTTGTTGTTCATACCAAAGTAACTGTACAATCAAAAATAAGGAATGCCAAACATTAATTGATGGACATACTACAAACATATCATATCAATAATAAATAAGAGCGCAAACATAATATCACATATTCTTCTTTGGACAGAATATGTAATATGTATTAGTGCTCTTTACATAAAGCCACAAGCTAATCAAATATTATTGCATTTATGAACTTATCCCCTTTGGACAGACAGGCCCAAGAAAGATAGAGTACCTTAGCAACATAATGCTCCGTGCCACATTTTCTATGACCAAAGCTAGAGTACCTTTGGGCAGACAGGCCCAACAACCTTCTTTAGGCAGGCAGTTATATGTCATAACCAGAAAATATCCCTTACATGATGAATAATTCGATGGACTGACACAAGCAAACCACTTTGGTGATAAATATTTATGCCAACCCATAAAATTATGTATACAGGAAATAAATATCTAAGCAAAGATAGAAGGATACTCTCAAATATATGTATGTTCAATATGATCAGTCGCAAAGAGGATATTAATCAACATGTATCCACTGATCCATTTTATAAATACCATTGCATTCCAGTTAAAATATATATCATAGATAAAACCATAAGGATTCACCCATGCCCCTCTGGCATTTTATTTTGGACCAATATATAATTATAAATTTTTCAGGATCATAATTGTAAAAGGACTCATTTATAATATCAAAAATCCTAGGCCTATGTACAAAATGGCCTTTGGACCAAAATGTAATTATAAATTTTGGAGGGACTAATTTGTAAAAGGGCTAATATATAATATTAAAAATTTAGGGGTTTAAATGTAAAATGACCACTATTTTTTTGGGATTATTGGGTAATGGGTTATTAGATTTTGGGTTTGAACCCAAAACCCAAAACCCGTTAGACTTCTTCTTCCACACTTGACCTAAGGAAGAAAAAAATAGAGCTTCAAAACCTTGAAAATGAATCGGCCGCTGCCCTTGGATCCACCCCACCGGTGAGACCGTCACCAGGGCTAGCCGAGAATGGTTGATCGCTGGCTCTGGCGGTGACATCGAAGGTCGAAACTCATCCGACGGTCGGTGGGACAAGTTGCTTCGTTCCTAAATTTTTTTTTAATGCTCGGTTCAGGCCACCGATGGAGACCACGGCTCACCGGTCACCGCTGCCGGGATGGAGGGGGGAGATCAGTCATGGAGATCGATCATAGAGGTCGGTCGAGAGAGGACATCGTGGCTTCCACTATCGTTGGCCCTCATCCCTTGTCCCGTAGTTTTTTTTAATGATTCATTATGATCTGAACCCGTCGTCGGGGTTTAATTTCTCGCCTCCACCGCTACCTTCCACGTCTCCTTCACTGCCATCGCTGGCTTTCGATCGATGTCAACGAGGAGGAAGATGAATGGACGGTGGGAAGGAAAAAAGGGAAAAGAAAACATTATAGATTTATTTTATAGATCTAAATCATGACAATAGTGATTCTAGTCGGATACCAGGACTTTGTACCAAATATAGGAAAATAAAGATTTCCTCAACTCCTAGAATCGATCAAATGATTAGAATCATGTTAATAGATCTAAGAAAAAGAATTGCATACCTGTATTCGTCATAATCCTGATTCCGATGCTCACATGAATACCGTAGGCAGAGTTCTTTTCTCCGGGCTTCCTCAAAAAGGCGACTCTCAATGAAAAAATCACCATACAAAAAACCACAATACATGTGAAATATATAAATAGATGAAGCAGAGAGGGGACCTAGCCAATAAAATAAAAATACCCTAACTGACCCTCCCATCACGAGTCAAATCAGGCTAAGGCCTACACTGTGCCACATCAACCACACCAAATCACATAAGGTGCTCCTAGCCCAAACAATGATCACATAATAATGAGCTCAACCTACGTTTATCAACATGGACCATAAAATCAACCCAATTTAATAAAAAAATTTAATTAATGTTAGCCCAAATTAAGAAAATTCTCATATAGCTAACCAAGGAGGGTTGATCGGCGAGAGAAGGGGAGCCGCAGGCATCGCCGATAGGGGAAGGAGAGCTGGTGAGAGAGGGGAACTGGCAGGGGATGGGAGGTGGGGAGAGGGTGACCAAACTTTTTTTTTGGATCGGGAGAGGAGAGTTAGTGGAGTCGAGGTGGCACAACATGCCGGCGGGGATGGGGCACTGGCAGGGGAGCTGGGAAACCGAGGAAGGGAACACTCGGGGACGAGGGAAAAAGTTTTTGAATTTTTTTTTTCTAGCTCGGACTCCCGGAGAATCAAATAGGATCACTATTAGCGATGACATGCATGCCATTATTAATAGTGTTTACTAAAATTAATTTTAGTACTGCTATTAGCGATGATAAAATATCATTGCTAATTCCATCGCCAATAAGTAAAATTTTTAGCGATGAACATTTCCATCGCAAATAAAAAATGTTTGTCACTAATAAAAAATTTCAATTTTTTTTGTAAAAAAATTAGAATTTCAAATATTTTAGCGATGACTTTTACTGTTGCTGGTAAAAAAATTTAAAAAAATTAGAATGTCAAATATTTTTGCAATGGATTTACTCACCATAAATAAAAAAGTTTCATCACTAATAAAATAATTAAACATTTTAAAAAATTAAATATTTAAATGTTTTAGCTATAGCCTTGCCATTGCTAATAAATATTAGCGATGAAAATTTTTTTGGTCAACTTTATGATTGTTAAAAAATAGTTATTTGCAATGGCTAATTAGCCACCGCTAATTCTTAAATTTCTTGTAGTGTTGACCCCCACCCCTGACTGCACAGTAGGACCCATGACTATCAATTATAGTGTATGTATATAAGACTTAGGTCAAGAGAATGGATTAGGCTCCACTATCCAACCATAGATACATACACATACATGTACATTCATATGCACATAATGTATATATATGTTTGTACATAGATTTACGATAATAGCATGTAGATGGTAAAATTATATGTTGAGAAATAATAACCTTACATCGAATAGGTTAAGGATTTTTCTGGTGTTTATATACTCTTGGACCTATTCACTAAAAGTCTAGATTTTTAGAAAGGATCTCAACATGGTATCAGAGTCCACAGACCCTTCTTGCCCATCGAAACCTCTGCTATCCCACTTACTAATCCATATATTGTTCTTAGAATTTCTAATATTTTAGCTATGGATTTGCACATTGTAAATAAAAAGTTTCGTCACTAATAAAAATTTTAGAAAATTTAAAAATAAATATTCAAACATTTTAGCTATAGCTTTGCCATTGCTAATAAAAAATTAGCGATGAAATTTTTTTTTGGTCAATTTTATGGTTATTAAAAATAATTACTAGCGATGGCTAATTAACCATTACTAATTCTTAATTTCTTGTAGTGTTGACCCCACTCCTGACTACGTTGTAGGATCCACAACTATCATCATAGTGTACATATATAAGACTTAGATCAAGAGGTATGGATTAGGCTCTACTATCCCAACCATATATACATACATATACAGGTATATTCAAATGCACATAATGTATATATAAGTTTATACATAGATTTACGATAATAGTATGTAGATGGTAAAATTATGTGTTGAGAAATAATGGCCTTACATCGAATAGGTTAAGGATTTTTCTGGTGTTTATATACTCTTGGACCTATTCAGCTAAAAGTCTAGATTTTTAGAAAGGATCTTAACATGGTATCAGAGTCCACAGACCCTTCTTGTCCATTGAAACCTCTACTATCCCACTTACCAATCCATGTATTGCTTCACATTCTAGGTTCGGTCTTTTAGGCTCTACATGTGAGAGGGAATATTGAGGAATAATAATCCCACATCAGATAGGTTAAGAATTTTTATGTATATAATTTTAAGCCCATGTTTAATTTTTAGCACCAAGATTTTTAGATAAAATCTTAACAATGTATAATCTGGTAGGTTTGTTTACTACAAGAAAATAAAAAATAGCAAACCTTTTTTTCCTGATGCTAGGGTGTAGCATTAGGAGATGGCACAAGGTTGCAGTTGCTTTTAAAAAGTATCGACAAATAATGATGCTTTTAAACTTCAACAAGATCCCGATGTTTTTAAAAAATCTGGTGATGCTCCAGAGTGTCATCGGACTCCTAGTTCTCTTAATAATAAAAAAAATTGGTTCCCTCCCCCTTCAGCTTCTCTTTTTTCCCCATCCTAAATTTTCATCTTTTTCTGTTCTTTCTCACCCAACCTCAAAATTTTCTAGTTATATACTTTCTCCCACCCACCAATCCGCACCCTGCCATCGCCGACCTCCACGCCTGTACCTCCTTCTCCCATTGCTTCCATCTCCCATCCACCGTTCCGCCCTCCTCTAGTCCTTGTGCATATAAAGCTCAATGTCACCCCTGTCGATCGCGAGGTTGAACATCATCTTCCACCTGTCTTTTATTCATGCGAGTCGAGTTGTTGAGATTCCTATGCACTGATCCCACTTGTTGGGAGATCTAGATCAGCACATATGCAGCAGAAATAGCGAGAGAAAGATCAAGAACCAACCTTATTGATCAAGAATCAGCAACAACATGTTCTTGGATTCAATATCATGCAACAAAGGAGATATAGAGAAGAGATGTAGGAGAAAAAGAGAGATTATATTCCTTTGGAGAAGAACCTTGTTACAAAACAAGAACCGGAACACCGGCCTCCTCTCACAAATTCGAGAAGAAGCCCCATCTGCGGATAATACCTCAATGCAGGTTCTCCTCTCCAAAGCCCGTGGAACATCCCACGACCAAGCCCTCAATGATATCTCCCTCACATGCGCCTCTCTGCAAGCCCAAGCTATGACCATGCCTCCTCTCACCAGAAGGAGCTCCACCTGCAGACTCCCTCACACAGGATCTCTGATGGCCATCCCCCATGCAAAAAGTCCCTCCACGTGGCCCGCCCCAAAGAGGGGCGCTCCAAGATCTCAACCCCTCACGGTCTTCTCATGACCGTGAGGTGTCTTCATGCTCCAAGCCTTGATCGGCCTCTCTGCAAACCAAGAGACCCCAAAGGGGTCGCCCCTCTTGGATGCTCTTCAAGTTCATGCATGCCCTCTCTTCTTATAGAAGAGTGGGTGGTGAAATCCTCCTCAAGTTGGGCATCAACCATCTTGGACTTCTTGGATACATCTTGGGCTAACAACTTCTTAAATCTGTTAAGACTCAATCACATGGACGGTTAGGACTTGTCATGGGCCAATAACAAACTGATTAGGACACCTCACATGGTTGGGATTCCTAATGGTTACAACCAAACCAACTAACCAACTAACTGGCTAACCTCCTAACCAATTATAACAAACCTGGACCCAACCCCATAACTCAATTGGGTTATGTTACAATCTCTCAAAAAACTATCCCCAACAAATCAATGTGAGAAAACTCTCAACCCTAGATCAAGCCCCCTGACCCAATATGACTCTGGGGCTCTCTTGGAATACCTCCCAGCCTGTCTCCCGACTGCATGATATCCCTGGCACTCCCTGAGACCTATCCCTGGTCTCCCTGAGCTGCCCTCTTCATCGTTACAGTCTCTATCCCTAGCCAATCTCGCCATACCGGGATACTCCCGACTGCCCGATACCCCTGGTGCTTCTTGAGATTGTCTCCTGTCTCCCTGAGCCGCCTCTGGCATCGTCTCTATTGATGTACTCCGGCGAACTTAAGAAATATGGACTTTTCTTTCTCCATCCCTGACAAGCTCCGTGTGACCATCTGCACCCTTCATGCTGTCTCTAGAGCTGACATCTACCCATCGAAGCATCTTGCCTCCACAGCTGGAACATCAACCCGTGCTCCATAGCTCCTAAGACTTGTGCTTCACCGCACTCCTGACCTTGAACTGATGTCTTCCTACTCTATCCCCGTGACTGCAACACCAACCTGTGCTTCCATAGTGCACCCAAATAGCTGTTCAAACCTAACACCAATGTCAGACCTCTTCTCCATAGATATCCACTCCTGAGCCACCATCCCCTCAGGCTTTCCTCCAAAGCCACGTCCAGAGAATACTGCACCCACAAATCCTCTACCCTAACATTTCTCAAACTCCACCTGCTGCTGGTATTCATGGTTGATCAGGCCACGTAAAACCAACTCAAACTCAATATTTGAGAAATACCCCGAAGGGATCCTGGGGTAGAAACCTTGCAACGCTTGGACTGCATGTGGTAAGGTGCGTCTCCTTCCTTCTTGGGGATGAACCAGAGAGCAAAACTTCCTTCTTCCTTGAATCCTCATTTCCCAATGCTCGAACCCTGCTCTGATACCAATTATTAAGATTTCTATGCACTAATCCCACTGTTGGAAGATCTGAATCAGCACATACGCAGCGAAAACAGCAAGGAAAAGATCAAGAACCAACCTTCTTGATCAAGAACCAGTAACACCTGTTCTTGGATTCAATATCATGCAACAAAGGAGACATAGAGAAGAGATGTAGGAGAAAAAGAGAGATTGTATTTCTTTGGAGAAGAACCTTGTTACAAAACAAGAACCGGGACACCGGCCTCCTCTCACAAACCCAAGAAGAAGCCCCACCTGCTGACAATACCTCAATGCAGGTTCTCGTCTCCAAAGCTTCGTGTGGAACATCCCATGACACCAAGCTCTCCATGTGATATCTCCCTCACGTGCGCCTCTCTGCAAGCCCAAGCTATGACCGTGCCTCCTCTCACCGGAAAGAGCTCCACTGCGGACTCCATCACGCAGGATCTCCGATGGCCATGCCCCCCGACCCAACATGATTCTGGGGCCCTCCTGGAACATCTCCAGGACCTCTAGAACACCTCTAAAATAGCTTGGGACACGCCCCCAAGCTCTAGGGATCGCCTCTAACATCCCTATCATGGTCTTCCAAGTCTCTCCAATGCTTGGGAGCACCACGCAAAATCCTACAATCTCCACCTTGGTGTCTCCAAGCCTTGGCAAACCTGAAAATGTTCTCTTGCACAACCTTGCTATAACTGCATGTTCTGACAACTCCTTGTACGGACCTTCTTGCCTTTGCCAACACCTTTCAGCTGCTGAGCTCACTTGGAGGCCTTTGGGATGACTGCCTCCATAGTTGAAGATCCTTGCTTGTATGCTTGGCACCATGATTGTAGCCTTCCTTCTGCCTGGAGCTGCATCAAACATTTTTTTGAACTTTCCTGGAAAGAACACAGCGAACCTGAACCGGCACTCGCTATAATTGGAGCTCTACCTGACACCATCTCCTCAGAGCCATGCCAATCTCTGCACACTCTACTCCACCTGGCTAAGTACATCCCTGGCACTCATGTTAGGATATGGCCAGTATTCCTGCACCTCTCGCTCTGAACTCGTGTCTAGTCTTGTTCCACCCATGAAGCCACCTCTCCCCGGTGCTCCACCTGAAACTGAAGTCCCATTGATGCCATAAAAAGAAACCCCGAGGCCAGCCACTCAATGCTGCCTGCTGAGCCTGCACCTGAACCTCGTACTCCATCGCTACCCTCTCGGACCCTTCGCATCCCGTGAACCTTTCCGAGACCGTTTCTGATACACTGCACATCACAGGCACCTCTGAAATCCAGGAGCTCATCCTAACTCCTCTAATAACCCAGCGACTGAACCCAGCAACAATCTCCATCTGGCTGCTACATCATGTCCCAGCCTGTCTCTTGGCTGCATGATATCCCTGGCACTCCCTGAGACCTGTCCCTGATCTCCTTGAGTTGCCGTCTCCATCAGTTCCAATCTATATCCCTAGGCCAATTCCGCCATACCGGGATACTCCCGACTGCCCGATACCTCGGCGCTTCTTGAGACTGTCTCCTGTCTTCCTAAGCTGCCTTTGGCATTGTCTCTGCTGATGTACTCTGGTGAACTTGAAAAATCTTGGCTTTTCTTTCTCCATCCCTGACAAGCTCCGCGTGACTGTCTGCACCCTTCATGCTATCTCCAGAGCTGACATCTATCCGTCGAAGCCACTTCGCCTCCATAGCTAGAACATCAACCCATGCTCCACAGCTCTTGGACTCATGCTCCACCACACTCTTGACCTTGAAATGATGTCTTCTTGTTCTGTCCCCATGACTGTAACACCAACTTGTGTTTCCGTAGTACACCCAGATAGTTGTGCAAACCTAACACCAATGTCAGACCTCTTCTCCATAGATATCCACTTCTGAACCACCATCCCCTCAGGCTTTTCCTCCAAAGCCATGTTCAGAGAATACTGCACCAACAAATTCTCTACCCTAACCTTTCTCAAACTCCACCTTGCTACTGGTATTCATGGTTGATCAGGCCACGTAAAACCAACTCAAACTCAAGATTTGAGAAATATCCCAAAGGGATCCTGGGGTAGAAACCCTGCAACGCTTGATTGTGTGTGGTAGGGTGCATCTCCTTCCTTCTTAGGGATGAACCAGAGAGCAGAACTTCCTTCTTCTTTGAATCCTCCTCTCCCAATGCTCGAACCCTGTTCTGATACCAATTATTGAGATTTCTATGCACTGATCCCACTTGTTGGGAGATCCGGATCAGCACATATGCAGCAAAAACAGCAAGGGAAAGATCAAGAACCAACCTTCTTGATCAAGAACCAGCAACAACCTATTTGGATTCAATATCATGCAGCAAAGGAGATATAGAGAAGAGATGTAGGAGAAAAAGAGAGATTATATTTCTTGGAGAAGAACCTTGTTACAAAACAAGAACCGGGACACCGGCCTCCTCTCACAAACCCGAGAAGAAGCCCCACTTGCGGACAATACCTCAATGCAGGTTCTCCTCTCCAAAGCCCTGTGGAACACCTCATGGCACCAAGCCCTCCATGTGATATCTTTCTCACATGCGTCTCTCTGCAAGCCCAAGCCATGACCGTGCCTCCTTCATTGGAAAGCGCTCCACTTGCAGACTCCCTCACGTAGGATCTCCGACAGCCATGTCCCCCATGCGAAAAGTCTCTCCACGTGGCCTCGCTCCAAAGGGGGGCACTCCAAGATCTCAGCCCCTCACGGTTCTTCGTCATGTAGCGTTGCCCAGGTGGTGGGTCTCTTGCTGTCGTGGCTGTCCGCAGGCTCCACGTCAGTGGATGTCGCCATATCAGTCTGCAGGCTCGACGTCAGTGGATGTCGCCATATCAGTCGCAGGCTCCACGTCAGCGGATGTCGCCATATCAGATACTTTTAAAAAGTATCAAGAGAATTTCTCTCCACTCTTATATTGCCTATGCTTTGTAAAGCATCCGGACACCTTCCAGTGATGTTAATTAGCATCGAAAAAAGTTTTTCTTAGTATCATCTTCTTTTCCCATTCCGGTAGTGATTGTACCAAACTTGCATATAATTTTGATTATGTTGTGCAAAATTTCTCTTCTGCTACAAGTCAAAATGTAGTTGAGTATTGCATGGAGCAATTATGTGGAATTTGATAGAACCTTCGTACCAAACTGCATTATACTTTGACATTTCTATATGAACTTTGAACCATGTGTGCAAAATTTAGAGCAATCCACATAATGGTATGGTAAAGGAGCTACATCCATGTCTATATGATATTTGACTGAAGATACGACAAGGATTATACGACAAACCCTGGTTACCAAGAGACAAATCCCCTTTATTAGTGTTTGGTTTTTCCTTTGAGTTGGTATTATCCGCCATTGATTGAGGGAAAAGAGCCTCTCGACGTTAACACGAAACCACGGGAAAACGGGGGTATTGTGGGTCACTATTCACGTCAGTGGAGGATAAGCTTCTTATCATATTGGCCACGGAAATGTGGGGCGATGTGAAGGTTAGCACAAGAATGTACGGCCTGGCACGCCATATTGGAAGAAAGAATCTTAGAGCGGCACTTTTGGGTAGAAAGATAGCACCATCAATCCATGTCCATGTCACCATCATCCTTTTATTTCAAGCCTAAGTCATGCCATGCCCATGCACACATCACCACCCAACTCCCTTAGCAAGTGAGACATAATTTTCCAATGTTATTTCTTCCTTGAGAGAAAATTATTGGTGGATCATATCCATCAACTTAGCGATGGATCAGTCCAACCACGAACCAACAACATGTACAAAGAAAGAAAAAAAATAGAATAATATATATATATACTTAGTTCAACGTTGCATCTATTTCAACTAAAAATTTCATCTATTAAGAGGCCAGGAATGATGCGAGAGCATAGAGCCAAAAACTATATATATCTCACCAAAATAACAAGTAGGATAGGATCAAAGTAATGTTATTCTAAACCATTAATGTGATTTTGGTGTTATGGACCGCAATGCTTGCCATGCGAATCATGGAGTGAACTCCACCAACTGTGCACACCACGATTACTCGCAGGCAGTGCACGTTGCAAAAGCTGCAGGTATCCCTCTATGGTCCACGGTGCATGAATCACAATTTCTCTGGTTTCACGAGTACGTACAAGTTAAATTAATCATTTGTGACACAAATGCTAGGTTTTTTTTTTTTAATTCAAAAATTGCAGAAAAAGTTAATTGGCTGGCTTTTGTTTTCATATTTGCATGAGAATGGTCACATTGTTGTCGTTGTTTGTTTTTGTTTTGTTTTGTTTTTTTTTTTCCAAAAATGACTACTAGTTGAAGTTTATGAAATTATATCATGTCCCAAGCTAGCATCAGTTGCATATTTAACTCAATTAATGCATATATATATACAAGTAATGTATGCCTGAAAATATCCTGTAAATAATGAGGAGGCTAGAGATATAATGGTCCAGTAAATTTTAAAAATAAATAATTTCTGTGTGAAACGAATAATTAATGGTCGTGTTTTTGTAACTTTAATTCCCTTTTATATGATATTGATGATATTTCTTGAAAGAAAATACGAGTATATGCTTCATTTTTAACTAAATATACTTTATTATTTTTGAATTGGCGTGGCATCCAAGTTTCCGTTGCTTATTTAAATTGTCAAATAGTTATGATGCAAGTTTGATGGATTAATGCATCAAGATAGGAAAAAAGTGTACTATATGATGTAGTAGATGAAGTCATGGAGGTGTCAGATACGATAAAAGAGGTTAAAGACCGTGAATTGTACTCCAAGATAGGATAGGGGATATAGCTTTAGGGAAAAGCTAAATGGAAAAGCTAGGGAACAGCAGCGCAATGTGGCGGTACGCTATGCAGCGGAAGCAGTTGGTCCCAACTGCAGCGGATGCCATAAGCTTATCCTTATTCTACTTTTTCTTTAATAACACACACACACGCTGACAAAAAAAAAAAAAAAAAAAAAAAAGAGATTACTGATTTAAGTGACCCGCTAAAACAAAAACCAAACAAACAAATCAAAATAAAAAAGAATTAAAAAAATAAACCAAACAACCCACTTAAATAAAAAATCATTCAAATTAATTAAACACTTGGAATTTGCATAAACAAATCGAAGTGATATAAAATTGTACCAAAGAAATTAATTATCACCACAAGAAAATTAAAATACACCCACATGAAAGATATATGGGTAAACGCTTAAAAAAAATAGGGATACGCTGCACCCATGTTAGTACATGCATTTGGTTAAATATGGATATGTCTAGCATGGGTGTAGCTTACCCATATTTTTTTTTCATTTGTGTAGGCCCTTGCTTTACCCACATAATATCTAATGAAGGTGAAAGTGTATATGTGGGTATAGACCCAGTCTACACCCTTCTTTATTAAATATGAGTAACTAAATATACACGAATTAGAATTCATAGGAGTAGCCAAAATATAAATGTTAATAGACCTCTACTATCAATAATAAAATATGGATTAAGGTGGCAAAACCGCTGACATGGAGCCCATCTCAGACCTAGCTGGCGGCCACATTGGCGGGCAGCGCCAACTAGACAAAGACTCTAGTGGAACCTCTTTCGGTCTGGGCCCCTCATGCCGGAGCGGCTCCCCTGAGGTCGAGCCCCGACCGAGGTCAGGCCCTCGCTCTTCGTGCCCCTCGTGCTGGAGTGGCTTCCCCGAGGTCGAGCCTCGGTCGAGGTCAGGCCCTCGCTCTTCGTGCCCCTCATGCCGGAGTAGCTCCCCCAAGGTCGAGCCCCAATTGAGGTCAGGCCCTCGTTTTTTGTGCCCCTCGTGCCGGAGTGGCTCCTTCCGAGGTCGAGCCCCGGCCAAGGTCAGGCCCTCGTTCTTCATTCCCCTCGTGCTGGAGCGGCTCTCCCGAGGTCGAGCCCTGGCCGAGGCAGGCCCTCGTTCTTTATGCCCCTCATGCCGGAGTGGCTCTCCCGAGGTCGAGCCTTGACTGAGGTCAGGCCCTCGTTCTTCATGCCCCTCATGCCGAAGTAGCTCCCCTGAGATCAAGCCCCAGTCGAGATCAGGCCCTCATTCTTCGTGCCCCTCATGCCGGAGCGGTTCCCCTGAGGTCAAGCCTCGGTCGAGATCAGGCCCTCGTCCTTTATGACCCTCATGCCGGAGTGGCTCCCTCGAGGTCGTGCCCCGGTCGAGAACAGGCCCTCGTTCTTTGTGCCTGCAAGGGAAGTCCCCACTTGAGGCTGATCCCATGGTCAAAGTCAACCTCTCCCCCGGGCGAACAATTGGTGGAGTCGGCAAGTGGTGCCATCCCCCTCATCCTGGCATGGCTGGAGAGACTGGCACACCTGACGGGCGACGGCACACCCCTTGAATGTCTGGAGGAATGGCTCCCCTCCAGAGCATGCCGACTGTGCCCTTACGAAGTGAAGTTTTGCCAGGGCACGCTGGTTTGCGAGGGAGCGCCTCACCGGAGCCACTGAACTCCCAGTCTACTACCGGTGCCACCTGGGAAAGGGAGCTCCGCTACCTACCATCTGCACCACCCAGAAGAGGAAGGTCTTGTTAGAGAATTTAGACCTTGTAGCATCTGCACTCGGACCAATACTCTGTTAAGTCCACCCCTCGAACAATGAGATGGCACCAAAAAAGAGCAGCGTCCTGGCGAGGCTCCAGGGTCCGCAGCATACCAAGAGGGATAGAAGAGACAGAACTCTATACCTCACTCAAGGTGCGACCCGCCTATAAGAAAATCAAAAGGGGCCTCCAATAGAAGGTAAGCGAGAAGTGGGAAGTGAGAAGGGGCAGGCTACTCAGCGAAGCACAAGGCATACCAGGAGCCTCTGAGAACTCCTAGAAAGAAAGAGTCCCGACGGCCACTACTGCTCGCGCCCTCCTTCTCGATCCAAACTTCCATTTCAACTCTTTTCTAGAAACCTCCGAGAGTGGAGACCTCTTTGGGATCCACCGATGAGGATCTGTTCCACTAGATCATCCTCTAACTTGATCGTTGGAGTGCCCCTACCAGGATCCTCGACCTGGGTCTCCTTTCTTTTGCAGGTCTGGGCATGTGCGTTGGATGCCAGATGGGAGGGCCACCAACCGACGTCGAGTAGGAGCTGCAGGCCATGACGATCTAGGTGGCAACAGATTGGCATGCCAGGTATGGGGGATGGTCTCCAGTTTGAGCCAGTCTCCTATCACAGAAGTAGTTCCACTTGCAAAATGGTGGTCACGCGCATGCGGGAAGCTTCCACCAGCCATGCAGGGGATCCCTCCATGGAAGCCCATGTAGTCCAGAGAGGGAACTCCCCGCTCTGCCATCGCCACCTTCGATGGACCTCCAGCTCGCTGCTCTCGCCCAGCAAGTACAGACCCTGATTGCGATGGTACGATAGCTTCATCATCAGCATTGGTCCCTGGCCACCAAGAAGCAGCCAGGGACCATGGCAGCACAGGCAGCCGACCCCGCGGTAGCATGCATTCCCTCCAGGGAAGGCCATCTCGCCCGCGGGGCATATCAGATCATCGGGGAAGCCTTCGGACCTCGGAAAAGAGGTAATGAAGTGGGTCGGTCGACCGGGAAAGCCGATCTCCAGCCTCTGACCGTGTCACCGCCAGGCATCGCAAGCGCCATCAAGGCAAGGCCCCTCAGTGCAACCCTCCCCAACTATCGCCTCCATCTTTTTTGACAGCCTTGGTGGAAGGTTCCACCGACGAAGCTATTAGGTGCCAGGCTGAAAAGCACCTAGAAGAATAATAGTGCAAGCTGGCTGAGCTGTCCTGCTAGTTTGCCAACATGTTAGGCTCTACCCATGAGCCAGTGGGCTACGATGCCCATCCCCCCTTCTCTCAAGAAATTCAAGTAGAACCGATCCCCAGTTGGTTTCGTATACCCCAGGTGGATCCCTACGATGGGACCATCGATCTTCTGGACCACCTGGAGAGCTATATGGCTCTCATGAGAGTCTAGGGGGAGACTAACATCCTTCTCAGTATCACCTTCCCAGCCACTCTTCGAAAGGCTGCTCGAGTATGGTATACCCGTCTCGAGTCCGAAAGCATCCACTCCTTCGCGCAGCTAGAGATGAGATTTGTGACGCACTTCGATGCTTGCAACAAGGTGTTATGAGAGGTCGATAGCCTCTTCTCTATTCGACAACAGGACCATGAGTCCTTGCGGGACTACGTCTCACTTCAAGGTTACCACCCTGGAGATCTACAACTTGGACTAGCCCATTACCATGTTGGTACTAAAAAGAGGGCTCAGGACCTCCCGTCTGACCTACTCCTTGGACAAGAAGCCACTGAAGACCTACTTCGAGATTCTTTTTCGTGTCCACAAGTACATCTGCATGGAGAAGGCCGACCAGACCAGAAGGGAGTTAGATGGGAGGCCTCAGAAGAGGCCATCCCAGGGAGAAGCCTCCAGGTCATAGAGGCCTGGTTCGACCCTGAACCTCTGGACAGGCCCGAAGCTGAAGAATGGCCCCATTCCAAAAGAAAGATTCACTTCTTTCCTTGCCCTAAGGTCCAAGATCCTCATGCAGATCAAGGGCGAGTGCTACCTACGCCACCCTCCCCCACTGAGATCGTCCAGTGGCCGTGACAAGTCAAAGTATTGCCCGTTTCACCACGACCATGGCCACGACACCAAGGAATGTCACCATCTCAAATGAGAGATCGAAGACCTCATAAGAAGGGGCTATCTCAAAAATTTCTTGGGGGGCAAGGCCCCGAAGGAACCTCAGGCACTCGCGGCTCTCCACCCTGTTGACAATCGGCCCACCGAGAAGCCTGTGGGGAAATATCCTGGGGGATAGAGCGAGTCCCAAAAAGGACCAGGGCAAGAGAAGGGTCAAAAAATGTACTCCCCTTTTGCAAGGGGAAGGGAAACTGGGAAGGAGAATGCAAATAATGATGCCATTATCATTGAGATGATGATAGTGAAGCATCCTGTAAAATGAATTATGGTCGATAGTAGAAGTTTGACTGATATCCTTTTTTATGATGCCTTCTCCAAGATGAATTTGTCTCCTGCTCTGCTAAAGCCGGTTCATGTCCCCCTCGTCGATTTTACTGAAGACTCGATAGGGGTTGAAGGGGAGATCACACTCTCAGTCACTGTCGGGTCACCACCTCGATCGAGCATCGTCATGATGACCTTCACGGTTGTTAGGATTCCTTCAGCCTATAACGTGATCCTTGGCCATCCCGGGCTCAATTTACTTGATGCGGTTATATCAACGAAACAACTTTTGGTGCAGTTCCCGACCCCCTACGATGTAGGAGAAATGAGGGGGGCATCTCAGTCGGTTCAGCACTATTTACAAGCCATCCCCGGAGCCAGGAGCACTGGGGAGGATCTTGCGGTTGACAACTTCGACCAGAGAACCCAGGATCCGAAAGGCGGCCCAGTTGAGCACCTGCTATCTTGCCCCCTGGACGAGGATCCATAGAAGACAGTGTAGATTGGAGCCCAATTGCAGGAAGAGGAGAAGGCCCGCCTACTAAGTTTCCTCAGGGCGAATGTGAATGTGTTCGCTTGGACCGCGGCGGACATGCCAGGAATTCCCTCTGACATCATCACTCACCGGTTGAACATCGACTCAAAGTGCCACCTGGTCTAGCAGAAGAAGAGAAGTTTCATCCGAGAAAAGCAAAAGGCAGTCAATGAAGAGGTGGAGAAGCTCCTTGCTGCTGGATTCGTTCGTGAAGTCCAGTATCCCAGCTGGTTGGCGAACATGGTCATGGTCAAGAAAGCCAATGAAAAGTGGAGGATCTGTGTAGACTACACCAACCTTAATCGAGCCTGCCCAAAAAGAAGCTTTCCTTCCTCGAAGATCAATTAGTTGGTGGATGCCATCTTGGGGCATCGTCTACTCACCTTCATGGATGCATTCTCCGGGTACAATTGATCTGGATGTACTCGGAAGACGAGGAGCACACGGCCTTCATTACAGATCATGGGACATACTGCTATCGGATGATGCCATTCGGCCTAAAGAACACTGGAGCTACTTACTAGTGTTTAGTCAATAATGTCTTCAAGGACCAAATTGGCCGCAACATGCAAGTCTACGTGGATGACATGCTTGTCATGAGCCGGCCAGAGTCAGACCACGTTGCAGACCTAGTGAAAGCTTTCCACAATCTCTGCCTTCATCAGATGAAGTTAAATCCAGCCAAGTGTACCTTCGACATAGCGGTCGAAAAATTCCTGGGCTCCATGATAACATAGAGGGGAATTGAAGCCAACCAGGAGAAGGTTCAGGCAATCATCAACATGAAACACCCTACATCAAAGAAGCAAGTATAGTGCCTAACCGGCTGGATTGTGGCTCTGAGCTGGTTTATCTCGCACTCAATCGATCGCTGCCTACCTTTCTTCAAGGTGTTGCACAAGATGCATGATTTTGCCTGAATGAAGGAATGCCAGGAGGCCTTTGAGGAGCTGAAGAAGTTCCTGGCATCACCACCACTACTATCCAGGTGGAGGATAGGAGGAACTCCTCCTATATCTAGCGGTTATCCTGAGAGCTGTCAGTTCAGTGCTCGCTTGCGTGGATGGTGATGGAGTTCAAAGGCCAATGTATTTTGTCATCAAGCTCCTCCGGCATGCGAAAATCAGGTACACCACTCTGAAAAATTAATTTTCATACTCATTATGTCTGCTCAGCATCTTAGGCTATATTTCCAAGCCCACCTGATCGCGATCCTGACTGATCAGCCACTGAGGGCAATACTCAACCATTCAGACATGTCGGGGCATCTGGTGAAGTGGGTGTTGAAGCTTAGTAAGTTTGACATTACCTATCGCCCAAGGCCATCCTAAAAGGCACAAGTGCTAGCAGACTTCTTGGTTAAATGTGCTGGCATGGGCGAAAAGTAGGAGGAAGCTTTCCTGGAACACCAGATGGAGCCGCTGGCTGATGAGGTGGTCTGGGTCCTCCACGTAGATGGTGCGTTGAATGCAGGAGGAAGTGAAGCCAGCCTCATCTTCGCCAATCATGATGGGGTCACGATCGAGTGCGCACTGGCTTCCTGTTCGAGGCCACCAAGAACCAGGCAAAGTATAAGGTACTCCTCGCGGGGTTAAGGGTGTCTCGCGAGCTAGGAGTGTCTAACTTGAAAGTCTTTTATGACTTGTAGTTAGTAGCCAGCCAGGTCTCAGAGAGTTTGAAGCTCGATACCCTCAGATGTTAAGGTACCTGAGCAGGTATGCACGAGTACAGCGGGTTTCAGGCATTTCAATATCTTCCATATTTCCTGGGGGGAGAATGCTAGCGTCGATGCCCTTTTTAGGTTGGCAACTTTGTCGGACGCATAATTGGGATGTGCTTATATCGAATACCTCCAGGCTCCCAACTACGAGCTACCCTCAGAGGTCCAGCAGGTTGCTCTTGAACCCAGCTGGATGGATCGTTATATCAGGTATATTACCGACGGTGCCTTACCCGAGAATCGCATAGAAGCTAGCCTCCTCAAGAAGAAGGCCGCATGCTTTGTGTTGATGGATAGATAACTCTACCACAGGTCCTATTCTTACCTACTTTTGAAGTGTTTGAGACTCTCAGAAGCTGCCTTTATGCTTGAAGAAATACATGAAGGGCTTTGTGGGAGTCATATGGGGAGCAGGACATTGGCATACAAAGCCCTCCGCCAAGGCTACTACTGGGAGATGATAAGGGAGGATGCAACCGACTTCGTAAAGAGATGTAACCGCTGCCAACAGTACGCCTGCATACAACGTCAACCAACTGCACTGCTTGCTCAGCTCTCCACCCCCTGGCTGTTTGCTCAGTAGGAAATGGACATCCTGCATCCTTTCCCCCCCGCATCCGGATAGAGGAGAGACCTGATAGTGTCCATCGACTACTTCACCAAGGGTCGAGACCGAGCCATTGGCATGGATCACTGAAGCCAAGGTCAGATCTTTTATTTGGAAGTTGATCGTCTGCTATTTTAGACTTCCTCACTCTATCATCACTGGCAACGGATGGCTGTTCGATAACCAAGCATTTGAATAGTTTTGTACTAACCTCAACATCTGCCACCTTTTTACCTTGGTGGCTCACCCGTAGACCAACGGCGAGGCTGAGGTGACCAACGAACCATCCTCCAAGAGCTCCGGACCAGGCTAGATCAGGCTAAGGATCGGTGGGCCGAAGTAATTCCCAGCATTCTCTGGGCCTACCACACCACCCATTGAACAGCAACAGGTGAAACACCCTTCAATCTTGTCTTCAGAACTGAGGCTGTGATTCCTGTGGAACTGGGCCTACCCACACTCTGGATAGAATAGTACGATGAAGTTGAGAATCCGACCAAGCTTTTGCTCAACGTAGACCTTCTGGAGGAAACAAGAGATAAGGCCCGGCTCTGCATGATTACATATAGGCAGCGGATCATCCGGTACTACAATTCCCATGTGAAGCCGAAGACCTTTCGTTCAGGTGATCTGGTTCTGCACCGGGCTGAAGTCTCATAGCACGGGGAATGTAGCAAGCTCTCCCCCAGCTGGGAAGGCCCTTACAGGGTGGTCAAAGCCCTTCCTCATGGAGCTTACTACCTTGCTGGACTAGATAGAGCCCAGTTCACACGAACTTGGAATGCTAGCATCTTGAGGATGTACTATCAATAATGTAAGACCTCCTTCCATTAATGAAAAGTTCTTTTTTGCACAACATCATTTTCATGTATGCAGGAATGCCTTCGCCCGACTCCAGGTCTGGCGACGTAAGTTGGAAAAATCCTGAAGCCCCACATCTAAAGCCGGGAAACTCTGGAAGCCCCACATCCTAGGTTGGGAAACTCCTGAAGCCCCGTATCTAAAGCTGGAAAACTCCTGAAGCCCCGCATATAAAGTCAAAAACTCTCAAAGCCCCACACTCTAAAGCCGCGAAACTTATGAAGCCCCGCATCTGTCGCCTTACTCATAGTCCGGAGATGCCTTTCGAGAAATCCTAGAAATCCTGCTATCTACCGCTTGACTCATAGTTTGGTACCTCAAGGCCAGGAAACTCCTGAAGCCCCGCACTCCAAAGCTGGAAAACTCTTGAAGCCCTGCACTCCAAAGTCAGGAAACTTACAAAGCCCTGCATCCATCACCTTACAATCCGGAGATGCCTACCAAGAAATCCCAAAAATCCTGCCATCTACCACTTGACTCACAGTCTGGCGATGGCAAGCCAGGATGCCCTAGAAGTCTTGCATTCAATCTATCAGACTCTCAGTTCGGTGACGGTAAGCTGGGATGCTCCAGAGTCATGCATTCAATCCATCGGACCCTCAGTTTGGCGACGGCCAATCGGGGCACCCCAGAAGTCCTGTAGTCTATCCGCCAGACCCTCGATCCGACAAAGACAAGTCAATATGCCATGCCGGTGATGGTGGGTCTGGAATTTCCATCCCACAAAATCTATGGCATTCCAGCTTGGCAGGGATAACTTGCAAGAACCTCCAAGGTCCTTCCAGCCATCCACCAACTCTTGGATTAAGGAGGGAGCCGCAGAACCTTGGAGGCCCCAAAATAAGTGGTCAACCCTGGCCAAACCCCTGAGGACCCTTGGCAAAGCTCTCGGCATGGCGAAGGTAACTAACGAGGCCATTAAGTCCCCTTCGATTGCCAACTATCTCTAAGGAACCACTGGGAAGAACTGGAGGCTGAGAAGTATTGGTGCAACGGTCACAACGAAGACTCAGGCTCATGCACCTGGAGGAAAAGAAAAAGAAAGAAGATAATCTGGTGGAAAAGAGGAATTCCATCAAGATGTCCCCGAGCAAAAACTCCTAAGTATGAGGAGGCCAAAAAAAAAAAGAAGGAAAGAAGAGAAGTATTCAATGAAAAAAAGATGGATTTCATTAATCAAAATTTCTTTACAATGGAGGAGACCCTGACAGGCCGGGTAGCCCCCAAAGAAGTTAAAAGAAAAATGAAAATCTTAAGTACAACTATTGCTCCACGGGTTCCTTCTCGGGATGGTGAGGGGGGTCGCTGGCATCCCCTTGGCTCTCTGCCGGTGGGGGTGCCGCTTCGAAAGCTGATGCCATCTCGAAAGAAGATGGTGGGCACGCCACCTCCTCCACTTAATTGAAGGTCCGCTTCCTCAACACTAGTGCCAGGGGTTGCCAGAACGATGATGGCCTCCAGATCCAGCTCTTGGAAGGCCTACGCCACCTTCGACCGGCATACCATGAACCCCTGAATGAAGGAGTCCATGACTACCTTCTAGACCTCGTCGGTAAACTCCACCGAGGCCTTGAACCTCAGCACCGCTTCTGGTACTTCCTTCTTGGTGGCTTTTATCAGAGCCACCGACGCGGTCTCCTTCTCCTCCGCCATGGCCGCCTTCCCCTCCGCTAACGATGCTCGCACTAGCACTGCCTCTAGGTGGGTCTGCAGGACCCGGGACTCTCCCTCCAAACATGCCACCTCTACGATAGGCTTCTCTGCCTGACGGGCAACCTTCCCCCTCTCGGTGATCAAAGACACCTCCATGTCCTTGGCCCGCCTGTCAGCTCCGGTCGCTGCTGCCCTTGTGTTGGCCAGCTCGGCGAGGAGGGTCCATTTCCGATCCTTAAGAGCCCGGACCCTCTCTGTCTAGGTCTTGGCCTCCTCCCCGAGTGCGTCCATCCGTGCCTTCTACCGAGCCTACCATTTTTTCCACTGGGCGTAGAAGTCCCAGATGAGGAGAATATCGGTGCGAATCTACATTAACAGAAGCGTCATCAAATGCAATCTCACCAGCAGTGAAAGAAAGAAGCTGTGAAGAAGAAACTTACCATGAAAAGTTGGGGAAGGATGTTGATGATGGCCACCATGAATATCTTGCCACCCCTCTCTCAGTGGTCGCGCGATTGGACGGCAAAGTCCATCATCCATTCGGCCAATGCGATGTCTTAGGTGACCAAAAAGTTTGATCGCACGATGATGAAGGCCCGGCGTACCGTCGGGGTCGGCTGCACTATGTTTACTGTCGAACCCGAGGAAGTCGATGGCAGAGGGACCTAGGCCACCGGGGGTGGACTCGCCATCTTGTCATCGATGGTGGTGGCGGACGCGACACCCTCTCTCTCATCTTCGGCTCGGCCTCCACCTTGACCACCTCCGAGGCTTCAGCTACAGCATGGGCCACGGGCTCGGCCCGCACTACTGCATCAGGCTCCCAGACTTGGACTTGGGCTTGTGGCCTGGGCGGCAAGGAGGTCGGCCCAACCGCCCCACTCTCCTGGCCTGATGGGATAGTTGATCTGGGTCCCTGGCTGGATTCCTCGCGGGCCCTCTTCGTTGGGCTTTCCTGGACCCAGGAAATGCACCCCTCTTCTAGGTCATCACTAGAATTTGATCTAGGAAGAACTTCATGCCTGCAAAGAGAAGGAAGGCAAGTTAGTACCGAAGCCGAGATGGATTCAAAGAAGGAAAGGGGACATGATCGAAGAAGGCTCACCTAAGGCCAGATTGGGCTGACCCCGGTATCATGCAGGTTCTGCTCAGATAGTAGTTCCTAAAGAGAAGGAATCTTGGAGGTGACAAGCTGGTCATACACCTCCCGGTCCACCAGCTTCACCTGGGAGTTACGATTCGAAGACCGATCCGGATCGCTCCATACCCAGTCGACCCCCTCGACCGAGATGAAGAAATACCCACTCTTCCATCCTTTGATGGAAGAGGGAAGTTCAAACTTAATATCCTTCGGGCGAGGAGCAACAAACCACCAACCCTCATCGATTGGATGGCGCTTCAGGATGAAAAATGCCCTGAAGAGGAAAAAACGGGCAACAATCCTATGGAAGTGACAGTGGACAATGAAGCAGGAGATGACTCTAATGGCATTGGGAGCAAGCTAGGCTGGAACAAGGCAAAAATTGCTAAGGAAGGAGAGAAAAAAAGGATGCAGAGGAAGATGAAGACCCCCGAGAAAGAAGTCATCGTACAGAGCTATCTGACCTGGGCCATCGGAGGTGACCCGCTCCCTCGGTTCCGAGGTAGAGAGTCGGATAGAGTCCGGGACCCCGTATGTCTCTCGAGTCGTGAGAGGTCCTCTCCGGTCATCACCAAGGTGATGTCGGAGGGACCAGTCAAACCGAAAGGAGGGACTGGAGGACTAGAAGGGGGAGGAGTGGGAGGTGGGGCCTTGGGACCGTCGATGACTATCCCAGTTGGTTGAGTGCTTCTACGGACACTAAGGCTTAAGGGAACCTCATCCTCCTCATCGGAGGATGGGGTCCTCGATTGGGAAGGTCCAGCTCCATCAGGATTGCTAGAGGGAGGACGACCCAACCCGAAGGACTCATCTCTAAACAAAGAGGTGGAGGAACAAGGAACAAAAGGCCTACGGGTCCTAAGGAGGGACTCTCTCAACCTAATCGAAGGAAAGGAAGACAAGGAAGAAGACAAGGAGGGGAATGACTGACTTGGATGCCTCGAGGAAAAAGGGGGTAGACTGGGAAAGAAGGGCTCTATCTTGTCTGCGAGGTCTGAAGGTTTGAAAGAGCTGGTTTGAGAAAAGTTTTCCTTCCTTTCAAAATGGCCAGGCTACGCCCGTGCATCCTTTCGGTCCTCTCGCCATTGGATGCGTGCCACGTGTCGACATTGACTTAGAATGGTACCTTGATACTTCGAAGATTGCCATGAGAATGGCATCAACCATGATGATACTTTGAACCCGTTAACGTAGCATCCCCGTATTGGCCTTAGGGCACGATCCGTGAATCGCCAGCGATCATGGCATTTAATGGTGCCGGATGTTTGTCCTTTCCATATTAGTGTCACCATAACTTCCTTCGTCTCAAGCACCACATTGTGTCGAGACTCGTGAGTGGGGGGAAACTAATATGGTGGGATCACTGATGTGGAGCTCCTCTCAGACCCAATTAGCAGCCATGTTGGTGGGCAGCACCAACTAGACAAAGACTCTAGCGGAACCTATTTTGGTCTAGGCCCCTCGTGCCGAAGTGGCTCCCCCAAGGTTGAGCCCTGACTGAGGTTAGGCCCTCATTCTTCATTCCCCTCGTGCCAGAGTGGCTCCCCCGAGGTCAAGCCCCGGTCGAGATCAGGCCCTCGCTCTTCGTGCCCCTCGTGTTAGAGCGGCTCCCTCGAGGTCAAGCCCTGATCGAGGTCAGGCCCTCGTTCTTCATGCCCCTTGTGACAGAGCGACTCCCCCGAGATTGAGCCTTGGTTGAGATCAGGCCCTCGTTCTTCATGCCCCTCGTGCCAGAGTGGTTCCCCCAAGGTCGAGCCCCAACCAAGGTCAAGCCCTCGTTCTTCGTGCCCCTTATACCGAAGTGGCTCCCCCGAGGTCGAGCCCTGATCGAGGTCAGGCCTTTGTTCTTCGTGCTTCTCGTGCCGGAGAGACTCCCTCGAGGTCAAGCGCCGATCGAGGTCAAGCCCTCATCCTTCGTGCCCCTCGTGCCAGAGTGGCTCTCCCAAGGTCGAGCCCCGACCGAGGCTAGGCCCTTGTTCTTTGTGCCTGTAGGGGAAGTCCCTGCTCGAGGCTAATCCTATGGTCAAAGTCAACCTCTCCCTCAGGTAGACAAGCTGTGGTGCTGGCAAGTGGCGCCATCCCCCTCATCCTGGCATGGCTGGAGAGACTGGCATGCTTGATGGGCAACGGCATGCCACCTAGAATGTTTGGAGGAATGGCTCCCCTCCAGAGCACACCGACTGTGCCTCTACAAAGTGGAGTTTTGCCAGGGAATGTCAATCTATGAGGTAGCTCCTCACTAGAGCCACTGAACTCCCAGTCCGTTGCCGATGCCACCTGGGAAAGGGAGCTTCGCTACCTACCATATGCATCACCCAAAAGAGGAAGGTCTGGTCTCGTTAGAAAATTCAGACCTTGTAGCATCTACGCTCGGACCAGTGCTTTGCCAAGTCCACCCCTCGAACAATGGGATGGCACCAATAAGGTGTAGTGTCCTGGCGGGGCGCCAGGGTCTGCAGCATATCCCCCTGCCATGAGAGAGACGCGTGCCCCTCCATGCTCTACAGACTTAGCTAGTAACATACCCCCTACCACCTCGGGGGGAAGGGGGAAGGGTAGTGGGACTGCATCCCACTGGTGTAAGGAGTGCGCAAAAGAGACAGAACTCCGTACCTCGCTCAAGGTGCAACCTGCCTATAAGAAAATCAAAAGGGGCCTTCGATAGAAGGTAAGCGAGAAGCGGGAAGTGAGAAGGGGTAGGCTACTCAGTGAAGCACAAGGCACGCCAGGAGCCTCTGAGAACTCCCAGAAAGAAAGAGTCCTGATGGCCACCGCTGCTTACACCCTCCTTCTCGAACCAAACTTCCACTTCATCTCTTTTTTAGAAACCTCTGAGAGTGGAGACCTCTTCGGAATCCATCGATGAGGATCTATTCCATTAGATCGTCCTTTGACTTAATCGTCGGAGTGCCCTCATCGAGATCCCTGGCCCGGGTTTCCTTTCTTTTGCAGGTCCGGGCACATGTATTGGATGCCGGATGGGAGGGTCACCAACCGATGCCGAGAAGGAGCTGCAGGCCATGACGATCTAGGCGACAACATGGATATATAATTAACTTTTAGATATTACTTCTCTGTCTAATTTTAAAATATGGATCACTTATAATAATAAAAAAATAGAAATTATGTATTTGTAACTTTTTCAAGTATCATGCACCACTGAATAATATATGAAGGCTAGTACTTTAAAGATATGAAATAACTGTAAATAAGATAATCTTCATCGTTGTCTTAAAGAAAACTAAACATATATAGTGATAGTCTAAAAAAATTATACCAGCAACCTTTTAGTTTCATCAAAATCTAAAGAACAAAGCCATACACCATCAAATTTCTGATTATAAAAGAAAGTAAATATTAGAACTCAAAACATGGCATAAACAAGTTTCAGTTAATCTTCTGCACTTTATACCTAAGTTCTAAGCTCATTTTTGCTACACCAAAAAGAGAATAAAGTAAACTTGAATCGATGATACCAAAAGTTAACTTTACAAAATCTGGATGTTTATCAACCTATGAAACCATTAGCAAGACAATCCTCATTTTTTCTTGGCATCATCCATCATATCCCCTTAATCTGTAAAAGAAAGAAAATATAAATAAATAAATATATATCATTTTAGAGCTTAAGTCACTATTAAAAAAAAATATATACAGATATATACATAATATTTTCACCAAACAATATGAGTGCCCATAATGCTTCATTAAAGCTCGACTTTTATCCTTCATAAGCAATAGAGCATTATGATCAGTTATATAAGAAATAAAAATCTCACAAAATACATCTCCCAAACTCTTGCCCATCAATATCTTGTCTTTATTATCAGAAATGAATGTTCCTTTACCTATTTCTTTCTATGAGATATCTAATAAAATAACTTCTTCACCTTATAATTACTAATTTTATAAGACTTAATTAGCAAGTCTTGATGATTCACCATTATAACAACATCGAACCAATATATTAAAATCTTTAAATTCATGAAACTAAATTTTATTTTATTATTTTAGATGATTCATGAATAGATGGCATGCTCACTCTAGGTGAGGTTAGTTTAGCTCTATTACCATTCTAGATACAACTAAGAGTTATAGTGCGGACACCAGGGCCAGAAGAAAATGACAGGTCAAATCCACATCCCTGTGGATCACCTGTGAATGAAGCCCTAAGCTCAAACACCAGACCATTTATAAATAGTTATCTTAAATTATGTTATTTTAGCTTAGTTGGATTTAGCCCTAAACTCCAAAATTGAGTCGTCTGTAAAAACCCCTAGATCCAAAATTGAGTCTGTAAAAAAATCTCAATTTTAATTGGATCATAAATTCTATCATAATGGTCCAGTGTTATTTAGCCCTTTTTACCAACTTTAATTAGGGTTTTGTATTTGCAAGCCTAATTAAGTATGGTATGGTTCAGTTATGAATTGGTTATGCCTTTTGATCAATTTGATCAAGCTAGGCTATTAGTTATTTAGTTGGTTGAGTCTTGTAATTATTAGTTGAGTCCTGTAATACAAAAGGGGACCCAATTCAAGATCCCATGTGGCACCATGTTGATGCGGTATAAAGCTTTGATACCAAAATTGATGGGAGACAAAGGGGGGCTAGCTAGGAGGATCGTTGGAGAGCGGAGAAGTCTCATGTGATTAGGGTCAAAAAGGTTGAAAAAAAGATATGGGGGCAAGAAACGTGGATATTCTATGGACTTGGGACTTACCTTCATGGAGAGACGTCGCACCTCTAGGGCATCCCACCCATCCCACTACATGCAATCTAGGGCATCCCATCCATCTCACTACATGCGGAGCCTAGGCATCCCACCCAAATCGCTACCTGGGGCCGTGAAGGAGAAGCTCCAAGATCATAGTGGGGACTCAGCTAGGGAGAAAATAACTGGGGCCTCACACCCCTAGACACCTGCAGGTGAAGGAAAGACGGGCCTTATGCCCACTCCTAATGGAGCCAGAACTAAGAACACTCATTTCAAAAATTCATATTCATCATCATTATTCAAGAGAGGAGGTGCCTTTATATAGGCTACAAAACTTGGGACCCAAGAAAAGAATACAAGGCATGCAGTCCAAAAAAAGTGACATCCCAAACCTGCTTTGTTTGTAGCTTGAAAACATGGTAGAAAATTAAAAACAATCCTCCTCATATGGTGGAAAATAAAACTAATCCTAATCTAAAACTAATTTAAAAAAAACTTCCCAACTGGTCCATACATCAAATTAAAATAAAATATAATCTAAATTCATCAAGATCCATACCAAAAAAATTCGTATTAGGATTCGCGCTTAGTGGCTCTAAAATCTATGCAAAAGACTCTGCTATGAGAAGCGTGCACTTTGGGATCCATGCAAAATCGTCCTTCTCTGAGAACTGTGCAGAAAACTCCTGTGACCATGGAACAGGGGCGGAGAGGGGGGAACTTGCAGGCGGCTTCGCTGGTCGCTCGAGCTCGGCGGGGAAGACGACGGCTCAGCTGGCGGCATGGCGGAGAGGAGCGTGGCATGGGGCGAAGCCACAGGGGGGAATGGCCATGGGAGTAGTCGCATGGTGGGGAACGGCCATGGGCGATTCATGAGATTCGCCGGCGTTCCCATGAGGAGATCGATGCCGAGGGAAGGTGGACGGCTGTCGGGGGTGGCTCCAGAGGTCAGACATGGCGGATCCAGGACAAACGGGGTGAAAAAAAAACAAAAAATGGAGGTTCTGTGAGTGTCTGGGAGGTTGAAGATGATAGGGATAAACATAGAATAAGTCAGGAATAAAATGGGGATAAAGTAGGAATAGCGAGGATAGATGGAATAGGTGGAATAAGAAAATTAAAAAAGAAAAAAGAAAATCTAGATAAAAAAAAGAAAAACCCAGATGGGTTTTGATGTCCCTATACATGTGCCAACCCAAGTCATGCAACATAACAACTACCTCTTGGCGCCACACCATCACATGGGATCCATTTGGAGTGCCAATTAAGAATTACAACTTGATTTCAAGATATCCAACATCCAGACATCAAGACATCCCGATATTAGACATTCAGACATCAGGACATCAGACAATTAAGACCTCATCTTATTTTATCCAAGGAGGGCACCTCATTTAAATTCTAGGTTGCCGATAGATTTAAGAGAAGTAAAGTAGAAGGACTCTCATCTCTTTAGCGCCTCCTCTCATCCTTATTTTGTCGCCCACATAAAGAGGAGCGCCTCCTCTCATCCATTTAAAATTCAAGCCAAGTTCCACGAATTATCTCATCAGCTTTCAAATTCAAGATGAAGGATTATCTTATTTCAAATTGAAAAGGGTTAACAAGGATGCCAAGATGGGATTACGTCAAGATGGAAAGGTTTGGATGCCACATCTCTCTCAAGTTATCGCCCACTCTCAAATTTGAATTCAAGAAACCAAAAATCAAGAAGGAAGAATGCCATCTCACTTCTTATTTTGTCGCCTATCTCATTTTGTCGCTCATCACATGGAAGAATCCAACATCAGGAAGCACCTATCTAAAAATACAAAAAAAATATTAATAATTTTTGTGTTAATCCTCTATTAATCTACTACTAATATCAGGAAAAAAAATTAGAAAAAAAATTTATTTACTATTTTTCTGGTAAAAGAAAATCACGTCTCCTGAGCGGGTATACGCAAATATACTGTCACGACCCATGAGAGTAATGAGCTAGGCCGGACGTGATATCCTAAGATCAAAAATCTTAAATTAATCAATCTAAAATTTAATTAAAAAATTAATTATTTTCTACTATTTTTTATTATTTTAGCTTCATTGCATATTATGATTTTATATCGTGTGATTGCATCATCATGTAACCTAATCTTAAGTGTACTTGACTATCTCAAATCAGGGCAGATCTCATCACCTGTCCTGGGTCAACAACAACCATCTTTTGCATCAAACCTAACCCTAATTAAAATCAATTAGAAACCTAAAGCAGTTTAGGGACACCAATGGATCGGGTTCCAAGTATTGTGTGAAAGCTAGTGCATCCAATCCTACGGTTATCTCTTGAATCTAGTGTTTAAAGCTAGAGTCCAGAGACAAACGCCCTAAGCAGTCTCATGGTTTTTAATTAGGATCCTATGAGAGCAGGGGGAGCCTCCCACGAGCCCACCTCTTACCTGGCCAGTGGACAGGATAATTATTGAATTGGTTGTAAATTGAGCTAACCCATTTTACTTGGGCTCTAGGTCTAGGAAACCCTAGCTTGAGTTCTATGTGATTGCATTGCATGGCAACTAACCCTATCAGCATACTTAAACCTAACCCAATCCTACCATGGATCCTAATATTGAGACTTTGTTGAGATCCTTAATAGAGGAAGTTAGGCAACTCAGTACTAGGTTTAACCAAGTAGAAGAGAGACTAGGTAACCTTGAGGAATCCCATGCGACTTGTTCAGACCCTGAAACACCTATACCCACTCCCCTAGGTCAAAGCTCCGAGATATCTAGATCCATTCCCCCAATTCCAAGAGCCCAACTCACTCTCCTAGATCCAAGAGGTCAATATAGAGAACCTACTTCCCTAGGTCCAAGAGCCCAACATAGAAAAATTACTCCTGATCCAATTTCTAGGTGCCAAACCCTTGATATGAATGACCAGGAAGAAAAAATCCTTTGGAACATTAGACTCGATGCACCCACATTTGAGAAAAGTTTAGATCCTAAGGTTTATACAGATTGGGAGAGTGATATGGACCAGTACTTTGAATGGTATGAAATGTCGGAGGAGAGAACATTTAAATTTGCTAAGCTTAGGCTAGTCCAACAAGCTAGATTGTATTGGGGAAATGTGGAGCGAGTGAATCGACAAAGAGATGATTTACCTATAGACACATGATGAGCAATGAAGGTAAAGCTTAGGAAGAAATACCTACCATTCTCATATAAGCAAAAATTGTTGGATCAATGGCTATATAGCCAAATTTGATGAGTTCGTTATGAGGTGTAGTGTAGTTGAATCAGAAGCTATTACCTTATTGAGGTTTAGAGCTAGCTTACATGAGGATATCTATAGAAAATTATTTTTGAAGGAAGTTAATGACTTAGAACAAGCCTATCAGATTGCTAGGAATTGTGAACGATTTCATAGAAAACCCATTACCCGCCAATCTGAGCCTAATAGGTTTAATGCCCCTGGAAGTAGAGCTAGCATAAACCGATTTCCAAATAGCTAACCTAATCTTATCTCCCAACCAGCTCATAGGGAAGACAAAGGAAAGCACCCATAGTCTAAAAAGATAGGAATCAAAATACACTGTATTTTAGGTGTCGTAAAATAGGCCATTTTGCTGTTGAATACCCAGTACGAGCTTTACATATAGGAGAGTGTGAAGAAGAGAATTTAGAAAATGTTGAAGAATTTGAAGAAGAAATCTATGAAGCTAAGAAAGATTTGGTAGAAGAATATAAAGGTGATGAAGAGCCTATAGAGTCATCTAATCTACTAGGTGTAGTTAGGTGTATTCTAGCTCAGACCAAGAAGAATGAGGACTGGCATAGAACAAATATCTTACAGACCTTCATTAAGCTAGGAGACAAAGTGTGCAAGATTATTATAGATAGTAGAAGTTGTGTGAATGCCATATCTACTAACGCTGTTAAGAGCTTAGGCTTACCCACAGTACCACATCCTAGCCCATATAAGGTATCCTGGATTGATGCGACATCTATTCCCATTAGATTACAATGCCAGGTCCTAGTCCAAATTCAATCTTACCAAGAGAAGGTATGGTGTGATGTGATTCTAATGGGGGTTAGTAGCATTATATTAGGCAGACCATAGTTATATGATCATGATGCTACCCTCTTTGGTCGGACTAACTCATGTTCTTTTAAATACCATGAAAAGAGAATAGTGATCAACTCGACCCCATCCAAAAATAATACTAAAAGAGCGTCTAGTCATTTGAGAGAGAAAGAACCAAGATTGAACCTAATTACTGCTAAGGAATTAGAGCACGAAATTGTTGAAGGTTCAACAGTCTAGATATTGATTGCTTAGGACGTTCATGTTGAACCAAAAAAGGAGCACTCTAAGAAGATTTTAAAGTTTCTTAAGGAGTTTAAGAATGTGTTCCCAAAAGACTTCCCTGATTGTTTGCCTCCATTAAGGGATATACAATACGCTATAGATTTAGTTCCAGGAGCTATCTTGCCAAATTTACTCCACTATAGGATGATTCCTACTGAACATAAGGAATTACAAAGGCAAGTTGAGGATCTTCTTAGGAAAGGCTTCATTAGAGAAAGTTTAAGTCCTTGTACCATTCTAACTCTCTTGACTCCCAAGAAAGATTGCACTTGGAGAATGTGTGTCGATAGTAGAACCATCAATAAGATTACAGTGAAATATAGATTTCCAATACCCCGACTTGATGATATGTTAGACATGATAGCCGGTGCTACCATATTTTCAAAGATAGACTTTAAGAGTGGCTATCATCAGGTTAGAGTTAGGCCCGGGGATGAATGGAAGACTGTATTTAAGACTAAGGATGGCTTATACGAATGGTTAGTGATGCCTTTTGGCTTATCGAACGCACCTAGTACTTTTATGAGGATTATGACTCAAGTTTTGAAATCTTTTATTAATAAATTCGTAGTAGTATATTTTGATGACATCCTCATATATAGTAAAAATAAAAAGGATCACTTAGACCATCTTCAATAGGTATGTCAAGTTCTTAGAGGAGATAATCTTTATGCAAATTTGAAGAAATATAGTTTTATGACCCCGAGGATTATGTTCCTAGGTTTTGTAGTGACTACTGAAGGAGTATCTGCTGACCCCGAGAAGGTCAAATCTATAGTTAAGTGGCCTATATCTAAGAATGTACATGATGTTAGAAGTTTTCATGGTTTAGCTACTTTTTATAGGAGATTTATTCGAGGGTTTAGTATGATTGTTGCACCAATTATGGATTTTTTAAAAGATTTTGAGGTTGCTTGTGATGCCTCAGGGGTAGGAATTGGAGGAGTCTTGAGTCAGGAGAATCACCCGGTTACTTTCTTTAGCGATAAATTAAATGATGTTGAATTGAAATATTCGACTTCTGATAAGGAATTGTATGCGGTGGTTCAAGCACTTAGGTACTGGAGATACTATTTGCTACTGCAAGAGTTTATACTTTATTCTGATCATCAAGCACTTAGATTCCTTAACTCGCAAAAGAAATTAAATCCTAGGCATGGAAAATGGGTTGAATATATACAGGTCTATACTTTTGTTTTGAGGCATCAATCGGGTACTGATAACAAGGTTGCTGATGCGCTTGGTAGATGATTTATGCTCTTGAATTGTATTAGTACCAGAGTAGTCGGATTTGAAGAGTTAAAAGATGAATATGAAAATTGCTCTATAAGGCAGTTAAATAAGGATCGTCTAGTTCATATAGTGAGTATATTATTCAAGATGGTTATCTTTTTAGGGAAAGTAAGCTATGTATTTCTAATACTTCATTTAGAGACTTCTTGATTTGGGAAACACATGCAGGAGGTTTAGCCGGACACTTCGATAGAAATAAGACAATTTTAGCACTAGAAGACCAATTTTATTGGCCGAATCTTAAGAGGAATGTTGCTCAAATAGTAGCTAGATGTCGAACTTGTGCTGTTGCTAAACAGCAAAAACAAAACACTAGCTTATACAGCCCACTCCCTGTACCGGATTGTCCATGGCAAGATCTTAGCATGGACTTTGTTCTTGGATTACCTAAAACCATAAGGAAACATGATTCTAAATTTATTGTGGTTGATAGGTTTTCAAAGATGGTACATTTTCTACCATGTTTCCAAACCTATGATGCTTCTAAGGTAGCCAAGTTATTTCTGAATGAAGTAGTTAGACTACATGGTTTACCTAGGATCATAGTATCTGATAGAGATGTACAATTCACTAGTTATTTCTGAAAACTTTTTGGCACTTGTTAGGGATGAAACTTAAATTTTGACTTCTTATCATCCTCAAATAGATGGCCAGCTTGAAGTAGTGAATCGCAGTCTAGGAAACTTGCTGGGAAGTTTAGTTGGAGAGAATACTATCAATTGGGATCTATTACTGTCTAGGGCTGAATTTGCATTTAATAGCTCAGTTAATAGATCCACCGGGAAAAGCCCTTTTGAAATTGTTCATGGGTACAAACCTTAGAAAACCTTTAGATCTCATTCCTTTATCCATGCATGAATGCATTTTAGAGTCTGCTGAGTCAATGCTGAGTATGTTAGAGAGTTTCACAAAGAAATAATTAAAAAAATTAATGAAAGCAATGAATCTTATAAACATATGGCTGATTCCAGAAAAAAAGACTCAAAGAATTTTATGAAGGAGACTTTGTCATGTCAGCCTACGACTTGAATGGTTCCCACCTGGAACCATGAAGAAGTTACACGCCCATAGTAGTGGACCATACAAAGTAATTAGAAAAATTGGATCTAATGCCTATGTGATTGATTTACCACCTGAGCTAGGTATTAGTTCTACTTTCAACATTTCAAACCTTATAGAGTATAGGGAGCCAACATTGATTCCTAGTGAGCCTTTTAAGCCTGATCTAATCCTTGAGAGTGAACCAACCCATGTATGTCCACCTGCCATACTACCAGCCTTTTAAGCCTGATCTAATCCTTGAGAGTGAACCAACCCATGTATGTCCACCTGCCATACTACCAGCCCAAAGAGACAGGATCGAGCGGATCTTGAATGATAAGATTATTGCTACTCGGAGCAAAGACTATCAGCGATATCTGGTTCATTAGAAGGACGACCCAAGACTGATGATTTTTGGATCATTAGAGAGGACTTGCAAAGAATTGACCTAGACTTACTAGAGCACTATCACAGCAAAGTTGACCCATACTCGACAGGGCCGAGTTCCTCCCACCCGAAGAGAATTGGTGCGGACACCAGGACTAGAAGAAAATGACAGTCTAACCCACATCCCTGTGGATCACCTGTGAATGAAGCCCTAAGCCCAAACACCAGATCACTTATAAATAGTTATCTTAAATTATATTATTTTAGCTTAGTTGGGTTTAGCCCTAAACTCCAAAATTGAGTCGTCTGTAAAAATTCCTGGACCCAAAACTGAGTCTGTAAAAAACTCCAATTTCAATTGGATCATAAATTTTATTATAATGGTCTAGTGTTATTTAGTCATTTTTACCAACTTTAATTAGGGTTTTGTATTTGCAAGCCTAATTAAGTATGGTATGGTTTAGTTATGAATTGGTTATGCCTTTTGATCAATTTGATCAAGTTGGGCTATTAGTTATTTAGTTGGTTGAGTCTTGTAATTGTTAGTTGAGTCCTGTAATACAAGAGAGGACCTAATTCAAGACCCCATGTGGCACCATGTGCCAACCCAAGTCGTGCCATATGACAACTACCTCTTGGCGCCACACCATCACATGGGATCCATTTGGAGCACCAATTAAGAATTACAACTTGATTTCAAGACATCCAGATATCCAGATATCAAGACATCCGAACATCCAGACATTCAGACATCAGGACATCAGACAATTAACACCTCATCCTATTTTATCCAAGGAGGGCACCTATTTAAATTCTATGTAGCCGATGGATTTAAGAGAAGTAAAGTAGAAGGACTCTCATCTCTTCAGCACCTCCTCTCATCCTTATTTTGTTACCCACATAAAGAGAAGCACCTCCTCTCATCCATTCAAAATTCAAGCCAAGTTCCAAGGATTATCTCATCGGCTTTCAAATTCAAGATGGAGGATTATCTTATTTCAAATGGAAGAGGATTAACATGGATGCCAAGATGGGATTAATGTCAATATGGAAAGGTTTGGATGCCACATCTCTCTTAAGTTGTCGCCCACTCTCAAATTTGAATTCAAGAAATCGAAAATCAAGAAGGAAGAATGCCATCTCACTTCTTATTTTGTCGCCCATCTCATTTTGTCGCTCATCACATGGAAGAATCCAACTTCAAGGGAGCACCTATCTAATTTAAATTCAAGAAATTTCAGCCACTTCAACGAGGAGATTAGAATCCTATGTTAGCTTCAATTATCTTGTATTCAAAGGGAATTCAATGTTATCTTGCTACCTTGTATGAAGAAACTATAAATACCACCATTAATCCCTCTTGTAAATTCAATTATCATTGATGAAATAAAGTCAACATTCTGTTTATTCCTTTGCTGTATGCATCGCGGTGTGTGAGGCTGTACCTTTGTTCTTCGGAGCATCATGGGATGTGAGGCCCTACATATCCACCATCAGAAAATCCTAGCCTCCATCTTCCAACTCTCTTTCCTTTTTCCTTTTCCATCTTCTTCCTCTTTCTTCAACCATTTGACTTGAGTGTTTTTTTTTTTGAGTGATCGCAGGTGATCAAGATCTGAAGTAAGGGTGCTTCTTGCCTTGGAACCAATTGTTGAAGTTGGGAGCCCAAAGATCAACCATCTTGAAGCCTTGCCGCAAGATCCTTTAGAGTCCTGTCAGATCCACAACCAAAGCGCATAAAATCTTCGTTGGTAAAAAAAAAAAACTTTTCCTAACTTTTAATTTCTGATCCTTTGAAAGGTAGGATCCCTAGTTTACGATGGTTTCTTAATCACCAGGTCCTTTTTCCTAACTAGATTTGTTAATCTATGTTGCGGGATTGCAACTAGTTGACTAGTTTCATTCATTTAATTGCTTTGAGTCTTGTTCCTGTTAAATTGCTAAAAAAATAATCTATGATTACTCTCGAAATTAGACTTAAAATCAGTAATTTACTTTTACATATTGTCCCGCATCAAGTTAGCTATTTTCCTTAAAAAAATATTAAATTATAAGTCTGGCAGAAAGTAATGGTATTGTTGCCGCCTAGATCACTATGGCTTGTAGCTTCCTATGTGGTGCCAGTGAGTGGACTTCCCACCTGGTGTCCTCCAAAAGTGATTGGACCTACAAAAGAAAGGAGACTCGGGCCAGAAATCATGGTGGGGGCACTCCGACGATTAAGTTAGTGGACGATCAAGGAAAATAGATCCTCCTTAGCAGAGCCCAGAGTGGTCTCCACATCTGGAGGATTGTTGAAGAGGTGGAGAACAAGTTTAGAGTAGTAGGAGCTTGGACAATGATGGCTGTAGCATGGGAGCTCTTGGGGAAGTCTTCAGACATTCCTCCTACCCTCGAGCTTCACTCGCCTACTCTTGCTTTCACTAGATCTTATTTATGCTTACATTTATTAGAGGCCCCCTTGAGCTTCTTATAGAAGCATATTTCATCTAGCAGGGTGTAGGCCCTTGGTCTAGTACTTTCTAGGAGCATCTCATGTAGGCAGAGCATAGGCCTATCCCCCCTTTTTTTGAGAGGAGGGAGACAGGATCCTTAGCCCTTGTTGGGAGGTTCTACCATGGATGTAGGTGAAGTACTATGAAGTGCACATCCCTTCTGTGATGAGTGCGAGTGGCATTCCACAGAGTCTGACACCTCGATAGGACACTGCTTCTTATGGGCATCGTGCTACCATGTTTGAGGACCCAACAGAGCACTCGCTTGATGGGAGATGCTACAAGGTCTGAGACTCATGGTAAAACCTTCCTCTTTTGGATGGTATAGGTAGTATCTTGAAGGGCGCGAGATGGAGTGCCTTTCTATAAAAGGTGCTGACATCAAGCTGAAAGGCCTGGTGCTCCGATGGGACACTCCTCCATAAGGGATATAGGTGGCACGCTGGTGGGGACACCGGAGGCACCAGAATAAGACAGAGGCTTTTCAACCCTCTATGAATTGATCAATAATTATGAGTCCATCTGTAATAAGGGCTTAGCCCATGAGTCCTTTTTTAGTTGTTGTTTGAGTCTTTTGAGTTGTTATTTCAGTTCTGTAATAGTCAGCTTATGTTGAGCTAGTTCAGTCCAATGCTAGTCAGCTCATGTTGAGCTAATTTTATTTTTTTGAGTCCTGTCCAAGCATACTGAAGACTCAAGACTATATCATACAAGTGAAGACCAAGTCCAACTAGATTGAAGACATGGAAGTATAGCCCAAGTCCAACCCAGCTTGAAGATTTGAAGACCCCAGGAGGAAAATTCAGAAAACCGGATTTCTTGCAGATGCCCTCCTATGCCCAGATTCCCTTCCAGATGCCAAAGTATATTCATAGATAAGGGCATCCATGATTCCAGAGGTCCATCTGCATCCTAGCCCAAAGAAATCAAGCCCAGGTGCAAGCCCAAGCCCCTAAGAAGCAAGATACCAGGGAATATTCCTGCTACTTGGCTACCAGGCCATCCCAGCTTCCAGAGGCCAAACCCATGCACCGGGCCCCTTTGGGCCAGTCCCTTGCTGCTCCTAGAAGCCCAACACGTCCCCCTAGGCGTCCTTGGAGTGTTGGCCAAGTCAAGAGAATTTTTAGGAATTTTTTCTACCTAATGTTTCCTTATTTTTTTAGATAGGGTTTGAGAGGGAAAATGATTCTTATGTAAAGACTTATGTGCCCTTACTTGGAGCCCAAGGTTAAGGGTCTATTTAAGGGACCCTAGCCTCTTGTATGAAGGGAGAATTTTGATATGAATTAAAATCTTGAGTTTTCTATTGAGTTGTGTGATACCCTGCTGTGTGCATAAAGGGGTTTGTGAGAGTTTTTCTTCCCAGTGCTGCAATCATCTTCCTGCTACCAACAAGCCTCTCAGATCCCTGGACGCCCACTCCAAAAGAAGCCTTCCCTTGCTATTTTTCCTTTGTTTTCTTGTTCCTTTGTGAGTTTCTAACCCCTGACAGGTCGTTTGCAGGTCCCGAGTTCCTACAAATCCAACGACTCCAGCCAAGCCTCAATCGGATCACCAAGCAGAAAGTCGGGTATCCGCGGGTCTTTGGCTCGGTTTTCCAGGTCGCATCTGTCGAGGAATGAGAGTCCCCTTTGCTGAGATCTTCACAGACATTGTCAGGTACACCCTCTCTACCTCCAGTAGTTTTATTGTAGGAGAACTTGCCCTAACCGAGGCTTCTCAGCCCCGGCGATCCTTCTTTTGTACTTTTCTAGGTCCTAATCTGCATGCTGATCTTCTAAAATCATATAAAATTTCATACAACTTATTTTGATCTGAAACTCGGGAATTAATCACTCAACCCCACATATAAAACATACAAAGAGAATCGCATGCATATTAGTTCCCCATCATTTGGTATCAGAGCTTAGATTAGGGCTTGTTTTCTGCAATTTTTTTGTCCGTATATACTCTGTTATTTTAATTATTTCTCCCTAATTAAAACTCCAAAAATTCTAAAATTTACTTTTATAGATTCACAATAATTCACAGTAATTCTGAAATTTTTTCAGATTTTATTATATCCTGTGAATTTCTGCAAGCCGAAATATAGCCTGTAAAATTTGGCTCTGTTTTTTTCAGCAAGACAAGTTTGGAAGTTTTAGGGTTTTGTTTAGCATCTTTTGCATATCTTTTAATTTTAGTATATTTTCAGCATATTAGGCCATGATTTGCAAGTTTTCTTCTATTTAAAAAAACACCAAAAAAAAAAAAAAATTCTCCAAAAATACCAAAAACATCTAAACCCTAATTTGCATCCTCATCTGCCTGCCATCATTGCATAATTTACTTTTAAGGGCACTCTTGCTATATCAGATGGGGGGAGGATTTGATCACCTCTCCTTAGCCCAAAACCACATCCCTTGGGACACCAATTGATCGGGTCCGGGCTAGTGTTAGATCACTGTGTCAAGTTAACCTGTGTGTGCCTTGTGCTCAGTGCCTAGAACGGTGGTTCAGGGATTCAATCCCAAAGGGCTTGTATACTGGTCCGCCTACCTGGCCAATCTCTGATTGGTGTCTAGGATTGGCAATCAGGGACCTAACACTCCCCTTACACCTGCCTGGCTGAGTACAGGGTTACTATAGGCTAGTTTGCCACCCTGATTGAGCATCTAGTTTAGACTCTAGGTCTAGTCAGCTGTAGTTGGTCTGATCAAGTCTTGCATGAGCACTAGATCAGGGGTTTCATATCACCCACCTCCTTCACAAATGTCTGAACCCATGAAAAATTTGCAAGCCCAAATAAAAGCACTCACTGAGCATCTAACCCAATCCATGGCCCAATTGACTACCCAGTTAACTCAGTCTAGTACCTAAACCAACAATAGAATTGACCATCTTGCTGATAGGTTTGGCCAGTTAGAAGGCCATGTAGGGACCATAGAAAGAACCCATGGGTCACAGTCTGATCCAGATCCTGAGTCCCCTCATCCTGACCCGTACTACAATCCTGAACCTAGGAGGACCCCAAACCCTGATCCCTACCGAGAGGTTGAACCTAGGAGAGCCCATCGTCATGACCCATACTATGATACTGAACCTAGGAGGACCCCAAACCCTGATCCATACCTTGAGGCTGAACCTAGGAGAGCCCATCGTCATGACCAATCCCTAAGGTTAGTCCTAGAAGACCCAATCAGGATTTTGTAGACCAAGAAGATAGATCCTATTTACCCTCTCCCTATAAGCCTAGTATACCCACAACCTATAGATCTTATGACTCCAAATCCTATGAACCTAGAACCAATGAATCTAGAACCTATGAACCTAGATCCTATGACTCTAGATCCCATGATCATAGATCCTATGCACCCACACCCTATGAGCCTAGTAGACCCAACACCCAATATTCTGACCCATATAGGGAGTCCAACCCTAGGAGAACCCAATATTCTGACCCATATAGGGAGTCCAACCCTAGGAAACCCAATATTCTGAACCATATAGGGAGTCCAACCCTAGGAGAACCCAATATTCTGACCCATATAGGGAGTCCAACCCTAGGAGAACCCAATATCCTGACCCATAAAGGGAGTCCAACCCTAGGAGGACCCCATACCATGATCCATCCTTAGAACCTGACCATAGAGCTGACCCAAAATCCTATGACCCCAGATCCTATAATCCCATGACCCATAGATCTGCACCCTTGTCCTATGAGCCCAGAGAACCCATAACCCCTAAGTATCAATCTAGTACTAGTCATGCTTCCCCTAGTCAACTTGAACCCCATAGGATTAGTACCCCTAAATATGAGCCCAGTAGTGAGCCACTACCCCTTAGGCAACCTGAACCTACTAGGATTAGTGTCCATAATCAGAAACCAGGACCTAGCCAATTTTCTCCTAGCCGACCTTCTCCAACCATTCCTGAGATTGACAAGGCTTACATTAATGCGGAAGTGTATGAAGCTGATGCGAGCCTAGTGGATGAGTATGAAGGAGAAAACGAGACACCTTTAGTAGACCTAGAATTAGCTGACCCAGTAGATACCCAGGTAGAAACCAACCTAGAGCTAGTTGACCTTGACCACATCCAACCTAAAGCTATAATGGAAGAACAAATAGAGGAAGAAAACCTAGGTACTGCTACTAGAGCCTTACCTGAGGAAATCATAGAGGAGAGCCAAATTATAGAGTCTAGTCCAAAAATACAAGAACCAGAAGAATTTATTAAGGACCTGATCTCTTTGAATCAATACCTTCAAGATGACTCCCCTCCTATAGTTCCCATTAAGGACCTCTTCCTCGAAATTGGCGACCCATCCTTCCATTATGCAAACCCTGTAGATATAGCTCAACCTCTTAAGGTTAACCTCATTAGTATAGAATTAGTTCCTGACAGCCCGTCTTTTATCCTACTGTATCCAACTAACCTGGAACCTTTTTCTCTACCCTACCAAACTAATTCTGAACCCACTTCCTATTTTCTGCCCTTTCCAGACATCTCCAACATTTCTAGGATCATTAGATTGCATTTAGTTGAGATTAGCGTACTGCATGCATTCATTACGCATGTTAGGTTTGCATTATACTTCTGGCATACCCTTTGGCATTTGCTTGGAGTCCATTGTAAATACTCTTGTGCACACCACACTAGGGTCAGACCTAGAGAGTCTATAGTCTCTTAGATTTAGGCCCATAAAAGTCTAATAAATTTCCTTCGATAGGAATGCAAAGTCGAGCCTATTAGGTGTTAGTTTGAGTCCTTTGCATCATTTTGTTAGGAGTCTGCATGTGCCCAGCATGTTCACTACCTACACTAATTTTAAACAAACTGGCTAATTCCCGAAGAAGGATCAAAGAATTTGATGTAGTGGATTCTATCTTGGTTAGGCTTAGGCCTAAAAGAAGCTTCATGCTCGCAGAGCCGGACCTTTTAAAGTGATAGAGAAGGTTGGATCAGATGCCTAGGTGTTAGACATGCCTTTGGATTTGGGCATTAGTTCTACCTTCAATATTACTGACCTGGTTGAGTATAGGGAACCGGTAGCGATACCTAGTGAGGCCTTTGGACCTATTCCTTTTCATTGTGAGTGACCCAAACCTACAGTGTCCACAAACAAATTTGGCCTGAGAGAGGAGAACGGATCGAGCGTATCCTGGATGATCAAGCCATCACGACCCAGGGCCATGACTATCGACGCTTCCTAGTCCGATGGCAAGGCCGGCCAGAGTCGGACGATTCATGGATTTCTTGAGAGGACTTGCAATGCCTCAACTCAGACCTTCTCGAGAGATATGTGAGCCAGTCTGACCTTCACTCGACAGGGTTGAGTTCCTCCCACCCCGGGAGAATTGGTGGGGACACCGGAGGCACCATAATAAGACAGAGGCTTTTCAACCCTCTATGAATTGATCAATAATTTATGAGTCCATCTGTAATAAGGGCTTAGCCCATCTGAGTCCTTTTTTTAGTTGTTGTTTGAGTCTTTTGAGTTGTTATTTCAGTTCTGTACTAGTCAGCTTATGTTGAGCTAGTTCAGTCCAATGCTAGTCAGCTCATGTTGAGCTAATTTTATTTTTTTGAGTCCTGCCCAAGCATACTGAAGACTCAAGACTATATCATACAAGTGAAGACCAAGTCCAACTAGATTGAAGACATGGAAGTATAGCCCAAGTCCAACCCAGCTTGAAGATTTGAAGACCCCAGGAGGAAAATTCAGAAAACCCTGATTTCTTGTAGATGCCCTCCATATGCCCAGATTCCCTTCCAGATGCCAAAGTATATTCATAGATAAGGGAATCCATGATTCCAGAGGTCCATCTGCATCCTAGCCCAAAGAAATCAAGCCCAGGTGCCAAGCTCAAGCCCCTAAGAAGCAAGATACCAGGGAATATTCCTGCTACCTGGCTACCAGGCCACCCCAGCTTCCAGAGGCCCAAAACCATGCACCCAGGCCCCTTTGGGCCGGCCCCTTGCTGCTCCTAGAAGCCCAACACGCCCCCCTAGGCATCCTTGGAGTGTTGGCCAAGTCAAGAGAATTTTTAAGGATTTTTTCTACCTAATGTTTCCTTATTTTCTAGCTAGGGTTTGAGAGGTAAAATGATTCTTATGTAAAGACTTATGTGCCCTTACTTGGAGCCCAAGGTTAAGGGTCTATTTAAGGGACCCTAGCCTCTTGTATGAAGGGAGAATTTTGATATGAATTAAAACCTTGAGTTCTTCTATTGAGTTGTGTGATACCTTGCTGTGTGCATAAAGGGGTTTGTGAGAGTTTTTCTTCCAGTGCTGCAATCATCTTCCTGCTGCCAACAAGCCTCTCAGATTTCTGGACACCCACTCCAAAAGAAGCCTTCCCTTGCTGTTTTCTCTTTGTTTTCTTGTTCCTTTGTGAGTTTTCTAACCCCTGACAGGTCGTTTGCAGGTCCCCGAGTTCCTACGAATCCAACAACTCCAGCCAAGCCTCAATCGGATCACCAAGCAGAAAGCCGGGTATTCGCGGGTCTTTGGCTCAGTTTTCCAGGTCGCATCCATCGAGGAACGAGAGACCCCTTTGCTGAGATATTCACATACGTTGTCAGGTACACCCTCTCTACCTCCAGTAGTTTTATTGTAGGAGAACTTGCCTTAACCGAGGCTTCTCAGCCCCGACGATCCTTCTTTTCTACTTTTCTAGGTCATAATCTGCATGCTGATCTTCTAAAATTCATATAAAATTTCCTACAACTTATTTTAATATGAAATTCGGGAATTAATCACTCAACCCCACATATAAAACATACAAAGAGAATCGCATGCATATTAGTTCCCCATCACACGCCCTGGCGGAGTGCCACTCCATAGAGATTGCAGGTGGCGTGCCCTGGTGGATTGCCACTCCATAGAGGTTGCAAGCGGTATGCCTTGGTGGATCGCCACTCCACAGAGGTTAAGGTGGCGTTCCCTAGCAGAGCATCACTCCATAGAGGTGGAAGTCCCTTTGAGTAACACAGGGGTTCTGGAGGGGATGGTGCACCTCCTGCTGGGATCACTATCCTGGCCACTCCTAAGGTTGCTCGAGGGGGAGACTGAGTCCACCTATCTTTGTCCATACTTGACTTCAGGTGGAAAATTGACTTTGACCAGGAACTCAACCTTGGCAGGAGCTCGACCTCGGTCGGGAGCTCGACCTTGTAAGGGAGCCCAACCTCGGAAGGGAGCTTGACCTTGGAAGGGAGCTCGACCTCGGACAGGAGCTCGACCTCGGAAGGGAGCTCGACCTCAGCATTTATCTGGCGACAGCATCCAGGTGATGCCTTCTGCTAGCTAGGCCTCCAGCTAGATTCAATTGAGGTTCCATGTCAGCAATCATGCCATATTAGATGCCCCCCACTCTCGAGTCCAAAGTGCAACATGATGCTCAGGGAGAAGGGAGTTATGGTGATGCTGATATGGAAGGACATTTAGCCGGTGCCATTAAATGCCTCGACCACTGATGACTTGTAGATCATGCCTTGGCACCAATGATGGTGTGCCATGTCAGCAAGCGCAGGGAGAAGCATGATGATTTGCACCTGGCCCAAAGCAATTTTTGGTGTGTCAAAGCACCTTTCCCAGTAGATCTCAATGCATGGCAAGCATCTAATGGTCAGCACCTGGCCCAGAGTAATTTCATGCATATTGAAGCACCATTCTTAGTGGATTTTTACATGTGGCATGTATCTGATAGTCGGTGAGGTGAAAGGATGCACGTTTCGATCGATACAATGCGACAAGGCACTGTCAAGCTATTTGAAAAGAAGCCATTTTGCCTTAGCCATTTCTTAAGAACCTTCGAGCAAGGGAGCAGAGAGAGCCAGAGCCTTTTCACCCAGTTCCAACTCTCTCGCCCAAGGCATTCAAGTTAGTCCCTCTTCTTCTTGCCTCCTCCTTTCCTTTTGGCCCGTGCTGAAGGGGATCAATTAGGGTTCTTAGGTTTCCCTTCTTCTACGTCTTCCTCCTTTCCTTTAGGATGAGTCCTTTCGACTAGAGGCACCATCGCCTATACCACTTTGACTAGGCAAGGCTATCCCAATTGAGGCCTCCTTCCTCCGATAGCGAGGAGGAGGAAGTCCCCCTTAGGATTCGTAGGGGTCCCCAGTAGACGAGGATAGTCATAGGTCCCCCTAGGGTTCCTTCTCCTCCCCCTCCTTCTGCTCCTTCTGTTAGCCATGATTCGACCAGCCCTTCTGGCATTACTTTGGCGATGACTCAGGAGGACCTCCTTCGGCTTTGAAGCACTTACGAAATTTTGGACTCTGTCCAATTCTAGGCTCTGGGGCTGAAGGAGCGGGTCACTTCCAGTGGCCTGGGCCGGATCGCCCTATACGAGGACTTTTTCCTCAAGGGCATTCGCCTTCCTCTTCATCCCATCTTTCTTTCTTTCCTCAGCAACTTTCGCCTGGTCCCTGCTTAGCTTGCTCCAAATGCTGTCAGGGCTATTTTTTGTTGTATTATCCTTTGTCATTTTCATAGGATCATTGTCTGTTTTTCTTTGTTCAGGACCCTCTTCATCCTAAAATGCCACCCGGTCGATAATGGATGGCGGTTCGTGCCCCCCCTCCCGGGGGCCATCAAATTTGATCTACCTACTTTCATTAAGGGATGGAAGAATAGGTTATTTTTTTCCTCGATCGAGGGAGTCGACTAGGTTTGGAGTGACCAAGATCGTACTCCCAACCAGAACGCCCAGGTGGAGGTTGCGGACAGGAAGGTGTATGACCAGCTCGTCACCTCCGAGGTGCCTCTGCTTTAGGATCTACTGACTGAACATAGTTTGTTCGAGGCAGGGGTCAGCCCGATCCGATCCTTGGATAAGGCCCAAAACCTAAACTTCTCTTTTGATAGGAAATCTTCTTTGCTTTCTAACCAGAGCTTCCTTTTCCTTGCAGGCATGAAGTTTTCCATGGATTAGATCTGGGAGATGTCCCGAAAGAGGCACGCATCTCCCGAGCCCAGGAGGATCCATAGAAGAGGGCCTGTGAAGAGCTGGGGTGCAGGCCTAGCACAGAGCTGTCGGTTGGCCAGGGGGAGAGGAGGCCCAGGCTGGCCGCAACCTCAACTAGAGCGGTGGCTTGGCCCCCAGCCATGGGCCCAACGAGGGCACTACATCTAAGGAGAGGGCAGCGCGGGCTCCCAGGCAACCCCTTCTCGTGCTGAAGTTCCACCATCGCTGGAGGTGGTGGAGGTGGCTACCGATGCAGCAACGAGAGGGAGGCTGACACCACCACAGCCACAGAAGTAGCTGCCACCCAACAAGTGGCCCCCACACCTTCGTTGTTGACCATGCCAGGCTTGGCGATGTCCTTCATGGCACTAGGCCTGGGGGTGGCCAGGATGTTGATCGCGGTACCACCGAACGCGGCGATCACCCTCGACCCAGTGCTGGCAGAGAGGATGGTCGAGTTCACCATCCAACCATGCGACCGTCGAGAAAGGAGTGGCAAGCAGCTGGCGGCCACCATCACTGGCCTGTTTCCCCAACTGCTTGCAGTAAATTTTCCCTTGCTCAGTCTTCTTTCTATTACTTATGTTGATTTGGTTGACATTTGCATTATTGCAGGTGGCCACCGATGCCTTGCTGATTCAGGACTTCTACTTGGCATTGGCCCGGTGGGACATCAGTCATCGAAAGTGCTCGGAGGCAATAGAGGTGGAGGCCTAGTCATAGACTGAATGGGTGCAAGAATTGGAGGGGCAGACCAAAACCCTCCAAACTAAAGTGGCTGGCACTCGGACGATAGTGGCAAAGCTTGAGGGACACGCCAAAGACCTCGAGGCTGCCTTGGTGGTAGAGAGGGAGAAGGCCACCTACCAGGCAAAAAAGGAGAAGGCCACCCACCAGGCAGAGGAGTTCGCCACGAAGGCGGTGCACCTAGAGGGGCAGGCATTGACCCTCCAGGCCCACCTCGAGGTAGCCATGACTCTAGCTATGGCAGCAGAGAAGAAGGCCACAGCGGTGGTGGCACTAATGGAGGCCACCAAGAAGGAGACCGCCGAAGCTATGCCAAAGTTTAAGGCCTCGGAGGCGTTCATCGACGAGGTCTGGGAGGCAGTCCTCGACTCTTTCTTTCAAGGGTTCACAAACTGCAAAGTCCAAGGCTTCTCCTACAAAGGCCTGGAGTCCATTCTCTCGGACTTGCCATGCAGTGGCGGTGGTGAAAAGGCACCACCCAAAGAGGTTGACATAGCATCGAAGGCGGAGATGAGAGCGATAGCACCGGAGACCGAAGTGAGGGAGGCCGTTGACCCAGCTACCCCTTCGATCGAGGACCAGGAAAAAGCTGGCGAGGTCTCCCATCGACCTGCCAAGGCCCCAGCAATATCGCCGTGATTTTCTTTTTTTTGTACTTAGACATTTTGGAGGACCTCCTGGCCTGTCGGGGGGTCCTCTTTATTATAAACTCTTTTTCACATTAATGAAAGACATACTTCAAACTATATCATGTCTCTTTCTTCTTTTTTGGTTCATCTTTCCTCTATTTCTTCTTTTGTACTTGGTAAATTTGAGGGACTCCCTTATCTGTTGGGGAGTCCTTCTCATTATAAAAACTTTCTCATCAACAAACTTCTTGTTTTGCAATGAGCTTCATCTTGACTCTTTTCATTTTCCTCCCTTTTTTTTTGAATGGTACATATATGAACCACATGAACCACATAGTAGCCAGTGCAGGGTTCCCAAAGTCTCGGCCCTCTTTGCTAAGTTTGGAAGCTAGTGGATGGCCAAGAGGAATTTGGAAATTTCCTAGCTCTACTTGCCGGATTGAGAATCATGTAGATTGGAGTGTGGGGTTTCTGGAGTTTCCCAGCTCACCTTCACCAAACTTGGAGTCCGACAGATAAAGTGCAAGGCTTCTAAAGTTTCTCGGCTTGCCTTCATCAAACTTGGAGTCTGCAGATAGAGTGTGGAGCTTTTGGAGTTTCTCGGCTTGTATCATCGAACTTGGAGTTGGAAAGATAGAGTATGGGGCTTCAAAAATTTCTCGGCTTACCTTCGCCAAACTCGGAGTCTGACAGATAGAGTGCGAGACTTCTAGAGTTTCCTGACTTGCCTTCACCAAACTTAGAGTCCAATGGATAGAGTGTGGGGCTTTTAGAGTTTCCCAGCTTGCTTTTGTCAAACTTGGAGTCCGACGGATAGAGTACGGGGGTTCTGGAGTTTTCTAACTTGCATCGTCGAACTTGGAGTCCGACGAATAAAGTGTGGGGCTTCTGGAGTTTCCTGGCTTGCCTTCATCGAACTTGGAGTTCGACGGGTAGAGTGCAAGGCTTTTGGAGTTTCCCGGCTTGCCTTCACTGAACTTGAAGTCCAATGGATAGAGTACGGGCCTTCTAGAGTTTCCCAGCTTACATTGCCGAACTTGGAGTCTGATGGATAGAGTGAGGGGCTTTTGGAGTTTTTTGGCTTGCCTTTGTCGAACATGGAGTCTAACGGATAAAGTGCAGGGCTTCTAGAGTTTCTTGGCTTGCCTTTATCAAACTTGGAGTCTGACGGATAAAGTGCAAGGCTTCTGGAGTTTCTCGACTTGCCTTCATTGAATTTGGTGTCCGACGAATAGAGTTCCTGCATAGGCGGGGAACAATGTTGCACCAAAATGAAACTTTTACTATTAAAAGAGATAGTCTTACATTATTGGTAGTACATCCTCAGGTTATTGGTATTCCAGGTTCAGGGGAATTAGGCACCATCGAGTCCGGCGAGGTAGTAGGCTCCATATGGCAGGGCCTTGACCACCTTGTAGGGACCTTCCCAGTTTGGGAAGAGTTTGCCACATTCCCTAGGCTCTGAGACTTTGACTCGCCATAAGACTAAATCCTCCGAGCGGAAGGCCTTTGGCTTCACACTAGAATTATAGTACCAGGCCACCTGTTGCTTATAGGCCACCATACGAAGCCGAGCCTTGTCCCTTGTTTCTTCTAGTAGGTCCAGGTTGAGCAGGAGGCAGGCTAGATTCTTAGCTTCATTATATTGCTCCACTTGCAGTGTGGATAGACTCATCTCCACTGGAATCACAATCTCGAAACTAAAGATAAGGTTGAAGAGTGTCTCACCTGTCACTGTCCGAGGCATGGTGTGGTAGGCCCACAGTATACTGGGAAGCTCCTCGACCCATCGGTCTTTGGCCTCATCTAGTCTAGTGCGGAGTCCTTAGAGGATGATCTGGTTGGTCATCTTGGCCTTCCTGTTGGGTTGAGGATGGGTCATCGAAGTGAAGCAGTGGTGGATATTGAGATCAACGTGGAACTCCTCAAATGCTTGGTTATCAAACTGCCATCCATTGTCGGTGATAATTTAATGGAGAAGTTCGAAATGGTAGATGACTGACTTCTAGAAGAAGGATCTGGCCTTAGCTTTGGTGATCCGCACTAGCAGTTGGGCCTCGACCCACTTGGTGAAGTAGTTGATCGCCACGATCAGGTATTTCTATTGACCGGATGTTGGAAGAATGGGACCCAAGATGTCCATCCCCCATTGGGCCAATGGCCATGGAGTGGAGAGTTGGGAGAGTGGTGTGGCCAGTTGATGTTGTATGTGAGCGTGTCACTGGCAACGGTCATACTTTCTCACGAAGTCAGCCGCATCTTTCCTCATGGTCTTCCAGTAGTATCATCACCGGAGGGCCTTGTATGCTAGCATCCTACCCCCTATGTGGTTCCCACAGAGGCCTACATGTATCTCCTAGAGCACGTAGGCCACCTCTGAGGGTCTCAAGCACTTTAATAGGGGGTAGGAGTGGGACCTCCAGTAAAGCTGCTCGTCCATCAGTATGAACCATGTGGCCTTCTTCTTGAGGAGACCGGCCTCCATGCGGTTCTTGGACAAGGTGCCATTGGTGATGTACCTGATGTAGCGGTCCATCCAACTGGCCTCAGGGGTGACCTGCTGGACCTTGACTGGGATCTCATAGCTAGGCATCCCCAAGTATTCAATGTAGGCGTGCCCCAGCGATGAGTCCAGCAGGGTTGCAAGTCTGAAGCGAGCATTGGCATGGACATTTTCTCCACGAGAGATATGGGAGATGCTGAAATGCTGGAAGCTTGCTGTGCTCAAATGCACCCACTCTAGATATCTTGCCATCTGAGGATCTCGGGCTTCGAACTCTCCCAAGACTTGACCCGTGACTAGTTATGAGTTGGTGAAGACTCTCAGGCTTGACATGGCCCACTCGCGGGATACCTTCAACCTTGTGAGGAGTGTCTCATACTCAGCTTGATTATTTGTAGCTTTGAACAAGAAGCACAACGCGCACTCAGCCATCACCCTGTTAAAATTGGTGAGGATAAGGTTGGCTCCACTTCCTCCCGCGTTGGATGTACCATCCACATGGAGGATCCACACCATCTCATCGACTGGTAGTTCCATGGGATGGAGGAAGTCTCTTTTGGCTCTTCACTTGTTCAGGTACATTTCACCAGAAAGTCAGCCATCACCTATGCCTTCTGAGATGGCCTTGGATAGTAAGTGATGTCAAACATGCTGAGCTTCACCACCCATTTAGCCAAATATCTAGATGTGTCTGGTCGGCTAAGAATGGCCCTTAGAGGCTAATCGATGAGGATCGTGATCGGGTGCGCTTAGAAGTATGGCCTAAGATGTTGAGCAAATATAAAGAGTATAAAATTATTTTTTCAGTGGTGTACTTGTCTCTCCATCTCAAAGTAGCTTGCTAGTATAGTATACCGGTCTCTGGACTTCGTCTCCATCTATCTGGACCAGCACCGAGCTGATAGCCCCAGGGGAGATCGCCAGATACAGGAGGAGTTCCTTCCCGACCTCCAGCCTGGAGAGTAGTGGTGGAGATGCGAGGAACCTCTTCAGCTTCTCAAAGGCTTCTCGACACTCCTCCATCTAGATGAAGTCGTGCATCTTGCATAGTGCCTTGAAGAAGGGCAAGCAACAGTCTGTGGAGCACGAGATGAACTGGCCAATCAGGCACTGGATTTGCTTCTTTGAGGTAGGGTGCTCCATGTCGACGATCACCTGGACCTTCTCAGGGTCGGTCTCTATCCCTTTTTGGGTGACCATGAAGTCCAAGAATTTTCTAGCGATGATGTCGAAGGTACACTTGGCAGGATTCAGCTTCATCCGATGAAGATGGAGGTTTTAGAAGGCTTCTACAAGGTCTACCACGTGGTCCGACTCTTGACTGCTCATAACGAGCATGTCATCCACATAGACCTGCATATTATGACCGATTTGGTCTTTAAAGATCTTATTGACTAGATGCTGGTACAAGGCCCCAGCATTCTTCAAATAGAATGGCATCATCTTGTAGCAGTAAGTCCCTCGGTCTGTGATGAAGGTAGTATATGCCTCATCTTCCATGCTTTGGTCTTATTCTTGACTCCTCTAAGCCTATAAGTTATGGGTTTGCCATGGCATGGTTGCAGGGTAAGGCGGTGTCATGCTCAGATGGTCTTGTATGGAGGTATTTAAGATAATGCTTGTCAGACAAGCTAGCCATATTTTATGAAATATGGACTTCTGAGAGGTCTAGCCTCAAGGAATTGTCCGAGCTACTCTATATATGCTTGATCTCTATGGTGGAGAAAAGAGGTGATAAAGGATAAGTTGGGCAAGGGTTTGGCCTACCTAAATAGGCAAGGCTTGTGGGCATTACAAGGTGATGTCTTGTGGGGAACCATGGAAGCCTGTAGGACATGGAGTTCAAGCATGGATTATAAAAATTTGATTAGGGTATATGCCTTGGAGTTGGGCCAAGGATTAAGGATGATCAAGAAGATCATGCATAGGAGAGGGTAGTAGGATGCAAGGATCAGCTAATCGAAGATATTTACTTGATGGACAGACTTAGATACTGATATCGTGGTAGTGCATAGTGTGCGAGTGGTAGTGCGCAATGATGTGTGTGCAGGCCATGAACATTGTCAAGCAATATGGTCATTAATGGGAAGGCATGCTAAGGATGCAAGACCTGTCATGGCACAGGAGCTTGTGGGGGAGCTTGAGTATTAGAACCCAAGAGGGCTTTGGATGTACCCGATCAACCATAGTTTTGTGGAGCAACAGAGTATGTCAGCTTGGCAGGTTGGCTAGGCGATACTAGAGATGGTTTACCTAAGCCTCATGCAGAGTGGTGGCATTGCATGGTCATGCTATATGATTTTGATCTATATATTCCTCAAGGAAAGCTTGATGGCTTACGGATCAGTGGCACAGTGGTTATATCATGGCATAAAAGCACTCTGAAGGTTGAGATAGTCTGGGAGAGTAGTACTTGGCTTAAGGGCAAAGCCACTGGATTGACATGAGGTACCGAGCTACGGAGCACTTTTGGAAAGAGTCTAATATTATGGCATGGAGGTGTGCATGAGCATTACAGTTGACCTGACAATCGGGTTGCTTGCGGGCACTTGAAGGTATCACATGTGTTCAGTTCAATAATATTGTTAGGCAGGGGCATGAAGGTCCATACTTAGCTATGTGGCTAGACTACTGTGCATTTATCTGTCTATCCAAGTAAAGGACTTAGGAGGGCCGGCCTTGGTGTGTAGTCTCAATATGCTACTTTGAACTTGACTCGTTGGTGTCCCTAGTTTTGTTTTAGGTTACTACTCAATTTTAATTAGGGCTTAGGATTGATGCAAAAGAGGATGGTTGTTTGTGGGATAAGGAAAGGTGATGAAATCCTTTCTTTATCTTGGATAGAATTGCCCTTAGACATCTTAAATATGAATGCACAAGGAAATTCTACTCATCATGAAAACTAAACTATCTAAGTAATTTAGTTTTGTAATGTGCCAGAAAATTTTGGGGTGTTCAATGTGCAAAAAAAAAAATCATGCAATTTAAGCAATCACTTAGGCAAATTCATGCGATCACACATCAAGCAAGCAATTAGCACATCAAACCTTTAACCTAAGGATTGTCACGTTTGGTCATAGCTCATTATTCCCATGGGTCATGACAGTATACTTTCATATACCCACTCAGGAGGCATGAAACCCTAGATCAAAGAATAAAAATAATGCAGATTTTTTTTTGAAATCTCATATCTGAAATCTATGAGGAAGATTTCATATGAGGAAGATTTCGGTCCTAGTTTTTGAACTGGAAATATTAATGAAAAATGCTTATGAAAACTAGGATCTGGAAAGTTATGAAGAGAACTTTTAGATCAATCCTTAATATGCAGAATTTCAGTACTATGCAAAATAAGTCCTAATCACCATGCTCTGATACCAGACTGATGCGGGATGAAATGCATGAAGACATCAACTTAAAGGAAAGAAAACATAGATGAATAATGATTCAGATTTGTATGGCCTTTTCTCCTCGAAGAAGAGTAAAGAATATACTAAGAATGATTACATGAGGATTAAAGATTGCGATCCCGTGAATTGAACTTAATCAAGCAATAAAGAAAGAAGGATCTTAAGGTTTGAGAAACCACTTATGATTAGGACTAGTGCCTTCTTCAACAAGTTAGACCTAAGATCAGGGGATTTGTACCATGCGATGATCTCTTCTCCGTAGTTGGAGCTCTCAGCATTCGTGGGGTTGGTGCTTGGATGAGGAGGCCTTACTCCAGTGGATTCGTCAACTTTCAGGTTAGGGGTTCCAAGACGAGGAGGACCTCTTCTACAGATCGAGATATCCAGGGGATCTTGCAAGCAATAAAGTCAAGGACCTATTGAAGCAGAGAAAGATATGGAAATATAACTTTGAGTAGAGAAAGGGTAGGGGATGGCGATGGAAGATGGATCTTGGCGTGGATGAGGCTTGGCATGGAAGAGTCTTGGTGAGGAGGAAGCTTGTCGCCTGGAGACTTGAAATAGAATGATTGACGACTAGGGCTTGGAGGAGAGATTACGGTTTGAGACTTAGAGAACTAGGTTGGTTTGGGTCTCACACCCTCTCCCTCACGGAGCATCAATGTCAATAGCAAAGGAAATATAAGAAAACTCTTTCATTCATTCATCATAATTCATCCTTATAAGAGGAAGGGGGGGTACTTATCATTCACCCAAGACCCTTTTGAAATTTGAATACATTCCTAAAATAAGGAGAGAAAAAAAAAGGGGCATCTTTCATGCTTGGGTAGTCAAGGATTTCCAAGTGAGGTGCCTCTCTTGAATTGAATGGATTTCCTTTCATGCTGGATCAGAGATTTCCAAGTGGGGTGCCTCTTTTGGAATTTTGAAAAACTTCCAAGTTGGTGGGAGAAGAGAGTGGGGCAGTTTGCATGAAACAAGGAGGGTACCAAGTTGATTCTTTTTGTACTTGGGGCGGCTTGAGTAGGGACTAGTGGAGGTGGCACATGAAGTCTTCCTTCTTTGCTTCAGTGGGGACCAGTGGAGGTGGCGCATGAAATTTTTTATCTTTGTTTAAGTGGGGACCGGTGGCTCTCCTCTTGGACTTGACTTGAATGAAAGAAAACAAAATTACAGGACTCAAGATGAAAACAAATGGACTCAATTGAGTCAGCTCTATTATAGGACTGACAAGACTCAAAACCGATGGACTCAAATGCCTAATCAATCCATAAAGAGCTCTAATTTGGGTGCAGCCTCTTTCTGATCCTAGTGCTCGCACCATCCTTCTTAGCATGACTATCAACAAAGCATTCTCCAATTCATACCACTATGCTATGATGGTGAGCACTTTCTTTCGTCCAACACTGCACATTAGCATTTTGTTGACTAATTGGCAAACTTTGCAAATGAGCTTTGATGTCAAGGTATTGGAGATGAGGTTGCTGGCATCTAAAGAGAGGCTTGTCATGTTGAGCACCGATAGAGGGTTGCTAAGCATGGACAAGCCTTGGTGGGGCTTGAGTGAAGCATCATCAAGGAAGCCTAGGACAGTCTTCAAAAGTAGCTTAACAACTCTCAGTCAAGGAATGGGAGTTCCTCACTCACATTGGAGGCCTCCTAGTAGGAGATTGCCAGGGTGGAAAGGGTAGCTATTCCCCTTCCAGCTCAAGCTTCTTGCCCCACCATTTGTGAGTGAGTTACTCAGGCAAAGGTGGGTGAGGTTAGGGATGAAGCTAGTCGCATTCATGAGGCTTCATGAGTTGCTCGAGAGGTGATCGACCTTTGCTGGCATGGTGTAGGAGGTTCAGATGGCAAGGGGGAGACCTTTGTTGCTTGAAGCAACATACTCTATGCCTTTTGCCTCTTTGTGAAGGTGAGAGAAGATCTGATTAGGACCAAGAGGAGGGTAAATAACTTGGAAGTGGAGGTTGCTGCTATCCTAGAGAGTTCCCAAGTTGAAGTCCACCCAACAGACCCCGCCTTGACACCCTTGAGGGGGATGCAAATTCTATCTTGCCCTCGGCTGACATTAAGAGTGAGTTCTTTCATTAAGGCTTCGAGTGCTGCCAACTTATCATGTGCTATTGCTTCCTAGGTTTGTCACCTATAGTGGATCCCCTCCTTCCTCCGTTGGACTCTCTTGAAGGGGCAGCAAGGATTCGAGTGGAGAGAAAGAAGATGCTTTGGAATTTGGCCGATTTTCTGTAACCTTGCCATGATGTACTTCCTTCTCTTTCTCTTCCTTTTTAAAATAGATAAAAAGAAAACTTTCTTCCATTCCCTTATTTGTGCACTTGAGCTTGGGCTTGTATTTTAATATTTTAATGTTGTAGGTTGTGCAACTCTTTAGTGGTCACCTTACATCGCTTTGGGATTTGCACCAGGGTGATTTATCCCTGGTTGTGTAAAGTGTCATGTTCTGCACCAACTCTGGATATCATTTTTGCATTCCATGAGTTCGAGATTAGTACCACCTAGAAAATCTTAAGGGCATAAATTGTCCACCAATCAAAGCAAGCCTTGGCCCAGGAAACTATGTGGCTTTTAGTGCTGAAGTCCCCAAAATAGAAGGTTGTTGAGAGGGATTCCCAAGATCTCTTTTTCTTGGAAAACATGATCAAGCTGATGGAGTGGTGATACCTAGTGTGCACATACTAGGTGATGAAGTAGTGGCACCATGCCTAGGCCTTCTATGAATAGAAAGTAGGATTGGCACCTATGGGCAAGCTCATCTCCTCTAGCCTTCTCTGCTTGTAGAGTTGATGGGAAAGACACTACCATCACCACAATCCTTCATAGGTAGTGTGAAGGTGGCTGGTGTCTATTGTTCGATGGAGGCATTCTCTCTCAACTCTCTCGATGATCATTGAAAGCTCCAAAGGGGTGTATTGTTGGATGCCTATCTTAGAATGAGAGGTATTGAAAATTGTTGCTACTCGAGTTGTGGGACCAGGACCACCATTGATGGGGGACTAATATGCATGCAGTTCTTTTTATATGTTTTACATGTTGAGTTAGGTGATTAATTCCCAAATTTCAGATCAAAATTATTTGTAAGAAATTTTGTATGAACTTTTGAAGATCAGCATGCAGATTAGGACCTAGAAAGTAGCAAAGAAGGACCGCCGGGGCTGAGAAGCCTCGGTTAGGGCAAGTTCTCGTACAATAAAACTACTGGAGGTAAAGGGGTGTACCTGACAACGTCTGTAAAGATCGCAGCAAAGGGGTATCTCGTTCCTCGATGGATGCGGCCTGGAAAACCGAGCCAATGACCTGCGGATACCCGGCTTTCTGCTCGGTGGTCCGATTGAGGCTTGGCTAGAGTCGTTGGATTCGTAGGAACTCGGGAACCTGCAAACGACCTATCAGGGGTTAGAAAACTCACAAAGGAACAAGAAAACAAAGGAAAAATAGCAAGGGAAGGCTTCTTTTGGAGTGGGCGTCCAGGGATCTGGAGGGTTTGTTGGCAGCAGGAAGATGATTGCAAACACCGGGAAGAAGAACTCTCACAAACCCCTTTATGCACACAGCAGGGTATCACACAACTCAATAGAAGAACTCAAGGTTTTAATTCATATCAAAATTAGGTTTCATACAAGAGGCTAGGGTCCCTTAAATAGACCCTTAACCTTGGGCTCCAAGTAAGGGTACATTAGTCTTTACATAAGAGCCCTTTTCCCTCTCAAACCCTAGCTAGAAAATAAGGAAACATTAGGTAGAAAAATCCCTAAAAATTCTCTTGACTTGGCCAACACTCCAAGGATGCCTAGGGGGGCGTGTTGGACTTCTAGGAGTAGCAAGGGGCCGGCCCAAAGGGGCCCGGGTGCATGGGTTTGGCCCTCTGGAAGCTGGGGTGGCCTGGTAGCCAGGTAGCAGGAATATTCCCTGGTATCTTGCTTCTTAGGGGCTTGGGCTTGGCGCCTGGGCTTGATTTCTTTGGGCTAGGATGAAGATGGACCTCTAAAATCATGGATTCCTTGGTATATGAATATATTTTGGCATCTGGAAGGGAATCTGGGCATCTGGAGGGCATCTGCAAGGAATCAGGGTTTCTGATTTTCCTCCTGGGGTCTTCAAATCTTCAAGCTGGGTTGGACTTGGGCTAAACTTCCATGTCTTCAATCTGGTTGGACTTGGTCTTTACTTGTATGATGTGGTCTTAAGTCTTCAGTATGCTTGGATAGGACTCAAAAAAAATAAAATTAGCTCAACATGAGCTGACTAGCATTGGACTGAACTAGCTCAACATGAGCTGACTAGTACAGAACTGAAATAACAACTCAAAATACTCGAATAACAACTAAAATGGACTCAGATGAGCTAAGCCCTTATTACAGATGGACTCATAAATTATTGATCAATTTACAGAGGGTTAAAAAGCCTCTGTCTTATTCTGGTGCCTCAGGTGTCCCCACCAACCATTGGAAGCCTTCTTAGCATCAGCCTCCTCAGGAAGGTACCTCCAACTTTTATAGGTGGTGAGCCTTCAGTTCCCATGCAGTCCTCTTGGATGCTTTCAAGAGGGATGGCCAGGTGAGTAGGGTTGATCTGGCCATGCCATTCTCAATATCCTTTGGTGCTAAGCTAGCTCATGCCTCTCTTTAGGGCCGCTAGCAAGTCGAGGAATCTTTCTTTCTTGCTTTTAGATCTTCCACTTATACTTAGAAATTTCCACATGCTATGTAACATTGGCCTTCGCTCTGTAACCTTTGTACTTGAGAATCAACAATAAAGAATACTCTTATCTTGAATCTTCTCCATGCAACTGCTTGTTGTCTTTTTTTGCCATGGATGTACTACAATCTGGGGCCCTCCCCGGCCTCATCATTGTTATCTTGGCTATGGTCTCCTAAGGCCTCACTTCCCTAGGTATTGGTGGGAGGCTACAAGGGTTTAGTCTTGCCCCCCAGAGTTCAGATTTGAACACCCCGAGATCCCTGTAGCTTTGACATCGATGTGCCCACATTCCAAGGCAACTAAGTTGTGGATGAACTTAACTAGCAACATCGACAACAATTCCATTGAGACTTGAGTGCAAATCTCAGGGGAGTAGTGTTCAACTTTTAAGAATGAGGCTCCAAGACTAACTGGGTGAACTCAGAGTCTTCCACTAGTCAAAGCATAGCAAGGTCTTCATGACTTGCATGGGACTTTTAGCCCCTTGATGGGGGTGCTAATCTAGTGGGATTCCACAAGCATGGTGACCTAGCCTGGGGCATTCAAGCTCACACAAGATTTTCTTACATAATGCATTTAAGACTTTCTCAGAACTTTCTACCTACAGGGGCATACTCATCAGCCTGAGGTTCGAAGCTTTCTACTAGTAGGGGTGTATTGGTCAGCTAAGACTTCATGGACATGGTGACCCTATCTGGGTTGTTCAAGCTTACCCAGGACTTTCGTGCCCTATGCATGTAGGATTTCTCAGACCGGGCCTTCGACCTTCTTTGGAATGAAAGGCAACTTCTCGCTTGCACAAAGAGGAGCTTCATTGTAGGATCGGCTTCATAAGGCCTATGGAGAACCATCTTATTGGTAGTAAGGCTAGAGATTGGAGTTTTAAGTGTGAGGCAGGGATGACCCTTCCAATTTTCTAGATGATAGGTCCCGAGGTGCATAACCTTGGCAACATGATAAGGTCCTTCATAGTTTGGCAAAAGCTTCCCTTGCTTGGTCGATTTGCTAACTTCTACTCTTTTTGAGTACCAAACCTTTGCACTAAAAATATTTCTCCTTCACCTTGGAGTTATAATAGTAGGTGACTCACCAGTGGTATGTAACCATTTGGACCCAAGCCTTCTTTCTAGCTTCTTCCAAGAGATCTAGATTAGCCCATAGGTCTTCAAAGTCCCTTAGTGCATCAAAAGCCTCCACTTTGTGCAAGGATAAACCTATCTCTAAAGGGATGACTACTTCGATTCCAAAGGTAAGGTTGAATAGTATTTCTCCATCGAGAGCCAATGTACATTGCAGTAAGCCTAGAGAAGACTATGCAGTTCATCTATCTAGAGTCCTCTTGCCTTATCCAACCAGATCTTTAGGTGTTGGAGAATGGTCTAGTTCATCAAGTTAGCCTCTCCATTTGTTTAGGAGTGTTTGACTGAGGTAAACTGATGGTTGATGTGCAGCTCTTTGCAAGACTCCTAAAACAAAGTGTTATCAAATTACCAAACATTTCAATAATGATGATCCAAAACAAAGTGAACCAGTAGATGATACATTTCCATACAAAATCATGGGCAATCTTCTCACTGATCCGAGCAAGCTACTTTGCTCTACCCACTTGATGAAGTAGTTGATAGCCATGATGAGAAACCTTCTTTGCCTGATAGCTAGTGAAAATGGGCCAAGGATGCACAACAAGAAAAAGGATTATTAGCGATTGTTAATTACCATCACTAATAATCTATTTGCCATCGCTAATAATCCATTTGCCATTGCTAATAGTATCAGCGATAGAATACCATCACTGATAAGTGGTCGGAATAAAAGTTATTGCCGAAAGCCTTTATTAGCGATGATAAAAAAACCATCGCTAATAAGGGTTATTATCGATGGCTTAGGTGATGACAAAAGCTATCATTAAGTGTTTTAGTTTTTAAATTAAAATTTTTAAAAAAAGTAGTGGCAACGGTAGCCATCACTAATTAGCGAAAGGTAGTTGCTAATAATATTAGCAATGGCTATAGCCATCACTAATACCATCGGTACTAATTTTTTTTTTTTTTAAAAAATAAAAATAAATTTGCTAAAACTTATTTTAATTATAATAACAAGTAATTATTGTTTCTAAAATTTGTTATAAATAAATTAACAATTAACTACCACAATCATAAATAAAAAACTAGTTCTATTATTTTATAAATTCTATAATTTTGTAAATTAACATTGCTCTATAAATATCAAAATTATATACATATATATCATAACTAAAAAATCATGTGAGATCCTCGTTGTCATCATCATCATCCTCTAGCTGCTCCTGTATATCTTTTCTAGTAGCTGGTGGATGAGAGTCAGATATTCTAGCATCCTGTAATGAAGAAAATAAAATATTATTAATAAGTTTCGATATATAAACATATATGTCGATCTAGAGATATATATTTTGATATATTTCTTCAATTCTCGAATAGCTTATTTCTACACTTTCCATTTGATGATATGGAGCTATAGACATCCCCAATTCATCAATTGGAAGGTTAGATTGAATTTTTACCCCCTAAGTTCTCTTCCGTGATTCAAGCATAAATATGTAAACTTTCTAAATATAAAAATAAAATAAATAAAGAAATTTATTAATAGACTTATATGTTGTGATGGCTATGATAGTAAGGCCAGTTGATCATGTAGATGTGGATCCCAAAAAATCTCAACGACTGTATCATGGATGGCATCTCAGAAGCTATGAAATTGCTAGGCAAAAAGCCTCTGCACAACATCCTCTAGATGTGCATCACCCGATGTTTGGCTTATCGAGGCCTGAGAGGAAGATATCAAAAATTAGTGAGCTATTGGAGGGTCGAAGCTATGCCCGAATCCTATGATTTGGCTCCTACTCATTCCTTCAGTGGCCCTAAGACATCCCTCGAGGTCAAGGAGGGCTGGAATGATGGGTCCTTATAGAGCCACATATGATATACTCCACATAATCTGCTATATAGTTTACAAATTTATTAGTCCAATTATATATATTAGTATATATAAAACTAATAAATAATATTTTAGTTGTTATCGCGATTCGTTGGGATATAAAATCTAAGTAATCACTAGTCCTCCTGGACTGGTGTGTGGGCTCCCATAACTATAACTATCATAATGCACAACCTAGCTATCATGTCTATAATAAATAAATAATAAAAATAAATTAATTGAAATAAACATATTTTTAACTCAATATGAGATTAATATAAGTATAGAATTTTTATGAATCTATCTACCATAATATGTGTGCTAACGAAGCTGTCAGTGTACTTGGTCGAATCTTGTTGGGTGATCCGATTCCACCATGCCCTCTGCTACCTAACAAAGTACTTCTCATTGCTCCACTGGTCGCAAAGGGCCTCACATATATCAACCCGCATCTAGTGTCTCTGAAAAGTTTTTAGCATGATGATGACTCAATACTAGAAGCTCTATGGCAGACTACCTAAGGTTGTACAACCCATCCCGAAGCCTAGTATGGCTACCTCCTTAAAGGTTTGATGACCAACCTCCTTATCCCAAGGAGTCTCGAATCGATAGTACTTCTACAAGTAAAAGCAAGCATGTATTAATAAATATATAATATAAATGTATCACTAATTTAAAAATTAGATATACTCGACTTACTAAGAACATCTCCCAGGCTATATCATGAGCCCTTGATGGCCAACAACAGAACTCATTCACTAGCCCTAGCATCAATCGTTGGATGATCCTAGTAACTACACAAGACACCCCAGGCTCTCTGAATATGCTACAAAATTGATTTTGAATAATAAATGTTGACTTTAAATTGACTAAATTTTAAACATGTTAATTAAAGATATAGTACTTACGAGTGGCTCTAAATATGGATGAGCTATCTATCCCCACCGAGTCAAAGATGCCATGAGCTCGGCAGGTCCACCATGGTGCCGAGTCTGAGAGCCAGTCACTGCTCCATGTAAATGTGGGGTCAATGGTGACCCCATATCGTCTAAACTTGAGATAAAATATATGATATAAAGAATGTCATATTAGATAATAAAAGATAAAATAAATATAAAAGAGAATATCTAAAGTATTAGAGTTTATCATGTGGTGTGAGTGCCGCAGAACATGCAAGCTGGCCACATGATTGTTTTCTCCTTAAGAGCTTTGTTCTCTAGAGCTCTCTCCTCAGCTAATATGACTTTAATCTCTAAAAGACATGATGTATAATTTTTGAAAATAAAAATGAATAGATTCACCAAATTAATTATATAATTATGGGTGGCTATGCAAAATTTAAAATGATACAAGACAAGTAATTAAAATGGGTCAATGGTTATATACTTAGTACTACTCATCGACCTCTTCAGATGTTTGGTATCCTTCAGATTCTTCTTCAGATTCTTTCTCTTCTTCCACTTCTTTATCTTCTTCCTCTTCTTTCCCTTTTTAGATAGGATTATCCTTTCACATAAACTCCATATGATTTATCTCCTTATATTGACCATCACGTAAGAAAATTCTTGGAGCATCTAGCTCTACATCTATGAAGGACCGATGAACTCCTAATATTTTATCCTTTTGAAAGCATCTGGTAAATGGAACTTTTCTTCTTCTTCAAGTACATAATAAATGACTCGAGACTTAATTTTGCATATAACCCACCAATCATTTCTTACACTCGTCCTTAATGGAAAAGGAGTATAATACATTTGAACAACTTGTTAAGCTAGCACAAATAGCTCGTTGATATATACTTTTTTATCTATGTTTGATATTATAAGCCCATACCATGGATCAACCTTTATACCATTTTCATTATCAAATATTGTCACTTAAATAGAATGATACTTTTATCTCTAATGTAGATCAACTTGATCACTTCTTTGAGGATTCAATAGTAGTCACTCCTCGTACTTCCCATCAGCTATCCTTTGTATGCACACCACTGTTCATTATGCTCTTATGATATCCATATCAATGAGTATGAAATTTAAAATCATTTATGTTATAACCATTATAATATGTAATATATTTTGTTGGCTCGTAAGCTAATACTCTTAGCTTTTCAAGTATGGATTTGCCCACTTGCATGACCTGCATATTATAAACAGAATAAACTGAGAGAAAATAAAATATATGAAATAATAATAAATGCTTACCAATTGATGGAACCAATCTACAAAGTTCTGTGAGCACCATGTACAAAGTTCTATGGTTGTCCCATCTTAGCATCCCATTATATTGTATAAATATGCATAAGATAAGTATACTATAATAAGTGATTAAAGAGTTGGGATTGTGATGGATACTTGCTCAACATATGGATCGACCTTGTAGTTTCACAAAATATATGTCTCTGCCTATCAAAATTCAATATTAGTCAAAACCTGGGAAACCTCGTGCCTAAATTCATGAGTAGGATAGTCAAATATTAAGATCTCTCGCTCTGATCCATCACTACCACTATCATCTTTTTGGGCTCACCTGAGTCAACTTTGTCTATATACTAGAATTAAAATAATATTGGTTAAATTTTAAAATTTATTTTATTATGTAAGCCTCCTAATAGAACCTTTGACTTTGGCTTTATTTTTCATTTTCTTCTTAAGACTATGCATATTGTTAGGGTATCCTGGTCCAGGTACGAACCGAACACAGTTCGGTTCACTGAAGACCTTTTCTCCGGACCACTGACTTCGGACCAGGAGAGGTCAGGCCAACTACAGGCAACCCAAGGCTTCTCACCGGTCTACGACATCCGAGAGCTAGATCTTCGGATGATGTCTTTGACCCTAACCGAAGACCAAGCTCCTCGACGACTTCCGAAGACACGCTCTTCAGTCTCTAACCAGAGACCAAGCTCCTCGACGACTTCCAAAGACACGCTCTTCGGTCCCTGCTGAAGACGCAGTTTCTGGCTCTGGGTAGACACCAAGTCTTCGACCCATATAGAGGACGAAATCTCCAACCAAGAATCTCCCTAAACAGGGAAAATCTAAATATGGGACCACAATTTGGCCCAGATAGGCAACAATAACCAACGGTTACTATCGACAATCTCCATGCCACGATCTTGGCACGTAACTCCAGCAACCACGCTTCCGGTCTGGCCAAAACCGCTCAATGAGAACCCACGATCACCAATCATGGGGAGAAATTAACTCCCCACAATCGCCGGAAAAAGAGCGGGGCCATAGGTCGGACGTCTCCATTTAAATAACGGTAAGGGGAATTGCTCGAGAGACACATGCAGACACATATACTCATACACTTATCTATTCTCCAAGAGCCTTTCCCTCTCGTTCCCAACTTCCTTCCCCATTCTGTGGCTGGGATCTGCCTCTGACTTAGGCATCGAAGTGTCCCCCACCGGAATGACTCCGGCAAGGGACCTGTTTTGTAGGTGAACCAGGGAGCGATCCTGCGGTACAGCAGCTCCGACCGACCGATACAGGGACTCCATGCCAACACATATCTTTCAAATAGATACATTCACCTGTACTACACCGGTCCCTCCATCCTAGCTTCATATGTCAAATGAATCATGAGATATTCTGAGTTAAAGAAGCTAGGAGAGAATATCTTCTCCAACTTACATATGGTCTTTACATTACTAGCCTTAAGACTGGAGATATGGTTGATGGATAGTTCAATAGTATAAATATCTTTGAAGAAAAGACTAAGCTCGATCAAAAAAACTTTATATGGAGTTGGAAAGGAGATCATGTCAAGCTAATAGGAGTAATCATTGCATGAAGACATCGTAGTCATGGCTCTTTAACCCAAAGAATCTGCAATCCTTGACATCGATGCATTGAGTTAGATTCTTTGCATAACCATCTAGGAATTTAAGATTGTTAAACTATTCATATATATCCTTCAACTGCTCCCTCATTAAAATATATGATACTTTTGGTTTCAAAAATTTTTCAGTTAACACCTCAACCAACTTTAATAGAGGACATATATATATATATATTTTATATCTACTTGAGCCTTAGGAATGTCCTTCGTTTTGTCCTTAATATCTACAATAGTATAGAAAACATTGTCAAATATATTCTTCTCAATGTGCATGACATCAAGGTATGACAAATCAAATTGGTAGATCAGTACGGTAATTTCCAAAAGATATTGTGCTTCACCTAGTTATGAGTTCTACTAAATTTTCAAGATTTTTGCTTATCAAATAATATGCCAAACTAGACTTTATCCAGTTGGGATACCCTCTAAAATACTTCCATACCACTGAGGTGTGGGTTTACACGGTCCTTCTCTATCTTATACCTTTTGAAACTATCCTGCTGCTTTCAAAAAAGATGATGCTTGGGGAGAATTGATGATGATAATCAAACTAGTAGATCTTACGACCATACTCTAGTTGAAATGATTTTATATTATACATGCAATAGGGACATGCTAGCTTTTCTTGAGTACTCCATCCTGATAGCATCCCATAAGCAAGAAAATCACTAATAGTTTATGTCAATGTAGTCTTTATTATAAAATTTTGCTTCTTCGATGTATCAAAAATATATATGTCATTGGACCATAAGAATTTCAGCTTATCAATAAGAGACCTTGGATATATATCAATGTTTTTACTAGGATATCGTGGTTCAAGAATGACTAATATAGGAGAGATGTTAGATTCTTTCATGCACATCCTAGACGGTAAATTGTATTGACTAATAAAGACTGGCCAACATGGGGATAGGATGTTAACTTGGGGATGGTAGCATGAAGACATTGCTGGAGGGATGCAGGCATGTAGACAGGACCATATGGATGGTGGCATGGGAGTGCGGGGATGGGGCAATGATGGTTGACGGGGGAAGCACCTTGGTAGGGGAGAGAAAGGGGAGACGACGACATGGGGAGGGCGACCTAGCATGGGGACGGTGATGCAATACGGGGAGGCTAGATCTAGTAGGGGGACGGTAATGTAGGATGCTGGCGAGGGGATGGGGGAACCATGGCAGGGGACAAAAATTTGATCGCTGGTGGAGGGAAAAAAATCTTTTGGCCGATTAGGCACCTGGGACCATTTTGGGGATAAGTATTATTGACAACAATGATTTCTATTGCAAATACTTGTTGATAATACATTGTATTTAGTGCAAGTATTAGCGACTGCAAATTTTCATCGCTAATACTTACAACACCATGACTAATACTATTTTTTAAAAAAATTGTTAAAATCTTAACAATATTAGTAATGGTACATTCTTGTTGCTAATACTAATAACATCATCGCTAATACTATTTTCTAAAAAAATTATTAAAATTTTAAAATTATTAGAGATAGAATTAGCCATCGCTAATAGATATAAGTTTTTTCCATCATTCTTTTTGGTCTTTAAATACCATGATTAGTGTTGGCTATTAGCAATCGCTAATAGTATAATTTCTTATAGTGATGTTTATCCCCTACTAAGCAAATGGCTAAGGAGAGCTGATTGGAGTGAGTGGAGTTGCTAGTAGGTGCTGGATATTGGCATGTCACTAGCACTGGCCACAACATCTCATAAACTTGATTGCATCTTCATGGAGGCTCGACTAATAGTATCTTTACCATAAGACCATGTATGTTAAAGTTCTACATCCAAGGTGATTGCTGCAGATACCTTTGGATCTGATGCAGGTCATACTTGATCTCGAAGGGTTGGAGATAATGAAGGAGTGGCAAGAAAAAGGATTGTGGATAGGCTTCTAACTCTCTGAGCTTTGGCCATATCCTTCGATAGCAACCCTTTCTCAAGGTACTTGGATAATGGATCCATCTATCTTGGCTCTTGGTCCATCTGCATTACTTGGGTTGGCCCCTCCGCAATACTAGACTTATCGAGGGTCTCTAAGAAGACTAGCTTCTATTATATTAGTGTACGCTTCAATAGATATGCTCAGGTGTTCTTCGACCTGGATGTCTATACAATTTCAAATTTGTTGAAGGGATTATTTCTCATACCTTCTATAGATTCTTCTTCGTAAAAGGAGCCTTGATCTCGTACTGCCTTTAGACTTGGTCAACCATCAATTGAGAGTTGTTGAGGGCTCCAAGATGCTAAGTTTTGAGCTCTTGAGTGAGCATCAGCCCCTCCAGGAGGGTTTTGTACTCTACTTCATTGTTAAAGACCTTGAAGTTGAAGTGAAGGCCATGCTGTATAATGATGCCATCGGGATTGGCGAGAATCAACACAACTACCTGTGCCTCTAGTGTTGGACAACCCATCTATATGGATCGTCTAAGCATTTGTTGGTGCAATGTTGGAGGGCTCTATCTCGTCCTCGACCTTCTTAAGGAGTATACACTCCACAAAGAAGTTTGCCAATTCCTGAGCCTTGATGGAGGGCTAGGATTGATAGTGGATGTCAAGTTTTCCAAACTCCATAGCTCACATAGCCATCCTTCCTGAGGTGTCCATCCTCTATAAGACTTGCCTCAGGGGTTGGTCAATCAGCAAGGTGATAGAGTATGCTTGGAAGTAGGGTTGAAGCCATCACACCAAGATCATTAAGGCTAGTTTCTGCATCCCGTAGCATCTTGTTGGTGTAATAGATAGGCATTTACACCCTATCTTCCGCGTGAATAAGGATTGAGCTCGTGGGCATCATAGAGATGGTGAAATACATATGCAGTATCTTTTCAGTGGATAGTCTGGTCAACATAGAGGCTAGGCGAGGTACTCTCAAAGTTGGTCAAAAATGGCCTGACACTTTGTCGATTATTAGAAGTCCTTGTCTACTTCAGGGTCTTGAAGAACAATAAGCACTTCTCTACCTCTCTCATAATGAACCTACTTAATGCAGCCACTTTTTTGGGTTGGCCTCAATCCCATGATAGGTAACCATGAAATAGAGAAAGTTTTTTTAGGCTAGCCCAAAGGCACACTTCCTCAAATTGAGTTTTATGATAAACTATCTCAGATATTGAAGGTTTCCTCAAGATCTGCTACATGTTGCTTTGCCTGGTAGCTTTTTACTAATATGTCATTGATGTAGACCTCTATATTATGGACTATTAGTCCATTAAGATCTTTCTGATGAGGTGCTGGTAAGTAGCTCCTACATTATTCAAACCGAAGGGCATAATCTCGTAGTAATATAGCCCTCAATTTATGATGAATGGCATCTTCTTCTCATCTTCCACTGCAATCTGGATCTGGTTGTTCCCAAAGAAAGCATCCATGAAGTTGAGCATCCCATGCCCTAGGATAGCATTGATGAGCTAGTCTATCATATGTAAAAGAAAATAGTGTTTCGGTCAAGCTTTATTTAGATTAGTAAAATCTATACATATTCACCATTTGCCATTCTTTTCTTAATGAGGATGACATTTGCCAGCCACTCGGAATAGTCCACCCTTTTTGTTTCTAGGAGCTTGTCCACCTCTTACTCAATAGCTTGCTGATGTTCAGGGGTAAAGCTTCACTTCTTCTGACACATGGGTCGATGCAACGAGTTGTGTTCAATTGATGCACCATGATCTCTAGGTCAATCTTAGATATGTATAAAGCTGACCCTGCAAAGACATCGACATTGGCCTAAAGGAAATCTAGGAGCTTGTTAGGAGTCTTCATCTTGTTGAGCACCTACTTGGACCATTTGGCTTGGATGAAATTATGCATGGGGACTGAGATAAGTTGCACAATGGACTCCCTACACTGCTACCTCTGCTCATCATGAGCATCAAAGCTTTCTATTGGCAAATCTTCCTTTGGCTTTTTGCCTTTGAAGATAGCAACATAGTATTGATTGGCCAGGGTGTGATTGCCTCGAACCTTGCCAACTTCTTGGATGGTCGAGAACCTCATCAATAGGTGATAGGTCAAAATAATGGCTCGAAGGGTGATGCAGAACAAAGAACAAGGAAGCGTATGCGAAAGTAAATTTAAGATTAATTCTTTTTTTTTTTTTTTTTTTTTTTATTTTCAGAAATTGGCTTTGACTCAAAGTAAAGCTAAACTAAGTTGAAGGAAACTAGGTAAGGATTGAAAGCACAATTTAGATGAAACTAAATTATCAGAGTAGTTCAGAAGTAATGGATCGCCGGGGGTTGAGAAACTCCCAGACCTAGGGTTTCGCTCTGAACTTTCAACAGAACAGAAATAGAGAGGAGAGATGGTTTACTAACCAGACAGTGATCTTCTCAGGATTTTGGTGGAAGAACTCTCTCGAGCAGATTGTGGGATCCTCGGAGTCGGCTATCTTCGTAATGGATCCTCCAATACTGATCTTGTGGTTTGGTCGGCTTCTCCTGGACTCAAGATCTGGGAAAGAAGAGGAACAAGTGATGGAATTCAGATACTCAAGAAAAGATTTACCAGGTTGAAGAACTTTAAAGCTGAAGTTGCTGAAATCAGGATTCTCCTGGAGGCCGATCTGACTTCCTCTTAGAATTGCTGTAGATCTGAAGTATCTGGACTGGAGCTGGATGCTGGTGGCCGGCCTGGACTTGGAGAGGGTGGCCGTGAGAAGTGGAATAGACTAGGGCTTGGTGGAAAGAGAAGGGTGATGGCGGCTAGGGTTTGGGAGTGGAGTGGCTAACCTAGGGTTTGGGTTTTGGAGATCTCACACCTCCTCAAGGTTCCAGGGGAACCCGGATTTACTCCCTCACGGAGCTCAACACCTGGATGCAAGTGCGGAAGAGAGAAAACACAAAGTTTGCTCACAAAAAAATTTGGTTTCATTCATCTGATTGATTTAAACTTACAAGAGGGGTTTAATTTATAAGGCTTTACAAGGGAGTAGGGTTTTACATCTTCCCATGTGGGACTAAAGGAGGGGATCTACAAATCAGGAAAAATCATACACATATGGTCGGCCAAAGTACCAAAAAAATTTGATTTGGGTTATAAAAGGCAGGTAGATGGCGCCTCCTTGTATGGATCTTCAAGAGAATTTTTTTCCTTCCATGGATCAACTCTTTTGGACTCCTCCTTTTCTTCCTCCCTAAGTCAAGGTCCTTCCCATCTTTGTTTTGGATTTTTTGGCAGGTAGTGGGCGCCTCCTTGAAGTTCTCTCCAAGAAAATTTCTTCCCATCTTTACTTTGGTTCTCTTGGGAAAGTCTTGGCCACCCCCTTGATTTGTGGACTCTTGGTGGATTTCTCCTCATCTGGCGCATGAGAGAAGGAAGCTGCTATCTGTGGAGTGGGGACCAAAGGCTGCTGGATGTAGATATGGCGCCCCCTGGACTCAGGCGTATGGCTGGGAGTGTGGTGTCCACTTGCTTGGTCTTGGGAGAAAATGTAACATCCCAGGTTGAAACCCTAGTCCACTACTGAGTCAACATGACTCAATAAAATGCAGGTAATGTAGACTCAAGCTAAATTGAGTTGATCTAGTCAACTCTTATTACAAACCAAAAACCCTAATTTTTTCGGGCAAGGTTAATCAGAGATCCAGATGGAGCTCTGAAGTCTTTTTCTGAGTCTGGTGCCCACACCAATTCTCTCAGGGTTGGAGGAACTCGATCCTGTCGAGTATGGATCCAGTTGGCTCTGGTATCTCTCCAAGAGGTCTGGGTCCAGCTCTTGTAACTCTTCTCGGGAGATCCAAGAGTCATCAGAATCTGGCCTTCCTAGCCAGCGGACCAGGTATCTTTGGTATCCTCGATTACGAGTAGAGATAACCTGATCATCCAGGATCTTTTCAATCTGCTCTTTCCTTACAGGCCAATTTGTTGGTGGACACACAGGGTCAGGTTCACTCTCAAGAGCAAGATTAGGTTCAAAAGCCTCACTGGGAATCACAGCTGGCTCCCTATACTCTACTAGGTCTGTAATGTTGAAAGTGGAGCTAATGCCTAGTTCTGGAGGCAACTCGAGCACATAGGCATTGGATCCTACTCTCTTTACCACTCTAAATGGTCCAGCTCCCCTAGCATGTAACTTTCTAACGGTTCCAGGAGGAAACCGTTCAGGCCTTAACCTAATCATTACATAGTCTCCTTCGTCAAAAGTTTTGACTCGCCTTTGAGAATCAGCCAATTTCTTATAAGTTTCATTACTTAAATTTATTTTGGATTGAATTTCTTTATGCAAGTCTTTTATATGCTGTGCAAAAACTTCGGCAGACTCGGAGACCCGTGTGTGGACTGGTAAAGGAGCTAGGTCAAGAGGTGTGTGGGGTTTGTAACCATGCACAATTTCAAATGGACTCTTACCCGTAGACCTATTGACCGAGTCATTGTATGCAAATTCAGCTCTAGGTAAGTACAAATCCCAGTTCCTAATGTTTTCACCAACAAGACACCTTAGCAGATTGCCTAAACTATGGTTCACTACTTCGGTTTGGCCGTCAGTCTGGGGATGATAGGCAGTTGAAAACTTAAGTTTCGTCCCTAACTTATGCCAAAGTGTTTTCCAGAAATAGCTGGTGAACCGAACATCCCTATCTAAAACAATGGTCTTGGGTAGGCCATGGAGTCGAACTATCTCATTGAAGAACAGGGTGGCTACCTTAGACGCATCAAATGTTTGGGAACAAGACAAGAAATGGGCCATCTTGGAAAATCGGTCTACTACAACACATATAGAGTCATGCCTCCTCTAGGTCTTAGGCAAACCTAACACAAAGTCCATGCTCACATCTTGCCAAGGACGATCTGGGACAGGGAGTGGGGTATAAAGGCCGGTGTTCTGTTTTCGTTGTTTGGCAACAGCGCAGGTCCGACACCTAGCCACAATGTGTGCTACATCTCTTTTTAAGCTAGGCCAGAAAAAATGGTCTTCAATAGCCAGGGTGGTCTTATCTTTTCCGAAATGGCCAGCTAAACCTCCAGCATGAGTTTCCCAAATCAAGAATTCCCTAAGAGAGGTTCTAGGGATGCAAAGCCTATTCTTAAAGAACAGAAAGCCATCTAAAAGGGAATAATCCTTATGTTCACTGGATGGTCCTTGAGTTAGATCCTGGTATACAGTCTTGAAATCCGGACACGACTCATATTCTTCTTTGATTTGCTCAAACCCTATGACTTCAGCCCTAACAGAATTCAACAACAAAGATCGACGACTAAGGGCATCAGCTACCTTATTTTCAGACCCAGCCTTATGCTTCAAAACAAAAGTATAGGACTGGATATACTCTACCCACTTAGCATGCCTAGGGTTAAGCTTCTTCTGAGAATTCAAGAATCTAAGAGCCTCATGGTCCGAAAACAGCACAAATTCTTGCGGTAGTAAATAATGTCTCCAGTAACGCAAAGCTTGCACTACCGCGTAAAATTCCTTATCATAGGTAGAATACCTAAGCTTAGCATCATTAAGTTTTTCACTAAAGAATGCTACGGGATGGTTCTCTTGGCTTAGGACTCCACCTATACCTACTCCTGAAGCATCACAGGCAACCTCAAATACCTTTGAAAAGTCCGGTAGTCTCAAAATGGGTGCCTGGGTCATCCTATCCTTAAGATCTAGGAAGGCTTTATGGGCTGCTTTGGTCCACTGAAATTCTCCCTTCCTGATGCAGTCTGTGATAGGAGCAACTACGGTACTAAATCCCTTGATGAATCGCCTATAGAAGGTAGCCAAGCCATGGAAACTTCTGACTTCATGCACACTGGTCGGCTCTGGCCATTCTACTATGGACCTAATCTTTTCAGGATCGGCAGCCACGCCGTCAGGGGTTATAACAAATCCAAGGAAGATAATCCTACTGGTCATAAATTCACACTTCTTGAGATTACCGTAGAGACTATCATTCCTCAAAACTTGACAGACCTGTCTAAGGTGGCCTAGGTGATCTGTAGGGGTCTTACTATAGATCAAGATGTCATCAAAATAGACCACTACAAACTTCCCTATGAAAGCTCTAAGTACCTGGGTCATAATCCTCATGAAAGTACTAGAGGCATTGGACAACCCAAAAGGCATAACAACCCATTCATAGAGACCATCCTTAGTTTTGAAGGCGGTTTTTCACTCATCCCCTGGTCTAATTCTAACCTGATGATAGCCGCTCTTGAGATCAATTTTAGAAAAAACCATGGCACCGGCCATCATATCAAGCATGTCATCTAGTCTAGGGATGGGGAACCTATACTTGATTATGATTTTATTGATGGCACGACTGTCAACACACATCCTCCACGTGCCATCCTTCTTCGGGGTTAGAAGTGCAGGGACTGCACAAGGGCTAAGACTCTCTCTAATGAACCCCTTCCTCAACAATTCGCCAACCTGCTTTTGCAGTTCTTTATGCTCAGATGGATTCATCCTATAATGGGGCAAGTTGGGTAAAGTAGCTCCTGGGACTAAATCTATGGAATGCTGAATATCCCTAAGAGGTGGAAGGTGGTCTGGCAGATCCTCGGGAAAAACATCCTCAAATTCTTCTAATAAAGGCTTAACTTCCTGAGGAGGCTCTGAGGGTGTAGGAGTCCTAAGTTCCTTAGCAGTCAACATCCAAATGGGTGAACTACTATGAATTTCTTGTTCTAGATCCTTGGCACTAATTAGGTTCACTCCAGTCTTCATTTCCCTAACCTTACTGGTTCCTTTAGCTACCTTGTCCTTAGGAGGGACTGAATGGATTGTGATTTTCTTCCCATCGAAACTAAAGACACAGGTGTTGGATTTTCCTAAGAGGGTGGCATCATGATCATACAACCAAGGTCTTCCAAGAATTATACTGCTCACCCCCATGGGCAAGACATCACACCAAATCTTCTCTTGATAGGATTGCATTTGGATTTGGACCTGACATCTAGACTGGATGGGTATAGAGGTAGAGTCTACCCAAGAAACCTTATAGGGGTTGGGGTGGGGGACTGGGGTTAAGCCTAACATTTTGACAGTGCTAGTAGAAATGGCATTCACACAGCTCCCACTATCTATGATGATTTTACAAACCTTATCCCCTAGTTTAAGAAAAGTCTGTAGGATGTTAGTCCTACGCCAATCTTCCTGAACTTTAGTCTGGGACAGGATGCATCTCACAACCCCTAAGTGGTCAGATTCAGTGGATTCTTCCTCTCCTTCATACTCATCAACCAAATTCATTCCGGCCTCATAAACTTCTTCTTCAAACTCCTCGTTAGGCTCGGAATTCTCTTCTCCTCCCCTTCTATATATAGGGATCTACGAGGGCACTGGCTAGAAACATGACCTACCTTATGACACTTAAAACAAGCTATGGCTGTGCACTGAGTAGAGATATGACCGGGCTTCTGGCACTTAAAACAGACGATACTAGGGGTTCTCTGGGTGTCAGGTGCCTTACCTTTGTCAATGGGCCTAGGGGTGGGGATACCCTGATTAGGCTTGCTAGGGGTAACCTGGCTAGGTCCATTTCTTGGGATTGGGGCACTAACCCTAGATGGCATGGGTCCTCTCTGAAACTTCTCAGTGTTCAGTGCAATCTGATAGGCTTGGTCTAGGTCAGTAACCTCTCTCAGAAACAACTCTCTCTTAATATCTTCCCTAAGTCCAGCCCTAAATCTAGACAAAGTGACCTCATGGGCTTCACTCACATCACATCTCATCAGGTATTCATCAAAGGTGGTTATGTAGTCTGAAACAGATCGGTTCCCTTGTTTCAAAGTCTGCCATTGGTCTAACAGATTTTGCTGGTATGAAATGGGTAGGTACTTGTCTCTAAGTTTCTCTTTCATACCCTGCCAAGTGGTTATGGGCTCTACATTTCGTCTTCTAGTGGTCAGCTCAATGTTCCCCCAGTATAACCTAGCTTGACGTATTAATTTTTTCTTGGCAAACTTGAATTTCCTCTCCTCAGACATGGCATACCACTCAAAGTACTGGTCCATCTCACCCTCCCAATCAGAATACACCTTAGGATTTAGGCTACCATCAAAAGTGGGTGCATCTAACTTGATGTTTCGAATGAACCTATCATCTCTATCCTCAGGTTCTGGGTCAGGTCTCCTATGATTAGGTTCAGGATCTCGGTATAAAGGTCTTCTAGGCTCTTGGTGTGGGTGAGGTTGAGGTACATTAAAATCTGGGTCAGGAGTCCAGTTCCGATGCCTAGGTTCCTCTAGCACTTGGACTCGATCCCTAAGCTGGGAAAAATCCTCATGGACTTGTTCTTTAAATTGGGCAACAGTGGTAGTCACATCCTGACTCAGTTTGTTCATACTCTCAGTAAGAGCTCTAACCATGGCTTCTAAATCAGGTTGGGTTTGACCAGGTTGGTAGGGCACTCCATTCCGGGTAGACATGATGCAAGCAAACACACAAAATGAGATTCAACTGATCGACTACGGGCTAACTAGACCTAGAGCCCAAACTAGATGCCCAATCAGAGTGGCAAGCATGCCTGTAGTAACTCAGGACTCAGCCAGGCAGGTGTAAGGGGAGTGTTAGGTCCCTGAATGCCAATCCTAGACACCAATCAGAGATTGGCCAGGTAGGCGGACCAGCACACAAGCCCTTCGGGATGGAATCCCTGAACCACCATTCTAGACACTGAGTACAAAGCACACACAGAGTAACCAGACAAACTGACTCAACACTAGCCTTGACCCGACTTGTTGATGTCCCTAGCCCACTAGGGCAAATTAGGTCTAATCAATTTTAGATTAAAGGTTTAGGTTCGAATGAAGGGGTGGTGGTTTTGGGCTAAGGAGAGGTTATCAACTCCTCCCCTTATCTTAGATGCTCAAATGCCCTTAAGATGAATTAAGAGATGAACACTCAAAAATAAATGGATTGCAGAATACAAAAATAGAGTTGCAGTAATTTAATTCTCAGAAATCGCACAGAAACCAATAAATCATGAGAAAACTATGAAAATTAGTTTCAATTATATTGGTTTCAAAAAAATAAAAATCACTGAATTTGAAGTTACCTGCAGTGAGAAATAATTCTTACAACAGGGCAATTATGGGCTGAAAACAGAGCACTACCCCGTTTACAATTTCTGCTACGAAGTTGTAACCCAACGGATCCCCTACACGCCCTAGGAACACCCCGTGGAATGGGAAGAGGAGGTTTGCACCTCGCTTCGTTCCTAGGACCGGACGTCCTGGGGAGTCTACTTCGAGCAGACAAAGTAAAAAGAGAGAGACTCAAACAAGCAATCAAACAGAAACCCTAGACAGGGCTCTGATACCAAAAATGATGCAGAACAAAGAATAAGGAAGCGTATGCGGAAGTAAATTTAAGATTAATTCTTTTTTTTTTTTTTTTTTCAGAAATTGGCTTTGACTCAAAGTAAAGCTAAACTAAGTTGAAGGAAACTAGGTAAGGATTGAAAGCACAATTTAGATGAAACTAAATTATTAGAGTAGTTCAGAAGTAACGGATCGCTGGGGGTTGAGAAACTCCCAGACCTAGGGTTTCGCTCTGAACTTTCAACATAACAGAAATAGAGAGGAGAGATGGTTTACTAACCAGACAGTGATCTTCTCGGGATTTTGGTGGAAGAACTCTCTCGAGCAGATTGTGGGATCCTCGGAGTCGGCTATCTTCGCAATGGATCCTCCAATACTGATCTTGTGGTTTGGTCGGCTTCTCCTGGACTCAAGATCTGGGAAAGAAGAGGAACAAGTGATGGAATTCAGATACTCAAGAAAAGATTTACCAGGTTGAAGAACTTGAAAGCTGAAGTTGCTGAAATCAGGATTCTCCTGGAGGCCGATCTGACTTCCTCTTAGAATTGCTGTAGATCTGAAGTATCTGGACTGGAGCTGGATGCTGGTGGCCGGCCTGGACTTGGAGAGGGTGGCCGTGAGAAGTGGAATAGACTAGGGCTTGGTGGAAAGAGAAGGGTGATGGCGGCTAGGGTTTGGGAGTGGAGTGGCTAACCTAGGGTTTGGGTTTTGGAGATCTCACACCTCCTCAAGGTTCCAGGGGAACCCGGATTTACTCCCTCACGGAGCTCAACACCTGGATGCAAGTGCGGAAGAGAGAAAACACAAAGTTTTGCTCACAAAAAAAATTTGGTTTCATTCATCTGATTGATTTAAACTTACAAGAGGGGTTTAATTTATAAGGCTTTACAAGGGAGTAGGGTTTTACATCTTCTCATGTGGGACTAAAGGAGGGGATCTACAAATCAGGAAAAATCATACACATATGGTCGGCCAAAGTACCAAAAAACTTGATTTGGGTTATAAAAGGCAGGTAGATGGCGCCTCCTTGTATGGATCTTCAAGAGAATTTTTTTCCTTCCATGGATCAACTCTTTTGGACTTCTCCTTTTCTTCCTCCCTAAGTCAAGGTCCTTCCCATCTTTGTTTTGGATTTTTTTGGCAGGTAGTGGGCGCCTCCTTGAAGTTCTCTCCAAGAAAATTTCTTCCCATCTTTACTTTGGTTCTCTTGGGAAAGTCTTGGCCGTCCCCTTGATTTGTGGACTCTTGGTGGATTTCTCCTCATCTGGCGCATGAGAGAAGGAAGCTGCTATCTGTAGAGTGGGGACCAAAGGCTGCTGGATGTAGATATGGCGCCCCCTGGACTCAGGAGTATGGCTGGGAGTGTGGTGTCCACTTGCTTGGTCTTGGGAGAAAATGTGACACCCCAGGTTGAAACCCTAGTCCACTACTGAGTCAACATGACTCAATAAAATGCAGGTAATGTAGACTCAAGCTAAATTGAGTTGATCTAGTCAACTCTTATTACAAACCAAAAACCCTAATTTTTTTGGGCAAGGTTAATCAGAGATCCAGATGGAGCTCTGAAGTCTTCTTCTGAGTCTGGTGCCCGCACCAAAGGGCATTCAAGCCAGGCCTTTTCAGTATGATGTTGTAGGCCGAGGCTACCTTCACCACCGGGAAGTCAAGCATAAATGTGGCCTACCTTGGTACTTGCCCTGTGGTCATGGGTAGGGTGATGATACCTTTGACAAAGATAGTGTCTCCTGAAAGACCAACAAAAGAGGATTCAGTTTTTTGGAGATGGTCCTTTGGCAAAATCATTTTAAAATAGGCATTGTAAGATATCTATAAAACTTCCATTATCTACCAAATTTCTTTTAAGATCAAAGTTCGTAATTGTCATGGAAATAACTATTGCATCATCATGAGGCACTTTGACACCTTGGGCATATGTGTCAAGGAAGGAGATGACCTTATCAGTTCTATTCTTCTTTGGTGTAGGGCTCCCATTTGAGCCACATAGGTGTAGGCCTTCCATGTGGATGAGCTCCTGTCCCTACCATTGGTTCTCCCGCAATGGCATTGACAATCTCGGTGGTGGGCCTGCTATCAATATATGGTGTAGGAGCAGGAAGGAGCTTACGGTCCAAAGTTTCAGCATCTTGAAGCTTTAGCTTACGATCTAAAGTTTTAGCATCCTTCAGGTGATCGATGTAGGTCCACAAGTAACCCTACCAATCTTCTTTTTCAAGGAAAATAATTCTTAGTATCATGCCCATGGTTCTAGTAGTAGTAGTAGTGACAGTACTTCTTTGGATTACACCAAGACTAGTGGATCATCTTCTTGGGCTAGCAAATAATATCATGATTTTTGATCTCCATCAGGATCTATTGCTGGAGAGCATTTAAAGGAATGAAGTTCTCATGGTGATATCCAGGGCTTTAGGATCGATGGGGTGGCCTCCAGCCATCCTTCTACTTCTTAAGCTGGGGAGTAGGTTTGTCCTCACAAGCCCACTTCTACTGCCCCTTCTCCTTCCACTTCTTGGCCATTCCATCGTTAGTGTTGATGTACTTGTTTATCTGATCGAGGAGCTTGGCAAAATCATGGAAAAAACTATTCAATAGGAAGAAGCAAAAGTTATTTGCCTTCAGTCTCTTCTTGAGCATTGACATCGTGATGAAAGGATCAAGGTTGTGGACTTCCAACATAGTCTCTTTAAAGTGACTGATGTAGCTTTGCGAAAATTATCCATCCTTCTATTGGACAAAGAAGAGGGCATCAGTGCCCTTAACTTTTTGTACTTTGAAATTATGTAGCAAAAAGGCAATCAAACTCATTGAATGAGTGGATAGAATCTAGCTAGAGCCTCATTTACTAGTCTCGGGCAGCATCTCAAAGAGTGGCGGGAAAGAATTTGCACATCAAGATATCTGAGATCCCTTACAGCATCATAACAGCATTGTAGCTTTCAAGGTGATCATAGGGGTCAGTGGTGCCATTATAGATCTCCACCAGTAGTACTTTAAAGTGGCAGGGGATCCACTCTTCCATTATCCATTGTGAGAGTGGGGAGCGAGTGGTGAACAAAGGCTTACCCCTTGGAGATAGTTAGTGCTATCAGAGGGCCTTGAGATAGTAGTGTACCTTCCAAAGCTTTTGATCTAGATCATCCCATGACTCGAATTACTCTCGAGGCTAGTGACTCGAGAATCCGCTCGTAAAGGTGTCTTGAGAAGAAGAAGATAATGAGGTGGAGATAGGAGGTGCAGTTTGCACTCCTTACCTCACTCGCCACCCTACGGGTGTGAGTGGTGGTCATAAGTCAGCTCCTAGAGCTCAATGATCGAGGAGGATGGCTGGGAGATGCCCTCTCTAGGCTTTGATTGTGGACCAAGAGCCTCTAGGAGCCACTTATGGATTGGTGAGGTAGGACTTGCTACTTCGTCTCAAGCTCCTCAATGGGGAGGAAGGTCATGACGTGCCAGGCCCAAGTGATCGCTTGGCACTATAGTTGTCTACTAAGGGGCCTACTACAAGCCTTGCACTATGGTAGTTGGTGCTTGGACTTGTGGTAGGGACTGCTAGAACTACTTGGTAGTGATGAGCCAAGCAGTTGGCACTTCCATGATGTTCATATCTTAGTGGTCTTAGTCAAGATTGACCAGTTCCATAAAGACCTTCAAGAGAGTGGTGGATGGCACTGCTAGGATCTTCTTGTTCTTCATACTCAAGTAAATAAGGAAAGGAAGCTCAAAACCTCAAAAAGGGGTAAATCCTTTTTCTAACACCAATTTGTTATCACCTAGAAGATGAGCTATCTCAGGTTGCTAAGCTAAAGTTAGAGAAGGAGATGTAGCTATGGGCAATTTGGTCAAGATCCTTGTAGTTAAGGAAGCCAGGCTTGCAATTGATTTCTTGGTCTAGTCCTATAAAACCATGAAAGATAGGAAAATCCTCATGCAATGGAGAGTTTTCTAGTGTGGACCCTTTGATACATAAGTCACTCTTGAAAGTAAACAAAATAGGTTTGAACTAGAGAATGTGAAGATGTATGGCAAGTATGAGTAGAGAAAGGCTGGTGATTGATGGGAGTGGAATGTTGAAGATAGAAGGAGGAACTCAAAGATTTCAGAGGAGAGGAGGAGTCAGTTCCAGCTTCCATTTGAAGGAGATGGCATCAAGGATGGATGTACAAGGGGGCAATGGGGGCATCTACCCCCACTGACATCTTAATTTATTTATTTTTTTTGTATATTATACATATAAAATGGTATAAGTATTTATATTGCCCCCACCAAACTACCAAAAATAATATACTGCTATATATAAATAAATTAACTTAAAATTAGTAGTAGCATGCCTTTTAAGAATATAAAGGGGATAGAATTTAAAAAGAAATAAATAACAAGGCTTTTCACATTCTTGAAGAGCCTGTTAAAAAGTTTTAAAAAATATATCTGAGAGGAGAAAAGAGAGATAGTTAGAACTGAAAATCATCTTGAAGAGCCGTTCATCTTCTCTTCAATATTTTATCAGGACTATCACTATTCTATCCCACTGCCAATGGATAAAATTATTTATTTATTTATTTATTTGTTTGGATGTGAAGCCTTTCATTCCATTGCCAATAACTTTTTTTATTTTTTGATCTAACATCATTTTTTTATTTATCTATATGGTGATTACTTTTTAATGAAAAATGGAAACAAAAAAAGTATCATAGGTATTTCTCAGTAATTGGTTCAGTTTCCATTTAAGAATTTGTTGACCCATTCTCTGTTTTTTGGTAGAATATTCTTTGGATAAAACATTAACCCATCAAGTTATGGAAAGAAAAATTATCTTGATTCACATGCCAAACTTGTACAATTTTTGGTTCAATTATTTATGTTGCCCAGCGAAGCAACCCAAGAGGGGAGGTGAATTAGATTTTTAAAAAGTTTTTGCAAAGATTAAATATAAGTGCCAATTCAAAAATAATGAAGGTACTAGTGTTTCAAGAGTATGTGTGCTTGATAATTAAAATACAGCAAAAATAAAAAGTAAATACAAAAAAAGTAGAAGCAATCACAAATACATAATATTTTATAGTGGTCGGTGCACACCAAAGCACCTACGTCTACTTTCCAAGGTCCACTTGGGTATTTCAATATAATCTCAACTTGAATACAGTACATTAGTTTTCCCGGGCTTATTAATCAAAACCTTTCTTGGTTTTCACAAGGTTAACCAAAAATCTAGTTGGTTTTTACAAGGCTCACCAACAACCTAATTGGTTTTACAAGGCTCACCAACAACCAAACCACTAGTTTCAATCCACTTAAAACTAGGGACAATAATAAAATCAAGTTCAAAGTAAAGATACTATAAGCTTTCAAAAATAAAGTAAATATCTCTTTAAAGCTCTTTAATTGTAATTGAGAAGCTTGTTCCCAAGTTGTTGAAGCCTTAATGGATGCTTGAAGATTGGACTTGAATGCTTCTTGAATGCTCTTGAATGCTTGAAGGCTCAACTTCACTCAAAAGTAATGATCTTTTAATGAATATTCATGAACTTTCATTAGTTGCTCATTAGTTACTTCCTTCTTGAGTTTGGTTCACTTTAAATACCTTTCCAAGCCTTAAATGATCATTTTTGACCATTAGAGAGGAGAAAATATCCATTAGGAATAAAAAAATTAATTCTATGCTTCAAAAAACTAGCCATTACTGTTCATACAGACCTACAAGTATCGATACTTCAGGTCATGAGTCGATACATGAGTCGACACTCGAGTCGACACTTGAGTCGATACTAGGTCAAAAATATCTTTTGAAGCTCTCTAGAGTCCTCTGGTGCATCGACACTTTTTCTAGTGATTCAATACTTCATCTTCTAAGTCAACACTTAAGGAAAAACTTGAATTCGACATGTTCTGTATCATTTTTGGTCTCAAGCCTTGAGTCGACACTTGAATCGACACATGAGTCAATACTTGAGCTTCATAAGTCGACACTTCATGCAGACATCTGAAACTTCTTTTGCATATCAGCTCAAGCTTTTGTGAGTCGACACCTTGAGTCGATACTTCACTTCCATGAGTCGACACTTGGTTGAAACTCTCCTGAAACTCTGCTGAAACTTCTCCAAACTTAAGATTTTGGTCTTTCAAGATCATTCTTATGTGCCAATGTCTATTTAACTTGAAATTCCATCAATATAAGTAACTTTTTCAACAAGATGACAAGCATTCTTAACTTTTAACATACTACAAATTTGATGAGTACTTTGATCTGCTGAACGCACTTGTAATACACAGTTAGTACTCAAATATACTTAAGTATTTTGTTATTCATCAAAATCAAGATAGGAGTCAACAATATCCTCCTTTTTGATGATGATAAAATCTTTAAGTATATACACATAGTAAGCTCAAAAGATTTGCAATAAGTATAAAGTAATTGACTATAAGTATTAAAACTATTGATAATAAGTATCAGAGTCTAGATTGTAATATTTATCAAGATCAAAACTCATCTATAATGTATCAGAGCTATATATATAAGAAAGAATTTAATTTATATAGTTTCAAAGTATTAGAATTGTGTATATATATATATATATAAGAAAGAATTTAATTCATATAGTTTCAATGTATCAGAGCTGTAGCTATAATGTACAGGGCAATAATTAAAATGTATCAGAGCTAAGCTGTATACATATGAGATGTTCAAGTGATGTATCAGAGCTAAAATAGTTTTGAAGAATAAGCATTTGAGAAAAAAAAGGTTGAACATGAAAAGTATCAGAGCAAGATCTTTAGGAATATCAGAGTGAAAACTTTAAAAGATCAGAGCAAGAAATTAATGTCAGAGCATATCAGAGAAAATAATATACCATAATGATAGAGAGTATCAGAGCAAAAATATTAGAACATGAAGAGTATCATAGTATGAAAACAAAGAGTATTAGAGCATATAAAAAACAAGAGTAAAGAGTATCAGAGCATAAAAAATAAAAATAAAAATAAAGAGTTTCATATTACAAACTAAAAAATATCAGAGCATGGAACAAAGCTCCCCCTCAATATATGATCTGAAAATATTTTTCAAAACTTAAAATATTTTTCAAAAATATTTTCAAAAGGTTTAGAGATTTTAAAAATTTAAAATCTTTTTTCTTTTGTACTTTTCTCTCTCCCCCTTTCTTATTGCTTTCTTTACTTAAACTATTCATTCTCTTTCTTTTGTTTATCATTCTCCCCTTTTGTTTTATTACTCCCCCTTTTGCCATTCATTAATTCTCTCCCATTTTGTTATCATGAAAAAGGTGAGAAAAAAAAACAAAGTAGAGATAAAACATTGCAGTGCACAAATAAATGCTAAAGATGACATTATATATAAAATTTCAAACATTTGATACAAAAGTCAATACCATTAATTCATAATTTGATACAAACAACATAAAACTAAAAGACTGATATACAAATATAATGATATATAGATCAACCCTAAAGGATGCTTTCCTCATAAGAGGAAGACCCAAACTCTAGAATAATCGATCCCGTAATCATAGAGGGTTGGGGTTGCGGCCACATCAACTGGAGATAAGAAAGTCAAGTCTGAATAGCTCTGGGAATATCACCACATTCATGGCTTTGGCTTCTGGCACATGCTCTCCCTCTGGTTAGTGCTGAAGAAGAGGCTATGTTAGGAGCAGAGTCAGGAACTAGTGCAAGGACAGATAGAGTGATATCAAACAATGGACCAGAAGATAAAATATGAAAACCAGGGGTATAAAATCCTAGTTCCCTGATCAAGGAAGAAGTGGTAGGTATCACTGGTGTCCTAGGGGGTAGACTAAATGAAGGTGTAGGTATTTCAATAGGAGTATCAGGTGGATCAGTGTGAAGAATAGGAGTGGAAATTAAAGAGTCAGATGGACCAGGAGTAATGGGTGTGCTAGAAAGAATAGGAGTCTGGATAGAAGAACTGGGTGGATCAGGAATAGTCTTTAAAGACCTCGTCTCGTTAGCTATGAGCACTGTATCCTGATCAACAGTAGTATCTGACTCAGGATCCTCTATATAATCTACAATGTCGAAATCTATAGAAGAATTGCCCTGGCCATCTCCTATCTCAGTGTCTGGAGTTGGAGCTGGAGGTGCTAGTGGAGCAGGTAAAGAGTCTGACGATGGAGGTGAAGGTGCCCTGGTAGAAGATAATCTCTCTAATGTAGCCAGTACAGTAGAGAATCACTCTCTCACCTCCTAAAAGCATGCGCTCATCTCCATGTGAATGTAATCTACTCATTGTCTAACAGTCATCATCTTGTTCTCCAGGCGAGTGATCCTCTCATCTATAGTGTCTCTAGGAGCTGGCACCTCAGGGTGTGCCGAAATTGATGGCTCAGGCTGTCGCTCAGGTATATCCCTCGGTGGCTCAGATGGTCCGGCCTCATCTATATGTAAGTGCTCGTCCTCAGCAGTGTCCTCATCATCATCATCAGTAGTCTGTCCAGATATCCTACATCTCCACTGACCACTATGCAAGTGATAGCCCATGCGATGTAGAGATCGCTCATCATATATGTCAGTATGGAGAAGCTATCTATAAGGCTCTCCATCAGGGCCTACTTCATAAGCTCTAAATAGAATGGTCAGTCCCATGCCATAAGGTAGACACAATCTTCTTCTAGTAGCTGCCTCCATCATCTGATAGATCATGAATGCTGGTAGGCACATAGGAGTCCTCCTAACTAGGGAAACCATCACAAGCAGCTCTCTCTCAGTGATGAAGTTGAAGCGTCTGAACTTCGGCAGAAGAATCCAGTTAACAATGTGGTATAGTAGTCTCATCTCTGGAGAAAGTCATGATGCAACGATGCTGTCTCCCTCACCAATGTCGTCTCGCTCAAATATACATAGGAGAGCACTGATCCTATCAACCAGGGAGTCCACAACTATCCCAGTCATAGGGATCTCCCATGCTCTGCTCAAAATCTCTATAGTCAGTGGTATAGAAGTCCCTCAGACCTTAGCTATCCAACTATCAGTTCCTCTGGCCAAAGTACCATAAAACTCTCATATCAAAGCTGGATAGAATCTTTCTCTCAATGAACAGAAGTGAGCCAGCCTTGCATCTCTCAGCCAATCTCCTATCCAGAAGTGTTGTCGGTCCATAAATTCAAAATCTACCCTCTGACCTCTGACAATGGCCATGGAGGCCATCCGGTCTGCTCCTAGGATAGGTGGTCGGACAGGAATCTCCAGCTGAACTGCTGCCTCTATTGCTTGATCCTCATGCCTGGCTTTCGTGCACCGCTTTGTATCCTAAGTGGAAGGACGAGGCCTCCTAATTAACTATTTCTTGGGACCCATCTTCAAGGAAGAAGGAAACATGTGTGGAACAGGAAATGCACAAGGGTTCACAGTACAACCATGAAGAATAGAGAACATAGGAAGAAAAGAGGGCTCAAAATCAAGAATTGAACAGTAAAAACATGAAATGGGAACAAACGAAAGTTGGAAAACTATTTGGGGAGGTGTCAGCTCAAGGGTTTTGGAAGAAAAATGGAGAGAAATTGATCAATTTCCTTATTTAATCATCGATTCCCGCCGGTCAAGTATTGACTCATGAATTCAGTCCAAGTATCGATACTTGGAGGTGTTGACACTTCAAAGTATCGACACTTCAAGAAAAATTAAGAAAATAGAAAAAAAATCATGGGAAATCAAGATAAATGATTTTAATAGCCAATAAATGATTGAATAGGATTTTTGAAGATATTTAGTCAAGAAATTCTCAAAGGAGAATTTGAAAGGTCATGAAGAGTGATCTAGACTCAATCAAAAGAATTAATGATCCCTAATTCTCTTATAATCATATTAAACCTTTCTTCACTGGGTGGCTTAGTCAGTATATTAGCTAATGACATATCAGTAGAAACAAATTCAAGCATCACATTATTGTTTTGAACATGATTCTTAATATAATGATGTCTAATTTCAATATGCTTACTTCTTGAATGTTGAACAGGATTTTTAGTTAAGTTTATAGCACTTGTATTATCATATCTTATAGGTGTCGTAGTTAATTTGATGCCAAAATCCTTGAGTTATTGCTTAATCCATAGGATTTGAGTATAACTTTTGGCTGCAATATATTTAGTTTCAGCTATAGATAGTGCAACTGAATTTTATTTCTTGCTAAACTATGAGATTAAGTTAACTTCAAAAAATTGATAGGTTCCAAAAGTACTTTTTCTATCTAACTTACATCCAGCAAAGTTAGCATTAGAATATGCAATTAAATCAATAGCTAAATTCTTAGAGTACCGTAATCCAATGTTAAGAGTACCAAATAAATATCTAAGTATGTGCTTAATAGCCATTAAATGTGATTCCTTAGGCTCAGATTGATATCTAGCACACATGCATACACTTAAACATAATATCTTGTCTACTAGTAGTTAAGTACATTAATGATCCAATGATGCCTCTATAGGATTTTTAATTAACTTTCTTACCAGATTCATCCTTATCAATTTTACATGAAGGGCTCATAGGTGTACCAATAGGCTTAGTCTTCTCTATCCTAAACTTTTTTAGAATCTCCTTTGTGTATTTGGTTTGGTTGATGAAGATCCTTTCATTTGTTTGCTCCTTTCATTTGTTTGCTTGACTTGGAGTCCGAGGAAGTAGCTCAATTCTTCCATTATGCTCATCTCGAATACTCCCTGCATAAGCTTTGCAAAATCTTGATAAAGAGATTTATTAGTGGCACTAAATATAATATCATCGACATAGATTTAAAAGATCATCAGCATTTTTCTTTAAAAATAGGATTGTATCAATATGACCTCTAGTAAAACCATTTTCAATTAAAAATTTATTAAGTCTTTCATACCATGCATGGGGACTTGTTTTAAACTATAAAGTATTTTGTGTAATTTGAAAACATGATCAGGATGTGCATAATTTTCAAAACCAGGTGGTTGTTCAACAAAAACTTCTTCAGCAATATAACTATTCAAAAATGTACTTTTAATATCCATTTGAAATAGTTTGAAATCCTTAAAACATGTAGAAACTAGAAGTAATCTAATAGCTTCAAGTTTAACTATTGGAGCAAAGGTTTCATCAAAATCAATTCCTTCTTCTTGATTGTAACCCTTAGCTACCAATCTAGCCTTGTTTCTAGTTACTATATCATTTTCATCCAATTTATTCCTAAATATCCATTTTGTGCAAATTATAGAAGTATTAGATGGTCTTTTTATTAATGTCCAAACTTTATTTCTTTCAAATTGATTTAGTTCCTCTTGCATAGCAATCATCCAGTTTGGATCTTTTTCAGCTTTTTCAATACATTTAGGTTCAATTTGTGAAACAAAAATAATGTAATTACATTCATTTTTAATAAAGGATCCAGTTCTTACCCCTTTCGATGGATCACCTAGGATTAATTTTTGAGGATGTCCATGAGCATATCTCTATTCTTTAGGTAGATCCTTGTCCTTTGGTGAAGATCTTATGGCTTCTTCATTTTCCTTGCTTTGATCTTTTTTGTTGTCTTTGGAAGGATGATCATCCAAAGTCAGCTTCTTAAGTTCTTCAATACATGCACAATCATCAATAGTATCCTCTTTTCTAGAAGACTTGTTAGTAGACTCTTCAAACACTACATGCATGGACTCTTCTACTACTAGTATTTTTTTGTTAAAAACTCTGTATGCCTTACTATATGCAGAGTATCCTAAAAAGATACCTTCATCTGACTTGGCATCAAATTTATCTAAATTATCTTTTCCATTATTTAGAATAAAATATCGATAACCAAATACTCAAAAATACTTTAAAGTAAGTTTTCTTTCTTTTCAAAGCTCATATGGTGTTTTCTTTAAAATTGATCTGATCAAAATATGGTTTAAAATATAACATGCAATATTAACAGCTTTAGCCCAAAAATATCTAGGAAGATTATTTTTGCAAAGTATTGTATGCACCATTTCTTCTAAAGTTTTATTTTTTTCTTTCTACTATCCCATTTTGTTGAGGTGTCCTAGGTGCAGAAAAATTATGTTCAATTTCTTTATCATTACAAAAATTTTTAAAATTTTGATTTTCAAATTTAGTACCATGATCACTTCGAATATAAATAACAGAAGTATCATTTTCATTTGAAACCTTTCGATAAAACTTTATGAAAGCATAAAAAGATTCATTTTTATGTGCTAAAAACAAAATCCAAGTAAATCGAGAGAAATCATCTACTACTACTAATCTATATCTCTTGCCTCCTAGACTTGTAGTTCTAATTGGTCCAAAGAGATCCATCTGGAGTAATTCTAGTAGCCTAGAAGTTAAAACTATTCCTTTAGTTTTAAAAGAGGATCTTGTTTGTTTTTCAAATTAACAAGCTTCACAAATTTTATCTTTTTCAAATCTAAGTTTTGATAAATCTTTAACCAAATTCTTTTTGCACAATTTGTAAAGTAAATGCATGCTTGCATGACCTAATCTATGATGCCAAAGCCAATTAGTCTCAATAATTATGGCATTCATTGTAACTAGGCATTCACCATCATGTAAAAATAAATTATTTAGATCATAAGGATAGATGTTGCCATGCTTATTTTCAATGAATTTTACTCCATTATTGTTGACCCCACAAGTGATTTTGATGATAACCAAACATTGGAGCATGTACATTTATTTTTGACAACTCTTCAAGTGTTTGACAAGTTTTTGTAGGATGTATAACATGTTCAAACTTCAACTCCTACATCTCTACTTTCTTGTTTGAGTTGTGTTGTAAATGTTTTTGTAAAGAAGAACCCAATGAAAATGCTAAGAAAAATCAAGTAAAAAGGGTTACTTCTGTGAGTATGTGTGTGCCATGAATTTTAGTTTGAGTTGGTTTATGTAAAATTATAAAAGAGTTGGTGAGAGTTTTCTTTAAGTTCAATTATAATAATCCTGAAGAAGACACTCGAGCCGACCCAAGTGAAGAAGAGCCGACTCTACTTACTGGCACACAGCAAGGATTCTGGAATGCAGCAATCCAAGCCGACTCGATGGAAAGTGAGCCGACTCTAGTGAATCCGAGTCGACTGGAATTAGTTCGAGCCGACTCCTCTAGAGTCCATTTCCTGAAGTTTTCTAAGAACAGTCAGGCGAGCCGACCCGACTTAAAAAGAGCCAACTCTACCAGGCCTAATTTCGAAAGCTTGAGAAAGCGAGCCGACCAGAACTACATCGAGCCGACTCTTCTAGAGTAAGGTTTTTCTGAACCTGAGAAGAAAAGCCGACTCCTCGAGTTCAAGTTTTTCAAGTTTCAAGTTCGAGCCGACCCGAGCTATCAAGAGCCGACTCGTCCAGAGTGACATTCTGCATCCTGAGACACAAAGCCAACTGCATTGAAGATTTGGTGACTTGACCTATCAACTCGAAGGATCCGAACCGGCTCAAAGGAATCCGAGCCGACTCGAACGTCAATTTCAGGTATCTAACGGCTAGTTCCATAATTTATTTTTGAATGCTAAAAGGTGCTCCAATGGTCACAAATCATTCTCCAACGGTCTACAATGGCTAGAACTACATTGGGATGATGGAAGACTTTAAATTTGAAGGATTTGAACTACTTTAAAGCAATTAATAAGAGAGTTCTTTAAAGAAGAGAGAGATTCATTGAATATCCTACCAACCAATAGCACAAGAGCATAAGAGCATTCAAGTCAAACTTTCAAGTCTTCATCAACTCCAATCTGAAGCTTGAAGCAATTTTTAGGAAGAAGCCACTGAAGTAATTAAAGCTTATTCAAGAGCATTCAAGTGGACTTCTATTAAGCTGCACCGGCAACTATCCGACAACCTGAGTTTGTTATTTTGTTGCATTTATTTTCAATTCAATCTTTGAATTGTTGGATTATTAGTGAGCCCGGTTGAAAAACCAAATAGGTTCTTGGTGAGCCTTGTTAAAACCAAGGGTTAGGTTCTTGGTGATCCTGTGAAAATCAAGTTAGGTTTCTTTGGTAAGCCTGTTAAAATCAAAGGGTGTTGGGTTTCTTTGGTGATCCCGTAAAACCAAAGTGTAGAAGTTTTGGATTGTGATCCTGTAAAACAATTCTACTGTATTCAAGTGTAAATATAGTGAAAATCCCAAGTGGTATCTTGGGTAGTGGATGCAGGAGCTGGGTTGCTCCGAACCACTATAAATTTGGTGTATTTGTGTTGTGCTTTTTCTACTCTGTTTAGCTTCTGCATTTTATAACTCTATCACAGCACCTACCACTTGCAAAGGATTTTGAATTGCATATTACTTGCTTTAAATTTTTTTTAAAATTCCCAATTCACCCCCCTCTTGGGTAGCCACCTGGGCAACAATTATTATCAGGACTAGAAACCATGCAAAGGGATGATTCAAAAATTACTTAAAAATCTTTGTCACAAAACTGACTAATGCTAAGCAAATTATGTTTTAATCCTTCAACTAATAAAACATTATCAATAAAAGTAGAAGGGAAGATGTAAACTTTATCGATACCAATGATTTTGCCTTTGCCATTATCTCCAAAAGTTACACTCTCTTCATTCAAAGCTTCTAGAGAAGTGAATTGCTTCACATCTCCTGTCATGTATCCTGAGTAACCATTGTCAAGATACCACAATCTCTTTTTTTCTTTGGTTGCAAGACACACCTGCAAAACATATCAAATTTTTGTTTTAAGTACCCAAGCCATCTTGGACCCTTTAGGGTTAGTAGGAATGGTTCCTTTTGGAACCTAGATTTTTTTTTGAATTGTTTATTTTTCTCAAATTGCATTGATAAGCTTTATGTCCAAATTTTCTACAACTAAAGCACATAACATTGGATGATGCTGGAACAAAGAAGTTTTTTTAAAATTTTTGTTTCTTTTGTTGCTTGTAACCAAGTCCAGCTTTATTAAATACAGCTTTTTGATTGTTCAACAATAAGTTCAATTTTTCAGAGCTAAATATATACTTTTCAACAAAAGGTTTAACTTTATCAAGCTTATCTTTGAATTTCTTGTTTTCTACCTCAAGGTCTTTATTTTTCTTTAAAAGCTCATTATTTGTAACAACATCCTTGAATCTTTTCAAAACTTCTATTTCTTTTGATAAAGTATTCTTTTATTTTTCTAAAATATCAATCTTGGCTTGTAGATCATTGTTTTCATTAACAAGATTGGTGTTTTCAACATAAGAGGAGTCAACATGCTTTTTCAATTTCTTGTGCTCAATTTTTAACAATTTGTACTTATGCACAAGTTCATTAAATGCATCTCTAAGTTCATCAAATATAAATTCAAGTTCAAGTTCAGATTGTACCTCATCTTCTTGAGCCATGAGGCAAAGATTTGTGACTTCTGGTTGTTCTTCCTCTGAACTGGAGTTTTCACTATCACTCAATGTTGCCATCATTGCCTTCTTTTTGAATTTCTTCTTGAACTTCTTAAGGAGAGGATAATCAATCTTATAGTGTCCAGGCTTCTTGCATTCGAAGCAAATTGGTTAGTCATTCTCCTTCTCTTTTTCTTTTTTTTCTTTTTCCTTGCTAGGTTGTGGCTTATTTTTGTAAGAAATTTTTTTCTTTCTCATGAATATTCTGAATTTTCTTGCCACAAGTATCTCTTCATCTTCATTTTTTTTTCTTCTGATTCTTCACTTGAAGACTCATTTGGTGTAGTGGATTTGAATGCGATGGTCTTCTTCTCTCTATCTGCATCCACTGCCTTTTGTTTCAAGTTTAACTCATAAGTCATAAATGAACCGACAAGTTGCTCCAAGGGAAGTGTCTCCACATCTTTTGCTTCTTGAATTGCTGTAACCTTCGGATTCCAAGAAGTTGGCAATGACCTGAAAATTTTATTTACAAGATCAGCGTTAAACATAACCTTGCCAAGACTTCTCATACTATTTACAATATTAGTAAATCTAGTATACATGTCAGTAATAGAATCATTAGGCTCCATTCTAAATATTTCATATATATGAATGAGCATATTTACTTTAGTATTCTTCACTTGATGGGCACCCTCATGAGTAACCTCAAGTGTATCCCAAGTTTCCTTCACGGATGTGCATATGAAAATCTTATTAAATTTATTAGGATCCAATGCACAATAAAGTAGGTTCATAGCTTTAGCTTTAAGTTTCGATTGCTTAATATCATTTTCATCCTAATCCTTTTCTAGTTTTGGAATGGAAACGCCATTAACCATCGTTGAAGAAACATGGAGACCTTTTACAACCACTTTCCAAAGATTATAATTTATTGAATGCATATAAATTCTCATTTGGGTTTTTCAATTTGTATAATTAGTGCCATTGAAAAAGGACGGTCTATTTGAGGCTTGACCCTCAACGACACTAGAACTTATAGGGGCTGTCATAGATTTTTAACTCAAGGCAGTTAGACCTATAAGCTGAGTACAAGGCTCTGATACCACTTGTTGCCTAGCGAAGCAACCCAAGAGGGGGATGAATTAGATTTTTAAATTTTTTTGCAAAGATTAAATATAAGTGCCAATTCAAGAATAATGAAGGTACTAGTGATTTCAAGAGTATGTGTGCTTGATAATTAAAATACAGCAAAAATAAAGAAGTAAATGTAAGAAGAGTAGAAGCAATCACAAACATGCAATATTTTATAGTGGGTCGGTGCATACCAAAGTACCTACGTCCACTCCCCAAGGTCCACTTGGATATTTCACTATAATCTCAACTTGATTATAGTAGATTAGTTTCTCGGGCTCACTAATCAAAACCCTTCTTGGTTTTCACAAGGCTAACCAAAAGCCTAGTTGGCTTTCATAAGGCTCACCAACAATCTAGTTGGTTTTCACAAAGCTCACCAACAACCTAGTTGATTTTTACGAGACTCACCAACAACTTAGTTGGTTTTCAAACAAGGCTCACCAACAATCTAGTTGGTTTTACAAAGCTCACCAACAACCAAACCACTAGTTTCAATCCACTTGAAACTAAGAACAACAATAAAATCAAGTTCAAAGTAAAGATATAATAAGCTTTTAAAAATAAAGCAAATATCTCTTTGAAGCTCTTTGATTGTAGTTGAAAAGCTTGTCCCCAAGTTATTGAAGCCTTAATGGATACTTGAAGATTGGACTTGAATACTCTTGAATGCTTGAAGGCTCAACTTTACTCAAAAGTAATGATCTCTTAATGAATATTCAATAAACTCTCATTAGTTGCTCATTAGTTGCTTTTCTCTTGAGTTTAGTCCACTTTAAATACCTTTCCAAGCCTTAAATGATCATTTTTGACCGTTGGAGAGGAGAAAATAGTCGTTAGAAATAAAAAAGGACCAATTCTGTGTTTCAAAAAACTAGTCGTTACTGTTCATCTAGACTTGTAAGTATCAACACTTCAGATCATGAGTCGACACATGAGTCAACAATAGGTCAAAAATATCTTTTGAAGCTCTCTGGAGTCCTCTGATGCATTGACACTTCTTCTAAGTCGACACTTGAGTCGACACTTCATATTTATGAGTCGATACTTGAGAAAAAAACTTAAATTTAGCATATTCTGTATCATTTTGGTCTCAAGCCTTGGTCGACACTTGAGTCGACACATGAGTCGATACTGAGCTTCATGAGTCGACACTTTATGCGTGCTATCTGAAACTTCTTCTACATATCAGATCAAGCTTCTGTGAGTCGACACTTCACTTTTATGAGTCGACATTTGGCTGAAACTCTCCTGAAACTCTACTAAACTCTGTTGAAACTTTTCTAAACTTAAGATTTGAGTTCTTCAAGATCATTCTTATATGCCAAGATTCATTTAACTTGAAATTCCATCAATATAAGTAACTTCTTCAACAAGATGACAAGCATTCTTAACTTTCAACATACCACAAATTTGATGAGTACTTTGATCTGCTGAACATATTTATAACACAGTTAGTACTCAATTATATTTAAGTATTTTGTATTCATCAAAATCAAGATAGGAGTCAACAATTTAGATATTATTATTGAGATGCATTTTCATCCTCTCATACCATGAATAACAACCTTTTATTTGTTTTAACTAGAAAATATTCAATTCCTTGTCACAAATCAACTCTTGGTCCCTTAAAATATTATAACTTTTTGCTAATATCTTTTATTAATTTGCCCCCACTAAGTAAATATCCTAGATCCATCCCTGGATGGCATGTAGGGCACTCTTGCCTTACTTGGAGGGTTCTGGAAAAATGTTTTATAGGCGAGTACCTATCACCTTTGGGATAGTAGTCCATGTGAAAGGGAATAAAAGCTTGCATATCTTTATGGTAGGTGCATCCCAACAGAATGCACATTCTGAGTTTGTTGAGATATGAATCTTGCATAGTGGAGGAGTAAAGCACTGGGTTGCTTGTCATTTTACAGATGGAAGACTCATGAACTCTTCTGACATGGTTATCAAAAGTTAGGTGGTGGATGCTGGGTGATCACATTATCATTTTTCTTCATGAACACATGTCAAGCCATCGTTGAGTCATCAGTGCCATATTGGATAACCCATTTCTGGGTGTATCAAAGGTATTACAAAAGTTCCATAGTCCTAAGTATGCAAAACACATGCATACATGAGACCTCATATACTTCTCGCCTTTAAGCTCTAGAATTGTTCCAAGATTAAATGTCCAAATTCATTCAAATTCAATCATGAATACTATGATCATCTCGTGATTAACTCAAATGGGCCCATATTACAGTATCTCCTAGTCCATATAGATCATTAGTAGGATCTGCTCTTGTACCATTGATAACAACTTATAGATCATTACTGCTCTGATACTATTTGTAATAATTCAAAACTTTATCCAAAAAGATTAGTTAGAAGGTATTATTTAGGTTCTTTAGTTCTGTATAAACATCCAGGATCTTCCAGGTGAATAACCAATACGAGATTAAACACATGTCCACACAAGACCTCATAATTAGCATCCAATTAGGAAAACAAAATTCTATAGGGCCAGAGTTTTATTTGCATAACGGTAAGTGGAGTCATTGGGTAGTATTTGCTAGGATTTCTTTTGTTTCTTCTAGATATATAATAATATCTACATACTTGGCTTGAGAGATTTATGTTTTATACCACATACCCAAACACATCCAAGGGCATCAGCCAATTCCCTCATAACCTATGGTTATAAAAAGACCTTTTGGTAATATGGATGGTCCTATGTAGGAGGGTGATTGAGCCAAGTCGATAACTAGAAGGTCAAGCTTGACTCGATTCAAAATACTTAGGCTCAAAATTTAACTTAAGATCAATCATGCCATTATATTCCAAACTTGAGTTCGGCTTAATGAAATTAAAGGCAAAGCCTAAGGCCGATTCGACTCTATTTGAATGTCAACCAAGTCATACTCATACTCAAGTTCAAGTTCAATTTCAAGCTAAGTATTTTGCTACTCAAGCTCCATAGTAGCTAAGTCAAGTCAAGCTCAATAATTAGCTTGCAAGCAACTTTTGACTTATTTTACCTATAATCCTACAATATGAATGGTTGCAATGTTATTATTCTAAAGCAACATCTAAATATATAAAAGTTAAATAAAAGATAAAATAAAATAATGAATCACATTTTATGATGTCTTTTGGACATGGAGAAAAAATCTCTTGCATGTGGACTCATGGTTTGTTCTTCCTTTCTTAAAAAAACTTAAAAAGGGAAATATGGTCAAAGGGATCATCTTCCAATCAAGGGATTACTGCCAACTAGATACCTAAATCTCATTGGCCTTTTAACGAGGTATATTGGATATTTATTTGTATTACTTTTGAGAAAGAAAAAGGAATGTTGTCTTAATTAGAAGTTTAGGCCCTAAAACAAACTAAATTTAGATTTCTAGCGTTCTTCTTTCCAATAGGTAATTCTTTTTTCTCTTTTTGATTAATCTTTGTTTTTGCAAAGTCAAAAAAAAAAATATTGGACTACACCTACTTTTCTTGAAGTTGTTACAATTTTTTTTTTTTCATTTTCTTTAAGTTAATTCCACACCTTATATAAAAATAGCGTATAGAATGTTTTCTTCCTAAGGCACAATCATCAATATTTCTAACCCTTGGACATGCCATATATTCTCATTTCTAATTCATTTGCAATTTTTGTTGCCCAATTTATGGCATCAACAATTTGTATACAAATTGATTTTAAGGACCCATGCAATCTTGGTTTGACAAGGTATGACATTCAATCTAAATGAAAAATGTGGAGGATTATAGACTTGGATTCTTTATTGAATTTAGAGAAAGAAGAAATTTTTCAACCTACTCAACTCGAATTTTTTAAAAAAATATTAGAAAAATAAGAATACTAACAAAAACAGTGTTTAGATCCTTTTATTAATGATTATAATATGGGGTTACAAGACCTCTATTTATATTAATAAGTTTCATGTTTATACAATCCAAGTCAAATTACTTTTCTAATTAAAAAAATATTACAACTTTTTTAACAATAGACTTTTTCTATGAAAATAAGCATGAAAAGCTAAAATCCTTCAAAAATAGATATAAACTTCTATATTAACTTTGTCTTTAGTTATTTAACCTATTATATCTCTATGAAGAGAGATGTTCAATCAAAGTATTTTTAGAAAAATAATTTTTTTACTTTGAAATAATGAAATTTGCCCTAAGCACTAGGTACTTTGAACTCTTTAGGGTTTGGTATTATATCTTAGAGCTTGAAAAATTACCTGATTTTAGAAAAAAAAAAAAGATACCTCAATTAGATATTGTATTGGGTAAATTAGGATATCTAAAAATTTGAAGCATGATGTTGCTTCTTGATATAGAAAATCTCACCCTTAGACCCTATTTAGATCTACCATAGTGCTTGATAATGTAGATCTAATGATGCTCCTAGATCACATATTTCTTTATTTGGAGAATTTAGTTTTTGCCAAATTAAAACTAAAGTTGGAACAATGTTTCTTCCTCATTCCTTGACTAAACATCTAAGCTTTGTAATTTAAAATCATCATATATTATGAAGTGCCCACCTCTTTTAGTAGAACAAACTACTTGTTGCCCCCAAATGTTGGAGAGAAATTTGCCTTGAGAGTTGTTGAAACTTGAGTTGAAGGAGTTGCTAGCCAAGATATAAGCTCAATAAGTTGGATGATCTTTTCTTTTAGTTGTGTGAGATGTCTTTCTATATTATCATCTAATGAGGTAGAAACAATGATGATACATGACTTTGTTCTCAAATGAACTTCAAGCATAGAAAATAATTTTGCCATCTACTTTATAGTACTACTTGTGAGACTAAAGCATAAATTAAGACTCTTATGGTAGAGAACCAGAACATACTGGCGTGATTCAAATCAATTGGATGAAATTTTTCTTTCTACCTAAACGGATCAATTATTTGGACCCTCAATCCCATTTTTTGTACCCTTCATCTAATTATGCTTGTTAGCCAATTAATCTTATGGTAAAATCTTTTAGTGATTGCAATAGAAACCTTGGATCAAATTCAACTTGGCACAATATAGATTAACCACTTTAATTATATACCCAAATCACTACAAGAAAAAAGAGCCGTCACTAATAGTAGATTGATGAGGGCATCAGGAGCAGACTAGAATTTCAATGTTCCAATTTTGTTCTCTAATTCATGTGTTAGGAAGTCCACAATTTTTTCATTGAGTCCTGTAATAAAGTAAGCTAGTTGGGTTCACTAAGTCAATTGCAGTCCCTTGTTTTAGTCCAAATTGAGTCCATGCAAGTCTCATTCAAGTCTAGAATAAGAGGAGAGTCACCAGACCATGACATTCACCATGCCCCACAACTAGAGCTAGACTTCATGCACCTAGGCACCCTAGTCAAGCCCAAGTCCTTGGTGCCCCAGCTCATGAGGAAGTGGCACCCCAGATCCCAAGCCTTGGTGCCCCAGTCCAAGGCCCATTTATGTTGGCGCCCCCACCCTAGGCTTTGACCCAGTCCACCAGGAGTTGGCGCTCAAGGCTTTGACCAAGTCCAAGGAGATGTCTTCCAAGCCCAGCAAGGAGTCAAGCAGCCTAGTCCAAGAGAGTTTTCTTGGCCCACAAGTTTTGGTTTTCTTGGCCCTCAAGTTTTGTACTCCTAGTCTATCAGGGAGTCCAGAGACCTAGGTGAATATATAAATACCCACCCCTCCCCCTCTTATATTCATATAACTTGATGAATGAAAATTTTGAGTGACTCTTTATTTCCAATTGCCTTCATTCTTTGAACGTCGACGGGTGTGAGGCCTGAGTTTTTTTTCTTTTTTTACAAACCCTAGATCTTTTCTAACCTAGCCGCCCTCCACCTCTCTCCATCCATACAAACCCTTGGATGCCATCTTCACTTAACCTTCCAAGTCGCCCCACATAACTTCATCTAGGCCGCCACCTCTAATCCTCCATAAACCCTAATGCCAACCCACCTCTCACCACCCAGGCCACCCTCCAAGAAAGCCCTTAGGCATCCTCCCATCAACCCCAGGCCACCCCTCCAAGATCCAAATGCCCAAGCCTCTTCTAAGGCCGCCAGATCCTTGCCACCATCCCTATCACCCATTTCTTTCCTTTCTTCCCGTTTCATATTTTTGCATAATCTTCTCGTCTAACTTGTGATGTTTGCAGGATCCTTCAGGTGCCACGCCCTTTAGATGAGGTCTTCCTTGCCCTCGAACCAAATTGATAAAAAACTGGCTGATCCACGGGAAAGTGACCGGGTCATCCAGGAACCGATTTGAGCGGAGCGATCTCATCTACAGTAACAAGACATCATTGCCTGGTATGTTAAACCCGATTCTCTCCTCTCTTTGTCTGATTTGTTTGAAGGAGAACATATACCTAGTAGGTGTTTCTTAACCCTAGGATCATTAATTTTTTATCTCTTTGAAAGTTTCTAGCATGTGGGTAGGATTCTAACTGTTGCATGAAATCCTAACCTAGTCTTAGCTATTTTTGGAAACTAAACCAAAATAAAATCTTAAAAAAAATTGCTCTCTTTAATCTTTTTTTTTCTCATGTTCATCCCTTTCATGTCATGCATCATTATTTAGAGTTTGTCCCTCATCATTTTGGTATCAGAGCTAGTTTAGGATATGTTCTTGTATGGTTAGAAAAAAAATCTGCATGCTGAAATCTGCATATGCATCAAAACCTAGGGCTAATTCCCCATCCAAACATTACTATTTTTCTCTGATTTTCATATCAATTAACCTTTGTTTAATCCTATATTTTTATGTAATTTTATTGTAATCTTTTCAGATCTGAAAATAGGGGGAAATCGACCTAAAATAAAACCCTAACAAAATTTCGACATGCTGATTTCTACGATAGTAGTCTAAACATAGGTCCAATTACCCATCAAACTTTTCTGTTTTTCTCTTATTTTTACAGTAATTAGTCTCTGTTTAGTCCTCTATTTTATGTAATTTTTTTTTAATTTTTAAGATTTAAAAACAATAAAAAAAGATCTGTAAAACAAAACCCTAACTGTTTGCTAAAATTTCTGCACTTCTGAATTCTGCATTAGGAGTCCAAATATAGGTCTGGTTTTCTATCTTAGCCTTGCTGATTTTTTCTGATTTTTGCACTAATTATTCTCTAATGTTCTCTTATTTACTGCTGTTTTTGTCTGATTTTAAAGTCCATAAAAAAATAAAAAAACCTGCATACACAAAATCCTGACAAAAAAAAAAACTTGCTGAAATTTGTGCATGTTAACCTAGGCTGAAATTAAGTTACATCCCACCACCCCCCCCCCAAACCCAAGCCACTTTGTTTGCTCTCCTAATCAATTGAGAATTGAGTCTGCCACCTCATAAAACACATATATATATATATTCTCTGATTTTTCTGATTTTAGATTCAATTAGGGCTTCATCGCGTGTGCATTGTCTTACGTTAACCTAATCTAAGGGCACTTCTACTCTATCAGATCATGACAGGATTTTATCATCTATCTTGGGCCCAAAACAACTACCTGTATACAAACCCAAGCCAAACTAAAATTAATTAGAAACCTAATTGATTTAGGGACACCAACAGGTCAGGTCCGAGTCTTGTGGGAAAACTAGTGCACTCAACCCTCTACTGGTGGGGACACCGAAGGCACCAGAATAAGACAAAGGCTTTTCAACCCTCTATGAATTGATCAATAATTTATGAGTCCATCTGTAATAAGGGCTTAGCCCATCTGAGTCCATTTTAGTTGTTATTTGAGTCTTTTGAGTTGTTATTTCAGTTCTGTACTAGTCAGCTCATGTTGAGCTAGTTCAGTCCAATGCTAGTCAGCTCATGTTGAGCTAATTTTATTTTTTTGAGTCCTGTCCAAGCATACTGAAGACTCAAGACTATATCATACAAGTGAAGACCAAGTCTAACTAGATTGAAGACATGGAAGTATAGCCCAAGTCCAACCCAGCTTGAAGATTTGAAGACCCCAGGAGGAAAATTCAGAAAATCCTGATTTCTTGTAGATGCCCAGATTCCTTTCCAGATGCCAAAGTATATTCATAGACCAGGGCATCCATGATTCTAGAGGTCCATCTGCATCCTAGCCCAAAGAAATCAAGCCCAGGTGCCAAGCCCAAGTCCTAAAGAAGCAAGATACCAGGGAATATTCCTGCTACATGGCTACCAAGCCACCCCAGCTTCCAGAGGCCCAAACCCATACACCCGAGCTCCTTTGGGCCGGTCTCTTGCTGCTCCTAGAATCCCAACACGCCCCCCTAGGCATTCTTGGAGTGTTGGCCAAGTCAAGAGAATTTTAGGGATTTTTTCTACCTAATGTTGTCTTATTTTCTAGCTAGGGTTTGAGAGGGAAAATGACTTTTATGTAAAGACTTATGTGCCCTTACTTGGAGCCCAAGGTTAAGGATCTATTTAAAGGACCCTAGCCTCTTGTATGAAGGGAGATTTTGATATGAAATAAACCTTGAGTTCTTATATTGTTTTGTGTGATTACCCTGCTGTGTGCATAAAGGGGTTTGAGAGTTCTTCTTCCCGGTGTTTGCAACCATCTTCCTGCCGCCAACCATCCTTCCAGCTCCCTCCAAAACTTTCTTTCCTTTGCTATTTTCTTTTATTTTCTTGATATCCATTGAGTTTTCTAACCCCTGACAGGTCGTTTGTAGGTCCCCGAGTTTCTACGAATCCAACGACTCCAGCCAAGCCTCAATCGGACCATCGAGCAGAAAGCCGGGTATCCGCGGGTCTTTGGCTCGATTTTCCAGGCCGCATCCATCGAGGAACGAGAGATCCCTTTGCTGCAATCTTCACCGGGCACTTTAGACATTGTCAGGTACACCCTCTCTACCTCCAGTCTTTATATTGTAGGAGAACTTGCCCTAACCGAGGCTTCTCAGCCCCGGCGATCCTTCTTTAGTACTTTTCTAGATTTAATATGCATGCTTGGCTTAAAAAATTCATATAAAATTCCCTACAACTAATTTTGATCTGAAATTCGGGAATTAATCACCTAACCCCACATATAAAACATACAAAAAGAATTGCATGCATATTAGTCCCGCATCATTTGGTATCAGAGCTTAGATTAGGGCTTGTTTTCTGCAATTTTTCAGTCTGTATATGCTCTATTATTTAAATTGTTTCTCCCTAATAAAAATTTCAAGAATTCTGAAACTTATTTTTATGGATTCATCATAATTCATAATAATTTTATAAATTTTTGAAAATTTTATTATGGCCTGTGAATTTTCTGCAAGCTGAAATACAGCCTGCAAACTTTTGGCTCTATTTTTTTTCAGCAAGACAAGTTTGGAAGTTTTAGGGTTTTGTTTAGCATTTTTTGCATATCTTTTAATTTTAGTATATTTCTCGCATATTAGGCCATAATTTGCAAGTTTTCTTCTATTTAAGAAAATACCACAAAAAAAAAAATACATATTCTCCAAAAATACCAAAAATATCTAAACCCTAATTTTCATCCTCATCTGCCTGCCATCATTGCATAATTTACTTTTAAGGGCACTCTTGCTATATCAGATGGGGGAGGATTTGATCACCTCTCCTTAGCCCAAAACCACATCCTTTGCATTCGGTCCCAAGCCTTAACCTAAAATTAACTAGACTTAATTTGCCCTAGTGGGCTAGGGACACCAACTGGTCGGGTCCGGGCTACGTGTCAGATCATTGTGTCAAGATAACCTGTGTGTGCCTTGTGCTCAGTGTCTAGAATGGTGGTTTAGGGATTCAATCCCGAAGGGCTTGTGCGCTGGTCCACCTACCTAGCCAATCTTTGATTAGTGTCTAGGATTGGCAATCAAGGACCTAACACTCCCCTTACACCTGCCTGGCTGAGTACAGGGTTACTATAGGCTAGTTTGCCATCCTGATTGAGTATTAGTTTGGACTCTAGGTCTAGTCAGCTGTAGTCGGTCTAATCGAGTCTTGCATGAGCACTAGATCAGGGGTTTAATATCACCCACCTCTTTCACAAATGTCTGAACCCATGAAAAATTTGCAAGCCCAAATAAAAGCACACACTGAGCAACTAACCCAATCCATGGCCCAGTTAACTCAGTCTGGTACCCAAACCAACAATAGAATTGACCATCTTGCCAATAGGTTTGACCAGTTAGAAGGCCGTGTAGGGACCATACAAAGAATCCATGGGTCACAGTCCGAGCCAGATTTTGAGTCCCCTCAACCTAGAAGGACCCCAAACCCTGATCTATACCATGAGGTCGAACCTAGGAGAGCCCCTTATCCTGACCTGTACTACAATCCTCAACCTAGGAGGACCCCAAACCTGATCCATACCGAGAGGTTAAACCTAGGAGAGCCCCTCAGCCTGACCCATACTATAATACTGAACCTAGAAGAACCCCTTATCATGACCCTTATTATGATACTGAACCTAGAAGACCCAATCAGGATTTTGTAGACCAGGAAGATAGATCCTATTTACCCACATCCTATAAGCCTAGTATACCCACAACCTATAGATCTTATGAATCCAAATCCTATGAACCTAGAACTTATGAATCCAGAACCTATGAACCTAGATCCTATGACTCTAGATCCCATGATCATAGATCCTATGCACCCATATCCCATGAGCCTAGTAGACCCAACACCCAATATTCTGACCCATATAGGGAGTCCAACCCTAGGAGAACCCAATATCCTGACCCATATAGGGAGCCCAACCTTAGGAGGACCCCATACCATGAACCATCCTTAGAACCTGACCATAGAGCTGACCCAAAATCCTATGACCCCAGATCCTATAATCCTATGACCCATAGATCTGCACCTTGTCCTATGAGCCCAAAGAACCCATAACCCCTAAGTATCAATTTAGTACTAATCAGGTTTTTCTTAGTCAACTTGAACCCCATAGGATTAGCACCCCTAAATATGAGCCCAGTAGTGAGCCACTACCCCTTAGGCAACTTGAACCTACTAGGATTAGTGCCCATAATTAGAAACCAGGACCTAGCCAATTTTTTCCTAGCCGACCTTCTCCAACCATTCCTGAGATTGACAAGGCTTACATTAACGCAGAAGTATATGAAGCTGATGCAAGCCTAGTGGATGAGTATGAAGGAGAAGAGGAGACACCTTTAGTAGACCTAGAATTAGCTGACCCAGTAGATACCCAGGTAGAAACCACCCTAGAGCTAGTTGACCTTGACCACATCCAACCTAAAGCTATAGTGGAAGAACAATTAGAGGAAGAGAACTATGATACTAGGATTTTACCTGAGGAAACTCTAGAAAAGGATCTAATTGTAGAGCCTATTCCTAAATTCCATGAACAAGAAGACTTTATTCAGGATTTGGCTTACTTAACCCATTGCCCTCAGGATGAATCCCTTCCTGCCATTCCTATTGAAGATCTCTTTCCAGAAATTGTTGACCCATCCTTCCATAGCATGGACCTTTTCTTGCCCATAGATATTCCACAATCTCGTAAGATTAGCCTCATTAGTCTAGGATTAGTCCCTGACGCCCTTCTTTTATCCTACTTTATCCAACTAAACCTTTTTCTCTACCCTACCAGACTAATTCTGAACCCACTTCCTATTTCCTACCCTTTCCTGAGTCTTCTCATGTGTCTAGAACTATTAGGTTACATTTTGTTGAGGTTACTAGGTTGCAAGGATCTATAGAGCCCATCCCATTTTCTACCTACTTTTGGCAGACCCTCTGGCACCTATTAGGAGTTACTAGCAAATTTTCTTCTGCATGTCACCCATCAACCACGACTCATGCCCCCATGCCCAAGTGGTAGTTAAGACATAATAAATCTCTTTAGTCGAGTTTGTTAGGTGTAGGTTTGAGTCCTTTGAATCATTTGTTAGGAGTCTGCATGTGCCTAGAATGTTTACCACCTACACTAATTTTAAGCAAACTGGCTAATTCCCGAAGATGGATCAAAGAATTTGATGTAGTGGATTCTATCTTGGTTAGGCTTAGGCCTAAACGAAGCTTCATGCTCGCAGAGCCGGACCTTTTAAAGTGATAGAGAAGGTTGGATCAAATGCCTAGGTGTTAGACATGCCTTCGGATTTGGGCATTAGTTCTACCTTCAATATTATAGACCTGGTTGAGTACAGGGAACCAACAGCGATACCTAGTGAGGCCTTTGAACCTATTCCTTTTCATTGTGAGTGACCCTAACCCAGAGTGTCCACTAACAAATTGGCCTGAGAGAGGAGAACGGATCGAGCGTATCCTGGACGATCAAGCCATCACGACCCAGGGCCGTGACTATCAATGCTTCCTGGTCCGATGGCAAGGCCGGCCAGAGTCGGACGATTCATGGATTTCTCGAGAGGACTTGCAATGCCTCAACCCAGACCTTCTCGAGAGATATGTGAGCCAGTCTGTTCTTTACTCGACAGGGTCGAGTTCCTCCCACCCCGGGAGAATTGGTGGGGACACTGGAGGCACCAGAATAAGACAGAGGCTTTTCAACCCTCTATGAATTGATCAATAATTTATGAGTCCATCTGTAATAAGGGCTTAGCCCATCTGAGTCCATTTTAGTTGTTATTTGAGTCTTTTGAGTTGTTATTTCAGTTCTGTACTAGTCAGCTCATGTTGAGCTAGTTCAGTCCAATGCTAGTCAACTCATGTTGAGCTAATTTTATTTTTTTGAGTCCTGTCCAAGCATACTGAAGACTCAAGACTATATCATACAAGTGAAGACCAAGTCCAACTAGATTGAAGACATGGAAGTATAGCCCAAGTCCAACCCAGCTTGAAGATTTGAAGACCCTAGGAGGAAAATTCAAAAACCTGATTTCTTGCAGATGCCCAGATTCCCTTCCAGATGCCAAAGTATATTCATAGACCAGGGCATCCATGATTCTAGAGGTCCATCTACATCCTAGCCCAAAGAAATCAAGTCCAGGTGCCAAGCCCAAGCCCTAAAGAAGCAAGATACCAGGGAATATTCCTGCTACATGGCTACCAGGCCCCCCCAGCTTCTAAAGGCCCAAACCCATGCACCCGAGCCCCTTTGGGCCGGCCTCTTGCTGCTCCTAGAAGCCCAACACGCCCCCTAGGTGTTCTTGGAGTGTTGGCCAAGTCAAGAGAATTTTTAGAGATTTTTTCTACCTAATGTTTCCTTATTTTCTAGCTAGGGTTTGAGAGGGAAAAGGATTCTTATGTAAAGACTTATGTGCCCTTACTTGGAGCCCAAGGTTAAGGGTCTATTTAAAGGACCCTAGCCTCTTGTATGAAGGGAGATTTTGATATGAAATAAACATTGAGTTCTTATATTGTTTTGTGTGATTACCCTGCTATGTGCATAAAGGGGTTTGAGAGTTCTTCTTCCCGGTGTTTGCAACCATCTTCCTGCCGCCAACCATCCTTCCAGCTCCCTCCAAAACTTTCTTTTATTTGCTATTTTCCTTTATTTTATTGATCTCCTTTGAGTTTTCTAACCCCTGACAGGTCGTTTGCAGGTTCCCGAGTTTCTACGAATCCAACGACTCCAGTCAAGCCTCAATCGGACCACCGAGTAGAAAGCCGGGTATCCGCGGGTCTTTGGCTCAGTTTTCCAGGCCGCATCCATCGAGGAACGAGAGATCCCTTCATTGCAATCTTCACCGGCACTTCAGACATTGTCAGGTACACCCTCTCTACCTCCAGTCTTTATATTGTAGGAGAACTTGCCCTAACCGAGGCTTCTCAGCCCCGACGATCCTTCTTTAGTACTTTTCTAGGTTCTAATCTGCATGCTTGGCTTCAAAAATTCATATAAAATTCTCTACAACTAATTTTGATCTGAAATTTGGGAATTAATCACCTAACCCCACATATAAAACATACAAAAAGAATTGCATGCATATTAGTCCCGCATCATCTACTTATTACTGGAAGCTGGTGTCTAAGGCTAGTGGTCCAGAGGCAAACGCTCTAAGCAGACTGGTGGTTTTTAATTAGGATCTTGTGACAAGCAGGGGGAGCCTTCCACCACCCCACCTCTTACCTGGCCAGTGGAAGGATTAATTGTTGAGTTGGGTGTAAGTTGAGTTGACTCACTTTACTTTGACTGTAGGTCTTGCAAACCCTAGAATGTACTAAGACTTGTGTGCTTGATTGCATGACCTCTAGATTAGGAGCCTAACCCTAGTAGTCTCAACCCAACCCAACCTGACCATGGAATCCGACGTAGGAACCCTAATAAGGACCATTACGAAGCAACTAGCCTAAATGAACCATAAGTATGACCAAATGGGCTATAAGTATGATCAAATGGGCAAAAGGGTTGACCATATAGGAGATCGGTTAGGAACCTTAGAGAAAACCCATAGGACGCGTGCTGAGCCCAACCCTAGGAGAGCCCCATACCTTGACCCATACCTGGAGCCCAACCCTAGGAAAGCCCCATACCCTGATCCATACCTGGAGCCCAACCCTAGGAGAGCTCCATACCTTGATCCATTCCTGGAACCCAACCCTAGGAGAGCCCTACACCCTGATCCAATCTGGGATCTTAGTGTAAGGAGACCCAATTATAAAGCCACTTGGTACATTAGGTTAGAAGCACCTAAATTTGGTGGTGATCTTGATCTCGAAGATTATCTTGTTCAGGAAAGAAATATGGATCTATATTTTGAGAAGGATCTAATGACTGAGAAAAGAAAGTTTAAGATTGCTAAACCCAAGTTAGTACGCTAGGCTAGAATTTACTGGGATGATGTTGAAAGAATGATCAGACAAAAAAGTGATATACCCATTGATGTGACCGGATCGCTGACGTGGGGCAGGCAAGCTGACGTGGAGTCCCCATCAGAAGCCACGTTGGATTTTCAACATGGGCCCCTTCACCGGGCTGACCTCCCTTAGAGCAACGGGGTCGCCCGCCAAAGTCGAGCTCCGTCCTCTGCCAGGTCGGTCCCCGCCGGATCGGGATGCCTGGGCCGGAGCCGAGTACAAGTCCCTACCCAAGGCGAACCCCGTGGTCAGGAGTCGAGCTCAGCCCTCCTCCGCCCAGTTGAGCCACCTCAAGGTGAGCCCCTCAGAGGTGGACTCCATCTTTCTAGCTTGGTCCCCAGCTCAGGCAAAAGTACCAACCGCAAAGGAAGCGGCGCCTGCTCTCCAAGGACGATGGCGGGCCTCCCGAGGGTTGTACAGCGGTGCCTGCCTTGCCATAATTAATATCCACAGCCGTCACTCACACCAGAAGGGGAGGAAACTCACATCAAGGCACCATGCTTTTCACCAACCTACCGTACCGCTACCCAGCCAGAGCGCGCGAATCCCAAGGGCAGCAGCCCACCGATCGAGATCCTACTAGGCTTCCAGGAAAGGGCAAGCAAAGGGGATGTTAGAGCACATGGAAGCTTCCCGGGCTATCTGACAGGAGAGGCATCCCATCCACAGCACGATACCTCGTCGCATGTGTCTGATGACATGGAAAGATCCCGAGGCAAGCCAGAGTAAAACCCAACCAAAGTAAACCAAAAGTAAGCAAACAAAGAAACAAGGGAGAAGGGCCAAATGGGTGCATTCTTCCATCTCGGCCATCACCTCTCTCAGCTCACCTCACTTCCATATACACTACACTCACTCTTCCTAGTGTGGAGCTCATCCCGAGGAGCTCGACTAGGAGGATATGTTTCCTGGATCGTCACTGACTTGACCGTCGGAGCGCCCCCACTGGAATCCCCGGCCCGGGTCACTGAAATTGATTCTTGCAGGTCCCGAGGCATCGAAGGCTTCCCGAGTAGCCGGACGGGTGACCCTCGATGCCACCAGTATCTATGGGCCACGATGATCCGGGCGGCAACAGATTGGCATGCCAGGAAGGGCGCATAATGATTTCTGGTCCAGTACGAGCCCCACTCGGATAGTTTGTTAGGAGAATGGTGACCACTCGAGCGAGGGGGGCCTCTCCCAGCCATGCAGAAGAGTCCCCTTCCATGGGAACCCACATGGTCCGGGGATGGAGCCACCCGCCCCGGTTCAACCGCCTCCGCTAGAAGTCCAGTTGACCACGCTCGCCCAGCAGATGCACACTCTCATTGTAGCAGTGCGCCAGCTCCAGCACCAGCATCAGTCCCTGGCTACTCACCAGCAGCCAGAGAACCTCGCGGCCCATGCCGCACTATCCCATGACAGCCTGCGTTCCTTCCATGAGAGGCCTTCGCAGTCGCGGGCCGGTACAGACCCCCGGGGTAGTCGTCAAGCCCTGATGAAGCAATAATGGGCCAGGTCTGCCGAAGAAGAGAGTTGCTCACCACACCTTGACCGGGGGGCATCTAAACCCCGCCAAGGCAGGAAGGGCAAAACCCATTGTCACGGGCACCGTGCACCCGCGTCACCTTCCCCGCCTCTCTCAGCAGAGCGGTCGAGGGATGAAGCCATCAGGCGCATGGTGGAGAAGCGCCAGGAAGAGCATGACCGCAAACTGGCAGAGTTGTCCCACCGGTTTGCTAACTTGCCCGGCTCCGCTAACGAGCAAATAGGTTATGACGTCTGCCATCCGTTCTCCCAGGAGATCCAAGCGGAGTTGATTCCCCGCCGGTTTTGCATGCTACAGGTGGATCCTTACGATGGGACCACCGACCCCCTGGACCACCTAGAAAGTTACTGGGCCCTCATGAGGATCCATGGGGCCACTGACGCTCTCCTATGCATTGCCTTTCCTGCTACTCTTCGGAAGGCGGCTTGGGTATGGTTCGCCCGCCTTGAGCCCGAAAGCATTAGCTCCTTTGCTCAGCTAGAGCAGAGGTTCATGGCTCACTTTGATGCATGTCAGAAGATGCCACGAGAGGCCGACAACCTCTTCTCCATCAGGCAGCAGGACCGCGAGCCGCTGCGGGACTATATGGCTCGCTTCAAGGCTGCCGCGCTGGAGATCTACAACCTGGAGGAGCCGATCGCAATGCTGGCTCTAAAATGAGGGCTCAGGACTTCTCGCCTGACATACTCGCTTGACAAGAAGCCCTCGAAGACTTACTCTGAGCTTCTTTCCTGAGCTCAGAAGTACATCCGCACTGAGGAGGCGGATCGTACAAGGCGGGAGCTCGATGGGAAGTCATTGAAGAGGTGGCACCCGCCGAGGTGCCTGGGCACGGAGGCCGGGACTGCTAGCTCGGAGCTCCCGATCGGGACCAAGGCCAGGAAGCTCTCCCATCTCTGAGGGTAGTTTCACCCCCCTCCTTGCCTCGAGAACGAAGATCCTCATGGAGACCAAAGGCGAGACCTATCTGAGGCACCCACCACCATTGAAGCTGTCATCTGGCCGTGACTAGACGAAGTACTGTCATTTTCACCATGACCACGGCCACGACACTGAGGAATGCCATAATCTCAAATGGGAGATCAAAGAGCTCATCAGGAGGGGCTACCTCGAAAGATATGTGGGGGGCAAACCTTAACCAGAATCTCAGGCGCTCGTCGCCCTCCCACCAGTCCCGGCGGTCGACAATCGCCCTACCGAGAAGCCGGTGGGGATGATACGCTGGGGAGCCGAGCGCATGCCCAAGAGGGTCCGGGGGGCAGAGCATCCCGAGGTTGTACTCCCCTTTATGAGGGAAAGGGAAGACAGAGAGAGAAATGTAAATAATGATGTTGTGGTCATCGAGATGACGATCGCAAAGCATCCTGTAAAATGCATCATAGTAGATAGTGGAAGCTCCACGGATGTGCTTTTCTATGATGCCTTCTCTAGGATGAATCTTTCCTCTATTCAACTCAAGCCTGTACATATCCCCCGTGTTGGTTTCACAGGAGACTCCGTAAGGATGGAGGGAGAAATTACTCTCCCAGTCACTGCCGGAACCCCGCCTCGGTAGAGTACCGTCATGATGACGTTCACAGTTGTCAGGCTTCCTTCGGCCTACAATACGATTTTGGGCCGACCTGGGCTCAACCTCCTCGACGCTGTTGTCTCTACCAAGAGATTACTTGTATAATTCCTGACCCCCCGTGGTATGGGGGAGATGAGGGGTAAGCCCCAGTTGGTGCAACACTGCTTCCAAACCCTCCCAGGGGCTCGGGCACCTGAGGAGGACTCCAAGGCAGACGAGCTTGACCAGAGGATTCAGGACCCTAGAAGAGGCCCGACCGAGCACCTACTTCCTTACCAGCTCGGAGCTGACCAGACAAAGATCGTGCAAATCGAAGCCCAGCTACTCGAGGTGGAGAAGGCTTCACTGTTGGAGTTCCTGCGGGCGGATGCAGATGTATTCGCTTGGACAACAGCGGACATGCCAGGTATTTCCTCTGAAATCATCACCCACAAGCTCAATGTCGATCCAAAGCACCAGCCGATTAGACAAAAGAAGAGAAGCTTCGCCCTAGAAAGGCAGGTGGCCATCAACGAAGAAGTGGAGAAACTTTTGGCCGCCGGCTTCGTCCGGGAGGTGCAATACCCGAGTTGGCTGGTAAATGTGGTGATGATGAAGAAGAGCAAAGGCAAATGGAGGATCTGTGTAGACTACACCAACCTCAATAAGGCATGCCCAAAGGACAGCTTCCCTATGCCAAGGATAGATCAGTTGGTGGACGCCACCTCAGGGCACAGGCTGCTCTCCTTCATGGATGCATTCTCCGGGTACAATCAGATCCGGATGCACCTGGGGGACGAAGAGCACACTGCCTTCATTACCGATTGAGGGACATACTGCTACAGGATGATGCCCTTTGGTCTGAAGAATGCTGGAGTCACGTACCAACGTCTGGTCAACAAGGTCTTCAGGGACCAGATTTGCCAGAACGTGCAAGTGTACATGGACGACATGCTCATTATGAGCAAGCCGAGCTCAGACCATGTTGCCGACCTCGCCGAAGCCTTTCACAATCTCTGGAAGCACCGAATGAAGTTCAACCCGACAAAATGCGCTTTCAGGGTGGCAGCCGAAAATTCCTCAGCTTCATGGTCACCTAGAGAGGCATTGAAGCAAACCTGGAGAAGGTCCAGGCGATCCTTGATATGGAGCATCCGACATCCAAGATGCAAGTTCAACGCCTCACGGGTAGGGTCGCAGCCTTAAGCCGGTTCATCTCGAGGTCGGCTGATCGCTGCCTCCCCTTCTTCAAGGCATTGCACAAAATGCATGACTTCACCTGGATTGAAGAGTGTAAGAGGGCCTTTGAAGAGCTGAAGGAGTTCCTAGCCTCTCCACCTCTGCTATCCAGACCAGAAGAAGGGGAAGAGCTCCTACTCTACCTGGAAGTTACACCCGAGGCCGTTAGCTCGGTCCTCGTCCGCACAGATCAAGACGGGTCTCAAAAATTAGTGTACTACACCAGCAAAATTCTTCGCGACGCGGAGATCAGGTATACTCGCTCCGAGAAACTCATTTTTGTACTAATCATGTCTGCTAAGCGCCTCAGGCCCTATTTCCAAGCACATCCCATCGCGGTTGTGACCGATCAACCGTTGAGGACCATATTAGGCCACCCCAAAACTTCTGGGAGATTGGCTAAATGGTTCCTGATGCTGAGCGAGTTCGACATCACATACCGGCCGAGGTCATCGCAGAAGGCCCAAGTCCTAGCCAACTTCGTGGTCAAATGTACAGGGCCTCCCGAGGAGCCGGAGCGGATGGCCCCGGAGAGCCAAGTTGAGCCCGGACCACGGGAGGACCCTTGGATCCTCCACGTGGACAGTGCCTCCAATTCCGTGGAAGTGGAGCGGGCCTCATCCTCGCCAATTCCAATGGAGTAGTGACGGAATGTGCTCTCCGCTTCAAGTTCGCCGCCACAAACAACCAGGCAGAGTACGAAGTGCTCCTCGTGGGCCTGAAGGTGTCCCACGAGCTGGGCATGCAAAGCCTGAAGGTTTTCACCGACTCCCAACTGGTTGCCTGATAAGTTTCCAGAGAGTACGAGGCCTGAGATCCCCAGATGGTGAAGTACTTGGAGAGGGTTCGTTCGAGCACGGTGGACTTTCGTTACTTCCGCATTTTCCACATCCCTCGTAGAGAAAATGCTCGTGCGGATGCACTGTCGAGGCTCGCAACACTACCAAACTCATCCCTGGGGTGCGCCTACGTCGAGTATCTTGAGAATCCAAGCTACGAAAGCCCAGAGGAAGTGCAACAAGTAGCCAACGAGCCGAGCTGGATGGGCAGGTACATCAAGTACATCCAGGATGGCCTCCTACCGGAGGACCGTAGAGAAGCCGGCCTCATCAGAAGGAAGGCCACCCATTTTATTCTAATGGACGGTCAGCTCTACCGCTGATCTTACTCCTACCCACTCCTAAAGTGCCTCAGACCCACTAAGGCAGCCTTTGTGCTGGGAGATACACGAGGGCCTTTGTGGAAATCATGTGAGGGGGAAGACTCTGGCGTACAAGGCTCTTCGCCAGGGATACTTCTGGGAGATGATGAGAGAAGACGCTGCCGACTTCGTCAAGAAGTGTGATAACTGCCTGGCCTTTTGCGCAGTGGGGGATGGACATCCTAGGACCGTTTCCACCGTGCTAGGGCAACGGAAGTTCCTGCTAGTGGCGATCGACTATTTCACCAAATGGATCGAAGCGGAGCCGCTAGCTCGGATTACAGAAGTCAATGTTCGATAATTCTTCTGGAAGTCTGTCATCTGCTGCTTCAGACTCCCCAATTGCATCATCACCGACAACGGACGACAGTTCGACAACCGGGAGTTCGAAGGGTTTTGTGTCGAACACTGCATCCAACACAGGTTCACCTCGGTAGCTCACCCCCAAACAAATGGGGAAGCCGAGGTGACTAATCAAACTATCCTTCAAGGACTTCATACCAGGTTGGACCAAGCAAAGGGCAGATGGGCAGAGGAGCTTCCAAGCATCCTGTGGGCCTACCACACAATGCCCATAACGGCGACAAGAAACACCCTTCAACCTCGTCTTCGGCACTGAACAGTAATCCCAATCGAGCTCGGCGTTTCCACGCTGTGGGTGCAACAGTATGACGAGATGCAGAATTCAGCGCACCTCCTGCTCAATCTAGACCTCCTAGAAGCAACAAGGGACAAAGCCCAACTTCGGATGGTGGCATACCAGCAACGGGTCGCCTGATATTACAATGCACAGGTGAAGCTGAAGACTTTTCGACCTGGCGACCTGGTACTGCACCGGGCCGAAGCATCTCAACCTCGGGAGTGCGGAAAGCTCTCGCCAAACTAGGAAGGCCCTTATAAAGTGACCGAGACCCTCTCACATGGGGCCTACTATCTCGAGGACCTGGATGGCGCCAGGTTCCCCCGAACATGGAATGCCTGTAATTTAAGGAGATACTATAAATAGTGTAAGTTTTTCCTCCATTAGAAATAAAGACTTTCCTTTGCATAACAGGTTATTTGCCTTGCAAGAATGTCGTTGTCCGAGGCCCAGCACTCCGGGAGGCCTGCCTCGAGCCTAGCTCCAAGGCACCAAGCAGCCCGGATCCCACGTCCCTCCGGCACCAAAGACAGGACCATGCTCACCGGCGAGCCTAGCTCCTCGGCATCCAAGCCCGGAGAAAAGTCCTCCGGCACCAAGACCTGAGAAGCCCTCAGGCACTCAAGCCTCGAGCCCAGCTCCAAGGGATTCCAGACCTGAGAAGCCCTCAGGCACTCAAGCCCGGAGAAAAGTCCTTTGGCACTAAGACCTGAGAAGCCCTCAGGTGCTCAAGCCTCGAGCCCAGCTCCAAGGCATTCAAGACCTGAGAAGCCCTCAGGCATCCAAGCCCGAAGAAAAGTCTTCCAGCACTAAGACCTGAGAAGCCCTCAGGCACTCAAGCCTCGAGCCCAACTCCAAGGCATTCAAGACCTGAGAAGCCCTCAGGTACTCAAGCCCGGAGAAAAGTCCTCCGGCACTAAGACCTGAAAAGCCCTCAGGCGCTCAAGCCTCGAGCCCAGCTCCAAGGCATTCAAGACCTGAGAAGCCCTCAAGCAACCAAGATCTGGAGCCCAGCTCTCCGGCCAGCACGTCTCCAAGCCCAGCTCCAAGATGGCAACTCCTGAGCCCTGTCCTTAGGCAACCAAGATCCGGAGCCCAGCTCTCAGGCCAGAACGTCTCCGAGCCCAGCTCCAAGATGGCAACTCCTGAGCCCTGTCCTCAGGCAACCAAAACCCGGAGCCCAGCTCTCCAGCCAGAACGTCTCCGAGCCCAGCTCCAAGATGGCAACTCCTGAGCCTTGTCCTCAGGCGACTAAGATCCAGAGCCCAGCTCTCCGGCCAGAACGTCTCCGAGCCCAGCTTCAAGATGACAACTCCTAAGCCCTGTCCTCAAGCAACCAAGATCCAGAGCCCAGCTCTCCGGCCAGCATGTCTCCGAGCCCAGCTCCAAGACAGCAACTCCTGAGCCCTGTCCTCAGGCAACCAAGATCCGGAGCCTAGCTTTCCGGCCAGAACGTCTCATAGCCCAGCTCCAAGATGGCAACTCCTGAGCCCTGTCCTTAGGCAACCAAACCCGAAGCCCAGCTCTCCGGCCAGAACGTCTCCGAGCCCAAATCCAAGATGGCAACTCCTGAGCCTTGTCCTCAAGCGATCAAGATCCGAAGCCCAGCTCTCCAGCCAGAACATCTCCGAGCCCAGCTCCAAGACGACAACTCCTGAGCCCTGTCCTCAGGCAACCAAGATCTGGAGCCCAGCTCTCCGGCCAGCTGGTCTCTGAGCCCAGCTCCAAGATGGCAACTCCTGAGCCCTGTCCTCGGGCAACCAAAACCCGGAGCCCAGCTCTCCGGCTAGAACGTCTCTGAGCCTAGCTCCAAGACAACAACTCCTGAGCCCTGTCCTCAGCGATGAAGATCTAGAGCCCAACTCTTCGGCCAGCATGTCTCCGAGCCCAGCTCCGAGATGATGACTCCTGAGCCTTGTCCTCAGGCACTTAAGCCCGGAGAAAATTTCTCCGGCACTAAGACATGAGAACCCTCAGGTGCTCAAGCCTCGAGCCCAGCTCCAAGGTGTTCAAGACCTGAGAAGCCCTCAGGCAATCAAGCCTGGAGCCACCATTCTTTGGCATCAGAGTCTCCAGTCCAGCTCCAAGATGATGACTCTTGAGCCTTGTCCTAAAGCAATCAGGATTCGGAGCCCAGCACCCCGGCCAGCACGCCCTCGAGCCCAGCTCCAAGGCATCTAAGACCCGGAGCCCAGCTCTCCGGCCAACATGTCCTCGATCCCAGCTCCAAGACTGTGAGACTCGAGTCCACACAAGATGGAGCTCCCCTCTCCGACCTCCCCGCACTGAAAGAAAAAAGAGAAGGAAATAAAAAAGAGAAGAAAAGAAAAAAGAGAAGGGGGGAGGGGAGAAAGCATTCACACCATAAAAGAAAGGAAAAAGTCGTACTGACTGAACTATTTTCCATTACTTGAAAATATATATATTACATTATCTCCCGGGCCCTGACAAGCCAGGCAGCCCGTCCAACAAAAAGAAGAAAAATCTTTACAAGGGGTCCTACCCTATTGAGCCGGCTCCTTCCCTGGGCGGTGCATGGCTGTGACTTCCCCCTCCTCCACCTCCGCTGCAGGGGCACCTTCTTGGGCGGCCTTTGCCAGAGGGGCTTGTTCAGCTACTAGTGCCGCCAGGACTGACTCAGCTGTCTCCGCCTGTGGCCCTAGTTCGGTCGTCGTCGCCACCGAGGTTGGCTCGACGTGACCAAGTGCCGCCAAGGCCACCTTCGAAAGGGGCCTGACTGGGGTGACTCCCTACCATACTGCAACCGGTGCCAGAGTTGGAGCCTTCTTGCCAGGGGCCCGGAGCGTGGCCAACCGCTCCTCGGAAAGGATCCCTCACAGCTGAGTGCAGCAGTAGGCGAACCCCTTGGCAAAGGAGTCCGTCGCCGCTTCCTTGAAGTCCTTTATGTATTCGGGGGAGGCCTTGAAAGTGGCCACTGCATCGGCGACCTCTTTCCTTGTGGCCTCCGCCCGGTGCCTTGCCTCGGCCAACTGCTCTCCCGCGTGCTCGACCTGGCGGATCGCCACCTCCATCCCCTTCTCGGCGGTCTTAGTGGAATGGGTGGCAACGACAGCCTTCTCCTCGCCTCCGCGGCTCTTTTCTCAGCAGTCGCCGCCTTCTTCTCTGTAAAGGTGGCCCTTTCCCTTGCCGCCTCCGACTCGGCCTGGAGTTCCTTCAACCGGATCCTCTTCGACTCGAGCCCTCCCTCGAGCTCCTTCCTAATCCTTGCGACGTCGGCGACCTCAGCCATGAGGCTCTTAACCTTCAGGTTAGCCTTACGGGTCTTCTCGTCCTTCCGACCCGCCTCGATCCTTAGGAACTTGAGCTCTGCCTGCCGCTCCTTGTCCCTCTTGGCCCAGTTATGGCAAAAATCCTGGATGAGGATCAGTTCCCTGTCTTGCTGCATCAGAGAAAGCACATTAGCTACGGTGCTAAAGAAGGTCAGAAGTGATAAAGACGGGTGAGGAGGAACATACGGCATAGAGGTTGGCGAAGGACGAGCTGATGACGTTGCCCAGAAGTCTCCCGCTCCCTTCCCGCCAGTCGCAGGACTGGATTGAGAAGTCCATCATCAGCTCGGAGAGGCTTGGGTCCTTTATCAGGGAGACGTTGGGTCCCAACCTGAAAGGGACTCGACGGTAGTCCCTATCCTACTTCTCCACCGACTCGAACCCCTCAGTGATGGAGGATGCCTTCAAAGCCAGTTACGAGATCGGCGTCGCTTCATACCACACCGAGGGTGCCGGCCTTGCTTCCTTCGGCTCCTCGTTCTCCTCGACTTCGATGACCTCTGGAGGGGGGCTGCCACCCTTGTAGCAGTGACAGTCGACCTAGCCCGGACAACCACCTCAAGCTCGGGCACCGGGGTCGAGTCATGCTGCATTGGAGGCTCTGTGATGGGCTCAGCGCCCTCTTCCACCTCCACTCAGAAGCCGGCGCGTCTGGCCGGCCTGCACCGGCCTCGCACCATCATCGGCGTGAGCCCTCTTTGGAGCGGGCTTGTCGGCCTCAGCTGCCTCGTTCCTCAGAAAATGAGAGCAGCTCATCCATGGAGAACTTCTTGCCTGCACCAAAGAAGACACGGTCAACCCCAAGTTCAAAAAAAAAAAGAAAGAGAAAGAGAAAGAAAAATAAGAAAGAAAAAGGGGTGGCCAAGTCGAACTCACTCGACTCCTGCGTCGAGCCGACCCCGGCTTCATGGAGATTTCGCTTCGACAACAGGACCTTGAGCGAAGGGATCTCGACCAATCTGAGCAGCTCGTACAAGTTAAGGTCGGCTGCTTCAACAGAGGAGTTCCGGTTGGAAGACCGATCTGGGTCGCTCCAAACCTAGTCGACCTCTTCGACCGAAGCAAAGTAGTACCTACTCTTCCATCCCTTGATGGAAGAGGGGAGCTCAAATCTAATGCCCCGAGGGTGGAAAGAAAGAGACCACCACCCCTCTTCGGTAGGATGGCGTTTCAGGGTTAAGAAGGCCCTGAACAGAGAGAAATGGGCGACGAACCCGTGGAAGTGACATAGAATGATGAAACAGAAGATCGTTCTGATGGCATTGGGGACCAACTGGGCAGGAACAAGGTGATAGTTGATCAGAAAGGAGAGGAAGAAAGGATGGATAGGAAATTGGAGGCCCCCGATGAAGGCCTCCTCATAGAAAGCAATCCGATGAGGGCCACTGGATGTGACTCGCTCCCCCGAACGAGGAACAGAAAGTTGGATGGACTCGAGGATGTCGTAAGCACCCGGATGGTGCGAGATCCTCGACGATGATCACCGAAGCAATCCCTCCGGGTCCTGTTGACCGAGAAGGTTCGGGAGCAGGAGCAGAAGCAGGGGGAGGAGCAGGAAGGAGAGACAAGCGAGGTGGGAGAGCGGACCCGGGTTCCCTAATGGCTATAGGACTGTAGGATGGCCTCCTACTGAACTCATAGCGTGTCGCCTCCCGTTCCTCATCGGAGGAAGAAGAAGTCCTCGACCGGGAAGGTCCAGCCTTGGCTTGGCAGGAAGGATGGAAGTTCGGGCCAAAACGGTCCATGGAAGAAGAGAAGGACGAAGGAAGACCTAAGATGACCCCTAGTCGACGAGGAGGGAGAGGAAGAAGGAGCTATCCTGTTGAGAGTCTGGAAGGACGATAACGGCCAGAGAAGAAGAAGGAGAGGACCTCTGTGCGACGTCGGGCACGAAAGATTTGAAAGAAAGTAAGTCTCAGAAAACTTACCTTTCTTTTCGAGGCAACCTACGCCCGGCCGTACCGTTATGGATCTACCAAGAGACGCTCACCACGTGTCACCGATCGATGGGGCCAGTGCCTCAATCCGATCGCAGTCACTCTGACTTTCGTGCCCACCATAACTGCTCCTCAGACGTGGCCACATGGCATCCCTGCACAAGCTCGAAGGACCACCGTGCGAAGCACCGCCGATATCGATCATTATTACACCCGATTTATCTGCCTTTCCATGTCAGCACCACAATTACTCCCTTCGTCCCGAGCGCCGCGTGCCAACGGGCCTCGGGAGTGGGGGGCAAATGATGTGATCGGATCACTGATGTGGGATGGGCAAGCTGACGTGGAGTCCCCATCAGAAGCCATGCTGGATTTTCAACATGGGCCCCTTCGCCAGGCTGACCTCCCCTGGAGCAACGGGGTCGCTCGCCGAAGTCGAGCTCCGTCCTCCACCAGGTCGGTACCCATCGGATCAGGATGCCTAGGCCGGAGCCGAGTACAAGTCCCCACTCAAGGCGGACACCTTGGGATCAAGCCCCGTGGTCAGGAGTCGAGCTCAAGTCTTCTCCACCATGAGGAGCCCCTCCGAGGTCAGATCCCTTGGGCTGGGCGGTGCCCCGCCCACCTCCGTCAGGTCGAGCTCGTCCGAAGCCAAGTTCTGCTGGTCCGGAGTCGAGCTCAGCCCTCCTCCGCCCAGCCGAGCCACCTCAAGGTGAGCCCCTTGGTGGTGGACCCCACCTTTCCAGCTCGGTCCCCAGCTCAGGCAAAAGTAACAACCGCCAAGGAAGCTGCGCCTGCTCTCCAAGGATGACGGCAGGCCTCCCGAGGGTCGTACAGCGATGCCCGCCATGCCGTAATTAATACCCATAGCCATCACTCACACCAAAGGAGGGTGCGAATCCCAAGTGTAGCAGCCCACCGATCGAGGTCCTGCCAGGCTTCCAGGAAAGGGGCATGCAGAGGGGATGTCAGAGCGCATGGAAGCTTCCCTAGCTATCTGACAGAAGAGGCATCCCGTCCACGGCACCATACCTTGTCGCACCCATTAGACGACACGAGGAGATCCCGAGGCAAGCCAGAGTAAAAACCTAGCCACAGTAAGATAAAAGTAAGCAAACAAAGAAACAAGGGAGAAGGGCCAGATGGGTGCATTCTTCCACCTCGGGCATCATCTCTCGCAGCTCACTCTCACTTCCATATACACTACACTTACTCCTCCTACTGTGGAGCTCATTCTGAGGGGCGACCAGGAAGATCTGTTCCCCTGGATCGTCATTGACTTGACCGTCGGAGCTCCCCCATCGGAATCCCTAGCCCGGGTCACTGACATTGTTTCTTGCAGGTCCCGAGGCACCAGAGGCTTCCCGAGTAGACGGACGGGCGACCCTCATTGCCACCAGCAGCTATGGGCTACGACGATCCGGGCGGCAACACCCCTAACTACATGGAGCGACATGAAACTTAAACTTAGAAAAAAGTACCAACCCAGATCAGATGAACCTAGTTCCTATGCACCCAAATCCTATGTACCTAGATCTTCTGAACCCAGATCCTATGTACCCATGTCCTATAAGCCCAACAAACCCATAACCTTTAGATCTGAGCCCATTTCCTATGAGCCCAAGGGACCCATGTACCATCGACCTAAGCCCAATAGGATTAGTATCCCTAGCTATCAGCCTAGTGCTAGTCAAGTTCCTCTTAGTCGACCTGAATCCAATAGGAATAGTACTGCTAGATTTTAGCCCAGTGTTAGTCTACTTTCCCTTAGTCAACCCACCCCTACTATCCTAAATCCTAGTTAATTTTTCCTTAGGCAACCCCCTCCTACCACCACATTGGTTCACAAGGATGACATCGAAGTGGAAGTATATGAAGTTGAGATGAACTTAGTGGATGAGTATGAGGGAGAAGAGGAGATACATATGGTTGACCCAGAATTAGTTGACCCTGACCATACTCAGACTGAAGCCAACCTAGAATTAGTTGACCCTGACCATATCCAGATTGAAGCCAACCTAAAGTTAGTTGACCTTGACCACACCCAGACTGAAGCTGTAGTGGAAGAATAGTTAGAGGAAGAGAACCATGATCTTGCTACTACAATTTTACCTGAGGAGATACTAGAAGAGAATCCAATTATAGAGCCCAGTCCTGAAATTCATGAATCAGAGAAATTTATTAAGGACTTGATCTCTTTAAATTAGTACCCTCAGGATGAAGTCACTCCTTTGACCCCAATTGAAGACCTCTTCCCTGAAATTAATGATCCATTCTTCCATAAGGCAGACCCTGTAGATATACCCCAAACCCGTAAGGTCAACCTCATTAGTCTAGGACTAATCCCTGAAACCTCTTATTACATCCTACTCTATCCGATCAACCCTGAACCCTCTTCTTATTTCCTACCTTACAGGCTAACCCTGAATCCACCTCTTATTTTCTACCCTTTCTTGAAGCTTCTTACTTTTATCTAACCATTTGATTGCATTTTATAGAGGTTTGCATGTTGCATACATTCATTGAGCATGCTAGGTTTGTATCCTATTTCTGGAGGACCCTATGGCATCTATTAGGAATGCATGCCAAGTTTTCATCTATATGTCATCCACCTGACCAAGGGTCAAATCCAGTTGTAGTTTAGAGTTTAGTCGAGTCCGTAGTTCATTAGGTATCAGTATGAGTCATTTGTCTGCTTGTTGGTATGAGTCATTTGCTTGCATGAGGTGTTAGTCTGCGTCATTTGCACTGCATGATTAGAGATCTACATAAGGAATTAATCATAAGATTAATGTGAGCAATGTTTTAATAAAATAATATGGTTAATTCTTGAAAAGAGTCTAAGAGTTGCTAGAAAAATTGTGTAATGATTAGGCTATATATCCATGAAGCTGGATCTTTCAAGTAAAAAAGAAAGTTGGACCTAATGCTTAAGTTACCACCGAATTAAGCATTAAGCTCAACCTTCAATATCTCAGACTTAGTTGAATATAGGGAGCCAGCAATGATATCCAGTGAGCCTACTGAGCCTCACCCTTTCTTTAAGAGCGAACCCAACCCTGAGTATCCACCATCAAATTAGCTTGTGACGGAAAAATGATTGAGTGTATCCAAGAGACCAAGCCATTAGTACCCGGACCAAAGGCTATCATGTCACTTGGTTTGTTGGAAAGGTCGATCGAGATCTGAGGATTCATGGATCACTCGAAAGGATCCGCAATGCCTCAACCCAGACCCACCTGAGCTAGATTGACCTTTACTCGACAAGAACGAGTTCCTCCCATCCCGGGAGAATTGATGAGGACATCAAGAGCAGACCAGAATCTCAAGGTTCCAATTTTGTTCTCTAATTCATGTGTTGGGAAGTCTGCAATTTTTTCATTGAGTCTTGTAATAAAGTGAGCCAGTTGGGTTCACTAAGTCAATTGCAGTCTCTTGTTTTAGTCCAAATTGAGTCCATGTAAGTCTCATTCAAGTTTAGAACAAGAGGAGAGTCACCAAACCAGGAGATTCACCAGGCCCCTCAACCAGAGCCGGACTCCATGCACCTCGGCACCCCAGTCAAGCCCAAGCCCTTGGCACCCTAGCTCATGAAGAAGTGGCACCCCAGATCCCAAGCCTTGGTTCCCTAGTCCAAGGCCCATTCATGTTGGCGCCCCCTCCCTAGGCTTTGACCCAGTCCACTAGGAGTTGGCGCCTAAGGCTTTGACCAGGTCCAAGGAGATGTCTTCCAAGCCCAGCAAGGAGTCAAGCAGCCTAGCCCAAGAGAGTTTTCTTGGCCCACAAGTTTTTGTTTTCTTGGCCCTCAAGTTTTGTACTCCTAGTCTATCAGGGAGTCCAGGGACCTGGGTGAATCTATAAATACCCACCCCTCCCCCTCTTGTATTCATATAACTTGATGAATAAAAATTTTGAGTGACTCTTTATTTCCAATTGCTTTCATTCTTTGAACGTTGATGGGTGTGAGGCCCGAGTTTTTTTCTTTTTTTACAAACCCTAGATCTTTTCTAACCTAGCCTCCCTCCACCTCTCTCCATCCATACAAAACCTTGGATGCCATCTTCACTGGTGCGGGCACCAGACTTAGAAGAAGACTTCAGGCTCCATCTGGATCTCTGATTGACCTTGCCCGAAGAATTAGGGTTTTCTGATTTTGTAATAAGGGTTGCTTGGTCAACTCAATTTTTTTGAGTTTGTGTTTCCCTGCAATTTAAATTTTGTTGAGTCATGTTGACTCAGTACAAGTCCTAGTAAGTGGTCTAGGTCTTCTCCAGGGTGCCACATTTTCTCCCAAGCCCAAGCAAGTGGGCGCCACACTCCCAGCCACACGCCAGAGTCCAGGAGGTGCCACATCTCCATCCCAGTGTCTTGGTCCCCACACCCAAGGGAGCAAGAATTTTTCTTGAATCCAAAATCAAGGAGGCACCCCATATATACCTTAAAAGGCCAAGCTAAAGGAGGAAAGAGGCATTTCTTGGGGAGCACTTCAAGGGGGCGCCCAATCCACGCCTAAAAAGACCAAAGCAAAGTTGGGAAGAGCCATGACTTGGGGAGAAAGAAAAGGAAGTGTCCAAAAGAGTTGAGCCATGGAAGGAAAAAAATTTTCTTGAAGAGCAAGGCTAGGAGGCGCCACCTACTTACCATTTGGAGCCACCAATCAATACTTATGGAAGCTCTTGGCCAGCCATATGAGAAGGATTTGATTCTACAAGCCTAATTTGAAGATCCATCCTATTAGTCCCACAAGGGAAAGATGTAAAACCTTGACCTCTTGTAAAGACCTATAAAATAAACCCCTCTTGTAAGTTTTGAAAAATAAATGATGAATGAAATCAATTTCTGTGTGAGCAACTTTGTGTTTCTCTCTTCCGCACTTGTATTCAGGTGTTGAGCTCCGTGAGGGAGTAAATCCAGGTTCCCTAGGAACCTTGAGGAGGTGTGAGATCTCCAACCCCAAAATCCTACCAAAACCCTAGGTTAGCCACTTCAATTCCAAACCCTAGTCGCCCATCATCTTCTTCATTCCACCAATCATCCAAACCCTAATCTACCTCATCATCTCACGGCCCCTCTCTTCCAAGTAGAGGCCGACCACCAGCATCCGGGTCCAGATCAGCTACTTCGAATACAGAGCAAATCCCAGAGGAAGTCAGATCAGCATCCAGGAGGATCAGGATTTCAGCAACATCAATTTCAAGTTCTTCTTATCTAGTAAATCCTTTCTTTGAGTATCTGGTTTCTTAACTTGTTCTTCTTCTTTTCCAGATCCTGAGTTCAGGAGAAGCCAACTCTGCCAAAGGACCAGTATTGGAGGATCCATTGCGAAGATATCCGAATCCGAGGATCCAACAATCTGCTCGAGAGAGTCCTTCCACCAAACTCTGTGAAGATCACTGCCTGGTACATAACCCTTCCCTTCTCTTTAGTTCTGTCCTGTTGAAAGTTCAGAGCAAAATCCTAGGTCTGGGAGTTTCTCAACCCCCAGCGATCCTTTACTTCTGAACTACTCTGATAATCTAGTTTCTTTGAATTGTGCTTTCAATTATTATATAGTTTCTTTCAATTTAGTTTAACTTTCCTTTGAGTCTAAGCCGACTTCTGAAAATATATATAAAAAAAAAGGAATTAGTCTTAATTTTACTTCCGCATCGCATCATCTCTTTTGTTCTACATCAATTTTGGTATCAGAGCCCTGTCTAGGGTTTCTGACTTGCTTGCATGTTTTGAGTGTCTCTCTTTTTTACTTTGTCTGCTCGAAGTAGACTCCCCAAGACGTCCGGTCCTAGGAATGAAGTGAGGTGCAAGCCTCCTCTTCTCATTCCATGGGGTGTTCCTAGGGCGTGTAGGGGATCCGCTGGGTTACAACTTCGTAGTAGGAATTGTAAACGGGGGAAGCATTCTATTTTTAGTCTGTAACTACCCTGTTGCAGGAATTGTTTCTCATTGCAAGTAACTCCAAATTGCATAATTTTTATTTTGCTAGAAACCAGTATAATTGAAACTATTTTATATAATTTTACTGTAATTTATTGGTTTCTGTGAAATTTCTGAGAATTAAATTACAGTAACTCTGTTTCTGTGTTTCTGCAATTCAATTTTTTGAGTGATTATCTCCTAATTCATCTTAAGGGCAATTGAACATCTAAGATAAGGGGAGGAGTTGATAACCTCTCCTTAGCCCAAAACCACCACCCATTCATTCGATCCTAAGCCTAATTTTAAAACATATTAGACTTAATTTTCCTTAGTGGGCTAGAGACACCAACAAGTCAGGTCTAGGCTAATGTTGAGTCAGTTTGTCTAGTTACTCTGTGTGTGCTTTGTACTCAGTGTCTAGAATGGTGGTTCAGGGATTCTATCCCGAAGGGCTTGTGTGCTGGTCCGCCTACCTGGCCAATCTTTGATTGGTGTCTAGGATTGGCAATTTAGGAACCTAACACTCCCCTTACACCTGCCTGGCTGAGTCCCGAGTTACTACAGGCTAGCTTGCCACTCTGATTGGGCATCTAGTTTGGGCTCTAGGTCTAGTTAGCCCGTAGTCATTTCAGTCGAGTCTCATTTGGTGTGCTTGCTTGCATCATCATGTCCACCCGGAATAGAGTACCCTACCAACCTGGTCAAACCCAACCTGATTTAGAGGCCATGATTAGAACTCTTACCGAAAGTATGACCAAATTGAGTCAGGATATGACTGATATTGTTGCCTAGTTTAGAGACCGTGCCCAGGTACTTGAGGAGCCTAGGCACCGAAATTGGACCCCTGACTCAGAATTTGGTAGACCCCAACCTCACCCACACCCAGAGCCTAGGAGACCTTTATACAGGGATCCTGAACCTAATCATTGGAGGTTTGATCTAAAAGCCTATGACCATGATCTTGCCCCTGAGTCTTGCCCTAGGAGCCTATACCCATACTTGGTTGACTCAGAGAAGGGACCCGTTAGGAACACCGAACCTTATGCACCCACTTTTGATGGAAGACAAGAGACATATATTAAGTGGGAAGAACAAATGGATCGGTATTTTAAGTGCACTAACATATCTGAATTAGGACAAGTTAGGTTGGCCAAAACCAAGTTCACCAAACATGCTAGGTCGCATTGGTATGCTATTGAGCGTGAGTGTTATCAAAGAAAAGAGGAAATATATACTTGGAGAGATATGAGAAGTAAGTTGAGAGATAGGTACCTAGGTAGATCCTATGAGAAAAGACTTTTAGACCAATGGTACCAATTGCGACAAGGTAATAGGCCTGTGTCTAAATATATCAAGGACTTCCAGTGGTATGACATGAAATGCAATACCATTGAGACCGAAGCTCAGATCACATCGAGGTTTAGGGTTGGGTTACACCCAGACATTTATAGGAAGCTATGCCTTGGAAAGACCGATAAGTTAGACCGAGCCTACCAAGAAGCCCAAGACTATGAGTGGTCTTTAAGATATAACCAATCAAGTACTTTGGACTTAAAGCCAACCTCTACCAACTTGAGTCAAGTTCCGATTGATCCGACACCCGTAGTGAACCAGACTTTTGTTTGTCAATTCCTACTTGTGTCACCTCTTGACCAGAAGGATAACACTGAGAAGGAGTTAGGCATGGCCATCCCAAAATTAGTTGACCTGACCAGAGCCGTACTTAAAGAGGAATCAAAGGAGAATAGATTAGAACCTTTCAGTGAGATTGAGGAAGAAATATATGAGCTGACATAAGTTTGATAATGAATATGAAGAAGAAGAATTTGAGGATATCTCTCCTGATAATTCAATTAACCAACTCCTACCTGATGGGGTTATTGAGGGGACCCCTGCCACTCAAGGAATTCAGGAGCTAACCCTAAGAGAAGACCCTTTTGAAGAAGTTCAGGAAGAGGAAATTACACCAAATGAAAGTTTAAGTGAGAATACCCCTGAACTCATTGAGGAATCCAAAGAAGACACCCCTGAGTCAAATCTGGTAGAGAAGTGTGAAGAAGGAAGGGGTTCACAAGAATTGCCCATTGAGAAGGTCCAAGAACAAGAAAAAGAAGTAGCTTAGAGGACTTTTTAGATAAACATTCCAAAGACCTTCCTGATAACCTTCCACCTTCTAGGAGCACCCAGCCTATCCTAGAACTTGCACTTGTAGACCCTCCTAGAGCAAATCATGAGGTTTGGATGAGTGCACCTATAGAACAATGTCCTCATTTTAAGGTCGTCCTGAATAACCAAGGTTTGTTTCTTGTTTTCGATAAGCCACCTCAAAACTCTGATTCTTATTTCCTACCCTTCCTAAATCTTCTCATGTTTCTAGAGCTATGGGATTACACTTTACTGAGATCTCTAGGTTGCAAGACTCCTTAGAACCTATTAGGTTTGCCACCTACTTCTGGAAGACCTTATGGCACCTACTAGGCATCCATGATAAGTTTTCATGCTCTGCATGCCATCCTCCGATCCAAGGTCAAACCTAGAGAGCCTTAGTTTGTTAGGTTTAGACCTAGGGTTCCTTTGGAATAAAGTCCATTCTTTAGGAGTGCGTCGTCAGTCTAGTTTAGTTTTTCTTGACCCTTTACTAGGCTTTGGCTCAGATTTTGGTTTGATTGAGAGCACCAGGAATTGGGATTTGTATTTTGTCCAGGGCTGAAATTGCATTCAATGTTTCGATCAATAGGTCTATAGGCTAGAGTCCCTTTGAAATTGTTCATGGATCCAAGCCTCACACACCACTTGATCTGATTTCACTATTAGCCCACACACACAAGTCTCTTGATGCACTTGCATAGCATGTAAAGGACTTGCATAAAGAAATTCATACCAAAATAACCTTAAGTAATGAAACTTATAAGAAGTTGGCTGATTCTCAAAGGCGAGTCAAAACTTTTGTTGAGGGAGACTATGTAATGATTAGGTTAAGGCCTGAACGGTTTCCTCCTGGAACCGTTAGAAAGTTACATGCTAGAGGAGCTGGTCCATTTAGAGTAGTGAAGAGAGTAGGGTCCAATGCCTATGTGCTCGAGTTGCCTTCAGAACTAGGCATTAGCTCCACTTTCAACATTACAGACCTAGTAGAGTATAGAGAGCCAGCTGTGATTCCCAGTGAGCCTTTTGAGCCTAATCCTGCTCTTGAGAGTGAACCCAACCCTGGGTGTCCACCAACAAACTGGCCTGTGAGGAAAGAGCAGATTGAAAAGATCCTGGATGATCAGGTTATCTCTACTCGTAATCGAGGATACCAAAAATACCTGGTCGCTGGCAAGGAAGGCCAGATTCTGATGACTCTTGGATCTCCCGAGAAGAATTACAAGAATTGGACCCAGACCTCTTGGAGAGATACCAGAGCCAACTTGATCCATACTCGACAGGGTCGAGTTCCTCCCACCCCGAGAGAATTGGTGCGGGCACCAGACTCAGAAAAAGACTTCAGGGCTCTATCTGGATCTCTAATTGACCTTGCCCGAAGAATTAGGATTTTCTGGTTTTGTAATAAGGGTTGACTTGGTCAACTCAATTTTTTTGAGTCTGTATTTCTCTGCAATTTAAATTTTGTTGAGTCATGTTGACTCAGTACAAGTCCTAGTAAGTGGTCTAGGTCTTCTCCAGGGTGCCACATTTTCTCCCAAGCCCAAGCAAGTGGGCGCCACACTCCCAGCCACATGCCAGAGTCCAGGAGGCGCCACATCTCCATCCCAGTGTCTTGGTCCCCACACCCAAGGGAGCAAGAATTTTTCTTGAAGCCAAAATCAAGGAGGCGCCCCATATATACCTTAAAAGGCCAAGCTAAAGGAGAAAAGAGGCATTTCTTGGGGGGCACTTCAAGGGGGCACCCAATCCATGCCTAAAAAGACCAAAGCAAAGTTGGGAAGAGCCATGACTTGGGGAGAAAGAAAAGGAAGTGTCCAAAAGAGTTGAGCCATGGAAGGAAAAAAATTTTCTTGAAGAGCAAGGCTAGGAGGCGCCACCTGCTTACCATTTGGAGCCACCAATCAACACTTATGGAAGCTCTTGGCCGGCCATATGAGAAGGATTTGATTCTACAAGCCTAATTTGAAGATCCATCCTATTAGTCCCACATGGGAAGATGTAAAACCCTGACCTCTTGTAAAGACCTATAAAATAAACCCCTCTTGTAAGTTTTGAAAAACAAATGATGAATGAAATCAATTTCTGTGTGAGCAACTTTGTGTTTCTCTCTTCCGCACTTGTATTCAGGTGTTGAGCTCCATGAGGGAGTAAATCCAGGTTCCCTAGGAACCTTGAGGAGGTGTGAGATATCCAACCCCAAAATCCTACCAAAACCCTAGGTTAGCCACTTCAATTCCAAACCCTAGTCGCCCATCATCTTCTTCATTCCACCAATCATCCAAACCCTAATCTACCTCATCATCTCACGGCCCCTCTCTTCCAAGTAGAGGCCGACCACCAGCATCCGGGTCCAGATCAGCTACTTCGAATACAGAGCAAATCCCAGAGGAAGTCAGATCAGCATCCAGGAGGATCAGGATTTCAGCAACATCAATTTCAAGTTCTTCTTATCTGGTAAATCCTTTCTTTGAGTATCTGGTTTCTTAACTTGTTCTTCTTCTTTCCCAGATCCTGAGTTCAGGAGAAGCCAACTCTGCCAAAGGACCAGTATTGGAGAATCCATTGCGAAGATATCCGAATCCGAGGATCCAACAATCTGCTCGAGAGAGTCCTTCCACCAAACTCTGTGAAGATCACTGCCTGGTACATAACCCTTCCCTTCTCTTTAGTTCTGTCCTGTTGAAAGTTCAGAGCGAAACCCTAGGTCTGGGAGTTTCTCAACCCCCAGCGATCCTTTACTTCTGAACTACTCTGATAATCTAGTTTCTTTGAATTGTGCTTTCAATTATTATATAGTTTCTTTCAATTTAGTTTAACTTTCCTTTGAGTCTAAGCCGACTTCTGAAATATAAAAAAAAAAAAAGGAATTAGTCTTAATTTTACTTCCGCATCGCATCATCTCTTTTGTTCTGCATCATTCACCTAACCTTCCAACCCACCCCACATAACTTCATTTAGGCCGCCACCTCTAATCCTCCATAAACTCTAACACCAACCCACCTCACACCACCCAGGCCGCCCTCCAAGAAAGCCCTCATGCATCCTCCCATCAGCCCCAGGCCGCCCCTCTAAGATCCAGACACCCAAGCCTCTTCTAAGGCCACCAGATCCCTGCCACCATCCCTCTCACCAGTTTCTTTCCTTTCTTCCCATTTCATATTTTTTGCATAATCTTCCCATCTAACTTGTCATGTTTGCAGAATCCTTCAGGTACCACGCCCTTTGGATGAGGTCTTCATTGCCCTTGAACCAAACTAATAAAAAGCCTGCGGATCCGCAGGAAAGTTACCGGGTCATCCAGGCACCGATATGAGTGGAGCGATCTCATCTACAGCAATAAGACATCAGTACCTGGTATGTTAAACCTGATTCCCTCCTCTCTTTGTCTGATTTATTTGAAAGAGAACATGTACCTAATAGGTATTTCTTAACCCTAGGATTCTTAATTTTTTATCTCTTTGAAAGTTTCTAGCATGTGGGTAGGATTCTAACTGTTGTATGAAACTCTAACTTAGTCTTAGCTATTTTCGAGAACTAAACCAAAATAAAATCTTAAAAAAAATTACTCTCTTTAATCTATTTTTTTTTTCATGTTCATCCCTTTCATGTCATGCATCATTAGTTAGAGTTCGTCCCTCATCATAGATTTATTGTCGCTAATACTATTAGCGATGACATCCCATTGCTAAAAGACCATCACATAAAACCTTATCGCAACTAACCCCTATTAGAGATGGCTTAAATACCATTGCTAATAGTTATTATTAGCGACGGTAAGGTCCGTCGCAAATAATATTTTTATTTTTAAAAAATAATATAAAAAAAGTATTATTAGTATTCAAAAAAACTTCATCACTGAAAAAGTCATTAGTAATAATTTGTTAGCAACGGCATTTGCTGTTGCCAATACCATCGCTAATTTTTTTATTTTTTTAAAATAATATTTTTTAAAAAATCTATTTTAATAATAAATAATTAAATTTTTAAACTATATTAAATATAAAGTAATAATTACCAAGTATAATTATAAAAAAAAATAAATAAAAAAATATTATTAATAAATTTTTAAATATAAAAAAATTAAAATAAATAAAGAAGTTTATTAATAATCTTCCATATTGCAATGACTATCATAATGAGACCAGCTGATTGCTTATTACATGGATCCCAAAGAGTATCAACGATTAAAACATGGATGGCATCCCGAATGCCCTAAGATCACTGGACAAATACTTGGGTCATGATATCTTTGATGTGTGCATCGCTCCATGTCTAGATTGTCAGAGCCTGAAATGAAAACATTGAAGAGAACCTAGCTATCAAAGGGTCAAGGTTATAGCTGAATCCAATGATCCAACTTCTACTTATCCCTCCGACTCTTACTCATCATATTTACCAAATTAAATGGTGGAAGATAAGTATTTTGAATGATTTAAGAATTTAAAGACAGAAAATCTTCATGATCTTCTATACTTTATCTTCTAAAAGGACTCTAAAAAGAAAATAAAATTTTTAATAAAAAAATGCTCGAGATCACAAGAGAATACCTCGAAACCATCAATCTCCTGTAATGGCCATTCTGAAAAAATCCTAAAATCGATCTTCTAGTCTGTGCCCATCTAATTATCCTAAGACATGTAATGGAGCCACCAACTATCATAGCGATGCTACTAAAACCTTATCACCAAAAGCGGTATAAACTAAAAAAAATAGAAGCTAGATATATCGAATTAGTAAATAAAAAATATCTTCAATTATACTTAAGATATTGCAGTCTATTCTGACTCCATCACTTATCCGTGATATTAGCAGCGATGCAACTTTAGCACCAGCTATACCAGATACCTCCCACTTTAAAATGAACATCCATCATCACATCTTGGCACCAAAATAGTTTAAGACTAAATGGCAACTAGTTCACTATTGACTTTATTCACAATCAAAATTCTAATTCTTTTTTCATCTTTATTTCATTTTCATCATGGACTAACCTAATATCACCAAGTGCAATCTTTGATCATCAATTAATTCATATTTCAATACATATTAACTATTAATTTTGTTTAATTCATATGCAATAAAACATAAATTAATCCATGAGCAGAAATTATCCTAAGTAATTTTAAACTAGATTATGATCATGCAAATAATGTAACTAAAGATGAAAAAAATTTAAAATCTTGATAGTAAATAAAGTCAACAATGAACTAGTTATCACTCAGTCCTAATCTACTTTGTACCAAGGATGCTTACCTTGGAATTGAAGATATTGACATGCATGGCCAGTGTGACAACTGTATCACTTCTACTATCATCGACTAATGATAAAGTTAGAATAGACTATAATATCTTAAGTGTAATTAAAGATACCTTTTCGTTGACCAATTTTACATTTTTAGCATCTAATTTTTCTAGCAAAAAATAGTCTTTGTTAATGAGATCCCTGTGACATCGCTACAACAACCGGTGGTGCCATTCCTGTGTCTCAAAGCTATTAGATGGACATAAACTAAAAGAATAATTTTAGAGCTTTCACTTCAAAATGGCTACCATAGGAGATCGACGGCTTCGAGATCTTCTACTATGATCTCAAGTGCTTCTCTACTAAGGATCTCATTTTCTTTTTAGAATTCTCATTCTAGAAGTCAGAATATGAGAAGGTTGCAAAGATTCTTTATCTTTAAATCCTTGAATAATTTTAAATACTTGTCCTGATCGGATATTTTTCTAGACTGGGTTGGGCTGAGCCAGGCAGGGCCAAAAGGAATGCCCAATTTTGTTGATATATCTAGGGTCCAAGTTAGGTCTGGTGCGATATATCTAGGTTCCGATCTGAACTAGATCCATTGAAAGTTTTAAAATAAAGCAAACAAAATAAGAGAAAATAAAATCAAATTTTTTCTCTCTGTTAGAACTAAAGAAAAGAAGAGAGGAAGACGAAGAACAACAAGGAGATAACATCAATTAGAGATTCTAACTCAAATATTCACTTCACTAGTTATGAAAATTCTAACTCTTTTTTCATCTTTAGTTACATCATTTGCATTATAGGCTAGCATAACATTATCTAGTACAATCTTTGATTATTTATTAATTCATATTTTAATACATACAAACTGTTAACTTTGTTTAGTTGATATGAATTGAAACATGAATTAATTCATAATCAGATATTGCACTAGATGATGTTAGACCAGTTCATGATAGTGCAAATAATGTAATTAAAGATGAGAAAAATTAAAATATCAATAATGAATGAAGTCAACAGTAAAATAGAATCTCCAATCCCTACTGTCTCCTTGTTCTTCTTCATCTTCAAATCTTATTTTCTTTAACTCTGATACAGAGAAAGTGTTTAGTTTTTTCTTCTCTTATTTTTCTTGCTTTATCTTAGAGCTATCAATGAATTGGATTCGAATTGAAACTTAGATACATCTCCAGATCTAGACTCAACCTTAGTTATTGGACTGGACCCTCATGCTCTATAGGTCGTAAAGGGCTCCAATTTTTGAAAGGACGATTCTAAGAAGAAAATGATATCCTCGATAGAGAAGCACTCCAGATTATAGGAGGATACCTTGAAGCAGTTGATCACCTATAGTGACTATGCTGGAGAGGAAGCCCTAAAGTCGGTCTTCTGGTCCATGCCCATCTAATTATCATAAGACAGGAAAGTGGCACCACTTGGCACCCCTTCTATAACTCAAAGTAATTAATGGGCACCAATCAGAAGAATAATTACATGACTCCTACTCTAAAATAACCACTATAGGAGATTGATAGCTTCGAGATCTTTTTGAAGTGATCTCGAGTGCTTTTTCATCAAGGATCTCATTTTCTTCTTGAATATCCAAGCATGGTTCATGATGTGGCACGACTGCTAACGTGGAGCCCATGACGGCAATAGCTGGTGGCCGCGCTAGTGGGAAGTGCCACCTAGATACAGCACCCGCATGAAGTTCCAAGGACGAGCCCTTCGACCAAGGTGGCCCCCGTATCCGGGGTCTAAAGCCCGACCAAGGTCATGCTCACGCTATCCAAGGGCAAGCCCTTCGACCGAGGTGGCCCCTACATCCGGGGTCGAGTCCCGTCGAGGATGTGCTAATGCTATCCAAGGGCGAGCCCTTCGACCGAGGCGACCCCCACATCTGAGGTCGAGTGCCCGGCTGAGGTCATTCTAATGCTGTCCAAGGGCGAGCCCTTCGGCCAAGGTATCCCCTTCATCCGGGGTCGAGCATTCGATCGAGGTTGTGCTCATGCTTTCTAAGGACAAGCCCTTTGACCGAGGTGGCCCCTGCATCCAGGGTCGAGCACCCGATTAAGGTCATGCTCATGCTTTCCGAAGGTGGCTCCCCGCATTCGGGGTCGAGTGCTCAGCCGAGGTCGTGCTCTAGCTTCCGGGGTCAAGCTCCCCAGATCGTGCTCTCCTCCTCCTGTTGAGATTGGAGTTCCTGCCAGCAGCAGAAAAAGAGAGGATTAGTGGAGGTATAGACTGTGACATGGAAGCTCCCAGCTACCTGCAACCTTCCATAAGTCACGCACGCCCTGCCAAAAAATTCAAACTCTATAATGCACCACCCACACGTTCTGCACAAAGCATGCTCCACCAGGCTCCCTGTAGTGCACCACCACATCAATAACCGTGCAATCGAGTGCTTCGATCCTCGTGACACAAAACCTGAACCTCGTCCAAGAGGAGTATTCCATTAAGGCCACAGGCCTTGCGACACTCTGACGGTCCCTCCTGGAATAGAAATGCTCCATCATGGCTCGGGGCTCAGCAACACGGTGCCTGCCCCTCCCATGAAAAATTGCACCACTAGAGGGACAAGATTTGTACTATACTAGCAATTATACCCTAATAGAAGGATCTCCTCCAAAGGACCAGTCCGATAGGGGGAGGCTACAGACAAAGGACAACCCTCCAGAAAGGGATACCATGAAAGGGACATCTCAATGAAGTCCCAGGCTTGGTCTGGGCCACTCCTACTCATATAAAAATAGAAGAAAGGATCCCCGAGAGGAGAGAGGCAACTGGTAAGACTCAGAGAGCAAACGGGCAAGGAACCAGCCAAGAGAACCTCCCAGCTCTCTGATCTCCACTCGACTATGTCTTTCCATTACTTACATCTCATTTGTCATCCTTTATGCGAAGAGTCTCCAAGCTCTTCACCATAGAGATTCTGTTCCCCTTGATCAGCCTGACTGACTTGATCGTCAGAGTTTCCTCGTCAGAATTCCGGCCCGGGTCTTCTCTTTTTTGTAGGCCACATTGGAAGAAGATCAAGCATCCAACAAGAGCCCAACGAGTCCATGCCACTCAGAGCTATAGGCTACGATGATCTTGGTGATAATAAATTGGTGTGCCAAGAAGGGGGCTAGAATATCGGTGACTGTGGGAAGTCCAATAGTGAGTCCCCCACCACCAGCAAAGCATCTATAGAAGCCCAAAGCTCCATGGTGACAACACACGCCACGAGGCTTTTGTTAGCCGAGCAGGGGGGCCCTCTCATCGTGGTGACCTACAAAACCCTAAGGGAGAGCTCCCCTCTCCACCACCGCCACCTCAGCGGATCCCTAGATCACCGCACTGGCTAGCAAGTCCATGCCCTAGCTACGATGGTGCGCCAACTCTACCAAAGACACCGGTCTCTGGCAACATAGTAGTAGCCAGGGATGCTAGTGGCCCATGCCATCGATCCCCATACCAGCTTATGATCCTTCCGAGAGGGGCCATTGCATGCAGCCTCCCACCTGCGAGGAGACCACCAGGCAGTCAGAAAGGAGTAGCATGATGGCCCGACAGGCTGGGAAAGCCACTCCTCGATCTCGGACCATGGTGCATACTCACACCGACGGCACCGACATGGCTAGGAACTCAAGCAAGAGTTCCCCCACTCTGCACCTCCTTCACCCCTGACGGCCTCCATCGAAGGGTCCACTGACGAGGCCATCCACTGCCAGGCCAAGTGGTGCCTCGAAGAGCAGGAATGCAAACCGGTCAACCTCTCCCACCGGTTTGTAGAGATTTAGGGCTCCCCTAGTGAGTCCATGGTTACGACACCCATCCTCCCTTTTCCCATAGAATCCAAGAGGAACCGATCCCCAGCCGATTTCGCATGCCTTAGTTTAACCCCTATGATGGGACAACCGACCTCCTGGACCACCTAAAAAGCTACAAGGCCCTTATGAGGGTCCGGGAGCCATTGACTCTCTTCTTTGCATTGCCTTCCCAGCTACCCTCTAGAAGGTTGCTCGAGCCTGCTTCTCCAGACTTAAGTCAGAAAGAATTGACTCCTTCTCTTAGTTGGAGAAGAAGTTCGTGGCATACTTTGATGCATACAGAAAGGTACCACGTGAAGCCGACAACCTTTTCTTGATCCGCCAGCAGGACCGAGAGCCCCTCTGGGACTATGTGTCCCAGTTTAAAGCTGCCACCCTGAAGATCTACCATCTCGATGAGCCAGTCACCATGCTGGACTTGAAGAGAGGGATGCGGACCTCCCGCTTCACCTACTCCCTCGATAAGAAGCCTCCGAAGACTTACTCAAAGATTCTCCTTCGGGCCCACAAATATATTCGTGTGGAGGAGGCTGACCACACCAGAAGGGAGCTGGACGGAAGGCTGCTAAAGAGGCAGGCCTTTGGGGAAGCATCTGCTCCTCCAGCAAAAATGACGGTGCCGGTCCCATGGCCAAGGCCGAGACCCAAAGCCGACCCCACCAAAGAAGAGAAGTTCACTCCTCTCCTTGCCCTGAGAGCAAAGATCCTGATGTAAATCAAGGATGAGCGCTTCCTACACCGACCTCTCCCACTGAGGCTGTCTGCTAGGCATGATAGGTCCCGCTACTACCACTTCCACCGGGACCATGGCCATGATACCGAAAAATGCTGCCATCTGAAGAGGGAGATAGAAGATCTGATCAAACATGGCTATCTCGGCAAGTATGGGGAGGAAGGAGCACCTCTAGTAGCCTAGAAGTGATCACCCACAGGCTAAATGTCGATCTCAACTATCTCCTGGTCTGACAAAAGAAAAGGAGCTTCGCCCCGGAGTGGTAGAAGGCGATCAATGAGGAAGTCAAAGCTCCTCACAGCAGGCTTCATCTGTGAGGTATGATATCCTGATTGGCTCACTAATATAGTGATGGACAGGAAAGCTTCCAGAAAATAGAGGATCTGTGTGGATTACATCGATCTTAATCAGCATGCCCGAAGGACAGCTTCCTACTTTCCAAGATTGACCAGCTGGTGGATGCAACCTTGGACCACAAGTTTCTCAGCTCATAGATGCATTCTCTGGATACAACCAGATCCGCATGCATCCAGAAGATGAGGAGCACATATCATTTATACCGATAAAGGTACGTATTGCTACAAGATAATGCCATTTGGTCTCAAGAATATAGGGGCCATATACAGCACCTGGTCAACAAGGTCTTCAAGGACCATATCGGTCACAACATGCAGGTTTATGTGGATGACATGCTCATCATGAGCGGCCTGGAGTCTGACCATGTTACTGACCTGGCGGAGGCCTTCGACAATCTCCGCCTCTACCAGATGAAGCCGAACCCTTCCAAATGCATATTTGGCTTTGCGGCGGGAAAGTTCCTGGGATTCATGGTCACCCAGAGGGGGATAGAGGCCAATCCTGAGAAGATCCAAATGATCATTGACATGAGACATCCTGTCTCTAAGAAAGAGGTTCAGTTCTTGACCGGATGCATCATAGCATTGAGCCATTTCATCTCACATTCTGCCGAGCATCGCCAGCCATTTTTCAAGGTGTTGTGAAAGATGCATGGCTTCACTTGGATGGATGAGTGCCAGGAGGCATTCGAGGGCTGAAGAAGCTCCTCGCCTCCCCACTATTGCTATCCAAGCCAAAGTCGAGGGAAGAGCTCCTCCTGTACCTGGCGGCCTCAATCGAAGTGGTCAGCTCAGTGCTGGTCTGCACTGATAAGGATAGCTCCTAGTGGCCAGTCTACTACACCAGCAAGCTACTCCACGATGCAAAAACTAGGTACACCCGATCTGAAAAGATTATTTTTATGATAATAGTGTCTGCACAGCATCTCAGGCTCTACTTTCAAGCGCACCCGATCACCGTCCTCACTGATCATCCTCTGAGGGCTATCCTAAGCCACCCCGATACTTTGGGATGTCTGACAAAGTGGGTAGTGAAGCTTAATGAGTTTGACATCACCTACCACCCACGACTGGCACAAAAGGCCCAGGTCCTTGTCGATTTCCTTAGTGGAATGCACTTGGGTGGATGAGGACCTAGAGGAGGCAGACGAGCAAGTCAAACCTAGGCCAGACCTGACCCCGAGAGTGATGACATCGATCCTCCACGTCGATGATGCATCCAATGCCGGAGGGAGTGGAGCGGGCCTCATCCTTGCCAACTTCGATGGAGTTGTCATAGAGTATGCACTACGCTTCCTCTTCAAGGTGACCAATAATTCAGGCCGAGTATGAGGTGCTCATTGTGGGATTGAAGGTGTCTCGCGAGCTAGGAGTAAAATGTCTGAAGGTCTTCATAGATTCACAGCTCATGGTAGGGCAGGTCTCCGCGAGTTTAAAGCTCGAGATTCCATGATGGCGAAGTATCTGGACAAGGTATGCTCATACATAGTGAACCTCCAGTACTTCAGCATTTTTCATATCCCTCGTACGGAGAATGTCCGAGATGACATCCTCTCTAGGCTGGCAAGCCTATCGGAGTCGTTGCTAGGGCATACCTTCATCAAGTACCTAGAAGCCCCCAGCTTTGAGTTTGCGATAGAGGTCCGGCAAGTCACCTCTAAGTCAAGCTGAATGGATCCCTATGTCAAGTACATAACCACTGGTGCCCAACCTGAAGATCGCAAGAAGCTGGCCTCCTCAAGAAGAAGGCTGCTTGATATGTGATGATGGATGGGCAGCTTTATCGGAGGTCTTATTTCTATCCCCTACTGAAGTGCTTGAAGCTCTCAGAAGCTGCCTACGTGCTCCAAGAAATATACAAAGGCATCTACGGCAATCACATGGGGGTAGGACCCTGGCTTACAAGGCACTCCAGCAAGGATGCTTCTGGGAGACCATGCACAAGGATGCCACCGATTTTGTAAGGAAGTGTGACCGTTGTCAACGTCACGTCCACATTTAGCGATAGCCAGCGACCCTGCTCTCCCAGTTGTCAGTCCCTGGCCATTTTCCCAGTAGGGAATGGACATCATAGGTCCCTTTCCTCCCACGTCCGACCAATAGAAGTTTTTAATAGTGGCCATCGACTACTTCACCAAGTAGATCGAGGCCGAACCCCTTGGTGCAGTTCACTGAGAACAAAGTAAGATCATTCTTCTGAAAGTCAGTCATCTACCAATTCAGACTCCCGCACTCAGTCATCACTGACAACGGATGGCAGTTTGACAATCAGGCTTTCGAGAAATTCTGCACCGACCTTAACATCTGCCATCATTTCACTTCAGTGGCTCATCCTCAGACCAACGGGGAGGCCGAGGTCACCAACCAAATTATCTTGCAAGGGCTCTACACCAGATTGGATAAAGCCAAGGGTCATTGGATCGAAGAACTCCCTAGTGAGTTGTGGGCTTACCACACTACGCCTCGCACGGCAACTAGCGAGACCCCCTTTAACCTTGTATTTGGCACCGAAGCCATGATTTCGGTGGAACTTGGTCTGCCCATGCTATGGGTGGAGCAGTATGATGAGGATGAGAATCCAACCTATCTCTTCCTCGATCTAGATCTTCTAGATGATACGAGGGATAAAGCTCGACTTCGGATGGTGGCCTACCGGTAGCGAGTGGCTCACTACTACATCTGTCACATGAGGCCTAAGGCATTCTGCCCAAGCGACCTAGTCCTCAGGTGAGCAAAGGTGTCTCAGCCAGGAAAATGCAGCAAACTCTTCCTGAACTGGGAGGGCCCCTATAAGGTGGTTGAGGCTTTGCTAAATGGGGCCTACTATCTTGTCGGGCTCGACAGTGCCTGATTTACGTGCATATGGAATGCGAGCAATCTAAGGATGTACTACCAATAATGTAAAACTTCATTTCAATTATTAAAGTTCCTTTTTGGTGCAACCCTGTCTTTCACCTATGCAAGAACATATCCGTCCGACTCCAAGTCTGGCGGATAAAGTTGAAAAACTTACGAAACCTCGTACTTAAAGCCGAAAAACTTACGAAGCCCCGTACTCAAAGTCAAAAAACTTACGAAGTCCCATACTCAAAGATGAAAAACTTATGAAGCTCCACACTCAAAGTCGAGAAACTTACAAAGCCCCGCACTCAAAGCCGAAAAACTTACGAAGCCCCACACTCAAAGCTGAGAAACTTACGAAGCCTCGCACTCAAAGTCAGAAAACTTACGAAGCCCCACACTCAAAGCCAGGAAACTTATGAAGCCCCGTACTCAAAGCCATGAAACTTATAAAGCCCCGCACTCAAATGCCTTGCTCACAGTCTAGAGATGTCAGCTGGGAAACCCCTAAAATCTCACAATCTACCGCTTAACTCATAGTTTGGTAAATCAAGCCGGGATACTCTAAAAGCTCCGTACTCAATTACCTTGCTCACAGTCCAGAGATGTTAGCTAGGAAATCCCTGAAATCTCACCATCTGTCACTTGACTCACAATTTGGCAAATCAAGCCAGGAGACTCCAGAAGCTCTGCACTCAAATGCCTTGCTCACAGTCTGAAGATGTCAGCTGGGAAACCCCTGAAATCCCACCATCTACCGCTTTATTCATAATTTAGCAAATCAAGCTAGGAGACTCCAAGAGTCCCGCACTTAACTACCTTGCTCACAGTCTGGAGATGTTAGCTGGAAAACCCCTAAATCCCACCATCTATCACTTGACTCATAGTTTGGCAAATCAAATCGGGAGACTCCAGGAGCCCTGCACTCAACTGCTTTGCTCACAGTTAAGAGATGTTAGTCGAAAAATTCCTGAAATCCCACCATCTGATGCTTGACTCACAGTTTGACAAATCAAGCTGGGAGACTCCAGAAGCCCCGCATTTAACTACCTCGTTCACAATCCGGAGATATCAACTGGGAAATCCCTAAAATCCCACTATCTATCGCTTGACTCACAGCTTGGCAAATCAAGAAGCTCCAGAAATCCTGCACTCGGGTCTGCATGACTTTGAGACTAGGAGAACGGGGATGAAGTGTTCTCAGAAACCTTCATGCCAATCCTAAGGTTCCATAGTCAACCTGGAGCAACTGAGGCCTGGGAGAGGCATGCACATACGGCAACCATGAAGCATATCTCCTTACCATGCGAAAAGGTAAAGGAATTGAAGAAAAAAAAGAACCAGGCTAAGTACACCAATCGAGTTGGACTATTTCTTCATTACAAAGATAAGTTCCTCACAAACTCTAAAGGATTCTTTGGAAGTATCTCAAAGCAAAAAAAAAAAGAAAAAGAAGAAAAAGAAGAAGAAAGAAAAGAAAAAAGAAGAAAGAAGAAAAAAGGAAAAGAAAATGAACAGGGCACACCAGTTGAAAGAAAAGTATGTCTTCATTAATGAATATTTTTACATCCTATGAAGGCTCCCGACAGGCCGGGAAGCCTTCCAAAATCTAAGTTACAAAAGAAGAGAAAGAAAAATTTCAAGCCTCGCTCGCAGGCTCCTTTCCTGGCCAGCGAGTGACCCTTTTTGATGGAGGCGTGTCCTAGGTGGCAGCAGCTCTGGCTTCGACTTCGACCCCCTCTGGCTTTGGCTCTGGCTACATCTCCGCAGTAGGCATCCTCGGCCATGCGGGGAAGGGCAGCTCGGGGAGGATATCCTCTAGCCCCTTCGATCTGAGGAGATGGATGGCCTTACTTCAGAAGTCATTGAATCCTTGGTGGTAGGAGTCCAACACCACCTTAGCCACCTCATCCTTGAAGACCTCGAATGCCTTGAACTTGGGGATGGCTTTGGTGGCTTCCTTCTTGGCCACCTCCATCAGTGCAACGGCCATCGCGGCCTTCTCCAAGGTTGCCATGGTCTTGGCCACTTCCTCTCCGAGCTTTACCTGGAGGGTCTGCTCCCTCCCCTCCAGGCGAGCCACCTCCGCGACGGAGGTGGTAGCCACCTTCTCCGCCCTGTGGAGGCTCTCCCCCTTCTCTTCCTCCAGGGTAGTTTCGAGCTCGGTGGATTTCTTTTCCAAGTCGGCCGCCCTCGTCTCAGAGCTGGCCAGCTGGTCCTGGAGGGCCTTCACCTGGCCCTCCAGTTCTTGGTCCCGGGCGACCTGAGCCTGGGCCTCGTCCTCTCCTTGTAGAGATGGAACTCCTGCTTCATCAACTCCTGGCAGGAGTCCCTGAGGAGCTGAACATCGAGGGCCACCTACATGAAGAGCATCAGTTAGCATCTCTACAGACAAGAAATAGAGAATGCAGCAACCAGTAAAGTGACTTACCGAGAAGAGTTGGGGGAACACTCTGATGAAGACATCCACCAGTTGCCGGCCGGCCCTCTCCTGTCGGTCCTGTGGCTGGGCAAGGAAGTTCATGTTCTCCTCAGCCAACTTCCCATCCCTCATCAGCCTGGCATCCTGGGGCAGGATGAGGGATATTTTCTTTGACCCCGACCTCGGTGTCCCGGATGGTTCCAAAGTTTTCGAGGTAGTGGCTGGCAGGGGTGCAGCAGCGGCAGGCCAATCACCGGCGGATCTCCCCCTAGATGGTGGTGCCAGGATTTTTGCGGTGGCATCTCCCACCACCTCCTCCACCTCCGGCTATGGTGGAGTCTCAGTTTATGCAGGGGCTGGTGCAGCCCCCTCTGCTAGTCAAGCCTCCCTCTAGGGCCTGCGGGCCAGAGGATGGACTGCCAGTCTAGGCACTATCGGTGCAGCAGTAGGACCCCTCCTGGTGGGCTCTTCGATGATCCTCCATCCTGGCTTCTCTCGGGTTTTCTTCGCAGGCTCTCCTTAAGGCCCTGCGGAGGTAGCCCTCTTTCTAGACATGCCAAGAAACTCATCCATCGAGAATCTCATCCTTATGAAATACAAAAAGATTGGTCAGTCACTCGTCAAACCTAAAAATCAAACTCAAAAAAAAAAAAAGAAGTTCGATATCAAGCCTTACCCTGAGGTGGGGCTTGGCTGACCTCGGTGTCGATGAGGTTCCTCTTGGTTAGCAGATCTCGAAGGGCCGGAACCTTAGAAGTGATGAGTTGGTCGAATATTTCCTTATCGACCGACTCGATGACAGATTATCAATTGGGGGAGCGATCTGGGTCACTCCAAAACCAGTCCACCCCCTCAACTGAGGTAAACAGGAACCTACCTTTCCATCCCTTGATGGAAGAAGGCAAGTCAAGCTTGAGAGTCCCCGGGCAGGAGGCCATAAACAACCACCCCTTATCAGATGGGTGGCATTTCAGAATGAACAAGGCCCTGAAGAGGGAGAAACAGGCAACAATCCCATGAAAGTGGTAGAGGATAATGAAGCAAAAGATGGTCTAGACAGCATTGGGAGCAAGCTAGGCCGAAACCAGATGATAGTTGCTAAGAAAGGAAAGAAAGAAAGGATGGAAAGGAAGACGAAGGCCCCTGAAGAAAAAAAATCTTCGTACAAGGCGATTCAGCCTAGGCCACTAGAAGTGACCCGTTCCTCCGGTCTTGGAACAGAAAGCTGAATGGAGTCAGGGACCCCAAATGCATTCTAGATGCGGAGGGGTCCTCACCAGTCATCGCCGAAGCAATGCTAGCGGAACTGCCCGACTCCCTAACAAGAATAGAAGGAGGAGGTAGAGGAGCCGTAGGGCGTCCAATGGCAATCCTCGACTGGCGGGGATGCCTGCGGACCACAAAAGGAACATCCTCCTCCTCGCTATCCAAGGAAGGAGGCCTTGGTTGAGATGGACCTGCCTCACCGAAAAAATCCGGGCGACGGTGCCCTCCACCAAAAAAACTCATGGCGAACAAGGAGAAAGAAGGCAAAGAAGAGAGGAAGCCTAGAGACCTAACAAAAGCTCTCCTTTAGCACTAGCCGAAGGAGAAGAACAGAAGAGGGAAAGGAAGGAGAAGGATAGAAGAGAAGGAGGGAAAGGTTTGACCTGCTAGAGACTTCGAACCCTGAGGCAAAGAGGAAGACTGAGGAAGAAGATGGACTCTGTGACCTCCTGCACTCAGAACACTCTTAAGGGGTAAGAGGGTAGGAGGGCAACTTCCTTTCAAGCACCTGCAAAGTCTCGTCATCTCGTATGACTCGAAGATGAGCACCTCTTCCTCTCCCTGGCCAACTGAAGCTTGCCTCGCATCGAGATCCACTGAGGGCGATGCTTTGATTCGGAGGTGCCTGCATTGGGTCCGGTGCAGTAATTGTGGTGTCCTTAAAGAAAGGCTGATGCGGTACCACTTTGTTGGGGAGGATGCATGATCTTCGAGGTGCCGATGCTCGAGGCATTAATGGTGCAGAAAGTGTGCCCCTCCATATCAGTGCAATCACTACTCTCATTGTCCCGAGCACTGCTTCGTTCTTCGGGCTCAACAGTGTGGGGCATCTGATGTGGCACAACCACTGACATGAAGCCCATGATGGCAACAACTGGCAGCCGTGCTGGTGGGAAGTGCCACTTGGATGTGGCACTCGTATGAAGTTCCAAGGGCAAGCCCTTCCGCCGAGGTGGCCCCCATATCCAGAGTGAGCACCCGACCGAGGTTGTGCTCATGCTGTCCAAGGGCGAGCCCTTCGACCGAGGTGACCCCCGTATCTGGGGTCGAGCATCCAACCAAGGTCATGCTCGTGCTGTCCAAGGGTGAGCCCTTTGACCGAGACGGCCCCCACATCCAGGGTCGAGCACCCAATCAAGGTCATGCTCATGTTGTCTAAGGGTGAGCCCTTCGATCGAGGTGACCCTCGTATCCAGGGTCGAGCATCCAATCCAGGTCATGCTCATGCTATCCAAGGGTGAGCCCTTCAATCGAGGTGACCCCCGCATCCAGGTTCGAGCACCCGGTCGAGGTCATGCTCATGCTATCCAAGGGTGAGCCCTTCGGTCAAGGCGACCCTCGCATTTGAGGTCGAGTGCCCGACCGAGATTGTGCTCATGCTTTCCAAGGGCAAGCCCTTCGACCGAGGCGGCCCTCACATCCGAGGTCGAGCACCCGGCCGAGGTCATGCTCATGCTTTTCGAAGGCGGCCCCCCGTATCCAGGGTTGAGCGCCCAGCCGAGGTCGTGCTCCTGCTTCCGGGGTCAAGCTTCCCAGATCAAGCTCTCCTCCTCCTGCTGAAATCGAAGTTCCTGCCAGCAACAAAAAGAGAGAGGATTAGTGAAGGTACAAACTGTGATATGGAATCTCCCAGCTACCTGCAACCTCCCAGAAGTAGCGCACGCCTTGCCAAAAAATTTAAACTCTGCAACACACCACCCGAACATTCTGCGCAAAGCATGCTCCACCAGGCTCCAAACCCTATAGCGCATCACCATGTTAACAACCATGCAATCGAGGGCTCTGATCCTCACAACACGAAACCTGAACCTCCTCCAAGAAGAGTATTCCATTAAGGCCACAGGCCCTGTGACACTCCGACGGTCCCTACTGGAATAGAAATGCTCCACCATGGCTCGGGGCTCAGCAGCATGGTGCCTGCCCCTCCTACGAAAAATTACACCACCAAAGGGACAAAATCTGTACTATGCCGGTGATTATCCCCTAATAGAAGCAACTCCTCTAGAGGATCGGTCCGACAGGCGGGAGGCTGCAGACAAAGAAAAACCTCTCCAAAAAGGGATACCGAAAAGGGACATCTCAATGAAACCCCAGGCTTGGTCTGGGCCACTTCTCATATAAAAATAGTAGAAAGGACCCCCGAGAGGAGAGAGGCAACTAGTAAGACTCAGAGAGCAAACGGGCAAGGAACCAGCCAAGAGAACCTCCCAACTCTCTGATCTCCACTTGACCCTGTTTTCCATTACTTACATCTCATTTCTTATCCTCTACGTGGAGAGTCCCCAAGCTCTTCGCCATAGAGGTTCTGTTCTCCTTGATCGTCTCGACTGACTTGATCATCGAAGTGTCCCCATTGAAATCCCCGGCCCGGGTCTCATCTTTTTTGCAGGCCACGCTGGAAGATGATCGAGCATCCAACGGGAGCCCGATGAGTCTGTGCCATGTCAGAGCTATAAGCTACGATGATCTTAATGGCAATAATTCAAAAATTAAATAATCTCTATTAATCGAATCCAAGCCCTTCCTATTCTACTTCAAACTTGGCCCGAAGCTTGACTAGACATCAGACCAAGCTCGAAATCCATTAGACCAGCTTGAGCCTAATTCAAAATCTATTTACATATCAATATATGAATCTTGTGTATTAAGGACATGCATCTGAACACATCTAATTAAGTATTTACTTAATTAAATTAAAATTAAATTAATTAATTAATTAATAATATATATAATTAAATAAATAAGTATTTAATTAACTAGATAATCATATAATTAATTAAATAATTAAATAATTAAATAATTATCTAAATAATTAATTAAATATTAAATAATTAAATAATTACTTGAAAAGTGATATCTAATAAATTAAATTAAAAAATAAGCATCTAATTAATAAAAAAGAATCTACTTAATTAAATAAACTTCTAATTAAATAATTATCTAAATAATTAAATAAATAACTAATTAAATAATTAAATAATTCATTGAATAAATAAATAAATTTTTTATTAATTATTTATTTAATTAAATAAATTATATTGAAATAATAAACTTAACTTTAATGATAACTCTGGTACCATCATTGTAACTATCGCTAATGATATGCACCAAGTTTCGAAAATATTACGATTTCACCAATTTGGAATAGCAATCTGGTCTTAATACTCATCATAAACTATCTTGATAAAAATTTTTATTATTAAGATAAAAATCTAATAAGATTTTATAAAAAATACTCAAAATAATTTTAAAAGTAATAAAAAATATGGATGAAAAATAGAAATAAGTTCAAATACTATAATACTAATTCACTTTAAAAAATATAATAATTTTTTTAAAAAAATAACATTAAAATTAAAGGTTTAGATGAAATCAAAATAGAAAAAAAACTAAGATATCAAATACTATATAACATCTCCAAAATTATAAAAATTTAAAATTTAAAATTAATTTATATCCTAGCCTAAGTTTTTTAGTAGGTCAATACTATTTGTTATTTTTCTATGAACTCTAATATGTTGAAGTTGTTAGAACTATACTAATTTGATAAAGAAGGATTTATCAAGTGGTTCTTAAAATAGTTCGTGATCAAATGATACGTTGTTACTTAGGACAACAACGTTTATCGAGAATAGATCATTGTATACCATATAGGTTGGCTATCCTTTTAATCAAAGAGTGTGGAGATACTGGTATGGCATGCAGGTAAGCATAAAAATATATCTCACTGATAAGTGACTAACTCTATGGTATACTTTGCTGTCAAGAATATCTCGCAGCAAGGGTATGAGTATAAGTATCCCTCCGACCGAGACATCACGGTGACTTGGTAAGCAACTCACTTTATTTTGGTACCAGACTAGCTGGATTTCTAATCTAGTGATGAAAAGTTTTTGGGTGCAGTCAATTACTTATTAAGTCGATTTAAGTCAAGATGGGATTGACGACTCTAAGTTGCTTGAGAAAATGTTCGACAGTGTTTCAATTCAGCAAAACCTAGACCTGGATAATCCTAGTGAAGAGTCATAGGATTTAGCAGGTTGAGATATATTTGGATATATTTATTTGGAGTTGGTAGTAGACTCTGAATTCATCTTGAGCATTAGGTCAAAGGGATAAATTATATATTAACCAAAGCCTGGATTCTTGAATATTGCTTTGCCATCATTCAACATATCCGGATGTCGGGCATCATTGCTTGATGGTCACATTGATTAGTTCAAAAAATTATTTCTGAGCTATCGACTTAGAAAATTCAAACCTACGAGATCAAACATTCAAAAATTTTTACTTGATCATGATAGTTGATCGATGATTAAGAATCATCTAGTGACAAAATTATAAATATGATCCATAATTTATCTTATATAAAAGTTATAAATAAATAAATAAATAAATATTAATTAATGTTAAAAGGATTAATTAGCCATTGGATTGTTAATTGTGTCAATTTATTCAGTAAAAAGATTTGGTTAAATTTATTTGACTTTGGCTGAGTTAGATTTTACTTAATTAGGTTATTTGATGACCTAATTACTAAGAAATTCTAATCTTGATTTAATTTGGAATTAGACTTGATTGATTTTTTAATTAATTAAGTTTAATTAGAGTCTAATTAGATTAGGTTCAAGATATTTCAATTGGTCAAACTAAATTAAATTGAGAATAGAATTAAGTTTGACCAAGTCAAATCTAGAAACTTAGTTTTTCCCTTGTGCTACTTTATTATCTATGCAAAAATAATTTTTCGTGTAAAGAATCTCAATACCAAAACATGATTAGCACCCTCCTTATTATCCATTCTAACTGGGATTAGGTCAAGATAATTTTTAAAAGAAGTTTTAATATAGTTTAGCATCTAGTTTGATCGAGTCAAAACTGATTCTTATGCTCCTAGCTTTTTTCATGAAATTTTAATTTTTTGCATAAAGTTTCTTCACAAAAAATGACTTTTGATGCCTTCTCTCAATTCCTTTTGGGTTAGGGTAGGTTTAGATAAATTATGAATTTTATTTGAATTGATTTGAATTTAAATTGAATAGATTTTGAATGAGTCAAACTCCTAATCTAAATAGAATTTCTAAACCTATCCTAATATCTTATCCTAATCCCCATGCCACTATTTTTATCGAATTTTTCTTGATTTGCATGAAAATAAAAGAAGAATTTTTCGTGGGTTTTCAAATCAGAAACACTATAAAAAAATTTGGAAGTGGGAAGTGAAAACTAATTAGGTAAGGGAGTCCTTCGAGCTAGGGAGAAGAGAGAAAGAAGGGAAGGAAAACAAAATAAAAAAAATTGGTTTTGGATTTTTTCCTTCCTCGACCTGATCCTTCTCATCCTTCGTCTTCTTTTCTTCGTGGAGGACTCATTTAGCCATCCACAATCTTTATACAGAGCTAGCACTCTAGAAAAGGTAATTTCTTGAAACTTCATGTAGACTTTTCATAGAGGCTGGACATCTAATGCAGCTACAAAGCAATATCCAGACCTTCTATCATACTCCATCAGTAGGGATGTTCATCGACCCACAGCAAGGTATAGGATTCGATCCTATTTATAGTTATAGATTATATCTATAACATGATTGGTTAGATCGATGCATGTTGATTTTATTTTCAACATCTATACTTTTTTCATATATTGTCATGATCCTGTATGGTAGGTTTTTAAAAATTTTCTAATATATGATTTAATGATTAAAATTATTTTAATCTATTTTGCTTTCACTGGTTATAAAAAAAATTCATGCATAAATTTCTATTTAGTTTTCCGACAAAGGCAAGGGTCGAGAAGACAACGGCCGGTAGCAACCAAGGGGCGTGGGATTTTGATGGTGCCAGGGGGAGGGATGCCTCACTATTTAGTGGGAAGGAGTTGGGGTTCGGGATGATGACTGCCAGTGGCACCAGGAGGCATGGAATTTCGGTGGCCATGGGGCATGCCTCACCATTCGGTGGGAAGAGGCTGGGGACCGGGAAGACAACGATCAACGGCATCAATGGGGGCCATCGAATTTCAACAGCATCAGGGTGGAGGGAGGTCAGGAGCTTGATGGGAAGCAATAGGGGGCCAGGAAGATGAAGAAGCAAAAAACCAAAAGCGAAAAATGAAAAAATGGGTGCTAGAGGGGTTTTTATGTTGAACTAATAGCGACGATATTATGTCGTCACTATTAATTGTTGCTCTTCGATAATATATGTAATACCGATGGCAAACCTATGTGCTATTAACTTTATCAATAATATTTAAATTTCAAGTATTTTATTAGTAACAGTAATATGCCATCATCAATAATTATTTCTCGTCGATAATAAAAGTATTACCGATGGCATAATTGTACCATTATTAACATTATCGATAATATCTAAATTTTAGATATTTTATTAATGATGGTAAAATACCATTACTAATAATGAAAACACAGTCGGTGATAATCTTTTATTTAAAATTAAATTTCTTAAAATGCGATAACTTATTAGCAACGACATGCTTATCATCGCTAATAGTTATCTTGCAATTCTAATAATTTTTAACAAAATTTTAAAAAATCCTTAAAATTTCAAAAATTGATAGTGACAACTATTTTCATCGCTACTGTCATTATTAATAGTATTAGTAATAGTATTTTTTACCATTGTAATTACTGTCAGTATATCCATTTATTACCGACTGCTACTTAGCGATTGGTAATGTCCATTATTAATATTTGTTTTTCTTGTAGTAAATTTTTCTTCCCTTGTATACCAATAAATAACCCATCATCTAGTTCCTGTGTTATAAAATGCATGAAAAAGATGATGAAATAATTTAGCTTGAGGGAAATGAATGGAAATAGAAAGTCAAGATTTTTTTAGTTCTTTTTAGGTAAAGGTTTGAATTGTTGAACAAAGTTGAATTATTCATGCATAATTTTAGGTAAAGGTTTGAATTGTTGACCAAAGTTGAATTATTCATGCTTAATTTTGACACTGGTTCATTCTCTCTTGCTCGTGTAAGTGCCATGGCTCTGTTTGATATTTAATATCCAATTGTGTCACAACTACTAATCTTATTCTAATTTTCTAATTTTCTCCTTCCTGCCAAGTAGTAAAAATTTATAATTTTTATTAAGAATAATAAATTAAAGATTAGCACTAATCAATTCAGTGCATTCTCCTAAAAGTTTAGTCCTACTTAGCCTCTTCCCGCCAAGATCATAAACAACCTTCTTAGTCAGCACAAACTTAACTTGTATCCCTAAAATAAATTCCAAAATAAAGCCTCTTGAGTTTTTACCATGTTTTTGGATTGACCATCATAGGTGCAAGCGGGTTTGGGTTGGCCTAAGGCATTGTACTTGGCCAACTTCGAGTGTAGCTATGGGCTAGTCTTGAAATAGTTTAGGTTGAGTTTGGATCTACAAATAAAGTTTGAAGGAATTTTGGGTTGGACTTGGATTGATGCTTGGCCTAGCTTGAATCTCGTGCCTTGATTAGACCCAAAAATTGAGCTAAGAATTATGCTCGAATCGGCTCAAAACCTAGCCAAACTTAGCTTGAGTCTTGAACCCTATATCCAACTAGGGCGAAAAGATTGGAGAAATCATCAAAAATCTGATCAACCTCATCATGCTTCTTGGCAAGGATATAGGTGAATAGGGGGATGCTAAGAGATTGGATGGAGGGTTGTCAAAGACCTTCAAGGTATGAATAACATCAACAAGCATGCTAGCTTGGTCGAAGAGGATGATGGCATGGGAGTGTAGTTGGTTGAAGAGGAGGTCAAGTCAAGGGGAGAGAGTCATGGAGATTGGAGTGGAGGGTGACAAATGAGTCAAAGGCAACAATGGAGAGGATAGTTTGATTGAGTTTGGAGGTGGGGGAGAAGATGGTAGTACATGGATCGTGATGATGTCATCATTGAGATCAAGCAAGCAGTTGTGGTGGCATTGCCAATAAGGAGGCATTAGCAATGACATTGGGGGCCTTTCTCACTTGTTCTCTCTTCTTTATTGAATATCTTAGCCTCTTAGAGGGGAGGAGAGATGGAAGTCGGCAATGGCAGTTAGGATTTCAGCCTTATCTAGTTTCTGGCAAGGCTTGGATTATTTTGAAAAATCTTTTGGGCCAGAGCTTAACATGAAACTCAAAAAAAAATTTGGGTCAAGCTCAAGCAAGGTTGTGGCTTGAACTAGTCCTATTCTAACTCTACAAACCATCCATCACCGATCTATAACACTACTAAATCATCCTCAAATCTGTTTACAATAAAATTATCACTTGTTGTTTAACAGTACCATTTTTGGCAATATTATTTTGGCAGTACTTACTTTGCTAAAATATACAAAATTCCACTCCATTGCATTGATTATGACATCTTTTTTCTTTTCTTTCCTTCCTTGATAGCAAATATATCATAATTAAGCTTGGTAAATTTTGGAAAGAAATGAAACAATAGGCATTATAGATCGATATTGTTCACTATTGATGAACATATAAGAACCAATTTAGGCTGCAACGCATAATCGCGACCATAATTAGTTCATCAATATCGATCACATGGATAAGAAGAAATCCAAGGTTCAAAGGAAATGGAGTATGCAAATGAGTCTCTAGTAAAGTCTAAATTAAGATTAGACTGCTGTCAAATATAGATAATTGGGATTAAAAGAGAGTTTTAGGATTTTAAACTATATTTTTTGTCTCAACAATTAGCACCCTTTGGATTTTGAAAGGGTGAAATCTTGTCTAAAATCGGATAAGGACAAAATTTTTGAATCAAAATCATTATTATGGATTAAACCAATTGGCACATTCCAGTCATCTTACCGTTATTTTTTTTATTCTAGTAGACTCTTACCATTGTTATAACAACCATTATTTTTATTTCTAATAAATTTCAATGTAAAATTAAAATGGAAAAAATAATAGCCATTGCAAGATAAATTGGCCCTAGTGCAATGTAATGTAAAGTGTTTTTTTTTTTTTTTTTTTTTTCGGGGCAATCAGGTCCAATTATAAGCTAAAAAATATGATTAACATAACTTTTAAATATCATATCTTTTGTTTTGTTTTTTTAGTAATATCATGTGATGTGGCTGGATCGCTAACGTGGAGTAGCTGTCATAGAAGGCCGCCACGTTAGATACTCTACCCGGACTCCTTCGCCGGGCTGAGCTCCCTCAGAACAACGGGGCCACCCGCCGAAGCCGAGCTCCGCCCTCTGCCAAGTCAAGCCCGCAGCTCGGGACGCTTAGGCCGGAGCCGAGCGGCATCCCCCAGAGCAAGCCCCTCGAGGTCGAGCCCCGTGGTATGGAGTCGAGCTCAGTCCTCCTCTGCCACGTGGAGCCCCTCCGAGGTCGAGTCCTCTGAGTCGGAGCTGCACTCTGCCCTCCTCCGTCAGGTCAAGCTCGCCTGAAGTTGGGCTCCCTTGGTCCGGAGTCGAGCTCAGCCCTCCTCCACCAAGTGGAGCCGCGTCAAGGCCGAGCCCCTCGGAGTCAAGCCCTGCCTCTCCAGCTCAGCCTCCAACTCGGGCGAAGACACCAGCAAGCAGGGAGATGGCACCGTCATCCCAGGAGGCCGGTGAGCCGCCCGAGGGTTGCGAAAAGGTACCCACCTGGCTGTAATAATTGTCCACGACCACCACTTACACCAGAAAAGGGAGAAGTCCTGTGATCAAGGCACCACGCTCTTCACCAACCACCTGAACCACCCGGAAGAGAAAGTCAACCAGGAGATTCGAATCCCGGGGGGTGGCGGCCTCCCGATCGAGGCACTGCCAAGTTTCCCGGAATGGAACGACTGGAAGGAATGTTAGAGTGCATGGCAGGTTCTCCTATCACAAACCGGGAAAGGCATCCCGTTCACGGCACAGGACACCATTGCATGTGCCTGCTGACATGGGGGAGATCCTGAGGTGGCGCCCAACAACCACCAGGGCATAAAAGAACCATCGGCACCCCCAGTGGGAAGGTAACACCACTATCTCACCACCAAACTCAAGCAAGTCAAGGAAAAATGGCCACACAGAGTATCCCTCTAGATCGGCCACTATCCTCCCGACACACTTACACCCCACTCTCACACTACTCACTCCTCCTAGCATGGAGTCCATCAAGAGGGGCTCGGCCAGGAGGATCTGTTCCTCTGGATCGTCACTAACTTGACCGTCGGAGTGCCCCCGCTAGAATCCCCGACCCAGGTCACTAACCCCATTTTTGCAAGTTCAAAGGAGCAGGACATCCCGAGAGCACAAGAGGAGCGATCCGACCTCGACAGTAGCTGCATGTCACGACGATCTTGGTGGCAACAATTGGTGCACTAGGAAGGGGGAGGAGTGATCTTTGATCCAGCTTAAGCCCCCTTACAAGTAGTTCGACGGAAGGATGGTGACGATGCTGGCGAGAGAGGTCTCCACCAGTCATGCAGGAGACTCCCCTTCCCGGGGGAACCCGCATAACCTAGAGGTGGAGCCACCCGCTCCAGCTCAACCGCCTCCGCTGAAATCTCAGTTGGCTGCACTCACCCAGCAGATGCAGATCCTTGCCACGGTAGTGCACCAGCTTCAGCACTAGCACTGGTCCTTGGCTACTCATCAGCAGCCAGGGACTCTCGTGACCAATGCCGTAGCACCCCATGATAGCCTGCGTTCCTTCCAAGGAAGGCCTTCGCAGTCGCGGGCTATCACTGACAACCGGGGAAGCCACCAAACTCTGGCAAAAAGACAACAAGCTGGATCTGCCGACAGGAAGAGCCACTCACCAAACCTTGAGCGGGTGGTGTCCAAACTCCGCCAAGGCAGAAAAAGCAAGACCCCCCGCCATAGACTCCATGCACCCATGTCACCTTCTCCATCTCCTTCGACAGAGGGGTCCACTAACAAAGCCATCAGGCGCATGACGAAGAAGTGCCTGGAGGAGCATGACCGTAAGCTGGCAAAATTATCCCACCAATTTGCCAATCTACCGGGCTCGACTAGCGAGCCAACGGGCTATGATGCCCATCCCCCTTTCTCCCGAGAAGTCCAAGAGGAACCGATCTGCCACAGGTGGACCCTTACGATGGGACCACCGACCCCCTGGACCACTTGGAAAGCTATAGGGCCCTCATGAGGGTCCAAGGGGCCACCGATGCCCTTCTCTGCATCACCTTTCCTGCCACTCTCCGGAAGGTAGCCTGGGTGTGGTTCATCCATCTGGAACCGGAGAGCATCAACTCCTTCGCCCAGTTAGCACAGAAGTTCGTGATCCACTTCGACGCCTATCGGAAGATGCCGCGAGATGCAGACAGCCTCTTCTCCATCAGGCAACAGGACCGCGAGCCCTTGCGGGACTACGTAGCCTGTTTCAAGGCTATCACATTGGAGATCTACAATCTCGAGGAAACAGTTGCCATGTTGGCTCTGAAGCGAGGACTGAGGACCTCCCGCCTGATTTACTCGCTCGATAAGAAGCCCCCCAAGAGCTACTCCAAGCTCCTCCTCCGAGCTCAGAAGTACATCCGCATTGAGGAGGCGGATCGTACGAGGCGGGAGCTCGACGGGAAGCCGCTGAAGAAACCAATCCCCGTCGAGGCATCCGGGATGCGAAAGCCGAGACCTCCAACTCCGAGCTTCCGACAGGGACCAAGGATGAGAAGCGCTCCCGTTCCCGAGAGGAGTTACACACCCCTCCTCATCCCGAGGATGAATATCCTCATGGAGATCGAAGGTGAGCCCTATCTGAAGCACCCACCTCCGATGAAGCCATCCGCTGGCCATGACAAAATGAAGTATTGTCGCTTCCACCGTGACCATGGCCATGACACCGATGAATGCTGTAACCTCAAGTGGGAGATCAAAGAACTTATCAAGAAGGGCTACCTCAAAAGGTTTGTGGAGGGCAGACCTCAAGCAGAACCTCGGGCGCTCATTGCTCTCTCGCCAGCCCCAGCAATCGACAACCGCCCTACCGAGAAGCCGGTTGGAATGATATGCTGGGGAGCCGGGCGCGCATCCAAGAAGGCCCGAGGGGCAGGGCATTCTGAAAATGTACTCCCCTTTATGAGGGAGGGGGGAGATGGGGAAATGTAAATAACGATGCCGTGGTTGTTGAGATGATGATCGTGAAGCATCCTGTAAAACACATCATGGTTGATAGTGGAAGCTCCACGGATGTGCTTTTCAACGATACTTTCTCCAGAATGAACCTTTCCCCTACTCAACTCAGACCTATGCACACTCCCCTTGTCGGTTTCATGGGTGATTCTATAAGGGTTGAGGGAGAGATTACTCTCCCAGTAACTGTCGGGACCCTACCTCGGTAGAGCACCATCATGATGACCTTCATGGTTATCAGGCTCCCTTCAGCCTACAACGTGATCCTTGGCCGACCCGGGCTCAACCTGCTCGATGCCATCATCTCCACCAGGAGACTACTTGTGCAGTTCCTAACTCCTTACGGCATCGGGAAGATGAGGGGAGCACCCCAGCCGATGCAGCACTGTTTCCAAACCCTCCTTGGGGCCAAGGCCCCCGAGGGTGATCCCAGGGCAAACGATCTCGACCAAAGGGCTCAGGACCCCAAGATAGGCCCGGTCGAATGCCTGCCCTCCTATCCACTCGGAGACGATCCTGCGAAGATGGTGCAAATCGGGACCCAGCTGCAGGATGAGGAGAGGGCCCACCTTTTGGAGTTCCTACGGATGAATGCAGATATGTTCGCCTGGATAGTGGCGGACATGCTAGGTATCCCCCCTGACATCATCACTTACAAGCTGAGCATTGACCCAAAGTACCGACCAATTCGGCAAAAGAAGAGAAGCTTCGCCTTAGAAAGGCAGGTGGCCATCTTTGAGGAAGTAGACAAACTTCTCGCTGCAGGATTTGTTCAGGAGGTGCAATATCCGAACTGACTGACGAATGTGGTGATGGTAAAGAAGAGCAATGACAAATGGAAGATCTATGTGGACTACACCGACCTCAACAAGGTGTGCCCGAAGGACAACTTCCTCCTACCGAAGATCGATCAGTTGGTGGATGCCACCTCAGGGCACAGGCTCCTCTCCTTCATAGATGCCTTCTCCGGATATAATCAGATCCGGATGTACCTAGAGGACGAGGAGCACACCGCCTTCGTCACTGACCAAGGAACATACTGCTACAGGATGATGCCCTTTGGTCTGAAGAATGCCGGGGCCACATACCAGCGTCTAGTCAATAGGGTCTTCAAAGACCAGATTGGTCGGAACATGCAAGTGTACATGGATGATATGCTTGTCATAAGCAAGCCGAGCTCAGACCACATCGCTGACCTCACCGAAGCCTTCCACAACCTCTGAAAGCACTAGATGAAGCTGAACCCGGCGACGTGCACCTTCGGAGTAGCGGCGGGAAAGTTCCTTGGCTTCACGGTCACTTAGAGGGGCATTGAAGCCAACCCAGAGAAGGTCCAGGCGATCATTGACATGGAGCACCGGACATCCAAGAAGCAGGTCTAGCGCTTGATGGGGTGGATCGCAGTGCTGAGCCAGTTCATCTCGAGGTTGGCCGATCGCTGCCTTCCTTTCTTCAAGGCGCTGTGCAAGATACATGACTTCACCAGGATGGAGGAGTGCAGAACAGCCTTCGAAGAATTGAAGGAGTCCTAGCCACTCCTTCACTACTCTCCAGATCGGAGGATGGAGAGGGGCTCCTGCTCTATCTGGCGGTCACACCCAGAGCAGTCAGCTTGGTCCTCGTCTGTGCAGATGAGGACGGGTCCTAGAAGCTGTTGTACTACACCAGCAAAATCCTCTGGGACACGGAGATCAGGTATACTCGCTTCGAGAAACTCATTTTTGCACTAATAATATCTGCTAAGCGCCTCAGGCCCTATTTCCAAGCACACCCCATCATGGTTGTGACGGACCAGCCACTGAGGACCATGCTTAGCCACCCCGAGATCTCCGGGAGACTGGCCAAGTGGTCCCTACTACTGAGCGAGTTCAATAAAATGTATCGACCGAGGTCTTTGCAGAAGGTCCAAGTTTTAGCCGACTTCGTGGTCGAATGTACAGGGCTCGCCGATAAGCCAAAGCAGACAATGATGGAGCACCAAATAGAGCTCGGACCAGAGGAGGAGCCCTGGATCCTCCACGTGGATGGCGCATCCAATTTCAACGGGAGCAGAGCAGGCCTCATCCTCTCCAACAGCGATGGGGTGGTGACAGAATGTGCTCTCTGCTTCAAGTTCGTCGCAACAAACAACTAGACGGAGTATGAGGCACTCCTCGCGAGTCTGAAAGTCACCCGCGAGCTGGGCATGCAGAGCTTGAAAGTCTTTACTGACTCCCAACTGATTACCGGGCAAGTCTCCGGAGAATATGAGGCTAGAGATCCCCAAATGATGAAGTACCTGGAAGGAGTCCGCTCAGGAACGACAGGCTTCCGGCACTGCAGCATTTTCTATATCCCCCGAGGGAGAATGCATGCACAGATGCACTGTCGAGGCTCGCGACACTGCCGGACTCATCACTAGGGCACGCCTACATCGAGTACCTCGAGAATCCAAGCTACGAAGGCCCAGAGGAGGTGCAACAAGTCACCCTGAAGCTGAGCTGGATGGAATGTCAGGTACATCACTGATGGCACCTTGCCAGAGGATCGCATGGAAGCCGACCTTATCAAGAAGAAGGCCTCCCGGTTTGTTTTGATGGAAGGCCAGCTCTACCGCCGATCTCACTCCTACTCGCTCCTGAAGTACCTTAGGCCATAGAGGTGGCCTTCGTACTCCAGGAGATACACGAAGGCCTCTGTGGGAACCATGTGGGAGGGAGAATGCTAGCATACAAAGCTCTTCGCCAGGGGTACTTCTGGGAGACCATGAGGGAGGACACTACCGACTTCGTCAAGAGGTGTGACAAATGCCAGCGCCATGCCTATATACAGCGCCAACCGGTGGCGCCGATCTCCCAACTCTCATCCCCTTGGCCCTTTACTCAGTGGGGAATGGACATTCTTGAACCATTTTTCCCTGCACCGGGACAACAAAGGTTCCTGCTAGTGGCAATTGACTACTTCACCAAGTTGGTCAAAGCAAAATCGCTAGCTCGGATCACTGAAGCCAATGTCCGCCAATTCTTCTGGAAGTCAGTTATCTGCCACTTTAGACTTCCCCACTGTATCATCACCGACAACGGAGGACAATTTGACAACCAGGAGTTTGAAAGATTTTGCACTGAGCACGGCATTCAACACCGCTTTACCTCGGTAGCCCACCCCCAAATGAATGGGGAGGTCGAGGTGACTAATCAGACCATCCTCCAAGGATTCAGAACCAGGATTGACCAAGCCAAGGGTAGGTGGGCGGAAGAACTCCCAAGTATCCTGTGGGCTTATCACACAATGCCAAGAACGACAACTGACGAGACACCCTTCAACCTTGTCTTCGACGCCAAGGCTGTCATCCCGGTTGAACTCGGCATACCCATGCTACGAGTACAGGAGTATGATGAAGTGCAGAACTCGGCACACCTTCTGCTCAACTTAGACCTCCTTGAAGAAACAAGGGACAAAGCTCGGCTCCAAATGGTGGCATACTGGCAACGAGTGACCCGGTACTACAACACACGGGTAAGGCAAAAAGTCTTCAGACCTGGGGACTTGGTGCTGTGCTGAGCTGAAGCATCTCAACCCTGGGAGTGCAACAAGCTCTCGCCAAACTGGGAAGGCCCTTACAAAGTGGCTGAGGCCCTCTCACATGGGGCCTACTATCTCGAGGATCTTGATAGCGTTAGGTTCCCTCAAACATGGAATGCCTGCAATCTAAGAAGATACTATCAGTAGTGTAAGGCTTTCTTCCATTAATAATAAAGATTTTCCTTTGCATGAAAAGTTATCTGCCTTGTAGGAATAGTACCGCCCGATCCAAGACCTGAGCCCAGCTCTCAGGCAATCAAGACCCGGAGCTCAGCTCTCCGGCCAACAGGTCTTTGAGCCTAGTTCCAAGGCACCAAGACCTGAGCCTGGCTCTCAAGCGATCAAGACCCGGAGCCCAACTCTTCGACCAACAGGTCTTCGAGCCTAGCTCCAAGGCACCAAGACCTGAGCCCAGCTCTCAGGTGATCATGACCCGGAGCCCAGCTCTTTGGCCAACAGGTCTTCAAGCCTAGCTCCAAGGCACCAAGACCTGAGCCCATCTCTCAAGCGATCAAGACCCGGAGCCCAGCTCTCTGGCCAACAGGTCTTCGAGCCCAGCTCCAAGACACCAAGACCTGAGCCCATCTCTCAGGCAATCAAGACCCGGAGCCCAGCTCTCCGGCCAACAAGCCTTTGAGCCTAGCTCCAAGGCACCAAGACCTGAGCCCAGCTCTCAGGCGATCAAAACTCGAAGCCCAGCTCTCCGACCAACAAGTCTTCGAGCCTAGCTCCAAGGCACCAAGACCTGAGCCCAGCTCTCAGGCGATCAAGACCCGGAGCCCAGCTCTCCGGCCAACAAGCCTTTGAGCCTAGCTCCAAGGCACCAAGACTGAGCCCAGCCCTCGGGGATCAAAACCCGGAGCCCAGCTCTCTGGCCAATAGGTCTTCGAGCCCAGCTCCAAGACACCAAGACTTGAGCCCAACTCTCAGGCGATTAAGACCCGGGGCCCAGCTCTCCGGCCAACAAGTCTTCGAGCCTAGCTCCAAGACACCAAGACCTAAGCCCAGCTCTTAGGCAACCATGGATCGGGGCCCAGCTCTCCGGCCAATAAGTCTTTGAGCCTAGCTCCAAGACACCAAGACCTGAGCCCATCTCTCAGGCAACCATGGACCAGGGCCCAGCTTTCCGACCAACAAGTCTTCGAGCCTAGCTCCAAGACACCAAGACTTGAGCCCAGCTCTCAGCCAACCATGGACTGAGGCCCAACTCTCCGGCCAACAAGTCTTCGAGCCTAGCTCCAAGACACCAAGACCTGAGCCCAGCTCTCAGGCAACCATGGACCGGGGCCCAGCTCTCTAGCCAACAAGTCTTCGAGCCTAGCTCCAAGATACTAAGACCTGAGCCCAGCTCTTAGGCAACCATGGACCGGGGCCCAGCTCTCCGGCCAGCGAGTCCTTCGAGCACAACTCCAAGACATTGAAGACCCGAGCCCAGCTCTCGGGACATCAAAGTCCTGAGCCCAGCTCACCAGCACTGAAGACTGAAGACCAAGTTGAAAGTATAACTGGGTTGCAAGTACCTACACTAAGCATGCAACAGCACAGGGAGCAGGTATGTATTTTAAAATATTTTTTAAAATAGCAGTGAAAACAACTTACTCCGTACAAGATCTAATATATTCAAGATGCATGTACAGGCATAGCAAGGCATGAAATGGGCATGTAATATTTATAAACAAATTTATAAACGTAGATCTAGGCATACATGGAAAAATAAAACCAAAAATTTTACCTATTCCTGCTTGAAATAAAATAGGGATAACACTGGAATAGCTGAAATATCTAGAATAAATTTATTCCAGTCTTCTTCTTCCAGCAACCTTTTGAAATGCTTTCTTCTTTCTCTCTTCCAAGTGCATCAAACCCAAACCAAATGGCAATCTTTTGGTCTTAACTGCTGCAACAACGGCAAGGGAACTTGTTGATGGAAGTGGCTTCTATGGAGAGCAATAGGATCGAACTTCCAACGAGGTTGAAGTCCCCTTCACCAGAAATTTTAGAATGGTAAACTTGCAACCAAAAATAAGGGAAACCAAAACCAGCAGCAAGGGAGGTTGCAGCAGCTCTCAGGTGCTCAAGTGAACACCCTCTAGAGGGGGGACATGCCTAGGCTTTCTCTGATCTGGCTTCTCATGCGATGCTAGTCGCCGGAAACCACTTGAATCAGTGAAAGGGTGGAAGAAGAACAGAACACTCTGTTATGCAATTAGCTTTCTCTAAAATAGAATTATCTTCCACTGATTGAGCACCTCAAGAATAGGGAATCAAAGAAGTTTCACTCCCAATCTCTCACTTAAACCCAGCCCAAAATCTGTGGTGGAAAGGATGGATGAATCTCTTAAAGGAAGAAGATGACCACTCAAATTTTTCAGCGCCCAGAAATTCTTTTATCACCATGAACCATGAAACCGTGAATAAGGGAGCTAAGAAGTCAAGCTGGGAAAATGATTGGCCATTGGATTAGAGCACGAATCAAATTCGTGTTAAACCAAGCAATTAAGAGGCATTAAAACGAAGGTTTAATTCCAGCCAAAAATAAGGACAAACGGGAGATGAAGAGTGCCTAAAACCCCTGTTCGCCCAAGCTAAAAATCACCGTGTTGATGGTTCAATCAACGTGATGATGGGTTAAAACCGGTTCAGAACTGGTTTAAAAAAAAATCCCAAACGGTTCAAAACCTATTCAAAAAAATAATTAGATCAAAATCTAATTAATAGATGGCTTGGTCAAGTCCCGGTCACCCAGAAACAATTCCTGGTGGACCTGAACAATTTTGATCGACCCAAAACCAGGTCAATCCAAAGAGTGCTCAATCAAACCGTTACCAAAATGATTCCTAATTATAAATCGGTACCTGGATCAAGGAGAGATCCTCTATGGCGTGTGACCTCATAGGTTCAAACCTAGGCGGTAGCACTAGAATAATTCTAGTTCGGTACAAGATACCATCTAACAATGGATCCTGGCGTTCAGATAGGTTGAAGATATGAGAGCAATCAATCGAACCTCTGGCATATGATTACCATATAATTCATTCCTTTTACCTCCAATGCTCAGGATGACCTACGATTAGACTGTCAACCCTAGCTGAGTCAATTCACAACATGTCTCAACCTCGCAAGTCCATTGACTCCTCACTAAAACTATCCCGACCGAGGATTTGCTAAATTGAGATACTGTGAGATATTCAATCCAAACTATTTGGATAGGTCAATTACATCTTGGTCCACCACTGCTCCACAAGTACTTGCCTATACCCAGAAACCTTCCATCACCATATTAGAAATCCGGGTAATCCCGCACGAAAGCATAGAAAGTTGCTTGCAAGCTACCATGATGACCTCAGGTCGGAGGGACACATATACCCATATCCAATCGTGAGTATCCCTTTGGCAGAAAGGGGCTACACGGAGTCATGTTCAATAAGATATCATATATCCCACTTGTAGATCACATAAGTGTCACCACACTCTTTTGGTCAAGAGGACAACCAAATGATGTGAACCACAACAACCTACACTTGATACGTTGCCGTCCAGTATAATGTATCCTTTGGTCGTGAACCTGGTTTAAGGACCACTCGATAAATCCTCTCTATATTGAAGTCAGTGTAGTCCTAAGGACTTCATCACAAGAAAAAGAGTTCATTACAGGAAAAGGTCAGAATATGATGAGCTACCAAAATAATATTTATTAATTTATACAAAGAGCACAATACTCAGCTCAACCGCCTATAGCCTAGGCGATTGGCTTTGGGACACAATTTTCAACAACTCCCACTTGTACTAAAGCCAATCAGAATAGTATCTAATATCCATTTTCCTTTTACAAAAGTTGAACTCTTTTATTCTGAGGGCTTTAGTAAAATGTCAGCCATATTTTCCTTTCCATCGATCTTCATAAGATTGATGTCGTCTCGTTCTACGATCTCTCGTACGAGATGGTAGCGCCGCAGAATATGCTTGGTGCGATGATGAGCTTTTGGCTCCTTAGCTTGAGCAATGGCTCTAGTGTTGTCACAGTACACTGGAACAGAACCATCTAGGAAAGATGCCACCCCTAGCTCTCCAAGAAACTTCTGCAACCACACATCTTCCTTCGCTGCATCTGATGCTGCAAGGTACTCTGCCTCGCATACTGAGTCTGCAACTATCACCTGCTTAGAACTTTTCCAACATATCGCTCCTTCATTTAGGGTAAATACAAACCCTGACACATTCTTGCTATCATCTCTGTCTGACTGGAAACTGGAGTCAGTATATCCCATAAGTTTCAAGTCAGATTCTTCATAAATTAGCCATTGGTTTTTAGTATTTCTCAAATACTTCAGGATGGACTTAACCACCTTCCAATGCGCCTCACCTGGGTCAGACTGGTATCTGCTCACTACTCCTAGTGAGTACGCCACGTCTGGTATAGTACATGTCATAGCATATATGATAGAGCCTACTGCAGAAGCATAAGGTACTCTACTCATGCGCTCTCTTTCCTCAGGAGTTGTCGTGCAATCCTTCTTGGAAAGAGTAATTCCAAAACCTATCGGAAGATAGCCTTTCTTAAAATTTTTCATGCTGAACCGTATCAATATACGTAAACTGGGACAATCCCAGAAGCCTCTTAGATCTATCTTTATAGATCTTCATACCCAGTATGTAAGAAGCTTCACCCAAGTCCTTCATGGAGAATTGAGATGATAACCAGACATTTATTCCTTGTAATGCTGCGACGTCATTCCCGATTAAGAGAATGTCGTTGACATACAGTACCAGGAATACAAACACAGAACCATTAACCCACTTATAGATGCACGGTTCTTCTCCATTCCTAACGAAGCCATACGATTTGATACAGCTATCAAACTGTAAGTTCCAACTTCGAGATGCTTGCTTCAGTCCATAAATGGACCTCTGCAAATTGCATACTATTAACTCATCTGAGGATGTGAACCCTTCAGGCTGTATAATATACACCTCCTCTTGCAGCTCCCCATTTAGAAAAGTAGTTCGGACATCCATCTGCCAGATCTCATAATCAAAATATGCTGCTAAAGGAAGCATGATCCGAATGGACTTAAGCATTACTACAGGGGAGAAAGTCTCATCATAATCGATACCATATCGCTGACGATTTTCTTTGGCAACCAGACGAGCTTTATAGGTCTCTACCTTCCCATCTGTGCTCCTTTTCCTCTTGAAGATTCACTTGCACCCGATGGGTTTTATCCCTTCAGGTGGATCAACCAATGTCCATACATTGTTGATCTCCATGGACTCCATTTCGGATCGCATGGCTCCAAGCCATGCCTTAGAGTCAGATCTCTGAAGTGCATCCATATAGGTGATCGGATCCTCATTATTCTCGTCAAGCTCAATGGGATCGCCATCCCAGACCAAGAAATCATAGTATCTGTCCGGCTGACGCGGTACTCTACCAGATCTCCTAATAATGGGTTCTGTGTGTGATCCAATCACAGCCAGTTCTATGATGTCCTTAGAGTGTGCAGGTTCTTCTACTGGCTGAACTTCACCAAGTTCAATCTTAGAGGCTATAGTTCATTCTCCAAGGAACTCCTTTTCTAAAAAGATAGCCATAAGAGTGACAAACACTTTCTGTTCATCCTCCAAGTAGAAGAAATACCTTTTGGTTTTCTTAGGGTAACTAATAAACAGGCATCGATCAGACCTAGGACCAAGTTTATCTGAGTCTAAATGCTTTACATAATCTGGACAACCCCAAACCCGAAGGTGTGAGATTGAGGGCTTACGTCCATTCCACATCTCATATGGAGTGGAGACAACAGACTTACTCGGAACATTATTTAATAAGTGACAAGCTGTCTCAAGTGCAAATCCATAAAAGGATAGCGGTAGAGTTGCAAAGCCCATCATGGATCGAGCCATGTCCAATAGGGTTCGATTCCTCCTTTCGGACACACCATTCAACTATTGTGTTCCTGGAGGAGTCCATTGAGAGAGAATCCCATTCTCCTCAAGGTATGTCAAAAACTCACCAGATAGGTATTCACCGCCTCGATCAGATCAAAGGGTTTTAATACTTTTTCCAGTTTGTTTCTCTACTTCATTACGATATCATTTGAACATTTTAAATGACTCAGATTTATGTCTCATCAAAAAGACATAACCGAACCTTGAAAAGTCATCTGTAAACGTAATGAAATATCTGTATCCACCTCTGGCACTAACTATCATGGGTCCGCATACATCAGTATGTATGAGACTCAGAAGTTCTGTAGCTCGTTCACCTTTTCCAGTAAAAGGTGACTTGGTCATTTTACCAAGTAAACAGGATTCACAAGTAGGCAGTGATTCATAATCGTTGACCTTGAGGAGGCCATCTCCTCGTAACTTGTTTATCCTATTTTGGTTTACATGACCTAGCCTACAGTGCCAAAGATACATATCACTGACATTTTCTAACCTTGGACGTTTGCTAGATGTGTACATTTCACTAACAGGCCGTGATAGTACATACATGCCATTATTTAACTTAGCTTTCATTATCACAGAGTTATTTAAAATAACTTGACAAATATCTCTTTTTATTGATAGTTCAAAACCACAATTGGCCAAAAGGCCTACAGAGATTATGCACATAATGAAACTAGGACAGTAATGACAGTCAACTAACTCGACAGTACAGGACTCAAAGATAAGACTCAGAACTCCGATCGCCAGTACTGGAACATGATTTCCATTCCCGACACTCAGGAACTGTTCCCCATCCTTGAATCTCTTACTAACCTGCAGTCCCTGTAACGAATTACAAACATGAATAGGACTACCGGTATCCAATATCCAGTTAGCAGTATCATAAATAGAGAAATTACAAGATTTTATCATATAAATACTTTGTCCAGCAGTCTGCTGCTTTTCCTTTCTTAGCCTGTTCGGGTCTAAGGACGCTTGTTAAAGAGGACAGTTCCTCTTCCAGTGTCCCTATTTCTTACAGTAGAAGCACTCTGCAGAAGATTGGTCAACTTTCACTTTCCTGGTCTGACTTGGGCCAGGAGAATTCAGCACCTTCTTTCCCTTCCTTTAATTCTTCCATTTCTTAAAGGGACGACGACCTCTAGAACCTCCCACTAAATTCACCACCCCCTTGTTCAGTTAGTGGTCTTTCTTGAAAGTCTGCAGTAATCACATCAAACCATGATAATTGACTGCAGGCTTGTTCATTCTGTAATGGTTGAGAAAGTCAAGATAGGAGGAGGGCAGAGAATTCAAGATCGCATCATTGCCGAGCTGCTCGTGCAAGGGACATCCGAGCTTGCCCAACTTTTCAATCAGCTCGATCATGTATAATACATGATCAGTGACAGAACCACCATTCAGCATCTTGGCATTGTAGATGGCACAAGATACTTTGTACCGCTCTACATCGTCCGGCGTGCTGAAAGATTCCTTCAACTTTTGAAGAATCTCATCTGGTTGGGCATCCTCGAACTTGCGACTGAACTCATCGTTCATTGTCGCTAGCATAATGCATCGGACAGTAGTCCGATCAGAAACCCACTTCTGATAAGTGTCCCTGACCGAACTCCGAGCATTAGCAGGAGGGATTTCAGGTGCCAGATCCGTTATCACATAAAGGATCCGTTCATGCTCCAGGACAATCCTCAACTTTCAATACCAACTATCGAAGTTGTGACCCTTCAACTTCTCATTATCGAGAAGTGACTGGAGCAAAAGATTAGAAGACATCTGAAAGGACAAACAAGACCATATTAGAGTAAGAATTAATCAATTAACCAAAAGACTTGGACTTTAGTCTAAAGGTCTCTCCCACTAATTTTTCAGATTGGGAGCCTCTAACTCCAATCTGTAAAATCACTATTTCATGGTGGGTACTGAAATCAATAGACCACGTATGAGCCCGACTATGGCCAGCTCACCCATACGCACCTAAAGATAGGTTCACTAACCAATTGCTTCCCTAAACAACTTCCAGTAATTTATTTTATCCCAGAGAGCACCCCAATCGACCTAGGGGCCTCCTATTGCAGGTCTCCAATCCATTAACATGATAAATCCAATACTTCCAGCCCACGAATGACCAAGCCCGACTATGACCAGCTCACCTGATCACCATTAAGAAGGTTGCACTGAACCATCATTTATGAGAGAGTAATTCCAGTAACCGGATGCACACTTGTTTTATAGAACTGCCGATGAACACCAAGTTAAAGGACACATTACAAACTCACTTAATGGGAGGCTAAGACACTATCAACTCTTTGATTTAGTCTTTTTCAGGACCTAATAATTTTAGAGGATTTTAGGTTGTGACAGATGAAAAAGAGAAGAACATGGATCATCCTCCCACTAAATGAATCAGTTTTCAGGAGGGTTGAAATAATTCAACAATTGATCCATGGGCACCTACCGATCAGTCAGACTGATCAACTAGGGTGACATGGGTTAGCACGAGTCAATGAGCTTTTCTAATCAGTTCTGGTCGACTCAACTGGCCAGGTAGGTGAGATCATGGGTGAGTATCCGCCATTAACCATCTTTTCTAGACACCAACCAAGTTGGCCAGGAAAGAAGTAGCCTCATACAACCATGATCACAATGCCAAACCTACCTCGACACCAACCGGTTTACCAAACTCGATCAAACTAGCCTAAAGACTCGGGCTTCCACAGAGCCACTAATTAGATCCATTTTAGATGAATGGACTAACTTATCTAACTATTAGATAGTTCTAAAAGAAAGACCTTAATCAACTTTTGATTAGTCTTCTTATTATCCAATTCAACTAAACATAGGTATAACCCAAAACATGGACCCAATTAGATAGCTAACCCAATTAACCCAATTGGCTTATTTAAATGACATTAGGTTTCATAAACCCTAAGATAACTTATCATTTAATCATACAATTCAAAATTGTTTGAATATAAGCCAATATTTTAATTAAAATAATTTTAATTAAAACATATAAAACTCCTTTTACATATCAATTCATGCATCATATCTAGTATTATACTTTTATAAATATTACATTACCAAATATATTTAACTTTATAAGTCATGCCAAAAATGTATCTGAATTAAAATAATTTTAATTCCTTTGATTTCCTTAAAGGATCCTTCTGAAGAGGCCAACACAGACAAACAGAATTGTGCCAAAGATACACGATTATGGTGAAGGTCTCAACTAGGTTCCTAAAAGTACTTCCTAATCATCCCTATGATTAAGATACAGATATATTACAAAAGATTAAACAATTTAATCTACTATACATGCAATCAAGATATATTACTCCTGCAACCTATGGCTCTGATACCACTGAAAGTATAACTGGGTTGCAAGTGCGTACACTAAGCATGCAACAGCACAGGGAGCATGTATGTATTTTAAAATATTTTTTAAAATAATAGTGGAAACAACCTACTCCGTACAAGATCTAACATATTCAAGATGCATGTACAGGCATAGTAAGGCATGAAATGGGCATGTAATATTTATAAACAAATTTATAAACGTAGATCTAGGCATGCATGGAAAAATAAAACCAGAAATTTTACCTATTCCTACTTGGAATAAAATAGGGATAACACTGGAATAGCTGGAATATCTGGAATAAATTTATTCTAGACTTCTTCTTCCAGCAACCTTTTGAAATGCTTTCTTCTTCCTCTCTTCCAAGTGCAGCAAACCCAAACCAAATGGCAATCTTTTGGTCTTAACTGCTGCAACGACGGCAAGGGAACTTGTTGATGGAAGTGGCTTCTATGGAGAGCAATTGGATCAAACTTCCAATGAGGTTGAAGTCCCCTTCACCAAAAATTTCAGAATGGTAAACCTGCAACCAAAAATAAGGGAAACCAAAATCAGTAGCAAGGGAGGTTGCAGCAGCTCTCAGGTGCTCAAGTGAACACCCTCTAGAGGGGGGACATGCCTGGGCTTCCTCTGATCCGGCTTCTCGTGCGATGCTAGTCGCCGGAAACCACTAGAATCAGTGAGAGGGTGGAAGAAGAACAGAACACTCTGTTCTGCAATTAGCTTTCTCCAAAACAAAATTATCTTTCACTGATTGAGCACCTCAAGAACAGGGAATCAAAGAAGTTTCACTCCCAATCTCTCACTTAAACCCAGCCCAAAATCTGTGGTGGAAAGGATGGACGAATCTCTCAAAGGAAGAAGATGACCTCTCAAATTTTTCAGCGCCCAGAAATTCTTTTATCATCGTGAAGTGTGAACCATGAAACCGTGAATAAGGGAGCTAAGAAGTCAAGCTGGGAAAACGATCGGCCATTGGATTAGAGCACAAATCAAATTCGTGTTAAACCAAGCAATTAAGAGGCATTAAAATGAAGGTTTAATTCCAGCCAAAAACGAGGACAAACGGGAGATGAAGAGATGCCTAAAACCCCTGTTCACCCAAGCCAAAAATCATCGTGTTGATGGTTCAATCAACGCGATGATGGGTTAAAACCGGTTCATAACTGGTTTTAAAAAAAATCCCAAACGGTTCAAAACCAGTTCAAAAAAATAATTAGATCAAAATCTAATTAATAGATGGCTTGGTCAAGTCCCGGTCACCTAGAAATAGTTCTTGGTGGACTTGAACAATTTCTGATCGACCCAAAATCGGGTTAATCCAAAGAGTGCTCAATCAAACCGTTACTGAAATGATTCCTAATCATAAATCGGTACCTAGATCAAGAAGAGATCCTCTATGGCGTGTAATCTCATAGGTTCGAACCTAGGTGGTAGCACTGGAACAATTCCAATACCAGTACAAGATACCATCTAGCAATGGATCCCAATGTCCGGATAGGTCGAAGATGCGAGAGCAATCAATCGAACCTATGGCATATGGTTACCGTATAATTCATCCCTTTGACCTCCAATGCTCAGGATGACCTAGGGTTAGACTGCCAACTCTAGCTGAGTCAATCCACAACATGTCTCAACCTTGCAAGTCCATTGACTCCTCACTAGGACTACCTCAGCCGAGGATTTGCTAAATTGAGACACTGCGAGACATTCAATCCAAACTATTCGGACAGGTCAATTCCATCTTGGTCCACCACTGCTCCACAAGTACTTGCCTGTACCCAAAAACCTTCCGTCACCGAATTAGAAATCTGGGTAGTCCAGCACCAAAGCATAGGGAGTTGCTTGTAAGCTACCATGATGACCTCAGGTCGGAGGGGCACATATACTCATATCCAATCATATCTCTTTGGAAGAAAGGGGCTACACGGAGTCACGTTCAATGAGATATCATATATCCCACTTGTAGATCACATCAGTATCACCACACTCTTTTGGTCAAGAGGATAACCAAACGATGTGAATCACAACAACCTACACTTGATACATTGCCGTCCAGTACAATGTATCCTTTGGTTGTGAACCTGGTTTAAGGACCACTCGATATATCCTCTCTATATCAAAGTCAGTGTAGTCCTAAGGACTTCATCACAAGAAAAAGAGTTCATTACAGGAAAAAGTGAGAATATGATGAGCTGCCAAAATAATATTTATTAATTCATTTAAAGAGTACAATACTCAGCTCAACCGCCTACAGCCTAGGCGATTGGCTTTGGGACACAATTCCCAACACAAGTCCCAGACAAAGTGGAGCCCTCCTCTCTGATCTCACCACATACCTCAAAAAAAAGAGAGAGAGAGAGAAGAAAGAAAGAAGAGAAGAAGGGAGGGGCAAGTGCTCAGGAATAGATAGCAAGAAAATCTCATTTCATTAAAAACCTTTCAACCACTTACAAGCACCCTTGGGCCCCCGACATGCCGGGCAACCCAGATCAAATGCAAAAAGAAGAAAGCAGAAGAAAAACCTATTCTACCCGGGCTACCCCCTCGGCAGGGCTGTGAGGCTGCGAAGTTTCGTCTCCAGGGGCCTCCGGCCTCGGGTGGCACAGATCCGGCCTCGATAACCGCCATAGGCTGGGAAGGTTCGGGAACAGTGACTTCTGCAATGTCTATGACTGGGTCTGGCTCCATGTCCGAAGCCTGAGGATACCTGAGGTGGTGGCGGCCCTTATCGGGAACGAACGCCTTGACTCGGCCGTGTGAGTACATAAAACCCTTATAAAAGGAGTCCGACGCCATTTGATAGAACTCGGCAGTGAACTCCTCTGAGGCTTTGTACCTGGCCACGGCCCCATCGTTCTCCTTCTTCGCCTCAGCGGCTTGTTCCCTTGTCGCCTCCACCGACTTGGATGCCTTCGCCGCCTCTTTCTTAGCTGTAGCCAACTTCTCCTTCGCTGCTGCCAGGTCGGTCTGAAGGGAATGGATGATCCCCTTCTGCCAAACTACCTTGGTGTTGAAAGAAGTTAGCCTCTTCTCGGTGGCCGCGAGTTCCTCGGCCTTACTCCTTGACCGACCTTGATCCTGGCCGAGCTCCCTTTCTTTCCTGCTCGCCTCGGGAGCCGGATCACTTGCCCCTCCAGTGGAGGCGCCCTCCGGGGCAGGTTGGGAGCTCAGCCTCCTCTCAGGTGGCGCCTCAGTCACAGGTTCGACTCCCCCTTGAACCTCCTCCTCCTCGACCTCAATGACAGCATGCCTCGGGGAACGGGGGGACACGGCGGTGGTGGCAGCTGCGGCCCTAGCCCGGACTACCACCTCAGGCTCTAGGGCAGGAGCTGCTTCTTGTTGCTTTGACCGCTCTGGCACCTTTTTGACTGCCCTCTGGCTCGGCCCCGGCGTTAAGGACACTGTCCTCCCTACCTGTGCGGGAGCGGCCTCGACCTCCCTCCAACTCGGATCGACCGATGCGGCGGGGGTGGCCACCGACACACTCTCGTCCCGAGCCCGTCTCGAGGGAGGCTCCTCAACCAGTCCAGCCGGTAGCCTCTTCCTGGTGATCGCAAGCAAGTCACTCTCTGAGAAAATCAAGCCTGCGTACAGATCACACAATGGTTAGAGCTCAAAATAGATAGGGTGAAAGGGACAGAGGAAAGGAAAGCTCAAGCTGAACTCACCCAACCCCCTTGTTGGGTCGACCCCGGCTTCAAAGAGGTTCTGCTCTGAAAGCAGAACCTCAAGGGATGGAATCTGGACGGTGCGGAGCTACTCGTAGTCATCCTGTCAGCCGCATCAACCACAGAACTTCGGTTAGGGGACTGATCCGGGTCGCTCCAGACCCAATCAACCCCCTCGACCGTTGCAAAGAAGAATTTGCTCTTCCATCCCTTGATGGAAGAGGAGAGCTCAAACCTAATACCCTTTGGGCAAGAAGACAAGGACCACCACACATTCTCAGTGGGGTGGCGCTTCAGAGTGAAGAATGCCCTGAACAAGGAAAACAGGGCAACGAACCCATGAAAGTGGCAGAGTACAATGAAGAAAAAGATGGTCCCAATGGCATTCGGTACGAGTTGAGCAGGAACCAGACGGTAGTTGCTCAACACGGACATGAAGAAATGATGAAAGGGGAAGCGGAGCCCTCCGAAGAAGGTCTCCACATTGAAGTCTATTCGGCCCGGGCTACTAGAAGTAACCCATTCCCCTGGTCGGGGAATTAAAAGCCGAACAGAATATGGGATGCCATAGACATCCCGGATGGTTCCCAATTCCTTAGCAGAGATCATCAAAGCGACCCCACCGGGACCTGTCGACCGGACAGACTTGGAGACGGGTTTAGACGGGGAAGGAGGATGAGAAGGACGGGAAGGACGAGGCCCAGGTTCCCTAATATCTATGGGACCGAGAGGACACCTCCTACTGAACTCGAAACGTGCCCCCTCCCCATCTTCATCGGAGAAAGAAGATGGCGGTCTTGGCACAGAAGGACCGGCCTCACCCTGATTAGTAGAAGGATGGAAGCCCGGACCGAAACGAGACATCTATAGAGGTGAAAGAAGCAAGAAACTCAAGTGAAAGAAGGGACAGACTCAGTTGAAAGAGGGCTCTAACCTCGGAAGAAGAAGCCTACTCTGATAAGGGGAGGAGGAAGAAGAAGACTAACCTGGTTCCTTAGAGGGTCTGGGGCAATTGGGAAGAAGAGGAAGCTTGGGTACGGCAGCGGGCACAAAGAATTCGAAAGAATAGATGTTTTGGATAAAAACTTCCTTTCATTTCGAAATGACCTGATGCATCCGTACCGTTACAGCCCCTTCGCCAATGGATTCACGCCACGTGCTGGCCATCAATGGGTAAGACATCCCAACCACTCCGAATTTTGTGCCGGTAATAACTACTCCTCAGACGTGGCCACGTGGCACCTCCGTAATGGCTTGGGGAACCATTTCATGAAGCACCGGCGATCATGGACATTATTATGCCGGATCTTCGTCTTTCCACGTCAGCACCGCAATTACTCCCTTCGACTCGAGCGCCACGCACTAACAAGCCTCAGGAGTGTGGAGCAAATGATGTGGCTAGATCGCTGATATGGAGTAGCTGTCAGACGTCACATCAGAGAAGGCCGCCATGTCAGATACTCTACCCGGACTCCTTCACTAGGTTAAGCTCCCTCAGAACAACGGGGCTGCCCGTCGAAGCCAAGCTCCGCCCTCCGCCAAGTCAAGCCCGCGAGCTCGGGACGCTTAGGCCGGAGCCGAGTGGCATCCCCCAGAACAAGCCTCTCAAGGTCGAGCCCCATGGTATGGAGTCGAGCTTAGCCCTCCTCTACCACGTGGAGCCCCTCCGAGGTCGAGTCCTCTGGACCGGAGCCGTGCTCTACCCTCCTCCATCAGGCCGAGCTCGCCCGAAGTCAGGCTCCCTTGGTCCGGAGTCGAGCTCAGCCCTTTTCCGCCAAGTGGAGCAGCGTCGAGGCCGAGCCCCTCAGAGTCGAGCCCTGCCTCTCCAGCTCAGCCTCCAGCTCGGGCGAAGACACCAACAAGCGGGGAGGCGGCACCGTCATCCCAGGAGGCCGGTGAGCCGCCCGAGGGTTGCGAAAAGGCGCCCACCCGGCCGCAATAACTGTCCATGGCCACCACTTATACCAGAAAAGGGAGAAGCCCTATGATCGAGGCACCACGCTCTTCACCAACCACCTGAACCACCCGGAAGAGGAAGTCAACCAGGAGATTCGAATCCCGGGGGGCAGCGGCCCCCCGATTGAGGCACTACCAAGTTTTCCAGAACGGAGCGACCGGAAGGAATGTCAGAGCGCATGGCAGGTTCTCCTATCACGAACCAGAAAAGGCATCCAGTTCACGGCACGGGACACCACTGCACGCACCTGTTGACACGAGAGAGATCCCGAGGTAGGCGCCCAACAACGACCAGGGCTTAAAAGAACCATCGGCACCCTAGTGGGAAGGTAACACCACTATCTTACCACCAAACTCAAGCAAGTCAAGGGAAAAAGGCCACATAGAGTATCCCTCTAGCTCGGCCACCATCCTCCCGACATACTTGCACCCCTCTCACACTACTCAATTCTCCTAATATTGAGTCCATCAAGAAGGGCTCGGCCAGAAGGATCTGTTTTTCTGGATCGTCACTGACTTGACCGTCAGAGTGCCCCTGCTGAAATCTCGATCCGGGTCACTAATTTTATTTTTACAGGTTCAAAAAAATAAAATATTTTGAGAATACAAGAGAAATGATCCGATCTTGTGCCACGATGATTTTGATTGCAACATCATGTATTTTATTTTGCATTACCATTGCATAATTAGTTTTGAAGTAAAGATTACGTGGAAACTTGATCTCGTTGCTTAAAAGCATAACCTCAGGTGGTGGCGTTACGTGGTGTCAGCGGCCGTGGGGAGCACGTGCTCCCTTCCTACCTCCTCCACGCACCGTCAAATCAAACCCCACGGATTCGATTCGATCCTCTGGTCCCGTCAAATTCACGCGATCGACACTTCTCCACCGTCCGATCCAACCCCACTCTACCCTGCGCACTGCCTACACCACGTCACCATCCGGAACGTCCGGTCCGGTTTTTCTCCCTCTTTAATTTTTTTTTAAAGAAAGAAAACCATCGCAATGATGAACCAACCGGCCTCGGCCCCTGTGCCTCCCGACCAGGATACGTCCGTAAATAACCCAAACTCTCATGGGCTCCCTCGGAATCCGCTCCCCTCCCCCCACGACCTCCCACGTAGACACCACCCTTCCTTCCTATTTTATTGTCCTCATCATTTAAAATAAAATAAAACTGTTATAAATAAAATAAAATAAATATAATATTTATTTATTTATTTATTTATTTTATGATAATAAAGAAAGTATATATAATATATAATAAATATATATATATAAATATATAACTCTCCTCACCATATCCCTTCTCTCCTTCATTTCAGTCTGTCTTCTTCCTGAAAGGAAACTATTTGATCTCCACAAGCTTCTAGAGGAGGGGAATTGATGGAAAGTGAGATCCAAAAGCCTTCCTCCCTCTCCCTCTCCTTGTCGTCCCTTCCCTTCCGTTTCCTTTAGCAGTCTTCGCCTCACCCTCTCTTAGCCTCCTCCTCCTCTCCATGAACTTGTTCTTCTCCTTCTTCTTATACTACTATTACTGCTACCACTACTACTACTACTATTACTGGGATTTGTATTTATATCAGCCTTAGATTTGTTGAGAAAGAGGTGCTGAAGGTTGGACGGCGGGGACCATGGTATGAGACGATGGTCCCGGCTCGGAACCTCCTCCGCCGGCACTACGACAGCTATGGAGGCTGTTGCTCCGATTTCGAGCCCAAAACCCCTTCCTTGAGATCCAATCCAATGGCCGAAGAGCCTTCCCACGCCCCGACTAGCCGACCGGAAGACGAGAACCACGAGGAGGAAGAAGAGGTGGCGGAGACCAGCAGCAGCTCCAAAAACTGGCTCCAATTAGGCCTCGGCCCACCGACGACTCCCTCCCGCCGTCGTCAAGGAGTCACCGAGCTCGAGCTGTTCACCGATAGGCCGTCTTCTTCGTCGTCGCCTTCGCCATCCGATCCCCGTGCCATTGCTCGCCCGTTGATGGCCGGGACGACTTCCGTCATGGTGCCGGTGCTGCCGTGGCTGGCGCCGCACCAAGGGCTGAGTTACTGCTGGCAGGAGGCAACGCCGCCGCCTCCGTGGGGGTTCTGGAGTAGTGGACCGGCGATGGGGAGCAGCTCGAGAGCGCCGCCGGTGATGCCGGAATTTGTGGCCCGGCAATTCATGTGCCCGCCGGGGAGTTCGAGTCCCTTGGTGGCGGGGGGCGAGAGTCGGGCCGACTTGAGGGTCGTTAGCCCGCCGCCGAGGCCGCAGACCGGCATCTGGTTCGTGCTCCAGGCGGCACAAAACCAGTGAGTTAGAGCGAATTATTTCTTTGATATTTCTTCTTCTTCTTCTTCTTTACCTTGTTCTTGTCCATCTATTTGATTTGATATATTAGCTCTTTCTTTGAATTTCCTTTGTTTATTTCATTCGGTTTTGTTCATATATGTGGGTTTTTTGGGGCGTTTTAATGCAGGGGAAGAGAGCCTTTTTTGCCTCAGATACCAAAGAGCTACTTGAGGATTAAGTACTATCACTATCTCCCCACGATTCTTTCTCAGAAAAAATAATTATCTATTATGATTGCTCTCCTCTCTTTCTCTCTCTCAGCTCTTTTTTTGGCTTGAGATGAGTCCATAACCTTGCTTGAATATATTTTTTTCTTGGAAAAAAAACATTGCAGGGATGGGAGGATGACTGTTAGGTTGTTGATGAAGTATTTGGTAAACAAGCTGGGACTGGAGGATGAATCAGAGGTACACTTGATTACACCTCCCTTTTAGCTTATATTTCTCTTGATTTAGTTTGTTGCTTCTTTTTTTTGACATGGAATGCATGGTTCTAGATAATCGTAGCCTTGTTGGATTATTGCGAAGATTACCAACAAGGATCAACGTAAGAATATCACAAGAATGGGAGCAAGAGCACCTTGAGGCAGACTATATGGGTCTATTGGCATCTTTTGTGCTTTCCCAATGGTTGGGGTTGGGATGGTGAAAGGAACTTTGGAGCTAACAAAGGGCATCTTAGATGTGGGATGCTAGCTTTTGTAGTAACCTGTTGTAGGTGGGATGTGAGTATCTGAGTGGCACATCATTGCTCTCACCATGATTAGAGCTTCCTGAGCTCGTTTTGGAGCTGCCTTGGGGTTTGGTAGATAGTTAGTTATCAGTGGTCGTGATAGGTTTATTAGGTGGAGTCCGGGTTTTAAGTGCACATTTTATGCTCTCGATGTTTGAAGCGGGATGTAAAAACCCTAGGGCTCACGACCCATCATGGCAAAGTAACTTTCTATTTGCAGGCTCGACATGGCATATATAGAAGTGACATGCCTAAAAAGAGCAGTCTTATAGGTTTTTCAGGAGTAAGAGAGCCATAAGAAGCTTAGCATGCTAGGCTTCTAATAAACCATAGAGAAGACGATATATGAGCAGCAATGGCTGTTTCGTATCCATAATCTAGGAAATTTAAAAAGTTTCATGGACACAACTGTCCTTTGTTCCTTGGTTGGGTGCTTGAGACAACCTTAAGAACCATTATTTCACCTACCTTTGCTGAAAGCAATGCACTATCTAAACATGAAACCACCTATAGGTTGGAGTACTTGTTGAAAACCTCTCTCGCCATCAATAAAAGATATCTCATCCGTGTCCTCATAATGATTTAGACTTTGCTTGTTCGTGCACTTGTTAGCCATTTTCATCTGTGAGTGTGTAGGGCAATGTAGGTATCTTTGTTAAATCTTAATAGAGGAATGTCTTAAGGAGCTTCCTAATTTATCTTATAATAAATTGAAAGGAGTTTTCCTATTAAATAAAGGTTTTATTGTGCAATTATCCTCTCCTCATGGAGGATAACTTCAGACCGAGGGTTATCTTTTTTTCTTTGAAAGCAGACAGAGGATATGTCTATTCATTTTGGGCGAGTTGGAACTGGTCATCGTAGCTAGTCTGCCAAACATTTCACTTGCACCATTCTACTGAAAAAGAAGAAGAAGAAGAAGAAAATCACATATGCTTCCTCTTCATTGGTTTTGGGATGAGCTGTACAGTAGAATTCTAAACATTGATCGATCCAATTTAGCACTTTTTTTTTTTTTTTTTTTTTGCAGAAAAGAAATTCATCTTACCAATATGGGATATATATGAAAGAGTGAAAGAGGAAAGAGGGCTACTTTCAGTGGGTTTTAGTCTATATGTGCTTGCTTATGCTTCTTGATTTGCCAGCTGAGATTTCCCAACCTTTTTTACTTTATATCACCTTTCTCACTCTATGACACCTTTTTTTTTGTGTCACCAACTTTAGAATTATCTTACTTCATTTACCATGAACACATTTTTCCCAAACATTATTATCTTACGATCTCTTTATCCATCCTTGTCGTGAATTTATCTTGGTTAAGCATATCTAGAGATATACTTCTTATGAAGTTTGATCCTCTTATATATCCTTTTTCTTTGTTTTCTTTTGTTTTTTTTTTTTTTTTGAGAAATTCATCCAATGCTGCTGGTGGATTCAGAAAACCGTACCCATTAATTTATAGGGCAGATGTTTAGGTGATCTGGATGCAGATGATCATTGCTGTGTTTTATCATGAAAGAAAAGTATAATTAAGGGCCTAATTAATAAAAAGAACAGAAAAGCATAATAGCATAGACATTTAGTAAATTTAGTCAAATGTTTTTGCATATATTTTGTTGTAAAAAATCTTGGTAATTTTACCCAAACATGTTTATTAGAATTTTAGAATCATTAATAGAATAATGTGGCATTGGACAGCTCTCTATCCTAAATCATCATCTATTTACTACAGATAGGTTTTTGAGTGTTATTAATTATGAATAATGACAGGTTTTGATTGATAGCTAAATAAAATGGTAAATTAAAGGATAATAATGTAATCCAAAGATCTCTTATCGAGATATGAAATCCAAAACATAGCATAGCTATCATATTAATTATATAATGAATAAACGTAAGTGTTAACTCATATGACTCACTAGAAAGCATTAGTGTCAATTCTAATTTGTTTATTTAATTATTTTGTGTTATCGAACTTTAACTGCTTTCTCATATTTTGGTAGTTCTTCTTTTATATTTTTCCTGGGTGGGGGGTTGGTTCTCAAAATTACGAGTCATTTGCTTAAAAATGCAAAATGCATTAATTAGAAGGTGTTTTCTATATGCATTCCAGATAAACTAAAACTTTGCCTATCTTTTTTATGATATCTTAAAAGGTAACCGTTAACAAAATTGAAATCATGCTCATTTCTTGTGTTTTAATTCTACTTGCTATTATACATCGATCTAAGGTTCAGCAGTTTGTATTGGTTACCGGAAATTCCTTGAAACGGTAGCAGTAAACATGCGTGCTATATAAATTACTGCATTACTAGAATTTTACTTATATTTAAATTCACGCATGGTAACTGCTACAATCGTTTCTTCACTAGTAAAATGTAGCCGCTTTGAATCATTTATGAATATATTCAGTTTGGACTGTGTGTGGATTGCTCTTTGGAAGGAAGAAAGAAATTTTTTGAAGGAAGAAAGAAATGTACAATTCTTTTTGCTTTTTGGAATGGGTGGGGGGTACAATTGTTTTTGTAAAATTGTTTTTTAATTGTTTTTAACTCCTTACTGTATATATATTTTGTTTTTGCTTTTTGGAAGGCAATTGTTTTTTAATTCTTTTTGTTTGGAAGGTTTGTGTTTTTTAATTGTTTTTGCTTTTTGGAAGGAAAAAAATGTAGACTTTTTTTTTTGATTGTAGATTTTGCTTGATAGAATTAAGATATAATTTATTATACTAGGTTATTTGATTCTGCAATGAAATTTTGTGAAAACCCCAAAGTAATGAAACCGGAGACTCCTAATTTATTGATATTCTTCTTCCTCCCACCCCCTTCCATTCTTCTTTCTTTCTTCTGTATGTTCTCTTTGAATTTGCAATCCTTTATTTATTTTAGTAAAATTTTGGCGCATAGCAGTACTTTTATCCCTAAATAATTTTTTTAAAAAAAACTACTAGTGGAATTTAACCAATTTATCTTTTTCTTCTTATTTTTAAGTTTTTCCAGTTTGAACCTCCTGTTTTGCACAATCCAACACTTTTAAAATGTATCAACTCTTTCAATTGAAAATTTTTAGTTTAAGAAGATGTCGAAGGTTTGTATCAAAAAAAAAGAAGAAAAGAAAATGTTGAAGGTATGAGTTTCAAATATTGAAAACCTTCATAATACACATATTACAGTCTTAGCCTTCTCAGAAGCATGTCTAGCAACTAGAAATTTGCTCAGGGATGGGGATATTTATTGTCATCGTAGACATCGTTTTTTTGGCAAATAATTATAGACATTGTTCAAAGTTGCAATTTTTTCAAAGAATTATTCTTTCTTTAAATTATGGAAAATTACAACCCTTACTATCTTTTCCCCTTTCTTTTCCAATGATTATTTGAATACATACTATGGTATGCAAAGAGGGGTTTGGGATATCTGCATGCATCCCATGCTTTTTTAGTTTTCACAATCTACTAGACCATAAGTTCTCAAGGTAGGTATAAATAACTGAGGTTTTTTTTGCAAGTCTTTTTTTGTTTTGGATGGAAACTTTTTTTGATAGTCATAAATAACTTTTATATATATACATATATATAAGTAAAAGGGGGGATAATTAATCCAGTGTAGCTACTCTCGAAGGCCTCCACCCCGCCTTCTAGGTTTTTATCTTCAAAGCGTACAATTTCAAGAGTACATTGATGCTACGGTTCTAGGTTTTTATCTTTCTTAAAATTTTCTAATAAGCATCGAGTAGTGGTGATTGTTCTTGTCTTATTATAATTGCTTGAACTCCTATACTAGTTTACCAATGGAAGAGTTGATGCCTCTCCTGCACTAGAGAATGCCATCTTATACTACCCTTTATTTCTAGGAACCACTTCTAACCTCAAAGCAGATAATAAGAGGACAACCACATTCTTTCTTTATACTAAGTTTATCAGTAGTTGTTCTTCCTTCATATAAAACATGCGGTACTGACTATACTCTCTTGATGAACTGTTAACATGCAGTTTTATATAGACAATATGCTATCCCACCATTCCTTCAGCCTTACTATATTCCCACCTAAAACATTCCACACTAAATTTATGATCATAATGAACTGTAAACACGCAAGATGTATAATATAAAGCATATGCTATACTTGTCATACCTTCTACCATTCAATATTCCTGTCATGCAGCTTTTATTTTGAGAGTCAACTCCATGACACTAGTACGTGCTTTACTTTATAGTAAGTGCATTCCTCATGTACATGTGGATGAATGAGAACAAACTGATTAAGAATACAATATGGCTTCCTCTAACAACCCAATACACCTTCTTCATGCATGCATGCGATCTATCAAGTCTTTGGACTTCAAGATTTGAGTTAGAGTTACAAAATATACCGGATGTATATATTTCACATGGATCCAAACATTCCATCCTTTGGTTTGACAGCACAGAATGAAGGTGTTTCAAATTTGTTATATTTTTGAAGCTTCGCATGTAGTTTAGTCTTTTTTTTCTTGTTATACTTGTTCTGATCTGCATACTACTCCTAGCTATGAGCATGTCATCATTCTCTGTTGATGAGAACTATATGTTTTTAATTAAATTAGGAATATACTAACCCTTGTGCTAGATATTCTTCATGTGGAATGAAGTCCTTGAAACTAATTTTGCAACCTTTATTTTACAATTAGGCATTATCTATACATTATCTTCATGGTTGATTATTTTATCCGGAGGATGAACTAACTATGTAGCCTATGCAGCACACTTGACCTTAAATTAATTATGGCCTAGGTGACAACCCATTTGTACAAAGAAAACCCTATCTTAGGAAAGCAACCGATACACGTGGACCCTTTCATGCATATATCTATATATATATATATATATAGATAGATAATTAGATAGATAGATAGATAGATAGATAGATAGAGATAGATAGATAGATAGAGAGAGAGAGAGAGAGAGAGAGAGAGAGAGAGAGAGAGAGAGAGAGAGAGATATGTTTGAGCTAGACCTGTCCATCGTCATGCTTTCGCTGGCCTCACCTCAGCCTCTGGGTAGCAAACCGAGGCGACGTGTTCTCACCTAGAAAGCCTAAGATTGTGGTTAATGGACCCATCAATGGCTTAAGTGGTGCACTTTGTTGGAATAGACACGATTGATATTTACATATATTATAGGCTTTCGAGGGAAGACAATATATGCATGGGATGAAAGCTATATGACTACAAACAGAATCGTTCCAAGTTGGTGAAGAGGAAAGCATCAAAACATAGCCTAAAGCAACTCGGGGATCCCTTCCCTTCACCTATAAACAATGGTTTTATCCGTGTCCATGAAAGGAATAATAATCCATGGGGCCCCTTGGAGGCCAAAAGAAAAGGACCGGAGGCCAGGTTCCCACTTTTTTTTTTTTTTTTTTTTACTTAACCTCTCGAAACCCTCCCTCTTTCTCTCATAGAGTTGGAGAATATTGACTTGTTTTGGCTTCTACGATATGAGGAGTGGGATTTTGCATAGAAAAGAGGCAACGTGAGGGAGACGTGCATGCAATTTTATTCTGATATGTGATGTTAGGTAGGGAGGCCAACGGCGAAGATTGGAAGGGTGGGGGGGGGGGGGAGGATGGGATTCTATAAAAATCGCGCGCCGATTCCTCGGCGTGCCTTTTGGATCTGCCACCTTTTATCCTCTCTCTCTTCCCTACCCCTGGAAAGTGTTAATAAGTCAATATTAATAATATGTATACATGTAGGTCGTACATGCTGGACGTTTGTGCAACTCATGATAGTATTAAATATATACATAACGTACATTAGGTTACAAAACTAACTGCTAATGGTGTTACAAAACATATAATAAATGGACATAAATTATTGATATATCCATCATATATACAAAATTAGACCTTGTTTAAATATCCTATATATCTAACTCACTACATGTAATATTTAAATTTTTATATATGGATAATGTCTTTCGTGGCATTTTTCTAATTTCATCGATTCAAGTAGTTTACGTGCAAACAAGGACCAAGACAAGGATACATCGACTAGTTTAAATTAAATTAATTGAAGTTGTATGTACCAGACCAGGCCTTTTTATATCTCGGTTGACAGGTTACTTTTCTTTTTAGCAAGTGGTGGATGGGCCAAATTTTAGAAATAACCGAGGTCCCATCTACCTTTTCTCATGCATAAAAACTATATGTTATGTGTATATATATATATATATATAGGTGAAAAAAAGTCATAAAGTTTTTGGATGGTTCTAGCGACACATGAATAAAGGCAATGGGAGTTGAGGTAAAGGTAAGGGGAAGGTGGGGTTCTCGTAATGATGTAGGGCGGGCAGCGATGGTGGTGGGACGGGCAGGCTCCGTTGTCCTTCAACTCTCAATTTAAGGCCGGCTGACCGCTGACCGGTGAAAGGAAGGCAGGGAGGGGCCAGGGTACGTGACGTCCATGGTGCGAGATTCTCTTCTCATTGAGTAAAGCAACGGCATAGGGTAAAGTAGACGTTATGTCGTGACCACCCCCTTCGATCACCGCCCTTAATAATAATAATCTTGATTTTTTTTTTTTTTTTGAAGAATTAATCTAGCTTAATAATTTTAGTATAATATAATTTATAAATTAGCTATTTTCTTTGGTAAGAATAAATTAGCTATGTAGTATTATGTATAATACCTTTCTATCAATTGGTCCATCTCGTAGAAGTTTTAAGGTAGGCAGGTCAATTTGGATGAGTTTCCTGTTAATATTTATTTATTTTTCTTGCTGACTCCTATCTTTATTCTTCTTTTGACCATAAAAGGTTTGTCCCAATCTTTATCCATCCAATACTTGAGGAATAACTCCAAGGGAAATTGAATTCTCCCTCTTGCCTAGCTAGCAAGAATTGATACCTTCTGATTGTTGAAAATTCTTGTCCTGGCTTGGCTCCAGGAAAGGATCATGTTTTATTTTTTTATTTATTTATTTAGTGGGGGGGGGGGGGGGGGGGGGGACACCAAGGGATTGATCAAAAAATTGTTTGAAATGTTGTCCAGTCCTGAACAAAACAACACATTTGCAGTCATTGTTTTGAAGGTATGGTGTTTATATTATATAATCTAATTACAACCTGCATTAAGATAGATGCCAAGCCTCTATCTTTTCTAGCTGTCCCTGTTGGTTCTGGTGCTGATGTTCTCTGTGCTCTAATTTTCTTTTGGGTAACTTTTACATGGATTTCATTAGTTTACAGACAGGCAGTGCCTGTCCATTAGCAGAAAGATCCAACATCATTATCACACATCACTTGTATGTGACCCAACATGTATTGTACTTTAAGACTATTAGCCTTGAGATGACTTCAAAGATACCTTATCTCAATCATTCTCTTATGGGGGGGCCTAGATATATATTGTCATGTTCATTTCAAAGATTAGCTAGCAGGTCCAATGATTTTGTTCGATAGTACATAATTGCTTAGCTTCTAATCTAATCGTGGTTATAGACAATCACTATAGAATTATAGAAAATTATGATGATTTTATGTGATAATTAATTAATTACATACATAAACTTAACAATTTCATGCATGCATGCACCAATATCAATCAGGTAGAGATTTCATGTAGAGGGCAATTGCTTCTTCCCTACTTGACCTTACAACACGTTCGAGACAACTTATGGTGTTCAAGGGAGGCAGTGACATTAATGCCGGACTCGCCGAGCTCAAATCATGTCATGGCATTGGAGTATGGTAGGAGTGCATAGATTTCAGCATCACTCTACTGTATAATTAAGCACTCCACCGAATTCTTTTTCTTCTTCTTATTAGCTTTGGTTCATGCTTTATGTTGTCTTGTTCTTGTTCTTTCTCATCTAATTCATTGAGAAAATAGCTTGGAAATACTGCAATTTTTGGAAGAGAACATCGATGTACGTACGGTGTATTTCCAAGCCATCTTGGCTTGATAATTTTTCAGCTTTAACTCACTAATTTCAATTCCTGTTGTTACTTAATTTTATCCCTCCTTGCATATATTTTTTTCTTCTGCTCATTGGATCCATTGATTAGATGTTAAAAGAAACTATTTAATTAAAAGCCAAATTGAAAAAATATTTGAATGGCCGGCTTCATCCATGAGGCCATCTACATCCTCGAAGTATATATGAGTCCTGCGTTTGCTAGTCTTGGACATTGGTGTTGGACGCAAGGGGCATTCCATTGGAGAGTGTGATTTAATAAATATATATGTTTTTTTATATGTATATCTTTATAAATATATAAAATTATTTTGATGCATCCATAAATTTATTATTTGGATACATTCATTATGTTATGGATTTACATTTTAAAAATAATTTATAAGATTATATATAAAAATTTATAAAATTTTAAATATTCATGAAGATATGCATGCAAAAAAATAATTAATAATTATTTATGTATGAAATTGCCAAGGGATACATGCAATTGCAAATATTTATATATGCAAACAAAAATCCATTCTTTATGACGCAGCATTAGCGATAAAAAGGCTAATACACGATTAAGCCTTAGGAAAGAGGATTTCCTCAAGATAAAAGGACAATGTTCATTTGAAACTGAGTAATATTTTTGTGTTATCCTCTTAGTCCTTAGGCTTGCACATATATATATATATATATATATATATATATATATATATATATATATATATATATATATATATATATAGCTGAAGTCTAGGACTAGAAAAGGAAATATATTAATGACAAAATCAAAATAAAAAGAAAAATAAAATAGGTCTACGGTATTCTAGAATATTCAAAAAATATACTGGGAAGATGTCGAGAATATTCTGGAATATGCTTGGAGGATGCTGGGAATATTCTAGATAAATTGATGGACGAGTCTTCTAGAACCCTTCTTTGACTTTGGGTTTTTTCTGACGGTCCTTTTGGTCCAAAAAGTCTTGGGCTACCCGTTCTACGTCAGTCCCCTCCACTTGGGACAAACTCGACCTTGAGTTCAAGTCATATTCTGGGTAGAGAGGCTCATCAGCAGAGTAGAATGGATAAATATCTGTGACATTAAAGGTCCTTGAAATTTTCCATTCCTTGGGTAGATTAATCACATAGGCATTGTCGTTAATCTTTTTCAGGACTCGATAAGGACCATACTTCTTAGGCTGCAGCTTGTTGTAGGTCCCAACTAGAAATCGCTCTTTGTAAAGGAACACCTTCACCATATCACCCTCTTCGAATAGTTGGCTCCTTCGATGTTTGTTTGCAGCTTTTTTGTACTTCTTATTTGCAATCTCCAACTTTCTTTTTCATCTCAGCTTGGATTGACTGTACCTGTTCTGCAAGATTTTCAGCTGCAATGCTAAGGCCTGGGATGCAAGGGAGCTTGACCATATCCAAAGCATGTTGCGGACATTTAGTATAAACGATAGAGAAAGGGGACTTCCCTACAGCACTGTGAACTGCATTGTTATAGGCGAACTCGGCTTGAACTAAGGCAAAGTTCTATTATTTTGGCTTGTCTCCACAAATACTTCGAATAAGGTTGCTCAGGGTCCTATTTAGCGACTCTGTCTGACCATCTGTCTGGGGATAAGTTGTACTGTTAAACTTTAGGGATGAATCAAACAACCTCCACAGGGTGATTCAAAAGTAACTAAGAAATCTGGTGTCACGGTCAGATGTAATGGACTTGTGCACTCCTGTAGTCACACAATCTCCTTGAAGAACAACTAAGCTACACTAGAAACATCAGATATCTTCTTACAAGGTATAAAATGGCCCATCTTGGAAAACCTATCAACAACCACAAACACAGAATCCATACAGCAATGGATGCAGGGTAAGCCCAAAATAAAATCCATAGACAAGTCTTCCCAAATATTTTCTGGAATAGGTAAAGGCACGTAAAGTCTAATATTTTGTAATTGGTCTTTAGCCATCTGGCATATGTAACACCGCTAGACAAATTTGCCAATGTCCCTCTTCAGCTGAGGCCAATAATACCGTTCCTCAACAACATCAATGGTTTTATCTCATCCAATATGACCTACAAGACACCTCCATGTAAATCGCGAATGATCTTCTCTCTCAATGATGATTGGGGAATACAAAGTTGATTCCCACGCATCAGATAGCTATCATGGATATGAAAATCAACTGCATGTTGCTTTCGAGTACACTTCTCCCAAATGGCCTGAAAGTCTTCATCATGCTCATATAATTCGGGGAGAGTGTCAAAACCCACTATCTCGTTGCTTAATATGATCAACAAAGAAACTCTCCGACTTAAGGCATCAGCAACCTTATTTTGTTGGCTCGGCTTATGAAATAGTTTGAAAGAAAACTTCTACAGGAAATTGGATCACCTGGCATGCATGTCACTGTTGATTCGCTTCTGACTGTGAAGATACTTCAAGGCTTGGTGATCTAAGTATAAGATGAACTCACGGCCTACCAAATAATGATCTCAATGCTTCAAGGCCCTTACAACAGCATAAAACTCCTTGTCATAGGTTGACCACTTCTGTCAAACTTCACTAAGCTTCTCACTGAAATAAGCGACTGGTCTGTTTTCTTAGGAAAGCACGGCACCAACTCCAACACCGCTGGCATTGTATTCGACTTCAAACAACTTGTCAAAGCTAGGGAGAGCTAATACTAGAGCGGCACATAACTTTTTTTGATAAGAGCAAACCACTATTCTTCTTCTTCTCCCCACTAGAATTTGCCCTTCTTAAGGCACTCTGTAATGGGTGCCATAATAGTACTGAAGTTCCGGATGAACCTTCGATAAAAGGTTGCCAGGCCATGAAAACTCCTCACATCACTTACAGTTTTGGGAGTAGGCCAATCTCGAATTGCCCGCACTTTCTTCTCGTCAACCTGAATGCCTTCAGAACTGACTATGTACCCCAAGTAACTTGTTAGTCATAAAGTTGCACTTCTTCAAGTTCACATACAACTTATTCTCCTGCAGCACTATTAATACATTCCTCGAGTGTAAGATATGATCTTCCATCGATCTACTGTAATAAGAATATCATCAAAGTAGACAATTACAAATTTCCTAATAAAAGATTTCAGTACCTGATTCATCAACTTCATAAAGGTGCTAGGAGCATTAGAGAGACCAAACGGCATAACCAGCCATTCATAAAGACCATCTCGAGTCTTGAATGCAGTTTTCTACTCATCCCCAAGTCTGATTCTGATCTGATGATAGCCACTTCGAAGATCGATCTTCGAAAACACCTTGGATCCATCAAGCTGGTCTAGCATGTCATCTAACCTGGGAATTGAAAATTTGTACCCAATGGTGATCTTGTTTATTTCCCAGCTATCAACATACATCTGCCAACTACCATCTTTCTTTGGGGTTAGCAAGGCTAGTACAGCACATGGGCTCATACTTTCCCTAATATGCCCTTTTTGTAGTGACTCTTTTACCTTCTCCCTTAAGATCTTGTTATCCTTAGGACTCATTCGGTAGTATGGCGGATTTGGGAGACTCGCACCAGGGACTAAATCAATCTGGTATTGTATGTCATGCATCGATGGCAACTCATCTGGTAACTCTTTTGATACGATCTCACTGAATTCTTCTAGCAATGGTTTAATTATTTCTGGAACTGCCATCTCTGGGCCGCTGGTTACTTCACCTTTCACCACTAGCACATGAACTTCTTTCAACTCTTTGATGGTAGCCTCAATCTCTTGACCTGAATGGGTGACTGTTAGAAAGGTTCTCCCCTCCACCTGAGTAGTCTTGATTTGGAACCCTCCTTTTATGGGCAGTAAGGTATACTTCACTGCATCCTTCTTGAGCCTATAGACATTCTTCGTGCCTGAGTGTTGAGCATCAACATCAAATTGCCATGGCCGCCCGAGCAATAGGTGACACGCATCAATGTCTACAACATCACAATAGACCTCATCTTTGTACTGGCCAATCGAGAAAGGAACCTTGCATTATTCTGTTACTTAAATTTCTCCAACTGCTTTGATCCATCCGATGGTGTATGGACTCGGATGCTTCTTTACCGACAGCTGCAACTTTTTCACAGTTTCCTTTCCAATAATATTTTTTTGACTACCACTATCAATAATCAAGTTAAACAGTGTATTATTAACTGTGCACCTGGTATGTAATAGTTTATTCCATTGAGTGTCATCCTCCTGCTTAGGAGCCAGCATCAGTTTCCTCACCATGTACACAAATCTTTCATCTTCATATTCACATTCTTCTCCATCTGGGCAGCAATAGACTTCATCATCTTCTTCTCCAACGGTGCTTTCCTGCTCCACTAATTCACTGCCTTCCACCTTGGACAATCACTAGAGCGGTGACCTGCCTCATTACACTTGAAGCACTTGACAACTGTAGGCTTCCCATAAGGATTAGGATTTCGACCAGCTATTTTCTCAACAAGCGGTTGTTTTCCTGTTGCTTTATCAGCCACTGTGATGCGGAACTAATATGCATGCGATTATTTTTTTATGTTTTAGGGGTTGGATGAGGTGGTTAAATCCTGAATATTAGATCAAAATATGATGTAGATAATTCTATATGAATTTTAAAAGCTATGCATGCAGATCAGGACCTAGGAAAGCAGCAAAGAGGGATCGCACTCAAAGATAGAGGACCAGTTCTTTTGGCCAGGATTGAAAAGGCATGTTGCACATATTGTAGCTAGGTGTAGAACTTGTACTGTTGTAAAACAGCAGAAGCAAAACACTGCTCTCTACACACCTTTACCAGTGCCTGATCGCCCTTGGCAGGACCTAAGTATGGACTTCGTGTTAGGAATACCTAAGACCCAGAAGAAACATGATTCTATCTTTGTAGTTGTCGATAGGTTCTCTAAGATGGCTCACTTCATCCCTTGTTCCCAGATCTTTGATGCGTTTAGAGTAGCCAAGCCTTTTTTAGATCATGTGGTTAGACTCCATAGCCTATCCAAGACCATTATATCTGATAGGGATGTTAGGTTCACCAGTTATTTCTGGAAAATCCTGTGGCACCTGTTAGGGACCAAGCTTAAGTTTTCTACAGCCTACCACCCTCAAACAGATGGCCAAACTGAAGTGGTGAACCGTAGTTTAGGAAACCTCCTTAAATGCCTGGTAGGTGAACATACTGGAACTTGGGATCTATTGTTGCCTAGAGCAGAGTTTGCCTACAACAGTTCAATAAATAGGACAACGGGTAAGAGTCCTTTTGAGATAGTTCCTGGGTGCAAGCCTAATCGCCCCATTGATCTGATTCCTTTACCTATTCATGCACGAGTCTCAGAGTCTGCAGAATCATTCGCACAGCATATTAGAGACTTGCACAAGGACATTAACCAAAAGATTAACCTAAGCAATGAAACTTATAAAAAATTAGTTAATTCCCGAAGAAGGATCAAGGAATTTGATGTAGGAAATTCTGTCATGATTAGGCTTAGGCCTGAGCGATTCCCATCTGGGACCGTTAAGAAGCTTCATGCTCGTGAAGCCGGATCTTTTAAAGTGTTAAAGAAGGTTGGATCAAATGCCTATGTATTAGACTTGCCTTTGGATATGGGCATTAGTTCTACCTTCAATATTACAGACCTGGTTGAGTACAGGGAACCGGCATCGATACTTAATGAGGCTTTTGGACCTATCCCTTCTGTTGAGAGTGATCCTTACCCAGAGTGTCCATCAATTAATTGGCCTGAGACAGGAGAACGGTTCGAGCATATCCTGGACGATCAAGCCATTACGACTCGGGGCCGCGGCTATCAATGCTTCCTGGTCCAATGGCAAGGCCGGCTAGAGTTGGACGATTCGTAGATTTCTCGAGAGGACTTGCAATGCCTCTACCCAGACATTCTCGAGAGATATGTGAGCCAGCCTGATCTGCACTCGACAAGGTCGAGTTCCTCCCATCCCGGGAGAATTGGTGCGGACACCAGAGGCACCAGAATAAGATAGAGGCTTCTCAACCCTCTGTGGATCACTTAGCTACTTTCAAGACCATTGTAATAAAGCTTAGTTCATCTAAGTTGTCTTTATTTGAGTCATGTATTAGTTAGTTCATGATGAGCTAGTCCAGTCCAGTACTAGTCAGCTCATGTTGAGCTAATTTTATTTTTCTAAGTCCTGTCCAAACACACTGATGACTTAAGACCACATCATACAAGTGAAGACCAAGTCCAATCAGATTGAAGACATGGAAGAATAGCCCAAGTCCAACCTAGCTTGAAGATTTGAAGATCCCAGGAGGAGAAATCAGAAACCCTGAAGCCCTGGACCAGCCGGAAGCAAAGTTGGGCCAGCCCAGGCCCAGGAGAGAGCTAGGGCGCCAAGAGCTTATGGTGACCACCCTTGGTCGGCCACTTAGAGTCACCCTCTTGGCCGACCAAGGCAAAGAGAGAGGGAGAGATTGTAGGGATTTTTTTTACCCTCGGTTTTCTTATTTTCTAGCTAGGGTTTGGGTGGGAATAAGACTCCTATGTAATTACTTATGTATCCTTACTTGGAGCCCAAGGCTATGGGTCTATTTAAAGAATCCTAGTCTCTTGTATGAGAGCAATCTTTGATATATAAAATTCTAATGAGTTCTTCTCTTGCTGTGTGCCTCCCTGTTGTGTGCATTAAAGGATCCTGAAGTCCTGCCAAAGTGCTGCCCAAAGAAACCCTAGCCGACCAACCTCCTTCAAGCCTTTTCTTCCACACACCTCTTGCTATTTTTCTGAGATTTTTTCTTGTTTCCCACCTTATTTTCTCACCCCTGACGGTTGTTTGCAGGTCCCTGAGTTCCTACGAATCCAACGACTCCAACCGGGCCGCAATCAGACCACCGAGTAGAAAGCCAGGAATCCACGAGTCTCCGGCTTGATTTTCCAGGCCGCATCCATCGAGGAACGAGTGATCTCTTTGCTGCGATCTTCACCAAGTGCATCAGACGTTGCTAGGTACACCCCCTCTACCACCAGTAATTTTATTGTAGGAGAACTAGCCTTAACCGAGGCTTCTCAGCCCCGGCGATCCCTCTTTGCTGCTTTCCTAGGTCCTGATCTGCATACGTAGCTTTTAAAATTCATATAGTATCTACATCATATTTTGATTTGATATTCAGGATTTAACCACCTCATCCAACCCCTAAAATACAAAAAAATAATCGCATGCATATTAGTTCCGCATCATCTGGTATCAGAGCGGATATGGGTATTAGTTCTACCTTCAATATTACAGACCTGGTTGAGTACAGGAAACCAGCAGTGATACCCAGTGAGGCTTTTGGACATATCCCTTCTGTTGAGAGTGATCCTTATCTAGAGTGTCCACCAATTAATTGGCCTGAGAGAGGAAAACGGATCGAGCGTTTCCTGGACGATCAAGCCATTACGACCCAGGGCCGTGGCTATCAACGCTTCCTGGTTCGATGGCAAGGCCGGCCAAAGTTGGACGATTCATGGATTTCTTGAGAGGACTTACAACGCCTCGACCCAGACATTCTCGAGAGATATGTGAGCCAGCCTGATCTGCACTCGACAGGGTCGAGTTTCTCCCATCTCGGAAGAATTAGTGCGGACACCAGAGGCACCAGAATAAGACAGAGGCTTCTCAACCCTCTATGGATCACTTAGCTACTTTCAAGACCATTATAATAAAGCTTAATTCATCTAAGTTGTCTTTATTTGAGTCCTGTATTAGTCAGCTCATGATGAGCTAGTCCAGTCCAGTACTAGTCAGCTCATGTTGAGCTAATTTTATTTTTCTAAGTCCTGTCCAAACACACTGAAGACTCAAGACCACATCATACAAGTGAAGACCAAGTCCAATCAGATTGAAGACATGGAAGACTAGCCCAAGTCCAACCCAGCTTGAAGATTTGAAGATCCTAAGAGGAAAAATCAGAAACCCTGAAGCCCTGGACCTGTTGGAAACAAAGTTGGGCAAGCCCAGGCCCAGGAGAGAGCTAGGGCGCCAAGAGCTTATGGTGACTACCCTTGGTCGGCCACTTAGAGTCACCCCCTTGGCCGACCAAGGCAAAGAGAGAGGGAGAGATTGTAGGGATTTTTTCTATCCTGGGTTTCCTTATTTTCTAGCTGAGATTTGGGTGGGAATAAGACTCCTATGTAATTACTTATGTATCCTTACTTGGAGCCCAAGGCTATGGGTCTATTTAAAGGACCCTAGTCTCTTGTATGAGAGCAATCTTTGATATATAAAATTATATTGAGTTCTTCTCTTGCTGTGTGCCTCCTTGCTGTGTGCATTAAGGGATCCTGAAGTCCTGCCGAAGTGCTGCCCAAAGAAATCCTAGTTGACCAACCTCCTTCAATCCTTTTCTTCCACAGGCCTCTTGCTATTTTCCTGAGATTTTTTCTTGTTTCGCATCTTATTTTCTCATCCCTGATGGTTGTTTGCAGGTCCCCGAGTTCCTACGAATCCAACGACTCCAACCGGGCCGCAATCGGATCACTGAGCAGAAAGTCAGGTATCCGTGGGTCTCTGGCTTTGTTTTCCAAGCCGCATCTATCGAGGACGAGTGATATCTTCGCTGCGATCTTCATCAAGCATTTCAGACGTTGCCAGGTACACCCCCTCTGCCATCAGTAGTTTTATTATAGGAGAACTAGCCATAACCGAGGCTTCTCAGCCCCGGCCATCCCTCTTTGCTGCTTTCCTAGGTCCTGATCTGCATGCGTAGCTTTTAAAATTTATATAGAATTATCTACATCATATTTTGATATGATATTCGGGATTTAACCACCTCATCCAACCCCTAAAATACAAAAAAATAATCGCATGCATATTAGTTCCGCATCACACTGCCTTCTCCACTTGGCTTGAAGCTTTTGGTTTTGCAAAGGATTTGTTAGAATCAGAATAATACTTACGAGAGGGTTCAACTCTATTCTTCTCTTGTAGCATCATTCAGCCTTCAAAACCATATTTTTGGCCTCAAATATGTCCAGCAGCATCTGAACTCCAATTTTATCTCGGATAGCTGGTTTTAATCCATCTAGGTACCTTGAGACTTGCTGGCTTTCCGACTCCATCAAGTTGTTGCATTCGAACAATCTAAAAAATTCTGCTGAGTACTCATGAACTATCTGGTTGCCTTGATGGCAACGTTGATACTGTTAGAAAAAGATCTGCTCATAATCTGGGGAGAAAATAGCTCCCCTCAAGAGCTATTTCATTTTGTACCAGTCTCTAACTGGGGCCTTGCCTTCTCTTCTCCTTCGATCTTTTAGTCGTTCCCACCAAGCAGATGCTCCTTCCTTTAGTCGGCAAGCTACGAATCTAACTTTCCTTTTTTCATGTATTTCCATATAATCAAAGAATCTTTCTACTTCGGCTAACCAATCCATAAAACACTCAATATTTAATTCACCATTAAAAATAAGGATATTTACCTTTAGCCAAAATTCATTTGGCCCCTAGGATATCGGGGTCAGCATACCCGGCTTCTACATAATCATCAAAATCTCCATTATCATCATCTGAATATGCCACATAAGCCTGACGCATATGCGAGTTTATCTCATTATCTGAATCTACCGCATAAGCCTAGCACCTACGCAGATTGGCAAGAACTATTCGGGCGATAGGCTGGCCGCGAGCAAAATCTCCAGCCTGATTCCTCTCGTCTCTTCGGTTCCTGTTGGCACCTCCCACCTGGAGAGCTTCGAGTCGATTGTTGATGGCCTCCAATTCACGTTCCAATCATATCAAATCTCTGACCAAGGCTCTGTGGTGTCGCCTCCTAGCAACGGATGGTTGACCAGATGGCCTGCATCCCCTATTCGTCGTCAGCTAGATGGTTATTATTGACTTCATCATGAGCTAGCATCAGATTAGGCGAAACCTGGCTCTGATACCACATGACACGGCATTACCGATAAAAAGGCTAATACACAATTAAGCCTTAGGAAAAAGAATTTTTCCAAGATGAAAGAACAACGCCCATTTGAAACTGAGTAATACTTCTATGTTATCCTCTCAGCCCTTAGATTTATATATATATATATATATATATATATATATATATATATAGCTGAAGTCTAGGACTAGAAAAGGAAATATGTTAATGACAAAATCATAATAAAAGGGAAAATAAGATAGGTCTACGATATTTCAGAATATTCAAGGAATATGCTGAGATGATGCCGAGAATATTCTGAAATATGCTGGGAAGATGCTGGGAATATTTTGGATAAATTGAAGGACAAGTCTTCCAGAACCTTTCTTTGACTTTGGATTTCTTCTGATGGTCTCTTTGGTCCAAAAAGTTTTAGACTACCCGTTCTACGTCATTTTAAATCATAATTACCCGGCAAAGTTTTAATAAGTTGTTTATCATTTTCAACCTCTCTTTCTTTTTCTCATTATTTCTTAGAGGGTAAATCTTAAAAGTGTGTTTACTTAATGTAAGAAATATAAAAATATATTAAAAGAGCAAATTTAGAATAAAACGGGGCTTAGTTCCCGTTGTTGCTAAAACTGTGTACATCAATACTAAAGAATAGCCAACATTAATGGCCCAAAAGTTCTACAAGGACAAACTTGAAGTTGTTGCCATATGTTTCTCTATTTTCATGATTGAAATCCATGAAAATCAATCAATTTTGGAGGTATAAGAAAAAATGCATAGCGTGCCGCCGGTGGAGTATGATGGCGTTTGGAGTTATTTTGAAATTTCAAGAACCATTGGATTGAGAATTTTCCACTTATTTCGAAAAAAATATTATAAATAAAATAAAATTCAAATGATAAAGGAAATCAAAAGATAAAATAAAGTTTATATTGATCTCAGATATCCTATTCATATGGTTTATTTGATTTAAATAATCTCTAAATAGTTATCTTCATTTTTTTCATAACATTTTTTCAAACGGATCCTGGTAGTATTTAATTTTCACATTTCTATGCTCCTCATGTATTTAATCTTTTTCCACCGGGCCCCTATTCATTTAATTACATAGAGTTTAAATAACCTAATATTTGTAAGTATTCTTAACTAGTATAATAGTTACTGATGCTTATATTTGGATATTCTTATTATTGCCTACCGCATAGTTCATTTTTGTGAAAATGGATAATGTTTTCTTTTTTCTCGCATCAAGATACTAGGAAGATGGGAGCCATTATTTATATTGGACACTTGACTTTGCTTTGGTGCCATATCGACTACTCTTGCCATACTTAATGGATGGTATTAATTTTCTGTTATGTTATGAGTTATGGTAATAGTAAATGAAAATGGATAATATTTTTTTCTCTCACATCGGGATAGTAGAAAGATGGGAACTATTATTCATATTAGATACTTGGCTTTGTTTTAGTACTATATAGACTACTCTTGCCATACTTAATGGCTAGTATTATTTTTCTTTCAGGTTATTAGTAGTGGTAATAGTTAATTAGCCATCATTCCAAAACTTTACTTCATTAAAATCACATTCTAAATCAATTTCTCTCACCCTCTGAGTATTAATCCTGATTACTTCAACCTGTACTTTTGATAATTTGATTTGCTTTTTTGTCAGTTTAAAATATTTTTTTCTAGCACTTCATAGCAACCTATAACCTTCATATAGAACCATATTCTTAATACTTCGACATGCTTTTTGGATAGTTCGATACTTTGGTTATCTTATACAACTACTTCCATCCAAAATTGATATCTTTCTAGTAATAACTGATTTAACAATTATGCATTTTATTTTATTTTATTATCCAGTACTTTAGCCTACTAATCAACTTAATCTATTGGCTGAATAATATAACCTATAAAAGGTATCCCTTTTAAAATTCTACTATTACTTTATCTATGCTAAATGACCTTCCAAGACTTGTTACCGATCGATCTTTGTATCTTAACCATTGGCATGAATATAATGCAAATAATATCATAACCTTAAGCTCGGTGTTTGGAACCAAATATTTATCACAATACTGGGAGTTATCACCATTACAACCAAAAGTTTACAGTTTGAATCCAAATTTCTATCCCTATACAAGGTGAGACGATTCAAATTCATGGGCTTCTAATTTTGAACTTTTCTTTTGGGTAAATTCTAATTTTGAACTTTCAAGGACATATAAGAGCATGAGATCTAACCTATGTACAACATTGAACCCACATTGACATCACTAATCCATGTAGATCATTGGAGATGTGCAAATAAAATATAGTTGGAGAAATTACCGATAGTCTAACCATAACCACACGAACAATATTTTTTGTGCTTATCATGGCACATCTTATACATTACCAGAAAACAAACACAGCAACTTTGGATTATACAAGACTTTGACAACTGTTGTACTACGAACAAAATAGCAAGCGGATTCTGATCATATATACACCAAGAAAATATGATGAGAATCGAACCCAGAGAGATGCGAAAATACCATCCAAGATCGATCTCGTGTACAGCACCGAGATTAATACCAGTTGAATGTCAGCATCCTCAAAATAGTCAAGGAGAAAATCTTGAAGCATTACTCATGATCCAAACAAAAGAACAAGCAAAAAAAGACAGGTTCATTAACTTCATAGACCAAACTAGAAGAATGCAGACAGTAAGTGCGCAGGACCCAGCTACAACTACCATGAGATCCTAACCACACATAGAGCCACTAGCATCAGGACAAGGCATTGGCCCCTGCATGTAATTCTCTCTGAAGGCCATTCATGCTATCCGCATTGATCATAGGCATCTTTCATGGGAAAAAAATAATGTAAACATGTGTAACATGTTCTGATCTCATGAAGAAAAGGATATATTTCAAGTATCAGATATTACATTCTAGGAATCCTACTAGGAAAATCTTCTCATAAAGTAACACAAGAATAATGTGTCAGTAATGGTGAGAAACAAGAATAAAAAAATAGCACTTGATTTCCAGTTTCTTTCTATCCAAATGGCATGCCAGAGGAAATGCATTACCTGCCATGCACTAACCAGGATTCAACTTTTTTTTTTTTTGGCAAAATTGATGCATCTGAGATGCTGATCAGAAGCAGCAGTAAAATTAGATATCATGTATAAATACCAGTAAGACCTGATGGAGACATTTTCAAGGGTGTAGAACGAGAGGTGGAAGCAGGAAACAAGTCTTAATTTTCATTTAACCACCACCAGAAGGAAAACAAAGTGAAACCAGAAAACATTTTATAATGGGAAAAACAAGTTCTGATTAACTAATGACCGTAACATGACAGGTAAGATATTTACCAGAAGTTGCTATCATAACTTATCACAGAGGAAAGAACGGCCATATGCTTATACTTGTAGGATAGAAATTTTACAATAAAAATCATAAACCATCAAATGCAAGCAAGATAAAGTAGAGTGGATTTACAACTTTCTTTTTGCATGTCCTGTCTCAAGGTACAAGCAAGGAACGCATGTTGACATGATTATCATTAATGATCATCTCACAAGAAAGAATACATATGAAGAGCAATTTGAAAATGTTTCTCTAAATAGAAATAAGATTTTGTCCAACATTACAATATGAACAAAAGGACCATTACCTGGAGTCCCAACATAAAGCTTTAATCTTTAAGTTTTGCAAAAAATGTTTATTTAAAATCTATAGTAAATATGGCAGACATTCTATAAGCACACATATAATGCTAACTTCAAGTGCTGCAGTGCCATGGCAAATGTAAGTAGGTATCGAAACACACCAGTTCTTTCCAACTCAACATAAATTTATCCAACAGGAAAAAAGCTTATACCAAAGGACAGGTGGGTTTAGTTTATAGAAAATTTGTCAGCATTTTAAAGTCAATGCGCAAGGTGAGTGAATATAGAGTCATGGTGTAGAAACCAGTAAACACAATGACCTTCAAGTTTGGGTGAATTGATGATTTCATTGACAAAATTTTCGAGTATGTGCTTGAAGACTACCATATGGGAAAAATTTGGATATCCAAGTTCATCCCTCATTCTAATCCTAATAACAGAGAGGTCAAATAACGTTTTAAAACACCAACCGTTGATATTCATATAATTTATAGATAGCTGGTTATGTGGATTCAACGAGAGACAAGAACGCTTGAACCCTTTCAAGCAGCATACAACTAAATGTGAGAGGGGAACCTCCTGAATCCACAAACGAAAAGAAAATCCCTATGCAATTTAAAAGACAGTTTACAAAAATAATAGCAACATTTTTACAGCATTCATATACATGGACTTTGTGACTCCCATCCAGACTCAGAATTGATTCCACTCTTTAAGTACACCCAAGAAGCTGATTCTGAGCTCTAGTTTTGCCTCCCACCAAATAAGTAACTCAAACTAGCCTCAAACCAATCTATAATCATTCAAATTAAAACTCATAAATGACCAATCATGCACAAGGCTCTCACCGATAACCAAAAATGCCACAACCAGAAAGGAGTCATGCTTGTTTCCTCATCTGAGAGGACTGGTTCTTGAGCCAAAATGTTCTTCTACCTCCTTCCTTTTGCTGAAAAAACATATGCAGTAAAGTGAAAAGAACCTTGCATTCATGAGTGACTTGAAACTACAGGGTTCAAAATCAGATGTGGCATTTGCCCGCATTTGCAAGATGGGCGGCCAAGTGTCTGATGACATATGTTACCTTGCATAGATGCAACATCAACAATAAACTATATTAACTTATCCTTAAAAAGAGCCATAACATTTTCAACATCTGTTTTTTACGCTTCAACTTGTTGCCAGCTTTAACTACGAGATGATCTGTGATCAAGTGAAGCATCGGCATAAATCACATTGGTATTCCAAGCTTGTCAAAATCTCCCTTCTTATCTAACAATGGACTATTCCACCTTCATCTTGACATCCTTATCAACAGTTAAAATCTGCTGGAATCTTCAGCTCTGCTCATTCTCAGAGACCTTGTGACATTACATGTGTCTGGACACTCCTCCATACATGATCTCAAATGAAGACTAACAAATTTGTTGTTTGTTATTGTTTTGAAAAACAAAAAGTTCTTTTCTCAGAAAACACAATGTCCATTATTTTCTTAGCAAGACACCTAACGATTTTTTCCCTGAATCCTGTTCAATACATGACATGCAAACCAGCTCAAGAAACTGTCACCATATAGAATAGATGCATCGAACATCACCAGAAAGCCTATAGAAATGGCAACAAAAACACATCATGCAATTGCAAAACTTTAAAGAAATGATATTTTCCATGTATATTTTTAGTTCTTGAGAATTCATCAAGAAAAAAGCATATGTTGAATACTTATCTTATTCTGTATGTAGGACTCAGCAGAAATTAACCATGTACATCTTCTTGAATCCTTGGTATAGAGTTAAAAATTTAAGCAAAATTGAGGCACAAAAAGTACTAGTCCCAGGTAAGTGAAAAAACAAGTGGCAGTACATACCTTACCAACAGTTTGTAGCAGAGCGCACCCAGCCAGAACACCCTTGGCCTTGGTATGGCCATTTTTAGCTCCCCACTTGTGCATGGTGCTTCAAATGCTTGGATCATCCTTAATTTATGTGTTACATCTTTTTATTGCAATTTAACATGTGTTTTGTAGTGTAACATATACTTTCACATAACTATTTTTCAAAAAAAAAAAAAAATGAAAAACTATATTTTTGCATTTTACAGTTTATATAATGTCAGATTCTGCAAATCTGGAACTTGGAGAGCTTTCCAATGCCTCTCACCATCTTGGAGTTGGGATTATATCTATCCATCTCAACACAAAGCTGTTTGGCTTAGATCTGCCTTGATCCAGAAAAATATGAGTGGTCCAGGCCCAGTTTAAAGATATTGGTGCATATCAAGTCCCCATGTACCAGTTCAAGGTTGGTGTGGCATGCACCGGCTGATACACCGATAAATTTAAACCTTTAAAGACTATAAATGTGCATCAAGCCTGGTCTTTCGATTAGCTTGTAGTTTCATGTCTATTTCTGAAGTAATCCCCTTTTCTACCCTGGCCCTTCACAATGACAGTGGAGGAGCCAAACTTGCACATCCATGAAAGTACTCTATAACTCTGCACTCAAAGTTTGAACAAGAAGAGTCTATTTCTCCCTCTTACACACATTCTCTCTCTCAAACACCTGACTCCATACACTGATAACTGATGATCCGATCTACCACACTTCAAATCTATTAATCCTTGTCTCCTTAGGACTCATGCTAAACCACACTTCATTCTATTCTGTTCATCATCTTATTTTCTTTAAACCAATAACAACCACCGCCAGCTTCCTTATCGCCTTAATCATCATATCCACTAAAACCTAAAACTCGATGAAACTATTTAGATAAATAAATAAATAAATCTAATTTAAATTCCAACGTTACATGCAACATACTGTAGAAAGATATGGACTTGATTCTTAAACATTTTCTTCTAAATGATTAAAGATTTTAATAATATGTTCCAGGAGAGCTTAAGATGAAACATGCAGACCCTGGACCTGTATAGGCAAGGCTATGTGTGAATGAATTTTTACAGTGGAAAATTCTGTAATGTGTAAAATGCTCAACATAAGAACCTGAGTTTTATCTGATTGCTCATGTGCTGCCATCATTAGGGTGAGAGAATAGATATTATAACAAATTATCTACATTGCAAGTTCATAGATAGTTGAGAAAAGATGAGAAATGTGCAGTGGAATTCTTGCTGTGGACCTGTACATGGTCAGACATGATTTTGTTAAACGTACGATGAAGTATAAGGGTTTGTGATTATCTGATTAAATTATAAACACATGATAAAGACTTCAAATGTAATAGGGAATTTGTGCTCTTGGGTCAACTAACAAAACCAACGGAATACTTAGACAATATCATAAAAAACAACATCATATAGCAAGTGCTGTTTATTTTCTCAATAAACCATAGACAACTTGGCTGCTATTAGTTAGTATTGTTTCCAATAAAACAAAAATAATAATTAATTATGGAATGTGAAAGAAGCATCAAACATTGTTTCAAATGATGAACAAAAACTTGTAAAATAAAACTACTGTAATTCTATCCTTGATAATTTGGAATCTCTGTTTAGACTTCATTATCATCAGGACAAACTAACTTACAACTACTGACAGAATGCTGCTACCTGTTATAAATTGACAAGTATGGAACATGAAAGCATGAAATTTCATCTCAAAAATACCGTAGAAAAAAATAGCATATAACTTTTTATTAAAGCAAAAAAATGTAAACATGCTTGTTCTTTTGACCTTTGATCATATTTTTGATTTGGTGATAATCATTAAGGAGATTCCTCTGAGAATACGAGACAACCAATAACTGTGCAAAGCATTTCATCTATAGAATACAAAACATGGACTTGACATATTCTAATGCCCTTTTGTCCTTAAAAAAATCATGAAGCAGAAAATCATGAAGCAGCTTTCTTGGAGTTATAAAAGCTAGGATGGTGAATAGATTCACAACCCTGCATGAAAAGCATCAATGTAGTAGGTTTAAAAACCAATCTTAACAGCTTGTGCTTGAAAGGAAAGATCTAGTAATGTAAGTGATTTGATAGGGCAGAAACGCCAACTACAACAGCACCAGCAACCGCCACCAAACATGTTCCCCTCACAATGGTGCTTGATATGGAATCAGGAAGGCTGCATCAAAGGGTTAAGAGTACTTCTAGCAAAGATTTGTAATATGAGATATAAATATATCATCAAACCTTGTGAAGCCATTCATTATTCAGCTCTGAGTCTCCAATTGTTTTAAACATAAGAACCACCTTCATTTTCATTTCACCTTTTGGTAAGTTTGTTTCTCTGTTCTTAGTAAGCAATTTGTACGACAATGCTTCCAAAAATAACAATGGCATGAATAGCAATCCACCCCATCACATGCTTTCCAGTAGAGATCACATATTGGATGCAAATTTCAGTTGTGTCCTGTCATGAATTTGTCTAAGCAATTCAATAAAATATTTTACCCAATGTTTTGCATTAAATATCTGCCATTGATAAATGTTGAGCGTATTATTCCTCTCACTTAATATTCAAAGATAATCTTACACAATAAGTACAGGCTGGTAACTAGTGGCACATACATGGCCCCTCTGCAACTAAAACTTGGTCTTTGCACAAACACGATTAAACCTGGTCCTATAAGTAACGTCCACTTGTTCACACTCAAATAATTGGTCATCATGTTGCTTATTATATGCTTAACTATGTCATCCTCACATGTATTTATCATTTTTTTTCAAGAGCAATCAAAATAAGAATATTCCATTTTACCCCACTAGTAGTGCTTTCCCTATTTTCAGTCAGAAGATGTCTTTCTCCTCTGGGAGCGATGTTTCACAAACTCTGAGTAATCCCGAATAAGTGGAAGTTTGCCACGGATATAACTTTCATCTATTATCTGGTATCAGGCACTGTTTGCAGTCAACACCCATATAGCTGCAAACACAGCTAGAATGATACCATACAAGCCTGCTTGCACTGGAAAAATTGATTTAATCCTGCTGTCTCCCAAATGCTTCCTGATCCTAATTATATTGAATGTTTTTGCTGTTATTGGTTTCTTCTCACACTATTTAACTCCTTAATGTAGCAAGTTAATGTGATTGATCTGAAAGTTGGTTTCTTGAATTGTTTATCAACCTATTTCTGTTTCCAAATATTTCATCCATAGTCCAAAAGATAAATTTTCTGATTTGCTTGTACAAGATAACCATGAAAATCACACATAAGTTGGCTCCATCAAATCTATGTAAATTGTCAAATTTGCCAAGCTAATTTAGTTTGAAGAAGATGTAACATCAGGATCTAAGATCAAAATCTGCTTGCTATTACAAAATGATAATTTACAGGTGAACCTGCATGCATAACATTATAACAGCCCCATAAATTTATGAAGGTTTACAAAATCTTTTCGCATTTCATATATCTGGAAAATTGCAATGCCAATCAACCAAACTATGATTTTTTATCACACATGACCATGAAAAATCCAGAGAATCAATCCACGAGTTGTTATTTACTCCAGAGATGATATCTGATATATTTAATGGCAATCTCAAGGATAACAAAATTCTATTCTGTAAGCCATCTCTAAAATACCTTGGTTTTGTGGTTAATACCAGATCAACATTGGTATTACATCTGCCCAATTATTCAACATTGGTAGTCAATTTCTAGAAAAGAATATTTATAATCTAATATTATTTCTCTCTCTAAAACTCAGTTCCTCCAGGTTGTTATCAATGGAGAAATGTTGAAGTGCTTTTGCTTCTCCCATTTCTTCATAATAGTTGACCAATAAATGCACTGATAGTGCAAAAAGTCAATTAAACATGCAGAAATACTTGAAAAAAAAAGAAAAAGAAATTACAATGCTGTATCAGAACACATTTAATTTGAAAATCAGATAACCAATCAAAAGCAGTTCCACATGGTCTTTCTAAGATCATTACTCATGGACAAATATTCAATAGTTCCTCTTTAGCAATTGTAACATAAGACCACTACATCTGCATAGTCTATTGCTGACTTGAAATCTCCTCCAATATCATCTAGCTCACTGAACCTCTACTTTATCAAAATCTTGACATCTTTTAGAATTGCTATGGTAATCCCATCAAAACCACTTGACCACACTCTCTCTCTCCCCCGCCCCGCACCCCCCCCCCCCCCCCCCCCCCCCCCTTCTCCAAGGAGTTTTGGCTATATACTGTTCTCATCTTGCTATCTCATTAATCATCCCATTAACCTAACCCCTACTGCACATTTTTTATCTCTCCAACTAGTAATAGTATAAAAAATCACAAAAATCATTATCCCATTTGATCCGAAGAGAGCAATTGTTTTGTTCAATCAGATGCCTCTCTAACAATAAAGTTCATGTGAACCTTCTTCTAAAAGAAAGGAACGAAAGAAAGAAGTAAAAAACATTTACCATTCAACTTTCTCTTGATGTCCCCTTCTTGTTTTAAATCCAAATACCTATCAATGTCAAGATTCAAAATTCCTTCCATTCATTCTAAAAGCTTCTATTTCTCAAAGATAGTTTTCAATAATTTACTTCATTTCTAGCTTTTCCATGGCCTTGCAGCTAGAAAAAGGATAGCTAAAGTTGTTGCATATCGTAACCATAACCATCAACCCCGATCCTAAATATTTGGAGTCAGCTTCGATTATTTAGGGATAAGCTTTGATGTTATTTCAAGCTTTTGTTGCATGGGCTCATCAAAATATGAAATACTGAGTTGCATTCTGTTTAAACTTAAAAGGTAATTTATCTCATCTTTCCACCACAGGTTCCACTATGTATGGTATCCGGACGAGATACCTCTAGCTTTAAACAGCACTCCTCCAGATATCAATGAACATCCTTGGTTGTTATGCACTAAGTGATGAGAACATCAAGCAATTCCCTGGCCTTGGTGCAATGTCACAACTTCTTATAATTAATTAAAGCCCATTATAATAATCCAGTTTGGATAATCCACCTACCTGACCGCTAAAACCCCTAAATGACACCAGAAAAAGTTACATACATTTCTTCAAGAATCAAATAGCTTACCTAGAAACTCTTTCACAGGGGTACCCTAGGTTTTGCTGCTTGTGTCTTTTGTCCTGGTACCCTCAGTTTTAGTGTCTCGGCTCTGGGGTTCTTCTGCATAGTTATTTGCCACTCATGACTTTAATACAGCTTCTGCTCCTCATATTACCCCCCCCAAAAAAAAAAGCTTACCTAGAAACTCACTCTTTCCAATCCATAAACTTATAGACTCTATTGACATACCAAAGATAACTATCATCTTTATTCTGAAAAAAAGACAAGAATAGCTTTTATAACTAAAGGTTTTAAAACTTCAATGCAAGAATTTATTAACTTGGATATTGTAAATGCACTGGAGAATTATTTTACACTCAAGCTTTCTTCCCACATGCTTGCTGGTCGCAATATATTGAATAAAAATATACCAATGAGTACTGATATATCCACCCAAACCAGATCAACTCATTAAGTAATGCACATTTTCATTTGTAGCTCTTTTGAAACTACCATAAATAACTCTCCAAAGAGCACATAAACGAACTCAACATAATACCTTTCCCCAAAAAGGAAATGAAACATTGAATACAAAGTATCAAGTAGAATACTAGCTAACCATACCTTAGAGGCAATTTTATGTCTGAGTTTTTTTTAGGAATGTAGACCCAATTTCTTTTGGCCCCCACTCTGGGTGAGTGCAACTTAAAATCCCATAAGATTGCTAACCCTTGGATGCCCTTTAAAATATAAGCTTGTCATTCATTCAGGCCTATAATCCTCATCATCATTGCTCAAAAACTCCTCTTAATTCAAATGTGCCAGCATTACAACTCAAACTACCCACAAATTCCTCTGAACCATCACCTCCGCCATCAATACTTGACTTATGCAATACAAACAATAGCAACATGATCCCAATCACCATTATATGCATGACTGTGGACAGCCCCTCACCCTCCCTCCCAACACCTGATTTGAAGGGGGGAAGAGAGAAATAGTTTATGCACAGATGCATGCATGGGTGTATGTGTGTGAGTGAAGGGGAGAGAGAATTTACAATAGGAAAGGTACCTTTGTGTCTGTGAGCACCATAAAAGCAGCTACACTTGCTGCAGCCATTAAATGGTCTGCAACAATACTTATAAATTTGATGAAGTGATTTTAAAACCCAACACCTCCGCTGATTGTTCCCTAGATATGGGATAGGTGTCAAGTATCCTAAATAATCAGATACAGAAACTTGAAAAAAACTGACATGAGGAGACCCATTGTCCGGGATTTGCATGTTTCAACACATGCACAAAAGAATATAATATTGAGATTATAAGACATTGAAATAGGCCAAACTAGGCCAACACCAGTCCATAAGTACGTGCACAGCACCAGTGGCGTCTCTGTTAGGATCACATGATAGCTGATAGCAAACTATTAAAATCTATTACATAATGAGAGGAATAACTACCAAAGAAAGGGAGGAAAGGAAGACAATGGACAGCCAGTTTTTGAAGCAAATCATGCAAAGAAATCCAAAAAAAGGGAGAAGAATAGGAGATTAAGAAGCCTGGTTTCCAATTAACAGAAATGGCGGCAGCAGTATTTTATTTTATTTTATTTTTGGGGGCAAGCCGGGGGGGGGCGGGGGGGGGGGGGGGGGGGGGGCGGGGAAGGACATACCAGTGCCTTAGATGAAAATTTATAGGAGGCAACAAGGAGAAAGGTTTGGAGGAGAAGGGGAGGAATTAGGTATCTGCTCGTTCTACCTTCCTTTCTTCATGGCTTCATCAAGCAATAAGAGAGGATGGGAATCCGGCAAGCAACAAGACACTAGTACAACACCAATTCCTTTGCTTTTTGTGCAGACAAAAGTACCAGTAAATTCAAACTATTAAAAATGTAGGTGCAAGCAAGCATGGACAGTTAATACCATAAAACACAATATTAAGGTAGCATGCCACATCCAGCATTGCTTGTCCTGATCCTGATAGGGACATGGGAAAAGAATTCCAAAATCATCATTTCAAGATATCACTGCATCTGCCCTTAAGGTCTCATTGCCCCCATGATAATATCATCAACATATGACAATATTAAACCTCGTGCAATCAGGAAAAAATAAAACATAACCAACCGATATGTATCAGTTTCTCTCTCTATTTATAAGAAGATGAAAAATGCCCACTGCATATTACAAGTGCTTTTCTAGAATGAGCTTTCGACTCTTGGATCCCTCAAGCATATGAATTGGCTTTTCCATTCACTCGCAAAAGAAGAGAGAAAGGTCAGATCTTTGAAAGAGTTTGCTAAAGTCTAACCACTCATGAGCTGAACTTGACCAAGTATCATTTCTCTAAACTTGTCACCTAAAACCAAATTTGTCAAAGACCCCTTTTCTTTCCTTATCTACTTTAAAATCTCATGAATATTGCCTATCTCACTAGAAGATGACTGCACAAAGATAAGAGAATCTGCCAAAGCACTGTTGATCCCTCATAAGACTCTTAATCTTCTAACAAGGGAAAGTCTCCTCAGACCTGAGATGGATTAGAAAGTTCTCACCACAACCCAAACTAGCACAGTTAGAAAAATATAAGGTCACCACAACTACCACCCACCAAAAAAAGAAACAAAAGCAATGACAACTTACTAACCTGCCACACTCTCTCTTATTGTTTCTTTTCAAATTTCATGTGTATAAAAGTACTACATCATTTCCTAACCCCTTCCACATTTACCAAATTCTTGCTCTAACATCCAATACATGATTGGTTGACAAAATTGATGCAGTATCTCTGGTCAGTTCCTTTCAGTGACTATGCTGTTCCATACACCTCAACTACAAACCCCATCCTATGTAGACATTTTCCAAGCAAAGCTGCATACACTTACTCATGAATCATACCCATGACAACTTAGTTTTACAGAACCTTTCTAAAGTTCCTAAATTATTCATGGTCGCTCTTTTTGAAAGATAATTTCCGATATCTTTTCAAGAAAGCCTCGATAAGGAACTACAAGAGAATGTTACCATCACCAAGCAAATCAACAACAAATACATAGACGGCCAACAATACAAGGGCTAAAGAAAAGTCTGAAAAATTGAATATTAAAAGCCTAACATTTACCAACTTCCTTCACCAACTACACATGTTCCTAGATCAAGAGTTTTATGGATGATGTGGGAGTTAGTTCAGGGCATGTGCTAGAGATAGTCTGAATAAGCTAAAATATCATTGAAATAACCACATCCTTGGTACAGGAAAATTTTCATTAAACACACAAAAATACATACACAGAGAAATATGCATGACATAAAGCAGTAACTATTGAATTGAAGAAGATAATATATTCTTGTTCTCATCTTTTTGTGATCCAGAATGTCATCATAATATTATATTATCCTTTATTTCTAGATTTAGATTTCTAGATCAATCAATAAGATGTATGAAGAGTTGGGAAAGATGAATGCAAGTTCTAGAGTTAGATGCTTGTCAAACAAGCATAAGATTTAAAATAAATAATTTTTTTAAAAAAAAGAATCAATGGCAGCATAATTCAATGTTCCACCTAACTTGCACCTCCCTTGAACCTATCTGTATGCATGTGCGAGTTCTTTTTCATTGCTCATATCAAGCCAGTATCATGTTCACAAAGCATGAAGAGTACAATGAGCAAGAATGAAAAAACCCATTCTAAAAGTTAAGAAACAAAGTTTGGAATCCAAAGCAGCATCCACATTATCATCCTTAGCATCCAACATCAAAATTAAGAAAATAAGGATTTTGGGATCAGAATTAACTCCTGAAATCATGTATAGCTAATTTAAAAAGAAAGCACTATTATTAAGTAAACTGATGTCATATTGAATTTCACACTACTCCAGTGATTTAACTGGTTCTAACTTCTAAGACAAGTTAAACCAGTCTCTTCCTCCTCCACTTCAAAACCTCTGCTACAACTTCGCACATTCTCTACCAAGGCCAGCTATTTCAAAAACTTGACCAGACAATAAAAGCAGACACATTCAAAACATCCAACAAACTGAACAAAGTATCATATCTTAAAGCAAGGGACAGTATTAATTTAAGAAAAACTTATATTGAGTGAATTTGTACAAAACAGAGGAACACCAACCAACCATTTCAGGTTTGCAATTCCCATCTCGCTGCCAGTTTAAAAAGTTCTCTTTTTCCCTTTCAACAACATTCTTGACAGAAACTCTCAGAAGAAGCCCTTCTTGAGCTTCTGGATGGCGCAGTACATCTTCCTTCTTGATCCCACTGCATTGATCCCCATGTCCTTCAGGTCTTCAAGAGTCAGGAATGGTAGCACGTCATCATCCACCTCGTGAATCTCGAACACCGGTGCATACCGGCCAAGCCCCAGCCGGTTCAGCCACGACCGGACCCCGCCATCCTCGTGCCATCCGCACTGTCCATTCTGGTTGTCCCAATCCCCACCCTGGGTCTCCGACGGAAAATCCCCTTCCACGGCATCAGTTGTCGGATCCATATCCCTACTGTCGGAAACCCTAACCCTAACTCCCGCCGCTGCTCTCGGGCTCTCGGAGTCCTCCCGCCGGAGATCGTCGAACTCCCGGTACACCTCTTCGCCAGCGTCATCCCCGCCGCTCGTCTTCAGGTCGACGGCCTCCATTCCCTCTTCGACCTTGGAGGTCCAGACCGACCTTGCCCGCCTCGCGATGGCCCGCCGGGCCTTGGCATCCCGGACCCCCCGGCGGATCGCGACGGCGAGGGGCTCCTGGTTCTCGTCGACGGGGAGGAGGACTCGGTCGTCGGCGGGGTCGTCGCGGGGCTCGTCGGGGCCGAGCGTGGTGAGGGGGCGGGTCTTGGAGAGGGGCTTGGAGGGATCCCTGGGCGGAGGGGGGTGACGGGGGTGGTGGTCGCCGGCGGCGGAGGCGGAGGAAGAGATCTTCCACTGCTTGTTGCGGCGGGGGTGGGGCTCGGAGGGGATGGCTGCGGGTTGCTCGCCGATGTCGCCTAGGCGGACGCTGGGGCGGCGCTGCCGCTTGGTGCCCGGGACGAGGGTTTCGCCACCAGCGGCGGAGGCGGCAGCGACGGTGGACGTGGAGGCAGCAGCGACGGTGACGGCGGGGTCGGCGGCAAAGGCGGCGGCGGCGATGCAGACGGCGCCGTTGTTGGGGGCCTCCGGCGGCTGGGGGTCCGCCATTCGAGCTTCGGATAGGGAGCCGTGGAAACGGGGAAGCGAAAAGGGGAAACGGACGGAGGAGAAGAGGTTGGGGAGAGCGCACAGTGCCAGCGGTGAGGGAAGGTTGGGGAGGCGCAGATGGAGCTGGAGATGGAGATGGGGTTTTTATTTTTTTAATTTTTTTAATCTTCCTGGCATTTCTTATCCATATCTGTGGGTGCCGCGGTGGGCTTTTTTGTGTGGGTTCGTTTTATTTTGTGTTGGGTTCTGGAAACGTGGGTGCGGAGGTAATCAGGATTTAGGTCTTGGTTTCTCAGGTGTAAATTACATTTTTACAGCAAAAAGAAAATGACTTTTTAATCGACTACTTCTGGTAGTCATTTACTCAAATTACCCAAATATTCCTGCTACTTAGTAGGAAAAAAAAAAAAAAAAAAACTCGAATAATCTAGTTATTGAAAGCGTAGGATAAAGATTTGTTTTCTTTGATAAATAATATGAGATCCATTGTATTTAATGTATATATATATATATATATATATATATATATATATGGTTTTTTTTATCATGGAATATTTGAGATGAAGTTAACATCAAATACTCATCTCAAATTGATGTAAGAGGGCAAATAATTTCGGAGAAAACTCCAAAAGAAACCATGGTTAAAGGCAATAAAAAATCTTCAAGGATTTATAATCCAAAAAAAAAAAAAAAAAAATCAAGATTTCATATGTGTTGGTCCATGGTTGAGCCTAAAATTCTTGGAGGAACACCAATGAGGACTCAACCCAAATTCACTGACTTGTTATCCACAATATCCTAATCCATTTTCATACTCCCAAGTAGAAACCGCCTAAAGAATTGCACACTGCAAGTTATTGCAGTTTAGGATGTGGCCCATGCTTAGCTTGTACAAATTAAATTCTCAACTAACCCATGCCAAATATTAGATTTGCAAAACTGCACCTGTGAAATTACCAACTTAGGCTTGCCCAAGCTTATGCCAAGATGTCTAGTGGGGATTGCAGTAGAGAAAACTATCAAAACCAAACCTAAGACATGTAACATTACCCCATCTAACCTACTTGATTAATGGGATGGATTGGGTCACAAATGGCATGATTAACTTGCTAGCCTAACCTAACTTTACTTAAACTCCATACGAAACAATTAAAATAACAAAGGCCCACTTAATATATCAAGTAATGTTAACCCGTTAATTTCATGTCTAATTAATATGTTGCTATATATAATATTTATAAACATTAACATTTGATTGTATCCATAAGTTGCCGGTGTTTTGGAGGGAATGAAAAAATCCAAAATTCCCTCTATCAACCAAACTTCTTCTCTGCATAATTTTTTTAAAAAAATTATCTTTTTAATTCCACATTGGATAGGAGAAAATTTGAAAAAAAGGATTTATATTGAAAACATTTATCTTAGGCTTTGTCATGTTTTGGGCCATTTATCGTATACGTGCATGACCTGATTTGACTTGCATGCGAACACATCAGTGTAAGGCGGGGCATATATTTTATTTCCTTGTTTTAATTTTTAATCATTTTTTCTTATTTATTTCAGAAGTAGCCATTGTTTAATATTAAATGTCGATTACTTATTCGTCCATTTGTAGATTAATCATTGGATTTATGTTTTTGCCTATTAACCACTTAATTACCTGAATATATTACTTGTTTAATGTTCTAGCTTTGGATTAACCCAAACAACAAGTTTCTAGACCTATAAATAGAGCCCATGGTAGGGATTAAGGCAAGATAAGAAATATGCTCTCTCTCCTCTTCTAAACCTCTCTTTTATTCTAAGTAATTTTCTCTCCTAAGCTCTATCCTATTTTTATCTTTCAGCTACTACTGGATTGAAACTATGTCATCCTTTTTCATGGTCATGTTTGTAAGAGAGGTCTCTAGTTGTATCTTGAGATAGAGTTCTTGAATCTAATCCTATACAAGAATTATGAATCAATTTAAAATAATGTGCAGCACATTTTTAGACAAATTATTTCATCTATTTTTTGTAAGTATTTTAAACATTAATTTAACAATTGATTCCTATCGTTAATCCTACTGAATCATAATTGACTATTACAGAATACGGATTTACTATGCATTCCTAACATCCTAAAGCAAAACCCTTTCCAATTACAATTCAAAGTTTAAACAATATGCAAAACTTTGGCATCATAGTTTAACAAAAAAAATTATATATGATTTATTTAATTCTTATGTAATTAGTTCTAGTAATTATAGTAGTTATGTCAAAGTTTTCTGCAAGCTAGTCTACTGAAATTTAATTTTTCTATGTTATTTTAATTAAACATTACATTGGTTTTTGAATTAAAATCTTTATTTTATGTTTAAAGATATATAGAAAAATCAAATCAACAAGATTAAATTGAAAGTTACAAATAGATCTATAAGCCATTAAATTATTAAAAGGATTTAATATTTTTTATGTAGTTCCTATAACTCTTAACTTAATTCTATGGATTCAGAGAATTTATCTGGTCTCAAATATGATCGATTCAATAAAAAAGAATTTCTTAAATGGCAAGAATAATTAAAAGTCTGGTTAATTTTTCTAGGTTTGATTTATATACTAAGAAAATCTCTTCCTTTTAAATTCTCTTTCTTAGACACAGGGTTAATCTCTAAATATTCTAAAGAATCTAACTATTATTGTAGGTTTAGAATATGAAGTTGCCTATCAGATAAGTTGTATGAAATATATAGGAAATGCAAAAGCTCTAGAGAACTCCAGCATGCTTTAAAAGAGACCTATAATCGAGATAACAAGGGAGCTATGAGATTCACCATTTCAAACTTTCATAATTTTAAAATGGTGGATAACATATCCATAAATGATTAGATTCATCAGTTCCGAATTTTAGTTCAAGAGATCTATATAAAGAAATCTATACTTGATAAAACATATCAAATATTAAGCTTGATAGATAAACTTTTATCCTTTTGGTCTCAATTTGCTTGTGATTTTAGAAGGTCTCAATGTTCTCTCACTCTTATATCTGTTCTTCAATATATTAGATAGAGGACCAATTTAAGTTTAGAAAAATTTAAGAAAATCAATTTAAGACCAAGGTCAATCTTATTAAATCTCAAAATCCTAGTCAAATCTTAATGCTCAAAATTTTAAAGATCATAATCTAAATTTCAGATCTAAAAATCAAAATTATAAAGAAAAGGACAAGCCTAGGTACCAAAACTCAAAACATGCCTAACAATCAAGTTCAATGACCTAAAAAATAAGATGATGAGAGATGCTACTTTGTCTGCAAGCAGGACAATCATCTTGCATCTTAGAGTTTCTTCAGGAAAAAGTAGAAGATTGTCTACAAGAAAAAGAATATTGTAACCTTAAGTTAACATGATCAAAAGAGAACTATCTTCCTTTAGGTTGATTTCTTTTACCCCTTTAATCAATTTAACCTATTTAGTTTTAGAATGGTAGTTAGATACCGCAGCCAATATCTATGTCTATATTAATAGATCTTGGTTTTTCTTATATCAGGGATCAAGTGGAGAAAGAGTGATCATGGGTGATGGAACTACTATCAAGTACTAGGAAGAGAAATCGCTAACCTGAAGTTTATTTCAAGAAAAACACTAACTCCTTAGAACATAAAGCATGTATCCGCCATTACAACAAACTTGTTAAGTGGTTCACTACTTATTCAGTTAGCATTTAGGGTTGTCTTAGAGTCCAATAAAATTATAATTTCTAAAGAAGATGTATTTATAGAAAAAAATTATATGTTTGAGGAACTTTTTAAACTAAATATAATTTCTCTTATCAATTTTAATAAAAGTTTAGTTGATTCTTCTAAATCTTTTATGTTCAATTTCTAAATTTATATCGAGCAAGTCCCTTAGCACCTAGGTTGAGGATCTGAGTAAGGATTGATATCTGGTATATTAAATTTATCATTAGTAAAGGTAAGGATTGTTGTACATGATCATCATTTTATATATATGTTTTACACTATATGATTTTGATCCTTGGACATGAGCATTGGCATGCATAATTATTTAAACAATATAAATTTTGATTTCTCATGCTAGATATTTGTAATTACCAGTATTGCTATTTATATTTTTCATATAATATGTTTCTATCAAACATGATTATTTTCTATGATTTGGATTGCGATACCGGTTATTCTATCTTGAAAAGAATATGATTTGATAACATGTTTAAGATTTGATAAAATGATAATCAAGAAGAAGGGGTGTTTAGATTAGTCATACCATGGATAGGATCGTGGTTATTAAGATTGTCAATCACGAGCTGAAATATAATACTAAGATTTTCAATCACAGGTTGAAGTGTAATAATGAGATTATCAATCACAGGCTGAAGTGTGACAATGAGATTGCCAGTCATAGGTTGAAGTATGATACTGAGATTATTAATTATGGACTGAAGTATGGCACCGAAAGTAGCCCCGCCGTGGGCAGGAACGTGGTATTTAAGATTGCCAATCATGGACTAAAGCATGACTGTGATTAGTCCAAAATTCTAAAAATGACTAATGATTAAACTAGAACATAAAAATAAGATGGCTTTGTCATATGTGGCAGTTGAGTTGTTTTAGTTGTATAACATGATATTTTATAATTCCTTCTTCTATTATTATTTTTTATTATTTTTAAATTATATTATTATTGGTGTGAGTATATGAAATCCTTATTGGACTATAAAATTCACACTCCCTACTTTCCTTTCTTCTCAAAGTTATGTAAGATATTCGAGCTTGATGGCGTATTGGATTTATGGTAAAATGATGAATAGATAGAAAGTCATTAATACTAATCAAATGACTAAACGATAATTGAATTTATAAATATATAAGTTGTATTATTTTCTTTACATTAGGCATTTTTTTATAAATTATGAGCAATAATATTCTTAGAAATTAAAGTTGTAATGAATTTTTTTAAGGTCTTGCATGATCTCTAGGGCATATTCTAGGATTTATGCAACTAGTTATGTAGTCGACCCGGGTGCTGGGTTCAAGATATAATAGAATGGTATCAGAGTTTAGGTTATAATTATTTGGGATTGTTATATAAGTGATTAGGACATGACATGAGTAATATCGAAACTTAAGTTATAGTTACTTGGAATTGTAACATAAGTAATTAAGACATGACATGATTGATGTCAAAACTTAAGCTTTGATTACTAGACTATGATTTAAGTTGTATTTAAACTTAAGGTTATGATCACTAGAGACATGATAGAAGTAATAGAAATAAATTCAGAGTTTGGATTTCAGATCACTGATATTATGATACAATTTGTACTAAGATTTGGTATTTGATAAGTGAAAAGTGTTATAGGATTTTTTTCTTTAATCTCAATGATGAGGTTAACTTATGATAAGTACAAAAATGACTGAATGATTTATATCTCCTAATAATAATAAGTAGGGTTTGACCTAAGCATGAAGGGTGTTGACCTTAGAATAAAATATGTTATGTTTGTAAGTTATATTATACTGTATATGTATGTTCAATTGTTAATTAGATGTTTTTGAAATTCTAAACTTGATATGGGAGCAAATCACTCTAGTCCTCTAATTTTGTGATTAACAGTTGATTTCAAGTTTTGAATTTATCAGAACATTGTTTATAATATAACCCGAGTTTCATGATTTTAGAGTTGAATACTTCTTCAAGGATTGAACTTATATAGATTATAAATAAAACTAGATTGTAAAGGAAAATATATTTATAATACTACATATATGTGTAACATTTTATTAATGGATTAGATTGTATTATGTGGACATGGCATATACAACTTGGTGAAATCTTTGATAATTTATATTAGCAATTTTGGATCGAATTACTTGATCTTCCTTATGTTTATTGGAGACTCTTGGGTATGCTAAGATCAACGTAAACAGTTAGGCTTATAAGAAGATTTATGGCATCTTATTATTGTTAATTGATTTAAGTTGAGAAATTGATTTTGGAAGACTTATATGAGTTTAGCTTATAAGGGATAATATTTCAGGTGGTTTATTGATTTATGCTAACCCACATGGTAAAGGAAGCTCTATAAGGAATAATCGAGTTAATTCTACTTATAGAGATGTTGATTGGAAATCTTCTAATTTATTGAAGTTAGAGTTAACTTTCGATGAGAAAAGTTGATTTAGAATTATCAAATTGTATTATCAAAAAAATTAGAGTAATTTAAATAGGTCTAGAGTTATTAAGCTAGTCTTGGAAGGATATGGAAGCTTAAGTAATGGCTTTAAAAAGGAAAGTGGCTCAAGGTTAACCTTAACATGATATGATCAAGGCATAGTAAGGACTAAAGAAAAAAATGTGTTGCTTTAGTTTGACCTAAACCATTATAAATTTTTGATTTTTGCCACCAATAAAAGGTAAATTTTTTAGAGATTTATTTAATGAACCTAGATAATTTGATAAATTTATATCAGAGTACGTAGCAGAAGTTTGGTGATTTGAGTTATTCTAAAATTAATTAAGAACGTTAACTCTAACCATAGAAGTGTTATAATAAAAGAGTTGATTGGAATTTCAATTACAAGACTTTTAGTAATAAATGAAAGGATAATGCTATTAATTTTTTGGCTAGTTTATATGTGTAGCCATGCAATTTTTATCAATAAGTTCTTCTGGTATAGAGGACTCTAAGAAAAAAATTGGAACATCTCTAAGTTTAGAGTAAATAAGTGATAATTCTTTTATCGGGCATGAATCTAGAATATTTCGATACAAAGTTTCTTTTAGCTTTGATATTTTAATTTCATTATTTTTTTTTTTTGATTGAGTGGAACAATCAAGCCACAACACGGGAATGAATACAATGAAGAGAATCAGCAAGGAGGATGTCCCTTAAGGAGATAGGAACTTTCTCCAAACTAGATCAAAGAACCTCTCCAGAGTGATTGGCTACAAAAGAAGCATCCAATCAGCTACTGAATTAGCTTCTTTATATACATGTCTAACCACTATCCCCGAACACTCCTGCAGAAGCCTAACCATGTCACGAATGAGAGGGTGAGCAGAATTAGATTGGAAGGCCTGTCGAATCCAGGAAATAACACTCAAGGAATCATCCTCAATAATGAGCCACTGAAGGTGAAGAGACATCGTGGCATAACGGACACTTGCCCAAGCCCCTCGAAGCTCAGCCATGGGCACAGTAGGATCTACAAGATGATACCCTCCAGTAGCAAGGAAGCCATAACCAGCAGCCTGAAAAACAAAAACAGCTCCCCCATGTCTATCTCTAACACTCCTATTAAAGCTGACCATGGCGAACATCGAAAGAGGGGGCTTCCAAGAAATAAATACCCGGTAGGGCCCTCGAAGAGCTGTGCCGGAACCCTAGATCTCCATATTCTCCATAATTAAACTCTGATACTCCTTGGCTAGAGCCATGGCTCTCTCGACAATCATCCTGGCAGTACATCTGGAAGAGGAAAAAATAATATCATTCCGGGTGAGCCATATCAGATATGCCAAATATGCCAGAATAACGGTAGAGGGGTTGGTTGAACTGGAGTGCAGTAGGTGGAGGAAGATATCTAATACATCCTCAGTTATCAGAAAGCCATGACAGCCAGCCAAACCCCAAACCTCCCAAGCTCTTGGATATAAGAAAAGAACATGAACAAGGGATTCATCATCCATCCTACAAGCAGGACAAGAGATAAACAAATGAAGCCCTTTAGGTGGAGGAAGATATCTAATACATCCTCAGTCATCAGAAGGCCATGACAGCCAGCCAAACCCCAAACCTCCCAAGCTCTTGGATATAAGAAGAGAACATGAACAAGGGATTCATCATCCATCCTACAAGCAGGACAAGAGATAAACAAATAAAGCCCTCTAGAACAAAGGAAGGATCTAGTCAGAAGCCGATGCCAAACAACCTTCCAGATAAATAATCTCATCCTGGGATGAACTCCAAGAGACCAAATCCAACCCGCCTGGATATCCCTCTACTGCTTAGGACAATAAATAGAATAAAGGTCAGCCAAGGGGGCCTTCGAGAGAGTGGAGGACCTCCAAACTCTAAGATTAGAAGTGGGGTGCACCGAGAGAGCAAGAGATAAAACTCTCTGGCCCAAAATCCCTCCAAAGGTCCGAGTCACTGTCACAGGATTCCACCCGATCCTTCTAGATTGGAGCAAATCAATAATAGATTTAGTATTCGGGACATCCATGAAAAGGAAAGTAAGCCACCTAGCCAGAGCAATATCAAAAATCCATGTGTTACAATAGTAACCAATCCATTCAGACCTGACACAATGGTGGGTCCACTTGAAGAGATCAGTCCATGTGGAGGTCAGGTCAGGTCGGCACCTCGGCCAGGCCAGGAAGGTACTTCGACGGGCCCGTTTCAGTCGAGACTGGAACCCAACCAGGCTCACGCCCGCGGCGCGACCCCGTGCCAGTAGGCCCGCGTGCCCACCTCGGTAATGGTGCCCAGCTCACTCGCAGATCGCCCGCGTGCCCACCTTGGCAACGGTGCCCGGCTCGCCCACTGGCCTTCCCACGCGCCCACCTTGGCAACGGCACCTCTGTCCCGTCCGGCGTGCGGGGTAGCAGGGCCCTGCTCTGGCGCCTGTGGGCGTGCCGTGGGAGAGCAGGCCCAGGCCGGTGCATCAGTCGCGCCCCAGTTTGGCATGCCTCACCCACTCCGGCTCCCGGTCCGGAGGCAGCCCGCAGCATCCCCGCTTCAGCTCCGCCCGCGATCCGGCACCGGGTCCCACTCCGCATGACCCTGGCATCCCCGAGCTCGATGCAGGTCCCCCCAGCACCTCCAAGCTAGGTGACGGCATGCCCAGTATCTCTGAGCCCGGCGCAGCACCCCGGCGTCTCCAAGCACGGCACCCTGGTGTCTCCGAGCTCGGCGCAGGTCCCCCTAGTGCCTCCGAGCTAGGCGATGGCATGCCCAGCATCTCCGAGCCCGGCGCAGCACCCCGGCATCTCCGAGCGCGGCACCCCGGCATCTCCGAGCTCGACGTAGGTCCCCCCGAAACTTCCAAGCCTGGCGCAGCGCCCCAACGTCTCTAAGCTCGGCGCTTTTGAGTCCGGCATCTCCATCTCTACTCGATGCGGGGGCAGCAAGGCTCCGCCCGCATGGCTCTGCCCTGCATGTCCGCATGGCACGCCCGCCTCGGTCCGGCGACTGGGGAGCTTCGTCGTCCAGCTCAGGCTCTAGTACACCCGCATCGGTCCGGTTGCTGGGGAGCAACGCGCCTCCGCTGGCTAGCACGTCCCTGCACGGCCCAGCACCTCGGCAGTGGTTGGGAGCCATGCGTGGGTCCGCACCGTGCGCCACGTGGAGCCTCCGCATGCTCTGCCTCGACCAGCATGCATGAGAAGCTTCTACGGGCCTTCTCTCGGTCCGCGTGCCCGCATGGCAACCTGGAGTAAAGTCCCAGCCAGCTCGACACTTCGACACCGTGCGCTTCAGCCCCATTCATATGGGCCCGGCGTGTCTCACGAGGGGCCCATCCACATGGGCCCGGTGCTCTTTTCAAGGATCCCCCTCTACGTGGGTCCTATGGCACGCCACCTGACATGTCGTCTACAAGGAAGGTTTGCATTTAAGTTTCCTAAGTTACCGTTTACACTAACTAGTGAATAGTGCCCTGTCCAAGGTACTGTACCCGTGCACCAACTTTCTGAACCATCCAGAAGAAGAAGGTTCACCAGCCCATCATGGCCTCACAGGCCACCCTAGCCCGACAAGTCTACATCAAGACCGGCATGCCTCCCCAAAAGTGACAGGAACCATTCGTCTACGTAAAGACCGTCATAGAGAGGTAAGGGGAGGTAAGAAACAACACACTCTCTTCATTATCACCCTCTGGCAACAGAGAGTCCCCCAAGCTCTCCGCCTCAGAGGTCTCTTATTTTTTCTTCGATCGTCCCACTGACTTGATCGTCGGAGTGCCTCTGCCGGAATCCCCGGCGCAGGTCTTCCCTGTTTTGCAGGTTCGCCTGACAGAGGGATGATACAAAGAAGATTTCTTCCACCGGAGAAGCCCACAAGAGGGCCACAGCACAGTACCAAGCCCCTTCATCCCTATAACTATGACTATGTTCCCCTTGATCGTCTCCGACCAACAAGCCCAGTGACGCTGGCAGGGAGTCCACTCACTCGGGCCATGTAAGAAGCTGCAGGCCACTGCGATCCAGGCGGCAACACCATAAATCAGATATAAAGTCAATGAGTTTACCATCCCCGACAATCTACCTCATGTGATATAGAATCTCAGGAGTCCTAGCCACTATCTCCCACCATATAGTAGAGCAGCGATGAGCAGGCAGATAGATCCCCCCCGAATTTGTAGAGGGAAACCCATACCTAGCCAGCATAATGGAGGATCACATAGTACCCGGGTTGAGAAATAAGGCGGGTAATATGTCTAACCCAAAGAGCCTCCCTAGTGACAATGAGAGAATGAATACCCAGTCCCTCCTTAGAAATAGGCTGACAGACCGAATGCCATCCCACAAGATGAATGGCCCGAGAAGCATTTGTAAATCTCCACAAGAAGGCCCAAATAATTTGTTCCAATTGAAGAACAATAGACTTTGGGACAATTGCATTAGCAAGCATATACACTGGCAGAGATGTAAGGACTGACCTGATTAAAATCACTCTCCCTATTAAAAATAATGCCCGACTCTGCCAACCCTCCACCCTATCCTCAAAAGCCTTCACAAGCATAGCACAGCCTTGCTTACGAAGTCTACCTCCAGATATAGGAATCCCCAAATAGAGCAAAACACCCTCCTTCTTTTGAATCCCAAGAAAAATCCTAATCAGGTGATGGTGAGTAGCAGGGATCTTCGGATTGAAATGAACCTCCGACTTTTGAAGATTAACCCTCTACCTCAAGGCCATACAATAAGAATGGAGCACCCTCTTAAATCTCTAAGCCATAGCAGTAGAGGCCCTCCCCAAAAGTAAGCAATCATTTGCAAACAATAGATGCAAGATCGATGGGACAGTATGAGCGGCAAGATAGGGCTCGATTGCCAACTCCCACACCGAGTCCCGCAAGGCTCATGAAAGAGTCATCAAAAATAATAAATAAATACGGAGAGAGAGGATAACCTTGGCACAGACCAATAGTTAAGTAGAAGAACTATTGACTTCGTTATTGATTTTGATGATTAACAAAATGCTCAAGTATATTTGAGTACTAATAGTTCTTTGAAGTTCTTTTTAATAAAAAAGGTACTCATCAAATCAGCTAATTAAATTGCTTGTCAAATGATTGAAGAAGCCCTTTCTATGGATGAAACACCAATCATTAATGGACTTAAGTATTTAAGATTTGCTTGAAAGGAATTAAAGAGTCAAGTTCAAAAAAGTTTCAGTAGAGTTTCAGTCATTTTTATAAAAGTTTTAGCAAGTGTTGACTCGGAGTGTCGACTCACAGTTCATGTATCGACTCATGGTAGTGCAAGTATCGACTCAAGCCGGTATGCAGAAAAGAGTTTCAGATGGCACGCTTGAAGTGTCGACTCATGCTTCACAAGTGTCGACTCAAGAATCGACTCAAAGCCTGAGATAGATTTTTTACAGAACATGCTGAATTTCAAGACTTGCCTTAGGTGTTGCCTCACATAGTTCAAGTGTCGACTCAAGTGTTGACTCACTAAATGAAGTGTCGACTCACCTGAGATTTTCAGAGAGCTTCAAAGCAAAATTTTAAAGTAGATGTCGACTCATGGAATTTAAGTATCGATCCTAGGTATGACTCAGCCTGAAGTGTCAACACTTGGAGTTCTGGAAACAGTAACGACTAGTTTGTTCAAACACAGAATTTGTCCATTTCATCCCCAACAGCTAGTTCCATGTCTCTAACGGTCATAAACCATCATTTAGGCCTTGGGATGGTATCTAAGTGAATTAAATTCAAATGGAACAGAAGAGAATAAAAAAAGAAATGAAAAAGAAAGAAAAAGAAGAGTATTCACTCGTACATTCATTAAGAGCAACTACTTCCAACTAAAAGAAGCCTTCAAGCATTCAAAGCAATCAAAAGCATTCAAGTCCAACCACTTTTGATCATTGATTGAGGCTTTATCGAATTGAAGACAAGCATCTTCATCAAAATGGCTTTTTATTAGAAAGCTTTTCTTGTATTTTTTACTTCAATTCATATTTTGTTGTATCAAGATTTTTGGTTAGCCTGCTTGAAAACCAAGAAGGTTTTTGGTTAGCCTAGTTGAAAACCAAGGAGATTTTTTGTTAACCTTTAAAAACCAAGAGGTTTCTTTTGGTGAGCCTAGTGAAAAATAAAAAGGATTTTGATTAGTGAGCCCGAAAAATTAATCGGCTGTAATCATGAGTGATTATAGTGAATTTCTTGAGTGGACCTTGGGGAATGGACGTAGGTGCCTTTGAGAGCACCGAACTACTATACTTGTCTTGTATTTGTGATTGATTATTTCTTTCTATTTACTCTTACCTTCATTGCAATTTAAATTTTTGCTATATATTCTTTAAGAGCACATAACACTTACATCTCACTAGTACCTGAATTAACTATTGAATTGGCACACATACTTATAAATAATTTTTAGAAATCCAATTTACCCCCCTCTTAGGTTGCTTATTGGGTAACAAGTGGTATCAGAGCCACGTTCTCAGTATATAGATCTAACCGCCTTGAGTAAAGATTTATGGCAGCCCCCCTTCGTACTAGTGTAGTTGAGGGATAATCCTCAAATAGACCATCTTATTTTAATGGCACTAACTACACATATTGGAAGACAAGAATGAGAATTTACATGCACTCTATAGACTATAATTTATGGAAAGTAGTGGATAAAGGTCCTCATATTTTTTTGATTATGGTTAATGGTGTTTCCATCCCAAAGCTTGAAGAGAATTGAGATGAAAATAATATTAAACAATCCGAGATCAATGCAAAAGCAATGAATCTCCTTTACTGTGCATTGGATCATAGTGAGTTCAATAGGATTTTCACATGCACCTCAGCTAAAGAAATATGGAACACACTTGAGGTCACTCATGAGGGTATCGATCAAGTGAAAAACATAAAAGTTAACATGCTAGTGCATACTTATGAGATGTTTCGTATGGAACCAAATGAATCAATCACTGACATGTACACTAGGTTCACAAATATTGTTAATGGCATGAGAAGTCTTTGTAAAATTATGTCTAATGCTGATCTTGTGAACAAAATACTCAGGTCTTTATCAATTTCTTGGAATCCAAAAGTGACGGCCATTCAAGAAGCCAAAGATGTTGATAAACTTTTATTGGAGCAATTGGTAGGTTCGCTCATGACTTATGAGTTGAACTTGAAAGAAAAAGCAATGGATATGGATAAAAAGAAGAAGGGTATAGCTTTCAAATCTACAACACAAGAAGAGTCTTCGAATGAGGAATCAGAAGAAGAAGAAGAGAATGAGGATGATGAAGCTCTATTAGCCAGAAAGTTTAGGAAATTCACGAGGAAAAAGAATTTTTTTACAAGAAAAAGTTTCAGCCAAGTAAGGAAAAGAGAAAAGAAAAGGAGAAAGAAAAGGATAAGGAGATGAACTATCTATTTGCTTCGAATGCAAGAAGCCTGGACATTATAAGTATGACTGTCCTCTCCTAAAGAAGTCAAGAAAGAAGCTTAGAAAGAAATTAATGATGGCAACTTGGAGTGATAGTGAGGACTCTAGCTTAGAAAATGATCAAACCGAAGTCGCCAAGTGGCTTCTTGGAGATTTCAAGGTGAAGCAGGATATGATGAGAGTGAATTATGATAGTTAAAGCATGTTGCACTTGATAAAAAATCTGGCATTTCACTCTCGAATAAAAGCATATTAACATTCACTATCACTTTATGAGAGATATGGTAGATGATGGTCAAGTCATGTTATTAAAAATTCATATCGATGCTAATCTGGTGCACGTATTGATAAAGCTGGTGACTCAAGAGAAGTTAAATTGGAATAAAGCTTCTCTCGGTCTTGGAGCTATATCAAGAGTGGAGGTTGGTAAGGCCTCTAAGGATGACATTTTTTAGAGTTTGGCATATGTCTTCAAATGGGAGAATTGATGAGTTGAAGCCCATGTGATGCCCCGTTTCCCCTATCATGATGCAATGTGTGTGGACGCTGCACATGGGGGAAGCCACGGGAGTTTGTTTTGTTTTGGTTTTGGTTTCCAAGAGTCCTAACAGGACTATTGTTTGAGTCATGTTTATTTTTGGGTAGCCTGAGATGCACCGTGGGTATGCATAAGGAAGCAAAGGGTTTTCTTTTTAAGGGGGTTAGAGAAATAAAAAAAAAAATTAAGTCTCCATCAAGAGAGAGAGAGGATTCCGAGGACTTTCTTGCGAGAAACTTTACAAAAGAGTTTTTTATTTTCTCTTTCAATTTTGTATCTTTTATATCATGAATTTAATAAAAGAACCATCAAGAAGGACTTGTCCATGGACATAGGCCAATGATTAATAAGTCAAACCATGAGATATCTAGTGTGCTTTCTTTTTCTCTTATTTTTATATTACTATCTCTCTTTTGTATACTGTATTTGTTCAAATTTATTTTCTCTACAAAATGATTCGGGTTTCTACTATGCTTGAGTGCTGTGTGAATTGAGATATATTTGGTTACCCCTCGACCAGTCCTTCCAAACCCTTCACCTAATTGAGTTAATTTTAGTATTGGATCTTATGATAAAGATGCCAACACATTGAAGATAGGAGCAAGCAATCAAAGAATCAAAGAGTTTGTCAACCTAAAACTACTCAGACAAGCATTACATATATCAAGTGGTGGGAGTGAAAACATCTTGTCTTATTTCTTTAACTATTTATCATTTTTAAAGAGGCTAATCTTATTGATTTAGGTTCAGTACATTAGATGCACATATATGTAGTCCAAATCCTTGAATAAGCTACATATAAAGGTGCAATAATAATTTTAGAGAAAAGGGAACCTTCGTGCACCCATGTTAAAAATTCATAGAATTTGGAATGGGTACCTAAATGTGTGATGTCATTAGGAAATGGATTGCATGGCCTTTGACCTATATGTTATTTTTATCAAAAACTTTGTTTTTGTATTTTCTATTTACATAATAAGTAGTAATTAATTTAACCTATCAATACCAAAATTAATCTAAGTCATAAGTTTTTTTAATTATGACATATTTTTTAGTGATGGATAAGAGTTGGATTCAGAGAATGGTATATCAAGTAACGAATGTTTACATGGTGTCAATCATTTTTTTGATTTTGCATTTGCAAACGTATCTAGTGATGGGCAAATTTCATGTCCATGCGTAAGGTGTACCAACATATATATATATATATTTTTTTTGGTAAAGCAAAAAGGATACGGGGGATAAATTCGGCATAGCTATCCCCGCAGGCTCCTATCCTGTCGAAAAATGTTCGATTCAATGTACTTGATTTTCGCAGTCTTTTTCCATTCAAAGATGAGTACATCAACCTGATACCATCAAGATGCCAGCTGATCATAATGGAGAAGAAGAAGAAGGACTCTGGACTCTGGTGTCTCACTCACCTAATCATCACGGGTCTCAGTAGATAATTCCTGAATTTAATCAAGTCTTCCGCAGAGTTACGGTTCGAACCCGTGACCTGTTGGTTGTGAGATAAGTCCCAACCAACTAGGCTACCGTCCTGGTGGTAACACATATTTATTTGATCAGCAAACTGTACGTGACCATCTATTATGCAATGGACTTGGCAAGCGTTACACTCGGTGGTATTATCATGATGAAGTTATGTTTACTTCAACACCTATTAGTACAAGTAATGTACAAGAGCCTTCGCAAAGCCAAATTGACATGCACTAATTATTACATGATGCATTCGGAATGCATGGCTTTGTTGGGGATGGTTCTGAAAATGCTCCATCAGAACAACATACAGAAGGAAATAGTGTGGAAGAGCCTATTGAAGGGCCAGTGTTGAGGCACAAAAATGTTACAAACTGGTGAGAGATGCTAATCAAGAACTATACCCAGGCTACAAGAAATATAGCCAGCTTTCTTCTATTGTATATCCATCTTATATAAAGTGCCTTGATAGTTGGAGTAGCAAGTCATTTAGTATGTTACTTGAGCTCCTAAAAGATGCATTCCCTGAAGCCCAAAAGTTGCCAAACCCGGCTTATGAAACTAAAAAGATCACTGCAGAACTAGGTCTTGGTTATGAAAAGATCCATGATTGCTGTAATGATCGCATGTTGTTATGGAAAGAAGATACAAATTTACAAGCTTGCTCAATATGCAGTACTTCAAGGTGGCAGACAAATAAAACAATTCGGAGGATGAAGTAGCTACTACATCTAAAAAGAACCCCCCCCCCCCCCCCCAAAAAAAAAAAAAAAGAGTAGTGAAGATCTTGCAGTGGTTTTCTTTAAAACCTAGGCTTTAGAGATTGTTCATGTCATCGAAAACAGAGGCATTGACAAGATGGCATGAAGATGAATGCATGAAGGATGGATTATTGAGGTATCCTACCAACTCGTTAGCTTGGAAAGAATTTGATTCACGATTTCTAGATTTCTTGTGAGGCCCACCTTGTTTTGCACCTCGTGGCCTAAAGTCGGCAGCCCTTGCCGACTTCACCCGAAACCCAGAAAAAAAAAAAAAAAAAGACGGAGAATCGGAACAGGGGAGCTGGGATTAGCTTCGTCCGGCCGGTATTTTCACCGGAGATTTCGAGGGCAGAGACGTGGAGGACAGGGGCTTTGTCGGAGGCGTATTTGGGATGAGTTTGGACTCCGATCGTGCGGTGGTTACTTCCTACACGGCGAGGGAGATCCGTCGAGAGTTTTCTTTAAATCCCATTCCACCGTCGCCCGATCAAGCTTTCAACTCCTCTCCAAGCTGTCGTCTCCCCTCTCCGGCGAGTGTCTAACAGTTCAGTGAGGCTGGTGAGTTTTCTTTTATTTTTGGATTTGTTTCATTTCGGTCGTGGGGCCGCGGACCGGTGGTGGTCGCGCCACCGTATCCTCTGACCGCCGATCTGCTTTCCGGCAATCCTTCCATGGCATCGCCGGCCACCAGGGGGGGTCTCGGTTGAGTTGACGCCGAGAAGGAACAGGGAGAGTTTGGGTGGAAGAAGCTGTTCCGTGGCGAAGAAGAGAGAAGAGAGGAAGAAAGAAAGAAAAAAATGAATAAATAAGACAAGGGGAGGGGCTCTGTTCCGTGAGGAAAAAAGAAGAAAAAGAAAAGGGAGAAGAAATAAAATAATATAAAGAGAGAGAAACCTACCTGAGAGTCCGTCGCGGGTGCTTCCCGGTGGCTGGAGCTACCATCGGTGGCTCACCCGCAAGGTCCCTCACCATCGTGGAAGAGAAAGAGGAGAGAGAAGAGAAAGAGAGGAAAGGTAAATTTTGGACCAGGATTAGAACTGGATTGATGAAAGTGCCCATGATAGTTTAGTTTCCATTTTAGTTTTATAGAAATTAATTATATGTTTAAATTGTTGGTCAGGATCATCATTGTCCTTGGAGGATCAGATCTAGGTTTGAAATGTACTTGTTGGTGGATTCTTTTCTGTAAGTTATCTTGACCTTTGATATTATATGCCAAATATGTTATGTATTTATAAATTATTAAATACGTGTAATATATTTTAATTTGTATTGGATTGAATTGAGTGCATGCATTGTGTTGATGTGGGTGCATTGTGTTGGTGTGGGTGTTGGTGTTGTCGCTCTCTAGTCCGACTATGATCATACGAGGACCTAGTCTCCTTGTGGGCCTCTAGCGGGACGATCGCTGGCACATGACCGATGAGCAGTATATGAGTCAGGAGCTAGTTGCCTTATTTTAGTCATGCATGGTTGGCACATGCAGAGGATGCATGTTTCTCGTATGATACTTAGAGCTAGTTTTTCTTGTGAGCCTCCAGTGGGGCGATCACTGGCACATGACCGATTTCGGTATGTGAGTTAGGATCTAGTCTCTTATGGGGGGAGCCATGGGCCGATCGTGGCCATAGTCAAAGGAACTAGGAGAGTAAAGTAAATGGTTGGCCATCCATAGTCGTGTCGTGTCGGTTGAGATTAAGTATGCATATTTACATCATGTTGCTGGATATATATATATTATTATATTGATGGACATCTTGTTGTATGGTGTTTTGTGCTTGCTATTTATTAATGGCATATTTGTGTATGTATACTGGAGGTGTTGATAACTTACTGAGCCTGTATAGCTCACTCCTATTTTCTTATATTTTTGTTGCAGATACCGAAGATCAATTAGGCTTTGGGACCGGTCAGTGAGGAGCTAGGGTTTAGGTGTTGATCTCTGAGTTTATATTAAATTTTAGTTGAATTTTTGGAATCAATAAATAATTAGTGAAATTTGTTCTTTACCACTATTTGGATATTAAATTGAAGATTAGGCCTTGCATGATCTCTAGGGTAAAACTTAGGGCTTATGCGCCGGTCGCGTAGCCAATCCAAGTTTTGGATCGGGACGTGACAAAATGGTATCAGAGCAAAGGTTTAAGATCAAGTGACCTAGTTAGTGAGAGTGGGATAGAATTAGGATTTTGATTAAGTGTTTTGAAATAGTTGTCATTACTAAAAGTTTATTTAATTCCCTTTGATAGGTGTATGTTATAGTTTCAAGGGTTTTGCCGAGTATAGGAGGCTTGCTTGAATAAAATGTTGGATTAAACTTTCATAGCTTAATTTTTGGAAGATTGTCATCGAGACTAGACAATGGATATATGGAGGTATATTTTGAGTTATATTATGGATTTGATTTAATTTGGAAAATCTAATATAATTACAAACTATGATATAGGTGATTAAGAATTAGTATGATGATTATTAAGTTAGGATATGATTAAGTGATATTAAAAATTTAGATTGTGATCACTATGGATTGTGATATTTGAACTTAATGTTATGACCAATTGGAATGGATTCAAAGTTGGATTTCTAATTCCTAGGTACTGTGCATAAGATCTGGAATATGATTTTTGTAGAGATTGATCTTGGATGAGACTGAATGATTGATACTATTTGATAAGTAAGCATATTATGGATATTGAAGAGTTAGATAAGATGTATATTTATCTCTGATAAATGGATTAGACCGAGCTTCAGAAGTGTTAACCTGGAAGTATAGTGTGCTATGTTATGCTGAATATGTGTATTCAGTTCTTAATTAAATAATGTTGGGATCCTAAATTTGATATGGATGAAGATTACAATAGCTTGCAAGATTTGTTAATTTCTGGATTATAAATTTGGGGACTGTTACAATATGTTTATGATGCAGGACTATAATGATATTAAGAGAGAGAATCTTTCGATTATATAATGGAAACGTGTTTGGAATAATGTATAGATTTGTAATTTGCTATTGGCAGATTTAACGATATTATGTGGACATGGCATGCATATTTTAATAGAATCTTTGATGGTTTATGTTGGCAGTTTTGGATTAGATTATTTTATCGTCTATATATATATATGTTGGAGATTATTGGATATATTAAACTCCAAGTCAAGTTTAAGATTTGTGAGAAAATTTAGATTATCTTATTATTGATGTTTCATTTAGAAAAGAAATGGATATTGAAAGACTTATATGAGTTTAGTTTATGAGGGATATCCTTGTCTAAAATTTATCTAATAAAGTTAGGGGATTTGAAAATTTATATCAGAGTGTACAGCGAAAGTACGGTGGACTAAAGATATTAGGATTAAAGTGTATTATGATGTGTGAATGTGAGGCTCTTATTGGGATTATTGAGTTTGGGCCAAATGGTATATATATGAGTTTTGGATTATGTATATTTGAGTTCGGAAAATCTAAATTTGTTTTAAATCTCGAGGATGAAATTTTTGTTAGGAGGGGAGAATGTGAGGCCCACCCTGTTTTGCACGTCGTGGGCTGAAGTCGGCAGCCCTTGCCGACTTCACCCGAAACCCAGAAAAAAAAAGATGGAGAATCGGAACAGGGGAGCTGGGATTAGCTTCGTCCGGCAGGCATTTTCGTCGGAGATTTCGAGGGCAGAGACGTGGAGGAGAGGGGCTTTATCGGAGGCGTATTTGGGATGAGTTTGGACTCCGATCGGGCGGTGGTTACTTCCCACACCGTGAGGGAGATCCGTTGAGAGTTTTCTTTAAATCCCATTCCACCGTCGCCCGATCAAGCTTTCAACTCCTCTCCAAGCTGTCGTCTCCCCTCTCCGGCGAGCGTCCAACAGTCCAGTGAGGCCGATGAGTTTTCTTTTATTTTTGGATTTGCTTCATTTCGGTCGTGGGGCCATGGACCGGTGGTGGTCGCACCACCATATCCTCTGATCGCCGATCTGCTTTTCGGCAATCCTTCCATGGCATCGTCGGCCACCGTGGGGTGGGTCTCGGTTGAGTTGACGCCGAGAAGGAACAGGGAGAGTTTGGGTGGAAGAAGCTGTTCCGTGGAGAAGAAAAGAGAAGAGATGAAGAAAGAAAGAAAAAAATAAATAAATAAAACGGGGGGAGGGGCTCTAATCCGTGAGGAAAAAAGAAAAAGAAAAAAAAAGAAGAAAAAGAAAAGGGAGAAGAAATAAAATAATATAAAGAGAGAGAAACCTACCTGAGAGTCCATCGCGAGTGCTTCCCGGTGGCTGGAGCTACCATCGGTGGCTCACCTGCAAGGTCCCTCACCATTATGGAAGAGAAAGAGGAGAGAGAGAGGAGAGAGAAGATAAAGAGAGAAAAGGTAAATTTTGGACCATGATTAGAACTGGATTGATGAGAGTGCCCATGATAGTTTAGTTTCCATTTTAGTTTTATAAAAATTAATTATATGTTTAAATTGTTGGTCAGGATCATCATTGTCCTTGGAGAATTAGATCTAGGTTTGAAATGTACTTGTTGGTGGATTCTTTTCTGTAACTTATCTTGACCTCTGATATTATATGCCAAATATGTTATGTATTTATGAATTATTAAATGCGTGTAATATATTTTAATTTGCATTGGATTGTATTGGATTGCATTGGGTGCATGCATTGTGTTGGTGTGGGTGTTGTCGCTCTCTAGTCCGACTATGATCATACGAGGACCTAGTCTCCCTGTGGGCCTCCAGTGGAACGATCACTGGCACATGACCGATGAGTGGTATGTGAGTCAGGAGCTAGTTGCCTTATTTTAGCCATGCATGGCTGGCACATGCAGAGGATGCATGTTTCTCGTATGATACTCAGAGCTAGTTTTTCTTGTGGGCCTCCAGTAGGGCGATCACTGGCACATGACCGATTTCGGTATGTGAGTTAGGATCTAGTCTCTTGTGGGGGGAGCCACGGGCCGATCGTGGCCATAGTCAAAGGAACTAGGAGAGTAAAGTAAATGGTTGGCCATCCATAGTCGTGTCATGTCGGTTGAGATTAAGTATGCATATTTACATCATGTTGCTGGATATATATATATATTATTATATTGATGGACATCTTGTTGTATGGTGTTTTGTGCTTGCTATTTATTAATGGCATATTTGTGTATGTATACTGGAGGTGTTGATAACTTACTGAGCCTGTTTAGCTCATCCCTATTTTTCTATATTTTGTTGCAGATACCGAAGATCAATTGGGCTTTGGGACTAGTTAGTGAGGAGCTAGGGTTTAGGTGTTGATCTCTGAGTTTATATTAAATTTTAGTTGAATTTTTGGAATCAATAAATAATTAGTGAAATTTGTTCCTTACCACTATTTGGATATTGAATTGAAGATTAGGCCTTGCATGATCTCTAGGATAAAACCTAGGGCTTATGCGGCCGGTCGCGTAGCCGATCCAAGTTTTGGATTGGGACGTGACATTTCTCATATGATCCTAAGAACGTCAAACTTGGATCGACTAGCATTGGTTTTAATCCATTCAAGACATTAAGTACTGCTCATAGCACTTGGCTTGTTATATTGGTGCCTTATAACTTGCTATTGAGCTATGGAGCCAAGCCCACTTCTTGAAAAGCCCAAGAGACCCAGAGCCTAGAAGCCTAGCAGGAAAATCGAAAAAAGGGGGAACAGGCCCGTCGGCTTGGGCTGGGCCTGGCCCGACCCACATGCCCGACCCAAGCATGCGTGGTGCACGGGCGCGCGTGGGCTTGGCCCAGATCGAGGCGGTAGCACAGGGAGCCGTTTCCTCAGTGTTTCCTGCAGTCCATGGGATGTGCATGATCTAGAGCTGATCGATCAGGCAATTGGATGGCTGAGATTGACTCTGATTGAGAAAGGGGATGATCAAAGGTGTTTTACTCAGATTTTGATGCGATCTGAGATATTCATCACAGAGCAGATGGCCTGGAATACTTCCCGGATCAATTGGCTTCCTATGATGACCTGGGGATGTGGTTGGGACACAGTTTCAACAAATTTTTTGTCCTTTTTTTAGAGAACGTTGAGAGCTACTATAAAGAGAATAATAATAACAAAAAAGAACAGAGAGCTAGAGAGAGGTCCCAGGTGATCTTTTGCAACCACGAAAAGTGTCCAAGGGTTTTCCAAGAGAGAAAAATGGCAAGAAGAGAGAGAGAAAGGCAGAGAGAGGGCAAGGGTTTCTCTTGTATCATTTTTTATTCTTTATTCTTTCTTCCTATTAGACTGGCGTTTGCATCCATGGAGGGCTCTTTGCTGTAAAAACTTCATGTATTCTTTCTTTATAGTAGAGATTTGATCTTGTGTGGCCGTGGATGTAGGAGTAAGGGGCTCTGAACCACATAATTCCTGTGTGTTGCTTGTACTTTTGTTCTTTATTTATTTTTCAGGCTTTTTTTCATTTCTTCTGTGAACTCTTCCAGCATTCCGCTGTGCACCAAATGCTAACAACTGGTATCAGAGCACTGAGTTCGAGTAGGAGTGATGGCAAGAGATGAAGAAAAAGTCAAGATCGACAAATTTGATGGGAAGGACTTTGAATTTTGGAAGATGCAAATCGAGGACTATTTTTACCAGAAGAAGCTTCACTTATCGCTGCTGGGGAAGAAACCTGCTGAGATGTCACAAGCAGACTGGGATTTGCTAGATTGCCAGGCTTTGGAAGTTATCCGTCTAACATTGGCCAGGAATGTCATGTTCAATATCCTAGAGGAGAAGACGATAGCTGGATTGATATAGGCACTATCCAACATGTACAAGAAACCTTCGACCTCCAACAAGGTGTATCTCATGCATTGTCTATTCAACTTGAAGATGAGCAAAGATGCATCCATAATCGATCATATTAATGAATTTAATCTGATTACTAGTCAGTTGAGTTCAATTGATATTAGCTTTGAGGATGGAGTCTATGCCCTAATCTTATTATCCTCTTTGCCCTAGAGCTAGGTGCAACTATGACAGTGGTGAGTAGTTTCTGTGGCTCGAGCAAATTGATGTTTGAAGAGGTTCGGAACCTGATTCTCAGTGAAGACATTAGAATAAAAGAAACCAAAGAAAACTCTGGCTTTACCTTGGTCACTCAAGAAGGCAGAGGAAGAAGTACACAGTGCAACAAAGACTATGGAAGATCCAAGTCCAAGCATAGGAGCCAATCAAGATCGCAGGGTGATGGCTATTGGCACTACGATAAGAAGGGGTATACTAGGAAGAACTGCTGGGCAAGGAAGGATAAGGGGCAGAATGAAGAATCCGTCAATGCGATAATAGAGATATTTACAAATGCATTGGTTCTCAGCATGGATAGTCCGATGGAGTCTTGGATCCTAGACTTCGGAACTTTGTTCCACTCTACCTCATAAAAGGAGTCTATGCATAACTACATTGCTGAAGACTTCAGAAAGGTCTATCTTACAGATGATGAGCTTTTTGATATTATGAAAAAGGGTGATGTACATATCAAGATACTAGATCAATCAGTTTGGAAGCTCAAGAATGTCGACATGTCCTAAGATTGAGGAAAAATCTGATATCAATCGAGCAGCTGGATTCAGAGAGGTACATTATAACTTTTGTTGGTGGCTCTTGGAAGATCACCAAAGGTGCAATGGTAATTGCACGAAGAAGCAAGTTGGGTATCCTATATATAACTGTAGCACTAGAGATGCAGTGGCACTAGCACAGGAAGACTCGAAGATGTGGCACTACAGGTTGGATCACATGGCCAAGAAAGGAATGCAAATACTATTGAAGAAGGACAAGCTACTAGGTTTGAAGATGACAGATATTGATTTCTGCGAGAATTATATTTTTGGAAAGTAGAAGAGAGTCAACTTCTCCAAGATTGGCAGGGCACTATAATCAAGAAAGCTAAAGCTTGTGCACACCAACATGTGGGGTCCCTTCCCGGTTGTATCCTTTGGAGCTTCGCGATACTATGTAACCTTCATCGACGACTCCACCAGAAAGATATGGGTTTATTTTTTATAGAATAAATCTGATATATTTGACACTTTCAAGAAGTAAAAAAGCCTAGTGGAGAATGAATCTAGATAGAAGACAAAGTGCTTGAGATCGAATAATGGAGGCAAGTACGATAGCTCGAGTTCAAGGAGTTCTGCACAACCAATGGGATCAAGATGGAGAAGATGATTCCAAGCATGTCACAATAGAACGGGATAGCTAAGCGCATGAATAGGATCTTGAATGAGAGGGCTAGGAGCATAAGGCTCCATGCTGGATTGTCCAAGATGTTTTGGACCAAGGTAGTTAGCACTGCTGCTTATTTGATCAACAGGAGTCCCTTAGTTTCTCTTGAGTACAAGCTACCAGAATAAAAGTGGATAGGGAAGTTAGTAAGCTTATCTCACTAGAAGATTTTTGGCTGTATCTCTTATGTACACATTAATGTAGAGAAGAGAGACAAGCTCGATGCAAAGTAAGAGAGGTACTTCTTCATTGAGTATGGAACCGACGAGTTCGGTTACAAGTTCTGGAGTGAGAAGGATAGGAAGATCATCAGGAGTAAGGACATGATGTTCAATAAAAGAAGCCTATACAAAGACCAGAGTGTTCCAAACAGAGCAGGAGAAGCAGACAAGGAGAAAGAATAAGTAGAGTTGAAGGAAATCACGGAGGAGGACATTATCGGGGGAGCAAGAGATCCTGAACCTGAGCTAGAGACACCTCAGCTGAGAAGATCCACAAGGACCCCGAAACTATATGTAAGGTATTCACCCTTATTGTATTACCTGCTATTGACAGATGGAGGAGAGCCTGAGTGCTTTGATGAAGCCATGGAGAATGAAGATTTGGTTAAGTGAGAGCTGGTGATGAAGGACGAGATATAGTCCTTGATAAAGAACGAGACATGGAAGCTCAGTACACTGCCGGAAGGAAAGAAAGCACTTTACAATAAGTGGGTCTACAAGATCAAGGAAGAGCACAATGGCAACAAGAGGTATAAGGCAAGGTTGGTTGTGAAAGACTTCCAATAGAAAGAAGGTATTGATTATACTGAGATCTTTTCTCCTGTTGTTAAGCTTTATATAATAAAGGTTATTCTAAGTATAGTAGCTCATAAAAATTTGTGCTTAGAACAACTTGATGTTACTATTGCTTTTTTGCATGGTAAGATAGATAAGGATATTTATATGTAGTAACCGATTGGCTTTATAGTCCCTGGTAAAGAAAGCCTAGTATGCAAGCTGAAGATGAGCTTGTATGGTTTAAAACAGGCCCCCCGGTTATGGTACAAAAGGTTTGATGGATTCATGACTAACAGTAGTTTTGCAAGGTACCAGGAAGATCATTTCTATTACTATCGGTCATTTAATGGTAGTTTCATCATTTTACTCTTGTATGTTGATGATATGCTGATAGCTAGACCAAGCATGCAAGAAACTGAAAGATGGAAGATGGAGTTGTCAAGATAATTTGCAATGAAGGACATGGGTGCAACAAAGTAGATACTTGGGTTGAGAATCGAAAGAGATAGGATGGCAGGTACATTGAAGCTAGTTTAGAGTAATTGCATTGAAAAGGTACTGGACAAGTTTAACATGGTAAATACAAAGCCTGTGAAGATAATGATGAGCTAAAGATAATGGCCAAGGTTCCATATGCTTCAGTAGTCAGCAACCTGATGTACTCAATGGTATGCACGAGGCTCGACATTGCACATGCAGTGAGAGCTGTAAACAAGAATATGGCAAATTCAGGCAAGCAACATTGGAAAGCTATCAAGTGGATCCTGAGATATCTGAGAGGTACCAAGGACATCGTCTTATGTTACCAGAGAGGCAGTTAGACTTTACAAGGCTATATTGATGCAGATCTAGATGGTAATGTCGACACTAGAAGGAGCACGACATGGTATGTGTATACCATCGACGGGATAGCAGTAAGCTAGGTCTCGTAGTTGTAGAAGATCATGGCTCTTTTTACTACCAAGGTGGAGTACGTTGCAATCACAAAAGCCAGCAAAGAGATGATTTGGCTATAGAAGTTGCTGACAGAGTTGGATAGATAGTAGAGCTGCAATATTTTGTTTTGCGATAGTTAGAGTGCTATCCATCTGGTGAAGAACTGATGTTTCAGGCAAGGACGAAGCACATACAGTTAAGGTACCATTTTATCAGGACATTGATTGAAGATAGATGCCTGTCACTGGAAAAGATTCAAGGGTCGAATAATTCAATGGATATGTTAATGAAGACAGTCACTACAGAAAAATTGGGGCTATGCATGGCCTCAATTGGCCTCTGGAGCTAGTTGATTGAAGGCGCTACATAGGATACTGACTCATTTTTTCTTTGGAAGTTTACTTTTGCTGTTTCAGGCAGTTGCATGATTAAGTGTCCTTGTCTCCAAGTGGGAGAATTGTTGAGCCGTGAAGCCAAGCCCACTTCTTGAAAAGCCCAAGAGACCCAGAGCCCAGAAGCCTGGCAAAAAAATCAAAAAAAGGGGGAACGGGCCCGCCAGCTTGGGTTGGGCCCGGCTTGGCCCATGTGCCCAACCCAGGTACGCACGGTGCGTGGGCATGCATGGGCCTGTCCCAGACCGAGGCGGTAGCACGGGAAGCCATTTCCCTAGCATTTCACACGGTCTATGGGACGCGCGTGATCCAGAGCCATCCGATTGCCTGATCGGATGGTTGAGATTGACTTTGATTGAGAAAGGGCACAATTGAGGTGTTTTACTCAGATTTTGACACGATCTGAGACATTCATCATAGATCGGATGGCCTGGAATACTTCCTGGATCAATTGGCTTCCTATGGTGACATGGGGGCACGGTTGGGACATGGTTTCAACTGGTTATTCGTCCTCCTTTTTTAGATAACGCCGAGAACTACTATAGAGAGAATAATAACAACAAAAAAAAGAACAAAGAGCTAGAGAGAGGTCCCAGGTGTCTTTTGCAACCAAGAAAAGTGTCCAAGGATTTTTCAAGAGAGAAAAATGTCAAGAAGAGAGAGGGCTAGGGTTTCTCTTGTATCCTTTTTTATTCTTTCTTCTTTTTTTCTATTGGACTAGGGTTTCATCCAAGAAGGGCTCTTTGTTGTAAAAACTTTCTGTATTCTTTCTTCATAGTGGAGATTTGATCCTGTACAATCGTGGATGTAGGAGCAAGAGGCTCCGAACCACGTAATCCCTGTGGGTTGCTTGTACTTGTATTCTTTTTTTATTTTTTAGGCTTTTTTTTTGTTTCTTCTATGAACTCTTCCAGCATCCTGCTATGCACCAAATGCTAACACTTGCCACCATGGTTGTATATGAAGTAAACTCCTTTTATTCTATCATTACTTACACCTAGACCAGATTCACCTGGTAATGATATTGATGTATATTTGCAATCTTTGATAGAAGAATTGAAAGAATTATGGGAGGTTAGTCTATAGATATATGATGCATCGAGTAATCAACTTTTGAAATGCATGTAATTTTAATGCAGACCATTAGTAACTTTCTATCTTATGCCTATTTATTTGGGCGGAACACCAAGGGAGAATTAGCATGTTCTTCTTGTAATTTTAATACTTGCTCTTAATGGCTAAACAATGGAGGAAAGTATCGTTATATGGGCCATCATCGCTTTGTCATAATTTTTATTTGCAAAATGGTCTTTTGACAACACTCAAGAATTGAGAGATGCTCCAATTCCCCTATCTAGTTGCGAGGTGTTAGAGCAGTTAGAGGGTCTCAACTTCAGCTTTGGAAAAAGGAATGATAAACAAATTAAATAGAGGAAAAGGCAGCACAAGAAAGAAAATGTAGAAAGTAGGAGTAGAAGGCAAGAGGAGAGTGTCAGAAATAAGAATGAGATATGGCCTTGGAAGAAAAAGAGTATATTCTTTCAATTTCCTTATTGGAAATATTATTTACTATATCATAATCTGGATGTGATGGACAGAGAGAAAAATATGTGATAATATACTTGGGACAATACTAAATCATAAGAAAAAATCAAAGGATAACTTGAAAGCATGCCTTGACTTATAGAAAATTAGTATAAGACAAGACCTTTGATGTTGAACAAATAAGATTATGCGATGCGGAAGTAAATTAAGACTATTTTTTTTTTTTTTTGGTTAGAAGTTGGCTTGACTCAAAAACAAGGCTAACTAATATTGAAAGAAAATGTGCACTGAAAGAAAGCACAATTCAAAAGAGTAGATTATCAGAGTAATAAAGAAGTAGGATCATTGGGGATTGAGAAACCCCCAGACCTAGGGTTTACTCCTCTTTCAAGAAACAGACGAAGAGAGAAGAGAAGGTTTTATACCTGACTGTGATATCTCTCTTTGCTTCAATTGAAGGACACTCTCGAGCAGATTGTAGGATCCTTGGAGACGGGGTATCTTCGCAATGGATCCTCGGATTGTAGTCCTATGGCAAGGTTGGCCTTCTTCTCGTACTCTGGATCTAGAAAAGATGAAGAACAAGATAAGGATGTAAGAAACTCAAGGAAGAGACCTTTACCTGGGATAGCTCCGGACTGCTCGAACTTTGAAGATGAGGGAAGAGTATGGAGGTGGCAGTGGAAGATGGAGTGAGTTTAGGGTTTGGCTGGTAGGGCGGTGGCTTGCAGATGAAAAGGACCTAGGGCTTGATATAGTGGGCGGTGGCTTGGAGAAGGAGATGGCGACCTTGAATAAAGTGGGAATAGGGTTTAGGAATTTGGGTGCTGGCGGTTAGGATGATGAAAGGAAATTAGGGTTGGCGGCCAGGGATGAAAGCGGGGCAGGATTTTGGTAACTTTGGAGATCTCTCACCTCCTCAAGGCTCCAATGAAACCCGGATTTACTCCCTCACGGAGCTCAACACTCAAAGAAGTGCGGAAGAAGAGAACACAAGGTTGCTCAACACAAGAAAAGATTTCATTTACTCATTCATTAAAATCAAAAGATTACATAAGGGTCCAATATATAGACCTTGCAAGAGAAACAAAATTACACTACTTCCCATGCGGGACTAAACATTCATCCTAAGCATGAAAAACCTTCCCCTGACCGACCAGGCTTCTTTCCTTGGAGTGGGCGGCCTCAAATGCAAGGTGATGGCTTCATATGGCAGGTATGTGGGGCACCTCCTAGTTCTTCTCCTTAAGTCATGGGTTTTCCTTCCATGACTTGCTCTTTCTTGGAAGAAAATACTCATCTCCTAGTCTTTCTCCTTAAGTCATGGGTTTTCCTTCCATGACTTGCTCTTTCTTGGAAGAAAATACTCATCTCCTAGTCCTTCTCCCCAAGACTAGGCTCCTTCCATTCATAGCCAGGTACTTTAGGCAGGTGTGGGCGCCTACCTTGAAGTCCTCTCCAAGAAAATCCCCTGCTTCTTTAGCTTGGTTACTTTTGGCAGCTTGTGGGCGCCTTCCTTGACTTCTCCTAAGAAAATTTTCTTGCTCTCTTGGGCGTGGGGACCAGGGACACTGGGATGAAATGTGGCACCAACTGGTCTGGGGAGTGTGGCTGGGAGTGTGGCGTCCACTTGCATTTGGCCTTGGAAGAGAAATGACGCCCTAGGGAATGGCGCCAACCAGGACTTGACTTGGACTTAGACTGAGTCAACATGACTCAACAAAATGAAATGCAGACTCAAAGAAATAAAATAATCTGGTTGACCAGGTCAACCCTTATTACAAACCCTAATCTTCGGGCAAGGTCATTCAGAGATCCAGATGGAACCCTGAAGTCTTCTTCTGATTCTGGTGCCCGTACCAACCTTTATCCAAAGGAGCATGGCTTAAATAAATTTTTCTTGCCTCTAACTTACTTCTCAATGTCTATAGTAGAGAAAGATAATTTCTTGAAAGTTTTGAAAAATGTGAAAGTTCCGGATGGCTATGCATCAACTATTTCATGTTGTGTACAACTCAAGCAACATAACCTTATAAATCTCAAGAGTCATGATGAACATATTTTAATGAATGTCCTTTCAATAGCTCTACGAGGAACTTATCAAAGAAACTGAGCTCTTTTTTGGTAGAGTTGTGTGTTTTTTTCAAAAAGATATGTTAAAAGGTCTCCAAGTACATGAGCTCGAGTAACTTGAGCCTTGGATTGTATTATGCTTATACCATATAGAAAGAATCTTTCCTTCATCCTTTTTCACCATTATGGTGCAATTGATAATTCATTTGGTATATGAGGCAATGATTGTAGGGCTTATACATTATCGATGGATATATCTGATTGAGAGGTATGACTTCATAATTTATTTTTTGTTTAAATACCATAATTGATTTAGTGCATATATAAAGATTTACATTCTTATTATTCTAGGTATTTAAAGTAGTTGAAGTCATATATGCACAATAGAGTCCATCCAAAGGGTTCGATTGTAGAGGGATATCTCTTAGAAGAATGTGTAACATTTTGTTTGAGATATCTTGAGGGTATAGAGACAAGTCTTAATCATCTATTATGAAACTATGATGATGTTGGAACATCTCAAGAATAATCATCTAGTCTCAATAATTTAGGATGCCCTTTTGGGAAAGCAAAAAATTTTCACCTTGATAATAAGACATTAGTACAAGCACACTGATTTGTACTTTATAATTAGGATTCAATTAGTCCATTTCATGAGTAAGTGTTAACACTATAGCCATAGTACAAATTTTATGTATTTATAGTAATATTGTAATTATATGTAAACATTATTTTGAATATAGGAAACATGTGAATGCAATCAAGAGGAAAAAATTGTCATTGGTGCCTTACTCCAAAAGAAATAAGTAGCATCCAAAGTTTAACATTTCATGAGTGGTTTCGAACTTATGTAAGTATTTTTCTTTTTTGTATATGATAGGATTAAGTTTGTTCTTGCCATTGAAATCCATTTACTAGTGACATTTTTCTATGTAAAATTAGGATGCATAATTTGACGAAACAAGAAGTGTTGATATAACAGATGAAATCAGATGGCTTGCTCATGGTCCTAATGATGTGACAAAAAGATATAAAGGATATATTATTAATGGATTTAAGTTTTATGTCTAGTCACTTGAGATGAAAAGGAAAAGACAAAATAATGGAGTAGCAATAATTGATGTAGGTATGGCATATTGACAGATATCATATCATTAAACTAAGTTATTTTGATCATGTTAAGGTTGTATTGTTCAAATATGATTGGGTTGATGATGCAGAACAGAAGCTCTGATACCAAAAATGATGCAGAACAAAGAACAAAGAAGCGTATGCGGAAGTAAATTTAAGATTAATTCTCTTTTTTTTTATATATATATATTTCAGAAATTGGCTTCGACTCAAAGTAAAGTTAAACTAAGTTGATGGAAACTAGGTAAGGATTGAAAGCACAATTTAGAAGAAGCTAAGTTATCAGAGTAGTTCAGAAGTAACGGATTGCTGGGGGTTGAGAAACTCCCAGACCTAGGGTTTCGCTCTGAACTTTCAACAGAACAGAAATAGAGAGGAGAATGGTTTACCAACCAGACAATGATCTTCTCAGAATTTGGGTGGAAGAACTCTCTCGAGCAGATTGTTGGATCCTCGAATTTGGCTATCTTCGCAATGGATCCTCCAATACTGGTCTTGTGGTTTGGTCGGCTTCTCCTGGACTCAAGATCTGGGAAGAAGAAAAACAAGTGAGGGATTCAGAGACTCAGGGAAGGATTTACCAGTTCGAAGAACTTGAAGGTTGATGTCGCAGAGATCCGGATTCTCTTGAAGGCTGATTCGACTCCCTCTGGAAAGAACTTTGGATCTGAAGTATCCGGACTGTAGCTGGATGCTGGTGATCGGCCTGGACTTGGAGAGAGAGGCCATGGGAGGTGGAATATGCTAGGATTTGGTGGAAAGAGAAGGGTGATGGCGGCTAGGGTTTGGGAGTGGAGTGGCTAACCTAGGGTTTGGGTTTTGGAGATCTCACACCTCCTCAAGGTTCCTGGGGAACCCGGATTTACTCCCTCACGGAGCTCAACACCTGGATGCAAGTGCGGAAGAGAGAAAACATAAAGTTTGCTCACAAAAAAATTTGGTTTCATTCATCTTTTTTTTTCAAGAGTTACATAGAGTTGAATATATAGACATAACAAAGAAATAAAATTTTATACACTTCCCATCTGGGACTAATAGGACTAACCCACACTTTAGGCATCAAATTCTCTTCCCAAGACTCCTTCCATGAGTGGGCAGCCCAAAAACTCCAAGAAAACTTGAAAATCAGCTCCAAATGGCAGGTTATGGGGGTGTCTCCTAGTATCTCTCCATGAATCAAGGATTTTCCCTTCATGGTTTGGCTCTTTTGGACACCTCCTAGTCTTGCTCCACAAGTTTAGGCTTCTTCCTTTCATGGCTTTGGCACTTTAGGAAACTTTTGGATGCCTCCTTGATTTTCTCCCCAATACATGCTCTCTTCCGTTTTATAACTTGGGTTTTTATGGAACATTGTGGGGCACCTCCTTGATCCTCTCTTCAAGAAAAATTCTTGCCATCCTGGCTTGGGTTTATCTGGAAAGAAGTTGGCTCCTCCTTGGATTGAGGTATCTTGATGGATTTCTCCCCCAAGTGGCGCATGAAAGAAGGGACCTACTTTCTTGTGGTGTGGGGACCAAGGCACACTGGATGGAGATGTGGCGCCTCCTGGACTCTGGCGTGTGGCTGGGAGTGTGGCGCCCACTTGCTTGGTCCTGGGAGAAAATGTGGCACCTTGGAGAAGACCTAGACCACTACTAGGACTTGTATTGAGTCAACATGACTCAACAAAATTTAAATTGCAGGGAAATATATACTCAAACTAAAATTGAGTTGACCAAGTCAACCTTTATTACAAAACCAGAAAACCCTAATTCTTCGGGCAATGTCAATCAGAGATCTAGATGGAGCCCTGAAGTCTTCTTCTGAGTCTGGTGCCCGCACCAGTTGATGTTCATGATGGTAGAGGAATAATGCAAGATGACTTGAAATTCACACTTGTCACTTTTCATGATTGATACACACTAGAAAAGATTTGTTTGATGAGCCATTGGTGTTGGCATCTCAAGCTTAGCAGGTATTTTGAAATGGATGAGAAATTGATTGATAGTGAAGACAAAACTTAGGGATTTATGTGACATGGATGAGAAATTGATTGATAGTGATGATGAAGAGACTTCCCATGAGAATGAGACTTACAATAGACATGATTTAGAAGACTTGGAAGATGAGAATGATAGTCATAGTTGGGCTAAAAATGATATTGATGGAACAACAATTGACATAAGTAGATGATATTTAGCACTATGTTACACAAATAATAATTAATAAATTATATTTCTTATAAACTTGTGTTACTTCATTTCTACTATTATGGGTTGTTCAATTACAAATTTATATCTTGGCAAATTGAAATATGCTAGCTATTTTATTTTTGTAATTGGACCATAATTTATAAACTTATTTGTAAATATATATATTAATCTATCAAAGAATATTTTATACTTTTATGACGTATTTGGTAACAATATAAGATGGTGAGCACTAGAAGTTTAAAGGTACACAAGATCCAAAACCAGCTAGAGCAACCTAATGAGTAGTCCCAACTAGACTCTTATATCCTAGATTACACAACCATGGAGTCTCAAAGTCCCTTCCAATCTCAAGACTCATAACAACCTTCTGTACAGTCACTATCCTAGACTTAAGAGAATAGAATTGCTACAAGTAATTTTTTCTCTCAGAAATTTAGGATAATCTCTTTAAGTAATGATGTTTGAGATGGATATATGTAAGATTTTAATTTGATAATGAGATGAACAAATATAGTAGTTACATGTCTTGTTATTATTTTTTTGTATGCTTTCTTTACATAAGAATTTGAATGAAAATCTATACCTTTACATTGATGCATAGTAGATGCTAGAGGCAATGAAAAAGAAAATGAGGTCGAACATGCATGTTTGAAGTACAAAACTTGCGAGAAGGAAATAACATCATTAATATTTAGAACAAACTTAGTCAACCTATTGGTCATGAAGGAGCAGTAATCGCTCATTTTTTTGGTACTATAGCAAGAAAGCATAATTTGGCACTACTTAATTATAAAAATTAGCATATGGTACCTCATTCAAATAAAGATCAAATGTAGAAATGTATACATGTAATAGAACCCTTAAACATATTATTTTTTTCTTGAACATGTCATTTGCTATGATTTTTTATTATATTTCTATCTAAATTCAAAAATTTTAGTCATTAATCTTTTGGTTGCAGAGTCGTTTTGAACATGAACTTCCATTAGACCTTGAACCTCAAGTTTGAAGTAGCCTTCTCGAAGGCATTAAACCATGGATTATGTCCTCAATTGGAGACAAATGGATGGATTTAAAAAGTGAAATCAGATCAAGATTTTATAATGAGTACAAGTCTATGATACAAAACTTGGAGAAAGTACCAGAGAAAGTCACACAAGATTAATGAACAAGCTTGGTTTATATGTGGAGCTCGGAGAATGCAAAAATATGAATAAAATCAACCATCTAATAATTTTAATTCTTTAATATGATGTATTTATAACTTATTATGATTTTTTAATTTTAGAGGATTAGCAAGATAAACAAGCAAAATTGTTCCAAAATGAATTTAGCACATGCTATAGGTGCAAGCAGTTATGCAATGATAATGAACAAGTTGGTACTTTCTTTTTACTTATCACTATTAAAATTTATATCTAACTTATATTCATTTAGAGTTTTATTTAAGTACAAGCTCTATTCATCTAATATTATTATAGAAAAAAAGAGAGGAGGTCCGATCACTCGAGGAGATGTCTATATCGAAACCCATCAAGATAAGAATGAAAAACCTCTAAATGATGACACTGCTAGAAAAATTATATATTTATCAAATAAAAAATTATTATATTTTTTTATAATTTAAATATGAGTAAATAGAGTTATTTATTTAGTGAGTAAGAAATTAGTATGTTTAATTTTTTTATTACAGGAAGAGTTGAAAAACCTTAGCGAAGAGCAACCTGAGAGCTTCGAGAACATATAATAAGCTTTGCAAATCAGAGGGAAGACCATTGCTCCAAGATTGTTGTACTTAAAAAGAAAAATGGTTGTGTGCATCCTTTGGGTAGAGGTCTTATACCATCAAAGAATTATAATACCACATCTATTACTAGAGGTGTGACAGCAAGCTTGGAGGACGATCATAGAAGATCCAATGAAGAGTGGCAACATATGAAGGAGCATATTGAAGCTAAAAAATGCATATCAGGATTGCAAAATTAATTATCATCATTGTTGATAGTTTTTCAGAACTTTGCCTCATAGCAAAATATTGATGAAATTCTACATATAGTAGAACCATTAGATGGTCACCCAAGAGAGGTAATATATCTTCTCCTTTGGATCATTTCTTTATTAGAAATAATTTATATTAGGATGAACATTATCAAGGTATACATACACGTGTTATGTAGTTTGTTTGATTTGTTCAAATGGGCACCAAATGTTTCTAGCAACCCTAATACTTTACTACTTTTAGCTGGGTGCTACTCATTATCTAGCCGTGACCCTCAACTTGTTAAGTATAAATTAGTTTTATTATTTTTGATAATATGTTATTCAAATATTATTATTATAATAAGATTAGTTTCTTATTAATCTTAATAATTCAATATTAGTTTCTTATTAATCTTAATAATTCTTATCTCATTATTTTGTAGATAACTGCACTCCATGAGCCATATTATGATGGATTTCATCTCTCTTTTTATTATTGAAAAATAAAAGAGTTTGTTTAGGTGCTTCATATATAGTTTGGCTTGATACTTGGACAATGACCATATATTAAATTTGGATAAAAAACTTTAAATAGATTTTTTTATGTTATTTTTGTTTAATAACTATGTATTTCTATAAAATTTGTGGATGCAATAACTTTCATACAAGAGCATGCCATTATGAATATATTATATGCATTATTCTGCATGTATTGAAAAGTCAAAATGCAAATGAAACATTTGGGAATCAATCATATTTATTGATGGTTAAAATCACTGCAACAAGCCTAATTTATAATGATAATTTTAACTATCACTAAACAAAAACAATATCAACAATTTTTGATCATTGCTATAGGGTATAGATTTTATTTAGCTATAATTTATTAATAATTTATAGTAACAATTAAAAATATTTCTACAACATATGCTTATAATAACAAGTATAAATGTCATAATATAATAAAAGTAGTAATGGTTTGTAACAATTTCTATAGAAAATATATTTTGTTTAATAAACAATTTATAACTCATTTATGATGATGCTTAAAATCCTTGCAACAAACCAAACTTATAGCACTAATTATAAATGCCAGTAGTTGCCTAATTATCACTAGAAAATTTATCTATTATCGTCATATTTTGATATGTATATATAGTAATAATGGGAACCATTGCTATAAATTATATTGATGGTTATAAATCGTCAGCAAAGAATGACTCCCAACCACCATAGGGCTATTTATACTAATAGTCATCAAAACTATAACAATAGCTTTTAAAGATGCCACTTATTGCCATGATTTACCAACCGTTAGAATAGATTTTACCAGCAATTTTCTATATTTTTTGTGATACTTATGGCCACTACTTAAGCCTTTTTTGTTGTAGTGAACACCTGTAGATTTTTTGTTATCTACTCTAAAATATCTGTAATATCAAATAATATCATCATTGAATCTATAGATGTAATATTTTTTTAAAACATTTTTTCTTTTAACAATCAAACCTTTAGATTAAATGTTGACTATTCATCTTCTTCTAATTTATCATCATCATCTATTTCTACTTCAATAAAATTAACTCCGGAACCTGAGCTTTGAAAAAGTAAGAGAGTTAGGGTTGAAAAGAACTTTAGTGAAGGCTTTTTTACCTTTTAATAGAAGATACTCCTTACCAAGAAGCCATAGACTTTTTTGATGCTCCATTTTTGAATGAGATAAATTATTGGAAATAATACTTGGATTTTCACTAATTTATCTTCTAAAAATAAATTATTAGGTTATAACTGGATCTTTAAAAGGAAGATAAGAATTGATGGAACAATAAAAAAATTCAAGGCAAGGCTTGTGGCTTAAGATTTTGACTATTTTGATATCTATGCACCTGTAGCTCATATTACTATTATTCGAGTTTTTCTAACTTTAGCTTCTATTTATAAACTCATTGTCCATTAAATGGATGTTAAGAATGCTTTCTTATATGAAGATCTTCAAAAAGAAATCTACATTCAATAGTCTAAGAGCTTTTCTGTGCCAAACTAGGAGCACAAAGTCTGTAGGCTTACTAGATTGCTCTATGAATTAAAACAAACTTCTAAGCAATAATATAAAAAGTTTGATCAATTAATTATTTTCTCTGGATTTCAAATCAATGAATCAGATAATTATCTTTATTATAAATGAGTTGATGATCGATTCATTCTTCTTTGTCTTTATATTGATGACATATTGATTCTTGCTCATGATCTTAATTTAATTAATGATATCAAAAATTTTCTATCACATTATTTTAACATAAAAAACTTAGGTGAAATAAATCTAATTCTTAGTATGAAGATCATTCATATTTCTAAATTATTTTATTTATTTTAAACTAACTATATTCAAAAGTTTATTAATAAGTTTTGATATTCTGATTATTCTTTTATAAATCCATCCATTCATCTCTTGAAGAACGTAGAAAAACTAGTGAATTAAGAGATATATGCTTAGATTATTGGTTCTCTAATATATTTATCTAGTCGAACTAGACCTGACATTGTTGACTCCATTATTGATTTTGATGATTAACAAAATATTTAAGTATAATTGAGTACTAATAGTTTACTAAAGTATGTTTTCATTAAAAAAAATGTACTCATCAAGTTAGTTAAATTGAATTGCTTGTCAAATGATTGAAGAAGCCCTTTCTACGGATGAAACATCAATGTTTAATGGATTTAAGTATCTAAAATTTGCTTAAAAGGAATTAAAGAGTCAAGTTGAAAAAGGATTCAACAGAGTTTCGATCATTTTTAAAAAAGTTTCAGCAAGTGTCGACTTACAATTCAAGTATCGACTCATGACAGTGCAAGTGTCGACTCAAGCCGGCATATAGAAAGAAGTTTCAGATGGCATGCTTGAAGTGTCGACTCATGCTATTCAAGTGTCGACTCATGGATCGACTCAAAGCCTGAGATAAGTTTTTTACATAACATACTGAAATTCAAGACTCACCTCAAGTATCGACTTACCAGATGAAGTGTCGACTCACCTGAAATTTTTAAAGAATCTCAAAGCTGAATTTTGAACTAAGTATCGACTCATGAAAATCAAGTGTCGACCCTAAGTGTCGACTCAAGGACTGAAGTATCAATACTTGAAGTTTTGATAACAGTAACGGCTAGTTTTTTTAAATGCAGAACTCATCCCTTTCACCCCAACGGCTAGTTCCATGTCTCTAACGGTCATAAACTATTATTTAGGCCTTAAAAGAGGGTATTTAAGTGGATTAAATTCAAATGGAACACAAAAAAATAAGAAAAGAAAGAAGAGAAAAGAGAAAAAGGAAGAAAAGAAAGCTCATTCACTCACACATTCATTGAGAGCAACTACTTCTAAGCTAAAGAAGCCTTCAAGCATTCAAAGTAATCAAGAGCATTCAAGTCTAACCTTTTTGAGCATTGATTGAGGCTTCATCAAATTGAAGACAAGCATCTTCATTAAGCTTCAAAGAGATAATAGTTTTTTATTAGAAAGCTTTTCTTGTATTCTTTTCTTCAATTCATACTTTGTTGTATCAAAGTTTTTGGTGAGCCTAAGAATAAAACCAAGGAGGTTTTTGATTAGCCTAGTTGAAAACCAAGAAGATTTTTAGTTAGCCTTTGAAAATCAAGAGGTTTATTTTGGTGAGCCTTATGAAAACCAAAAAAAGTTTTGATTAGTGAGCCCGAAAAACTAATCGGCTGTAATCTTGAGTGATTATAATGAATTCCCGAGTGATCCTTGGGGAGTGGACGTAGGTGTATTTGAGAGCACCGAACCACTATACTTGCCTTGTGTTTGTGATTGATTATTTCTCTCTATTTGCTCTTATCTTTCATTGCAATTTAAATTTTTGTTGCATACTCTTTAAGAGCACATAACACTTGCATCTCACTAGCATTTATATTGATTATTGAATTGGCACACATATTTGCAAATAATTTTTAGAAATCCAATTTACCCCCCTTTTGGATTACTTACTAGGCAATAAGTGGTATCAGAGCCATGTTCTCAGTATATAGGTCTAACTGGCTTGAGTAAAGATCTATGGCAACCCCCCTTGGTACTAGTGCAGTTGAGGGACAAGTCTCAAATAGATCACCTTATTTTAATGGCACTAACTATATATATTGGAAAACTAGAATGAGAATTTATATGCATTCTATAGATTATAATTTATAGAAAGTGGTTGACAAGGGTCCTCATATTCCTTCAATTATGGTTAATGGTATTTCCATCCCAAAGCTTGAAGAGGATTGGGATGAAAATGATATTAAACAATCCAAGATCAATGCGAAAGCAATAAATCTCCTTTACTATGCATTGGATCCTAATGAATTCAACAAGATTTTTACATGCACCTCAGCTAAAGAAATATGGGACACATTTGAGGTTACTCATGAGGGTACCGATCAAATAAAAAATACTAAGGTTAACATGCTTGTGCACACTTATAAGATGTTTCGCAGGGAACCTAATGAATCAATTATTGACATGTACACTAGGTTTATAAATATTGTAAATGGCATGAGAAGCGTAGATAAAATTATGTTTAATGCCAATCTTGTTAACAAAATTCTCAGGTCTCTACCAACATCTTGGGATCCAAAAGTGACAGTCATACAAGAAGCCAAAGATGTTGAGAAACTTTCATTGGAGCAGTTAGTAGGTTCACTCATGACTTATGAGTTGAACTTGAAGCAAAAAGCAATGGATATGGACATGAAGAAGAAGACTATAGCTTTCAAGTCCATAACACAAGAAGAGTCTTCAAATAAAGAATCAGAAGAAGAAGAAGAACAAAATGAGAATAATGAAGCTCTTTTAGCAAGAAAATTTAAAAAATTCATGAGAAGAAAGAAATTCCCTTACAAGAAAAAGTTCCAACCAAGTAAGGAAAAGGAAAAAGAAAAGGAGAAAGAAAATGACAAGAAAAAGGGGGTATCAATATGCTTCAAATGCAAGAAGCCTGGACATTACAAGTATGACTGCCCTCTCCTAAAGAGGTCAAGAAAAAAGCTTAGGAAGATGCAATGATGGCGACTTGGAGTGACAGTGAGGACTCCAGCTCAGATGAAGAACAAACTGAAGTCACAAATCTTTGCTTCATGGCATAACATGAAGAAGAGATAAATTCTGATCTTGAAGTTGATTATACTTTTGATGATATAAGAACTGCATTTGATGAGTTAATGCATGATTATAAGTTGACAATATCTGAAAATAGAAAGTTGAAAAAACATGCAAACTCTATCTCACATGAAAACAATTGTCTTTTGAATGAAGTGAATGATTTGAAAAATAAGACTGATATTTTATAAAAATGAAACAAAGCTTTATCAATGAAAAATAAAATTTTGAAAATATCTAAAGTAAATGTTTCAAATAATGAGCTTTTAATGAAATGTAAAGATCTTGAAGTAGAAAACAAGAAATATAAAGATGAGCTTGATAAAGTAAAATCCTTTATTAAAAAAATTCACCTATAGTTCTGAAAAGTTAAATCTTCTTTTGAACAATCAAAGAGTTATTTTAACAAAGCTGGATTAGATTTTAAATCCCAAAAATAGCAAAAGTTTTTCAAAAATTTCTTTATTCCTGCATCATCAAGCATTATATATTTTTCTTGCAAAAAGATAGGTCATAAAGCATTCCATTATGATTTGAGAAAAATTAATAATTCTAGAAAGATTCGGGTTCCAAAAGGAATCATTTTTAATACTAACCCTAAAAGATCCAAGTTGGCTTGAGCACCTAAAATCAAAATTTAATTTATTTTGCAGGTGTGTCTTGCAACCAAAGAAAAGAAAAGATAGTGGTATCTCAATAGTAGTTGCTCAAGACACATGACAGGAGATGTGAAGTAATTCACCTCTCTTGAGGCACTAAATGGAGGGAGTATAACCTTTGATAATAATGATGAAGGAAAGATTATTGGTATCGATAATGTTTACATCTTCCCTTCTATTTGGATTGATAATATTTTTTTAGTTGAAGATTTGAGACATAATTTGCTTAGTAATAGTCAATTTTATGATAAAGGCTTTTAAGTTATTTTTGAATCATCTCTTTGCATAATTACTAGTCCTGATAATAACATAGTGAAATTCATTAAAAAAGGCATGGTGATATCTATCTAGTTAATTTGGATAATCCATCTTTGCCTAATGGTGAATGCCTAGTTGCAATGAATTTCATTATTAATGAGACTAGTTGGTTGTGGCATCGTAGATTAGGTCATGCAAGCATATATTTACTATCAAAATTATGCAAAAAGGATTTAATGAGAGATTTGCCAGAACTTAGTTTTGAGAAAGATAAAATTTGTGAAGCATGTCAATTTGGAAAATAAGTAAAAATATCTTTCAAACTTAAAGATTTTGTTTCAACTTGTAGGCCATTAGAACTACTCCATATGGATCTCTTTGGACCAACTAGGACATCTAGTCTAGGAGGCAAAAATATGGATTAGTTATAGTGGATAACTTTTCTTGATTTACATGGGTTCTATTTTTAGCTCACAAATATGATTCGTTTTTAGCTTTTATAAAGTTTTATCAAAAGTTTCCAATGAAAAAGGTACTTTAGTTATTTGTATTTATAGTGATCATGGTTCTGAATTTGAAAATCAAGATTTTGAAAACTTTTATAATGATAAAGGAATAGAACATAATTTTCTGCACCTAGGATATCTCAATAGAATGTGATAGTAGAAAGAAAAAATTACACTTTAGAAGAAATGGCATGCACAATGCTTTGTGAAAATGATTTTCCAAGATATTTTTAGGCTGAAGCAGTAAATACCGCATGCTATATTTTAAACTATATTTTAATTCGATCGATTTTAAAGAAAACTCCATATGAGCTTTGAAAACAAAGAAAACCTACTTTGAAATATTTTCGAGTTTTCGGTTGTCATTGCTTTATTATGAATAATGGTAAATATAATTTAGAAAAATTTGATGCCAAGTCTGATAAAGGTATCTTTTTAGGATACTCTACATCAAGCAGGGCATACAGAGTCTTTAATAAGAGAACTTTAGTAATAAAGGAATCTGTACATATAGTATTTGAAGAATCTGCTAACAAATCCTCTAGAAAAAAGGATAGTTCTGATGCATGTGCAGGTGCTGAAGAATTAAAGAAGCTTACCTTGGATGATCAACCCTCTCAAGAGAATAGAGAAGATCAAGACAAGAATGAAAAAAAAAAAGTCATACAACCCACGCCAAAGCATCTGGATCTATCCAAAGAGTGGAGGTATGTTCATGGACATCCTAAGGAGTTAATCCTAGGTGATCCATCAAAAGGGATAAGAACAGGATATTCAATTAGAAATGAATGTGACTATATTGCCTTTGTTTCTCAAATTGAACCACAATGCATTGAAGAAGCTAAAAAAGACCCTAATTGGATTAATGCAATGCAAGAAGAATTAAATCAGTTTGAAAGAAATAATATCTGGACACTAATAGAAAGACCATCTAATGTTTCAATTATTGGCACCAAATGGATTTTCAGAAGTAAACTAGATGAAAATTGTATATTTACTAGAAATAAAGCTAGGCTAGTTGCCAAAGGCTACAATCAAGAGAAAAGGATTGATTTTGATGAAACATTTGCTCCTATTGCTAGACTTGAAGCAATTAGACTATTATTAGTATTTGCATGTTTCATGAACTTCAAATTATTTCAAATAGATGTCAAAAGTGTTTTTTTAAATAATTTTATTGAAGAAGAAGTGTTTGTTGAACAACCATCAGGTTTTGAAAATCATGCATATCCTGATCATATTTTCAAACTACACAAGGCACTCTATGGTTTAAAGCAAGCACCCCGAGCATGGTATGAAAGGCTAAGTAAATTTTTAATTGAAAATAATTTCTCTAGAGGCCATGTTGATACTACACTATTTCTAAAAAAGAAAAATGATGATCTATTAGTAGTATAATTTATGTTGATGACATTATATTTGGTGCTACTAATGAAATTCTTTGTCAAGAGTTTGCCAAGCTTATGCAGGATGAGTTCGAGATGAGCATGATGGAAGAGCTTAATCTCTTTCTCGAACTCCAAATCAAGCAAATCAAAGATGGGATCTTCATCAACCAAGCTAAGTATACAAAAAAAATCTTAAAGAAGTTTGGGATGGAGATTACTAAGATGATAGGTATACATATGAGCCCCTCTTGTAAACTTGATAAAGATGAGCATAGTAAATCTATTGAACAGAAATTATATAGCGAAATGATTGATTTTTTATTATACTTGACTGTTAGTAGACTAGATATCATGTTTAGTATTTGTATGTGTGCTAGATATCAGTCTGATTCTAAAGAATCTCATTTATTGGCTGTTAAGTATTTACTTAGATATCTATCTGGTACAATTAATATTAGTTTGTGGTATTCTAAGATTCATCTATTGATTTAATTGATTATTCAGATGTTGACCTTATTGGATGTAAATTAGATAGAAAAAGCACAAGTAAAACTTGCCAATTTCTTGGAGTTAACTTAATCTTTTAGTTTAGCAAGAAACAAACTTCAATTGCACTATCCATAGCTGAGGCTGAGTATATTGCAGCAGGAAGTTGTTGTACTCAAATCTTGTGGATTAAGCAATAATTTGAAAATTTTGAAATCAAATTAACTAAGACACCAATAAAATATGATAATACTAGTACTATAAATTTAACTAAAAATCCTGTTCAGCGCTCTAGAAGTAAACATATTAAAATTAGACATCATTTTATTAAAAATCATGTTGAAAATAATGATATTATACTTGAATTTGTTTGTTCTGAAATGCAACTAGCTAACATATTGACTAAACCTCTCCAAGAGGATCGATTATATATGATTAGAAGAGAATTAGAGGTCATCAACTCTTTTGATTGAAATTTTTATCTATTTACAACTTTTAACTCTCGATTGATCAAAATTGCTTGTAAATTATGTTTAATATCTTTAAATTTCTTGAAATTCTATTCTATTTTGATCAATGATCCTTTTCCCATTTTTTTCCGGTTTTAAATCGAAGTATCAATACTTGGAAGTGTCGACACCTTGAAGTGTCGATACTTGAACGATGACAGACTGAGTTAAAATATGGAAAGTGAAGTGTTTTCTTTGATTTTTTCATTCTAATTCAAGCCGACTCATCCCCAAATAGTGCTCCATCATGTCCTTCCCTCCAAATTTTAGTTCCAATCGATCGATTCTTCGTTTAGGATAGGTACATTTCGGTTTCCTACTGCTCTTCATCTTGTTTCATTGATTTTCTTACCGTAGAAATCCTAGTTTCTCCCCTTTCTTGCCTTCTTTCCTTGTTTCCTTGGAATGGGACCTAAAAAACAAGTTGTCCGGCATCCTAGACCTTCCATTCAGGAGGAAGAGAGAATAACTAAGACCAGGCATGAGGATGGAGCAGCAGATGAGCCTGATGTTCCTACCAGACCCCCTGTTTCTATACCAAAAAGGATGGGATCGAAGACCATCATCGGTGGTCATTGAGTGGACTTCAATTTCCTAGACCAGTAGCACTTCCGGATTGCCTAGCGGCTGAGGGATGCAGGTTTAGCACATTTTTATTCATTATCAGAGAGATTCTACCCGGGATTGATTAGAGAGTTCTACAGATCACTTGCTTGAGGTAGTGATGGCTGGATAGCACAGGTCCGTGGCAGAGATGTTCCTATATCTGCAGAGATTATGAGCCAAGTATGGGACATTCCTATGAGAGGATCTATTGTGGATGCTCTAGTAGACAGGATTAGTGGACTCTGATGTATTTTTGAGACAGATGATTTTCTTGAGGGAGCCACCGTAGTTGCTTCGAGACTGATGCTTGAGATGCGGTTACTGGCCACATTGTAGCCTGGATTCTTCTGCCAAAGATTGGATGATTTGACTTCATCACAGAGCGTGAGCTTTTGGTTATGGTGTCTATGGTACAGCGCACTCCAATATGCCTCCTAGTGCTTATGGTACATCAATTGACAGAGGTGTTGATTAGCCGGAGACTTTGTCTGCCCTAAGGGATGAGTTTGACTTTACTCTTTAGGACTTATGGAGTGGTCGTAGATGATGAGCCTTATAGACAGCTACTACACATAGACGTTGACGATATCAGATCTCTTCACAGGATGGGATACCGTCTAGTCAGAGGCCAGTGGAGACGGCGTATATCTGGTAAGGCCACTGATAGAGATGATGAGGTGGCAGAGGAGGAGCATATCTTTTTAGGTGAGGTAGGGCCATCTGAGCTACACAAAGAGACTTCTGAGGCACAGCCTGAGCCTACGACACAGCCAGAGCCTGCTCCTCAGTCCGAGCCAGCCACTCATACGCAGACAGATATCCTTGGTGCTATAGACATTTTAGAGGATAGGGTCGCTTGCATAGAGACTGAGGTCATGATTATTCGTTAGCGTGTCAACATGATACATATGGAGATGAAGGAGAGCCATCGAGGATTGAGTGATGGCATCTCTGCCATTTTATCTGCATTAGCTAGACCTTCATCGAGCAAAATTCCACCACCTTCAGCTCCATCTGATTCACCTCCAGCACCATCCGCACCAAAACTTGACATGGCAGATGATCAGTCTGACTCCATAGAGTTTGATGCGATAGATTTCATGACGGAGCCAGAGCCATAGACAGCAGTAGATATTCCTAGGAGCCCCATTCCTGATCCTTCCCATTTATATCTTGAGACTCCTATTTTACCCTCACCTTCCAGATCTGATCCATATCCTCCTTCCATTCCTGCACCTAGTCCTATCATTCTATCTTCTAATACACCAGTCATACATTCTCCACCTTTGCATACATCTTTCCTTATTAGAGAACTGGGATTTTATACCCCTGGTCTCCACCATCCTGATTTAAGATCCATTTTTGACCCTACACCCCTTCCTCTTGATACAATTGCTCCGATCAGTGCTGCTCCTGCTACTGATATTACCTCCATATCTTCTACACCAGCCAAAGGTAGGACATATGTCAGATGCAAAGGACGAGGCCATCGTGTTGTATCGAGACCTACCCGGACCCGATTCTTTGATCTCCGGCCGATGTGGCCACGATCCCGTCCTTCTACTGATACTGGATCGATTGAGATTAGATACTCTGATGAAGAGGATACTTTTTAGGATAGTCTCTATATTAGTTAGCTTACATTCCAGTATTACATATATGCAACTATGTTTGTTTACCATCTTGTATCTATGTATGAAAGTTTGTATCAATGTATGAAATGTTGATTTCAATGAATGAAATTTTTATATCAATGTTTTGTCTTTGGATATTAACTCTTATGATTATTGTTCAATTTCTATCATTATCATCTTTTCTTCTCTTTGACCTTTTTTTTTTTAATGATGACAAAAAGGGGGAGAGTTATATGAAAAAGAAAAATAAATAAAAGGGAGAGAAATAAAAATAGGAGGTGGGTGAGAAACAATAAAAGAGAAATATTGAGAAAGTAAAATGAGAATAGCAAAAGAGTGAGCATGAGTGGTATTAAAAAGATATGAGCAATGAGTGAGGGGGAGCATTACGAAGAAAATTTTTTAAGCAGCAATTTCTTGAAAATTCTTTGAAAATCAGTTTTTCGGATCACCCTTTAAGGAAAAGCTTTTATACTCTTCAATCTCTAGTTAAAAGTTTTTTTATTGAAGCTCAAGTATAGATGATTTCCATTTTAATCTCACTAACTGTCTCTATGAAATCTATTTTAACTATGAAACACATGATGAGTATCATGGTACATTCAATTTTAATTCTGATATCTTTTTATGACCCTAATGGATTGCAAATGAGTATTTATCTTTATATATTGCACAAAGCTTCATTTTGTTTGAAATTTTTTTTTTTGTGTGTTATACTTAAAGATTTTGTCATCATAAAAAAAGGGAAAGATTGTTGACTCCATTATTGATTTTGATGATTAACAAAATACTTAAGTATAATTGAGTACTAACAGTTTGCTAAAGTGTGTTTTCATTAAGAAAAAGGTACTCATCAAGTTAGTCAAATTGAATTGCTTGTTAAATGATTAAAGAAGCCCTTTCAATGGATGAAACATCAATATTTAATGGACTTAAGTATCTAAGATTTGCTTGACAGGAATTAAAGAGTCAAGTTGAAAAAGGATTCAGCAGAGTTTCAGTCATTTTTTAAAAAGTTTCAACAAGTATCGACTCAAAGTGTTGACTCATAGTTCAAGTATCGACTCATGACAGTGTAAGTGTCGACTCAAGTCGGCACGCAGAAAGAAGTTTTAGATGGCATGCTTGAAGTGTCGACTCAAGGTGTTGACTCATGGATCTACTCAATGTTTGAGATAAATTATTTTACAGAACATGCTGAAATTCAAGACTCACCTCAAGTGTTAACTTACCAGATGAAGTGTTGACTCACCTGAGATTTCTAGAGAGCCTCAAAGCTAAATTTTGAACTAAGTATTGACTCATGGGAACCAAGTGTCGACCCTAAGTATCGACTCAAGGATTGAAGTATCGATACTTGGAGTTCTGGAAACAGTAATAGCTAGTTTTTTCAAACGCAGAACTCATCCTTTTCACCCCCAACGGCTAGTTCCATGTCTCTGACGATCATAAACCATCATTTAGGCCTTGGGAGGGTATTTAAGTGGATTAAATTAAAATGGAACACAAGAAAATAAGAAAAGAAAGAAGAGAAAAGAGAAAAAGGAAGAAAAGAAAGCTCATTCACTCATATTCACTGAGAGCAACTACTTCCAAGCTAAAGAAGCCTTCAAGTATTCAAAGCAATCAAAAGCATTCAAGTCCAACCTTTTTGAGCATTGATTAAGGGTTCATCGAATTAAAGACAATCATCTTCATCAAGTTTCAAAGAGATAACGATTTTTTATTAGAAAGCTTTTCTTGTATTCTTTACTTCAATTCATACTTTGTTGTATGAAGGTTTTTGGTGAGCCTAAGAACAAAACCAAGGAGATTTTTTGTTAGCCTAGTTGAAAACCAAGGAGATTTTTTGTTAGTCTTTGAAAACCAAGAGGTTTCTTTTGGTAAGCCTTGTGAAAATCAAAAGGTGTTTTGATTAGTGAGCCCAGAAAATTAATCGACTGTAATCGTGAGTGATTATAGTGAATTCCCAAGTGGTCCTTGGAGAGTGGACGTAGGTGCATTTGAGAGCACCGAACCACTATACTTGTCTTGTATTTGTGATTGATTATTTCTCTCTATTTGCTCTTATCTTTCATTGAAATTTAAATTTCCGCTGCATACTCTTTAAAAACACACAACACTTGCAACTCACTAGCATTTGTATTGATTATTGAATTGGCACACATACTTGCAAATAGTTTTTAGAAATCCAATTCATCCCCCCTCTTGGGTTGCTTACTGGACAACAGATATTGCTTATGCAATTTCCAGACTTAGTAGATATACTAATAATCCTAGTATAGTTCATTGGACTATTTCAGAGAGAGTATTCAGGTATCTTAACTATATTATTGATTTTTTCTTACATTTTGTAGGTTATCTAGATGTACTTGAGAGTTATAGTGACTCAAATTAAATTTTTGACACATTCGATATTAAATCAACTTCTTGCTATATCTTTCTCATTAGTGATAGTGTAATTTCTTGGCAATCTTCTAAACAAGATATTTTAATTAAAAGCTAGTAATATCAAAGCAGAACTTGTTGCCCTTGATTCTTCTTACTCTAAAGCTGAATGACTAAAAGAATTTTTATCTAAGACTTCTTTTGTATCTTTTTTCATTCCTTTTGTATTTATTTACTATGATTCAAGAACTATAACAGATTTTTATAAAAAGAAACTTATGAATACTAAAATAAGTAGTTATATTAAACTAAGAAAAAGTTAGTAAAAAGAAAAGAAAAATTTTAAATTATTTTATTAAATTATATTGCTACAGATCTTAATCATGTTGATTGCTTTACAAAAGGCTTAAACATGATTAAGATTGTAGTGTTTTCCTCCATCAACCAAACTTTTTCCCTCTACCAAAAATTTTTAAATTTATTCTTTTGTCCCATATTGGATAGCAAAAAAAATAGAAAAGAATTTATATTGAAAACCTTCCTCTAGGACTTTATCATGTTTTGGGCATTTACCATGCATGCACGTTGCCCAACGGGGCCTACATTTTAGTTTCTTGTTTTAATTTTTGACCACTTTTCCTTATTTATTTCAAAAATAGCCATTGTTTAACGTCAAATGCCGTTTAATTATTTGCATTTGTAGACTAATCACTAGATATATGTTTTTGTCCGTTAGCCACTTAATTACCTAAATATATTATTAGTTTAATATTCTAGCTGTTGGATTAGTTCAAATGCCTAGTTTCTGAGTCTATAAATAAAGCCCATGATAGGGGTTGAGGCAAGATAAGAAATCCACTCTCTTCCCTTGTAATCTCTCCTTCTAACATATCTTTTCTTCTAAGCAATCTTCTTTTCTAAGCTCTATTAAGATTTTCTCAATCTTTTTACCTTATTTTTCATATTTTAACTACGGTTAGATTGAAACTCTGTCATCCATTCCATAATTATGCTTACAAAAAAGATATCTGATTATATCTTGGAATAGGGCTTCCAAGTTTAATTTCATACGAGGATCAGGAATTGCCTTAGGTATACCACACACACCTCCAAACAAATAATTTCATCTATTTTCTATAAATTTTTTAAAATATTAATTTAACAATTGATTCCTATTATTAGTCCTATTGAATTGTAATTAGCTATTATGGGATATGGATTTACTACATATTCCTAACATAAGTAACATACAATTTCACATCTAAACATTAATATAAAAATTTCATGTCTAAACCTTAACTTATAATCATATTCATGAACGAGTTGATACTGTGTCACTTTCTGATGAATGAGTTGATATCGGAATCGCTTTAGAATAGTATACAGCATGCCTCCAAAAAAATTTATTTCATCTATTTTCTATAATTTATTTAAATATTAATTTAACAATTATTTTCTGTTATTAGTCCTGTTGAATTTTGGATCGTAATCAGCTACCGAGGGATATGAATTTACTATGTATTCTTAACATAAGTAACATAAAATTTCCAATCTAAATATTAACATAACAATTTCATGTCTAAATCTTAACTTATAATTATCTTAAGATGGTGCACAGCACGAGTTGATATTGGATCACTTTTTGATGAATGAGTTGATATCAGAATCGTCTTAGGACGGTGCACAGCACGTTTTTAGATAAATTAGTATATCTATTTTTTAAGAAAATTTTCAAATATTAATTTAACAATTGATTCCTATTATTAGTCCTATTGAATCATAATCAGTGGAACATGGATTTACTACGTATTCCTAACATAAATAACATAAAATTTCATGTCTAAATCTTAACTTATAATTGTATCAATGAATGAGTCGATGCTAGGTCACTTTCTGATGTCTTTATTATATTTTTGCTTGGCTTCATCAAACATTAGGGATGGCAGTTTTTTCCGATCCGATGGTTATCTGACCCGACCGATCCTAATGGAACGGGTAAAAGTTGACCCGTCTAATTTATAAATGGATATGGATTATATAAAAAAAACCCGACTCGGGTTTGGATCGGGTACGGGTAGTAGTATGCCCCGACTCGAACCCGATCCGTTTATATATAAAAAAAATTATGTTTATAAAATATTTAAGTAAATTTGATATGGAACGGATATACCCGACCCGACCCGATTCGACCCGACCCGTTTAGCTTTTAAATAAACTAAGTTTTATAAGACCGGGTATACCCGACCCGACCCGATCCACATGTGATTTTTTTATATCCGACCCGAGACGGGTATATGACGGGTATGGGACGGATAATTTTTTAGCGGAACGGATATGGATTTTGGATGACCCGACCCAAACCTGACCCGTTGCCATCCCTATCAAACATCCCAAAACTTTTAGTTCTTAAGCTATTCCATAATCCATGATATATGTCAACCATGAATCATAAACCTTGTCTAAAAAAAATAGCTTCTGCTATTTGGATTTCAATTTGCTATTTAATTGTTGAGGCCAAGTCCATTAATATAAAAGGTTTCTTTTCATTAACCATAAGATTAGCCCAACAATGTTTTACATTTTGTGACACACATATAACTATCATGAAGCAAATAGTGCGGCAGACTAGGTAGTGTCATTTGTTACTGATAATTCTGGTAGTAGGACCTGAATAGATATTTCTAATCTCTCAATATAATTTTATGATATTTAATTTTTTAATTTTATTGGATGCATTCACTCTAGATTAGTGTGACTCATCCAATTTATTCAAAAAAAAAGAAAAAAAGAAATGAACGCAATGCATGATAAAATAACCATCACCATAACATTGTTCCTATTTTGTATAACAACCTACAATGCACAAACTGAATGACCCAGTCATCACAAACTATAAAATTAATCTTCCATCTTCAGAAGATCAACATTCATAATAAAATAAGATCTCTTCCTAATCCCTAGTTGAATCCATTTCTTGATTAGAAACAGAGAGCATATCAGAGCCTTCTATTAAATTTAGAGTACATATAAGGTAATTTGACTGGGCTTGGGCTGGGCCTGAATCCATCTCGGCCTCGGCGCGGGCTAAGTCAGCTTGGCCCGAACAAGTCCCAGGTACTAGCTTTTACCAACTGTGTCAAGCTCTAATCCAGTGTCCGTTGAAACCCAACTTGCAAAGCTTTGGGCTGCTTAATTTTTCAACTCAACCAGGCTTTACAGCCCAAAATTCTGGCCTTGGCCTTTCGGGGGGGTGGTAAGTTAGGTCCCTTGAGTTGGCTTTTCCTGGGTTTCTTTGTATCCATTTCGTACTTTTTTTTTTTTTGGGTACTTAATTAATATATATTTCTTCTAATCTAGCCCTTCCCATTTCCATCATTTTTTTTGGGTACTTCAACCTAGATTTTAGATATCCTTCTTGCTATAACCGTATCTAACTAGCTCAAATAGTTTGCTTTATCATTTTTAGCTTTATGTATGCTGATTTTATACCATGCATCGATTTAGTTGTTATTCTTAAATGTTTGTAACTAACTACATGAGATCATTTAAATGACAAAAATTGCTTCAAAAAATTTTGGGCTCCGGAGAAATGCATTTCTACTTCACTCACCTTAGTTATTCTAGTCCTCTTGGGGTCTGTTTGGGATTGCTGTAATTTTTTATTAAAAAATAGTTTTTGATAAAAGCTGCATTTCGATATCAAAAGTTATTTCGAGATAAAGTAATTTTTTGTTTGGCTATTAATATCTTAAAACTATTTTAAATTTTAAAAATATTTTATTGTATGTTTCATTGGCAAATTCGAAAGCTATTTTGAATGATAAATAATTATAAAGAATAAGTATCAAAAATGAGAGAAGAGTAACGGGGATCGAGATAAGAGAAACTTAATCTAAAGAAAAAAATTAATAAAAAAAAGTTAGAGGCATATACAAGAAAGTTGGATAAAAGGAACGTGTTAATTAAGAAAAATAAAAAAAGTCAAGAAAATGGAATATAAATGAAATAAAGAAGCCAGGAAAAATGGGATGTGGATGATAAAATTAAGAAAAAATTATAGGGATATTCCATCAACTTTATCTCAATTTTATTTACACCCCCTCTATTTTAAAAAATTTTAATTAAACCTTCCAAATTAGTAAACTGTTTCAACGTGGCCCTTCCATCCATCTAACTACTAACATTGTTATATTGTTTTCGAAAAAATAGGAATGTCCATTTCTATTTTGAAATATTTGCCATAGCAATCCTTCGATTGCACATTTTGCATCCATTACTTCTGGCACTTTTTATCTATTACTTTCTTCTTTTTTTTCTTTTTTCTTTTTATAAACAAAAGGGATGGGGGAGGGTAAACTCCCGCTGTAGCTGCCCCCACTGGACCCCCGTCCCGCCAGGCCATGTTCGATTCGGATCGTAATTTTTGCAAGTACCCTCCCCATCCGAAGGTGAGTATGTCAGCCTGATCTCACTAAGCTGCCAAAGTGAAGAGCTCCCCCCGTCCCCAGTCACGTGCCCCAGGAAACTTCTTGGATTTAATCAAGTAATCCATGGGTTCGAAGCTCGAAACCGTGATCTAGAGGACGGGAGCAAAGCTCCCACCAACTGTATCCCGAGAAAATTTCTAGATTTAATCGAGTAACCCATGGTTCGAGGCTCGAAACCGTGATCTAGAGGACGGCAGCAAAGCTCCCACCATCTGCACTACCACCTTAGTAGTAATTACTTTCTATTTTGATATAGATGCTGGTGAGAGACTAACGAGTGTGATATTTATTCCTGTTTTATCTACTTGCAGCCACTCTGGTCTGGTGGAGAAAGGATGGGAAGTCTTTCATTCCATAACCAGGGACTTCAATAAAATATAACACCCAAGGTTGTTCATTAGTCATGCATGGTAGATCTACTTGGCCATGCAGGCAGCCTGGATAAAGCTAGTGATCTGATTCACTCAATGCCTATGGAACTAGATTCTGGTGTATGAAGAAATCTTCTGAGTGCTTGCTGAGTGTTTTCTAACATTGAACTGGAAAAATTAATTGCTGAAAAGCTCATTGAACTACAACCCTGAAACATTGCAAACTACAATCTTTGTTCCAATATTTGTGCTGTAGATGGGTGTTGGGAAGATGTCAAAGCATTAAGAGCAGTGATCAAGGAGAAGGGTTTCAGAAGGACTCCAGGAAATGGTTGGATGGATATTAGAAATCAAGTCAACCCTTTTACTTCAGGGGACAAATTATAACCCCCAGCTCAGTATTGGCTACACAAGACTGAAATGGCTCTTAGATGGGCTAAACAAAGATGTATATTTTCCTGAATCAAGTTTGTTCTTACATTATATGGAGGATGGGGAAAAAAGTCAACCTTTCAGCCAGAGTTGGAAACTAACAATTGCTTTTATTTGCTGGAGACAAGCCTGCCAATAGTAATTACTATATGTCTCACTGAACATGGAAAGTGCCATTTGTTCAGCAAGTTTGCTTCTAATTTCTTTTTACAGGTAAATTATCTTCAGGGATTCAAATCATTTTCATTAGTATGATGACTACTGACATTACTTTCTTAGCTTTTCAGAACAACTTTACATTCCTTTCTCGCCATGCCGAGGCAATAGCAGTAATAAGTACTAGCACAACAGGGTGTGCCGGTTTTTTAAAGTTCCTTTCAATCTAGAGAGTACAAAATGTTAGAACAGGGCTTCAAAAAATTAATTATGGATGTGATTAAAAAAAATGATAAAATATTTATAAGAAATTGATAAATCAAAATTAAATCCGGAAGCGTGTAAGATACTATCCTGAGGTATATTTTCATTTCTTGAACGGAAATAGTCAGAAATACTATCTCAAGATACGACCAGGATTCCTCTATCTACGAGCACAATCGTGGAAGATGTTGATGGAGACTTTTTTAGTACCTAGTAAAATAACTTTGAAATAAGAAAAAATTAGAGAAAAAAATATTAGATGAAAAGAAAAGAAAATATGAAACACGAAATAAAAATTATATATTTAGACCTCCAAGATGATCTTTTTATAGCTATAAAAAATTTGATCATTTAGATTTTTATCGACCTATTAAAGCCTAATTAGGACTCTAACAATCAGAAAATTAAAAGTCCAGTAACTAAAAATATAATGGTCAAATAATTAAAACTCCAATGGTCAAATCATTAAAAACTTTAATGGTCAAATCATTAAAAACTTCAATGGTTAAATAATTAAAAGCAAAACGATCAAATAATTAATTAATAAAATGGTCAAATAATTAATTGGTTGGTGAAAAAAAATAGATTTTCTCAATAATCCCCTCAAAACTTAAAATTTCTAAAAAATTATAAATTATAAATTTCTGGGTATTTATACTTTATAATTTGTAAGGTGACTTTAACCTACTGAGTATAAATAGTTTCTATTTTAAGAAATCTGAGTGAACCAGGTCTTGACTATACTCCTTGAACCCAGACTTCAACTACTACATACATAGTATAAAATTCTTCATTGCAAATCTATGCATTAATGTCCCTGCACATGTATCTTGATTTTTATGAGAGCTTCTAAAGATTGCCAATATCTCTAGCCATGGCCATGTACGGATACTCTCATATAGGTGAACTCCTTCAAAGATATGTGTAGTGTTATATCTCAAGAAATATCTCTCGGATCTCATTTAAAGATAAACTCTTCCTGACCACTACATAGAAGTACTAATCATCGTAAGGATGGGATGGAATCTATGACTTCTATATCATATAAATCACATGTACTCTTTGACCAACCAATCAGCTTGTTATCACATTGAACCTCCTTCAAGAGATCTCCTATCATAGAAGTTTGGTTCCCACTACTGGAAGGTCCTTTATAGGCTAAGTCTCATCCCCTTGATAATTTTAGGATTTTAGTCCTACTAAAGTCTTTAAGAAGATAAATTGATAAAAGAAAGCTTCCCCCGTAAGTTTTAAGTCACACATGAATTTAAAATCATGATACAAAATAGTACAAAAATATTAGTTTATATATAAATTCTTATAATAAGATAACATATATTTTTCATACTCAAAATCCTTTCTATGTGATGGATGCATCATATATCTTATATAGATTAGGTATTGAGATAATTAAGCAACAATATAAGCATCTATTTAGATATGATACAAAAAACAAAGTACATCATCAGGTAGTGGATAATTACTACAATTCAAAATATACCAGGTGTAGTGATCATAAATAATCAAGACTAATTATATGTTCATTATATGCAAGATAAAGTACCAAAAATTAATAAGACAAGCATTCATCATGGAACCTATTTAAAGTTGACTTGCATCTACAAAGTAAGGACCTTAATGCATCAGGAATGATCTCTTTCACTTTGTTTCTTGTAGTAGTGACATATTACATTACATGATAATAAAAATATTTACAATATCAAGTATCAAGCAAGACCTAAAGGTTTAAACAAAGAGAGGAAAAGAGAAAGACATGAATCATATGCTCATTAAGATCCTTTTTTTAAAAAAAGAACTTCTAGGATTTGTGAAAGCAATCAAATCAATAAACTAAAAGAATAAGTTTTGAGCTAGTCATTTTGAGCAAGTTATCCATAACTTATTAGTATATTTTACTTGCAATAAACAGGAAGTACATATCACAATTACTAGGTAATGTGTTACCAAATCTCTACACGCATCCGAGAAAAACCAAATTTGGAATCCAGATTTATACTAGAAGAGGGAACATGCATAATATTATCAATTTGTTTCTTCTTCTCGGTCTTTCATTATATTTTGCTCAACCTATTAATTTTAAACAGACTATCTTCTTTCTTGGATCTACTGTTAATCATTTATTATTGTTACGTGACTGTGATTTGATGTTGTTTAGTATAAAATAATTACTGTCACAATAGAAAGTAATAAGTAGTAAAAAATTACATGTATCAAATAATAGCCATCATTTATGTTATATAATAGCATTTATAATGTAATAATGGTCAAACAAAGCTCGTTATTAACTGATCAATAATAAATGCCCATCAAAACTATTATAGTGGTAATAATAAAGTTGATACATAAAAGTGAGAAATACATTACCTATACCCTACATCATGTTGCGGTCATCATCCAATTATCAGTCCTATAATGATTCTTAAGAACAATAAACTCAATATTATTTAAAAAAATTAGTACTAATTTATTGATTTCATCATTCATCTATCCAAACCATATAGCAACAAGCTTGCCTAAATCATTTAACCTGAAAGGCAAGCAGATAGCAGAGTGGAGTGTAAAGGCTATGTAATCACCATCACGGTTGGTCAACTCACACAGCAGTAAGATGCATTTGTTAAATGTTTTGGTCCAAAACATTAATATTGTCATCCGCTTCTCTCTTTTTTTTCTTTGCCATCACATTTTCCAATGAAAAACAAATTTCAGTATATAAACATTCTTAGATAGGTATTCTATAAAATTACATAGCCAACTTAAAGTATATATAAAATAAAATAATAGTAATAATAAATAAGCATAAGAGACCAACAATAACTTAGTTTCTTTAATCACTATCGGAAATATGCCTTAGAACAGGTCTTTAAAAAATTAATTATGGATGTGAAACGGTAAAATACTTACAGAAAATCGAAGAATCAAAATCAAACCTGAAAGCATGTAAGACACTGTGCTAAGATATATTTTTGTCTTTCATATAGGAATAGTTAGAAATACTATCCCAAGATATGACCAGGATTCCTTCACCTGCAAGCATGATTATAGAAGAGGTTGATGGAGACTCTTTCAGCACCCAGTAAAATAACTTCGAAACAAAAAGAATTTGGAGAGAAAATACTAGAGGAAGAGAAAAGAAAGTATAAAAATATAAAACAAAACCTATATATTTAGGCCTTCAAGATGATCTTTTTATAACCATCCAAAATCTGATCATTTAAATTTTTATTAGCCTATTAAAGCCTAATTAGGAGTCCAATAGTTAGAAAATTAAAAGCTCAATAATTAAAAACATAATGGTCAAATAATTAAAACTCTAATGGTCAAATTATAATGGCCAAATTATTAAAAACTTCAACAGTCAAATAATTGAAAGCAAAATGCTCAAATAATTAAAAGTAAAATGGTCACATAATTAATTGATTGGTAGAGAAAATTTTGAATTTTTTCAACACAAAGAGCTACAAATATAGACTAAGAGTGAAGAGTTCTTAACGAGGAATAAATCTACTTCCAGCAAAGAGAGAACAATTTGAGAATGGATCAATAGTTTTCGGTGTTGGTTTTAGATAGCACACGGTGCCAGATTCCTTTCTAGTTTTCTTCCAATAAGTTCCTAATATTGATTTTTTTCCTCTGCACTAGCCAAATAAAACACTAAACTTTTCTAGGGGCACGAAGACTCCAGAGAGATTTGGCAAAAGCATATAAAAATCTTCAAAAATTTTAAAAATAATTCAGAGATGATGTTGAGAACTTTCCCCTGCATATTTTTTTTTATAACAAGAAACTATAACCCAAAATATGGATGGAGGAGCAGTTTGTTTGCCCAGTTTTGTCTGTTCAATTTCTCCAAAAATAGAGAGTAATAACTTTCTGCTCGATCTACCTCACCAAGCTGAGGTACATCATTCTCGTCTTCTCGTAACCCTTCATCAAAGGATTTAGCCACCACAAGGTCATTCTACTGGGAAATCCAGTATTTGCAAAAGGAGTCAAGTTCTCATTATTACCATTGGACTCTCCATTCGAAAGCATTTATAGAGAGACATCTACAGTCTCGCAGTCCTTGGCATCTCTAGATCTCTTAAAGGCAAAAATTATCAAAATAATAGCTCCTAGTAAAGATAGAACATCTAAAAAGACCTTAGCAGAAATTTATTTGCTACCAGGATATCCAGAATAGAAGAAATACATATAAACCCAGCAAACATTGTTATAATTCATGACCAAATCTTAAAGAATATAGAGATTTGCATGGTGCTCCCAAGCTTTGGAGAGATTTGGAAGATCATAGCAAGGATGCTGGAGGCGATCCCTGGGGCTTGGGGGCGTGTCCCAAGCAGGTCCTGGATGTATTCCAGGGGTTTCCTGGAGGTGTTCCATGGATACTCTGAGTCTGAGGTTGAGAGAACCAGTAAGACATGGGTGTACATGGGCTCGGGTTTGGGTTTTCTCGAGTGACTCAGAGGGGGGGAGTTTTTTAGGGCTAGGTCGGTTGTGACCTAGGTTTATATCTTTATGTGTATATAAAGAACGATGGAACATCGGGAAATAAGAAGAGACACGATCCCTTTTCTCCTCCGGGAAAACCCTACCCTCTCTTTTCTTCTCCTGGTTCTTTCTCGTGTGTGCAGCCCCATGGGGGCTCGCCTCCGCGACGGGAGTGGATGGCGCGCCCCATCTCTTTCCTGGTGAATGATCCTTTTGCACCATGGAGGCATCAAGGAGGATCCTGGGCATTCTGTGGAGCGGGTTTGCTCCAACAATTGATATCAAAGCGACCTTGATGCGGTGGTGTGAAAGAAGTAGGGAAGAGGATGTCACGGTGCTGGTATAGATCTCGAGGTGCCGAGATCTGGAGGTGAGGACCCGCTGCCCTCCCTGGGAACGGATAAGGAGAAGAACCGGATCTTGAGATGTAGATCCAGATCTGGGCGATGCATGGAGTCGTGCATAGATGTGGTGCAGGGCGTCGACCGTAGCGGAGCGGCGCGAAGCGTCACCGGATGGCACAGGGCGGCTCGGGCTAGATGACGCAGGGGTGCGCGGTGCAGCACGCAGGCACGGCACGAGCGGCTCAGCCGCGGGTGCGGATGCGGCGCAGAGCGGCACAGAGGCATCGCAGCGAGATCGCCGGCGCGGGGCATCGCGGGAGAGGCGACTCGGGTCTCGCCGGTCGCAAGCGCGGGAGCGACCGTGGCGTAGGGCGACGCCGGGAGCCATCGCGGGCACGGCGTGGTGAGGGCACGGTGTGCAGACGGTTCCCAATCGCACGGATGGCGCGAGGCAATGCGTGACGGTCGCCGGAGGCTTGGCATGGCAGTGGGATGGTCGCCGAAGGTGTCAGGCGATGGCCGGAGGCGACGGCGATGTCTGCGAAGGGCTGCGATCCACGGTTCCCTGCCTTGGACTGGCAGCCATGGCGGTCATGAACCGGGCTTGGCGAATGTGAGCCCTTGGGCTGGTTCACGGTGAACCGGCAGTTCAATCATTATGCTTTGAAAATCGTGCAGATGGATTTTCGATGATTCCAGGCTCAACTGAACTCCGATTTGAACCCCGTCTATGTCGTTGGACTCCATTTTTTGATCTCTTCATGTTGAGCTAGGTTGGATCTAATGATGGAGTCAGATCATAGGATATGTGGAGATCGTGGTGCAGCGGTCGTGTGTACGGGCAGCACGTGCAGGATGGTTCCATCTTCGGCACTCCTTGACGGACAGAGGTTCGTGGTAGCAGGAACAGTGTGAAGGTCTGCTGGTTGTATGGATCTCGTCGAGGATGATGGAGCTTGTGGTGCAGGAGTTAGCGACGGTGGTGTAGAGCTGCAGGTTCTATGCTGAGGAGCTATGACAGGTCAGGTGATCTGTGGTTCAGCACAGGTGGAGCGATACATGCCGGGGATCTTTCAGAGCATGAGTGGTAGCTCCATCGGTAGTGGACCAGGCTCTTGATCACTGTGGAGGAGAGCGATCGGTAGGTCTCCAGCTACCTTGATCGTGATGGAGCTGGACGTGGGTGGTATCCCGCATGGGTGGAGATGGGTCTTGGAAGTTGATTAGCTCAGGGAGACCGAGTACATCAGCAGAGGTTGATGGAGGCTGGTAGCTCAAGGAGCACTGGGGAGGTATATTAGTAGTGGTTGATGGAGGCTGGTAGCTTAGGGAGCACCAGGGAGGTACATCAGCAGTGGTTGATAGAGGATGGCAGCTCAGGGAGCACCAGGGAGGTCTCAGGAGACCCGAGTACATCAGCAGAGGTGGTGCCAGGGGCATCTCAGGGAGATAGGAGACAGTCTCAGGGAACGCCAAAGGTATCGGGCAGTCGGGAGTGTCCTAGTATGGCAGCTTTTGTCTAGGGACAGAGACTGGAGCTGATGGGGCTGGCAGCTCAGGGAGACCGAGGATCGGTCTCAGGGAGCGCCAGGGACATCATGTAGCTGGGAGACGGGATGGGACATGATGGAGCAGCCGCTGGAGATGGTTGCTGGATTTAGTCGCTGGGTTAGAGGAGTTGGGATGAGCTCCTGGGTTTCGGAGGTTCCTATAGGGTTGTAGAGTATCCGAAACAGTCTCGGAGGGGTCCGCGATGATGCGGAAGGTCCGAGGAGGCAGCGACCGGGTACGAGATTCAGGTGCAGGCTCAGCAGGGTAGCGTTGAGTTGCTGGCCTCGGGGTTTCTTTATGTGGCATCAGGGGGACTTCAGTCTCAGGTGGAGTATCGGTGATAGGTGACTTCACGGGTGGAGCAGGTTTTAACACGAGTTCAGAGCGGGAGGTGCAGGGAGGACCATATCCTAGCACGAGCGTCAGGGGTGCACTTAGCCAGGTGGAGCAGAGTGTACGGAGATTGGCATGGCTCTGAGGTGATGGTGTCAGGTAGAGCTCTAGTTGCAGCAAGTGCTGGTTCAGGTTCACTGGGTTCTCTCTAGGAAAGTCCAAGAACAGACTGATGCAGCTACCATGCAGAAGAAAGACTACAATCGGTGGTGCCAGGATACAAGCGAGGGCTTTTAGCTATGGAGGCGATCACCTCAAAGGCCTCCAGGTGAATTCAGCGGCTGAAGAAATGTTGGCAGAGGCGAGGATATCCGCACAGTGCTATCAAGACACGCAGTTACAGCGGGGTTGTGTGTGGAGGACATTGCCAGGTTTGCCAAAGCTTGGGGGCACCAAGGTAGAGATTGTAGGGATTTGCGTGGTGCTCCCAAGCTTTGGAGAGACTCGGGAGGCCATGGTAGAGATGCTGGAGGTGATCCCTGGGGCTTGGGGGAGTGTCCCAAGCGGGTCTTGGATGTATTCCAGGGATTTCCTGGAGGTGTTCCAGGGATACTCTGAGTCTGAGGTTGAGAGAACTAGTGAGACATGGGTGTACATGGGCTCAGGTTTGGGTTTTCTTGAGTGACTCAGAGGGGGGAGTTTTTTAGGGCTAGGTCGGTTGTGACCTAGGTTTATATCTTTTTGTGTATATAAAGAACGACGGAATGTCAGGAAATAAGAAGAGATGCAATCCCTTTTCTCCTCTGGAAAAATCCTGCCCTCTCTTTTCTTCTCCTGGTTCTTTCTCATGTGTGCAGCCCCATGGGGGCTCGCCTCTGCGATGGGAGCGGATGGCGCGCCCCATCTCTTTCCAGGTGATTGATCCTTTTGCACCATGACGGCATCAAGGAGGATCCCGGGCATTCCGTGGAGCGGGTTTGCTCCAACAAAGAAGGCCTTCCCAAGCAGTATGGTTCCACCGCTGACCACCAAACCAACAACCACCATAATAATGCCCTGTGATAACACCATTAACTACGAATGTAGAGGGTAAAAGCCCATTCCCTTCCTAAAATTCTCTTCCAGCATCCATAACTCGAGGCCTAGATAAACCATCCGACCTCCCCTCCCCCTCCTTTACCTCTATTGCTATCCTCCACCTCCATGCCCAACCTTGCCGCTCTTGCAAGCACAGCTGCTCAACCCTCATCCCCTCCCCTCCAAGCACCTGCACACCCCTTTCTTTCCCCCACTCCTCCCTTCTACCGCTGCAGCCCAATTGAGGCTCACCCATGATCTTCCTCTCCTACCCTCCATTCTTGAAAAGCTGTCCATCAAAATCTTTGGCGACCTCCTCATCCTCTCCCTCTTCCCATCCATCCCTTCACCAAACCCTTTAACATCTCTTTTATTTTGATTAATAATTTTTACAAAATAATAATTTTTATTCCAACTAAAAGCAAGGATAATTTTGTCATTTCATAGAATTAGCAATCTTGTGAGAATCATGTGATAGCATCCTATTAATATAGATAGATTGAAGGGCCATATTGAAATGGTTTACTAATTTAAATGGTTTAATTAAAATTTTTTAAAGAAGAGGGGATATAAGTGAAATTTAGATAAAGTTGAGGGGGTGTCCCTATAATTTTTTCTAAAATTAATCAAGATGTGAAGATTAATCAAAAAAATATATCAAAATTTAGGAAAATAGGAATTATAGAATATAAAAAGATTAATCTAAAAAATGTATCAAAATTTAAGAAAAGTGGACATGGATAATTAGAGGATATAAAAAAAAATCAAGTGAGAAAAAGGATATGCATGCAATATTAAGAGGACAAAATGTTATTTTTGTAAAAAAAAGTGAGGGGTATTAAGAGGACAGCATATTATTTTATTTAAAAAAACTAACTTCCTACAAACATGATTTTTAGCTTGCAATATTGCATCAAGGAAACAAGAGGAGGTCAGTTTTATCTAAACCACATTTTTTGAATTTTTAACATAATTCAAAAATAATTTTGGAATGTAACCGAAATACTCAAAACTTTTCATATTTAAATCTAAAATTACTTTTGATCCATACTGTTGGCGTGGAGTCCCTGTATTGGTCGATCGGAGCTGTTGCGCCACAAGACCGCTCCCTGGTTCACCTGCAAAACAGGTCTCTTGCCGGAGTTGTTCTGGTGGGGGACACTCCGATGCCTAAGTCAGTGGCGGATCCCAGCCACAGAATGGGGAAGAATGTCGAGAGTATGAGAGAAAAGCTCTTAGAGTATGGGTGGTTCCATGGGTGTTTGCCTACCTCCCAGCCATGCTTCTTACCATCATTTAAAAGGAGGCCTCCGGCCTACGGCCCTCTCTTTTTCCGGTAATTATGGGGAGTCAATTTCTTCCATGATTAGCGATCATGGGTTGTCATTGAGCGGTTTCGACCAGATCGGAGGTGTGGCCACTAGAGTTGCGCACCATGATCGTGGCATGAAGAGTGTCGATTGTAACCGTTGGTTACAATTGCCTATTTGGGCCAGATCGTGGTCCTATCTTCGGATTTCCTCTTTGAGTCGGCCGAAGACTTGGCGTTTGCCCCGGGACCGGAGATTGTGTCTATGGCTCGGACCGAAGAGCATGTCTTCGGAAGTCGATGAGAAACTTGGTCTTCCGTCAGGACAGATGACGTCGTCCGAAGTTTTGTCCTTCGGATGTCATAGTCCAGTGAGAAGCCTTAGGCTGCCTGCAGCTGACCTGGCCTTTCACTGGTCCGAAGTCCGTGATTCGGTGAAAAAGGGCTTCTGCCAGTCAAACCGGAGTTTGGTTTGTAGCTGAACCGGCATATCCCAACAGTTAACCCCCTACTCCCAGTTTTCGAAGCGGAGGTTGTCTTGAGAAGTGAGAGTATTAATGCTTTGTCATTTTCCTCCCAAGAGATAGTTTAGTGGATGATTACGGGATCTCTGATTAGACTGTCCATCATGACTGCTGGTTGATCTGGGAATCAGGCGGTGGACAGCTGTCACTCCCGGGTTGAGGAGGAAGGAAAAAGCGGGCGGCCCCGGGACCGTCTCTCCTTTTCTCGTCGCACGATGGTTAAGCCAATCTGTTGGTTGAGATTTGGATGGTTGTGGTGGCTTCCCTTTATCCGTTAGATGATGGATGCGCCTCATCCCGGTGGTTAGTTGAAGGCGGATTATCGCCCTGGGTAACCTGGGGTCAAATCAACCTGGTAGGGCTTCAGAGATCCCTGCTTTTCTTTTGGAAAAGGATGAAGGTTCGGCTAAGGAAGCTTCTTCAACCTTGTGTCATCCTTCATCCAACTTTTCTTGTTCTGGACTACCAGTCTATTCTGCAGGTAGGATCTTCCTTCTGCTCCCTTGCTTCATTCTTTTGTAATGCAAGAAACTGTAGAAAGTCAAGGGGAACAGGTTGGGCCCTCGGGGGCCGGTGACGTAGTAGGTCCGGAGTCGATTTCCAGTTCAGTTTCTCAAGGTAGGGCAGCTCTTCTTTGGAAACGCTATCGCATTCCAGAAAAGTTTCCCTTCGTCCTCCCCGCACCCGAGGAACGAGTGAACAAACCTTCCCCTGGGTGTCTAGCCGTGTATGAAGATCATCTGAAAGCAGGTCTTCAGTTTTTTCTATACCCTTTCTTCATCAAGATCTTTCGCTTGTACCAAGTGGTGCCGATGCAGTTGATCCCGAACAGCATCCGAAACATCTGCGGATTCCTGGTCATGTGTAGCATCGCAAACGTAGAACCTAGGACCAATTTGTTCACGGCCCTTTTCGTTCTCAAGAGGGATTTCCACAGCATCAGATGGTGGATGATTAGCCCTAGATCAGGCCGCAAGGTCATCAAGGACATGCCCAGCACCATCCACGGGTGGAAACCTGTTTTTGTATTTGTGTTGTCGTTTGATCCATGGGGCTTCGACACCGTGTGGAAGAAGCCTCGTCTAACCGCCAATGACGGGAAGGTCTTGGCGGCTGATCAGTCGGATTACGATCTCTTGGTCAATTCCAAAGTTGTTCCCATTCGGGAATTGTTGGAGGAGAGAAATCTCCATCTTGCGGGAATTAGCAAATTCCCTACATTAGGTATAGTGACGGGAATTTTTGCTCCCCCTCCTCGATTTTGTTGTAGCTCGGTCAATTGAAATGAACTCTTTTGTTTGTAGGTGGCAGGATGAAGCCCGGTGTAAGTTGGCTCCATCAGTCTTTGGAGAAGAGGGTAGCACAGGCCCCTCTCATCAGGTCAGCGGTTCGGAAGAAGGCTCGAAGGGACGGCCCAGAGAGGGACCGAAGTACTTTGTCTTCCTGGGGAACTTTAGGGGAAGATGCAGCACCCGTGGAAGGGGCTCCATCGAGACCTTGTCCAGTCGATGCTCCACCGACGGCTACCTCCCAGATTCGTACAATGGGGAGCCTGCCTCAGGCGATGGATGTGCCACCGTTTTGCCCCCTTGCAGTTGATAGGGGCAAAGCACGGCAAGTCGAGGGAGAGTCCGCCTCAGGCGGTGGATGTGCCACCGTTTTGCCCCCCTGCAATTGATAGGGCAAAGCGCGGCAAGTCGAGGGAGAGTCCGCCTCCCCAGCTGGAAGCCGTTCGGTGAACTCTTCGAAGCTTTCACCTACGGGGGGACCGCTGGTCCCTGCCGTAGCCAGGTAGGCGTTGAAGGGTATGCTGCTGCCTTATGACTTGGCGGTCCTTCGGAATCGGAACCTTCCCAGGGTGTCCGATTCTGCCTTCTCCGCCTTATAACAGGTATGATCCTTGGCGTCCCCTTTATCTTGAGAATTGTTCGATCCGTGACCCCGCATTCTTGACGTAGCTGGTCTACGATCTTACTTTTATGGAGGAGGGCCTAGGGAACGTCGACAGCATCATCCATTGCCTCAAAGAGGAGCTTCATACTGCCAAGGCTGCCAATAAAGTAGATGAAGAGTTGAGGCAGTCTATGGAGGACCGCCTCATCCGGGTGAACGATGAAGTTCGCGAACTGAAGGGCGAACTGAAAAGTGCCCATCTGACAATGGCGGAGCAGGGAGCAGGATGGAGAAAGAGCATGAAACAAGTCGACTCCTTGGAGCAAGCTGCCAGGGAGAATCAGGAGATAATAGAAAACTTGACCAAGGCGATGGAGGAGGCTTCTAGGAGGGTCGAAGAGGCGATTCTGGAGTTCGAAGCTGCCAAGAGAGAGTCCGTGTCTTTGAGGAAGCGGGTAGACGATGCTATAGCAGACTTCAAAATATCCTCATGATTCCAAGATGAGATGAATGAAGCATCCTTGTATGGCTACCAGCATGGCTTTAACGACGGACTTTCTAGGGTAAAGGAGGCATTCCCTCACCTTGATCTTTCCGGCATCCCTCCCTTCAAAATAGCCGAAGAAGAAGGAGTGGAGGAGGCCGAAGCCATAGTAGAGGCCAAAGAAGTGCCATGCCCGAGTGAGGGGACCACTGCCTTAATCGAAAATCTGGGGGTGACCCCGACTCTGATTCCGGTTCAGGAGGAAGTTCAAGCTGGGAAGTCCAAGCCGAAGGTTCTCCGGTCCTGGCCCAGATTGATGAGGTCCTCTCAGCACAGGTTGACAGATTGCTTCAGTCGTGTGGTGTGGGATCTCCTCCTGTTGACATTGAGTGAGCTTTGGATGTATTTTCTTCCTTTCTCTTTTGTATTGTCAATGGATTTTATATGATAATCTTTCCAGATTTTGAAATGACTTCTTTCTCATTTACATATGCAATGTTGTGTTTCATATGTGGCTTGAACCAGTTTTACCGTTCTTTCTTCTACTTGGTCGAACAGTCGTGGCCGAAGGCCGTTTAGTTGATAGTTGACAAAGATGAACTCTGGAACGGATTAGAACTTCGTTGCCGAAGACTGTCTACGACTGGTCAGGTCGGTGTCACCTTCCATTTGATGTCAAATCTATCCGTTGGGGCGAACAAGCATCAACTCCCCGTCAACTAGTGATTAGGAAAGTTTGATTATGATTTTGTTGTCCATGTGGCACGTCGATATTCGTACAATCATGATTTTTTGCACCTTGTGTGCCGTTAGGTCTCCTTTTTTCAAAAAGAAGCCATTAATGTTGCCATCGCACGATGAGGATTTCTCCGGATTCGAAGCGATGGCAGTTGTTGTCCTGGAAAAGACCCCCGAGCGACCTTCTGGTTCTCGAAGCGTCACCTAGACACGTGGCACTCTCTGATGCGGCTGGGAAAGGACGTGGAGCACACCTCCCCGCAGTCGGTCGTGGGTGCAGGGTCTCAATAAATAGGACTCTGCATTCTGTTATCGAGGGCTATCATTCTTATAGACTCCTTTTTTCCATTGAAAATGAGGTTTAGCACTTCTGAGCTCCGCTGAGCCGCAAAGAAAAGGGCAGTTGATCCAAAAAGGAAGAGGAGCCTGGAGTACTTCGAGCCGGGGAATGGTGAGGAGCCTCTTGTGGACCGTCTGGAGAAGAAGGTCCGTCTATTTGAGGCCCAACTAAGGGAGGCTCGGGCCCAGGTCGCGGTGGCAGCCAAGGAGGAAGAAGAGGGCAAGAGGGAGGTGGCGAATGCCGTCTCGGACTTCAGGGCATCTACTGCCTTCAAGGAGGAAGTCGTCGAGGTGGCTCTGGACTCCTTCCACCAGGGGTTCCGGGAATGTAGGAGGAAGGCCTTCAAGTTTTACAACTTGAAGGGCCTCGACAACATCAAGCCCTCCGTTTCCTTTTCTGGACATGAATTTGATTCCGACTCCGATGAGGGGTCGGATTCTGGTTCGAACGGGAATCCCGGGGGCCCTTTGTCATCCCTCCTGATCTTCCCCCCACCGGTACGGGAAAAACCCGACGGGAGGTTATTGAAAATTTTCTATATCTTATCGATGCTACTCTCTTTTTTTTTGTCTCTCTTTTTTAGAGTCTTTTCTTTTTTGTTCTCTCTTTGTGAGAGTTTTTTTTTTCTTTCTTTTCTCCTTTTTTTTTATAAAAAATCTAAAAGAAAGAAATGAAGTATCTTTTCTTTACCTCTTTCCATGCATTTTTTGTGACATGTTGTATCATATTTTGTTTGGAATGTAGACTCCGCAGACCATTTTCGGTCTATAGGGAAGAAGTGAGGTCAGTTGGACCATTCTTGGAATGTCTGTTATCGACAGAAAAGATGATAGTGATCCTTTTAGGCATGTTTTCAGATTTACCGTAGGGTAGGGTGTCTACACCGTCCCTGTGCTTTTCTGTCGTGATCAAGGTAGGCTATTCAGGCCCGCCCCGGCATATTTTCAGATTTACCGTAGGGTAGGTTATGAAAACCATCCCTGCACCTTTGATCTTCTTGGTGGCCTAGTTAGGCCATCCATTGCGCTCGTCGGACATACCAATAAGGTGAGTGGATCAGACTCTCCTTTGCATAGTTGATCGATTTTTTAGATCAGGTCATTTAGGCTGTTGTCGTTCAGTCGAAGCAACCAGCCATTCTGAGTTGATCAGGGTTGAGCAACTTTGCACAGGAAATTTAGGAACTTATTTATTGATAATATTTGTGAAGGTTTTGTACATTCCATGGCCGGGACAGAGTTTTCCCATCCAAGGTCTTGAGTCGATATGCTCCCGGTCGAATAACCTCTTCGACTTGATACGGACCCTCCCAGTTGGGGGAGAGTTTATCCTGTTCCGTTGGCCTAGATACTTCTGCCCTTCACAATACCATGTCTTCTGTGCGGAAAATCTGCTCTTTCACCCGTAAGTTGTAATATTTGGTGACCTTTTGATAGTACGCCGCCATCCTTATCTGGGCCTGGAGTCTGGTGCTGGTAGTAGGTCCAGATCAATCCTTCTACGATCGGAGTTCCCAGGCTTTTCGTAGTTGTCAATTCTCAGGGACTGCAGGAAGACTTCAATAGGTAGCATAGCTTCGGTACCGTACGCCAGGTTGAACGGAGATTCGCTGGTAGCCGTTCTCGGGGTAGTTCGGTATGCCCAGAGAATGAAGGTCAGTTCTTTGGCCCAAAGCCCTTTGGCAGCGTTCAACCTTGTCTTCAGACCATGGACGATGGTCCGGTTAGTGACTTCGGCTTCTTCGTTGGACTGTGGATGAGCAACGGAAGTCAGTCGATATTGAATATGGTACCGAGCGCAGAAGTCCTTGAACTTTGGATTGTTAAACTGTCTTCCGTTGTCTGTGATAATGACATGTAGGATGCCGAACCTGAATATGATGAAATTTTTTGCAAAGTTTTCCACCTTGCCTTCTATGATCTGGGCTAGTGGTTTGGCTTCTACCCACTTCATGAAGTAGTCGATGGCCACAAGGAGAAACTTTCTTTACCCTGATGCCGGAGGGAATGGGCCAAGAATGTCCATTCCCCACTGGGCGAAAAGCCATGGGGCTGCCAGTTGGGTCAGGTGACTCGTAGGCTGTCTCTGTACATTGGCATATCTCTGGCACTGGTTGCACTTTCGCACAAAATCAGTCGAGTCCTTTTGGATGGAGGGCCAGTAATATCCCTGTCGAATGATCTTGTATGCCAGAGACCTGACCCCCAAGTGATCGCCACATATACCCTCGTGGACCTCTCTCAGAGCATAATCCGCATCTGTTGGTCCCAGGCATTTTAGCAATGGCTGAGAGAACGATCTCTTATAGAGGGTTCTGTCTAAGATGACGTACTAGATGCCATCCAGCGGATTTTCTTGGTCTCCGCCTTGTCCTCTGGTTTTTCTCCCTCATTTAGGAACTTGATGATAGGGTCCATCCAGCATGGTTCAGCATCGATCTGGCGCACCTCCGCAGCCTCTTCGACTATGCTTGGAGTTTCAAGATGCTCAACAAAGGTGCGCCCGAGAGATTCCAGTGTCGTAGCTGCCAGTCGAGACAACGCATCCGCCCGAGAGTTCTCTGATCGTGGAATATGGATGATTTCAAAATATTCCAGTTGGGAAGATAAAGCTCGTACCTTCTCTAGGTACTGCACCATGGTTGGATCCTTGGCTGCATATTCTCCATTAACTTGATTTACAACCAACTGAGAGTCTGAGAAGGTTCAGAGTTGCTGAACTCCCAAATCTTTGGCGATCCGAAGTCCGACGAGCAAGGCTTCGTATTCAGCCTGGTTATTAGAGGCATGGAAGGAGAACTGGAGCGCGTACTCTATAGTGTGACCGTCAAGTTCGGCCAGCATGAGTCCAGCTCCTCACCTAGTAGCATTGGAAGCTCCGTCCACATGAAGCACTCAGACAGACTTCGTCTCCTTCAGGACTTCATCTTCTACCAAAGATGCTTCGTCTTCGAACTTCTAGGTGCACTCAGCCAAGAAATCGGAGAGCACCTGGGCCTTCATAGCCAATCGGGGCTGAAAACTGATGTCGAACTCACTTAACTTTACAGCCCACTTGGCTATCCTTCCAGAAGTGTCTGGAGATCGGAGAATGGCCTTAAGAGGTTGATCGGTTAGCACCACAATAGCGTGGGCATGAAAATATGGCCGCAGTCGCTTTGCAATCACCAGAGAGTAGATCAGCTTCTGCATCCTCGCATATCGTATTTTGGCATCATGCAGGACCTTGCTGATATAGTAGATTGGCTTGTGGGATTCGTCTTCATCTCTCCGGACAAGAACCGAACTGATTGCTTCATCTAAAGCAGAGAAGTATAGATAGAGGATCTCGCCTTCTTGAGGCTTGGAGAGCAATGGCGGGGTCTCCAGGTACTTCTTTAGCTCCTTAAAGGTAGTGCGACAGTCTTCGGACCATTCAAAGCCCTTTGATTGCTGGAGCACCTTGAAGAATGGAAGACATTTCTCCGCTGACCGAGAAATGAATCTACTTAGGAAGGCAATTCTCCCTATTAACTGCCGGACTTCCTTCTTGCAGGATGGATGTCTCATATCTCTTAGAGCTTGAATCTTCTCAGGGTTGAACTCAATCCCTCGTTTAGTGACAAGGAAGCCCAAGAACTTACCCGAAGTGACCCCGAAGGCATACTTTGCCGGGTTTAGCTTCATGCGGTAGCACCGTAAGGCACTGAACGACTCTTCCAAGTCATGGATGTGATCTTTTCGGAGGAGGCTCTTGACGATCATGTCGTCAACATAGGCCTCCATGTTTCTCCCCAGTTGCTTTTCGAATACCTTATTGATCAGCCTTTGAAACATTGCTCCGGCGTTCTTGAGGCCGAATGGTATCATCTTGTAGTAGTAGAGACCTTTATCAGTGATGAAAGTCATTTTTTCCTCGTCTTATGAATCCATTCTAATCTGGTTGTAGCCGAAAAAAGTATCCATGAAGCTCAGCAACTGGTGGCCGGTAGTGGCATCGACCAGCTGATCAATCTTTGGGAGATAGAAGCTGTCTTTCAGGCAAGCTTTGTTGAGGTCTGCGTAATCGATGCAGATCCTCTACTTGCCGTTGGCTTTCTTCACCATTACCACATTGGCCAACCACTCGGGATAGTGGGCCTCTTGGATGAACCCTGCTTTAAGAAGCTTGCCGACTTCTCTGTCCATGGCTTGCTGTCTTTCAGGAGTGAAGCTCCTTTTCTTCTGCCGCACTGGCTTGTACCCAGGGATAACTTCCAGTCGATGAGTGATTACTTCGGCAGGAATCTCCAGCATATCCGAAGCTGACCAGGCGAAGACATTGGCGTTGTTTCTAAGGAAACGGACCAACTCCATTCTGGTTTCCTCATCGAGCGCACTCCCGATCTGTACAACTCTGGAGGGGTCTTCCTTTGTCAAAGGTACCGGGACAGTCCTCTCCATGGGTTCACCAAGGCTTGCGGTTGCATCCCTCGAATCCAGCTGATCCAGAGTTGTTGAATCATTGGAATGCATGTCTTCGATCATCAGGCACTGCCGTGCTGTCCTCTGGTCTCCTCTAACTTCTCCAACACCATTCCTGGTGGGGAAGCGTACCAAGAGATAGTGAGAGGAGATCACGGTTTGGAACCTGTTCAAGGCAGGCCACCCCAGAATGATGTTGTATGCTGAGGAGATACAGACCATCGTGAAGTTGATCGGCATTGTCTTTTGTCGGGGCTCAATGCCAAGGGTCACAGGCAACACTATCTCTCCCTCGACTTGAACTTGATTGCCCCAAAAATCGGTGAGCGGTATAGGGGATCTTCGTAGTTGATGTCTAGGCAAACATATTTTAGAGAATGTATCGTAAATCAAGACATCAGTCAAACTTCCATTATCAACAAGGATTCACTGTACATCATAATTGGCCACTACGGCCGAGATTACAAGGGGATCATCATGTGGGAGCCGAACTCCCGTAAGGTCATCGTCGGAGAAGAGGATAGAGTTGTTGTCCTTGAGTCGCTTTGGGGCATCGTCCTCATCCCTTCTCCAGTTGGTGGGTCGGTGTATCATCCCTACACCTCCATTGGTGGGCCTTTGATTTGGCAGTTCAGCCTCTTCAGGAGGTGGCTAGGGAACGGTAGCTTTCGACCGAGGTCCTTGGCGACCGATGTATCGCCCCAAATATCCTCTTTTGATAAGATCCTCAATTGTATCCTTCAGCTGGATGCACTCCTCAGTGTTGTGGCCGTGGTCCCGATGGAATCGGCAGTATTTGTTCCTATTCCTTACGGAAGAGGAGGCCTTCATGGGATGGGGCCGTTGGAAATAATTTTCTTTCTCTATCTCCATGAGAATCTTCTCTCGAGGGAGGTTGAGGGGGGTGTAGGAGTCGAATCTTCCTCCCGATGCTCTAGGCCTGGGAGGACTTCTTCGGCGGTCTGTATATCTGCCACCATTGTTATTGAAAGTTGGGGGACCTTGTCCCCTATTATTCTTCTTCTTTGAAGGGGGTTTCCCTTCGATCAGTCGTCGATTAGCCGCCTGCTCTTCAGCATCAGCATATTTCTAAGCCCTTGACAAGAGCTCAGCTTTGCTGTTAGGAAACTTCTTATCCAGGAAAAAGGTAAGCTTGGATGTACGAAGCCCCTTCTTCAGTACAGACATGGTCATGTGCTCGTTGAGATCGGGGATCTCAAGTGTGGCCGCATTAAACCTGGAGATGTAGTATCGCAGGCTTTCTCCTTCATTCTGGTGAAGGAGGAACAGTGTGTCCGTATTCCGTAGAGTCTTGCGGCAGGACCTGAAATGCAAGATAAACAGTTTTTCTAACTCAGAAAAAAGAGTCAATGGTACCTGGGTACAGGCTTGAGTACCACATCCGAGCAGCTTTCTTCAAGATAGCCGGGGATGCGAGACAGTACATCGCGTCCGAAGCTCCTTGGATCATCATATGGGCCTTGAAACTGTCCAAGTGGTCGAGGGGATCGGAGGTGCCGTCGTAGGATTCCATCTAGGGAACCCTGAAGTGCCGAGGAATAACCTCGACCATGATGCAGTCGGAGTAGGGTGGGCGTAGATCATCCACAATCAAATCATCGGGATCCTTCAGATCCCTCATTCGCTGTTCTCGCGCCTTCGCCATCTCTGACTTGGTGGCTCTGAATCTCCCATCGTAATCGGGAGTCTGCTTCGGCGCTCTCTCCACGGAGGTGGAGTCTCCGGAGGAGGGCGAGGGAGTTTGCCTAGGCCTTTTCCCTTTCTGTGGAGAATCGGCAAACCTAGGCAATCTCGAAGTTCGGCCTTCAGGAGAGGGTCAAGAACGGGAGGAGAGATGTGTAGGATCCTCTCATGAGGCTCTCTTCCTTCGGGACCGAGAGCTATGTCTGGAGGCGGCCGGTGGATTTCTCATCGGGAAAGCTCTGTTCTGGAAGTCCTGAACCATGGCCGTGAGGTTGGTAACCTGGTTCACAAGGGCTTCAAATTACTATAGTCCCACAACAACTGTGGGAGGTGGGACATCGTTCTCTCCCGGGGGTGCTCCCCCCTGGGATGGAGCACGACTTCGGCTTGTAGAAGCTATCTGAGTTTTTTGTCTTGCCATCAAGAACTTCTTACTTCCCCTTGTCTAGGAGGGAGCTTAAAGAGTGTTAATGCCCCCCTTCCTGGCACGCCAATCTGTTGGCATGGAGTCCATGTATCGGCCGGTCGGAGCTGCTGCGCCGCAGGACCGCTCCCTGGTTCACCTACAAAACAGGTCCCTTGTCGGAGTTATTCCAACGGGGGATACTCAGATGCCTAAGTCAGTGACGGATCCCAGCCACAGAATGGGGAAGAATGTCGAGAGTATGAGAGAAAAGCTCTTAGAGTATGGGTGGTTCCGTGAGTGTTTGCCTACCTCCCAACCATTCTTCTTACCATCATTTAAAAGGAGGCCTCCGGCCTGTGGCCCGCTCTTTTTTCGATGATTATGGAGAGTCAATTTCTCCCATGATTGGCGATCGTGGGTTGTCATTGAGCGGTTCCGGCCAGATCGGAGGCATGGCAGCTGGAGTTGCGCGCGATGATCGTGGCATGAAGAGTGTCGATTGTAACCGTTGGTTACAGTTGCCTATTTGGGCCAGATCATGGTCCTATATTCGGATTTCCCCTTTGCATGGGCCGAAAACTTGGCGTTTGCCCCAGGGCTGGAGATTGTGTCTACGGCTGGGACCGAAGAGCGTGTCTTCGGAAGTCGATGAGAAACTTGGTCTTCGGTCAGGACCGAAGACGTCGTCCGAAGTTCTGTCCTTCGGATGTCGTAGTCCGATGAGAAGTCTTAGGCTGCCTGCAGCTGGCCTGGCCTTTCCCTGGTCCGAAGTCCGTGATTCGGAAAAAAATGGCTTCGGCCAGTCAAACCGGAGTTCGGTTCATAGCTGAACCGGGATATCCCAACACATACCAACGCACTCCCAAACATACACTTGGAGATATTCTCATCTAAGTTTCATTCTTCGGAATAGAATCAAGGCACTCAAAACATTTTTTGGTTGGGGGATCTTTGTTCTTGTTCATTAAGTAGCTCATGTTTATTTACTCCAATAACTAATTTGAAAAATAAATGATTTTCTAAAATCTTTTCTATCATAATTTAATTATTTTTAGATTAAAAAAACTCTTCAAGTAAATTCGTAAACATCATTACCCAACATCTTATTTTTATTTTGGTGGAAAACTTACCCAACATCTTAGAAAAGGAAAAATATTCTAGTTATATTAATTGTAACTTCATTTTGTATACATAGATGATTTATGTAAAGCCTACATGAGTTCAAATCAAAATTGCTGATCGGAGAATAAACCTCTAATGCTCATTAACTTAGCTAGATTACATTTAGATCTTAAATATGTGATGTAAATGATGGTTCTTTTGATGCAGCAAAAGGATTCGAAGGCTGGCATATTGAAATCATGGTTCAATTAGAATTTCATATCAAAATCACCAATCGAAGAATAAACTTTAACCATTCATTGACCCAGCTAGATTGCATTTATGGATAGAACCTGTTGAAATCATGGTTCAATCAAAATCTAAAATCAAAATCACCAATTAGAGAATAAACCTTTAATACTCATTGACTTAGCTAGAATACATAAACTAGCTAGATTACATTTATGTATTGAATCTGTGATGTAAGTGATGGTTCTTATGATGTAATGACAAGATTTAAAGGCTGGCTTATTGAAATCATAGTTCAATCAAAATCTCATATCAAAATCATCAATCAAAGAATAAAACTCTCATGCTCATTAACCTTGCTAGAATACATTTATGTATTGAATCTATGATGTAAATGATGGTCCTTCTGATGTAGCGGCAGGATTTGAAGGCCAGCATATTGAAATCATGGTTCAATCAAAATCTCATATCAAAATCACCAATCAAAGAATAAAACTCTAATGCTTATTGACCTAGCTAGATTACATTTATGTATCGAATCTATGATGTAAATGGTGGTTCTTATGATGTAGCGAAAGGATTTGAAGGCCAACATATTGAAATCATGGTCAATCAAAATCAGCAATCAAATAATAAAACTCTGATGCTCATTGACCTAGCTAGATTACATCTATGTATTGAAAATGTGATGTAAATGATGGTTCTTATGATGCAGTGAAAGGATTCAAAGGCCAGCATATTGAAATCATGGTTTAACCAAAATCTCATATCAAAACCACCAATTGGAGAATAAATCTTTGATGCTTTTTAACCTAGCTAGATTACATTTATGTATTTAATTTGCGATGTAAATGATAATTCTTATGATATAACAACAGGATTTAAAGGCCGGCATATTGAAATCATGATTCAATCAAAATCTCATATCAAAATTGTCAATCAAAGAATAAACCTCTAATACTTATTGACCTAGCTACATTACATTCATGTACTAAATTTGTGATGTAAATGATGGTTCTTATGATATAGCTACAGGATTTAAAGGCCAGCATATAGAAATCATGGTTCGATCAAAATCTCATAGCAAAATCGTCAATCAAAGAATAAATCTCTGATTCTCATTGACCAAACTAGATTACATTTATGTAATGAATCTATGATGCAAATGATGGTTCTTACGATGTAGCGAAAGGATTTGAAAGCCGACATATTAAAATCACGGTTGAATCAAAATCTCATATCAAAATCACCAATTAGAGAATAAATATTTAATGCTCATTGACTTAGATATATTACATTTATGTATTGAATCTATAATGTAAGTGATGGTTCTTATGATGTAACGACAGGATTTAAAGGCCGGCCGGCATATTGAAATCATGGTTCGATCAAAATTTCATAGAAAAATTGTCGATCGAAGAATAAACCTCTAATGCTCATTGACATAGCTAGATTACATTTATGTATTGAATCTATGATGAAAATGATGGTTTTTATGATGTAGCGAAAGGATTCAAAGGCCAACATATTGAAATCATGGTTGAATCAAAATCTCATATCAAAATCACCGATCAGAGAATAAACATTTAATGCTCGTTGACTTAGATAGATTACATTTATATATTGAATCTGTAATGTAGGTGATGGTTCTTATGATATAGCGATAGGATTTAGAGGCCGGCATATTGAAATCATGGTTCGATCAAAATCTCATAACAAAATTATCGATCGAAGAATAAACCTCCGATGCTCATTGACCTAGCTAAATTATATTTATGTGTCGAATCTATGATGTAAATGATGGTTCTTATGATGTAGCGAAAGGATTCGAAGGCCGACATGTTGATACCATGGCTCGGTCAGAATCTCACATTAATCTTCATGATGGTTACCCGGCCATAATTTACATGGAATGACAAACTCTTCTTTCATTCTTCCACCTGAAGTTTTTGTTCTCCTTATTTTTCCTTGGAACTTCTCTTGAGAGTGGGTCTCATGTAGCAATCAAGATGGTGTACAGGGGTCATCCTTCCTGACAAGATGTAGTTATCATAATAATGATCCCAAGACTTGAAGTATCTCCCAACTCAACCACAGCAGGCAAAATGTTCAGCAACCACATGCATTGCTTGTCCTAGCAGGGAGTGTTTTTGTTAAATATATCCTCACCAAAACTACTCTCCAAGATCAAATTCTGACCATATTACTTGGTCCTTTCATGTAGACAGTAGCAATATTTGGTCAGCTGGACCATCCCTAAAGTGTTCAATGATCCAAAGCATCACATGGTCAGTGATGGCAGTCCTGCCACCCCATCCAAGAACATTGTGGCCAATTGGGGGCACACCCTTTCTCTACTGATCAAGCTTGAAGGCCCACCCACCCCACCTCTCTCCCCACAGAGGGCATTCAAAGAAGAAACAAAAGGGCAAGGTTCATCCACAGGATGGTTTGTCTGCAATTCAACACAAATCCACCTTGAGAACAGTGTTCAGAGGCACCCCTGAGCAGCCAGGCCCCATGCAAACTTTTAAAGATTTTGGCTCATGGCATTGACCTGCATGTGAACTACTTATGCACCAGATGCAATGTAGGTTGAGGCTTCAGACCAAAAAAAAAAGGAACTGTGGACTTTGTGAGTTCTGACCTCCCTGTTGTGACGCTTGGAGACCCAATCGAACAATTCTGGTTATGATAATATTAGGCTTTGTTATACTGAAAAGACTTCTGAATTCTTTTTTTATATGTAGCATCCTGCAGCTCTCCAGTAATTTGACCACTTGAGGTCACCGTTATCATGGTTTCTGCATGCCAATGTACATGGTCATGAGCCAATATATTCAATAGTGTGGCTTGAAAAGGAATAAGCGATGAAATATTCAAAAAGGAAACTGTACCTCACCCTGAAAAACCTATTGAAGGAATGGTTACTGAATAAATATATATATATATATATTGAAGGAATGAAGGGTGAAACAATAATTCATTAATTTCATTAAATGGCACCAATGTATCATGCTATGCTTGGCTAAAATAAACCTTGGCATCATAGCTTGTAGCGTGGATTTAACATGCTTAATTTGATTGCAAGTTATTGCTTGACTTGATAGATTAATGGTTCGTTCTATCGGTCGAGCCACTTAAATATGTGCCATAATTTTTTTTTTTTTTTTTTTGATAGAAAAAAAGGTATGGAGGTTTTATCCCGGTGTAGCTCCCCGTAACAGGCTCCTAGCCTGCTAGACCATGTTTGATTCGAGCCGCAAATTTTTGCGTGCCCTCCCCGCACAACTATTGGCGGAGCATTTGGCATCCAAATTATGCATCCTTGATCTCTCATGACACATTTTATAAGAAGATTTAGAAACAGTACATGTTGGACCTCATAGGCCAAGACAATCGTAACTTTTAATACTTCCTAAGCTTTGCTTGGATTCTTTGCTTCTACCATATTGCGCCATTTGTTGCCCATCCTATGTCACGAATAATTTTGTATTGGCTTTACATCAATCATCAAGGCATCACACCTCTTTATCAATAAGGGCAAGCAAACATTCTAACTATTATATGCAATTGCGTATTTGCCATAAATTGAAACTTGTTACCAATGTCACATGTTCAAAAGTAATCGAAACACATATTTTGTGACAATTACTCCAAAAAAATATCATGAGTGTCTTGCAGATAATGTGACATATATACGAAATGCAAATATGATGTTCTAATCTTTCCATGATTTTTGTCTTAGCTCGTACTGATGCACTCATTCATGACACATCGAGTATAGAAAAGTCTAAGATTTTGATGGATCTTATGTCATTATCCATCTTTTTTTCATGTAGAATTTTTTGTTCTTCTTGCAACCACCTTCCTTGCTTGTCCAAAACCATCCATCTTGTCCATGCTTGGCGTCGCTTTCTCGGTCATTATGGTGATGGTAGGTCACACATAAGCAGATGGAGATTTGTTTATGGGATGTGATTTTTGTCCATCAAGAACCAATGATTGTCTAACATGGTAATTCCTAACCCATTTATAATCCATCCACGGAAGAAATATGCTCGACCATTCTTACACCGATTGTATAAGTTAATGTTGGTCCTTAATTTTGCTAGATTTCGGTAGACCAGTAAAGTTGAGATCTTCGTTGTCTTTTTTTTTTCCTTCCTTCCTTTTTTTTATGTAGAAAAAAAGAAATCTATCCTTTATGTAAGTCTAAATATTTGACGATGCACCATGCAAGACTTGAAAACTCTAATTACAAAAAAAAGTTGCGACCATCGGGACAAACCCTAGTTTACATGACATATATAAGATTCGATCGAGCTAATAGTCTTGATAATAAATCCTATCTGAATTTATTTTTAAACTTAGTAATAGAAATATTAGATATTACCGTTAGATAGCCGTCGATGCAGTAACAAAAATTATTATTAATAAGGTAAAATGAGAAATGACAGAAAATGAGGCCGAATCCAAAAATATTGTTTCAACCGAATGGCAACACCTGCTCATCAATATTGTTTCTCATGGATTTCTCCTTTCTTTTTTTTTTTATGCAGGTATAAGATCAAGAATGAAAAATATTGGATTTCCTTTGAACAGCTTGAATCGACGAGATCACTTCAATGCATCAAACTTCATGATCGTCATCGAATCGATATGCAGGCAAGTTGCCGAATTTCGGATGATGGAATACCGATCATGAATGCAACATGCATGCCAAAATTACAGCTAATTGGATCATCCGAACCTTTGCAACGGCCATTAAACCAGAGAGGTCCAGACCTGCAAGGCCTCATTTGGAGAGGTCCAGACCATGGATAGATATAATAGATAGAGAGCAACATGTGGGAATCGGTCACCACCCAGCTAAATGGGGGAGGCAGCCCATGCCATGCCTGGATGAGGACATGACCAACATTAAATTTAAATCCATTGTCAGCTTCTATCTCTCTCACATGCTTCGCGTTCTCATCTCTATAACTCTTTCGGTCTCTAGAGAGGAAGAAGAGAGAACGAGACAAATTTAAGCCACAGCCCGCTCCATGCGCTGATGCTCATCGTCGGCCACTTTGGGCCCCAGAAAAGCATAGAGCCCCATGTCGGCCGCCGGGCCCAGCCGAGGGCCGGACCCGACCGCCCGAGTCTTCGTTATCTCTTGGTCCCCAAAATTAAACGGTTCGGTATAATAACCTTATATTTCCATCAAGATGGAGACCATCATGTCATAATTCCCGAGTGTCGAACACCTGGAAACAGCCGCAGGGGGCTGGATGAAGCCTTGCCGTCAGCCTGCGACCTGGTTTTTTGGCAACGTGGTCAAGTCGATAAAGACATGATTCTCTGATACTACCATCTTGTTTCGGAGAAAAACCTCGACGTTGATCGTATTTGTCTACATCGTGCTAAGCATCTTCGACGAAATTCTGTCTTATGACCTTACCATGCCGACAGTTTAGCGTAGATATGATAGCGAGCCATGAGCTGGAGGACCAGGACTGGATTATCATTTGAAATGTGTATGCGATATACATAGAACAATTTTTTTTTTTTTTTTTTTTGATAAAACAAAAAGGAGGAGGGGGGAGTCCAGACGGTCCTCCAATCCCAGCCAGAAAATGTTCGATACACGATGCATATTAATTTTCCGCAACCGTTCCCTATCCAAAGATGAGTACGTCAACCCGAATGCCACTGGCATCAGCCGAGTGAACGGAATTTATTATATATATCCATAACTTCTTCACTACCACCAACCAACAGGAATTCCATGATTATTTTATTAATTTTTTTAAAAAAAAATTTTATTCTCCGAACTTTTTAGTCGAAAAATCGGCTGAACGGGATTTATTATATATATCCATAACTTCTTCGCTACCACCGGCCAACATAAATTCCAGAATTATTTTTTATTTTTTTTTAAAAATTTTATTCTCCGAACTTTTTAGCCGAAAAATCGGCTGAACGGGATTTATTATATATATCCCTAACTTCTTCGCTACCACCGACCAACAGAAATTCCATAATTATTTTATTAATTTTTTTTTTAATTTTATTCTCCGAATTTTTTAGTCGAAAAATATGTAAACAGGGTCTCAAACCCCTGCCAGCTACATATTTAAATAATGTTGGATTTTAATATACGATAATTTTTTTTCTCCGTTCCGTTCCCGCATTTATAAAAAAAAAAAAAAAAAAAAAAAAAAAAAAAAAAAAAAAAAACTTTCTTATACCTTGCATGTCCTGCAAGTCATATCTTTTAGATACGTGGCTGTCCGTGGTATGCAAACTCCCTTACACGAGGAAAAGAGAGAACAAAACTGAAACTTTGTGTTTTGATTCCTCATGATGCGGTTCAAGAGGCATGTTTTCAATCTCATATAGGCCCCTGGGGCTAAGTTTACCAAACAAATAAAAAGAAAGAGAGAGAGAGAGATGTTGAACTTGAAATGAAATTAAATGACAGATTTGACTAGGAACTAATTAAATTTATTTGATATAGAAAAACATCAGCTCTCTCTTTTCAACTCTTTTTAAGTGCTTAGGTTCGGCAACCCATGTATAGATATGATCAGCCTCGGAGCCTATTAATTTGTTCTAAAATTTAGCACAAAGTCGTTGCTTTGACAACCTTAAAAGCATGGGAAAACAAGCACACTGCAGTTTGGATGATTGACAAAGGTAGTCTGACCATGAGATCCTTGAGTGACAGGATTCAAAGATTGGCAAGTGAGAATGGTCATATTACATCCTTCGAAAGAAATCAAGGTTGTTGCAGAGCCAATCTAGTAAACTGCTGACAATATGCTAGCTTTCTTCTGAATCAAGAAAGTCTACCATAGTTTGTTGCAGAGCCAATCTAGTAAACTGCCGACAATATGCTACCATTCTTCTGAATCAAGAAAGTCTACCATAGTTAACAGGGGACAGAGTTCTATCTTTTTGTATGGATATTATCTTAATAAACCATTTTTATAAAGAATATGATTGTTGTCAACATAGCAGTTTGCAAATCCTCTCTCTCAGTACTTCCTTTAAGCGCTTAATCGATTAATCTGTGGATACTCCAAAGTCGATGCACTTAATATGGAGGCTGTGAACAAAAGAAGAGAGTTTCTGTTAAATTTTTAGACTCTGTTTTTCCTATGATTGTATGCCTCCAATTTCCTGAATACAATAATAACAATGATGATGACTGAAATGCATTAGATAAAAATAAATCTAGAATTCTTCAGCTCTCTTTAGTTTTGGTGAGAATTGTCATGTTCAAGGACAAATCTTGTGCAAGACTAGCAAGATGGATCAAAGCAAAAATTGTTCATACATGGTACTGCCTGGTAAAAAGTGAAGCACATATTTTCCAATAAGATGCCTTGTCTACAATCATAGACTAGGTAGATTCTGCTCAGATCCACAACTTAAATAACAACGATAACAGTATATTGAAAATTATACAAATACACATGAATGCTCGAACAGAAAAAAGTAAAAAAAAAAAAAAAGCAGCAAAGAAATCTTATCTCAGTGACCACCCTTATCAGCTTCCTGTGATACAAGGACCCTTTCTCTCTCTCTCTCTCTCTCTCTCTGTGAATCTAAGAATACAACAAAAATAAGATAAACAACTTTTTGACTACTTTTTAACATCTTTTTAAGTTTAACATCAGGAATGGTCTCTTGGTATTTGTGCATGAATCTGCTGCAGATACGGTCTGAACATTGTTGGCTTTTCCATGCCCCGAAGAAAAGCCAACAATGAGAGCAAACTCTGGAAGAAAACTCTTATTCGCATGGATCGAGAGCAAAGCATCGAGGACCAAAACCATTTCAAGAGCAACGAGAGCCATCCACCTGGGTCTCTTGTGCTGTTTTGTCTCCAACCGGCCACGGTACTGTTTCTCTGCATGCTGCAATCAGAAGAACATGGAAAACATGAGAAGAGAAGCACACTTGAGGTAGCATAAACAAAATATAAGAAAATACCATGTATTTGGTCCTCAAGGCATATTACTTATGGCTTACCAAGAGTATCAAAGACTAACCTTTTATCTAGTGAAAAGAGCTCATATTGTTGAACTCAAGTTGATCAACAATTTGTTGTCTTTGTTCTCCCACTTGGATCATATAACCACCACCATCCTGAAAAAGAAGTGCTTTTTATTTAGTAACAAGGACATATATTGGATTATCTAGTTAAGAACTTTGTAAAAATAAATGAACCTTCAAACAGGATAAATACCTGAGGAAAGGTAGTGGGTCCCTGGCAATGTTGTAGAACTGGCACAGGAGGATCTATCATTTGGTAGTTGTTTGTAGCACTCTCAAAAGCTGTAGGTTCAAAGTGAGTGGTTGTGTTCACAAGTGGCACTTGATGTGGTATGTTCCCCATTTTCTGAAATTTATTGTTACAGATCCACCAATATCAAATACCATGTACAGAAATCTATTCATAACCATGAAATACAAACAAAGACATACAAGATAAATTTGGGATTTTTATCCTACCTCTGGTTTATCCATGAAGTCATCAAGATCCACCCTAAAGTCATATAACAAGGGATTTGTGGAAGCAAGCTTCATGGAAAGAAACTGCACTTGAAATAGATATGCTGCATTATAATCACTTCGGATGTGCTAAATAAGGAGGGAGACCATAAATTTTTCACTCTTACCTCAACTTGGTTCTGCAAAGATTGCACATAGTTAATTATCTCATCCAGCATTAGTGCCTTTCCAGTAATCTACAAGTCAAAACCATTATCAATCATTCAGTAAAATGTGTCTAAATCTTATCCTTGTATACAAGGTAGCACATTACACAAAGAAGCATCACCTTATCACATCCAGGAACAAGACCTTGCAACATCTTCATCCTCTCACTTATCTTCTCCCTTCTGACCTGAAAACTCCATGACATGTTTTGAAGTTAATGAGTTACAAATCATTTTGGTCACGATGGTAGAAGGGTTCATTCAAGGCTGCAGGAGTACCCTTTCAGCAAGGCTGTGGCTGTCTGTTGCTTGACCTCTCCTTGCTCTTACATGAACGTACCCTTCAGGGGGCTCTTCACCAGCCTCGGTGGCTTTCAAATCATCACATTTGGGCTTCTTCCCCTCTTTTCCCTTCGGTTGACCATTGCGATTTCTCTGCTTCCCACTCTTGCTCTCCTTGGAATTCTAACAACATGAAACAGCATTTAGAAAAGAAAACAGGAAATATTTGAAAGCAAGACCTGCCAACCACTCGAAAGACAGGATCTTTTTTACATGGTCAACGATTTCTGCTATCCTTACTTTGGATTGACCACAACACAAGCAAGTCCCGTCACCATACTTTCTTTTCTTCTCCATGGAGCCTTGGTGTTTGGGAACCTTCTCATCATGGGATTCATTTACCAATGATGGAGGAGCAATCTGACTCTCAACTGAAGGAGCTTTTTTGGCAGTGTCAAGAGAGCTGCTGCTCTCATAGGCTCCGGTATCAACTGATGAGACCCCTAGGATGATGGCTTCTGGTGAGAAGTAGCAGGGGAAGCAAGAAGGGGAGTTATTGTTCATTTCTCCAACTTGCTGTAGCTGAAGGGGCATCTCAAAGGGGGTGGATGGAAGGATAGGAGAGTCTAGAAGGAAAGGGTGGTGCTGCTCGTATGAGAAGGCTTCCATTGTGGAGAGCTGAGGATTGATTCTAAAAGCCATGTGTGGAGGAGAGATCAGAAGAGCAGAGCAGTAAGACAGGGTGGGTCTGATGGCAGGCCTGACTTGGTTTAATTATATAGAAGTTTGAGGAAGAGGGTGGGGTTGTTGTTGTGGTTGAGAGAGAGAGAGAGAGAGAGAGAGAGAGAGAGACCCCATGCAGATATGTGTACATTTGACTGGTCTTATCAATTCTTGCCTCCTTTCTTACTTGCTGCTAAGACTGGATTTAAGAGACCAGATTGGTTCAAGGTGATGTCCTCTTTTTTCATTGATTGCACATCCATTATTGGTCATTCCCTTGATATGGTAAAATCTTTGGACATCTAAAACCTGAATAACTTTTACATGATTTGGTTGGACCAATATCTAACTGTCTATTGTTTATGCCAATCCATGATGGTGCCATAAAAAAGAGGATCTACACATCAACCTTCCACAATCACCCTCCAAAAAATTAGAATCCTGGGAGTCATGAAGTCAATAGCTAAAGGAAAATAAGGAGACGAGGAACAGCAGCAAGTGAAAGAGAAGAAGGGCTTTTTGGTTCTGTGCTTTAAGGTTGTAGAGCATATTTTAAGACTTTCTGAGTAAGAGTCTTAAATTGCACCAAAAAAATAGTTTTAGGTTACATTGCCATCCAGAAAAAAGAAATGAGATGCTTCTTGAGAGTATATATAACCAAAGTTCTAATTCTTGTAGGACAGGACTATTCTAATTTTTTCATAAAATAGAATGCATTGCCATCTCGTCTCATCCCAATATTTAGGACAAGAAGTATCCCAAGATATCCCTATCAGGATGCTGATATGATGGCAGGGCGGTTATGTCTTGACATAGAATAATATCCCATCCCGATATCTCATAGGGCATCTACTAGAACCCGAATCCTTATATATAACTATTCTAAATAGGCCTCCACCTTCATTATATCACTCCCCATGGTATAGGTTTTCTACGCCCTTTGAGAGAAGAATCAATTCAGCGCAGATCTTCTATGGTGTGTGGGCTATATCGGAGAATGCTATTGCATCTATCGATAGCCTCCATCAGGAAATAAATAGCCATCAAACAAGATGGTCCACGAGCACATACCAAGTCATACACAATGCACATTTTTCTGATGGCCATCTATTTCTTGATCGAGGTCATAGAGGGGCTACACAATCTTTTATGGTGTGGCCCACACATTGTAGAGGATCTTGGTTGCTTTTTATGGTTCCATAGTAGTCGGCCATAGAGCTGGAAGAGAGGTTAGTCTAGGCAACCATATATGATTCTAACATTTAGAAAAAATAAAAAGGGGACTAAACAAACTCTATTCACTATATCATTTCAATTTTACAATATCGTTACTGGTATATCAATGGATAAACTTGAACCAATAAAAATAACTCCTTTCAATAAAAATTTAAGTAAATTACAAAAGCCCTCTAAGATTTTCCTTCATTATACTTACATCAGTTTATAAAGTCTACACTTATGCCTCATATAAATTAATAGCATTAGTCAAACTATTTATATAAATAAAAAGATAAAACTATCCCCTACTATCTCTCTTATTTTTAAAATCTTTTTAATGGCACGTCTCTCTTAAATTCCAAAATGATGTTAATATCAAAAGCCAGTCAACTCCTTCCTCGCTGAGCTCAAATCTATTTACGACCCTGCTACAGCCCTTTGACACCTTTCCCCACCTAACCCCTCTTCCACAACTATCCACCTATGCTCACCTCTTCTCTGACCTTAATGCCCTCCATTTCCTCTAATCCCAACAAAAACCTGGCAAATTAAAAAAAATCCCTCTTCAACTCCCTTATCCACCATTTCAGCAAAGCCCACCTCTTCGACCGATCCTTCAACTTTTTCCTATACCTCTCCTCCTTCAATTACCCCTTCTCCCACTCCCTCTTGACTATTAATTTTTTTCTCACTTCTTTTATTGACAATGGACACCTTAATGATGCCTAAGAATTGCTTAACTGATGCTTCAACTTCCACATATGCCTGAATGCCACCTCTTATAACATAATTTTCAAGGAAAGCTACTATGAAAAGGATGGACTTGAAGAAATCTATCGAGTGTTTAACAAAATGGTCAAGAGCCGAATGAGACTACCCTAAAATCGGGATGTTTCTCTAGAAGGTTGCTTGGGATCGTGTGCTGGTTAGGAGGGGCTTGGACATTCCAGCAGCCTGTTCGGCTTACAGATTAGAGCATGCGAGTGCGGAGCATGCTCTCCTTCGGTGTCTCAGAGCCTGGTTGATTTGGAGGATGGCTATTGGCCAGTCTTGGAGGACTAATATGGGCTCCTAGCTAATTTCATTTCTAGCTATAATATGTAGGAGCTCTACTAAGGGTATGACCGATTCTTGAAGGGCTAAGATAGTATATATTACTTATCAGATCTGGCTTTCTAGGAATAATTTGATTTTTGATGTTGAGGTTGTGCCTACTCATTTGATTCTTGATAGAGCCATCTCTTTACTGTAGATTGTTTTGATATTGCCAATTCATCTATTGACGCCATGGCGCTCTGGGACTCCTGTCCTGCACCTATTGCGAGTTGGAGGGTTTTTTTTATCTCTTGGGAGCCCCCTCTACTTGGATTTATAAATGTCAACTTTGATGGTGATGTAACGGATGGCAAAGGTGGTGCGGGCTTTGTCATTCGAGGTTCAGATGCCAAACTTTTGATTGTAGGGGGCTCTTGCCTATTTGAACTATCTGTCCCGGAAGTGAAGTTTCGTGCTGCTTGGATAGATATTATCTATGCATGACAGAACTTGTTGGCGGGGAGAATTGTGCTTAAGGATGATTCTACCACTATTATCAGCTGGATCCAAGGTAGAACGAAGCATCATGCCTATCCAATCCTCTATGATATATGGAGCTTCCTCATCCTTTCTATTGTGATGACTATTTGGCATGTCTTTCGAGAGGCCAACAGTACTGCAGATTGGATTGCTTCTTTTGTTACTGATTATACTAGTGATTATAGTTGGTATCACAACGATGATTGCTCTCAGGCATTGTGGGATATTTTATATGCTGACCGATTGGATTGCACTTACACGAGATTATTGTAAGTACCTATTTGTACCCCAAAAAAAAAAAAAAAAAAAAAAAGGTCGGATGAGGCCATCATTTTTCATAAATAATATACTCGTTGGGATTCTAAGAATGGGATGTAAACATGGGTTTGAGGTTGAACAAGATGAGTATGTGGAAACTTGGATCTCTATCCTAGGATTCACGTCCCTAATCAAAATTCTTATTTGAATTTTAGTGCATTTGAAATAGGGCAACCGTGGACTCCTATTAAAGTCCCATAGTGGGTTGTCCGATGAAGGTTGTATTATTTTTTTATTATTTGATTTCAGCTTGGGTATCTTTACCCTTGTCAATAACTCCTCCTATCTAATAAATTTGGCATTTTTTGCCTCCCTTTCCTTAAAAAAAAAAAGAAAAGAAAAAAGAAGAAGAAGAAGAAGAAGAAGGGATAAGTGGCAAGGGGATGCAATTGAACGTGGTTATCTATACTTTGTTAATTGAAATATGGTGCTTGGAGGATAATTATGATTTTGCAAAGGGGATGATATTTGACATCGACTTCATGCAAGTGGTAAGCAATGATAGAGTATAATTATACATCCAATTAATGGTTATTATTATTCCATGAATTTTGAATTATAAGATGGTGTGATGATGAAAATCTTTTTATGCATACTTATTTTAACTTGGGTGAGCAATTTTGTAGCCATATATTGAAATGCTTGATAAACATCGTGGAGATTAGTTATTAGAGAAAGGGATAAATTGTCAGGGTTTTCAACTTCTAGCATATCATTTAGTTATTCAAGGTTATTTTGCTCATTTTATAAATTTATTCAAACATGTTATTTAGATTCCGTTAAGAATGAACGGTCTGACTAAAGTCAAGGGTTAAAATATAAGCTAAAAATAAATCTAAAGGGTACAAATATAAATTTTTCGAACTATTGTAAGGACGTGTTCAGTTCATGACTGGAATTGAAATCAAAATTAGAATTGGAATGGAAATCGAAATGATCATATCCTTCGAAGTATTTGCTTCATGATTGGAATTGGAATCGAAATTGAAATCTTTATTTGAATAGAGAATTGAATCCATGGAAGAGAGTGGGGATTGGGTTTTATGGAGATCGGGCCATTTCCATTCTATCCCGGAATTGGAATGGGAATGGGACTTCTTCCAAACAAATGGTTAGAATGAAAGTTATCCATTCTTGTTCCCATTCAAGGCTCAAAATCTTCCCAACCAAACCCTCCTTAAAGTATAATTGACACCTAACCTCAAGAGGATTTTTATAATTTACCCTAAAAATTTTATAATTTTAGTTGATATTCTTATACAAATGAGATAGTTCATTATTCCACAAGTTACCATAACCACAGTCACCAATGTTATATGGTACCTTAGCCACACTCACCAAAATTGCACAGAATGATCCTCCTCTCCACAGTCCTCAACTAACTTTGACAATCACCAATGTTGTATCCATCAGCTTGACTTTGGCCCCATGATGGATCATATCGCCCAAGGCATGCATCATTAAGCTCCATGTTTGGATCCATGATCTTATCTGATCAGTTTTTTCTTGGTGATTTGAGACTGAAATCTTCTCATTTCACAGCTCATTAAATGGTTCTTCATCTGAAATACGCAGCCAGGTGACCATTTTGTTCAGTTCAAGTCTTCATGCCTTCCCATCATGTTGCATGCTCCTACTAACTACAAACCAGGTTGTGTAACTTCATTAACAGTGATCCACCTGGTGGATTTTGCATGCATGAGCTGAAAATTTCAATTATATTCTCATCTTGCATTCATTGTCATCATATTGATTTCCATCTCCTTTCTAACTTATAGAAGCTTTTGGTGATCCTCCAAAGTGGCATAACTTGAAGTGAACCAGAATAAACTATAACCATGTTACATGTTAGTTGCAAATGTAGAATTTGTTTGATAAATGTCCATGAATCACAAACAACAAATTTTACCTGGCTTAACTAAGTGGATTCCTCTACATGGGCAAGTTTCACTTCCCTAGCATACTCTAATACATCATTAAAAAGAGGCACCTCTGTTAAAATATTAAACTGTATGCTAACTCATCTGACAAATTTGCGCATCTAATTCCATGTTGTTGAGGTATTTCTGTTTTTGAGATTATTAATGAATGATCAACAGCTTGGACCGGTTATAAAATAGGATTCAGGGGATTTCTTAAGCACAATCTAAATCTTGAAAAAAATAGATGCTTATGTTGTAGATGGAGATTATTTTCCATCTGAAAGCCCCAAAACCGAAGCCCCCCGGTCCACGCACACAGGCTAGGACGCGCGCAGGCACGAGCAAGGACGTGAGTAGATGCGCGCACGGGCGCGCGCAGGCCAGGACGCGGGTAGGCACGAGCCAGGACGCGGGCACGAGCGCACGAATTTTGGGTTTCGTTTCTGCGCGCACGAATTTTGGCGCAGCGACATCCAACTGCCCATAAGTCTTTTACGGAGATTGGGAGTCTAGAGTTTTGTGTTTTTTGGATTCTTGGATGCCGACGAGCCCTGTTTCTTGTACTCTATATAAACAGAGGCTGTGAAGGTTTATGATTATTGATGAAAAAAAAGGGTTTTTCGAGAGATTTGTAAGTGAGATTTCAGAGAGAATATCTGAGAGGTTTTATGAGTACCTCCGGGTGCATTTGAGAGAGATCCTGAAATCTTTTAAAGGAATTCAAAGAGTTTCTGAGAGAGTGTGTTTTGAAGGCTTGTACCCGATTCAACTCTTAGTGAAGCCTTGCAGATCCTGTGCCGCCGTGGACATAGCCCAGTTTGGGTGAACCACGTAAAATCCCCGTCTCTCGCTGGTTTTGATTCTTGTTTCTTGTATTTTTTCTATTTATTTATTTATTTCTTGTTAATTATATCGCAACTGCGTGCTTGACCGTATTAATAGCGATCCTATTAGAAGAATTTTTTTATTCCCTTTCTTTTCAAATTGGTATCAGAGCCAGGCTCCTTCCTATTATTACGGTCGGATAAATTAACAAAGAGATGGCAGAAGACGATCAAATTCAAAAAATTTAATGGTCACAATTTTGGATAGTGGAGGATGCAAATTGCGGGCTACCTATATCAGAAGAATCTTTACCTTCCATTGGAGAGGGAGAAGCCGGATTCAATGAGTGACTCAGATTGGATGATTCTGGATAGAAAAGTCCTGGCCACAATCAGATTATCGTTGACACCTCAAGTGGCATATAATATTGCAAAGGAAAAGACCACCGTGGATTTGATGACCACTTTAACAAAGCTGTATGAAAAACCTTCCACCTTAAACAGGATATTTCTCATGAAAAAGCTCTTCGATTTGAAGATGGCTGAGAATGGTTCAGTGACGGAGCATCTGAACGAGTTCAACACGATGATCAATCAATTGAAGTCGGCCTTTGTTACCTTTGATGATTCATTCAGGGCTCTTCTTTTCTTGTGTTCCTTGCTAAAGAGCTGGGACAATCTTGTAATGACAGTCAACAACTCGGTATCAGGTACCCTTATATTCAATAAGGCAGTTAATTGTATATTGAATGATGAGATGAGAAGAAAGACTGTGGGTGGGACTTCTACAAGTACTGCACTCATGGTGGATACCAGAGGAAGATCACAGGAGAGGAAGAAGTCAGAGAAAGGCCGGTCCAAGAGCAGAGGAAAGTCCAAAGGGAGATTTCCCATGAAGTGTTGGAACTGCGGGAAGAAAGGTCACATGAGCAAGGATTGTTGGGATAAAAAGAAAGAAAAAGGGGCAGAGAGCAAGTCAGAAGGTCAGGAAGCAAATGTTGTGAGTACTATACGGCAGGAGTTTGAGGATGTGTGCCTGTCAGCCGGTGATGGGGCAAACTCAGATCTGTGGTTTGTAGACTCATGTGCTTCTTATCATTGCAGCTCTAAGAGATCTATTTTCGGATTTTGTCCAAGGAGATTTTGGTCATGTCATAGTTGGCAATGGACAGCAGTGCAGAATTGTTGGTAGAGGAACAATTGTACTGAAGCCAGTGACAGGCAGAGAATTGAGACTTGCACAAACTAGATACATTCCAGAGTTAAGGAAAAACCTAATTTCTACCAGTTAGCTTGATGATAAGGGTTATGTATCCGTCTTTGGTAATTCTTAGTGAAAGATTACTAAAGGGTCTATGATTGTTGTCAAAGGGAAGCGGACTGGCACTCTCTACTTCTTGGCAAACAGTGGGAGTTCAGTTTCAGTGGCAACAGGAGACACGGGTACATTAACTACATTATGGCACAGGAGGCTCGGTCATCTTAGTGAGAAGAACTTGAGTATTCTACACAGGAGAGAGCTTTTACCTGGGCTAAAGAAGGTGAATCTAGAGTTTTGTGAAGAGTATATCTATGGTAAGTAGAAAGCAGTAAGTTTTTAGTTAGCAAGAACTCAGAAGAAGACTGAAAGGCTGGAGTTGGTTCATTTAGATGTCCGGGATCCAGCACCAGTGGCATCATATACGGGTAATAAGTATTTTGTCATGTTTATAGATGATTTCAGCAGGAAAGTCTGGGTGTTTGCTATGAAGGAAAAGTCTGAGATTTTTGGCATCTTCAAGAGATGAAAGTCATGTGTGAAAACCAGACTGGAGCAAGCCTCAAGTGTCTCAAGACAGATAACAGTGGTGAATACTGCAGCAGAGAGTTTGATATTTACTATGCAGAGCATGGAATCAAAAAGATCAAGACCGTCCCAGGGACACCAGAGCAGAATGGTGTGGCAGAAAGAATGAACAGAACTATTCTTGAGAGAGAGAGGAGTATGAGGTTTGACTCGAGTCTACCTACATATTTTTGGGCGGCAGCACTGGACACCGCAGTGTATTTGATCAACAGGAGTCCATCCAGTGCATTGGATGGTGGGATTCCAAAGGAGGTTTGGACAGGAAAACCTATAAAACTTTCTTTTCTTAAAGTGTATGGCTGCATTGCTTATTCTCTGATTGAGAAAGAGAAGAGGAGTAAGTTAAACTCAAAGTCTACAAAGTGTATTTTCATTGGATACGGTGGCGATGAGTATGGTTACAAGCTCTGGAATTTTCAGAACAATAAGATCATTCAAAGCAAGAATGTGGTATTTGATGAAGAGCATACTTACAAAGACAGGAAGGATGCAGTGGAAGAAAAGAAACAGGAGTTTATAGAACTCGATCCTGTCAGAGATGGAGAGATTTCCCGAGTGCAAACTGAAGATGGAAACTTTGAGGATGTGGAGGAGGAAGATGTGGTTGAAGCAGACAGCCACATGCATACACCGGTACCTCAGCCGGTGTCCCCACAGTTGAGAAGGTCCACGAGGGTTACCAGGCCATCACAGAGGTATTCTGCTAGAGCTTATGTTTTGTACACAGATTCTGGAGAACCAAAGTGTTTTGTTGAAGCCATGCAGGATGAAGCTAAGGTCAAGCGGGAGTTGGCTATGAAAGAGGAGATGGACTCTTTGAAGCAGAATAAGACTTGGGATCTTGTGAAGTTACCCGCTGGCAAGAAAGCTCTGTTCAACAAATGGGTATACAAGATGAAGAATGAGGCCGATGGTACCAAAAGATACATGGCAAGGTTAGTTGTCAAAGGTTATGCACAGAAAGAGGGAATTGACTTCCAGGAGATTTTTTCTCCAGTGGTCAAGATGACATCATCAGGGTGATTCTAAGCATGGTAGCAGTGGAGGATCTTCATCTAGAGCAGCTAGATGTGAAGATAGCATTTTTTTCATGGAGATTTGGAGGAGGAGCTGTACATGCACCAGCCAGAAGGTTCCAGGTCAGGGAAAAGGAAGACATGGCCTGCAGACTGAAGAAAAGCTTGTATGGTCTGAAGCAGGCTCTGCGGCAGTGGTACCTCAAGTTTGACAGTTTCATGCTAGAGAAGGGCTTCACCAGATGCCAGTCAGATCACTGTATGTACTACCAGAGGTTTGTAAATAATGAGTTTATTGTTTTATCCTTATATGTGGACGATATGCTTGTAGCAGGTTCTAGTATGAGGAAGATTGAAGAGCTCAAGAAATTGATGGCAAAGTTTTCAATGAAGGATTTGGGAGAGGCGAAGCATATTCTTGGCATGAGGATCAAGAGAGATAGGAAGCAACGGAAGCTGTGGCTATCTCAAGAGGACTATGTAGAGGTGCTGAAGAGATTCAATATGGAGAACACAAAGGCAGTGTCAACACCTTTGGCAGCATACTTCAAACTTAGCAAGCAGTTGTGTCCAATAACTCAGGAGCTAAGGAATAAGATATTAGAGTTCCATATGCCTCGGCCATAGAAAGTCTGATGTATGCAATGATTTGCACGAGACCGGACATCGCACAAGCAGTGGGAGCAGTCAGCAGATACATGCAGAATCCAGGCAAGGAGCACTGGAATGCAGTGAAGTGGATCTTGAGATATCTCAGGGGTACATCAGCTTACAGTTTGTGCTATGAAGGTGACAGTCTTCAAGTACAGGGATTTGTAGATGCAGATCACTCTGGTGACAGAGACAGTGGGAGGAGCACCACTGGTTATGTTTTTACTGTCGGTGATACAGCAGTGAGCTGGGTATCTCAGTTGCAGAAGATAGTTGCTTTGTCAACTACAGAAGCTGAGTATGTGGCGATCACTGAAGCTGGTAAAGAGATGATCTGGTTACAGAGGTTGATGGATGAGCTCGACAAGAAGGACAATTGTAATACACTATGGAGCGACAGCTAGAGCGCAGTTCACTTGGCCAGGAATCCAGCATTTCATGCAAAAACCAAGCATATTCAGCTTAGGTATCATTTCATATGCAGTGCGTTGGATGAGGAGTGGGTAAAGCTGGAGAAGATTGATGGTACCAAGAACCCTGCAGATATGTTCACCAAGATTGTGAGCAGAGACAAGTTGAGTTTCTGTTGCAACTTGGTGAACCTTTCCAAGAGATAGATCGGGAGAGTGCGGCACAGAGAAAGAAGGCGGATCAAAGGTTGATGTCAATTAATCTCCAAGTGGGAGATTGTTGTAGATGGAGATTATTTTCCATCTGAAAGTCCCAAAACCGAAGCCCCCCGATCCACGCACACAGTCCAGGACGCGCGCAGGCACGAGCCAGGACGTGGGTAGATGCAGGCACGGGCACGTGCAGGCCAGGACGTGGGCAGGCACGAGCCAGGTCGCGGGAAGACGCGGACACAGGCGCACGAATTTTGGGTTCCGTTTCTGCGCACACGAATTTTAGCACAGCGACATCCAACTGCCCAGAAGTCTTTTACGGAGATTAGGAGTCTAGAGTTTTGTGTTTTTTGGGTTCTTGGATGCCGACGAGCCCTGTTTCTTGTACTCTATATAAACAGAGGCTGTGAAGGTTTATGATTATTGATGAAAAAAAAGGATTTTTCGAGAGGTTTGTAAGTGAGATTTCAGAGAGAATATCTGAGAGGTTTTGTGAGTACCTCCGGGTGCATTTGAGAGAGATCCTGAAATCTTTTAAGGGGATTCAAAGAGTTTCTGAGAGAGAGTGTTTTGAAGACTTGTCCCTGATTCAACTCTTAGTGAAGCCTTGCAGATCCCGTGCCGCCGTGGACGTAGTCCAGTTTGGGTGAACCACGTAAAATTCCCATCTCTCGCTGGTTTTGATTCTTGTTTCTTGTGCTTTTTTTGTTTATTTATTTATTTCTTGTTGATTATATCGCAATTGTGTGCTTGACCGTATTAATAGCGATCCTATTAGAGAAATTTTTTTGTTCCCTTTCTCTATATCGCAATGTGTATAGAGAGCAGAAAGAGAGAATAGAAGGAAAACAAAGAAAAGACTAGAACAGAGGTGTAGAGAGGAGAGGGATGTTCCAATGACCGGTAAAGTTTTTCCCTCAGTAGATCATGGCTTGCTTCGATCTTTTTGGAGCAGAGATACACCCAGCCATGGTAAGGGTGGAAAATCTTCTGGAGTGTGGCATAAACAGAGCATTTCCCTTGGATCATTCCGTTCACTCCATGATTCCTATCAAACAGGGGAGGTCATGGAGGTTCGATGGCCTACCTTTTAAATTCAATGGAGTCTTGATGCTGGTCCGTAAGCTTGATGCAAAGGGACATCTGATGAACAAGTGATTTGCCAAACTCCATTGTTTGTAGATCCACATAATAAACAAGCAGGGCTCATATTCCAACCTTTTTATTCAAGTAACTTCTCTTGCGAGCAAGCTTATTTCTCAAAGCTATCCAATTAAAAGCTTTTACCTTTTTCCAGCTTCGCAGCCCAGCAAATGGTTTGATTAATATGGGCACCTCAAACCACCAAAATTAATGAACTTATATTAAGATCTAATAGTGAACATGGCATCATGTAAAATCTCCAAACTGGCACATCAGAAATCCGAGTGGATCTGAAAGTGGTGAGGATGTCATGGAGCATCTCCAATTGGATAATATCTTGCCCCCTACACAGATGTTCCAAGTTGGTCTCCTCCAACTCTACTGTGATGATATTGAAGAAAGTTTCAGAGCTCTAGCATTAAGTGCTGCAAAAAGAGTGCAAAAGGGGACGGCAAAATCGGGTGCTCTCCCTTTTTCCATCATTAAAAGCAATGCAATTCCAAAAGGACAAAGTCTGCGAGCTAATCTCTCTCCAAGTGAGAGAGCAACCAGCGAGTCGTTTATTTGCTCTCGACTTTTTTTTTTTTAATGGAAAAGAAGTTAGACACCGAACGTGGCCATCCCAGATGGTTTCTCAACTTCAGATAGAAAATATTTAATACATGATGTATATTAATTTTTTTGTAACTATTTTTATCCAAAGATAAGTACGTTAATCTGATTATCACCGGCTCTCAATTTTTCCTTTAATAAGCACAACTATACATATTTCCAGCAGCCCGATTCATCAACCCAATGTTCTTGATACCCAGGGCTCTTTTGGCCCGCCATATGATGGGATTGAAGCCCTGTGGTCCGCCCCTTCTTTTCAGCGACATGACACGCGCGGAACCGTGCGGGAGTTTGTCTTTGTTTTGGTTCCCAGGTCCTAACAGGACCATTTTTCCGGCTGCGGTGTTTTTAAAAGAAAGCCTGAGACGTGCGCTGGTGTCGGTGCACGGAAACTAAGAGATTTGTAAAGAGAGAGATAAAAAATAAAAAATAAAAAAAAGAGCTATTTGTAAGGTGACTTTTTAGTATTCCCTATCAATTTTATATTTTTTATATCCTAGATTGAATAAGAATCATTGAAAAGGTGTTATTCGTGAATGTAAACTAATGATTGATAGGCCAAAGCATATTATATTGGATTTTTTTTTTTTCTCATATTTTTATATTATTTGATTTTTTTTTTTGTATTTTACGTTTGTTCAAATTTATTATCTTTATAAAATAATCATGTTTTTGCTGTGCTTATGTATCATATTGGTTGAGGTATGCTCGGTTATTTCTCAACCGATCCTTTTAGTTTAGTATCAGAACAAGGACATTCTTTTATAGTTGATTTGATTTGAAATAATGATGGATAAGATGATAATAATAAAATATGAGATATCGAGATTTGATGGATCAAACTTTGTACTTTGAAAAATGAAGATGCAGGCAGTATTGATCAAAGATAGTTATAAAGTTGCTTTGCAAGGAAAAGAACACAAATCATATGAGATATCGGATGGTGCAATATGAGGAAAAAAATAAGCTAGCAATGATGAACATTTATTTGGCATTGTATGATTCGATATTATTTAATATCGAGATGATACTACTGTAAAAGGGATTTGGAAAAAGTTGAAAAATCTCTATGAAAGAAAGTCTTGAGTGAATAAAACTTATTTGAGATGGTAATTAAATAATCTGAAGATGAAGGATAGTGCATCAGTTAAAGTGTACTTGGATGTATTCAAAGTCACTATGAGCAAGCTTGCAGCCCTAGATGTGAGAATTGATGTGACGGGACCGCTGACGTGGAAGGTTGACAGGCGCCGTGGCAAAGGAGACCGCCGCGTCAGATGCCAATGCAGCACTTCAGCCCGAACCGCTCTGCCGAGCTGAGTTGAGCTCCCTCGAAACAGCAAGTCGAGCTCCGTCCTCCGCCAGGTCGGGCCTGCGAGCTCGGGATGCCTAGGCCGGAGCCGCCTTCCGCCCTCCAGAGCGAGACCCTCGGAGGTTTGAGCCCTGTGGTCGAAGTCGAACTCAGCGCTCACCCGCCACGTGGAGCCTCTCCGAGCGCGCACCCTCTGGACTGGGTCTACCTTCCGCCCTCCAGAGCGAGACCCTCGGAGGTTTGAGCCCTGTGGTCGGAGTCGAGCTCAGCGCTCACCCGCCACGTGGAGCCTCTCTGAGCGCGCGCCCTCTGGACCGGGTCCGCCTTCCATCCTCTAGAGCGAGACCCTCGAAGGTTTGAGCCCTGTGGTCGGAGTCGAGCTCAGCACTCACCCGCCACGTGGAGCCTCTCCGAGCGCGCGCCCGCTGGACCGGGTCTACCTTCCGCCCTACAGAGAGAGACCCTCGAAGGTTTGAGCCCTGTGGTCGGAGTCGAACTCAGTGCTCACCCACCACGTGGAGCCTCTCCGAGCGCGCGCCCTCAGGCCCGAGTCTGCCTTCCGCCCTCTAGAGCGAGACCCTCAGAGGTTTGAGCCCTGTGGTCGAAGTCGAGCTTAGCGCTCACCCGCCACGTGGAGCCTCTCCGAGCGCGCGTCCTCTGGCCTGGGTCCGCCTTTCGCCCTCCAGAGCGAGACCCTCGGAGGTTTGAGCCCTGTGGTCGAAGTCGAGCTCAGCGCTCACCCGCCATGTGGAGCCTCTCCGGGCGCTCGCCCTCTGGATCAGGTCCGCCTTCCGCCCTCCAGAGCGAGACCCTCAGAGGTTTGAGCCCTGTGGTCGGAGTCGAGCTGAGTGCTCACCCGCCACGTGGAGCCTCTTCGAGCGCACGCCCTCTGAACCGAGCCCGCACTCTTCCCTCCTCCACCAAGGTGATCACACGAGCTCGGAGCATCCAGGCTGGAGCAAGCCCTGCCATCCTGGGATGCCGGCGAGCCACCCGAGGACTGCGGAACGACGCCCCCCATACAGCCATAACTACCTGTCCACCCGTACCTCCAGGGGAATGGGCCAGCCAGAAAGTACGAACCCCTAGGGCGGCGACCCCCGATTGAGGCTCTGCCAAGCTTTCCGGAATGGGGTGACCGGAGAGGATGTCAGAATGAATGGAAGCTTCCCCTACCACCTGTCAGGAAAGACGTCTCGCCACGATATGGAATCCCGCCGCACGCGCCTGCCAGCCCAGCGAAGATCCCGAGACAAGCGCCTAACGGCCAATTTTCAACTACAAAGAACAGTCGACACCCCCGAAAGGGAGAAGGTAACAACAACAATCCGCCAACAACAATAATCCACCAACAACACAATCCACCAACAACACAAGCGCAAGCTCGATCAAGAGGGCAAAGCGCCACCACCACCACAGTTGAAGGAAAACGAGGGAAACAAGGAGAGACGAAGGAACAAGGAACCCCTCTGTCCCCACTATCATTCTCCCCCTGCTACGTTTTCATCTTCACACACAACTTTTACTCCTCCTAGTGCGGAGTCCATCAAGAGGGGCCCGACCAGGAGGATCTGTTCCCCTGAATCGTCACTGACTTGACCGTCGGAGTGCCCCCGCCGGAAATCTCGGCCCGGATCACTAACCCCTGTTTCGCAGGTCCAGGAGCAGAGGACCGCCAGGCAGCAAAGGGAGCGCACTCCGACGGTCTATCTATAATGCGGACGTTGAAGACTCTGAAGCTTTGGTCTAGTTTTGGTGGTCGAACTGTCTATCTATAATAATGATATTCCAAATTCTGAATTCAGTTCATCGTTCAACATCTCTGTTATGCCCCGAATCCAGCACCAGAAATGGTTACGCGACCGGCCGCACAAATCCTAGGTTTTACCTTAGAGCTCATGCAAGGCCTAGGTACGTAAGAGTCAATCATATAACCAAAACTACATAAAATATTTGAATAACAATTAAATTATCCATTTATAAAGTCAAACCACTAATTGGTCTACTGATTCACAACAAGAATCAGTAACTAGAATACTAACTAACTAAGCAAAATGAAATGTCGTTGTGTTCCATCCCACGCCCAACCCAATCTTTGCTAAGCATCTTGAGTCTCTGAAAAATAAACAAGAAGTAGGGGATGAGCTCTACAGCCCAGTAAAGTTCACTGACAATCATACCAGTATTAATATAAAAACTAAAACTGAAAGCAGTAAGATCATAATAATATCACGAGAAAACGATAAATTTTTGGTCATGCAACTAAAACCAATCACATTTCAAATATATCAAAAAAAATCTTCATAACATTATATTCCTTGATATGGTTTTATTAGTTTTCCTTCTTCTTTAGGGTTCTGGACTAGCCACTGTCATGCTACCGCCCATGACTGGCAACCTCACAATCAACCATGTATTCTAAGCCCATAGCCAGGCTAACTCACGTATAAAGCTCGTGACTCTGACTGTCCTACGTTTTGAACGCCCGTGGCCGGCTATTCTATGTACAAAGCCCGTGGCTCAGGCAACCTCAAAAATCCACGATCCCGTGGCATGGCTAGTCCAGACACTGTTATCACTTAAAAAAATCCATGTACATTATCTTATCAAATCATAACATTTGTAGCTTTTCAATAACCCTATCATGGTCCAACCCATACAAATAAGACATCATTTGATAATATATGGTATACCAGAACATAGCTAGTAACATCAAAAATCATGCTGTCCAACACATAAATATCAAATATACCATGCAAATCTAATCATGTATGCTGATGCTCATATGCGCACGGATCAAATCATGCCAAAATAAATACATATATATATATATATATATATATATATATATATATATATATATATATATATATATATATATATATATATATATATATATATATATATATATATATATATACCGGTGATTAGGTCTAGAGATCCTTACCTGAATTAGTCCGTACCCAAAATTCACGCAACACTTTCCTGCTCATGAGGCTATTCTCCTATAATAAATAAATTTATTCAAATCAAATTCCTAGTTGCATGAATTTCGAGAAAACTTTCCGATCCTCTCTCTCCTATAATAATATATTATTATTTAAATTTTTTTTTCCATCTTCCTCTCTCCTCATGTTCTCTCTTTTTTTTCCCTCTCTTTCTTTCTTTCTTTCTCCCGAACCCCCCGTTGCTTTCCCCGACTCAACCGAGCCGGCCTCCCATGGTCGCCGACGGTAGCCAATGGGAGGTGGTCACCGGACTCGACGGACGGAGATAGATGGCAGCACGGCCTCCTGGAAATCCACGGCCCCAAGCCCAAATCGAAATCCAACCAAAAATCATCCGAAATATTTCATAAACTGAAAGAAAAACACACTCACCGGATGTTGGAGAACTCTCGTTTGCTCATCGGAGAGGAAGAACGGCTGTGTGAGGAGGGCTCGATGGCCACGAATCGTTGGTGGTGAGGGAGATTTAAAAGAATCAATCGACGGTTCCCTCGTTATTTAGAAAAAAAACTCCGCTCGATCGAGTCCAAATCCCTCCCAAACTCGTCGCCGGCCACATCCCTCTCAACTCACGACTCTTTCCTCAAAATCTCTGGTGAAAATGCCGGCCGGATAAGGCTAACCCAGCTCCCCTATTTTCGACTCATAGTTCGAAGCCGGCTGGGCTACCGACTTCGGCCCAAATGCCGATATTGCAATCTCTAAGTTTCGTTCTCTATATATAAAATAGGAGGTTCCAAAGCTATGGAAAAGGACGTCTACTTTGCGAGAGGGAAGCGGCCTTAAATTCCAATAATGGAAATAGTTGTGGTCCTTGGTTAATTCTTATTGGATTTTTATTCATATGAAGAGCACAATAATATTGCAATATTGCATTCGGTGCAGCTCATTTCATGTCTTTCAAACAGATTTGCCATGGGGAACTACAGAGCTTGGTAATGTCCATGTTTATGGAGGCAATGCCTTGTGGTTTTGCTAAATCTCAACTGGTATCATTTTTTCTTAACTTCGGTTGATGTGTTTACTGCTGCATTTCCCGGTGATATCATGCAGATCAGAAAAGTTCGCATCAGACTGCACCACTCGGGAGCACAAGTTCTCGGTAGGAAAAAAAGGTTTAAGCGTTAAGCTCCTCTTTTTACCACATACACACACATACACACACAAAAAAAAAAAAAAAAAAAAAGCCCTCAGTTCTCAATCTTCTTTTCCTATATAAAACTGGCTCTAAAGATTACAAAAAAGATACACTAATAACGTAAACAGCTCTTTAAAATTTTCTAATTTATTTTTTAGGATTAACATCAGCTGTAGTCTTTCCATATTTGTGCATGAATGGTCCAAAGGGCCACAACAGCAAGGATCCCTGGGAGATATGGTCTCATTGTTGTCGGCATTTCTTCCGAGAAAACTATTCTTCACATTGACTGAGGGCATGGCATCGCGAGGAAAAAACCATTTGAAGAACGATTAAAGCTACCATTCCATCTAGGTATCTTGTACAGTTGTGTCTCTCCCATTGGCCACGGTAGCATCTCTTTTATATATACTGCAAAGAACCATGGAAAAGATGAGAAGGGTAGTCCACTTGATGCAAGAAAAGTCAAAAAGACAAGAAAATAAATGTCTCACTTCAGGCATATTTTATATGGCAGCAGGCGAAGGGTATCACAAAGGGTCTTCTTTGTCTACTGAAAAGAGCACATATTGGTGAAGTCTGGTTGATTGAGAAATTGTTGTCCCTGTTCACCCACTTGCACCATAAAACTGCCACCATCCTGAAAAAAGTTCTTTACTTGGTAACAAGGACATGGCTTTTGTTGGGTTATAGGTTTAAAGCTTCGTTTCAAATAAATGTGCCCTCTGAGAAGGAGAAAGACCTTACCTGTGAAAAGGCTGTGGGTTGCTGGCCATGTAGTAAAAGAGGGACCGAAGGATCTTTTATTTGGTAGTTATTGGTAGCATTCTCGAAAGATGGAAGCTGAATGCGAGTGGTTTGGTTTCCAAATGGCACTTGTTGTGGAATGATCCCCATTTTCTGGAATTTATTATTGAAGATCCATCAGCGTTGAATACATATATATACAAAAATTTATACACAAACATGAAGATTAAAGGAAACAATATATAGGACAAATCTGGGATTTTTATCCTACCTCTAGTTTGTTCATGGGGTCATCAATATCCATTCCAAAGTTATATAACATTAATATTGGATTCACAGAAGCAAGCTTCATGGAAAGAAACTGCAGATGATGCAACAAATGCTGCATTAGGATCACTCTATCTAGATGTGCTAAATAAGAAGGGAGACTACAAATGCATCACTTATGATGATCACCTCAACCTGGTTCTGCAAGCATCTCACATAGTTAATTATCTCATCTAGCATAAGGGCCTTTCCATTAACCTACATATCAAAAACACAAACAAATATTTTGGTAAAGTGCCTTTGAAACTAATCCATGTGCACAACTTGGAGCATTATATAGAGAAGCTTTAATTACCTCCTCACAGCCAGGAACAAGGCCTTGCAACATCTTCATCCTCACTCTTATCTTCTCCCTTCTGGCCTGAACATCCATTTGAGTTTCGTGTAAGAGAAATCAATTCGGTCATGATAGTTATAATAAATAAATAAATAAATAAATGAAACGTCGAGGAATACCCTTTCTGCAAGGCTGTGACTATCTGTTGCTTGACCTCTCCTGGCTCTTACATGAATGTACCCTGAAGAAGGCTCATCACCAGCCTGTATGGCTTTGGAGTCTTCATCTTTGGGCTTCTTTTCCTTGTTTCCCTTCAAATCACCATTGGGTTTCCTCTGCTTCCTGCTCTTTCTTTCCTTTACATCCTAACAGCATGAAATTAATACTACTTAGCAAAGAAAAGAAGATATATTTGAAAGCAATAGCTACCAGAGATTCATAGGTTTCAGATTTCTGCCCTCCTTACCTTGTCTTGACCAGGAGACAAGCAAGTCCCATCTCCAATCTTTCTTTTCTTCTCCACCGGGACTTGTTCTTCGTGGACCTTCTGATCATGGGGTTCGGTTACCACCCAGGAACGAGTCATCTTGCTCTTAACTGAAGCAGCTCTCGAGGAAGTATCAAGAGAGCTGCTGCTCTGATAAGCACTGGCATCTGTAGCTGGGACCTCAAGGATGGCTTCGGGAGAGAAATAATAAGGGAAGGATGAAGCGGAGTTATTGCTCATCTCTCCAACTTCTTGTGGGGAGAGAAGCATCTCAAAGGGAGTGGTTGGAAGTACAGCAGTGTCAAGAAGGAAAGGATGGTGCTGTTGATATGAGAAGGCCTCCTCCATTGTGGGGAGCTGAGGATTGGAATTAAAAGACGAAGAGAAGGTAATGGATGCGATGATCAGATGAGTAGTAGCTGCAGGATGGGCCTAATCGCAGGTCTGGCCTGGTTTGATTTATATACAAGTTTTTTTTTTTTTTTTTTTTTTTTTTTTTTTTTTTTTTGGTTGTGGTGGGGTGGGGGGTGGCCAGCACACCGATGACCGGATCGAGAGAGAGACCCCATGCAGATTTGTGAACATTTGACTCGTCTTATCAAATTCTCTTTTCCCCTCTTCGTTTGTTTGCCATTGAGTTTTGTACAGCTTAGGCAAAGGTGTGGGCCACCAAAGACCCAGAAGGCCAGCCAGCCAATAAATTACACCCTACGCGCTGTCGCGGCCACGTGCCAGCGTGCCACCGATTACGTACCTCGATTCTTAAAGCCTCGTTCACCATGTGCTTACCTCGCCGCCTCGTGCATCCTATCTTGATCCAGGAGAAGTCTGTGAATTTAACTTGATCAGTATCAATTTTTTTTATTAGTTCAAATATATTTATTATAGCATGGTGGGACAGGAGCTGAACGTGACTAGTATTAATTATTATTCAATTTTTATTTAAAATTTTTGTCCATACCAAAATATCCTTTCCCTCCCTTGAACTAGGATATCGTAGATTTTGAACTAGAATATCGTAACTTTTGAACTAGGATGTCGTAAGATGTCGTGATACCGTTTCAGGTTTTAATTTATATTTTCTGCATGGATGTCGTAGGTTTTGAACTAGGATGCCGTAGCTTTTGAACTAGGATATCGTAATACTGTTTCAGGTTTTAATTTATATTTTTCTGCAGGGATGTCGTAGGTTTTGAACTAGGATGTCGTAGCTTTTGAACTAGGGTGTCGTGATACTATTTCAGATTTTTATTTATATTTTCTGCAGGGATATCGTATGTTTTGAACTAGGGTGTCATAGCTTTTGAACTAGGATGTCGTAATACTGTTTTAGATTTTAATTTATATTTTCTGCAAGAGTGCCGTAGGTTTTGAACTAGGGTGCCGTAGGTTTTGAACTAGGATGTCGTAGCTTTTGAACTAGGGAGTCGTAATATTGTTTCAGGTCATTTTTGAACTAGGGTGTCGTACGTTTTGAATTAAGATGTCGTAATACTGTTTTATGTCATTTTTGAACCAGGGTGTCATAGGTTTTGAACCAGGATGTCGTAATAATGTTTCAGATCATTTTTGAATCAGGATGTCGTAGGTTTCGAACTAGGATGTCGTAATATTGTTTCTGGTCATTTTTGAACCAGGATGTCGTAGGTGGTTTTGAACTATGATGTCGTAAGTTTTAAATTATAATGTCGTAATACTGTTTCTGGTCATTTTTGAACCTGGTATCGTAGGTTTTGAACTAAGATGTCGTAGGTTTTGAACTAGAATATCGTAATACTGTTTCAGGTCATTTTTTGAACCAGGATGTCGTAGATTTTGAACTGGGATGTCGTAGATTTTAAACTAGGATGTCGTAAGGATATTTTGGTCTGGACGAAAATTTCAATTAATGCCAGTCATCTCAGCTTTTGTCCCATCATGCTATAGTAAACATATTTGGACCAATAGAAGCGTGCGGTGCAAGCCACGCTAGATTTGCTGCACCGCACGTGGTGCACAAAGAATTACCCCTTGATTTATTCGTGTATCGGATACTGCTAGTATTATACACACGACATAAAATATAATTTTTTTTAAAAAAAATAAAAATAATTTAGTTTTGTAATAATTCTCTTGGTATACCCTACCGTTATGCGATGTTCCAGTATTATTGAAAATTTTACAATGAATGTGGGTTCATTTTACAACTCACGGTAACATGCAATGCATCTAATTGCTCGGTAAAATAGATATTCAATAAATAATACATATGGGTGCAAAAACGTGTCATGCATGCATTTGCTTGTGTGATGGACAATGGTACCCCATGCCATCAATTATGTTTCTCGTTCATCCTGTCTTGTTTTGTTCGTGCATCCAACACTACCAGCATAATGCATAGAGGTAGGATACAGTTCTTTTTAAAAAAATATATACTCAGTTTTTATACTAATTTTTTCCTGGTACACCCTTAGATGTTGTAGCATTGAAAAGTTTTACAATGAATGTGATTTTTTTTTTTTTATGGCTTATCACGACATGCAATGCATCGTATTGACCAGTAAAATGGATGGTCGATAAATATTACATACGGAATGTAGTAACAGGCCATGTATAATGCATGTTATTTATTCGTATGCGGACAGTGGTGCCCCATGCATGCCATCGATTATGTATCTCAATTTTTCCAAATCTCATTTATCATGTTCTTACCTTGCCATCTCATTCATATCCTGTCTTGATTTGTTCGTGCATCCGGTACTGCCGACATGATACACATAATATAGGATATAATTTTTTTAAAAAAATATATATTCAGTTTTTATAATAATTTTCTCCTGGTACACCCTTCTATCATGTGATGTTTCAGCATTGAAAAATTTTTCAATATGAATGTGGAATTTTTTTTTTTTTTTAATGTTTTTTTGATTGTGAATCCATTAATATAACTTCTAAAAAAAAAAAATGTGAATCATTTTTGGTTATTTATATAATTAAAATCATGAGGATTTTTAGACAACCAAAAAATAAATTTCACATTGATACGTTTGGACCAGTATGATATATAGCGCCGTTAGATGAGGCATCTATCCTTGAACCTTCAAAGACCACCGGCAAAAAACTTAGGGAAAAATCTAAAGAAGACATGACCGTCAAATAAGGGAACGAAGAATAAAAAGGAAGCGAAAAGAGTGCGTTTGATCCCTTCAAGAAACTTGCATTACTGTACGTAATAATCTGAAGAGAGAAATAAGATGCCTGTTGACAGCACGGCTCTTCTAGCTGGTCCTCCAAATGCGTTCTACCTGTTTTTAAATGCATTGTATTACTTGCCATTTTGTAGGGTTTCCAAGTTTTCGTGTCTTGAAGGAGCTTGACATCTCGCAGGATTTTCAAGTTTTCCTGTCTCGAAGGAGCTCGGAATCTCACTCAAAATGATTTAGGAAGATATTTTTTAAAAAAAATTAAGTTATATAAATATATTTAAATTTTATTTTATATATAATTATATAAAACTAAATATATATTGTTGCCGCCTAGATCGCCGTGGTCGGTAACTCTTACGTGACCTGGATAAGTGTGCTCCGTGCTAGCGTCATCGGGCTCGTTGGTTGGAGACGATCAAGAGGAATATAGTCGTAGTTGGAATGAAAGGGGCTTGGCACTGTGGTGGTCCTCCTATGGGCCTCTCCGGTGAGGAATAATCTTCCTCCTTATTGTCCCACCGTCGGGCGATACCTACAAAACAGGGGAGGCCTGCACCGGGGATTCCGGCAAAGATACTCCGACGATCAAGACAGTGGGGCGATCAAAAGAAATAAGGGACCTCTAAGGCGGAGAGCTTGGGGGACTTTCTGCTGCCAGAGGGTGATAGATAATGTCAGAAATGAAGAGAGTGTATTGTCTCTTACTTACCTCCCCTTACCTCTATGCTCGTTTTTGTGTAGACGAATGGCTCCTGGGGAGGCGTGCTAGTCTTGATGTAGACTTGTCACGCTAGGATAGCCTGTGAGGCCATGATGGGTTGGTGAACCTTCTTCTTCTGGGTGGTTCAGGAAGTTGGTGCATGGGTACAGTACCTTGGGCATGGCACCATTCACTAGTTAGCGTAAACAGTAGCTTAGGAAACTTAAATGCAAACCTTCCTTGCAGACGGCGTGTCAGGCGGCGTGCCATATGGCCCACGTAGAGGGGGATCCTTGGAAAGAGCGCCGGGGCCATATGGATGGGCCCCTCGGAAATGCACCGGGCCCACATGAATGAGACCGAACTGCGCGGCGTACCCGATGACCGAGCTGGACTGAGATGCTGCTCCAGGTTGCCATGCGGGCACGCGAACCGAGAGAAGGCCCGCGGGGGTCTCCATGCATGCTGATCGAGGCGAGGTGCAAGGCCCCATGCATGTGGATGCGAACCCACACGCTGCTCCTGATTGAAACCAGACCGTGGGAGGGCGGAGCTGGACCGCGGGCATGCTGGGGTGCGGAGCGGGTGCGGACGGAACTGGGCGCCATGCGGGCGCGCCGGACCAGGCACCGCAGGGGCGTGCCGAACTGGGCACGCGGGGGCGTGCCAAACCGGACGTCACACGCAGGCGAAGCCGGGCGTGCCGCAGGCGTGAGTCTGGGCGCACGTACCCCCCGTGCGCACGAACCGAGGCAAAGAGAGGGTGCCGAGCTGGGGTGGCTGGAGCCGGATGCAGGGATGCCATGCGGAGCCTTGCGGGGCGCTGCCAAGGTCGGAGAACGCCGAAAAAGCTGGGGTTTGGCGGCACCGGGCATTCCGCGCCGGGCTCGGAGGCGCCGGCCTCCCGCAGGCGAAGTCGGAGCCGGGTGAGATGCCGCGCAGAGCGTACCTAGGATGCAGGCGAGGTCGGGCGGAGCCGGAGAGGAGCATGCACGTTGGTGCCGAGCTCGGAGATGCCGGGCTCGGAGATGCTGGCACCGTGCCGCGCCGGGCAGGAGCACGCGGAGCCGGTGCTAGATCTGGTGAGTTGGATCCACAGCCGGACTATAGTCGGAGGGCGAAATCGACCAGAGTGGCGTGGGGGCGCCGGACCGAGGGGGGTTCGCTCGCCGGAGAACCGCTGGGAGGAGTCGGAGCGGGCAGACGCAGGGCGGAGGCTTCCCTTACCGGGCTGGGCACCGGGCGAGAGCACGCGGAGTTGGAGGGGGTGAGCACATCTCCCACGCGCGCAAACTGAGGCGCGCGCCTGCGGGTGCTCGCAGGGCGAAGACGTGTGGACCGAGCTGGTGTCCCGCGGGCGCGTCGAGCTGCGCCGAAGCCGGAGGGGAGTTCGCTGGCCGCAAAACCGTCGGGAAGAGCCGGAGAGGAGCAGACGCAAGGCAGAGGCCTCCCTTGCCGGGCTGGGCACCGGGCGAGAGCACGTGGAGTCGGAGGGGGTGAGCGCATCTCCCACGCACGCGAACTAAGGCGCGCGCGCCTGTGGGTGCTCGCAGGGCGGAGACGTGTGGATCGAGCAGGGGTCCCGCAGGCGCGTCGAGCTGCGCTGCAGCCGGAGGGGGGTTCGCTCGCTGGAGAACCGCCGGGAAGAGCTGAAGCCGCGCGGGACCGTCGACATGTCGCGAGGGGGCGCGTCGTGTGGGCGAAGTCGGGCGGAGTGGAGCCGTGGACGCCACGTTCGAAGGGATGCGGTACCCTAGCGCGGTACCCTGGCACGTGCGCGGTACCTTGGCGCGGGTATGCTGTGCTGTGCTGGGCAGGAGCATGCGAAGTTATTGATCTGGGCGCGACTTCTCCCTGATGATGCTTGGGCCGGGCGAAGTGAAGCCGGGCCGATCCGGAGAGCTTCTAGGCCGAAGTTGGCTACCCCTCATGCCTGGCTGGGCTCCAGGCCAGGCTGCCGAGCTGAACTGAACTACCGAAGTTGGACTTCTCATGACCGAAGTGAGGCCGAGGTGGAGAAGCACCTGGTCGAGGTGGGGCTGAGCCGAGATGAGTTGAATCGCCACGTGGCCGAAGTGGGTCCGAGGTGCTGAGGTTCATCATCGAGGTGGGGCCGAGCTGAGCTGGATCCAGGCTGCCATGGGCGGAGCTCATGGGCGGAAGAGCTCCGCACGGGCTTGCTGAGCTGGACCGGCACGTGCAAAGCTACCAAGCTAAACTGAACGGCCGAAGTGCGACTTCTCATGGCCGAAGTGAGGCCAAGGTACTGAGGTTCCCCACCGAGGTGGGGCTTTGCCGAGCCGAGCTGAACCACCACGTGGCCGAAGTGTGACCGAGGTGCTGAGAAGTACGTTGCCACGCCAGCCTCCAAGGAGGATGCGTGTCAGGACCGAATGGATCTTGTTTACTGCTGTAACATATATTAATATAAATATATTTTAGTATATCCAAAAGGCAGCGGCAGTGAATGAAGAAAAATGCAAGATTGGATAAAAATCTTCCATTTTTATAATTGTTGTGTCCAGATTGCTATGATGCTTGATCTTGGATTGAATTTGTTGGAGTTGAGTTCAACTAACTGATCTAGCTTTTCTTCATCTTCTTGTAGCTTTTGATGGGGAAATGTTCTGATGTCCAAGTTTGCCACAAAAGTCTAGACTAAACAAATTAGGTCTGAGAAAAAGTAGAGCAAAGGATGTGCTAAAATTTCTCTATTTCGAATCCCCTTTTCCCTCTCACTCACTGGTATTTATAGGCTACGATCCTAACCGAATTCAGCTAAGAAAACTAAAAACGGTTAGTCTGTTAATGGACTGGCACGTGTAGCAATCGTTATCTTTTATAGCTCTTATGGTTTACCTTCTTTGATCAATCTATCAGATTGGTCGACATAGCATCAAGATTGACTTAGGCATTGATCAGCCTGGTGCCTCTTTGACATTGGTCTACTTTATGCCCCATTGATCAGCCTTACAGCTCATTGATCAGTCTTGCATCCCTCGGGCGTTAATCGACGTGATGGCTCATTGATCGGTCTTACGCTCATTGGACGTTGATCAGCCTTATGGCTCATTGATCGATCTTACACTCCTTGGGCATTGATCGGCCTTATGACTCATTGATCGATTTTACGCTTCTTGCCAAATCAATATAAATCTATCAAATTTGTCATAACCCAACACTAGTATTCCCAGCTTCTGACTTCATTAAATGAATGTCAGAAGCTGTCAGAAGTTTCTTTCTTTTTTCTTTTCTTTTATTTTTTTTTAAAAAAATTGATGCTCCTATTCTCGAGCAGTGTGCCTTAATGACATGTCGATCTCTGATAAGGGGAGTAGTTATAAAAACTTACTACTGTAGTCTACTGTCATCATTGCCATTTTTGAAATTTACGAAGGATCACCGTCGATTAAATGCAAACATCTTGTCACCGATATATCTGCCGTTAGATCATGAGCAGTTGCTTTGGTTTCCCGAAGGGCCGTATCTCTTCATCGGATATCATGGACAGGTGGCATGACCAGGGCTAATCTCGGTATTCGAGGAGAAAATCTTAACCGCTAAACGTCACTATATAAACATTATCCCTTTCAGGAAAATAGGTTTTCTGCCATTACGACTTCTTCACCTTAGGAGCAAAAGAATTTCTTCATGTCAGCCTTTTCTTCTCCTCACCTTCTACTTTAAGTTAATCTTTCTTTTCTTCCTCCTTTTTTCATGGCTAGGATTTTAGAAATCAGTCGTACCAATGAACCGGAAGGTTCTACTTCTCAGAAGAAGAAGAGCCAGGCTGAATCAATCAGGATAGATGCCATTAGGACTTCTTTAACAGAACATAGGATCCTCGCATTGAAAAAGTATTATAATATTTCAGATGACTTTGCAGTAGTTGTCCCAAATTTTAAAGAACAAATAGATCAAGCTCCTCCAGGTAGTATAATGGTCTATGAAGAACATTTAAGAGCTGGACTTAGGTTTCCACTCCATCCTTTCTTCCTCAAGATTTTTAAGTTATACCATGTACTGCCGGGCCAATTGACTCCCAATAGTATCCTAATAATTTATGCCTTTCTGATTCTTTGCAAGGATGCAGATATAATCCCCAGAACTTCTCTCTTTGCAGCCTTGTTCGTATTGAAACGAGATTTTCATGGCCAAGGATGGTGGGTGATCAACCCATGCCATGGTCGGAAATTCATCGTCGGGCTTCCTTCGGCCATTCATGGCTGGAAGCCTTGTTTCTTTTATATAATCTCTAAAATCCCTTGAGATTTTAGCATTAGCCATAAGGAATCCCAAACAACTCCGAACGATGGCAAAAAAGATTCTGGCAACAGAAAAAGAAAACTATGAAAAGCTCACGGAAATGGAGATTTCCCCAATAAAAGAGCTTCTCAATGAAAGAGGACTATTTTTGGCCGAAATCAGCCCCAATCCTTAGGTATCTTATCATCGATGTTATTCTTTCATTCATTTTTTAATGATTAATTCTAACATCCAATTCTTCGGCTTATGCAGATACATCAGTCATGGTGGATGTTCAGAGGCTTCGATAGATATCGAAGAAAAGGAAGACCATGGCCACTCCGTCCGACCGAAAGGAAAAAGAGGCCAAAAAATCAAAGAAGACAAAGCTAGCCACTTCATCGACCCCAAAGTCTCCGATAATGATAGCCAGCATATCTGATGAGGATGAAGTACCTCTTTCCATGTCTCTTCAACCTCCTGTACAAGTGAGGCAATCAATTGGATCATCTACAGCAGGTCCATCATCACCTCCCACTAACCAAGCTGACAAAGGAAAAGCCCCAATGATAGAAGAAGAGGAGAGATTCTCTGCTGAAGACGTCATGACCGATTTTCATGTCTATGTAGATGAATCGGGTTTGAATGACCCAGCATTGGCTCGTTGCCTTCTGAGGGCGACCATAATTCCGAAAGACTGGGATATTACTAGATCCTAGCAAATAGATGACACAGTCATGTCACTTCACCCAACTATGCTCAAGGTATAAAACTAAACTTTGTTTCAAATAATTAAGTAAATGATTGTTTCTTTATTTTTTCAAATATGATCAAATCAATTTATGAAAACATACAGCTTATCCATGAAATTACCATAATGGAGGAAAGCTTGAAAAGCTTTGATCAACTCCGCCAAGTTATACGCAATGAAATAAACATAGCCAACATGGAAAAAGAGGTTGCCGAAGAGTTAAAGAATGCTATGGAGAAGAAATTAGAAGAACAAGCAACCCAAACATCGGTTCTTAAAGCAGAACTTAAAGTGGCTCAATCAAAGATAGCCGATATGGAATCAAAGATAAAGAAAAAAAAGAAGAAGCTTCGATCAACTTCAATTAAACTTGAAAAAGCCGAAGAGAAGGTCATGGCAGCAAAAAAGGATACAGAGCAAGCTGTCAAAGAGGCTGTCAAGAAAGCCGTAAAAAACTACGAGGGATCATTGGCTTTCCAAGACAAACTTCATGAGGCTAGTAACGAAAGTTACGATTATGGCTATTCAGACTGTCTAAAGAAAGTGAAAAAATACTACTCTAATCTGGACACATCCAAAATCGAAGAAGAATCTGATGAAGAAGATCAGGCCAAAAAGCAAGTTGAACATCAACAAGAAGAGCCAATGTTGGACGTCCAGACTCAAGATGAAGAAGAGACAATAATGGCCCCCGTTCCAAAGTAGATTGAAGAAGAAAATGTAATTGAACAAAATGTAGAATATCAATCTGTATAACTAATGTACGGACTTGTCCAATCCTTGATATGAAATGAAGAACTTTCTTTTCCTTGACAAAGATTATCGAACTTTAAACAAGGTAAACATCTTTTTCAAAAGACGATACGATCAATCGCTTGATAAGTAAAAATGTGGTAAGTAAAAGTTTCACAAATGAAAAATTTTCTAAGTATGGAACCATCGGATTATACAAAAAAAATTTTGAAAATGATTAGTCTAAGTATAATGTTATCTGAACAATGCAAATGATTATCTAATATTGTCAAATGACAGACATAAACAAAACATTCGGAAAGATCCAACCGAATCAATTTCGAACAAGCCCGATAATCCAAAGTTATTGATGAAAAAGGTCTATCGCAAAATATAATTACCCGTTCCTCCCAAAAAAGAGATTATCATTCATTGAACACTTAAGGGAGCTGATCTTTAAATCAGTCGACCCTCAAGTCAATCATAATGAAATTGCCATTTAACTTTCCAGGCTTACCAGGGCCTATGATAATCCGATATTTCAATCGGACTCATCAAATATATTTTTTTATCTTTTGAGAAGAAGAATTTTCATGAGATATCTTCAAGATCAACTCTAATAACCCATAATAAAATGGACATATCCTTTCTACCAAATGCCGCCTTCTCATTGGAAGGACAATTATTCTGCAAGTTGTAAAATCGTGCCGGTCAATATTCCAGAAACCGTACATGATTCAAATTCAAATCACATACTATCTTTTCTCTCTTTATAACCGACTTTCCAAGAATCGGTAATGGCATATGAATTCCCACCAAATCAAGGTTATAGACATGTCGCAATCTCAAGACATCTCGGACTTTGAATCATAAATCCTGATCATTGACATTCCCTATATAAAGAGATTTCAGGCTCGCTTCTTAAGCCAACTCTACTTCAAGCATTTTGGGCATTTTCCTCTTCAAACTTCTTTGTTTTGAAAGACTTCAAAAAGTTTTCATCATATCTTGAAGATGAAACCAGATAGCTAGAGACTTCGTCGGGCACTCAAGAAGAGAACTAGATCCATACGATTTAGAGAACAAAGGTCATGTGTGAAAAGAAGTCGCTTATCGAAAAGCACTTCTAGCAAACAAGAATCACCTAAATATATCGCATCTTCGTCTGATGAAGAAAAATTATAGCTATCTAGTCCTTCCTTAAAAGAACCAGAAATTGGCCCATCCGTCAAACCTACTTCGATGGAGAAAGGTAAAGCCCCAATTGATGAAGAGTTATCCGATCCAGATGACGATAAGGGTATTCAAATGATCGTTGTAGATACAAGTTTTGACAATCTGAAGCTAGTAAAGACTGTGTTACAATCTACTATTCTTCGAAAAGATTGTGAAGTGATACAAAGGCACGGAGTAGAAGATATTTTCTCCTCTATTTATCCAGGAACACTGAAAGTAGGCATCAATCCTCTCTTTAGAAAATCTTCTATTCCTGTTTTAGCAGCATCCTAATTTTTTTTCAATTTATCAACGACATTTCCATGATCGAGGAAGAATGGCTCCAATCATCCAAATCTTAGACAGATCTCCAACACCAGCTAATATCAATCAAAGAGAAAAAGACAAATTTGATGCTTGTTGAACAGCTTTAGAGTTAAAATTAGTCCGAGCAACCAGGATACATTTGTCATTAAAAAGATAATTAAGGGCGGTTAAAGACCAAGCCATGAAACTTTTAGCCGATGTAGAGAAAAGGAGGAAAATACTCCAACAAGCAGATGCAATCATAGAAGAAAAAACTCAGGCTTATGAAGAGATAATGAATTAGAAATCCAGAATGAAAGAAAAAATAACTTCTCTTAAACAAAAATTGGAACAAACCGAGCGAGAGGTTGCTTCGGCGATTCAACATAGTCTTCATGCAATTGAAGAATTTAAAAACTCCAAAGCTTTGAATGATGAAATAGACGAAGAAGAGACAGAAGGTTATAAGATCGGCTTTAAAGATTGTATCGAAAAGGTCAAAAAGTTGTATCCTGAGCTTGACGTTTCCTCCATTTTCATAGATGAAATTACGGAAGAAGATGAAGCAAAAAAGATATCCAATGATCTGATAGTTTCCCCAACTGAAGAAACACTTTACAAGAGAAAGCTACTTGTATTTAAATCAATCAAGAAAAAGTTGAATGATACCTATAATTATAAATTTCTGATGAATCAATGTTTCCTTTTAGTTGACTATCAATGAAATCCTTTCTTTCTTTCTGATGCTTCATAGTTAGCATATCAAGCCAACATGTAATAATCAATTTAATATATTGGACCATCTTTCCAATATCTTTGATATTTTAAAGTAATAATGCTGATAGAGTGGCAGATCTGACCAACTCTTATTACCCAAATTGTGGTTGATGTATCAGGTCAACCCTCTAATTGAATGATTATTCTGATATTAATATACCGATGAGTTAGTGAGTCAGACCAACTCAGTTTGTCGGATTATGGTAAATGTATTAGGCCAACCTTTTAATTAATTAGTTATTCTGATCATAAAATATCGATGAGATGGTGGATCAGACCAACTCAGTTTGTCAGAATGTGATTAGCATATCAGACCGACCTTATAAAAATATATTAATTTCATACTTTTCCTTTATATAGAAAGAACGGAAGAGAGAGAATCCTTTTATTGATGGTATTTATGAAGATTCTCTACATTCCATGGTCTAGCCATCGAATAGCCATCAAGGCTTTCAAGTCGATAGGTTCCAGGTTATACAACTTCAGTGATGCGATAAGGACCTTCCCAATTCTGGACAAATTTTCCTTGATCCGTTGGTCGAGATATCATTGTTTGGCATAAGACAAGAACTCCAGACCAAAAGGTTCGAGCCTTAACTCTTGAGTTATAATATCGATCCACCCTTTGTCGATATGCTGCCATTCTCAATTGTGCTTGCAATCTGGAGCTCTCAAGCAGATCCAGGTCAAGTCTTCGTTGATAAGCATTACTCGATTCTTCAAGGCAATTTGTTCTTCTAGAACGAAGAACAATTTCTATGAGCAACATAGCTTCACTTCCATAGGCAAGGTTAAACGGAGATTCTCCTGTTGTTGATTGAGGAGTTGTACGATAAGCCCATAGAATGAAATTAAGTTCATCGGCCCAAGATCCTTTAACTTCATTCAATCAGATTTTCAACCCATGAAGGATAGTCCGATTGGTCACCTCTGCCTCTCTATTAGCTTGTGGATGTCCGACGGAAGTTAATTTGTGAAAGATGTTGTATTGAGTGCAGAAATCACTAAATTTCTGATTATCAAATTGCCTCCGTTATCAGTAATGATGGCATGAGGGATCTCAAATCTATATATAATGGCATTTCTAACAAACGCCTCGACCTTACTTTCTGAGATTTGGGAAAAAGCTTCAGCTTCCACCCATTTGGTAAAATAATCAATGGCAACAATCAAGAATTTTCGTTATCCAGAAGCTAGGAAAAACGGACCAAGAATATCCATCCCCCACTGAGCAAATGGCCATGGGGCAGTTAATTGTATTAGCTGACTGGCGGGACGCTTTTGTATATTTGCATACCTTTGACATGGATCACACTTTCTTACAAAATCCGCTGCATCCTTTTGTATAGTCAGTCAATAATATCCTTGTCTTATAATTTTATAGGCCAGTGATCTGCCTCCCAGATGGTCACCATATATACCTTCATGAACTTCTTTGAGAGCATATTCAGCATCCAAAGGAGATAAACATTTCAATAATGGCTGGGAGAATGATTTTTTATATAATAGTCCATCTAAAATGATATATTGAGAAGCAATCCTTCGTAGTTGTTTAGCTTCTGTATTGATTTCAGGTAATATTCCTTCGGTCAGATATCTAATTATAGGACTCATCCAGTTCAATTTTGATTCTATCTGAAGGACCTTTTCTTGGTCATCCACAGAAATACTTGGAGTTTTCAAATGCTCCACAAAAGTCCGACCAATCAAATCAGGTGCCGAAGTAGCCAACCGAGATAATGAATCAGCTCAAGAATTCTTAACTCTAGGGACATAACTGACGTCCCAAGAATCAAACAAAGCTCCAAGTTTTTGAACTTTCTCCAAATATAGAGCCAAAGTTGTGTCACGAACTTCGAAGTCTCCTTTTACTTGATTAACAACTAACTGAGAATCAGAGAGTACTTTTAATGTCCGAACATTTAGTTCTTTTGCAATTCTTAATCCAGCCAGAAGAGCCTCATATTTAGCTTGATTATTAGAAGTTCTAAATGAAAATCGGAGAGCATATTCTATGATATCTCCATTTGGACTAGATAAAATCAATCTAGCCCCATAACCTAAAGAATTTGAAGCTCCATCTACATGAAGAACCCAAGGTACATCAGTCTTTTCTACTTCAACGGATACCTGAGTTTCATCTTCATTGTTATTCTAAGTATATTCGGCTATAAAATTAGCCAGCACTTGAGCCTTCATTGCAGAGCGAGGTTGATAGGTAATATCTATTCACTTAACTTTATTGCCCACTTCGCCATCCGACCGAAATATCAGGACACTACAAAATAGTTCTTAAAGGTTGATCAGTCAACACGATGATAGGATGAGACTGAAAATATGACCTGAGGTGCTTTGCTGATATTACCAAGGTATAAACAATTTTTTGAAGCCTTGGATATCTTGTTTCAGCATCATGAAGGACCTTGCTAATATAATAGATAGGTTTATATGATCCATCGAACTCTTTTCTAACTAATACTGAACTAACAGCTTCATCAGACGCAGCCAAATAAAGATATAGATTTTCACCTTCTTCAGGTTTAGACAATAGAATCAGATTCATTAAATACTTCTTAAGTTCCTCAAATGCCAGCCGACAATCATCCAACCAGTTAAACTCTTTAGACTGTCGTAAGGCTTTAAAGAAAGGCAAGCATCTTTCGACTGAACGAGAAATAAATCGACTCAATGAAGTGATCCGTCCGATCAACTATTAAATCTCCTTCTTATTTATGGGATGCCTCATGTTTAATATGGCTTAAATCTTTTCTGGATTAACCTCAATCCCTCATTTTGTAACCATGAAATCCAAAAATTTTTCAGAAGTTACACCAAAAACACCCTTAGTCGATTTAATTTCATGTGATTTCTTCGTATAATATCAAAGGCTCTTTGTAGATCTTCAATATGATCATCGGCTTGATTATTTTTGACGATCATGTCATCTACATATACTTCTATAGTCTTACCAATCTGATCTTCAAAAATCTTATTCACTAACCTCTGATATGTAGCTCCGACATTTTTAAGACCAAAAGGCATTACTTTGTAGCAATATATTCCTCGATCTGTAACAAAGGATATTTTTTCCTCATCTTCTGGACTCATTCATATCTGATTATACCCAGAAAAAGCATCCATAAAACTCAAGAATTTATGTCCTGCCGTAGCATCAACAAGTTGATTGATTTTAGGTAGAGGAAAACTGTCTTTAGGATATGTCTTGTTAAGATCAATATAATCTATGCATATTCTCCACTTTCCGTTAGCTTTCCTTACCATTACCACATTGGCAAGCCAGTCGGGATAATGAACCTCTCTGATAAATCTGGCGTTAACCAATTTGGCTACTTCTTCATTGAAGACTTTTTGCCTTTCTGGGGCAAAGTTTCGCTTCTTTTGACGGATAAGCCAACTAAGTGGATCCACCTTAAGTTCATGCATGATCACTTCGGGAGGAATCCTCAGCATATCGGTGGCTGTCCATGCAAATATATCAGCATTCTTTTGTAAAAAGTCGATCAATCCTTTCTTTTGATCTTCACTGAGTGAACTTCCAATCTGAACAGTTTTGGTTGAATCATCCCTACTCAAAGGGACATGGATAGTTGTTTCGACTGACGTGCTTGCTCCTTCAGTATGATCACACAGATCTATTTGCTCTGAAGTTGAGCTACCAACTGGTTGTTGATTTTGAATTATTAAGCACTGACGAGCCATTGGTTGATCTCCTCTGACTTCTTCAATCCCATTTTGGGTCGGGAATATTATTAGCAAGTGATATGTAGACACGATGGCCTGGAATTTGTTCAAGGCAGGCTTCCTAAAATTGCATTATATGCAGAGGAGGTCCGAATAACCATAAAAATGAGAGGGAGAGTTCTTTATTTTGGCATCGTTCCGAGGGTTACAGGAAGTATAATTCTCCCTCTACTCCCATAGAATTTCTGCCAAATCCAAGCAATAGCTTATGAGTTCTCCATAGCTTATCAATTGACAAGCTCATCTTAACAAAAGCATCATAAAGCAAAATATCAGTAGAACTTCCATTATCAATCAGAATTTTGCGTACATCATAATTTGCAATTATCACAGAAATTACTACAGGGTCATCATACGTCATCTAAATACCTTGTAGATCATCGTCGAAAAAGCTAATGCTCCTTCAAAGTCTTTTTGAAGTCCTATCATCTTCGTGACATGCTTGGTGATGAATCATTCCAACTAATCAATCAATTGGTTATTGATTAGGGAGCTCTGTCCCATCAGTAATCATTCTTGGGGCCGTTGGCCTTGGTGTTACTGCTTCAATTGGTCGATTCTGAGTTTGGTTGCGGATATACTTGCCCAGATAATCACGTTTGATTAGATCTTCAATCTCGTCCTTCAATTGGATGCACTCTTCTATAGTGTGTCCATGATCACGGTGGAATCGACAATATTTAGCTTTGTTGCACACAGCAGGCGGAGCTCGCATTGGCCTAGGACTTTGAAGGAAATTCTCTTTCTCTATTTCCATCAGTATTTTTTCTCTCGGTAGAGTCAGGGGGTGTAAACATCAAATATGTTGGCGTAACTTCTGCTGACCAAGTTTTTTGGCTTCTGAACTTGCCGTTGAATTGGTCGGACCCCAGGAGATCGAAGTCCATCTTCTTTGGAATTCTTCTTGCTCAGTGTTGATTTTCTTTCTACCTGGCGTCAGCTCAGGGCTTTTTTTCAGCCTGAGCATATTTTTGGGCACGAGCCAATAGTTCAGAATAATTGGTCGAAAATTTCTTGTCTAAAAGAAATATGAACCTAGAAGCTCGCAGTCCCTTTTTCATGGCTGACATCGTCACATGTTCGTTGAGATCTGGGATCTCCAACGTGGCAGAATTGAACCTTGCAACATAGTCTCTTAAAGTTTCTCCTTCTTGTTGCTGAATGAAGAATAAACTATCAGAGTTCCTTGGCATTCTTCTACTTGTTCTAAAATGAGAGATGAATAGCATTTCCAACTGTCTAGCAGAAGAACGGTGCCTGACTGGAGGCTAGAGTACCACATTCTTACTGCCTTTTTCAGAGTTGCTGGGAAGGCAAGGCAGTGAAGCGCATCGAACGCTCCTTGAATTAGCATGTGTGCTTTAAAACTACCTAAATGGTCGAGTGGATTAGCCGATCCATCATATGGTTCTACTTGAGGGATTTTAAAATGGTGAGGAATCCTTTCCTCCATTATTTTTTTGGAAAAGAGAGGCAGAATATCGCAAGTTAAAATGGCATCCTCTGTCTTCCCTTGTTCGCCAAGCCAAACGATTTGTAGCTCTAACTTTCTAAATTTTCTTTCAAAGTTATCAGTCCTTCCAAGATCCGGAGTCTGAGCACTATTAGGGATTGATTCACCGGAAGATGTCGAGTAAGATCGAGGGGACTCTCCTTTGTCTCATCTCTTATCATGATGTCGAGACCAGGGGCGTTGCTTCAAGGGAGAGTGTTGTCCTGAAGAGTGTTGACAAGGTGAACGTCGACTTGGACCTAGGTGTTTGCTTACATGGAGAGAAGATCGTCGACTGCTCCTTGAAGCAACAGGCATGGGCGGTCTACTAGCAGCTATTTCTTGGAGATTCTGGACTGCTGTAGTAAGCACCTCCATTTTATTCAGAAGGATACCCAGTTGCTCTTGATCCAGATTACTAGTAGGAGCAACATTCATTCCATCTAGAATCGGATCATTCTCCCTTGGAAAATGATGAACATCTTTCACAGGAAAATTCTGCATTCTATCCTTTACCATGTTTCCCTTCAGATTCTTGAAAAACTCTTTCGTCGAGTTCCCCTACCTGGCACGCCAATCTATTATGTACAGATTGCTATGATGCTTGAGCTTGGATTGAATTTGTTGGAGTTGAGTTCAGCTAACTGATCTAGCTTTTCTTTATCTTCTTGTAGCTTTTGAAGGGGAGATGTTCCAATGTCCAAGTTTGCTACAAAAGTCTAGACTAAATAGATTAGGTCTGAGGGAAAAGTAGAGCAAATGGTGCACTAGAATTTCTCTGTTTCGAATCCCCTTTTTCCTCTCACTCATTGGTATTTATAGGCTACGATCCCAACCAAATCTAGTTAAGAAAACTAAAAACGGTTAGTCTGTTAGTGGACTGGTACGTGCAGCAATCATTATCCTTTATAGCTCTTATAGTTTACCTTCTTCGATTAATCTGTCAGATTGGTCGACATAGCATCAAGATTGACTTAGGCATTGTCAGCCTAGTGCCTCTTGGGCATTGATCGACTTTGTGCCTCGTTGATCAGCCTTACGGCTCATTGATCGGTCTTGCGCCCCTCAGGCGTTAATCGACCTGATGGCTCATTGATTGGTCTTACGCTCCTTGGGTATTGATCGGCCTTATGGCTCATTGATCGATCTTACGCTCCTTGGATATTGATCGGCCTTATGGCTCATTGATCGGTCTTACGCTTCTTGTCAAATCAATATAAATCTATCAAATCTATCATAACCCAACAATAATAATAATAATAATAATAACTAGGGAGCAATCAAACTCCACTCCTTTATTGTTCGTAAATTATTGATATTTTATTTTGAAAGATGTAAAAATTTATGAACTGTTATCATTATCCAACTTTTTTCTGATTCAAAAGTAATATTTTTTTTTCTTTTCCCTTCCGACTCCTAACCCTTATCTATTATTTATTTATGTATTTATTTATTTGATGGAACGGTATATTCATTGCACAGAACGAGTATGAATACAATCTAAAGAGTCAGCCAAAATAATATCCCTGAGCTGTATTTGGGCAGAATGCCAATCCGACCATAATACAAAATCCGAATGATGAGCCATAAAGAAGACCACCCAATCAGTAGCAGAATTGGCCTCCTTATAAATATGCCTAATCAACACTGAATCACAGCCCTGCAATATGAGCCTGATGTCGTGGATAATAGGATGAGCTGCCGGGACTGACGAAGAGTGCATAAGTCAAGATATGATCGTAACAGACTCACTCTCAATGATCAATCGATCAAGATGAAGAACCTGTCGAGTATGTCTAATCCCAGCCTACGCCGCATATAACTTCATAGCAGGAACCGAGAAATCCATGAAAGGATACTACTAACAGCTAGAAATCCTGGACGGGTGTCCTGAACGACGAACCCTTATCTTCTTTACAAATATCAAATATCATGTCGGCAAGAAAACTTTTCTACAATGAAAAGACTTCAAGGTGTTCATCATGATGTACGTTTGAATCTTCTACAAAGATGACTTTTATGACGCCCCCCATGCAAGATGCCAATTAAGTGCCGTCAAACTTTCAATCATGATAAAGTTTCTGTTGTAAAATATTCATACATTCCATGCATATCGCAAACTTTAAACCTGTTCATCACAACCTTGCCTGCCATAACTACTTATCAACTATTATACAAAATAACATAACATATACAACTAAATTTTTTCATATCACAGACTGTAACCTTTTTAATCTCCATTTTTAAAAAATTAATAATGATAATATATATATGTATATGTATATATATATATATGTATATGTGTGTATATATATATATATACATATATATATATACATATACATATATATATGTATATATATATATATACATATATATATATATACATATACATATATATATGTATATATGTATATATGCATATATACATATATACATATACATTTGAGTCAAATCCGAATAAATAAAGCTGGACGAGGACCAAATGCAACCCACTTCTAAGGTCACTTCCAGAGGAGAGGATAAATTAACGTGGCATATATACAACAATGTCCTTCAAAATAACAGTAGTACATGATGTAAGAGTTGGTCAGATCTTTTTGGATTACTCTTGTTACTGTAACATAAATGACAATTCCCGACAAAAGTTGCCTAATATAGAATTCCCAAAATAAAACACCTCACAAAAGTAGAAAGAAAATCTGGCTGATGTGTCACTCCATACCTACATTTGAATGAGACACGACAATGAAAGATAACTGGAATCTAGAGCAATAGATTGTCACCTTGTTTGTCGGGCATCAACTTCTTGTGTATCTCGTGTTATGATGAGAACCATCAACAAATGGACGTATGATGGATGGAGAGGCCGGGTTCAAAGCTCCCCATTTCCGGCAGTTTATACATCACCATCTTGATGGTGTTACATCCACTCTTCATGTAAATAATTTTTTCTTCTGTTTTCTTAGTAATATCCAGGATCTCAATCTTGGACCTCCTCCAAAGATAAGATTTTATGACCGAAATGCCATAAATCATTCATCGAATATAATACTCTCAATTTCCATACTTTGTATCCAGTCTTTTATTTTTATTTCTTTGAAAGCAAACATGAACATCTTGATAGTGTTACATCATTGCAATTGGTTTATCACGTTTGCATGGTAAATGAGGTTGACGTGCATGCATGGTTCAAATTAGGGTTAATCTTATGTGAATTAACACAAATGCTACTTAATTATAGATTCACCATTACCCTAAGTAGTCAAGACATGGTTATCTCTTGTCAGAGACAAGGGGCCTTGAATGTATACCCTACAAGACACAAAAATACAATGCTCTATAAAGTTCATTGTTCCCATTTGGTGAGTTTCTCTAAATTATCGATGCTCGACACGTCTCTCATTCACTGCATTAATCCAAGAGCATGTTTGATTGGGAGTTAGACTCTAGAATGAAAATAGAAATGAAAATGAGTTAAAATTGAGCATAAAAAGCTCGAGGAGCATTATTCCTTTGGCACCATCTGTGCAATAGGCTTCTAGTTTCCTTTCTCTCTTATATATATCATTTTTTGTTCCTCTTCTGTAAATAATCTCATTCGCGATAAAAACTAGGAGGAGTTCTTGCAACCTCCATTCCTATTAAAAATAAAAAATAAAACAGAGTGCTCTCTGGCATTCAATTCTAATTTTGATTATGATTATGATTCTAGTCATGAATTGCAAATACATTAGGAAATATTATCATTTTAATTTTCATTCCAATCCATTTCAATTCTAAACATGGGCCAGATGCATCCTAAGGTTCTTCATTTCTTTTCAGTAAATTCGGGTGGCCTAATTAATCTTCCTTAAAAACCAAGAAATAAAAAGTATTTCATGTCCTAAGTTGCTCTTTCTCGCACCATCACCTTCTGCATTTTCTAAATAAATTTTACCCGCATGCAATCTCTTTATTTTCCAATAATAACAAACAATATAGAGTCAAAACATGAATTAAATTCTAGCTAATCTTCGAGCACCATATCTTAAAAACAACTTTCTAGGTCCATAAATGATGGTGATACGCTTTGATCAAAGCCATCCCCTTCTTTTGCATTTATTTATTTTATTTACTTTTGGTGGGGGGGGGGGGGGGGGGAAGGGTGGTATTCTACACTTTTTTCTATTAATATTTACCAAAATTAAAGAACATATTTCAGTGGTGATAAATTTAAAAATGACCATCCAGAGGCACGAAGCCGAAACATTATACACATGAAGCGCTGCCTCCTTTTGGATGATTTATGATGTACTTAATTTGATAGAGGTAATTTACCATGATTCCTTAAATAATTTTTTTTGCAAATTCCTATAAATGCTCCGATGTCTGAATAGTTTAATTTATTATCACTACGGTGGCAGCGCGGTTGGTTAAGCGCGGCTTAGTTTTTGTATTTAATTCACTGGTCACGGGTCACGGGTTCGAGGAATGATCCCGTCGGTGCCGTAATGGAATCAGGTTGATATTAAATTTTAAATAAATTCTGGAACACGTGACTAGGGAGTTGAGCGACCGAAACTCCGGTGCCGTAGTGGAGTTAGGCTGACGTACTCATCCATTTGATGAGAGGACATGCGGAAAACTTGTAGCCCGAATCGATCAAAGATCTAGCAGGTTGGATCCCAGGGAGCTACACCTTCGGTTCGTCCCCTTCCCCTCATTTTTTTTCTATAATAATAATAATAATAATAATAATAATAATAATAATAATTTATTCAATTTATCTATAAGGAAAAAACAAAAGGTAATTGGCATAGGAGACGTCTTCAATCGTAAATGTGACAAATTTGCGACGAATATTTATCTCTCAGCTGTCACGCATCCATAGGGTGACAGACGTCTGGTTACTATCAGCACAGTTTTCAACCTAACATATATCGTCCTAAATGTGACCAATATGTGACGTGTATTCATGCACAACAAGCTCTAATTTTTCTCATAGTTTTCCGCTCATTTTTCATATATCATTTGCTATCTACCGCGCCAAAGTTGGCGCAATATATCGCGTAGATAAGCCACTATAATTTTTTTTTTTTTGATAAAATAAAAGAGATAGGAAAAATAAATTCTGGTGTAGCTATTCCATAGGTTTTTATCTTACTAGATAATGTTCGATTCGAGATGCTCAGATTTTCGCAGTTGCTCCCCATTGCACTGGACTACAACTTTGACTACCAGCTTTATGAGAAGTATATAGGACTGCACGTAAAACTTGTGCAACCTATGCTCCATCTACTAGAGAGAGGGAGAGCGCTTCCTACTCAAGTGAATGAACATTTTCTTGGGCATTTGTTAATGAGCATTCTACTCCACATCTTCGTTTAAGCAACATTTGGTTCAAGAATAAATATCAAAGCTTTAAATAAGTACCACCAAGATAAAATCTCCACTATCATGAAGAAATACAGGAAGCTATTATACAAGAAAACTCTCCCTGGATGCAAACCCCAGTCCAATATGAAGAAAGAAAAAAGAATAAAATAATACGTGAGGAACCCTTGCCCTCTCACTACCTTTCTCTCTCTTCCCTATGTTTTCTCTCTTGGAAAACCCTTGGAATTCTCTTCTCTGGCTCTCTTCTTCCTCTCTGTTGGTCTATAGGCTCTGTTTTGCTTCACAGCCCTCTGTCGACGTCCTCTGATGCCAAGGAGAATGAACCACTCTAAAACCAGGTAAAAAATCTTGTCTCATAAGTCCAAAATAGTTAGGAAACCTTCCAGGCCGTCAGATCTGAGATCAGCATCTTAGATCATGTCAAAATCCGAATCAAATAGCCCCCATCCAGTTTAATCTCTCTCGGATCAGTCTTAGCTGTTCGATCAGGAGATCGGACAGTCCAGATCGTGCAGAAGGCTCGTGGACCGTGGTGGACTATGAGAAACACCTGGGAAACTGGCGGGAAATGCTTGGGAAATGTCCCAGGTCATTGCCGCTCTGAAATGGGCCGAGCTCGCAAGCCCCCGCGCGCCTCACGCATGGGCCTGGGCTGCGCCCCGCGCGCCCACCCGCGTGTTACCTAGGCCTGGGCCGCTTGCCAGCACGCCCGTGCATTGGGCCGTGCCCATGGGTCTGGGCCAGTCCGATCTTGTGGGCCGGCCTGCTTCCCCTTTTTCCTTTTTTTTTGGTTTTTTCTCTGGCTTCTGGACTTAGGTCTTGGATGGATGTGGCTCCACACCCAACATTAAATCCACACTTCTAATGCTACATTGCTTACGTGGGTCCACTTTATTTCTTTATTCCAATGTCTCCATAACTACTACTCCCATTTTAAAGTAGAGCTATCAATGGATCGGATTTGGATCGGAACCCAGATATCTAGACCCGAACCTGATCTTAGTTATTAGACCCAGACTCAAACTCGAATACCCGACGAATCCAATTTTGAAGTATCGGACCTGAACCCGAATGGATCTCGGTTATCTAGACCCGGACTTGGACTCGAATGAATAATACCATATCACATGAAGTCCAATATTGCCTTTTTTATCTTTTTTTTTTGAGTAAACAAGAAGATTGAACTACAACCTATTATAATATAACAATACAAGCAAGTAGCAACAAAACAATATATTAACCTGTTAACAACCATAGCAATATTATAGGCCAGTGAGGGATATGAAGGATTAGGGATTTCAGCGATGGAAAATGATTATTTTAAATATTATAAATTTATTATATTATTTTAAATATTTTTAATTTTATTTTATTATTTTAAATATTTATTATATTATTTAAAATTTATTTATTTATTTTTTAAAATTTTATTAGATTAAAATTTAATTAATATTTTGGAAATTAAATTTAAATACTGTTTGGATTTTTTTTTTTTTTTTTTTGAAAGCCCCACTTCTTCTCCCACGTAGAGGGGAGGTTTTTTTTTTTTTTTTTTTTTTTTTTTTTTTTTTTTCATTCAAGGGAGAAGAAAGGTATTTTAGGAATTTTTTTTTCTTTTGGGCGCCGCACCTTCTCTCACACGGGGGGATGCGGGTTCGACCAGTATATTTTTTTTTTTTTTCGTCCATCGAAAGAAGACAGGGATTCGATCCGTTTTTTTTTTTTTTTTTTTTTTTTATATTGATGGATTTTTTTTTCATTCGGTGAAAGACGATGCGGGTTCGACTCGTACTTTTTTTTTTTTTTTTTTTTAATTCAATGGAAGAAAACGTCGGTTCGATCTGTGCCTTCTCTTTTTTTTTTTTAATTTTTCGAGCTAAAATCGTGGGTTCAATCCATAATTTCGTACAGATTTTGCGGGTCCAACCCGTGTTTTCACCCCCCAGGCCACCTCATGGGTGCTCCTGCCACGTGTCCAAATACATGGCCAAAATCATTTAGATCCGTAAATAAAAATGATACCTCGGTATTTTAGGAAATAATTTTTTTTTTACATTATTTTGGTCAAAAACCCGTACATCATCTGTATCCTATAATTTATTTAACAACTTTTCTTGCATAGATATAATTAGCATGATGAAAAGATGGTATTTTATTGTTTTATCCAAAATCACGTATATTTTTGTGAGAGATATGTTCTCAGACACCGCTAACGTGGGATGTACACAATCTCCTTGGCATTTTTATCAACTTAATGTGCCTCCATGACCATAAACAAGGATATATATATATATATATCAACTCTGCACTAAAATCTTGATTTTTCTTATAGCTTCCTTCATCCCTCCTTTTTCGTAGCAATGGACACGAAGCAGACCTCCAAGCTTATATTGTTGCAATATGATATCACCACGCATTGAGCCCATCTTATCAACTAATACACTATAAGTAGCACACAATGTTACAGGGCTGGAACTCATGTCCTAGGAAGGTCATGGATCATTTAAAGTGGTGTAAGGTTGTGTAAATTTCTAGCTAGCCCTTGTCTTGAGCATTAACCAGCAGGTGGAAAGAGTCAACATTAGCATGCAGGCAAAAACATATATACTTTGATTGATTGGAGCAAATTTTGGAGCATTGTCACCATGCATGATGCTACACATTCAAAACCCAGAAATCATGCTTCATGCATTCGAGGTGGTCAAGTGATAAGGTCTAGATTTAGCTCATCAAATTTGAATTCTCTACCATGTGACTTTTGTGTCGTAAAATCTTATACCATCATGGATAGTCATCGCATCATCTAGTTTAGAAATAGATTATTATTATTTTATCACGTCCCGAATCCAGTACCGAAATCGGTTACGTAACTGCCTGTACAATCCTAAGTAACACCCTAGAGATCATGCAAGAGTACACAAGAGTCTCATTATTTTCAGAATTAAATTTATGTAACCAAGCACCATTAAAATATTTTAATAATAACTGAATAATCAATTTATTCAATTCATGATATGTAAAGGATCAACTTGTTAATTACATGGATTCTAGAAACAGAACTAACTAAACAGTCTAAAGGTTCTAGTACTCGACTTCATGCTTGACCCGACCCTTGCTATGCCTCCTGCATCTCTGAGAAAAAAATAGAAAAATGGGGAGTGAGCTTTACAACCGGGTAAGGACTCCATACAGTTATACCGGTAATAATGCAGTTTGAAAATAACAAAAGAATAATAGTATACCATATCATGCAACTAAAATAACTTATTTGCCATATATAACAAAATCTTTGGTAAAATTATGTTTCCTTTTTATGTTTCAATTTAGTCATCCTTCTTCTTTAGGATTCTGGACTAACTACGGTCATGCTCCAATCCATGACTGGCAATCTCAGTATCATACTTCAGCTTGTGACTAGTAAGCTCGTTGTCACACTTCAGCCTGTGACAGCCAATCTCATTGCCACACTCCAGTCTGTGACTAGCAATCTCAATGTCACACTTCAGTCTATAACTGACAATCTTATATCACACTTCAGCTTGTGATTGGCAATCTCATAATCACACTCTAACCTATGATTGCCAATTTCATTGTCACACTCCAGTCTGTGACTAGCAATCTCAGCAACCACGATCCCATGGCATGGCTAGTCCAAACACCTCTTCTTCTTGATTATCACTTAATCATATCTCAGATATATTTTCAAGTTATACTCTTTTTAAGATTTGTAATAATCGGTATCATAATCCAAACCATCTAAATAGTTATGTCTGATAGAAATATATCATACGAAAAATATAAATAAGAGTACCAGTAATCATAATTGTCCATCATGAGAAATTAAAATATATAATACATAAGCAATCATGCATGCCAATGCACATATCCAAGGATCAAAATTATGCCATATAAATATATTTATAAAACTGGTGACCATGTCCATAAATCTTTATTTTTACTGGTGATAGACTCAACACATCCGATATCAATCTATACTCGAATCCCGATCTAAGTGCTAGAAAATTTACTTGATGTTCTCTACAGGGGCGGCTCAATACACATAGAGGCCTAAAGCTAAATGCTAAAATGAATCATTTTTTTAATTAAAATTTATGTAAATTTTTTATTAAAATTTTATTTTTCTAGCTCTTTTTGAGATGCAAAATTTTTAATTAAACTTTTATAATCAAGTTCTTCTAACATTTCTTTTTCAATTGATAACATAGCCAATCCATTTAATCTTTCTTGAGACATTGTTGATCTTAAATAATTTTTTATTAATTTTAATTTTGAAAAACTTCTTTCTGCCGAAGCAACACTTATTAGAATTGTTAACATTATTCTAAAAGCAATATAAGCATTTGGAAAAGAATCAAGTCTTTTATATGATTAAGTATATCGATTGAACTATTATCTTCTATTTGTATAATTTCTTTTAAAATTTTTAGCTCTGAAAATAAATCTAAACCATCAATATCAGAGTAATTATTATATTTTAAGGAATATTCAAGATTAAGGCAATATTCTTTCAAACTATTATTATCTAACGCCTTCAACTTTCTACTGCTAAATAGAAAACCAAAAATATTTTCATATATCTTAAATTGTTCAAATCTACTTTGGAGTGAAAAAATTGCTTGATCTACTATATATAAGAAATAATCAATTCTAAATGATTCTTAAGAGATCTTATTATTTCATTATCAACATTCTCATCAAATTGCTTTCTTCTATGAATAATACGTTTATCATGAAATTTAGGTTTATATCCATTTGAGATGCAATTTCTTTAGAAGAAATCATAGTAGATGTAAATCCATTTTCTCTATATTTTTTTAAAAAGAAAGAAGACCTTTTAATTGTTCTATAGCAATATCAATACACATATCTTTCGATTGTAAATTTTTGCTAACTGAGTTAATAGCAAATAATATATCATACCAAATAGTCGTGCCCAATAAAAATTCAAAATTTTCAAGCTCATATGTTGCTAAGCAATTAGCTTCACTTTTAGTTTTAGGATCTTCACTAACTTCTGCTAATTTTAATAAAGCATCTCTTATTTGTGAAGCTTGAAATCTTATTGCTTTAATACTTTCAATACGGCTTTCCCAACGTGTTTGTGATAATGATTTAAGAGTTAGGCCAGGTATATTATCTTGTAAAATTTTCCATCGTTTAGTAGAAGAAGAAAATAGTGAATATATACGTTGTACCACTCCAAAAAATGATATAGCTTTAGTACAAGAATTAGCCATGTCACAAAGTACTAAATTTAGATTGTGACAACCACATGGTGTATAAAAAGATCTAGGATTTATATCTAAAAGTCTTTTTTGCACTCCTTGTTGCTTGCCCTTCATATTAGATCCGTTATCATATCCTTGCCCTCTTAAATTATTAATATCAAGTCCAATATTTTTTATTTCATCCACAATGGCATCAAAAAGACCTTTTGCAGTTGTATCATCTACTTTTAAGAATTCAACAAAATATTCTATAACTTTAATTGGACTTGATGAAATATCCACACATCGTAATATAAAAGATATTTGCTCTTGATGACTTACATCTGGAGTACAATCAAGTATTATTGAAAAATATTTTGCCTCTATAATTTTTTTAATAATTTTATTTCTAATTTCACTTGCTAACAAATTTATCAATTCATTTTATATATTATGTCCAAGGTAATGAGTATGAATTTTATTATCTTTAATACGTCGAACATGTTCTTGCATCACCAGATCAAATTCTGTAATCATTTCAATTAAACTTAAAAAATTTCCACTATTTTTTTGATAAATCTTTTCATTTTTTCACGAAAAGCCAAATTATTTTTACTAAGAGTTTTTACTATAGCAAGAATTATTGTTAATACTTTTTTCCAATGTTCTTCATCTCTTTTTATTTATTCTTGAATACTTTTATCAATTGTTTTATTTTTCAATAATCTCAGTTCTAAATCAATCCATGAACTCATATTAATAATATGCTCATTACTCATCTCATGACTTTTAAGTTTAGCACTAAGGTTTCTCCAATCTCTAGTACCTACATTAGCTAGTTTACTTGTACTAAAAGCTGAATTAAATAATTTGCAACAAAAATAAAATACTTTATCCAAGTCTTTTGAATAAACTAGCCATCTTCTTTCATGCTTCTCTCCATTTGCCAACTTTTGAATATAATATGTAGTAGAAAAATGTCTTGAGAATTCATCTTTAGGAAACTCTATATCATTAATTCTAATTGGACCTTTTTCTACTAATAAATCTCTCAAATTTGTATCAATATTTATCCATTGACTTGGATCATAAATATTTTTAGGAATACAATCATTTAAATCAACAGTTTGGTTCTCTTCATTATGATTTTGAGTATCAATTTGAATCACTTCATTAACTTCTTCTTGTTCTAGTATTTCATTATCATCTAATTCTAAAAGATTATTAACTTGTTTATTTAAGGAACATTCACAATATTTTCTGATGTATTATTTTTATTGCTTGTAAAAAATTTATCAAGAGCCCCTTTTTGAGATAGAGTTAAACTTTCAATTCTTCTTTTTTTTTGAAGTTTAGAATAACCGATTCATATTTTCGAGTTGACATATTTAAATTCTTATTATAAAGTACCAAAAAAATTAGATATTATAATTATCTTATATTTTTTAAATATCTAATACAAGATCAACAATCAAAATTTCTAACTCAATGAATTAACTATTATATAAAATAGAGATAATATAATAATATAATATAAATTTTAAATTAAAAATAAAAAGTTTGCAAAGTTTAGAACAATAGTACCTGATTGTTGAATGCTTATTGTAAATCAGATGAATAATCAAGTAAGCCTTATGTAGGAGTGCGGAGAATGTGAGTTGAGAGCTTTGAAAGTACTACTAAGGAAAAAAGTTAAGAGAATGAGAAAAGAAGAATTAAGAAGTAGATGTTATAAATTGAAAACAACTTGGTTTTATAGAAAAAAAAGTATCCGTTTGTACTTCATAAATTCAATTTACCATTTGTTAATTGGAAATGAGAGAAACAACTTCGTAGTTGAGAAAGAGAATTTGAAAATGATATAAATGTTGTTTGCTAATATCTAAGGTGCCTTAAATGTAAATACAAATACCTATCATAAATGCTATAAATATTTTTTTTACTAATGGTGCCTATTAAATGCTATAAATACTTTTTTGCTAATGGTGCCTATTAAATGCTATGTAATGGGGGCCTAAAGCAAGGGCTTTAGTGGCTTTACCCTATAGCCGGCACTGGTTCTCTGTCCGGAAAGTTGTCCTCCTACAGTAATATTCTTACTATCAATAATTTCATAGAAATTATAAATTCAAAACTTTCTATTCAAATTTCTTCTGTGATCCACCCGCAATACCCTAACCTCATAAATTTCTTGGAAGAGAAACTTTTAAGTTTTTCCTTTTTATTTATTTATTTAACTTGACCTTCCTTTTTTCTCTCTTTCCTTTTCTCCATCTTCTCTCTCTCCTCTTTCTCTTTCTTCTTTCTCGCTCTTCCTCTCTCTCTTACTTCTTTCTGGTGCGGACACCAGGCACAAGAAGAGATTTCAGCAAGCTTAGCTAGGTTCTTATTTGAGTCCTGTAATAATTTAGTTCTTATTTGAGTCCTGTAATAATTTAATTTTGTATTTGTTTTCTTTTAAATTGAGTCATGAATCAAGTCTCATTGAGTCCTGTTTAAATCAAATTTCATTGAGTCTTGTTTAAGTCAAGTTCGAGCCAGTCCAATTGCAAATTCATGAAGGGTTAGTGTCTAGTCAAAAGTCAAAGGGAGCATGGTCCATGGGTTCACCACCAAAGAAGCCACATCATCATATGGAAGCCACCTCCTTGCCACATCATAAGGAGGTTCAAATTCAAGGAAATTTGGCCAAAGAAGAGGGAATTTTGAATTGGCCAACCTCCCCACCCATCTCTCCTACATTCATGGGGACGAGCCACCTTTCTAGGAGTTGCATTTTGAATTCAAAAACAAACAAGGTTGCAAAGAAATTCTTATAAGAGTCCTTGGTTTTTGTAAAAAGGGTAGATCATGATGAATGAAGAAAATAGCCTTTCTTATCTAAAGAAGTTATCTTGCTTGTGATGTTTGGTACCCTATGAGAGGATAAGGTGTAAGGCCTTGAAGTTTTGATATCCTGTAATCTACAACTCTCCCTCTCCACTCCAAGATTTTGCATGAATTCGGCTTATAAGTAATCTTCCAAGAGCTTGCCAAGGGTTGCCTCATCAACAACTAGTGCAACAAGGGTTTCTACAACAAACCTAAAGTCATCCTGCTAAGGAGCCATGGAAGATTCAAGACAAACCTCCACAACCTCTTCCCATCTTGCTTATTTATTTCTTTTATCCCAATCATAAATTCTCTTCCTAATCCCTCCATCTAATTTTGTTGCAGGATCCCCGGGTTTATTCTTGAGTTCCAAAGAAGGAGGTTGGATTTGCTAAGAACTAGAAAACCTACCTAGGATAATTTTCTTATCATCCAGAATCCCCCCCTGAGTGTGTTATTCAAGAGAGTAGTTTAATGCCTGGAAGCCCTCTTATGAACTCTTTCAGATCTGAAATTGGTAAGGTGAATTAGCTCTAATCTGAGTGGTTTCCTAACCACTAAGATCCTTCTCTCTTAATTATCTTGAATAGAACAAATTTCAAGATTTTGTGTGATATTTCAGAATTTCCTTTATTTACATCTAGGTTCTTTGCTTTGAATGGCTAACTCTTATTGCTTTGTTTTCATTTGAGTTTTACTAATTTGATTAAGAGCATATCATTTCCATTATTTTTCGCATCACTTTCTCTCTCCTTTTCCTCTCTCTTCTTCTCTCTCCTCTCTCTTTCCTCTTTCTCTTGCCTTTTCCTCTCTCTTCTTCTTTCTCTTTCTTCTTTCTCTCTCCTTTCCCTCTCTCTCTTCTTCTTTCTCCTCTCTCTCTTTCTTCTTTCTCTCACCTTTTCCTCTCTTTTCTTCTTTCTCCTCTTTCTCTTTCTTCTACTCTCTCCTCTTTCTCTCTCCTATTCTTCTTCCTCTCTCTTCTTTCTCCTCTTTCTCTTCCTTCTCCTCTCTCTCCTCTTTCTCACTCTTCCTTCTCTCTCATTTTCTCTCTCCTCTTCTCTTTTCCTTTTTCTTTCTTTCTTTTTTCTTCTTTTTTTTCTTTTCTTTTTCCCTTTCTTTTCTTTTCTTCTCTCCTTTTTTTCTTCTCTTTTTCTTCCCCTCTACTCTTCTTCTTCTCCATCGAACCGGAGGTCTTTGCTCCCTTTTTTTTCTTTTCTTCTCTTCTCTTCTTCTTCTCTTCTTCCTCTCTTTCCTCCCCCTCTCCTCTTCCTCTGCTCGGCTAAACATGAAAACTTCTTTAAGATCTCATAGATGGAGAAGTAGATGGCAAGGGTGGGGTCGGCACCGAGGCCGTGATAGAGACCGAGGGGGCTCTTGAGGTGGAGGATGGAGCGGAGGCCAACAGAAGGTTGGCAGGGTGGGGAGCCGGCCTGCATTCGTGTCTTGAGGGTGTTGACAGGAAATATGGCAGTGTTCTCGATGATGCCAGCGATGGAGACGACGACCATGAACTGCCAGAAGATGAGACCATCATGGGAGACTCTGAGCTCACCGGCGGGCACAGGGGGGAGGAGGTCCAGGGGCATGGACTTTGGGGACGCATCGGCCATAGAGGAGAAGAACTCAAAACTAGAATTATGGTTTAGGGAGCATAGCCGAAGGACCGGCGATGGTTGGGCAAGAGAAAAAAAATCGATGGTAATTGGCGATTGAAGCAAAACAAGGGAGAAAACCGATCCTCTTGGCCTCTACTTAGGATTCATTTTATAGCTAAAAGAATTCTTGAATACGATCTCGATTTGGATTCTGTTTATCAAAAGGAGAAGACTCCCATCAGGAGTCTTCATCCTCCGATTTTTTTTCTAGGTATTACATATTTATTTTAAGAACATGTCCATATATTTTTTAGCATGAATCGCGGAGATGGAGAACCACCCATCTTCGAGATAGATGATGTGATAGCTAGACATAATGGCACCATACTCTGCGGTGTAATAATTATATAGTAGAAGATCTTGTTTGTGGTTGATGTTGTTTGGCATGCAAAACCACATGGTAAAGAATTATAAAATCTACAATTAGGGGTTGATGTACTTGGAGAGAAGAGGGCCCGTAGCATGCTACATGAGTTAGCATGACATGAGTTTGGTTATTGTGCTTGAAATTACTAGATAATTAGACTTTGATAAGAAAAGTCAAATAATAGAGTAATGAAAAAGGATGATGTAGAATGATAACTAATGCAGTAGATAAAGTTATTGGAGCACCTTTGTTCAAGTTCCACCATCATCCAATTTAGGCTAGACTACTTCATTTCCTACTATTTTTTTTTAGGACTTGGTTGGATCCAGAATTTTATATAATTCATGGTCCATTCATCAAAAATACAAAATTATAAGCTAGGCTTAGCCTACTTTACAACTATCTATGACCACCTTTTGGATGGGCTAGGTCAAAAGGCTTTTTTTTTTTCGCCTATGGGATTCGGGCTAGACCACCTAAAAGATGGTCCTAGATAATTGTAAAGTAGGTCTAACCTAGCCAATAATTCTATATTTTTAGTAGTTGGGCAATAAATTTTATAAAACTTTGGGTTTAACCATCCAAAGGGTCTGTTTGGATAATTAGACTTAAGATCTTATGGAGTTCATAGATTGGACCAATAAAACTACCAAAAGCATAGGATGACAAACCGGGCTTTGTCTATATTCATAAGAGATCAGTTCCCTTACGGTACCCGCGATGCACTGCATCATACGGTGCATTGTGTGCACCATCCATTACATGATGGGATGGCTGCACATGGGCACGTGTGACATGCATCAACACGTGGCTGTCCATCGTGCGATGGACGATGCATGTAGTGCACTGCATGGTGCAGTGCACTACAACATATCCAATCTCTATTCATAAAGAGAAATTATTTGTATACCATCCCTAGTGGAAAAAAATATACCACTCCATCTGATTGGACCACATAAATTTCCACTTTCCAATGCACAATTTATAAAGCCCAACCCTTTTGGGCCAACCTATTTGGCCTCAATCAACAAAAAACAAAATTGGTGGGGAGGAAGATTTCCATCAGAGTCTTCCTCTTCTCCAACTCCATCGGAGTAAAAGAGTCTAGGGCAGCCCTGAAACCTAGGTGTTGGTCTATAAAAAGGATCAACCCCTCCTCCCTCAAGCCATCGCATCCCAAACCTTATTCATTACTAGCAAGAGAACCCTCCAATTTGCTCTCAATTCTCGACAAGGAGATCTTGAGATTCTCCGATGATTCGGTCAAGAAATTCCATCGAAACCAAGGTAAGTCGAGTTCCCCTCCATCCTTTTCTTCTGATTCTTGGCAGGTAGTTTGCCATTGAAATTGGACTAGCATAGCACCGGATCTATGTAGAAACATGGTCTCCCATGTTTTTTCCTCTTTTTTTTCTTTTTCTTCCTTGATTTGTTGATAGCTGGCGATGGGGGTAGCTATCGGGGTGGTCTCGCCACTGTCGAGAGCCACTATAAGTGTCTAGCCCAAAGGTTTCCACCATCATGGATAGGAGAAAAGAGGGAGGTGGGAGGAGAAGGGAACCAGGCCTTTAGCCTGAGGAACAAGAAAAGAGAGAGTGAGACAATCTCTCTTCTCTTCCCTTTTATTTTCTTTTTTCTATATTTTCTTTCTTTAGCCTTAGCCTTCCTCTCTCTCCTCCATAGCTATTATTTTCTCTTTACTAGGAATTAGGAAGTTCTGTGAAAGTCAAATCAAGGAATTGATGGGTGGATCATTGATGAATCATGGTAAAAGGTTCTATATCACTAATCGCTATATCATAAAATTATTTACTAATAGTAAGATTGATTATATAGGAAGATAATTTTCTAGGCAGGAGAATGTCTAGAGAGTTTATTAGCACCTAGGTCAAAGACTTGAGTGACGATTGATATTTGGTGTATTAAAATTATCATCAGTAGATGTAAGGATTTCTGGATATCGATTACCTATTTATATAAAAACTATTTTGTGCATCGATGATTTGCTCTATGTGGTTTGATAGCTACATATCATATACTTATTTGTTAAGTATATATGGTATTTAATAGATGTTTGTTATATACTTATCTATTAAGTATATGTGGTCTTATATTAATTATATTTCATATATTGTTGATCTTGGTTGGATAAGTTGCAATATTAATGTACATTCAATTTTGTAAAAGAGTATGTTTTTAATTTAAAATTTTCTAGCAAACATGAAATGGATTTTATGGTTACATAATGAGTTGTGGTATTCTAAACTAGCCATGTTATTGATATCTCACTATAAGCCAGAAATATAGTACCATTGATGTCCTGTCATGGACCAGAAATATGGTTATGATAATTATCAGGACTAGCTATACTATTGATGCCTTGCCATAGACTAAAAATATAGAACTGTTGATGCCCTATCATGGACTGAAAACATGGTTGTAGTAGTCCAGAGTAGAGAACCCTAAGATGATTAGATATAATTTATGAGGATTGCAAGGGTTATATAATATGATATTTTTCATTGCATGATGTGTTGTTATGCTTGACTATAGTATTTTATGGTATGTAAATTATTTAAAGATTTTAGATTATCTTATTATCTATTGTTATTATGATGGTATAGATGTGTGAAAATTTTTACTAGGCTCTAAAGCTCACAACCCTCTCTATTCCTTTTTATTTTTTAGAGTGACAAGATAAGATATTTGGTTATGGTTGGACTATGATTGAAAGAATTAATTAGATAGAGTATCATTAATATAGTTGGATGATCGAGTTCTGTAAAATGACAAGGTTTTGTATTTGTTGATGTAGAACATGTATTATGAATCGAGATCAATTATGTATTAAAAAATTTAAGATTTCAATGAGTTTTTAAAGCATGGCATGATCTCTAAGACATAGTTCTAGGGCTCATGTGATCAATTGTGTGGTCGACCTGAGTATTGGATTCAGGATGTTATAGCATAATATCAAAGCTTAGATTTGATTACTTGAAACTGTGACATAAATAATATTCATGCTAAAGTGATATCGAAATATAAGTTATGATCACTAGAGATCATGGCTAAAATAATATTCATCCTTTAGGTTACGATCATCGAGAACAATAATAAAAGTAGCATAAGTGGATTCAAGTTTGGATTTTTGATCAATGAATGTTATAATATAATTTGTGCTTAAGACTTAGTATTTCATGAGTATAAAAGTGTTATAAAATTTTTGTCTCTAATCTCAATGATGAGGTTAACTTAAGATGAGTACAAAGGGCTGATATATTTTGATCATGATAAGTAAGTATATGATGGGTATAGAAGAGCATGATAAGATATATCTTTATTTTTGATAAGTGGGTTTGGTGTCAAAGGTGCTGGCTTGGAAGTATAGCATATTTTGTTATTAAATTATTGATGCCGCTTGGACTGTCGTGGCCTGTAGCTCCGGTGCAGCATCAGGCATCGCCCTCCTCGTCTGAAATCCTGCACGCGTGCCCGGTCTTGCAAAGAGACCCGGGCCGGGGATTCCGATGGGGGCACTCTAACAATCAAGTCAGTAGGCAATCTAGGGGAACAGATCCTTCTCGGTGGATCCCTGTGATGTCTCCATGTTCGGAGGTTGTTTTGTAGAGAAAAGAAAGTGAGAGAGTGGAAAAGGAGCATCGACGGAGAAGGAGAGCCTGAGCAGGGTATGCTGTGTCCGGAGGATTCTTCCGTCGAATTCTCCAGTAGCCTCAGAGCATCTCGTCTGGTTTGCTCTCTTTTTTTGTGTGCCGACGGTTACCTCGCTTGCCCCTTGCTTGCTGGTGACTTGCCTTCTGTTATGTGACTTGAGTTGTGTGTTGTCTTGTATCTTTGATCGGAGGTCCCTTTTAGTTTGTTGTGGAGAGGCGGTCTTGTTCCTTGAGTTGGCTTCCCAGATGTTTCCTTTTTTGAGAGTATCCCGAGGGTTGACACCTGATAGCATGCAGGAACTATGCATGAGCTCCCTTTCTCCTTTCGGGGTAGGGAGTTATGTCACTGGCTCTGACGTTCTAGTTAGTCGCCATGTTTTGGAAAGCTTGGCAGAGCATTGGTATACGGGCAGCTATCTCAGGATTTGAATCCTCTAGCACGACCTTCTTCTTGTGGGTGATGCAGATGGAAGGTGAAAGGGCACCGCACCTCGAATGAGGCATCCCTTCCCGATCGGTGTAATTCGGGGCCTGAGGGGATCCTAGTGCTTCGACGAGGTGTCTCCCTCCGTAGGCCTGAGGCGATGGGCCGTCGCCTGCTAGTCATAACATCCCAACGGCGGGGTCTTGATGAAGATAGCCCTATTTCTCACCATGATTTGAATCTCGATCGTCCTCCTTCCTTCAGCTGGTAGTAGTATGAGCTCAACCCCGGCCGGGAGCTAACCTCGGCAAGGGGGCTCACTTTAACTCCTCACTCGAGCACCATGCTCAGGTGGTGGCACCACCTATCAACTGACAGCCGGCATCCAGATGGACTCCATGTCAGCGGATACGGCCGTATCAGTTATATTATGATATACATACTTATTCAATTGTTATTTGAAGTCTCAAACTTGATATGGATGTAAATTATGATAGTAAGCTAGTTTTGTTATTAATTATTTGATCGTAAATTTTGGGAATATTGCAAGAAGATGATAATGGTGTAGCTTATTAAAGACTTTAATGATATTAGAAAGGAATATTTTTCAATGAACCTGTATACAGATCATGATTGAAAATATATAGAAAAAAAATATACCAGGATAAGGCATAGATTTGTAACTTACTTTTGGTATATGAAATTGTATTGTATGGACATGGCATATACATCTTGGTGGAATCTTTGATAATTTATATTAATAATTTTGGATCAAATTACTTGATCTTCCTTGTATTTATTGAAGACTCTTGAATGTGTTAAAGTCCAAGTAAATATTTAGATTTATAAGTAGATCCATGGTATCTTATTACTATTATTGATTTGAGCTGAAAAATTTGTTTTGGAAGACTTATATGAATTTAGCTTATGATAGACAACATTTCAGGTAGTTTGTCAATTATTATTAAAAATTATAGTAAAATAGCTCTATGAGTAATAATGCGATTGATTCTACTCATAAAAATGTTGACTTAGAACCATTTACTTTGTTAAAGTTAATCTTCTAAAAGAAAAGTTGATCTAGATTGTCTAATTGAATTATCAAGGAAAGTATGATTAATTCAGGCTTGGACTAAAGTTATTGATGTCTTGAAAGAATGGTGAAATTTATGCAAGGACTTCATACATGGAAAGTGGATTAAGGTTTAATATTGATATATTATACTCGAGGCATGGTAAGACAAAGAAACTTAAAAGTATTTCTTTTGAAAGGTTGAATATTTTAGACTCTAGTATAAAGTGATATTTTTGTTAGAAATTCATATGATAAAATTAGAGAATTTGGTAAATTTATATCAGAGTATACAACAGAAGTATGGTGGCTTAAGTTATTTCGAAGCTAGCTAAAAATATTAATTCTTTGATCTAAAAGTTATTATAATGGGAGACTTGAGCTAGTTTCTAATAAAGAAGGATTTTATTGATAAAGGACAATTACTAATTCCTTAGCTAAACTGGATGTAGCTATATAATCTTCAATAATAGGTTTCCTTACTATAGACAATGCTAGAGAGAAGTCTGGGCATTTCCAATCTATTGTTCATGAATTGATGGTCCTTCAAATAGACTTAGACCCATAATATTTTGGCAAAGATATTCTTCTAACTTTGCATTGTTACTTCACTTACTTAAAGGTGCTTGAAGTTTTCCTAGATAAAATTTACCTATTAAATCATGAAAAAATGGTTGAGAATAGAAAAAATGTTAAAGATCATAGCAAGTGTCTGATGCTCAAGCATTCTTCTATTTTTGTTAAGAGTAAATTAAGCTGATTAGGGCTTCCATGTGGAATTAATTAAGCACAATTAATTTTAGGCAAAGAACTATGGCATTTCACATCAATATCAAAATATTAGTGTCCTTTTAAAAGAGCTTAAGAGAATTCGGTAAGTATTATGGATGAAAGGAATCTATTTTTGAATATTACTTAATTTCACTATGTTAAGACTTTAAGAAACAAGTATTTTAAGAAGTAGACTAATTGGAAGCTTGAGGATGACATAAGAGTTGGGTCCTTTTAAAATTTAGATCTTAAATAAGCTAAATTTGAGGACAAAATTATTTTAAGGAGAGAAAATATAAAGCACGGTCCTTTTGGACCAACCCACTTGGTCTAAATTAAAAGAAAAGAAAAGAAATCAGGAAGACTCCCTCTTCTCTGACTCCATCAAAAGAAAGGAGTCTAGGGCAGCCCAGAACCTAGGTGTTCGTCTATAAAAAGGACCAACCCCTCCTCCCCAAGCCACCATATACCAAACCTCGTTCATTGTTGGCAAGAGAACCCTCCAATTTGCTTCCAATTCTTAGCAAGGAGATCTTGAGATTATTCGATGATTCGGCCAAGAAATTCCACCAAAATGAAGGTAAGTCGGTTCCTCTCTTTCCTTCTAATTCTTAGAGGGTAGTTTTTCATTGGAATCGGATTGACATAGCACCAGATCTAAGTTGAAATAGGGTCTCCCTTTTTTCTCTTTTTTTTTTTTCTTCCTTGATTTGCTGACTACTGACAATGGGGATAGTTGCCAGGATGGTCTCGCCACTGTCGGGAGCTGCTGTAGGTAGAGCTATCAAAATGGGCTAGAGTCCATGGGCCAGCCCATTTAATCCTATAAATGGACCAGGCTGGGCTAAAAAAGTTTGGCTCATTTATGTAATAAGGCTTTTTAACCCAGCCCCTGTAGCCCATGGGTTCAATAGGGATAGGTTTGGGTCAACCCATGAGCCAAGGAAAAAAAATTTTTAAAAGAAATAAAATTTTAAAACCCTCACCTATTTGTTCTTCTGGTGAACCTATTTTCTTGTTCTGATTCGGTGATTTACTTGAGGCTTAGGGGGGCTTTAGCAATCTGGCAAAGGAGAAAAGAATATCCGATGCCGATGGTGAAAGGGGGTGGAGAAGGAGAGAAGCAGCTATAGCATGTGGCAAGCCGGTGGCAATGAACATAGCATTGGATGGTGAGTCATCGATCTTCTTTTTTTTATTTTCTCTCAATAGAGTATTGGACGGTTAGAGATAGCGACTAAGCCATCAGTGGGGGTGTCGACCTACCAGGCACGATTGCCAAGCTAGGTCTTCTTCCTCCTTCACCACCATATCTATTATCCAAGACCTGGATAAGCTTAAGGCAGTCACCTGTCGTCCTTGACGACGACGGAGATGGAGGTGGCCCTAGATCGAGGTTGTTCTCACTTATCCACTAGCTCCTTCATAATCGATGCGGGTCACTAGATCATCTCCCCTATTATGATCCGGTTCACCAAGCCATCGGATCCTGATAGTTCCACCATCTCCATGGTGGATCCCATCACCTAATCAAGCTCGTCAATCTCCATGGCAGAAAAGAGATAAGAGACTTTTGGTTAAAAGGAGGGGTAGTTTGGGAAGAGGGAAGTGCAAGTGCGTTGGCCCGACCCTAACCCATAATTTATATAGGACCGGGTCAGGCTAGGTTTTCATGACCCATTTTGCAAGCGGGCCTAGCTCATCTCGGCCCATATAATGTCAGCCCATATGGGTTAGGGCCGGGCCAGCCCACATTGACAAGTCTAGCTATAGGTGCCTAGCCCAAAGGCTTCTGGCACCGTGGTCAAGAGAAAAGAGGATGGGGGGAAGAGGGAACAAGGTCTTCGACCTACCTAAGGAAGAAGAAGACACAGGTGAGACACTCTCTCTTCTCTTCCCTTTTCTTCCTTTTTTTATATATTTTCTTTCTTGAGCCTTTCTCTCTCCCATAGCTATTATTTTTTCTCTCCTAGAGATTAAGGAGTTTTGTGAAGGTGGAATCAAGGGATTGATAGGTAAACCCTTGATAAGCCCTAGTAGAGGGTTCTAGATCACTAATTGCAATGTCATGAAATTATTTATTAATAATAAAATTAATTATGTAGGGGGATAATCTTTTTGGTAGGAGGATATTAGGTGAGTTCCTTAGCACCTAGGTTAAGGACCCGGGTGCGCATTGGTATTTGATATATTAAATTTATCATAGTAGATATACGAATTTCTGGATATCGATCACCTATTTATATAAAAATTATTTTGTGCATCGGTAATTTGCTCTATGTGGTTTGATAGTTGCATATTATATACTTATTTATTGAGTATATGTGAGATTTAAAAGTTATTCATTATATATTTATATGTTAAGTATACATGGTTTTCTATGAATTATATTTCATATATTATTGATCTTGGTCTGGTAAGTTGCAGTATTTATGTGCACCTAATTTTGTAAAATAGTATGCTTCTAGTTTAAAATTTTTTATCAAGGATGAAATGGGTTTTATAATTACATGATAGGTTGTGATGCTCTAGACTAGCCATGTTATTGATGTCCCGCTATAGGCTGGAAATGTAATACTATTGATGCCCCGCCATGGACTGAAAATATAGTTGTGATAGTCCTTGGGACTATCACATTATTGATGCCCTGCCATAGACCAGAAATGTGAAACTATTAATGTCCCGCCACGAGAGCCAAAAATATAGTTATGGTAGGCTAGAGCCGAGCATCCTAAGATGATTAGATTTGATTTATGAGGATTGTGAGTATTATATAATATAATATTTTGTATTGCATGACATGTGTTGTTGTGCATGACCATAGTATTTTGTGGTATATAAATTATTTAAAATTTTATGTTATATTCTTATCTATTATTATTATGATGGTATGGATATGTGAAAATTTTTACTGGACAGTAACACTCACAACTTTCTCTATTTCTTTTTCTTTTTTAGAGTTACAAGATAAGATATTTGGTTATGGTTGGACTATGATTAAAAAAGTAAATTAGATAGAGCATCATCAATACAATCGAATGATTGAGTTCTGTAAAATATACGAGGTTTGGTATTTGTTAATGTAGAATATTTGTTATCAATTGCGATCAATTATGTACTTGGAAATATAAGATTTTAATGAATTCTTAAGGCCTGGTATGATCTCTATAATATAGTAATAGGTTTTGTGTGGCCAACCTGGATGCTATGTTCGGGGCATGATACAATTAATGCTTGCATCTCTTTTTCTCATTTAAAACTTTGTATGGTGAAAATATCTCTCCGTCTGAGAAATTATGATATCTTGTAACCATATCATGATATTCTGTAGCTAAATTATGATTTTTTGAGAATATAAGTGAAGTACATTTTCATTATTAAAAATTTTGCTTTGCTTTTTTATTTAAAATTTTGAATGATAAAAACGTTCCTTCCTTTTTAAGAAATTATGACACTATGTAGATATATTATGACATTCTGTAGCCAAATTTTGATTTCCTAAAAATAGAAAGTCATAAAAAGAGGATATTTTTATCGCTAAAATTTTTAAAATTTTTAAATGATAAAAATGTCCATCCCCTCTTTATGACATTCTATTCTCAAAAAGTCATAATTTGCCTATAGGATATCATAATATAACCACAAAATGTCATAATTTTTCTAAATGTGAGGGACATTTTCATCATTCAAAATTTTAAATAAAAAAGCTGAGCAAAAATTTTCAATAACAAAAATGCCCTCCCCCCCTTATGACTTCTTGAAAATAGGAAGTCATAATTTGACCAAAAAATATCATAATATGGCTACAAGGTGTCTTAATTTTTTAGGACGGAAGAAATATTTTTATCTTTAAAAAAATTTAAAAAAAGTAAAGCTGTAAGTATTAAATGTGCATTGAAAAGTAGGAGTTTATATAGCTTAATCAGATAGAATGGTATATTTTTTCTCCATTAGGGGAGCTGTACAAAGAATATCTCTATTTACAAATACTTAGGGCTACATTTTGAGCAAGCTTGCCTAAATCCCATAGAGAGAAATAATTAAAGACCTACTTATGGGATTCAAGCTAGCCTCCTCAAAATATAGTCTTAGATAATTATGAATATAGATCAAGCCTAGCCTATAATTTTATATTTTTGGTGATTGTACTAGCTCGATCCAATAATCTTAAGGAATTTTTGGCTCAATCATCCCAACAGGTTCTAAAAAAAACCACAAAAAAGGAAGGAAAAGGAGGGATGAGTATATATTAATACATATCTTGATATCCATTATATGCTATAAGTGGGTTCATGACAAAAACTCATTTTTCACTTCACAATAAGTCTAGGTTTACCACCCATTCATAAAAATTTAGATTGCCATATAATACAATCAAGATACTATATATCAGATTAAAAAATTTGAGCATACCTTATGATGATTTCTTTATCTATACAGGGACTATAATTTGAACAAGAAAAATTAATTTTTGCTAGGTGTGAATATTACTCAAGTCGATATAGGGGAAAATAGCTAATTCTTAAAATATGCTTGTATAATTACATTATGGTTTTTCTCCTCCATATCACTTCTTTTCTTATATATTTTCACCCTTACTATGTTGAAAATAACATGGTGATTAAATTAATCCAAGGTGCCAACTAGCTTAATTAGGGCGTGTTTGGAATTAATAAACTAAAAATTTTATTTGATTCATGAATTAGGTCAATAAAATCAGTTAGATAATAGACTTATAGGTTTGGCTAGATCTATGTCCGTAACTTTCTATTAAAAATTGGTTTAGGAATGAGTTGGTCTAAATCTTATAGGATAGTTATGAATAGTTATGGATATAGACCTAACCATGTATACAAGCATATTATCTAATTAATTTTACTGGTCCAATTTATAAATCCAGTAGAATCGATTCATCCAATCAGGCTTGGTTGGTAATGTTATCAAGATTGGTATAATCAAAAGATTCAAATCTCTCATAACCCTTGATGTCTTCGATAAACTTCATCATATTTTCCTAGAAAAATAAAAAATAATCAATTCATTTTCGATGCAAACACATCATATATCCAGCATCGTTAATATATGAATATAGCTCGAATGCCACACATCGAAAGCATGCCACATCAAGAGTCGAGCATCCGTATATCTTAATAGTATTACTCTATTTGGCAAGAATCTGAATTATTGTATTTCCCTATCCGATATTTTATATAGAAGAATATTACATAGATGATGTTTGAAATTTAAATTCAAATTTAAAATACATACAAAAAATGAAAGCATACCGGCATATCTCATCTCATAATTGAGACCGACGTTAATCAAGTTTGCCATCTCGTCATACCTCATCAACTTTTTTTTTTTACATAAATCCAGGATGAAATGTTGAAAATACTATTCATTTCGTATGCACATAAATTGATAATAACTAATTTTTATTCAAAAATTGCGTAGAACAAAAAAATAATAATAATAAAACCACTCCCAAGTGCCTGAATAAATTTATTTAAACTCTCTCATCCGGCATAAATTTATTTTTATTTAAATAAAAATAAGCCGCTCATCAGGGCAGTGTTTTTTTGTTTTTGAGTTTTTGAAACCGCTCCTGTATCAAAATTGCATGGCCACCCGTCTATATTTTAAAAAAAAATAAATTAAATTAAAAATAATTTTTAGAGTGCAATTAAATGGATTTTTTAATTGGGCCTTGTTTCAAGTGTATTTATTTTAAATTTTGATGAACACGATCCTTAAAGCCCAACTCAGCATTGTTATCAATGCGCTCTGCTTCCATGAGAATGATGATGCGATAACGACTCTTCCTGCCACCGTAAAAGCCTTCGGTACTTCTACAGCTTGCTTCCATTTTTAATGTATCATATGTTTCATACCATGAGGTTGGAGCTGGACTTTGATGTTTCACCAGTCGCAATGACGATAGGACACGCTACTCCAATCAAATCAAAGAATGACATCACATAAGTTAAAAATGGGGTGGCAACGTGCTGTAGCCTTTATGTCCACTCCCAACCAACAATTAAATGAACTTTTACTATTTCTAAATTATTTATATATTATAAATTATATAATTTAAAATAATTTAATTATCGTTAAGACGGTAATCCATCGTTCCTCCATCGATCACGAATTCCAAATATGATCCCTGTGGATGACTCGATTAAATATATGGTACATCCTGGAATACGTGATCGGGATGGAGGGAGAGCGCACTGCTTCATCGACTTAGCAGGATCGGGTTAACATACTCATCCATGATGGAAAGGACATGCGACCCGAATCGAACATGACCTGACAGGAAGAGGGTCCGGTGAGGAGATAGCTACGACGGGATTTATCCCTCCTTTCCCTCCTCCTTATAAAAAAATGATAATTTAATTTATATTTTATATGATCCAGAAAAATAACTAGTTTAAATAATATTTAATTATATATATTTTTATATGTTTAGAGTACATGTAACAATTGAGATCATCGATATGGACGTGACCGGATTTGCAATAAAGTGCTAGTGGAGTGCAGCGAAGTCCAGCTAAATGGACTTATTTTTGACACGTAGAACTCATGCTTCACTTTCTTGGATGTGACCACCTAATGTGGTCTAAATTCGACTGATGCATGCCATCTAGAGTGCTCGGGATTCAGCTATTCTTGCTACGTGCTTTTGGTCCCAAGGTTCACTTTTTATGTACGACAATGTATAGCATGTACGAGCCTTTAAAAGGTTACGTTCTCAAGATCCTTCAATGCCACGAGTCATAGTAAGCTAGTAGCTACGACCCTCAAACCAAGTACTCGACTTCAATTATTACTTGGTGGTAATGGAACATGGATCGGAGTAATCGTTCTGCAGTGATCCTTGATGATTGGTTTGTGTTAACAAAGATCAATCAAGGGAACTGCCTTGTGTTTGTACTTTAGAAATAATTAATTGATCGTTGGTTAAATGCTTAGCTCTTATCACTACGATGGTAACTCGATTGGTTAAGACACGGTTCAGTTTTGTGAATAATTTACTGGTCATGTATTCCAGAAATGATCTCGTGGATGACTCGATTAAATTCCAGATTAATTCTGGAAGGCTGAGCGACCGAAACTCCAGCGCCGTAGTGGAGTTAGGCTGACATACCCATCCAGTTTATCGAGAGGGCACGCAAAAAATTACGGTCCGAATCGAATAAAGATCTAACATGTTGAGGTTTGAGTAGGAAGCTACACCGGGAGATTCTTCTCCCCTCCCCTCATCCTTTTTTCTCTCAAAAAAAAAGCTTAGCTGTTGATGTTTGCTATGATAGATTGTTATAAAAGCACCGTGACCAGTGATGTAATTGCAATTTAATTTGGCAACTTTTATTCTGATATGATTGTAGATATTTTGCGATATTCGTATATAAGATGGCCATATCACCTGATATAATGCAATAATGCAATAATGGAAATATAAGATGGCCATATCACCTAATGTGAACAACACCTATTCTAGAAAAAAGAAGAAAAAAAAAAAAAAACTCTAGGTCTAGGTTTTTTATGGTGCATATTATGCGTTCTAGAAAATTGTATGGCTCTTGATGAATATTATATCATTTGATTTTACTGTTTTTGGATGTTTCACAACTATCAATCACTTCTATCAACCAAAGAACATGATGACCTTCTAGAGGTGTACAATTAGTCCTCTTTGGAGCTAAATACAATACAATTAGTTCTTATTATTTGCCGGTGAAAGTAAGTTTTAAAGTTATCGATTTCACTTAGGACCGGAAATGGACCGGTCCAAAAATTATTATATGGAGCTGGATTGGACCAGCTCAATAAACTTCGGACCGGCCTGAAATTGATTCAGTCTTCGGACCAAATTTTAAGCATATTGAACTAGTCCTATGACTGTAAAATAGAGTCCATTTAATTTTTAGACCAAAGAGATGCCCGGATTCGATCCAAAATTTTTTAAGATATAGCCTTTGGGCCGGTCCAATGAATTTTAGGCCGGCCCATTTCCAGTCCTAGTTTCACTACATGTAATGCGATCATCTGGACAGGTTGCATCATCAAGTGCGAATATTGCAAAATGGAGAACTAATAAATATGTAAATTCAAATTAGTGTTTTGATTGCCAACATATTTGATCCAAAAAAAAAAATATAAAAATACTATTTAAGGAAAGGTCAGAGATGAGACAATTTTTCTGTTGATGTCCTATAATAAGTTGATCAAATTCCACACAAAACGTTACTATAAGCACTTAATATTTCCCGATACCCTATAATATAATAATATATTATCGATATAAAAAAGAAAGAATGCACACATGGTAGGGTTTATTCACCGACATGGTTTGAAATTTGGCCTACAATAAATGTGGAATGGCATTTCTAAATGTTGATTTTAGAGAGAACTAGCTAGTAGGGACACACTCTGCCGGTAGAATGGACTAGAACATGGAGAATATAACGATAGTGGACAAATAATGACCTATGTGATCTATTTTGGATTGCTATATCCCCAAGGATAAAGAGATTGTTTGTTTGACAACTACAATGAGATAACTAGGCTCATGACAATGACAAAACAAGGAAGAAGACGAAGAAGAGAGAGGGTGAGACTAGGAATGGCAATTTATGATCTGACCTGCCAACTCGATCTATGTTTGACCCGTCATAAATAGGTTTGGATTTAGGTTAAACGGGTTCGGATCGTAAACGGGTCAGCATGTTTAACCCATTTAATAAATTGATTGGGTTTGGGTTTTTTAGGCCCAACCTGTTTAACCTGTTTAATCCATTTAATATACAGGTCGAGTCGGGTCGAGTTGGGTCAGGTAAACAAGTTATCTGTTTATTAAACAGGTTGGGTAGGGTTGGGTTGGATAAATTAAACAACTTATTCAATTGTTAAATAGGTTAAACAGGTCGGGTCGGGTCAGGTTAGCAGGTTACCCGTTTAATAAACGTGTTAAACGGATCGAGTCGGGTTACCTGTTTATTAAATGGATCAGGTTTAGGTTTTGAATTACAACCTGTTTGATAAATAAGAAGGGTTCAGGTTAAGACTTTTCTGATCCAACCCGTATATGACCTGACTCGATTGCCACCCCTAGGTGAGACGGTCTCTCTTCTCTTTCCTTTTTTATATTTTCTTTCTTTAGCCTTTCTCTCTCTTATAGCTATTATTTTCTCTCTCCTAGAGACTAGAGAGTTTTGTGAAAGTAGAATCAAGGGATTAATAGGTGGATCCTTGATGAACCCTAGTAGAGGGTTCTAGATCACTAATCACTATGTCATAAAATTATTTATTACTAATAAGATTGATTATGCAGAAAGATAATTTTCTGGGCATGAGGATATTGGATGAGTTCCTTAGCACCTAGGTAATGATCTGAGTGTGAATTGGTATTTGGTATATTAAATTTTTCATCCGTAAAGATAATGATTCCTAGACATCGATCATCTATTTATATAAAAATTATTTTATGCATCATTAATTTGCTCTATGTGATTTGATAGTTGTATATTATATACTTATTGTTGCCGATCTCGCCGCCGCGCCCGTGCCTCGGATCCGCCGATCCTACCAGACCGCCTTGCTCCTGGGGCCTCCTGGCTAGAGCGAACCTGCAAGAGAGGGTCAGAAGACCCTGGCCGGGGATCCCGGCGAGGGAGCTCCGACGATCAAGTTAGTGGACGGCGAGAAGGAACAGATTCTCCGGGACGGGCCCCCGAAGGAGTCCCAGACTCAGAGAATTTACTAGCAAGAAAGGTGCTGTAGGGACCAAAAACCCGGCCGGGCCTCCTTGCCGAGCTCACGCCAAGCGATCCCCTCTCGGGACCCTCGATCTCACTCTCGGAGCGGGGCTTTTGGCCACTATTTCTTACTCGTCCCAGCTTACCTGGTCGCCTCTAATTTCCTTCCTTTTATCTCCTCCCGCTGCCCGCCTGTCTTCCGCTCTTGGGAGGCTCCCCTCTCCATCCTTTTCTCTTTCCCCTTTTGGTGTTGAGGGCCAGGCGGCTTTCCGACCTCGTTCGCCGAGCCCAGCGGGGAAAGGGTAAAGAAAGAAGGGGGGTGGCGTCGGCAGGGCGGCCGGTCAGACCTCGGGCCCAGTGAGGGCGCTCTCCCTCCTAAGCGCCGGCGCTGTCCGTTGACGGGCCCTGTTTTGTCAGAACCGCGCCTCTCGACTGCAGGACCTGTCGGGCCGACGTAAGTGGTGTTTCGCGTGCCGCCGCCATCTGTACGGGGCACCGTCTGTGATGCGCACAGCTCGAGGGCCAACCTCGGAACCTGCGCCTCCGCTCTTCGGGACCTTCTCTGTACGGGCGATCTGACCTCGGTCGAGGTGGACCCCTCCCGGGCGGACACCTGGCGAGGTGGCAGAAGGGCGCTTGGCTTCGGCCGAGGTGGACCCGTCTCCGGGGGCCACCTGGCGAAGGAGCGAGGGAGCAGCCGACCTCGGCCGAGGTGGACCCCTCCTGGGTGGACACCTGGCGAGGTGGCAGGAGGGCGCTCGGCTTCGGTCGAGGTGGACCCATCTCTGGGGGCCACCTGGCGAAGGAGCGAAGGAGCAGCCGACCTCGGCCGAGGTGGACCCCTCCTGGGTAGACACCTGGCGAGGTGGCAGGAGGACGCTCGGCTTCGACCGAGGTGGACCCGTCTCTGGGGGCCACCTGGCGAAGGAGCGAAGGAGCAGCCGACCTCGGCCGAGGTGGACCCCTCCTGGGTGGACACCTGGCGAGGTGGCAGGAGGACGCTCGGCTTCGGCCGAGGTGGACCCGTCTCCGGGGGCCACCTGGCGAAGGAACGAAGGAGCAGCCGACCTCGGTCGAGGTGGACCCCTCCTGGGTGGACACCTGGCGAGGCGGCAGGAGGGCGCTCGGCTTTTCCCGAGGTGGACCCGTCCCCGGGGGCCACCTGGCAAAGAAGCGAAGGGGCCCGGCTTGACCTCGGCCTTGGTGGGACCGTCCATGGGCGCCACCTGACGAGGGAGGGGGGAGCAGCCGACCTCGGCCGAGGTTGACCCCTCCTGGGTGGACACCTGGCGAGGTGGCAGGAGGAGCCCTGGACCGAACTCGACTTCGGCGAGGGCGGTAACGTCTCGGGATATCACCCGGCGAGGTAGCCTGGGGGGGTAAGGGCCGAGCTCGACCTCGGTAGCGTGGGAGCCGAGGCTGACTCGGCCGAAGAAACCTCCACGTGGCTCGATCATACCTGACGGAATCTGAGCCCAGCCACGTCATCATTACGGCCGTAACACTTATTTATTGAATATATGTGGTACTTAAATGTTATTCATTATATACTTATATGTTAAGTATATGTGGTTGTATATGAATTATATTTCATATATTGTTGATCTTGGTTGGGTAAGTTGCATTATTTATGTGCATCTAATTTTATAAAAGAGTATATTTCTGGTTTAAAATTTTTCAACAAGTATGAAATGAGTTTTATGATTACATGATGGGTTGTGATACTCTGTACTAGCCATGTTATTAATGCCCTGCTATAGACTAAAAATCTAATACTATTGATTCTCCGCCATAGGTTGGATATATGGTTGTGGTAGTCCTCGGGACTAGCCATATTATTGATACCTTGCCATAGGTTGAAAATATAGAATTGTTAATGCCTTGTCACGAGCCAAAAATAGAGTTATGGTAGGCCAGAGCCGAGCATCCTAACTAATTAGATCAGATTTATGAGGATTACGATGGTTATATAATATGATATTTTTATTACGAATAGGTTTATCGTAAAACCTTGTTCCACTAGGAATTTGATTGTGAATTAAATATGTTAGGATGTGATGTGCAGTGGGATGCCAAAGAATTTACAGAAAAAATGAAAAAGAAAGTCTAAAAAATAAATAAAAAGTACAAGCACAAGCAACATACAGGGATTACGTGGTTTGAAGCATCTTGCTCTTATATCCAAGGTCGCACAGGATTAAATCTCCACTATGAAAAAGAAATACAGGAAGTTATTACAACAAAGAACCCTCTCTGGATGCAAACCCCAGCTCAATAAGAAGAAAGAAGAAAGAACGAATACAATACAGAAGAAATCCTTGCCCTCCCTCTACCTTTCTCTCTTTATTCCCCTTGTTTTCTCTCTTGGAAAACCCTTGGACCACTCTTCTGAGTTGCAAAAATCTCTTCTTGGTTCTCTGTTCTTCTTCTCTACTGCTCTCTAGCATCCCCTATTGAGAAGAGGACAAAAAACCATCCAAATCATATCTGAATCTGAGTCAAAATGCCTCAAATCAAGCCTGATACAATCCAGAATCCATATCAGCCATCGGATCGTCGATCTGATGGCCCAAAATGCACCAAAATGCCCATGGACCATGTGAACCGTGTGTGGTCCATGGTGAGCTGCGCGAAATGCAGGGAAAACGCCCCTACATCCACCACTTCCGCCTGGGCCGAGCCCGTGCACGCGCCCGTGCGTGGGCCTAGGCCGAGCACCCGCGCACCGGGCCAGGCCACGCACGTGGGTCTGGGCCGGGTCTGGTCTGGTGGGCCAAGGAGCAATATTTTTTCTTTTCTTTTATTTTTACTTGGGCTTTGGGCTTTCTGGGCTCTCCTTGGATGGATACGGCTCCACACCCAACAAAACAATCTAACAATAATAATAGATTATAAAATCAATTAACAAAACTTACAAAAGGAGAAAAGATAGTTGACCGGAGGCATGTAGTGCACTGTCCTAAGATGATTCCTGACCTTAATATATGTTTAGTCTCGAAAACTCTATGCCAAGGTACAATTGGATACCCCTTCTATAGGCACGGTCATGGAGAGGATAACAGAGCTTCACCCAACAGTAGAAAAATAGTATCAAAGTAATTAGAAAAAAATTTGAATAGAAAATCTTGAGCAATAAAAGATTAGTTTTTCTTTAAAAAAATAGAGAGCAGGATAGAGGTAGAGAACATAAGAATTTTCTTATCTCTTCTCTACCTATATCAGCCCTTTTAAAGGTCCAAAATACTAGCCATTTGGGCTAGCCCAATAGCTAGTGTCTTAATTAGGTGAGTACCATGGATATAAAATGGGTTAACATTAATTAACATCTAATTGGTTTAATGTGATGGGTTAACATTAGTCAATGGTTATTAATTTAATGAGTTGGATTAATAATTAATTAAATTAATGAGTTAACATTAATCAGTAATATAAACACTATACCATGCCACAGACGTGCACATGTGGAGGGAGGCCAAAACAACACACAGCCCAAGATAGAAGAGTTCAATATAAATAATTATTAGCTTTTTCCCTTTTCCATGTGGGACTAAACTAAAAGAAGAGGGATATAGAGTGAAAGATTTGGAAAAAATTTTAGTTTCCCTCTAAAACTCTAATAATCTCCCTTAAAATTTAAAATTCATGAAATAAAATAAATAGATAAATAATATTAAAAAAGGATTTTTACTGGGTAAATATAATGTGCAGTGGATAAAGTGTCTTTCATGACTTAACTTCACTTAAGATCTATAGTATTAATCTAAAAGAAGCGAAGTGAATCAGATCTTGAACTACATTTCTTTAACTCAAATTTTACTATAATACACATAGTATAAAAGCTCGAGTTACGAGTTTGTACATTAGTAGCTATGTACAAGTATTTTAATTTTTTCATGAGAGTTTCTAGAGATTATCTATGTATAGTATCACATCTCAAGGAATACTTCTTGAATACTTCTTCAATCTCATTAAATATGCTCCCTGATCAACCAATCAGCTTGTTATTATCACATTGAACCTCCTTCAAGGGACTCCTATCATAGAGATTGGGTTTTCACTGTTGGAAGGTCCTTTATAGGCTAAGTCCCATCTCCCTCGATGACATCAGGACCTTAGTCATGTTTAAGCCTTTTGTAAGGCAGTCAGTAAGATTAAGATCTGTAGCAATATGATTTATTGAAATAAATTTATTTTTTTTCTTTTTATAGACTTTTATCTTAGTTTAATATGTCTGCTCATTTTAGAATTTATTAATTTTTTATAAAAATTTATAGCAGCTCTTAAGTTATAGTAAATAGATATAGAAGAAATGGAAGAAGATATTAGAAAAATTTTAGTAAGAAATTCTTTTAGCCATTCAGCTTCAGAACAAGCAGAGGCAAGAGCAACAAGTTTAGCTTCCATAATGCTCATAGCTAGAATAGTTTGTCTAGAAGATTGCCAAGATATAGCACTACCGCCCAAAAGAAAAATATAATCATAAGTAGATTTGACATCTAATATGTCTCAGATCTAGTTTGAGTTATAATAACCCAAAGATATTTGGATAACCTATATCATGAAGGAAGAAATTAATAGTTCTTTTAAGATATATGAATACTTTCTCTACAGCCATCCAATGAGTTGTACTAGGATTACTAGTATATTTGCTAAGTTTGGAAATATCATAGGCAATTTCTGATCTGGTTCGGTCAGATAGATACATTAAAGAACCAATGATATGAGCATATTTTTCTTGATTCATAGATTTTTCAATATTTTTCATAAGATGGATGGAAGGATCATAGGGAGTAGATACCAAAAAATAATCAAAATATCCAAATTTGTCAATAAGTTTTTGAGTATAGTGAGATGAGATAAGCAGATTGAGTCAGAAGTTTAAATAATTTTCATTCCAAAAATTAGATTGGCATTACCTAAGTCTTTCATGTCAAAGTGATGGGATAGAAAATTATTAATATCATTGACTAAGTTCAGATCGTGAGCAAGAATTAGAATATTATCAGCATACAGACAAAGAAGAATAAATCAATCATCAACTTATTTTGATAAAGATAATTATCTAATTCATTGATTTGGAATCTGCAGGATAAAATCACTTGATCAAACTTTTTGTGCCATTGCTTAGGTGCTTGCTTCAATCTATAGAGGGATCTAACAAGTCTACATACTTTGTTTTCTCATCTTGGCACAGAAAAATCTTTGGATTAATACATGTAGATCTCCTCTTCAAGATCTCCATGTAAAACGGTAGTCTTAATATCTATTTTTTGAACAAAAAGTTTATAGATAGAAGCTAAAGATAAAAGAGTTTAGATAGTAGAAATATGTTGACTCTGGTCTTGATTTTGATGATTGACAAAATATTTAAGTATATATGAGTACTAATTATATTTTAAGTGTAATTTTCAGATCTTAGTACTCAACCATGTTGAATGAAGAAATGCTTGTATTTCAGTTGAAAAAGTCCTTAAATTAATAAAAAATCAAGTTATAAGGACTTTGGAATATAAAGAAGACTTGGAAGGACTTAAAGTTTAATTTTGAAGAAGTTTCAGTTCTGGCTCAACCAAGTGTCGACACCTAAAGGTCAAGTATTGACACTTGCAGAACCAAGTGTCGACACCTGGGAACCAAGTGTCGACACTTGGAGGTCAAGTGTCGACACTTGTTGTAACGGCTAGTTTTTTTGAAGTGCATAATTGATTCCAACTTGCTCCAAATGGATAGTTTTTCATCCCCAACGGTCATAAATGGTCATCTATGATTTGGAGAGCTATATAAACATCAAAAATCAAATAGAAAAGTAATCCTTTGGTGAGTTTCTTGAATATTCTTAAAGGATTCAATAGTTGAGTGATTAAAAGCCTTCAAGCTTCCAAGTTTCAAAGAGAGCATTCAAAGTCTATATCTACAAGCATCAATCAAAGGCTTCATCAACTTGAAGACAAGATCTTCATTAACAATCAAGGGCTTCAAAGAGATATTTGCTTTATTTTAGAAAGCTTTTATTGTATTCATTTATACTTGCTCTTACATTATTTTACTTAAGGTTTTTGGTGAGCCTTGGAAAACCAAAGAGATTTTTGGTAAGCCTTTGAAAACCAAAGTGGTTGTTGGTGAGCCTTGAAACCAACTAAGATTTTACTTGTGAGCCCGAAGCCAAAACAAGTTATTTAGGTTCTTGGTTATCCCATAAAACCAAGGATGGTTGTTGGTGAGCCTTGAAACCAACTAGGATTTGACTTGTGAGCTCGAAGACAAAACAAGTTGTAAAGGTTGTTGGTGAGCCTAAGTTATAAAACCAAACTTAATGAAATTCCCAAAGAAATTTTGGAGAGTGGATGTAGGTGCTTGGTTGGTACCGAACCACTATAAATCTTTGTGTTTGTGTTATTGCTCTCCTTGTGCTTTTATTTCTTTATTTCTGCTGCATTTATTTGAAATACACAAGCACTTGAATTGCATTAGCATATACTTGCTTTAGTTCATAGATATTTTAAATAGTACAAAAGTTTTATAAAACCCAATTCACCCCCCCTCTTGGATTGCCTATCTAAGCCTACAATTGGTATCAGAGCGGGTGCTCTGTTTGAAAATCTAACGATTTTGAGCTAAAGTTCATGGCAACCCTTAGAGGTATTAGTGTTAGACCACCATTTTTCGATGGCACAAATTATGCTTTTTGGAAAACTCACATGCGCATTCATATTAAATCTATTAATTATTATCTTTGGAAAGTTATTGTTGGTGGTCCTCATATTCCTTTCATGTTGGTTAATGGCATTTCCATTCCAAAGCTCGAAGAGGATTGGAATGAATATGATATTAAACAAACTGAAATCAATGCTAAAGCCATGAACTTGCTTTATTGTGCATTGGACTTAAATGAATTTAATAGAATTTCTACATGCACATCGGCGAAGGAAATATGGGACACACTTGAAGTTACTCATGAGGGTACTCTTCAAGTGAAGAATTCTAAAATTAATTTGCTTGTACATTCTTTTGAAATTTTTGAAATGATGCACTATGAATATATTTCTGATATGTATACTAGATTTATGACTATTATTAATGAATTGAAAAATCTTGGCAAAATCTATATTAATGCTAATTTGGTGAACAAAATTCTTAGATCATTGTCAAAATCATGGGATCCAAAGGTGACGGCGATCCAAGAAGCTAAAGATATAGAAACCTTATCTTTGGAGGAGCTTATCGGTTCACTCATGACCTATGAGTTGAACTTATGGCAAAGAATAGTGGAAGCTGATACAAAAAAGAAGATATGGCTTTCAAAGCCAAAAAGAAATTCAAGGCAATGATGGCAACTTGGAGCGATAACGAAGATTCAAGTACGGATGATGAAGTTGCCCATCTTTGCTTCATGACAAATGAGGAAAAGGTATGTACTAAAAATAATTATGATTTTACCTTTAAAGAATCACATGATGCATCTAATGATCTTGTGCATGAATATAGATTGCTAAAAATTGAGTACAAGAAATTAAATAGGCATGTAGATTCATTTTCTCTTGACAACACCAATCTTGTAAATAAAAATGATGATTTAAATGCCAAGATTGATATTTTAAAAAATGAAAAGAATAATTTTTCTAAAGAAAAAGAATTTTTGAAAAAGAAAATATTATTTTGAAAGATTTATGTGATAAAAATATTTTGGTTGAGAAAAAGAAGCAAAAACTTTTGAAAAATTTTTTTATTCCTGCTTCTTTCAATTTATCTTCTAAATGTGGTTATCCTTCGAGATTAAGAAAAGTTTGGATTCCAAAAGAAACCATAATTACTAATCATAAAGGACCCAAAAAGTTTGGGTACCAAAAATGTCTACTTAATTTGTTTTGCAGGAATATCTTGCAACCCAACATGAAAGAAGGAAGTTCTTGAAAAGAGGTTGTACAAGATAATTTAAAGAAGTGGACAAGCTATATTTTGAACTAAATGGTAAAAGGAAGGACTTTGTATATTGGTAAATTCTAAACATCTCCTTCCATAATTAAAAATATAGATTAATTTTTATTGCATCAATTACTTTGAAAAATTATTTTAAATAGTTAATTAGAATCAAGTTTGGACTTATCGTCATTGGCTATGATCATGAACTTTTTGGTGTTGATGAATTTCATGCTATCATGATTAAACTTATGATTGTAAGACCTTCACTTGATTTTGATTAATTTATTTATGAAAATACTTTTAAAAATACATATTGATTTGAAAAATATTTTAATTGATTAATTAGAATCAAGCTTAGACTAATAATCATTAGTTGTGATCGTGACTATTTTGATGTAAATGGATTTCATGCTCTCATGATCTCAACTTATGATTATTAGATTTTCACTTGATTTTGATTAATATAGTTTTTGAATTATTTCAAGTGAAATGTTATGATTTATGTGCTTTCATTGTTGGCATCTATGCTTAAGTTAGAATTGATTTGAATCAAGTATAGAACTGGTAGTTAAGGGTTACATTTAAGAAGAAAGTATGCATATTGACAAACCCTTGCTTTAGTAGCTAGACTTGATATCATATTACTTATAGCATTTGTATGGATATCAAATCATCTTAAAATGAATTTGAAATCATACTAAAAGTTTTTAAGTGATATAAATGCTTTGTATTTTGAAAATCATGAATATCTTAAAAATTTTCAAATCTTGATGCATGAGTTTTCATGTTTTATTCCTCAAATAAATGCATATTTTCAAAGAAGGAATAACATTTAGGGAGAGCATCCAAAGATTTGTTATCATATATTTGATGCTTTGAATATTTTGCTTGATATCATGCTGTACTTATATTGCTCTAATACTCCTTCTCCTTGTTTTCAAATCTAATTTTTCGAGAGGAGTTACATTCAAATGATATCATATTCTATTGGTATCAAAATTATTTTTTAAAAAGAATTCCTAGTAACTGCTTTGGATTGGGTTAGTTACCATGGCCGTCCGGTCATAGGAGCTAAGTAGGGTTTAAAGACCCTCTCTTTCCATTCACTGAAGTCTCTTATGATGTGTTGGGGTGCCGCTGTGACCTTATCCCATGAACGAGTGAGGTGAATGTAAAATTTGCATATCAAAGTTTATATATATATATATATTGAATTATTTTTGGCATGTGCATATCATTTTTCTTGGGATATCATGTTCAATCTATAACAATTTCAAGTAGTATCATGATAAATTAATTTCAAGTGGTATCATTATTGGCATGTGCATATCAAAGTTTATTGATTTTGATGATCTTCTTACTATTCTTTCTGACTTCATTCCCACTTTGTATTGCCTTTCATCCTTTTTCATGATGTCAAAAAGGGGGAGAAAAATGTTAAGTATGAAAAGGGGAAGATTGGATAAACATGAAAAATCATTTGAGAAATGAAAGAAAGTGCAAAAGGGGAGAAGAATGCAAAATATTTTTATCTAAAGGGAAGAATTAGTAAGAAGAAGAAATATTGAAAATTTGAAAATTTTGCATATTTGAAAAATATTTTTGAAGATTTTTGGATCATATTTGAGGGGGAGCTTGGTGCTTATTGTTTTGAGCTTACATGTTTATCTTATTGTTAATCTTTTTAAGCTTACCCTATTCATATACTTAAAGATTTTGTCATCATCAAAAAGGGAGAGATTGTTGACTCTGGTCTTGATTTTGATGATTGACAAAATGTTTAAGTATATATGAGTACTAATTATATTTTAAGTGTATTTTTCAGATCTTAGTACTCAACCATGTTGAATGAAGAAATGCTTGTATTTCAGTTGAAAAAATCTTTAAGTTAATGAAAAATCAAGTTATAAGGACTTTGGAATATAAGGAAGACTTGGAAGGACTTAAAGTTTAATTTTGAAGAAGTTTCAGTTTTGGCTCAACCAAGTATCGACACCTAAAGGTCAAGTGTTGACACTTGCAGAACCAAGTGCTGACACTTGCAGACCAAGTGCTGACACTTGCAGAACCAAATGTTGACACCTGGGAACCAAGTGTCGACACTTGGAGGTCAAGTGTCGACACTTGCTGTAACGGCTAGTTTTTTTGAAGTACAGAATTGATTCCAACTTGCTTCAAACGGCTAGTTTTTCATCCCCAATGGTCATAAACGATCATCTATGGTTTGGAGAGCTATATAAACATCAAAAATCAAATAGGAAAGCAATCCTTTGGTGAGTTTCTTGAATATTCTTAAAGGATTCAATAGTTGAGTGATTAAAAGCCTTCAAGCTTCCAAGTTTCAAATAGAGCATTCAAAGTCTACATTTACAAGCATCAATCAAAGGCTTCATCAACTTGAAGACAAGATCTTCATCAACAATCAAGGACTTCAAAGAGATATTTGCTTTATTTTAGAAAGCTTTTATTGTATTCATTTATACTTGCTCTTACATTGTTTTACTTAAGGTTTTGGTGAACCTTGGAAAACCAAAGAGATTTTTGGTAAGCCTTTGAAAATCAAAGTGGTTGTTGGTGAACCTTGAAACCAACTAGGATTTTACTTGTGAGCCCGAAGCTAAAATAAGTTGTTTAGGTTCTTGGTTATCCCGTAAAACCAAGGGTGGTTGTTGGTGAGCCTTGAAACCAACTAGGATTTGACTTGTGAGCTCGAAGACAACAAGTTGTAAAGGTTGTTGGTGAGCCTAAGTTATAAAACCAAACTTAGTGAAATTCCAAGGGAATCTTGGGAAGTGGATGTAGGTGCTTGGTTGGCACCGAACTACTATAAATCTTTGTGTTTGTGTGATTGCTCTCCTTGTGCTTTTATTTCTTTATTTTGCTGCATTTATTTGAAATACACAAGCACTTGAATTGCATTAGCACATACTTGCTTTAGTTCATAGATATTTTAAATAGTATAAAAGTTTTATAAAACCCAATTCACCCCCCTCTTGGGTTGCCTACTTGAGCCTATAAAATATATGTTACACGTAAGTATGTATTGAAGAAATCAATACCAACCTTTTGACCAAAATCTTGAATAACAAGCCTAACCTTATATTTTTCTATAGTTCCGCCAGCTTTCATCTTCTTTTTGAAGATCCACTTATAGCCTAATGATTTGTTTTTAGGAGGTAGGTCAGTGAGAATTCAAGTATTGTTTCTAATAATAGATTCAATTTTGCTATTTATTCTCTTTCCAAAAAGGTGCAGTAGGTGAGATCATGGCTTGTTATAATAGGTTGGAGTATCTTCTATTAAGTAGATAAAGAAATCTTCACCAAACTTCTTTTAGTTCTAACTCTTTTTCTCCTAGGTTAAAATTCAAGGAATGGATCTGCTAACAAAGATGTAGAAGAAGATGATGGCCAAATAGATGAGGATGGAAGTCGATGGTTGATTTAGAAATTTTATTTTTAAAAGAAAATATATTTTTAAGAGCATTGCACTCTATGTTCGATAATTATATTGTTTGATATTGAAGAATGTCAAAATTAGTAACTAAGAATCTATAAATGTTACTATCAAGAAAGTACTCAATAAAGATAGCATCCACAATCTTAGATCTTATTTTAGATCTTTTTGATTTAGGAATTCCAACTTTGGCCAAACATCTCTAAACTTGAAAATAATTAAGCCTACATGGATGACCTTTTCAAAATTCATAAAGAGTTTTATCTCTATCTTGGACAGGTATTCTATTAAGGATGTAGTTAGCAAATAGAAAAGTCTCTTTCCAAAGATTTTCTGGAACACTTAAACTTATGATCATAACATTTATCATATCAATAAAGTTAGGTTCTTTTATTCAACCACACTATTAGATTAAGGTGAATAAAGATCTATGACTTCATGAATTATCCTATTTTCTTCATAGACAAAGGTCATTTCATTTGAAGTGCACTCTCCTTCTAGATCAGACCTAAATATTTTAATCCTTTTTTCAAGTTAGTTTTCAGTTTCTACCTTATAAACCTTAAACTTGTTAAGTACTTCATCCTTAGTGTTTAAAAGATAGGTGTAGCAAAACTTAGAGAAGTCATCAATAAAAGTCACAAAATAGTGACTACCTTCATGGGCTCGAATTCTATTGGAATCATAGACATTGCTATGGATGAGTTCTAAAATTTGAGTCTTTGAAATCTACAGGCTTGAAAGGTTTTCTAGGTTATTTTGATTGAACACAAATTCATATTTGGAATTATGATTGATGTTGATTTTGGAGATTAAATTAAGGTTGAACATCTTCTTAATTGATCTAAGATTAATATGACCCAATCTTCCATGCCAAGTTTCATTAGATTCAGAATTTAATACAAGAGATTTAAAAGAAATAATTGAACTTTTATTAATATCGATAGGAGCAATTACATTTAATTTAAAAAATCCCTCAAATACAAAGCCTTTATCAATAAATACATCTCCTCTAAAAATTACAACTTTATTAGACTCTAAAATAACTTTGAATCCTAACTGGACAAGTAATGAACCACTTAGCAAATTTCTTCTTATGGCTGGAACATGCTGTATATCATAAAGAATTAGTGCTTTTCCTGAGGTAAAACATAATTGACGATTTCTAATCCTAGTACTTCAACAGTTGTTTCATCATCTATAATCACATTTCTTCTACTTAATCCTTGATTTTAAAAAAATGAAGATCTATCAATACAAACATGGATGTTGGCACCGGTATCTAACCACCATTTAAAATTTAAATAGGTTAAATTGACTGAAGGGATAGAGGAAACTGACATAAAGGAAGATGGTTCTCCTTCGACTATGTGAACCTAAGATTTAGGTTAATGCTGGTTCTTTGTACCATTCCTCTTCTTATAGATAACCTTTTGCTTTTTTCTGTATAAGCATTGAGGTGCAAGGTGGTTGTCCCTACCGCAGATAAAGTAAAATTTCTTACTACCTTATTCTTTAGATCTTTGGACTTGGTTATTTAATCTATATTTTTGGTTTTGATACTTGGAGTTACCTTTTTCTTTATAATTTTATCCTTTAGATTTAAAGTTAGGATTATGATCTTTAAAGTTTTGATCCTTAGGGTTTGAACTTGAATTTTGAGCTTCAGTAAGATTTATCCTAGCTTTAAATTGATTTTCTTGAATCTCTCTGAGTCTGAATTGGTCTTCTATCATGATGGATTGAAGAACTAACCAAATAGTTAGAGAGGACTGGGTTCTCCTAAGGTCTCGAGTAAATTGGGACCAAGAGGAAGGAAGTTTGTCTATCAAGCTGGATACTTGATAGGTTTCATCAATTGTAGACCATTCTCTATGAATCTCTTGAACTAGATTTTGGAACTGATGGATCTGGTCATTTATAAATAAATTATCTACCATTATAAAATTATGAAAATCTGAGATGGTGAAGCTCATAGCCCTCTTATTATCTCTGGTATAGGGTTTTTCTAAGGGTTGCCAGAGTTCTTTAAAGGTTTTCCATTTTTTATAAATTTTGTATAATTTGTTTGAAAGATAATTTAGTATTCTAAATTTATAGTGACAATTAATTTTCTCAGGAGATTTAGAAGTTGATCCTGTATCTGAGGAAATAAATTTAAAAGGAAGAGATTTTTTGAGGGCAAATATCAAACCTAGAGAGATTAACCAGATTTCTAATTATTCTTTCCATCTAAGAAATCATTTTCATTGAATCGATCAGATTTAAGGCTTGAAGAATCCTCGAACCCCATGGAAAGATAGTTTATGGAGAAACTAAGGAATAAGGATAAGAGAGATAAGAGCTGTACAAAATACATATTGATTTCTTTTAGAAATTTTATGACTAACAAATCTTATATGAGTTTTCCAACTTAATCATGCTAATTTATATATATATACAAGCAGGAATTCGAGAATTTAACTCAAGGACTAATAATTGAATAAAATATTAAATTTGAGTGTACTGATAAGCAAGGATAATTGTTTTCAAGAAATAACTGCATATAAACTAAATATAAGATTTTTTTATGTTAAACTATGATGTCATAGTTATTATTATTATTGTTAGTGTTAGAATCATAACCGGACAGGGGTTCACCTTAGTTTGATAGGAATAAATTTATTATAAAATCTTATTTCACTAGGAATTAATCTGATTGTGAATCAAATAATCTAACAATAATAATAGATTATAAAATTAATTTATAAAACTTATGAAAGGAAAAAAAGTAGTTGACCAGAGGCATGTAGTGCATTATCCTAAGGTGATTCCCGACCTTCATGCAGGTTTAGTCTCAAGAACTCTATCCAAAGATACAACAGGATACCCCTCCTGCAGGCATGACCATAGAGATGATGGCAGAGCATTACCCAATAGTAGAAAAATAGTATCAAAAGGATTAAAAAAAAATTTGCGTAGAAAATCTTGAACAATAGTGGGTTAGTTTTTGTTGGAGAAATTAAAGAACAAGATAGAGAAAGAGAACACCAGAATTTTCTTACCACTTATCCACCTCTACCAGCCCTTTGAAAGGCCCAAAATACTAGCCGTTTGGGCTGACCCAATGGCTAGTGGCTTAATTAGGTGAGTAATTAGCTAGTAACCATGGATATAAAATGGGTTAACATTAATTAACATCTAATTGGTTTAGTGTGATGGGTTAACATTAATCAACGACTAATTAAGTTAATGAGTTGGGTTAACGGTTAATTAAATTAATGAGTTAACGTTAATTAGCAAAATAAATATCATTCTATGCTGCGGTGCGATTGCACGCGTGCGAGCCAAATCGATCTGGGCTACGCGCACGTGGAGGGAGGCCAAAATAATACAAGGCCCAAAATAGAAGAGTTTAATATAAATAGCTATTAGTTTTTTCCTTTTCCATGTGGGACTAAACAAAAAAAAAGGGATATAAAGTGGAAGATTTGGAGGGAATTTGAGTTTCCCTCTAAAACTCTAACAATTTTGTATTGCATGATATGTGTTGCTGTGCATGATCATAGTATTTTATGAGATTTAAATTATTTTAAAATTTTATGTTATCTTCTTATCTATTATTATTATGATGGTATAGATATGTAAAAATTTTTACTGGATTGTAAAGCTCATAACTCTTTCTATTCCTTTTTTTTTTAAGTTACAAGATAAAATATTTGATTATAGTTAAACTATGATTAAAGAGTAGATTAGATAGAGCATTATCAATATAGACGAATAATCGAGTTCTATGAAATGTATGAGATTTGGTATTTGTTAATATAGAATATTTGTTATGAATCGAGATCAATTATATACTTGAAAATGTAAGATTTTAATGAATCTTTAAGGCTTGACATGATCTCTAGAATATAGTTCTAGGTTTCATGTGGCTGGTCATGTGGCTAACCAGGGTACTAGGTTTAGGGCACGACATAATTAATACTTACATCTCTTTTTATTTAAAAAATTTTGAATGATGAAAATAACCTTCTTTCTAAAAAATTATGATATCCTGTAGATATATTATGATATTCTATGGCTAAATTATGACTTCCTGAGAATATGAGAGAAGCTCATTTTCATCATTGATAATTTTTGCTTTGCTTTTTTATTTAAAATTTTGAATGATAAAAATAAATTATGACACCATGTAAATATATTATGATATCCTGTGGCCAAATTATGATTTCCTAAAAATAGAAAGTCATAAGAAGGGAAGGATATTTTTATCACTAAAATTTTAAAAATTTTAAATGATGAAAATGTCCATCCCCTCTCTATAACATCCTATTCTCAGAAAGTTATAATTTGCTTATAGGATATCATAATATGACCACAGAATATCATAATATTTCAAAATGGGAGGGATATTTTCATCATTTAAAATTTTAAATGAAAAAACAGAGCAAAGATTTTTAATAACAAAAATGCCCTTCCCTCTTATGATTTCTTGAAAATAGGAAGTCATAATTTGATCACAGAATATTATAATATGGCTACAAGGTATCATAATTTTTAAAAATAGGAAAACTATTTTTGTCTTTAAAAACTTTAAATGGAAAAATAAAGCTACGGGCATTAATGTCTATTAAAAAGCAGGAGTTTACATGGCTTAATCAAATGGAATGGTATATTTTTCCTCCATTGAGGGTAATGTACAAAGAATTTCTCCATTTACTTCTTTCTCCATTTACAAATACTTAGGGCTACATTTTGAGCAAGCTTGCCTAAATCTCATAGAGAGAATAATAATTAAAGACCTACCTATGGGATTCAAGCTAGCCTACACAAAAGGTAGTTTTGGATAATTATGAATATAGACCAAGCCTAGCCTATAATCTTATATTTTTTATCATTGTATTGGCTCAATCCAATAATCTTAAAGAAATTTTGGTGCAATCATCCAAATAGGTTCTTAAAAAAAATACAAAAAAGGAAGGAAAAGGAGGGGCGAGCATATATAAATACATATCATGATATCCATTATATGCTATAAGTAGGTTCATGACAAAAACTCATTTTTCACTTCACAATAAGCCTAGGTTTACCACCCCATTCATAAAAATTTGGATTGCCATACAATATGTTGCCCAGTTGGCTAACCCAAGAGAGGGGGGTGAATTGGATATTTAAAATTTTTCACAAATATGTGCTCTTTTAGATACTTAATGTAGTGAGTGATGTGATTTAAGTATGAAATGCGGAGATAAGTAAAGAATATAATCAATACAATCACAAACACTAGCTATTTATAGTGGTTTGGAGCAACTCGGCTCTTACGTCCACTATCCAAGATACCACTTGGGACCACTCGGGATTTTCACTATATTCACTACAGAATATAGCCGGTTTGTTTTACACCAGGCTCACAAACCAAAATCCAAACTTGGTTTTACACCGGGATCACCAAGAACCCAATACAATATTTGTTTTCACAGGCTCACAAATAACCTAAACTTGGTTTTCAAGGCTCACCAAAATTCTTAAACAATACCCAAGATACAGCCCCTGCTATTCTTGAAATAACTCAATAAAAGAGTTAAAAAATAGAGCAACACTAATGACAAACCAAATTTTGTCGAATGGTTGCAGTTGATGCTCTTTGAGAAGCCTTCTTGATTACTCTTTTAATGCTTCTTCAAGACTTCCAAACTTCTTCGATAAATGACTCAAGTAGCTGATGAAAAGTAGGTGTAGACTTGAGGTCTTTCTTGAATGCTCTTCTTGAATGTTCAATGCCCTCTTAAAAGTTTTTCCTCTTTCAAAAGTTTTCTCTTTAAAAGTTCTTTTAAAACATGTTTAAATCCTTTATTTATAGTCTCTAAAATTGATCCCAGGTGAAAATAGCCGTTGTAGTGCCTTGGAAATTGAGATATAGCCGTTGGAGCACTTTTTAGATTCAAAAAATCAATTCCGGAACTAGCCGTTGTGTACCTGAAACTGGGATTCGAGTCGGCTCGGATTCTCAAAACTATTAAATCTACACTCTGGTCGAGTCGGCTCTTCTCAGTCGAGTCGACTCGCCTGATTAATTTTTCAGAACTGAGATTTTGTACACTCTGGAAGAGTCGGCTCCGTTGCTCATGAGTCGGCTTAGTTGTCTGACTTTAGAAAATTGAACATTTGATACTCTAGACGAGTTGGCTCTATTTCCTTCGAGTCGGCTCGGATGTCTGCATGCCAGAAACATCTATGCTATGCTAAAGCAATGAGTCGGCTCTATCCTTTCGAGTCGGCTCAAGTGATTTAGGTCAAAAAGTGTCCAAACTTCTTCAAATAATTTTCAACAACTTTCAAACTTCTTCCAAATTTAGTCTAAGTAATTTAAACTTAAACAATACATAGAATTGTCCCATTTTTATAAGAATATTCAATTAAGTTATTTAGGGCTTTTCAATACATAAAACTTTATCAAAAATAAACTTGACATGTTACATTAATTTCAGAATCGTAGGAAGAGTGGTTGTTCATTTAAAGCATCATACAAAAACTTCTCAAATATTCAAAAGTGTTAGTATCAAATACATGCTCCAATATTTTGTTATCATCAAAATCATTCCTGGGATCGATACAATACAATCAAGGTACTATATATCAGATAAAAAAATTTGAGCATACCTTATGATGATTTTTTTGTCCAACAAGGACTATAATTTGAAAAAGAAAAATTAATTTTTGCTAGGTGTGGATGTTACTCAAGTCAATGCAGGAGAATATAGCTAATTCTTAAAATATGCTTGCATGATTACATTAAGGTTTTTCTCCTTCGTATCACTTCTTTTCTCATATATTTTCACCCTTAGCTATGTGCAAATAGCATGGTGATTAAATTAATCCAAGGTGCCAACTAGCTTGATTGGGACTTGTTTGGATGGATAAACTAAAAATTTTATTGGATTCATAAATTTGGCCAGTAAAATCAGTTAGATAATAGACTTATAGGTTTGGCTAGATCCATATCCATGACTATCAATTAAAGATTGGTTTGGGAATGAGTTGGTCTAAATCTTATAGGATAGTTATGAATAGTTATGGATATAGGCCTAACCCTGTACATAAGCATATTATCTAATTTATTTTACTGGTCCAATCTATAAATCCAATGGAATCGATTTATCCAACCAGGCTTGGTTCGTAATGTCATTAAGATTGGTATAATCAAAGGATTCAAATCTCTCATAACCCTTGATGGTTTTAATAAACTTCATCATATTTTCTTGTAAAAAGAAAAAGTAATTAATTCATTTTCGGTGCAAACACATCATATGTCCAGCATCATTAATATATGAATATAGCCCGAATGCCGCATATCAAAGGCATGCCGCATCAAGAGCCGAGCATCTGCATATTTGAATAGTATTACTTTATTTGGCAAAAATCTGAATTATCCTATTTCCCTATCTAATATTTCATGTAGAACAACATTACATGGTTGAAGTTCGAAATTTAAATTCAAACTTAAAATACACAAAAAAAAAAAAAAAAAAATTTGATAAGCATATTAGCAAATCTCATAATTGGAACTGACATTAATCAAGTTTGCTATCACGTTATGTCTCGTTATTTTTTTTTTTACATAAATCTAGAATAGAATAGTTGATAATACTATTCGTTCAGTATGCACATAAATTGATAATGACTAATTTTTATTTAAAAGTTGAGTGGGACACAAAAAATATAAAATAAAACCACTCCAATTACTTAAATAAATTTATCCAAACTTTCTGATGAGCATAAGTTATTATGCATGCATGGGTTCACCAAGTAATAAGAGTTAAACAAAAATAAATCGCTGGTCATGGTAATGATCTTTTGCAAGTTCTGCAAGATTTTTTATTTTTGAATTTTTTAAGTTACCCTTACATCAAAATTATATGATCACCTATTTAAAAAATTAAATTAAATTAAAAATAACTTATAGAGCAATTAAATGGATCTTTTAATTGGCCCTTGTTTCAAGTGTATTTATTTTAAATTTTGATGGACACAATTTTTAAGAGCCATCTGTCATCAATATGCTATGCCTTCATGAAGATGATGGAGCGACGACGACTTTATCAACCACCTTAAAAGACGTGGTACACCTACAGCTTGTATCCTATGTTTCGTACCATGAGGGTGGACAGTCGCAATGACGGCGGGATACGCTACTCCAATCAAATCAAAGAATGACATCACATAAGTTCAAATGGGGTGGCAATGTGTTGTATGTCCAATCCCATCCAACCAAATGAACTTTTACTATTTCTAAATTATTTATATATATATATATATATATTAAAAAAATTTTAATGTATATTTTATATGATTCAAAAATAACTAGTTTAAATAATACATAATTATATTTTTTTTATCGATCGGGAATTATATATATATTTTATATATTTAGAATATTTTTTTTTTTGATAATCCAAAAGGGGAAGGAGTTAGAACCCGGGCGTTGCCACTCCCTGACGGTCCCCCAATCCCAGCCAGGGAATGTTCGATGCACGGCGCATATTAATTTTTTCGCAGTTATTCTCCATCCGAAGATGAGTACGTCAACCTGACTATCACTGGCATCAGTCGAGTGAACGGAATTTATTATATATATCCCTAACCTTTTCACTACCGTCAACCGACAGGAACTTCAGAATTATTTTATTAAAATTTTTTTTTGATTTTATTTTTGGACTATTTTTTATTTTTATTTTATTCTTTGATTTTCTCGTCGAAATATGTCTAAATCAAAATTCGAATTCCTGTCGGTTGGTTGTGAGAAAAGTCTGTACCGCTCGTCAAAATAATTTTAGAGTATATTTAATAACCGAGATTATCAATACGGATGCGACCGTATTAGCAATAAAGAGCTACTGGAGTACAGTGAAATCCAGCTAAATGGACTCATTTTGACACATAGAACTCATGCTTTACTTTCTTGGATGTGACCACCTAATGCGGTCTAAATTCAACTGATGCATGGCATCTAGAGTGCTCGGGATTCAGCTATTCTTGCTACGTGCTTTTGGTCCTAAGGTTCACTTTTTATGTACGATAATGTATAGCATGTACATGACTTTAAGGGTTACAGCCTCAAGATTCTTCAATGCCACGGGTCATAGTAAGCTAGTAGCTATCTAGCTAGCTACGACCCTCAAACCAAGTACTCATCTTCAATTATTACTGGGTGGTAATGGAACATGGATTGGAGTAATTGTTCTGCAGTGATCCTTGATGATTGCTTTGTGTTAACAAAGATCAATTAAGGGAACTGCCTTGCATTTGTACTTTAGAAATAATTAATTGATCGTTGGTTAAATGCTTAGCTCTTATCACTACGGTGGTAGCTCGATTGGTTAAGACACGGTTCAATTTTTGTGAATAATTTACTGATCATGGATTCGAGAAATGATCTCGTGGATGACTCGATTAAATTCCAGATTAATTCTGGGAGGCGAGCGGCCGAAACTCCGGTGCCGTAGTGGAGTTAGACTGACATGCTCATCCAGTTTATCAGGAGGGCACGCGAAAAATTACGGTCCGAATCGAATAAAGATCTAACATGTTGAGGTTCGAGTAGGAAGCTACACCAGGAGATTCTTCTCCACTCCCCTCATCCTTTTTTTTCTCTCAAAAAAAAAAAAAAAAGCTTAGCTCTTGATGTTTGCTATGATAGATTGTTATAAAAGCACCGTAACTAGTGATGTGATTGCAATTTAATTTGGCAACTTTATTCTGTTATGATTGTAGATATTTTGCGATATTCGCATATAAGATGGCCATATCACCTGATATAATGCAATAATGGAAATATAAGATGGCCATATCACCTAATGTGAACAACACCTATTCTAGAGAAAAGAAAGAAAAAAAAAAAAAAACTCTAGGTCTAGGTTTTTTATGGTGCATATTATGCGTTCTAGAAAATTGTATGGCTCTTGATGAATATTATATCATTTGATTTTACTGTTTTTGGATGTTTCACAGCTATCAATCACTTCTATCAATCAAAGAACATGATGACCTTCTAGAGGTGTACAATTAGTCCTCTTTGGTGCTAAATACAATACAATTAGTTCTTATTATTTGCCGGTGAAAGTAAGTTTTAAAGTTATCGATTTCACTTAGGACCGGAGATGGACCGATCCAAAAATTCATTATCTGGAGCTCGACTGGACCAGCTCAATAAACTTCGGACCGGCCTGAAATTGATTCAGTCTTCGGACCAAATTTTAAACATATTGAACTAGTCCTAGGACTGTAAAATAGAGTCTATTTAATTTTTGGACCAAAGAGATGCCCGGATTCGATCCAAAAATTTTTAAGATATAGCATTTGGGCCGGTCCAATGAACTTTAGGCCGGCCCATTTCCGGTCCTAGTTTCACTACACGTAATGCAATCATCTGGACAGGTTGCATCATCAAGTGCGAATATTGCAAAATGGAGATCTAATAAATATGTAAATTCAAATTAGTGTTTTGATTGCCAACATATTTGATCCAAATAAAAAATTATAAAAATACTATTTAAGGAAAGGTCAGAGATGAGACAATTTTTCTGTTGATGTCCTATAATAAGTTGATCAAATTCCACACAAAACATTACTATAAGCACTTAATATTTCCTGATACCCTATAATATAATAATATTATTGATATAAAAAAGAAAGAATGCACACATGGTAGGGTTTATTCACTGACATGGTTTGAAATTTGGTCTACTATAAATGTGGAATGGCATTTATAATTGTTGATTTTAGAGAGAACTAGGAGGAGGTAGAATGGACTAGAACATGGAGAATATAATAATAGTGGACAAATAATGATCATATCCCTAAGGACAAAAAGCTTGTTTGATAGCTACAATAAGCTAACTAGGCTCGTGGCAACACAAAACAAGGAGGAGGAGGGAGAAGAAGAATGATGCTTTTACTAGGGACAATGGTCTCCAGTTAGAGCTTATTTTCTATGGGCAAGATCATGCCCATGGTAATACCAAAACCAAGTTCTCCACAGAAAAATATAAAAGAAGAAAATAGCTATCACCAACCCCACCACCAATGTTGCAACAATAACAAAAAATAGTATGAATCCTAGGATATCTCAAAATGTTTCTATGGGTTGGACTAAGTTTGGTCTCAAATTTTTGGCTTACTTTAAAGTTGGGATCAAGCTTGGCATTTGGATGAAGTGGTAGCTTAACTTAGCTTGTTTCAAAAGTTACACAATTAAAACATGCAGACATTTATGTCATAAACTATGGCAAATGACATATGCCTGTACATCTTTATTATATAACTTTTGAAACTAGCTAAGTTAGGCTACCACGCTTGTCCATCAACAGCAATGGCCTGTTGGATTTCTTTATGCTAATACCTGTGGGACCAAGTAAATTAAACAAACTTATGGATGCTTGCTTAAAAAGTCTTGGATTTATAGATATCCACTCTATTAATTGGAGATTTTAATTGCATCCTTAATTACTCTAATAAGCAGGATGGAAAGCCTTTCTAAGCTACCAGAGATATTAAAGAGTTTCGCAACTTTATCCATCATATGAAGCTTACTGATTTGAGATACAAGAGTTCTAATTACACTTGGTGCAATAATAGATATTATAATGCAAGAGTCTAGGAAAAATTAGATAGAGCTTTAGCTTCTGATAAGTGGTTGAGTGGGTACCCTGAGGCAAACATTACTCACCTTCCTTTTTTTGCTACGGACCACTACCCAATCCTGTTAGCTTTGGAAAATAAAACTGCTAATATTAATATCCCTTTTATATTTAAAAAGATCTGGCTTCATTGTATAGGGGTATCCGAGGTCAAGGATCAAGCTGTCATGTAAAAGAAAAACTATTCTCCTACCGTTAAACTTTTAATGTTATTAAATAATATTCGGTGGGCTTTAATGAAATGAAAATATAGGATAAACAATATATTTATTAAGGGGCAATCTCTGTATCACCGAATCTATGATCTATAAATATAGGAAGCAAGAATGGGAGGACTCTTAGAATCTTAGTTTAATCTTTTTATGGCCCTTCTCGGTGAATATAATAAAATTCTTCATTTGCTAGAGATGTTTTGGAGGCAAAAAATTCATGTCAATTGGTTGAAGCATAGAAATTCTAACACTAGATATTTTCATCAATCAACTATTTTAAGGAGGAGGAGGAATAGAATCCATGAGATTCTAGATGAGTAGAGGGAAATGCATGAAAATAATAATGACATTGCTTGCATTCTTCTTAATCATTTTCAACAAAGATGAACATATCTTGCCCAGGTGGAGGAGCTTGGAAATAATATATTCAACTAGCTATTACATCAGCCCAAAATAATTTCCTGATTCGACTAGTGACCGATGCTAAAATTGAGAAGGTAGTATAGACCATGGATTTTGATAAGGCTCCCGGCCCTGATGGATTTCCAGCTTTCTTCTTTCAAAATTTCTGGCACGGGATTAAGCATGAGGTGATCCATGTAGTTTATTATTTCTTCTTTATTGATACCATGACCCGGGCTTGGAATAAGACTTTTATAACTCTTATTCTTAAAAAAGAAAATCCAAATCAAGCTACCAACTTTCGTCCAATAAATTTGTGTCATACAACTTATAAGATAGTGACTAAAATTCTTGTTAATAGGCTCCAACCCATCCTTCCTCATCTCATTTCTAAGGAGCAGGCAGCCTTCATTCAAGGTAGAGATATTGGTCAAAATATCTTGCTAGCCCAGAAATTAATATATTTTATGGAAGAGCTTCTCTAACTAGAGGTTTGAGAATTTTGAAACTAGATATGAAAAAAGCCTATGACAGAGTGCATTGGTCATTTTCCTTCATCATTCTGACTCATTTTAGATTCCATTCGAGGTTTATTGCTTGGATAAGAGCTTGTATTCAGAATTTTAATCTAGCTCTACTTATCAATGGATCCCCATCTTAGTGTATTTGGGCTTCTAAAAAGGTCTCCATCAAGGTGTCTAGTATCACCCTACCTATTCATTCTATGCTCTATGGTTTTATCTAAAATGCTTCACTTTGTAGTGCAAAACAAACTATTGACAGCCTATCAATCTCTGAGAAATGGCCATATTATTTCTTATCTTATATTCACTGATGCTTGTTTATTGGTTGCTAGGGCTATTGTGGCTAATACAGCCTATTTAAAGACTATTGTTGATGCTTATTGTAATATCTTTAGGCAGGATGTGAACTTTATGAAATCTTAGATAATGATTAACCCTAAAACTCACTCCCAAATCAAAAGTCCGATTAGGAGTCTGCTTCAAATGAATGCTACATCAAGGATGTAGAATTATCTTGGGGTGCCAATATCTAGAAAAGCTCTCATTAGAAATGACTACAATTTCATTGAATCAAAGGTGAATATCAAAATCAAAAATTGAAAATGGAGAGCGTTATCCATGGTTGGAAAAATAACTTTACTTAAATTTGTGCTTGCCTCAATTCCATTGTATTGCTTCTCATGTATCCATGTTCTGGTAGAGGTGATTAACAAGATTGAGAAAGAACACAAAGCTTTTTTATGGAGCTACTCTTCAAACCGGATGGAATTTCATCTTGTGTCATGGGACAAGTTTGTATGCCATAGAACTCGGGAGACCTAAATATTATACCTTTTCATATTAAACAATAGGATTTTCTTGCCAAACTAGTGGCAGAATTGGTTCTCAATCCTAATTCTCTTTGAACCAAGGTTGTCATAGCCAAAAAGTAGTTTCAAGTTTCTTAGCATAATTATAATAATCCTCGGCACTCCTCAATTATTTGAAAAAAAATTGTCGGATGGGACAGTACTATTCAAAGTTATATTTCGTGGGTTGTTAGCAATGGTACCTCTATTAATATTGTAAATGATCTTTGGATTGCATCTTTGCCTATTTATCTTTGGCCTACTTTCATTAATCCTAAGGGCAATCTTAACAATCTCAAGATATGTGATTTCATTACTCAAAATAGGGAGTGAAATATACCTTTAATCTCTACTATTATGTCAATAGAGATGATGAAAAATATATCTATAATGCCTATAATTAAACATGTTGTACCTGACAAGTTGACGTGGGAGAAAAGCCTATCTAATAAATTTATCCTAAAAGACTTATATCCTTTGATTGGACCTTCTCACACAATGTTGGAGAATGCCATAGACTGGATATGGAAGCTTAATATGCCTCCAAGGGTCAAATTCTTTTGGTGGAAGGTGCGGTGGGGAAGGCTATCATACAAAAGCTTCTTATTACCAAAAAGTCTTATTGAGCAGAACAACACAAGCTATGATCTTTACCTAGCAAGCTTAGAGGATATGACTCATATTCTCGTTACTTGTTTCTTTGTCACCTCTTGTTTGTGCTAACTTTTGAAAGACTATCAAGATGTATGTCTACCCCAATCTATCTTGGATTTTTTGGATTTTCTATCTAATATTCATAGCAATATAATGACTAAGTCTCTCATTGCTATTACTGTCTGGTTATTATGGGATACCCATAATGAATGCCTTTTCAATCATAACAATACTTTGCCTAATCAGTTTCTTTGTAGGATTTATCAATATCTACTTTCTCAGCACTATCACAATTATAGTGCTCAAATTCAATATCCAAATAGGTATTGTGGTGTTCCTAAGTTGCTTAACTCAAGCAATCCTCTAAAACATCTTCCTACTTAATTACCACCCCTTTATAGAAAACTTAAAATCAATTATGATGCTGCTATGTTAGATAATAAGATTTCCATTACCTTTGTTGTTCAAAATACTGTATCTTATTATGGTGGCAGATAAACCTATTATTCTTTATTCTATTAAATATGTAGAACTCCTGGCAGCTTGGTGGGGTCTAGCTGAAGCTGTCTATACTCTAAGAGCTATATATATTATTCTCGAAGGAGATTCTACTCATACTATATCCTTGTTATCTTCTCTTCAAAGCAAGTACATTCAGCTACATCAACTACCCATTGACATTGAGATTTGTATATCTAAGTGTATTTCTTTTCGAGCACAGCATGTCTACAAGAGTGCTAACCAATTATTTGATTTTATTGTAAAATATGCTCATAAGGGGGAGTGTCAATGGTCAAACTAGTAGTTCATCCCCAAAGATATGTTTTCATTCTTCAAGCGGATAGGAAAAGGAAACAATTGTAAAATTATTATATACTCATAGTTTTCTTTGCAGATTTATGCAGGGGGAATGAATGATCTATCATTCATCTTGTTATGATTAATCGATACTAAAGATGTATGCTCACTGCTTTCTTTCAGTTATGTTGATGATGTGATTTCTATGTTATAAATCCTATGTAGTGGGTTCTATAATCTAAATTTTACTTGGTTGGCATTATGGGTTCAGCATCCTTCATTATTATCCAACTACTTGATCCTTTATAGATTCTCATATTCTAGATATCAGATTTGGGGGAGTTATCTATTTTGTTGCAAGTTTCACTATTATTTCTGCTATTTAGAAGTGCTAGTGATGTAATCATTTATGAAGTTTTGTTCCTATTCTCTTGTTGTATTCAATATTGACATGCATCTATATCATGCATTGGTGGAAACTGTTCTACATGCTTTGCTATTTAGATTTTGTTGTAGCTAGATTGCTTTACATGCTTTGTTCTACAGGCTTTGCTGCTGTATATGCTTTGATGTTTTACTTTTCTATTAATTTAGTTTCAGCAGTGGGTTTTGGTAAAGAATCTATCATATGCTAAATAGGTTATGGTATCCAGATTGGGGAAGTTATTATAACCATTTTGTTGTAAGCTAGATTATTTTTAGATGCATTGAAATGCCAAAGATGTGATATTTTTCAAAATGCTGCTTGAAAGTGCTATTGTTACTATTTTACTATCATATTTAAGGTTGGCAGACTGTTATTTTGTAATCCTTTGGGAAGTTTGTTGGAAGTTGTTTTACTTCCCTTTTCTTATTGACAGGTTGTAGCCACATTAGTATTTCTTGGGATGGTGGTTTATTTTGTAATATGGTATGGTCCAATGAAAGCTTGGCTTTTCAAGTTTAAAAAAAAAAAAAAACTATGGCAAATATATAGTAAATATATATATGGCTAAATATTGCTTGTTGCATAATTAGAGTTGTTGAGAAGTGCTTTTCCAATTAAGCTTTGTATATAATTTTTTTATTCATATTTATAAATATAAATGTAACTAAAGAATGGAAACAAGTGTTTCTTGATTTGAATCGTGAACATTTCCTAAAATGTGATCATAAATTTCTAGCATCTCATTTTGTAAGTTAAAATTTATCAAAAAATTGACATGATTCTAAATGGTTGGATGAAGCCCCACTCTAGGCTAACATAGGCTAGCTCGATTCCTATTTGATGTTGCCCATAATGCGATGAGCCAACTAATCCACCATGATATTTCAATGCTATTGGAAGCCCATTACTCACATACAAGGTGGTTTGCACTAGGTTTAGAGCTTGCCCATTTTTTAAATTATATTAACTTTTTTTTATTAATCGAATCGTTCAAGAAACAATCCTGGAATGAGTACAACCCAGAGAGTCAGACAACAAAATATCTCTAAAATGTACAGGCGTATCCTCAAGAAGAGACAAAGAGATCTTTCCAGAGTGATTCGCCATAAAAGAAGCCACCCAGTCAGCAGCCAAGTTGGCTTCACGATAGACATGTCTGACAATGATCCCTGTACAGCCCCGTAATAGAATAAGAATGTCTGGAAGCTGCGAGTGAGCAGAAGTAGAACGAAAGGCACCCTGGATCCAGGAAATGATTGTCAACGAGTCTCCCTCAATTATATTAACCTTTAAGGGCCACAGCTTATCATAATGGCAAGAAAAGGTTGGATTGACGAGTACAAGAAAACAGGCGGATCCTAGATTAGCTATTTTGCACAAAGAAAGCGAAATGCTAAGTTTATTCACAATCCATGGCATATAGCAACCCGGATTGCTACGATCATATCCGGATAACATCTCTTTATTATAATAATTTTAAATTTGATCTTGCTCTTATGGCGCTTGACCAAAATAAATTGTAATTTGTGGCAACCGAATGGACCCGATCTAATGATTTCGGGTCTAGCTCAATTCAAGAATGGCTCATGAGCTATGAGAAAGCTTATGGTCAACTTCTTTTTCCAACCTCAAAAGAGTTTTCCATTTGTCATCAATGTGATTTGGTATTTGTGTGCATCACACTAGCAAAGGATCAATGAACCTTGATATGTACATACAATGTAGGCTCATCTAGATGCAACGTATCTCCATCCTAAGGAATGGATATGTCGACTCATTTTAGAAATGATAATGGTGAGTGAATGTATTCACATTTAATCTAGATCTCATAAAAGTAGCCTATTCTCATAGAAGTAGTCTATTCACAAGTGGGCCTCATATAAGTAGAGATAAAGGCATAAGTCATGAGAGAAAGACAGTATTCTTATCCCCCCCCCCCCCCATCCCTTTTTGGTTTACCAAAAAAAAAAAAAAAAAAGGGACAGTAGTCTATTCTCACAAAAGAAGTCAGTAAAGATGAGGGCATATCTAATAAGGGAATTGTAGGCAATGTCCTTCTCATAAAAATAGAAACCAAAAGTCTAGTGTCATGGAAGGCATAAATTGTCTATCATGAAAAGCAAGCAATCAATTGTAATGTTCGGGGACCAAGGTTCTATTTCAAAACAAGCATCATCGGACATGAGTGTTCGAGAGCATGCTCATCTTTGGTTCGATAATAGCCTCGATTATCTATTCTATTACCGATTTGCTTTCCTAGTTTAACTCATGGAGCTAGCCTAGAGGGTGCATATTTCGTTCCATTATGCATGGGTTTAATCTTTGAGGATTTCCTTTGTTTTTATGTTGGATTCGGGTTGATCTTTCTTCTATACTCCTTGGCTAGGCCGGGGAGTTTGTTCATATTGTGATGTAAAGAAGTTTCCATGCATGAAATACTTCTATCATTCGAAGCGTATAAAATAGTTCATTTTTTTTTTTGACCTTTTTCTCTCTTAAAAGATATGTAGCTAAGGATTCGCATTTCAAAATGAACACCTTGAGGGTAAGGATCCTCCAACTTGTTGATAAGTGCCTAAGATTGAGAACATGAATCGAAGATCAAGGGGCTATGATAGCACTATTTGTTAAAAAAGCAAATGAGGTAAATTTTGTCCTTCCAACTCTTAGAGACATTTTTGTGTTCAGCTCCTCTTCTTCCTTCGTAGCCTATCCAATTGAATGGTCTAGCTGCGTGCCAACTCTATACCCTTGGGGTTCGAGATGCGTGCCAACTCTAATCATGATGGTTTGGGGCCATCGATCCTCATTTTCATGGCACAAATCTAACAATCACTAACTCAAGTTATGGTAAAACATATAGATCTAATTAGCAACATGTATGTTAGGAGAAACACCAAACCTAACCTTAATAGACTATGTACAATATGGATGGGTTAGATTGAGTTGATCTTGATTGTTAATTTAAGCCGCCATGACCGGCAAACATATCCATTCAAACCCGACCCAACCTGATATTGATTTGAACCATCAGAAACTTAAACATGACATCTCTCTTAAATTTTCGATCTAAACAATAGCAGAGTCAGATTGAATTGATCAAGAGGATTCAGACTGAGAATAAGTTGGACTGCATTAGGAAATGAGTATAGAAATATGGTTTAGATTCAGGATGAGAGCCATGGTTTTGGGTTCAGTTCAAATGCCAAATACAAAATTTTAGATTGGTTTGTTTTATCCATATACTGAAACCCAGATCTACTTTTAAATCTGGGAAAGGGCTTGTTGTTGTTCAAACATATACCTGGCCCAATTATACTGGTTATCCAACATAGGCCAGAACCATTTGGATATAATAATTATGACCAATATATTTACACAAGGATTCATGAGGGCATCCAATTGAAAGTTTGTTTCCTCCAACCATAGATCATTACAGGTCCAGGCATATAAGATTCCAAGCATTTTGAGATTGGTAAATTACATTAAAATCTTGGAGGATGCTTCTTCTGAGTGCTATTAATTTTCACCATCTACCATTCATCCTTTTGGACATTTTTGTACCTCCACACTTTTATCACCAGATAATGGCTGACTTCTATAAAACCGGGCAATGGAACTAATGTTTCATTTCTTGCTAGGTATAAACAAAATTCCTAGGCAAAGTTGAATATCTCATTGGGATGCAATCTTAGGTAGTGTTTGGATACCAAAAAAAAAAAAAAAAAAATTTCTGGAATAGAAATACCAATTCTTCGTAATAGCTATTCATCTTTGTTATTCCAGATTTTTGTTTGGTTGGAAATCTGGAATAACAACTTTATTGCAGCATAATTATTGTAGTGGGGTCCATCACTTAGAAACAAAATAATCTGGAATAAGTTATTTTGTGGATCATAGAATAGTTATTCTAAAATGCTAAATGTTGATCGAAATAGCTTATTTTAGATGGTCCATCTCGATTTGATAGCTGTTTGGAGGAATAACTTGGAATAAGGACTTATTCTGGATGGGAATACGGCATCCGAACGTAACCTTAGTCAATGAACTTGGAAATAATCTCGCCCCATTGTGTTGTGAATCAAGTAATACGCCCTGCAACCAACCATTTTCCATCATATGTAAATTTGGTAAAATTTGAAATTTTATAATTTCTAGAATATTCATATGAAATGGTTGACATGGATATAACCAATTAAAAACTTGCTTATCAAGTCACTCTAGGGTTTGTTTGATGAATTCAGTAATATCGAACCACCCATTCCTTATTCAACCTTTCAATGAATGGAATATCATCTAAATTCTATGAGTTAAGATCACAATCAACCTATACTGTGTATTGAAATAATCTGGCCTTTGCTTTTGCCTTCTTGTTTTAGAGCTATAGTCTTTTGACGGGGTCTGCTGATGAGAGAAGTACATGGAATTCCATATGTGCTATTTTTTATAGCCTAAATTATTGATGCTTATTTGTCCCCTATTCTCTTCTAAAATTTTCTTGAGAACCTAGAATGGCTTGTAGAAAAGGTTGGATTACTTTAGCAACCATAGTTTTAATTTCTTTCATCGAGGTCCCGTTGAGTTGTCCTTCATCAAGACCATTCATTTGGCCATCATGATCTGATTCAAAAATTACATCTTTATCCCACTACAAGAAAAAGATATTAATAACCACTAAATACCATCGTAATGATCGGTTTGTCATCGTTAATAGATCATTGGATAAATTCCTGTCACAACTACGACGGGATTCAATACATTCGCTGATGAGCATTATTAAAAAAAGCAATTTTAGCGATAGAAATCGATCGTCGCTGATAATATTTTTATTTTTTAAAAATATTTTAAAAAAATTATTAGTGACTAAAAAAATTATGTCAAAAAAAATTATCAATAATAATTGTTTAGCGATGACATATATCATCACCAATACCATTGCTAATAATATTTTCATTTTTAAAAAAAAAAATTTAAAAAAAATATTAGCAACCAAAAAATTGTGACGGTAAAAAATGACGTTGGTAATAATTATTTACAATGGCAAATGTCATCACTAATAATTTTTTAATTTTTTTAAATATAGTAATTAATTTTTAAAACTTAATTTTAATGATAATAATAAGCAATTAGAATTTTTAATAAATATTAAAAATAAAATAATAATTAACAATCATAATTATAATATGATAAAATTTTAATTATAGTTTATTAAAAAGTATAAAGTTTATAATTTCATAGATTTATACTGCTAAAAAAATAAATATATAATATCAAAATAAAAAATCATGTGAGATCTACGTCACCGTCATCGTCCTCCTCCTTCTCCTTCCACTGCTACATGTCCTCTCCAGCAATTGATGGATGAGAGCAAGATATCTCAGCATCCTATAAAAAGAAAATAAAATATTATTAATAATTTTTTAAGTATAAAAAATTAGAATAAGTAAAAAAAATATTAATAGACTTATTTATCGTAATTGTTGGATAACTAGGCTAGCTGTTCACGTAGATGCAGATTTCGGAAAAGCTCTATGACCATATCATGAATGGTTTCTTGGAGGTGCTGAGGTCGCTGAGCTAAAACATACTCATAATATTCTTGATGTGTTTATCACTTCATGTTTAGATCGTAGAGTCTGGAAAGAGAATGCCAAAGGGTAACGAGTTGTTGGAGGGTCGAAGCTGCGGCCGAATTTGAGGACTCGGCTCCTAGTCACCCTTTCGATGACCCTAGGTGACCCTAAGCCATCCCTCAAGATCAAGGGAAGAGAGGATGGGTCTTCATCGTGCTGCACTATGTCATACTATGCATAATCTATTGATAAATTTATAAATTGATTAGTCTAATTATACGTATTGGTATATATAAAAATTAATACTTAAAATTTTAAGTTTTTACCGCGATATGTTGAGATCTCTTATTTAAATAATCATAAGTTCTCCTAGACCGATGTGCGGTCTCTCATAACTACAGCTATGCCATGGATGACCTAACTACCATGTCTATAATAAATAAATAATAAAAATAATTTAATTAAAATATATAATATCAATTTAAATTGAAAAATAATTATGGGCACCGCCTAGGAGGAATGGAAAAAAAAAAAAAAAAAGTTGGCTACTTAGCAGAGGAAAGAAAAGGATCCTAAAAAATGCCGCTTAGGAGGAACCAAAAAAAAGGCGCGTGAATTTTTTCTAATGTGCACCTTTTATTTCTTGGGTGAAAAAGGGGTGGTTTAAATGGATGAAACAAAGTATCATTAGTCGGATGGATCAAAAAAGTATAATCACGATTATGATTGCCATAGGCTGAAAGTCAAATTAAATTATTTTAAATATTATGTTTAGTTTGCTTCAAATCTTCTATGGACATATTAATAAAAAAGACAATGACATTCTCAATCAGCTTCAAAAAGATAATGACATGCGGTTTCGTGTCTCTTTGGCTCGGCGCATTCCGATGTAGTGGTGGTAAGCTCCTCGAGTGTTCCGATGTTAGTGCTGGTCAGTTGCTCATGGCCGAAGGGGACATGGCGAGGCCTACTGCCGGTCCAGACTCCGACGGGAAGGAAGGTGATGATCGCTCTTGGGTAAATGTGGTGCAGGGCATTTCTCGTGCCTCGGTCTGGTCCTCTTATAAGCTTTCCAATGACGTCCTCGATGAGTTTCAGCAAACCTTCTCCAAGGTCTTGGTCTTGCCAGTTCCTGTCATCTTCGACTCACGACGGAAGTGGGATGGTGTTGCGGTGATTCTCCGAAGCTTGGGTCATCGTGTCCAAGCTGCCTGGGCTTCCAAGGAGATCAAGGTGAGGTTGCAGCTGGACTATGACCCTGAGGTCTTCCTGATCGGGAAAGACCATTTTGTTCTTTGGTTATCCTCGGAAGAGGACTGTGTGAAGGTTTTGGAGGGGGGTCCGTGGTTCGTTAGTGGTTAGCTAATGGCCATGGCCCCTTGGGAGTCTGATTTTCTCTCGGGATGTAATCCTATCAATAGGATCGTTGTTCGGGGTGGTTGCCGGACTTGCCACTGGAATAATGTGTGTCCTTGATGATAATGGCCGTGGCGGGGGAAGCAGGTAACCCTATTTCCATTGATAATTTTACTGATAAGATGAGGAAGACAAGCTATGCCAGGGTTTGGGTTGAATTGTATGCATCTAAACCTCTACTTCCATGTGTTAAGATCCAGGGGAAGAACTCAGTATTTTGGCAACAGTTCGTGTACGAAAACCTTCCCCTTGTTTGCTTCCGGTGTGGCAGGATGGGTCATCTGCTTGGGGATTGCCAGTTCGCGATAGATGCCCACTTAGAGAATCCTTGCCGTGCGGGTCTCGATCCGGAGAACTTTGTGGAAGAGGAAGGGAAGCAGGGTACTCAGAAGCTGGGACCGGTGGGTGAGGAGGACATGCAGAATGAGAGTGGTTCTCTCAGGTTTGGCCCATGGCTTGTTACATCCAGAATCTGGTAGCCACGGCCGGTGGGAACCCGGTGAAAAGGAAAAGTGAGTCGGTCAAGGGTGAGGATCCAACTTCCTCTTATGACCCCCCTCCTTCCTCCCCGTCTCGATCTTCCCCGACTGTTGTCACCTCTTCTCCTAGCTCGCCACCTGATTCTGATGGATGGCAGAAGCTATCTAAGTTGGCTCGTCACCGGTCTCCTGAAGCGGGCTCTTCGGATTGGTCTGATGGTGGTGGTGTGCTGAAGGGTGGGGATGGTTTATTTGCATTGCTGGCTGACTGCATGGAGCTTGCTCCTGTTGAATAGGGGCCTACGGACCAACAAATGCCGGACTATGGGGTGGTTTCATTGAAATGTTATCGAAGCCCACCAAAATCTTCCTCATCCTTTCTACCGGCATTCGCATATGTCCTATCTGACCAGGTATGTTCTAAATCATGTATGACGGAGTCCAAGGGGAGAAGGTTTCTGCTGTTGGTTCTCCTTCTCTAAATACCTTATCTGGTCATGTTTCTAGGTCTGTGGATGCCATGGGAAGATCTGGGATTATGAAATGGCGTTCTAAGAGGTTGGGGGGGAAGTCTTCGGACGGGCGGTCGTCTGTGACCGGGGTGCCGGGGTCAGGGGAGGTCACTCCTAGGCTGGCGGTGGGAGGTTCTGCGGTGGGGGAAGCTATCCATGCTTCCCCTGTTGATCCCGGGACTGGGGGATCCTATGAAGGATCAGGGATTGGAGCAGTGGGGAAGGATCTCTCAGTCACTTCTACTGTTCCTGCTGAAGTGGACTGGGGGATCCATGCTTCCCCTATTTAACTTTTTTTTTAAAAAAATTATTTTTTATTAAAATTTAAAATAAAAAAGATGGAGGAAAAATCGTAGATTGGACCTGCATTTTCTTGAAATCGTAGGTTCAACCTGCGATTTCAAGCCATTTTTTATTTTTATTTTTTTTAAAAAATCACCGATTCAACCCACGATTTCAACTTTTTTTTCTTTTTTTTTTTTTTATTTTTTGGGTGGCCGTACACCTAAATCCATAAATATATTTTTATTGGCATTAATTTGGGAAATAAAATTTTAAAAAATATTATTTTAAAAAAAAGCCCTGCTATATGAGCCATGCAATAGAAAGAATAGTTCCTATCAGCATCATTAAAGCAAGGCATCCATAATATATAGAACATATATGGTGTAAGACAAGCCACTTGGAAAATATGATGAAGAAGGAAACCAAAAGCACAACTCAGAACTTGTGATGCTTGAGATATGTGAAGAATGTAATAGAAAGAGTGATTAGTATCAGTATCATTTATTTTTCAAACATCCTCCAGGTTCTGAATATACTAATAGCAAGATATCCTTAACAAGAGAAGTAAATATATTCCAAGATAATATGCTTCAAAACCATCTTAAAAATTAGGAAGGCTGGGCAATCAGCTCGTAATATATCTACAAACCATGGAGTGAAAATAAGCTCGTTGAGATTAGTAATATCTCCTTGTAAAGTATAGTTTGCTAGAAAATCAGTTGCTTGGTTTACTTCTCGGAATGTATGAGAAACTACAAATATTATAATGGTCTTCCATTGCATAATATCCTCAAGCAAGTGGGAGTGAAATATTGAATGTTGACTAGATTTTGAAATCCAATTGATGACAGTAATGTTAGGCATGGAGCCTTATCCAGCAGCAGCCCAGCCCAGAAACCAAGTCCAAGGAAAAACCAAAAAAAAGAAAAAAGAAACAAAATAAAAATTTGGACCGGTCGGATTGGGCCAGGCCTGGCCTGACCCACGCGCACGACCCAAGCTCGCGCGGGCGGGCAAGAGCATGGGCATGGGCGGGTAGGCGTGCTGCCTGGGGCGCGGCCCAGGCCCTAGGGCGGCAGCGGCGTTCGTTGGGGCGTTTCCCCAGTATTCCCACTGGTTTCCCACACTGTTTTGCACGGTGTATGAGCAGTCCACGGGCTTTCTTGCGATCCTGACCGTCCGATGGCTCGATGGGATGGCTGAGATTGATCCGACCTGTTTGGACTTGATCTGGCACTATTTTTGGTATAATCTGGGCTCTTGATCTTCGATCTGATGGCTGGAGTTGGTTCTTGAATGTTTTGGTCTTCTACAACGACCAGGAGTCACGTTTTCTCCTGTGTTCGGGCTCTTTAAAGTAGAGAGCCGCCGTAGCCTGAGACACAAAGCCTGCATCGACACAGAATGCGACAGAAGTCCTGAAGACCTTTTCCAAGAGAGAAAAAGGCAGAGAAAGAGAGAGAGAAAGAGAGAAAATTGTAGGGAAGCAAGAGATCTTCCATCAAAAAATTATTTCCGGGTGAGAGATATTTTTTGGAGTGTTTTTTTTTGTTTTCTTCTTTTCTTTCTCCTGTTTGAGGGTTGGGGTGAGCATCCCGTAAAACTTCTTGTAAATCTTTTATATAGTGGAGATTTGTTCTTATGACGCCGTAGACGTAGGAGCAGGAGTCTCCGAACCACGTAATCCCTTATGTTATGCTTATGTTGTGATTTATTTTGCGAGGTTTTTCTTTCTTATCCTGTGAATTTCGTATTCCATTATGCAACAACTGGTATCAGAGCACCAGGTTTTAGTGGGAGCAATAGCAGGAGACGAAGAAAAAGTTAAGATCGATAGGTTTGATGGGAATGACTTCGACTTCTGGAAGATGCAGATAGAGGATTATTTGTATCAGAAAAAGCTTCATCAACCACTGTTAGATACAAAACCTGCCGATATGTGGCAAAATGATTGGGATTTGCTGGATCGCTAGGCTTTAGGAGTTATTCGGCTGACGTTGGCCAAGAATGTTGCATTCAACGTCCTGGAGGAGAAGACGACGACATGTTTGATGAAGGCTCTATGCGACATGTATGAGAAGCCTTCGGCCTCCAATAAAGTTTATCTTATGCGTCGTCTGTTCAATCTGAAGATGAGCAAAGGTGCATCTGTCACGGATCACATCAATGAGTTCAATTTAATTACCAGTCAGTTAAGTTTTGTCAACATCAGTTTTGAGGGTGAAGTCCGTGCTTTGATCCTCTTATCATCTTTGCCCGAGAGCTAGGATGCAACTGTGATAGCTGTTAGCAGTTCCTATGGATCAAATAAGTTAAAATTTGAAGAGATCCGAAACCTGATTCTTAGTGAAGATATCAGGAGAAAAGAAGCCAGTGGGAGCTTTGGATCTGCCTTGATGATTCAAGTAGACAGAGGGAGGACTGCACAGCATAGCAATAACAGCGGGAGATCCAAACCAAGCAAAGGAGCTAGTCAAGACCCAGGGGTGATGGCTGTTGGCACTGCGGAAAGAAGGGACACATCATGAAAAATTGCTGGGCGAGGAAGAACAAAGGACAGAAGAAAGAGTCAATCAATGTAGCAATTGAGAATACTGAAGAGGCTTTGTTTCTCAGTACAGACAGTTCGATGGAGTCATGGATCCTAGACTTCGGTGCTTCATTTCACTCTACCTCACAAATGGAATGCATGAGAAATTATATAGCTGGTAATTTTGGAAAGGTTTATCTAGCAGATGATGAGCCTTTGGACATCGTGGGGAGAGGTAATTTCATATTAAGTTACTGAATCAGTTGGTATGGAAGCTGAAGAGTGTCAGACATGTCCTTGATTTAAAGAGGAACTTGATCTCAATCGGGCAACTGGACTCGGAGGGCTATGTCATAACTTTTGTTGATGGCACCTAGAAGATCGCCAAGGGTGCTATGTTGATAGCACGTGGAAGCAAATTGGGCACCCTCTACATGACTGGTAACATGAAAGACGTAGTGGCTTTGGCACAAGCAGACTCGGAGTTGTGGCATTACCGTCTGGGTCACATAGGGCAAAAAGGAATGCAAGTATTACAGAAGAAGGGCAAGCTAGCTGGTCTGAAGATGACGGAAATTGGTTTCTGCGAGTACATATTCTTGGAAAGCAAAAGAGAGTCAGCTTCATTAAGATATGCAAAGCACCAAGATCGAAAAAGTTGGAGCTAGTTCACACCGACGTATGGGGTCCCTCTCCGGTGGCATCCCTTGGAGGCTCAAAGTATTATGTGACATTTATCGACGATTCTACTAGGAAGGTATGGGTTTATTTTCTGCAAAATAAATCTAATGTGTTTGACACTTTCAGGAAGTGAAAAAGCTTAGTAAAAAATGAGTCTGGACAGAAAATCAAGTGCCTAAGTTCATATAATGGAGGCGAGTACAGTAGTACTGAGTTCAAGGGGTTCTACGTAGCTAATGGGATCAAGATGGAGAAGATTATCTTGAGTACGCCACAATAAAATGGGATAGCTGAGCGCATGAACTGTACCCTGAACGAGAAAGCGAGGAGCATGAGGCTCAATGTTGGATTGCCCAAGTTATTTTGGGCTGAGGCAGTTAGTACTGCTGCCTACTTGATTAATAGAGATCCCTCCGTCCCTCTTGATTGTAAGATCCCTGAAGAAGAGTGGACAGGTAAATCAACAAACTTATCTCACTTGAAGGTCTTCAGTTGTGTCTCCTATGTCCACATCAATGCTGAGAAGAGAGACAAGCTAGATGAAAAGTCGAAGAAGTGCTTCTTCATTGGTTATGGCACTGATGATTTTGGTTATAAGCTATGGAGTGAGAAGGACAGGAAAATCATTAGGTGCAAGGACGTGGTGTTCAATGAGAGAAGCCTATACAAGGACCAAGGTGTTCCAGATAGAGCAGAAGAGACAGATAAGGAAAAAGAGCAGGTAGAGTTGGAGGAGATCACTGAGGAGGACATTGTCGAGGGAGCAAGAGTTCCTGAGCCTGAGCTTGTGACACCTCAATTGAGAAGATCTGCAAGGATCTCGAAACCATATGTAAGGTACTCACCCTCGTTACATTACCTGCTGTTGATAGATGGAGGGGAGCTAGAGTGCTTTGATGAAGTCATGGAAAGCAAAGATTTGGTCAAGTGGGAGCTGGCGATGAAGGATGAGATGCAATCCTTGATAAAAATAAGACGTGGAAGCTCAGCACACTACCGGATAGAAAGAATGCATTGCATAATAAATGGGTCTACAAGGTCAAAGAGAAACTCGATGGCAATAAAAGGTACAAGACGAGGCTGGTTGTGAAAGGATTCCAACAGAAAGAGGGTATATATTATACCTAGATTTTTTCTCCTGTTGTCAAGCTCTCTACGATTCGAGTTGTTTTGAGCATTGTAGCTGCGGAGGACTTACACTTAGAGCAACTAGATATTACTACTGCCTTTCTGCATGGTGAGATAGATGAAGACATTTACATGAAGCAGCCTGTTGGCTTCAAGGTCCCTGATAAAGAAGATCAATTATGCAAGCTAAGGAAAAGCTTGTATGGTTTAAAACAAGTCCCTAGGTTATGATACAAGAAGTTTGATGGATTCATGATCAACAATGATTTTGCTAGATACCAGGAGGATCATTACTATTATTTTAAGATACTCGAAGATAGTTTTATGATATTACTTTTGTCTGTTGATGATATGTTGATTGCTGGGCCAGACATGCAAGAGATTGAAAGATGGAAGTGAGAGCTGTCTAGAGAATTTGCAATGAAGAACATGGACGCAGCAAAGCAAATACTTGGGTTGAGGATCGAAAGAGATAGAGCGGCGGGCACACTGAAGTTGATTCAGAGTAGCTATATTGAAAAGGTGTTGGACAGATTCAACATGTCAGATGCAAAGTCAGTGAAGATACCTTTGACCGCACATTTCAAGCTTTCGAAAGAACAATCACCCAAGGTTGATGATGAGCTGAAGACATGGCCAGGGTTCCGTATGCTTCAGCCGTTGGCAGCTTGATGTACGCGATGGTTTGCACGATGCCGGACATTGCACATGTAGTGGGAGCTGTGAGTAGGTATATGGCAAATCTGGGCAAGCAACACTGGGAAGCTGTCAAATAGATCCTACGATATCTTAAAGGTACCAAGGATGTCGGCCTATGCTACAGGAGGGGCAGTTTGACTTTACAGAGATATATGGATGCAGACCTGGGTGGTGATGCCGACACGAGGAGGAGCATGACTGGGTATGTATATACCATTAGCAAGACAGCGGTGAGCATGATCTCATAATTACAGAAGATCGTGGCTCTTTCCACTACCGAGGCAGAGTATGTGGCAATCATCGAAGCTAGCAAGGAGATGATATGGCTGCAAAATTTGCTGAAGGAGCTTGGTAGAGAGCAGAGCTGCAGTGTAATGTTCTATGACAGTCAGAGTGCTATTCATCTTGATAAATTCATTTCATCAAGGTGTTGCTTGAAGATGGATGTCCGTCACTGAAGAAGATTCATAGCTCAAAGAATTTAGCTGATATGTTGACAAAGGTGGTCACTGTAAAGAAATTAGGGCTGTGTATGACCTCAATTGGCCTCCGGAGCTAGTTGATTGGAGGCGCCGCACAAGATACTAACTTTTATTTTTGGATGTTTTGTTTTGTTTTTCAAGTAGATGCTGATATGGTGTCTAAGTCTTCAAGTGGGAGAGTTGTTAGGCGTGGAGTCTTATCCAGCAGCAGCCCAGCCCAAAAATCAAGCCCAAGGAAAAACCAAAAAAAAAAGAAATAAATAAAAAAAAGGATCGGCCGGATTGGGCCAAGCCCCACCCGACCCACACACACGGCCCAAGCACGCGCGGGTGGGCAAGGGTAGGCGCGCATGGGCGGGCAAGCGCGCGGGGCGCTGCCCAGGCCCACGCGCAGTGGTGCAGGCTCGACCCAGGTGGCAGTGGCATTTGCTGGGGCATTTCCCTAGCATTTCCCACTGGTTTCCCACACCGTTTCGTGCGATGAATGAGCGGTCCATGGGCTTTCTTGCGATCCTGACAATCCGATGCTCGATCGGATGGCTGAGATTGATCCGACCTATTTGGACTTGATTTGGCACTATTTTTGGCACAATTTGGGCTCTTGATCTTCGATCAGATGGTTGGAGTTGGTTCCTGGATGCTTTGATCTTCTACAGCGACTAGGAGTCGCATTTTCTCCTATTTTCGGGCTCTTTAATGCAGAGAGCTGCCGTAGCCTGAGACACAAAGCCTGCATCGACATAGAGCGTGACAGAAGCCCTAAAGACCTTTTCCAAGAGAGAAAAAGGTAGAGAAAGAGAGAAAATTATAGGGAGGTAAGAGATCTTTCACCAAAAAATTATTTCCAAGTGAGAGATATTTTTTGGAGTGTTTTTTTGTTTTCTTCTTTTCTTTCTCCTGTTTGAGGGCTGGGGTGAGCATCCCGTAAAACTTCCTATAAATCTTTTCTATAGTGGAGATTTGTTCTTGTGTGGCCGTGGACATAGGAGCTGGAGTCTCCGAATCACGTAATCCTTTGTGTTGTGCTTGTGCTGTGATTTATTTTGCCAGGTTTTTTTTTTTTCCTGTGAATTTCATATTCCACTGAAATTCATTCCGCAACAACTAAAGGATCACCTTCCAGCCAAATGCTTTAGGCATGGAGGTCATTCAAAGCAATGCAAACACCAAGCCAAGTAGCCACTAATTTCGCATGGGAAACTGAATGGGGTGGTAAACATTTATTACTAGCTCTTATCATTTTATCACCGTAGTCTCTAAGGATGTATCCTACTGTTACCTTGTCCAATGTTACAGCTGCATCAAAGTTGAGCTTCAACTAGGGCTGGAAATGGGCCGGCCTAAAGTCCATTGTCTGGAACTGGGCTGGACCAACTCAATAAACTTCGGGCCGGCCTGAAATTGGTTCAGGCTTCGGACCAAATCTTAAGCATATCAGACTAGTCTTCGGGCTGTAAAATAGAGTCCATTTAATTTTTGGGTCAAAGGGATGCCCTGATTATGTCCAAAAATTTTTAAAATATAGTCTTTGGACCGGTCCATTTCCAGTCCTAGCTTCAACCCTCCTATGGGAGGGGGTAGCCAAGACTCGAAGACATCTTAAGAATGATTAGGGGGTAATACACCATCCCAATGCCTTAAATGGGTATCAAAGGACTATTGCAGTTTAATATTAGCGACAGTATAAAACAAAGCCTGAACCCTCAAGAGGATTTAGATAGGGGATAAAGATATTTGTTGAAAGAGATAATTGTTGATGAGGCGGTAGCCCAATTGGTAGAGGCTTTGCCTCACTACTAGCTAGTTATGGGTTTGAGGCATGATTCTATTTAGGAATTTATCCCCTCCATCTTTTTTACTTGAAAGAGAGATACGGGCATTCCATAAAAACTATGGGGTAGCTATACGAGGATTTATCCCCTCCATCCTTTTTTCTTACCAAAAAAAAAAAGACAGAGAAACGATCATTACGGGCATTCCATAAAAACTAGGGGAAAAACTGTGGGGTAGCTATATGAGGATTTATCCCCTCAATCATCTTTTCTTGCCCCCAAAAAAAAGAGAGAGACAATCATTACGGGCACTCCATAAAACCTAAAGAATATAGACGGTAAAGTTTTTTAGCAATTCATCAGTTGTCACCTGCTCCATGAAAATGGAATAAAGCTTGCAAAGAGTTGGGATAGAATCCTATGCCATTCTTACTAGTGAATAGTTTCCAACAAGCAACAACAAAGGGATAAGAAATAATAACATGGTTATGGTCCTTTAATGATTATAGATCATGTTATACCCAATCAGCCCTTCTCTGAACCAGATCAAAGGTCCGACCGATCCACTCCATCAGAGATCCAACCGATCCACTCCATCAGAGATACGATCGACCCACTTGAGGTCCGACTGACCCACTTCAGCCAGACCCATACTAATCATAAGACTCCATAAGCCCCTCCCAGCTGGTACCAGAATTTTGTTACAACAGACCCCACGACGTGGTCACGTTCTGGTGCCACCTGGCCACCACCTCGATTCTCCTAGGGACAGATTGGACATTTCCAGCCTAGCCCTTAATAGAATCTGGCAATGTTCTGCGCCTATATAAGGTAAAGGGAGAACTTCGAATGGTAAGGGCACTTCTCATTCTCCATAAGTTATCTCCTTTTAAATTCCTCCATTCTGTTACTTTAAGGCCCCCCGCTAACTTAGCCATCAGAGTGTCCCCTGCCGGAATACCACCAACCCGTGGAACTTCTTTGCAAGAACTGGGAGAGGAGCACTCCAGCCAAGCCAAGAGAACCCAGTCCGGGAGATTTGACGGCAACAGATTGGCGCTAGAGGGAGGACCTGAACCTTCATTCTTGTTTCTCTTCTCTAAAAGGAGGAATCCACTGCTAAGTGAAGCAATGGTGAAAGGAAGATCCTAGAATACCTCCGTCAGGAGAGGCTACTCACCATCAAAATCAGAAGATCCTCCTAGGGAGAACGACACCGCCCAACCTACCATCACCTTGGGACAATATCAGTTCCAAACTCTTCTGAACCGCATTGACACCTTTGCTGCTGCGGCTCAGAATCTCCAAGACGCAGCCAACAACAGGCAACAACCCCTTGTGGTGTTCCAAACTAATCATCTGCCTGCTACCGAGGGAAGCTGACGGCAGGGAGCACCTCAACTCCGCTCCCACCTGGCACTGGAGCTTCGAAGGTCTCAGGGGGTTCGCGTTGATGGAAAGAGAGTGAGGTCCGCCTCACTCTTCTTTGCAGATTCGATTCCTGATGGTGATCAGTGCCGCAGCGATGATCCAAGAGACTACACTAGCAAGCTCCAATGCATGGAGGAATAGATCACTGAGCTGGTCGATCGGCAAAATACCGATGGGGTGCAGGTGAACAACTCTCGCCCGCCTTTTTCTGCCAGAATTATGAGGGAAGCTATCCCCCGCCACTTCAAAATCCCTCAGGTGGGTGCCTACGATGGCACCACCGATCCACTGGATCATCTGGGCACTTACAAAGCCCACATGATGGTACAGGATGCCTCCGATGCCCTCCACTTCATTGCTTTCCCTGCGACCCTTAAGAAGGCAGCTCGGATGTGGTTCTCCGCCATCCGACCAGGTACGATTCACTCCTTCCCCCAGATGGAAAATTTTTTTGTCCCATTTCAGAACTTGTAGCCGAGAGCCGAGGAACATGGACTGCCTCTTCCTCGTGCAGTAAAAGAAAGGAGAAACCCTCCGGGACTACGTGGCCTGATTCAATTCAGCGACCATGGAGGTCCCGGACCTCAATGAAAACGTAGCTATGTCGGCCTTCAAGAAAGGGTTGCGATCATCCAGGCTCACCTTCTCCCTGGACAAAAATTTTTCGACAAGCTACTTCGAACTGCTGGCCCGGGCACAGAAATATGCCCTGGCAGAAAAACAAGCGGTAAGCCGATACCAGGCTGAAGGGAGGTCGGCCTCCAAGGAGAGGAGCAACAAGGCTCCCGAAGTCTGACCTCCCAGCGATGTTATCAACTCGGCTCAATGCTGCAGCCCTAAGCCGAAGGACTTCTTCAGGAAGTTTGAGACTTACGCGCCTTTCTCCCTCCCAAGGGAGAAGATTCTCTTGGAGATAGAGAACGAGACCTTCTTGCAAAGGCCTCGCCGATGAGGGGCCCCTCCACATCAAGGAACAGGGACAAGTATTGCCGCTTCCATCGTGACCATAGGCACAGCACTGAAGACTGCCTCCAACTGAAAGATGCGATCGAAGATATGATCAGGCGGGGGTACTTGCACAAGTACGTCCGATCCCAAAGGAATCGGGCTAAAGCCTCTATGGCCAGGAACCCCTCGGAGGAAATAGAGCTGCTCAACCAGCGCCCCACCGATGAAAATGTGGGTATGCTCCACCATCGGTCCGATTGGAAGAATGTAGACAACCTTCACAAATATTATCAATGAAGGCAACAATTCATTCCACTCTGAAAGACCGACTCCGGTCGGTAGAGGCTCTAGAATAGCCCACTCCGAAAGTTCGATTCCGATCGGTAGAGGCTCCAGGGCAGCCCACTCCGAAAGTCTAACTCTGGTCGGCAGAGGCTCTAGGGCAGCCCACTCCGAAAGTTCGACTCCGGTCGACAGAGGCTCTAGGGCAGCCCACTCCGAAAGTCCGACTCCGGTCGGTAGAAACTCTAGGGTAGCCCACTTCGAAAGTCTGACTCCGATCGGCAGAGGCTCTAAGGCAGCCCATTCTGAAAGTCCGACTCCAGTCGGTAGAGGCTCTAAGGCAGTCCACTCTGAAAGTCCAACTCCAGTCGGTAGAGGCTCTAGGGCAACCCAAAGAGGTCCGAATGACCCGCTTCAGCAGAGGTCCGAACGACCCGCTTCAGTAGAGGTTCGAACGACCCGCTTCAGTCAGCAGAGGTCCGAACGACCCGTTTCAGTAGAGGTCCGACCGACCCGCTTCATTCAGTAGAGGTTCAAATGATCCACTTTATTTAGCAGAGGTCCGAACGACCCGCTTCATTCAGCAGAGGTCCGATCAATCCACTTCAGCAGGGATTCGAACGACCCGCTTCAGCAGGGGTCCGAACGACCTGCTTCAGCAGGGGTCCGAACGACCCGCTTCAGCAGGGGTCCGACCGACCCGCTCCACCAGGGGTCTGGCCGACCCGCATCAGAGGTCTGACCGACCAGCTCCATCAGAGGTCTGACCGACCCTCTCTATTAGAGGTATGACCGACCCACTCCATCAGAGGTTCGATCGATTCGCTCAATCAGAGGTCCGAACGACATGCTTCGACAGAGGTCCGAACGGCACGCTTCGGTAGAGGTCCGAACGGCACGCTTCGGTAGAGGTCCGGCCAACCCACCCGCTTCAGTAGAGGTCCGGCCGATCCACTTCATTAGAGGTCCGGCCGACCCACTTCATCAGAGGTCCGATCGATCCACTTCAGCAGAGGTCCGATTGATCCGTTTCGGTAGAGGTCCAATCGATCCGTTTCGGCAGAGGTCCGAACGACCAGCTTCAGTAGAGGTCCGAACGACCCGCTTCAGCAGAGGTCCGAACGACCCGCTTTAGCAGAGGTCCGGTCGATCCACTCCACCAGGGGTCCGACCAACCAACTCCATCAGAGTTCCGATCGATCTGCTCTATAAGAGGTCCGACCAACCCGCTTCAGCAGAGGTCCGAACGACCTGCTTCAACAGAGGTCCGAACGACCCGCTTCAACAAAGGTCCAAACGACATGCTTTAACAGAGGTCCGAATGATCCACTTCGGCAGAGGTCCGACCAACCCACTTCATCAAAGATTCGATCGACCCACTTCATCAGAGGTCCGATCGACCCACTTCGGCAGAGGTCCGATCAACCCGCTTCATCAGAGGTCTGAACGACCCGCTTCAGTAGAGGTCCGAACAACCCACTTTAGCAGAGGTCCGAACGACCCGCTTCAGCACAGGTCCGATCGACTCGCTTTAGCAGAGGTCCGACCGATCCACTCAACCAGGGATCTGACCGACCCGCTTCAGCATAGGTCCGAATGACCCGCTTCAGCAGAGGTCCGAATGATCCTCTTCGGTAGAGGTCCGGCTGACTCACTTCATTAGAGGTCTGATCGACCTACTTAATCAGAGGTCTGATGACCCACTTCGGTAGAGGTCCGATCGACCCGCTTCATCAAAGATCCGAATGACCTACTTCAGTAGAGGCCCGAACGACCCGCTTCAGCACAGGTCCGATTGACCCGCTTTAGTAGAGGTCCAACCGACCCACTCCACCAGGGGTCCGACCGACCCGTTTTAGTAGAGGTCCAAACAACCCACTTCAGCAGAGGTCCGAACGACCCGCTTCATCAGAGGTCCGATCGACCCACTTTGGCAGATGTCTGATCGACCTGCTTCAGCAGAGGTCCGAACGACCTGCTTCAGCAGAGTTCTGATTGACCCACTTCAGCAGAGGTCTGAATGACTTGCTCCAGTAGAAGTCCGAGCGACCAGACGCAGTATGGCTGATTAGATCCGCGATCATCCCAAGGACAGATGCATTTGCGAAGAAATGATGCTCTCGTTCTTTGAGGCCGTAGGTCCCTTCGAAGACCAAGAGCAAAGGGGGCAACTGTATACCCAATCAGCCCTTCTTTGAACCGGACCAAAGGTCCGACCGACCCACTTCATCTGAGGTCCGACCGACCCACTTGAGGTCCGACTGACCCACTTCAGCTAGACCCATACTAATCAGAAGGCTCCAGAAGCCTCTCCCAGCTGGTACCAGAATCCTGTTATAACAGATCCCACGACGTAGTCACGTTTTGGTGCCACCTGGCCACCACCTCGATTTTTCTAGAGGCAGATCGGACATTTCCAGCCAGCCCCTAACAGAATCTGGTAGTGTTCCATGTCTATATAAGGTAAAGGGGGAACTTCGAATGATAAGGGTATTTTTTCTTCTTCACCAGCTATCTCCTTTTGGATTCCTCCATTATGTTGCTCTAAGGCTTCCCGCTAACTTAGCCATCGGAGTATCCCCGTCGGAACACCACTGGCCTGTGAGATTTGTTTGTAGGAACCGAGAGAGGGGTGCTCTAGCTAAGCCAAGAGAACCCAGTTCAGAAGATTTGACGGCAACCAATCATATTGAAGATTGGACGAAAAAATTATTCCTCTATTTGCCAGAGAGCTCTTGGTAGAGAACTATCTCTACAAAAGCTTCCACCAAAATAGTTTTAATTTAGGAGGGACTTGCAACTGCCAAATCCTAGCTGAAGTTAACAATAGCATCAAATTGTTGAGGTAAAAAAAAAAAAATGAGAGGATAAAAATCTCACGGGGATTGAAGGGAGGAATTTCCGGTAAAATAAGTCAGATGATTAGATGAAGGGCCTTGCACTATTGGGATACTCAAAATTATATTAATTATTTTAATATTAAAAAATAACTCTGCAAAAAGCTAGTGTTCTCGGTGTGATGTGGAGTGATGAACGCAGACACAACCCCTTGAACTATATGCAGGATTTTTATATTAACAAAAATAAGTTAAACAATAATAAAAATATTTGACGGAAGAAATATATTTAATTAATAAATATGTATTCAATATGATAAAATATAACCGAATCATTTTTATTATCATTATATACCGAATATTTTTTTAGTGAAATAGAGACACGTTCAAAGGGAGTAGCTTAGTTTTTACCCTCCTCGGATCCTTTCTCCCATGAGATAAATAAAAAAAAAAATAAAAAAATTTATATTTGACGAGCATCAATCAATACATCCTGGGCTTGACAGAGTCATCATATAAGAAAGGATCCATGATGATTCAAAAAACCTAATTCAGAATGGTTTTTTTTTATGACATATCATATTGTGTTGTTTGATCTGATTAGCTCTGTTCCTATATAATTTAAGAGTATTTTATTTTTTGACTATCTAAATTAATTCATTCCCGTTACGGGTATACTGTCTTAAAAAATAAAAGAAAATCATAATCTGTAGATCAAACGGCTGCGATTCGTCTGACCCACCATAAGAAATTTTGTTCCCCTTAGCACAGATATTTTTCCGGGCTCCCCAACCTCTCCCACTTCGTTTTCGGTTTTATCGTCGCCTTCAATCGGCGTTCTAGGGTTTCTCCTTCCCGCTCCTGGGTTTCGATTCCTCTCGGGATCCTTTTGTCCCCATTGTAGGGTTAGGATTCTTCTCCTTCTCCTTGGTCTTCCGCCGAAGCTTCTTCTGTGGCATGGTGATTCGCCCGCCCGAGCTGTAAATGGCGGTCGCGGGCTTCGGGACGGTCTCCAAGACCCCCTTCTCTTTCCGCGCTCCCCTATTCCTCTCTTTACGCCGGGACCCCCGCCGGAGCTTGGCCACCGCCCTCGACACGGTGGCCGAGCCTGACTGTCTCGCCAATGACGAACATCCTCCCCTCGCCTCCGCTCTGCCTTCTTCCCCACCTCCTCCTAATCAAAGAGGTGGCTACCCTTTTACCCTTTCCGAAGATGATTCATTTACTTTTACCAACACTTTCACTTCCTAATTGTCTGAAGAGTTTATGGGAAGGTTGCGAGGGCGTGAAAGGGCCGGAGTGGAAGAAAATGAGTTCCAAGGAGCTCGGAATTAAGATTTCGATGATAGCAAAGCCGACCAGATCGGTTCTGAATGAACTTAGAAAGAAAGGTAGGTTCTTTCCTGCAAATTTGGCTGTATTTTCGTTACCAAGTTGCCACCTTTCTGTATAGTTCTAGATACTAGGTTTGTGATTGTGCAGGGTATGAGGTATACCTGGTGGGAGGTTGTGTGAGGGATCTCATTATGAAGAGAACTCCAAAGGATTTTGACATTGTAACATCAGCGGAGCTTAAAGAGGTTTTTCTGATGTTCTTCTTGAATTTGGTTGCCTTAAAAGATTGTTTTTCGAACATAGTTTTGTCTCCTTTTTTGGTTGATGAATCACAGTTTTGTTTCTTGATTGATCGTTTCATTAATTATGAAACATGAACATAGATTATTATGATCATCTATTTTTAACTAGGATATTACACTGTATTGTGATTAGGTTGATGATTCTGTTTATTGGATTGTTGATATTCCAACTGTAATTCCATTTTTTTTATTTTATCAGGCACATAAAACTTTGTCTGTGCCAAGTAAAATTCACTTGCAGGCTTAAGCAATTACTCCATTTTCTGACCGACCAACTCACTAAATCTGATCAGAAACATTCACTTTATCATTTACAGAATGTATTTAGACCATTTGAAGTTTATCAATTGATAAAATATGTTGTTTAACCCAGGACAGCTCCGAGCTTTCAACTATTCTATCCAGGCTGTTGATTTAGGGGATCAACTTGCCAAATCTTCATTCCAGTTTGTTTCGAAAATTGTTGTTTGTCCAAGGTGGGGTCCACTTGCCAAAGCCAACATAGATTCTGAAAACTTATTGGACGTCCTAATTTTGTTGTTATGAGCTCTAAGATTGGTTTCATGTAGAATTAGAGTCCAAGTACAAGTTAGATTAATCTTGAGTTGATTTTGTGTTTAAAAGTTGTAGGATTAGATTAATCAGATCAAGAAACTACTAATTTCTCTTCATAATAGTTTAAGTTACTTGGGCAATCTATGCAGGGTATATATAAGTCTAGTCATTTTGAGAGTAGAGCATTATCAAATTTATCCATCGCCTTGCTTGGTCATAGATCTCGCATGATGTTTCAATTTCATGTCACATGTCTTTATCTAATTGATCATGTCTTTATCTAATTGATCATGTTTTCCAAGCTTCCATCTAAGTCTCTAGTCATAATTAGTTAAAATGGTAGACATCTTGTGCTTATGATTGTTGATCTTAGAGTTTCTTGACCTCTTGATCCCACTTTGAGCATTGATAATTGGATCTTGAGTTGGGTTTACACGATTCTTTAGCACGGCATCATGCACACTATTCAACTTAAACGTGATCATTTTTGGTTTAACCATTACATTGAGGATGTTTCATTGTAATCTAGATTGTACACGTACTAGTATCTCTATCCCAACACTTGATGCAGCTGAATTCCCTTTTTGACTATTCTTTATTGCTCACCTGGCAGCTTTTAGCATTATTTTTCATTGGTAGTTTGTCATGTCATTAGTTTTCTAGCACATATTTTGTTGCATCTTTTGGAATCTTTTTCTATGCAAGTCATTTGTCCTATAGTGTAGTAGGGAGTTTCCATGTCAGATTAAGTCTCAGCATTTCACTAACATGGCAACTTCATGCGCACTGTTCAACTTAAACATGATCATTTTTGGTCTAACCATTACATTGAGGATGTTTCATTGTAATCTGGATTGTACACATGCTAGTATCTCTATCCCCAACATTTGATGTAGCTAAATTTTTTTTTTGACTTTTTGTATTGCTCACCTGGCAACTTTTAGCATTATTTTTCATTGGTAGTTTGTTATGTCATTAGTTTTGTAGCACATCTTTTGTTGCATCTTTTGGAATCTTTTTCAATGCAAGTCATTTGACCTATAATGTAGTAGGGAGTCTCCATGTTAGATTAAGTCTCAGGATTTCACTAACATGGCAACTTAGATAGCATTACAAGTCTATGTTAACAAATTTAAAGAAGCACTATCATAATTTGATGTTACAGTCAAGGTTAGATGAGCTCTGGCCACAAACAAAAGATAGGGTATGGGATAAGTCAAATTCCCCCGTCCTTTATCCTCTCTAGGCATCAACACCCATTTTACTGCTCCCATTCCGTACTCTCTCTATATTTGTGTCTGTTTGTGTGTTCTATGTTGGTGTTCTCCCTCCCACCCTATCCTTCCTCTGTCTGTCTTTGTGTATCTTTGTCTATATCTCTTCCTCTCACCTGAGGTCCACCCCTTTCTGACTTTTAGTTCTACCCTACATCATTTGCCTTCACTACCAAAGTCCTTCAATTTTATTGTTAAAGATGGGTTCTGTTTAGGATTTGGAGACCATCTGTCATCTTTTTCTTCCTCCTCTCATTGCTGCTCCTTGACACTTTGTAATCGAATCTAAAGTTATGGTTCTTCTTTACAATTATCCTTTCGAAGCCACACGTGGAAGATTGATAAATGACCATTGGAGTGGTGGCTTCATTATATCCCTTGTAAATTATCATTTTTCCTTCTCCTCCCTTGGTATTCACCATATGTATTGTCAAATAGTGCATCTTTTGCAAGCCATATTGCTTGTTAACCTCATCCACACCATGCTGTAATATTTATCTTCAATGCCTGTCTTCTACATTATTGTTTCAAATGTATCAGAGGCTTCATCTTGATTTCCTTGAGTTGTTTGAAAAATCATTTCTTATATGCAGATTTCATGCATATGGTGCATGATTTAATGTGCATTGTCAGATTGTAGTGTGCATGGCTATAGACTATCTATCTGGTAATATATTGCTATAAAATTAATTTTTAACTGGACATACTGTTTTGCATTGGTTAACCTGTAAGCTAGTATCAGAAAATTGATCCTTAATTTCTTTCTAAAATGAATTTAGATATCTAGAAACCCAAAGGGTAGATCAATAAATAAACTGATCATGTGGATAAAATGGGATTTATTTGAGTGAACCCTGAGAACTGTATTGGTAGTTCAACTTCTGACCTTTATGATCTCCATTATTTTAGTTATGGAAGCCACTAAGTTCCATTTCCACCCAACTGATAACCGTAATCAAATTGACAAAAAGTGTATATTTATACTCAAGAACCTGAACTATTGCCGTAGTCTATCGTAATCTAACCAAATCTTCTATTTGTTCTTATCTTAAGATAAATTATAATGAAAACTTTGAACAAATCTTCGCAAAGATAACAAAGTATATTTTGTAGGTGCTGACATAATTCTCCAATTCAACTTTGAGAAAGACCTCTTACTAGATTAGTTTTGATCAATGTTTCTCCTTGTTATATTGGTGCAATTTTTACATCACTGTATGTGTAGATATGACATAGTTGGAAAAATAGCAGCATGTGAGTATTTATACCACTTTTGAAAAAAAAGAAAATCCCAATATAAAAAGAAATGAAAGAGGAAATTCATTTGGCTATCCAATAAAAGAATGAAAGATAAATATCTTATAGAATCGTAAATTCAAAATTCCTAGTAATCAATCATGTACTGGATAAAGAGGAAAGCAATCTAAAGTGAGTTTAGATGCTAGGAAGCTATTTATTATCACAACGAATGAATTTACTCTAGCTTGAATGGAGGTTGAAAAAGAGTGAGGCTGCATGTCAGCATAAAGTTTCCATGCAGTAATTGAGCTTTCTTTGTGTTCCTCGTTTTATTTTTTGGTAAGCATTCATATTGAGTGTGTACTTCTTAACCTGGTCCCCAAAGCAATTTATGTTGTCAATTTTCTTTATTTGCATGACACTTGTTGTCTGATTGTTGCTCCATGAAATATTTTTATCATGTACAACTCTGCAGGTTCAGAAGACATTTTCAAGATGTAACATAGTTGGAAAACGGTTTCCCATCTGTCATGTGTATTGCAATAACTCCATTGTGGAGGTTTGTTCTTTTCTTTATGTATAGGTACCTAAGCAAGAAACAAGCATAATTAGTAGCTTGGATATCCTAAATGTAAATCATAATTGAATAAATATCATGGAGTAAATTTTCCATAGTGATTTTGTTGTTCTGAACTGAAATAGAAGTTGTGCAATGGGGATAGTTAAGGTGGGCTCTGGGGTCTATATTCATGTTAGATTTTCAGTTGTTAATTTGCTCCTTTTCTTTATCAGGTTTCAAGTTTTAGCACCCTTGGAAAAAAGCCAAACAATGATCTCACTTATTCTTCCAGAAGACTAGAATGTGATGTGCAGGATTATATTCGATGGAGAAACTGTCTTGGACGAGATTTCACTATAAACGGGTTACTAGTTTGACCTTATCTTTTCAAAGTTGATTTTGTTGTGTTTCTTGTTTTGTGATGCTCTCAATACATTATCTCCTGAAAATATTTGGCGCTATCTTTTCTTCACATGATTGTCCTTTGTATCAAATTTTTATAGAAATTTTATAATTAATCTTCTTGTTGCATAACTGCATATCACTTGTCTATCTTCTAATACTTTGTTTTTTGTGCTCAGGTTGATGTTTAATCCATTCTCAAATTTTGTTTACGACTACTTGGGTGGCATGGAAGACCTAAAAAAAGCTAAAGTGTGCATGTATCTCTGGCGTTCCACATGTCATTTTTTGATTAACTAGGACCTAATTAGTGTGGTCATCGTGCTCATAAGTTGCTTTTCTTTTATTAGGTTCGAACTGTAATTCCTGCTCACACTTCCTTCCAAGAGGATTGTGGTGAGAGCATATATTCTATTACTTTGAAAACCTTATTGTCTCTTAGCTTGCACCTAATTATATATTCAAAAATCAGCAACCAATAGAATTTTTTTTATGCATTTTACAGCTCGCATTCTACGTGCAATTAGAATTGCAGCTCGTTTAGGGTTTCGTTTTTCAAAAGAAACAGCTTATTCTGTGAGGGATCTTGCTAGCTTAGTATTGGAACTTGACAAGGTGTCACACACGTCTCTAAACTTTCTTTAATTTATTCCCACCTCCCCATCTACCCCCCTCCCCACAAGAAAACCCCTCCTCCCTCTCTCATGGTCTTTCTACTATTGTTGTTGCAAATGCTGCAGGGAAGAATTCTAATGGAAATGAATTATATGCTTGCATATGGTTCAGCTGAAGCTTCTTTAAGGTTGCTTTGGAGATTTGGGCTTCTGGAACTTCTATTACCAATTCAGGTCTATTTCTCTTTCTAATCTTCTGCAGTCATCCTGTGTATATAAGCTTGTGCTTTCTTTGGATTGATGTGAATATGCTGAACAGGCGGCATATTTTGTTTCACAAGGATTTCGAAGGCGAGATAAACGATCTAATATGTTACTGGTAAGTGCAAATCTTGGCCTTCTCTTCTTACTGTATTGCAAACAAATTCCATCTAGGTTTGCAGTTGGACCTGGCCCAAATTTGATCTGTACCCTGAATTAAACTGTACCAGAAGGTAAAACCATTTGATTGGCAATGGTCCAAAATCAAGACCCAACCACCAATTGGGTCAGGTATGGATCTCACATGTGATTAGAGCCTACTTAACTGAACCTAAATCGACCCGTTTCAGCCCATGATCAAAAATATGGAGTCTAGTCGCATAAACTTGGACATCCAACTGGATTCACTCTGAAGAAGATATGGCATGACTAGTTTGGAGTCATATAACCATTTGTAGAAATTTTGATTGTTTTAGTAATGTTTTGTTTAAAATGTATGACATATGGCCATAACAATGCCTAAAAAATTTCTTGACTACCTATCTTAACTTCCATGTATTCTGTCTGCATCATTACTCTTTATCAGTTTTTCTCCACGAATAATGTTTATGTTTCAACATATTCATTATTTTTTACTTATAAAAAATGCAGACCAATGTTGAATTATTAAATAGTCAATTATACATATGATCATACCAAAAAATCAATAAAATCCTAATGAATAAAAGACTTTGCTGAAGATACTTTTTGATCAATTATGGGGTTTTAAAAGTTTCAAAATAAATTATGATATAAATAAAAATTATAATTAATATTGATTCTACCTTCAAGTTTATTTTGGACTTTGTTATATCTTTGGATATTATAAATAGAAAAATTACATCATAAACAGGAAGAAAATCTGGATATCAGTCCCCCCCCCCCCCAACACACAATTTATGAGATGGCGATGTGCTAGCCATATGTCTCATCATCATCATCAAAATTAATGACTAGTCCTTGCTCAATAGAAAAGATTCCTATACGAAGCATAATTTAAAATCAGGATTCCTCAGTAAAAGGATTCAATGGATCTTTGAAAAGGACCATTGATCTAATTTCAACGCTCCTATCTATTGGGCCAGTATTTATGGCTTATAACTTTTGGGTGGGGAGGAGGTGACCTTTAAACAAATAATGTAGGGTCATTATTTATGTGATGATGTGGGAAGCAGGAACTCTTGTCCTCTTAACAACCATTCTGGAGACCTTGCTCATATACAAAGATCAAGCCATCATAGTACAGATCTGTGATATGTTACTTGAACTCCATTGTCCTTGATGAAATGTAATAGGTTTAAAAATTGGAAAACAGATTAGCAGTTTTTTATGTTTATGGTAATTATGCTGGTCCATGTATTCATTTAATGTCAAAAGCGTTCAAATGATTAACATTAATATCATATGTGCAGACTTTGTTCTTCAACTTGGACAAACTTCTTGCACCGGACAGGCCATGCCATAACAGCTTATGGTAAGTGCTAATGTTCTTTCTTTTTAACTGATCAATTTCTATAAATTCTTTTTGTAAATGATGAATTTCAAATGAATGATTCATGTTATAGTATCGAAAAATGTGGATGCATTTTCATTTACAGCTTCTTGAAATTATATATAAATATAAATATATATATATATAAAAACCCTTTAGTTTTAATTTCCAAAAGCTTATTTAATCATAGCTTCATGTAATAACCTTTGTATGATTTCTATCAATAAATGGACTTATAGTTTCTTTTGATAATATTTGTGCCATGTTTCATGACTATTGAAGTAGTACAGTTTTTCCTCTTGCTTGGTTTTGTGAAATAAATTTTAGCTTCATACTTGCCTTGGCACATTATCTCAGAATCCTTCTTATTCTAGATGCAAAATGCTATAATGTAGCCTTTAAATTGCATAGTTTTGCTTGCTTTCATTCTTTGAAAATTTTTTGCATTATAGAGTTGCTAGTTGATTTGCATCACATCATCTGGAATTCCATGTGTCTCACTTTTGTAAGACAATCTTGCTTGAGAGAGTTAATAAATTGCACGTATATCAATTTTTTCTTGAAAAAAAACCCTTTAAGGTTATTGTAGTTTTACAGAGAGGAAAGAACCTTTATCCAAGGGATCCTTTGTCCCAATACCTTCCTGTCATCATTTAAGACTACAAGTAATTCGGGATAAAGCCTCTATATATCTTTATGTGAAAATGATGTTGAACATAATTGTGAGCAAGGTTTTAAATCCCGTGAGATGAAACTATCTCGGTTTTTCCATGGAATGGGATGTGCCGCCATCCTGCCCCATCCTGATACTCAGGATAGGGGTGGTTCCAAGATGTCCTGATTGAGATGCTGGGATACTGGCAGAACGGCCTTGTCTCGATATATGGGATGGTATCCTAGTGTCTTGTGGAATGTCGTGTCGAGACTTGAATCCTTGATTGTAAGTGCCAAGTCTATCCTCGTACCATGAATTGGACTCCTTACAAATTATAAATGATTGTATAACAAATAATGGGTAAAGATTACTTTTGTTCCTATGACTGTAGTTGATACATGTAATGTGCTTGGGTTAATTGGAAAAAACAAATATCATAGCATACTTCATAGAATCACTTAGACCTAAACAAAATTTTGAACTAAGTGAACGACATTGGTAGGAATTGTTGAGTGGAAGCACAACCTAATAATGAAAATGGTCTTACCCTTAGATTGTGGTTACTTCATCATAATCACATTCACTGAAATGCAGCTGCTGATTTCAAATAATCTATTTTGTGACATTCGATGAAGAGGCATTCTCTAGAAGTTTCTCACATATTTTTTATTCTTTAGTGCCCCATAAATGATCAAATTTTGCACATTCAAAGGCCTATATTTTTTAAAGTTTATTTTGTTTCTAGGAATATTTTCTTGTGTCATTTATCAGGACTTGGCTTAAGTGCAGTGTTTTGTATGAAGCATTTGTGGTATGCAAGTGGTCAAGGGACTGCATAGAGCATCCACCGAATGTGGGCTGCATATGCAGGTGCATATGTGGTTAATATTTTTTAAAATATATAAAAATAAATAAAATGGTTTAATACAATATAACAATAATAGCGATAGACTGATAGTAATATTTCTTTGAATAAATAATATCAATATTAATAATAATAACAACTAAGAATTAGTACTTAGTACGAATAGCAATAGTTACAATATAATTAAAATCAAATTTCTATCGAAACATTATTTTGAACATGCTCCATCTGTATAGGCCTTATAGGAGTAGGCGTTTATTTGGCCCCTTAATACTAAATTGGCCGCATGTTTAGCCAGACAATGCTAATTAAACCACAAATTCTGCTGCATGCTTCTAATTACACTGCCATTTCGGCCTGTGCATATGACCGCATATGGAAAATGCATAGCAGTGCAGTGTAGTCAAGGGACAACGTCTGCATATGTGCCTAGGCAGTCTTACACTGCATTTGAAGCACCACTTCATGACCAAGGTATAATCCATTAAACCATGAGGTGATCACCTCTCAATTGGTATGTTAACTATTTGAATTGGTGTCAGATTATTGGCTAAAAAATGTATAGACAAGTTAGAGACTTTCTATGAAACCTGGTATTCCAGTTGAATGGTTACAGTCATGTACTTGGTTATAATCATGTAATTAAGTAGCAAACATGCATACAGGATTTGCCTGTGCTTGGCAAGATTCTAGACAAAGCGGTTGTCCTCTATCCCAAGATTCTTCAGTACATAGTGTTAAGCTGAAATTCTCTTTTAAAACTCATTCCCTCTAGTTCAGAACAATCAAAAACTCAATACGTTTGTCTATAGCTTCTTGTATGGATGGAGTTGATGTAGGGTAAGCTAAACAATGTAGTAGCCTCTCATGCTTATGCTTAATGGTCAAACCATCTTTTCGTTTTAATTATTTTAGTATTTGTGTTGATGTAATGCAATCCTTTCATAATTGATTATTAATTTAACAGGGTTGGGTTGTTAGCATTTCATCAAGCACTGGTGCGGCAACCTCGAGATCCTTTGGTTGTAGCCACGTTCACCCTTGCTCTTCATAATGGAGGAGATTTGGCAGAAGCTGTGGAAATAGCAAGGGCAATCACCCACCCACATGATGTTAGCTTTCCAGAATTGTTGCAACCGCAAAGATGGGATATGGATGACAAATTAGTTAAAGAGGTTGTGGATCTTGCTTCTGCAGTGAATGCTGCCCTAAGTTCAATGACAGATGAGTATTTTGTTTCAAAAGCAATGGCAAGATACCCTCGAGCCCCATGCTCTGATATGGTTAGTACCATGTATCATCCTGAAAGGGCTTTACACTTAAGTTTTGCTTGTTTTCTGCTAGTTAAACGGTAAAATTCACTGCAACTTGTTGATTAAAAATGTGAATCAGCATGATTAATTCTGAGCAACAGTATGGGTCAGTAAAAACAGATAAAAATACAAATGTCATACATATCAATAGAAAGGATGTCTGCAACTGATCTAATTATAACATTGTGATTCAATGTTAGAGTTCATAATTTCAGGATTTTCCATACAGTCCCTGACTGCCCGGTTTGGAGCATACCGAACCGAACCGGCCAGGAACTGGCACGGTTCGGCCATGAAAAATAGTTTGGACCACGGACCGAACGAAACCTACTTGAACTAGACCAAAATGGTACGGTTCAGGCCCGAACTGTGCATTTCGGCCAGATTTGGTTTGGTTCGGGTCTGGTTCGGGTCGAATCTTGTAGCAAACTTCGGGGGAGGATTTAAACCTCTTTTACAAAGTCTGGTATGGATCCTGGTATGGTACGGTACCGGTTCAGCGATCCTTGGTTCATATGTTACTTGTCTCTAAAAGAGGATTTAAACCTCTTTTACAAAGTCTGGTATGGATCCTGGTATGGTACAGTACCGGTTCAGCGATCCTTGGTTCATATGTTACTTGTCTCTATATCAGCTTTGTAACCCCAAGAAAATCAAAAGTATGACACTTCACTGCAGAAGTTATTAATATATAATGTTAAAATATGTTCTCGTCCGGATACACATGCATGTGTATGCTATATAATGAATGCTGAAGTACTATTGACTTGTTTTACATGCACCGACTTGACTTTTTTCCAGTTTTCAGTGGATTCGGAAACAGAAAATGTGCTAGTACCGGTGCAAAGATGAAATTATCATGAAAGATCTCCTAGCAAAGAATTTATCTAGTGGGTTTGCTTAAGCAGCTGATTCCTCTTTTGATGGTTGAAGCTGCAAGGTTTATCATTTCTCATCAATCATGCTACTAAATTCCCAATCATTCTGAAGATGTGTTTGCTTGGGAAGTTTGGCTAGGTTGATATCAAGCTGAATCAAAGCACAATTTATGCCTTGCAGAGGTTTGCCAACTAACTACACCGTCAAGGAGATGGTTGGGTGGTACCATGCCACTTCTGTTAGTGATGTGCTTTAACTTGCTAGTTTATATCAATATTTCATGCATCAGATAGTGTGGCAGAGCATAATGATTAAATTTTTTCCTTTTTTTTCATTTCGATCGGTAATTCTTTCCCTTTTTGACTATTAAAAATGATTTCTCTGAGTCAGTTTAGTAACTGATGCAGGTAATTGGAATTAAATGTCTAAAAAGTGGTTTTCCATTTTGTTGCAGGTATTTATCCCCCTGCAAGTATATTTGAGGGTTTGCCGGATGCTTGAGTGCGTTGGACATGGAGACAAGGACAGAAGCTTCATTCCAAAGCAGGGTAGTAAGATAAACTATTATGCTCTGGTCCAAGGTGGACTGCCGGAGGTTCGGCATGTCTTTGCTAGGGTTGTTTTTGATACTGTCTACCCCCCCAACCTAGAAAACCAGAACTGTGAAAGCCCTGGATGAAATATCATCAGCAGCGGATCAGGTATAGAGATGAGCTTGGCATGTTAAAGATGGCCATCTGAGTTAAGACGGTTGCATTCTTCACCACTTACAGACCTTGTCGCCCATATCCCCTCCGGTTGTCTCTTGACATCAACATTTGCTGGCTGCCTTAAGTGGCTGATGTCATGAGCAAAAGAAGTGCTAGCTCCATCAAAAAAAAAAAAGAAAAAAAAAAAGTTAAGAGTGGTAGCTCGCAAGAAATTGCTTTCGTTGGCCAGAGTTCTCACAGGTCGCTTTGGGTTTTATAAGCTTGGGGTATCATGACAATGGTGATTTCACTGAAATGTGGTTAGTGATGTATGGACGGATGCAACATTGCCAGAGTGGATGCGGACCTTCGATTGAGTGGAATTTGGGTTTCTAATGCCCAACAGTCAAGTCTCAAAGGATGATGTACCATACAATGTAGGTACGTGGCTGAGGCTCTTTGAGTTCAGGATTCTTAGGCTCTCACTAGGTCATTATATTGTTTTATTATTTTATTCTGTACTGTTACTAGTGTTATATTAAAGATTATTGATGACCTTTATAATCCAGGATCTATCCAAAAGGTTATTGGGGATTAAAATCTCTAGTTTAGTCCATGTCCCCTTGATACATGCAGCTGGTGTCAAATTTACTGCATTATACGTGTGACCTCAAGCCTTCTTTGGTTTGCAAATAACTGGCAATAAACTTGAATGGGGTCCATTTACCTAGATTATTTAGCCTAATTAATAGATTTTCGGGCACTGCAGTAAAGCAGGAATGGTGAAAGGCTGAAATATACCTTTGTTATCTGTATTTATTCCATTTTATCTGGACATTTCGGGTCAGTAATTTATGTGGGCGTGCGGGATCATCCTTTTCGGTGTGCAAGCTTATTAATTTTTTTTTTCCATTTATTCAGATATGTTGGAAAGAGTAAGTCTTTGTGCACGTGTGTGGTGCAGAAAATTAATCCAGCTCAGATATATTTCTTATTGATTCATGTCGATCCTATATAGTTTGATAGGATAGGATGGGAGTCGTATTATTAGGATTATGTAATATGGGTATTGCCTGTCATTTCAAACATGGAAAACGATTTTTTTTGTCATCCTATCTTTTGAAAGACGATATGAGTTGGAAGCGTTTTTCTTTTTTTATAAACTGGAAAAAAATTGACACAAGCAATATCTCAGAGTTCTTTATATTATTTTTTCTTTCAATCAATATCAGAGCAAAACTTTCAATTTTTTTATTTTTTTGTTTTTATTTATTTTTGGTGGTCGAGTAGTCACTGGAGTAGCCGCTGGTGAGTTGGAAGTATTTTTTCTTTTGCAAATGGAAAAAAGGGAGTTGTGACATCTCCAGATGATCTTCATTTTTGTATTTTTTCTTTTATCTTTGGTGATCGAGTAGCTGCTGTGAGGTGGAAGTTTTCAAGCATACTTTGAAAGATACACATTTGAAATCTTGAGCAATAGAGAAAAGTGGCTTCATATTTTAATGTAGACGGCGAACACGAAAATATCGTAAAAAAGACATGCAGATAGAGGAAAGAAGCACTGCATTTGTTGTTATATTCATGAGAGGATGATATCTTTTAAGTTCCATCCCAAAAAAAGTTACAAAATCAGAAATAGTTAAGAAAATTATATACTTTAATATAAATATTTAAAATTTATGTTTATAGAGGGATGTCATGATATATTTTTAAAAATATTAAGTCTTCATAGTATAAAATTATAACACCATGCACAGTTTCATGACACTGAAGTTTAAAATTTATGATATCCAAGTTTAAAAACTATAACATCCTAATTAAATAACTACGACATCCATCAAAAACGTAAAATAAAAGTTTCTATCCCCTCCTACCTGTAATACATGTCATCCATAGCTTAGTTTATGATTTCCAGAGTGTCAAAAATTGTTACGGATGCTATAAGATTAATCAAATACCTGAAATAGTATTATGATACCACAGTTTAAAAATTACGATATCCTAGTTGAAAAATTACGACACCCATCATAAAATATAAAATAAAACTTTCTAACCCATATTCTACTTGTAATACATGTCATCCGTGGTTTGGTTTATGATTCCAGAGTGTCATAAAATACCACGGATGCTAGAAGATTATTCAAATAGATCGTGTTGCCGCCAAGACCGCCGTGGCCCGTAGTTGCCATGTCGAAGTGCGCTCCTTCCGCTGCCTGCCGGTCCTCTGCTTCTAGACCTGCGAAACAGGGGTTAGTGACCCGAGCCGGGATTTCCGACGGGGCACTTAGACAGTCAAGTCAGTGACGATCCAGGGGAACAGATATTCCTGGTCGGGCACCTCTTGATGGACTCCGCATTAGGAGTGGAAGATGTGTCGGTGAAGGAGAAAAGCAGCAGGGGGAGAGTGATAGCGGGGATAGAGGGGTTCACTGTTCCTCCGCTTCTCCTTGTTTCCCGGCGACTTTCCCTCGACCGTGGTGTTGGTGGTGGCGCTTTGCTCTCTTGGTCGAGCTTGCGCTTGTGTTGGTGGTGGACCGTAGTTCTTTTCTACTGGTGTGTTTTTTATTGTTACCTCCCTTCCGGGGGTGCCGATCGTTCTTTGTAATTAAAAATTGGCCGTTGGGAGTCTGCCTCGGGATCCTCGCTGGGTTGGCAGGCGCGTGGGGCAGGATTCCGTGCCGTGGACGGAACGCCTTTCCTGACAGGTGGTAAGGGAAGCTTCCATTCCTTTTGACATCCTCTCTGGTTGCTCTATTTCGGGAAGTCTAGCAGAGCCTCGATCCGGGGGCCGCCGCCCTAGGGGTGCGTGCTCTCTGGCTGGCCGATCCCCTGGAAGTACGATCGGGCAAGCAGTAATGGCGGCACGGGGGGCGCTGTTCCATGGTCGGGCGGCTCACCGGTGTCCTGGGATGGTAGGGTCTGCTCCGATCTGGGCGCTCCGAGCTCGTGCGGTCACTTTGGTGGAGGGAAGAGTGCAGATCCGGTCCAGAGGGCGCGCGCTCGGAGAGGCTCCACATCGCGGGCGAGCTCTTGGCTCGACCTCGACCGCAGGGCACTAGCCTGAGGGTCTCGCTCTGGAGTATGAAGGACGGACCTGGTCCAGAGGGTGCACGCTCGGAGAGGCTCCACATCAGCGGGTGAGCTCTTGGCTCGACCTCGACCGCAGGGCACTAACCTCCGAGGGTCTCGCTCTAGAGGGTGAAGGACGAACCCGGTCCAAAGGGCGCGTGCTCTGAGAGGCTCCACATCGGCGGGCGAGCTCTTGGCTCGACCTCGACCGCAGGGCACTAACCTCCGAGGGTCTCGCTCTGGAGGGCGGAGGACGGACCCGGTCCAGATGGCACGCGCTCAGAGAGGCTCCACATCGGTGGGCGAGCTCTTGGCTCGACCCTGACCGCAGGTTACTAACCACTGAAGGTCTCGCTCTGGAGGGTGGAGGACGGACCCGGTCCAGAGGGCGCGCGCTCGGAGAGGCTCCACATCGGCGGGCAAGCTCTTGGCTTGACCTCGACTGCAGGGCACTAACCTCCGAGGGTCTCGCTCTGGAGGGCGGAGGACGGACCCGGTCCAAAGGGTGCATACTCGGAAAGGCTCCACATGGCGGGCGAACTCTTGGCTCGATCGCGACCGCAGGGCACTAACCACCAAGGGTCTCGCTCTGGAGGGCGGAGGACGGACCCGGACCAGAGGGTGCACGCTCGGAGAGGCTCCACATTGGCGGGCGAGCTCTTGACTCGACCTCGACCACAGGGCTCTAACCTCCGAGGGTCTCACTCCGGAGGGCGGCAAGCGGCTCCGGCCTAGGTGTCGAGCTCACGAGCTCGACCTGGCGGAGGACTGAGCTCGACTTGTTGTCCTGGAAGAGCTCAGCTCAGCTCGGCAAAGTGCTCTGAACTGAGGTGTCGCCTTGGCATCCGCCGTGGTGGTCTCCCTTAATGTGGCGCCTGTTAGCTACCCACTTCAGCGGTCTCGCCACATCATTTGCCCCCCACTCCTGAGGCTCGTTAGTGCACGGCGTTCGGGACGAAGGGAGTAGCTGCAATGCTGACGTGGAGAGGCGAAAGTCCGGTGCAATGATGGCCACGGTTGCTGGCGCTTCGAGGGACGGCCCCGCAGGCCAGTGCGGGGGTGCCGCGTGGCCACGTCCGAGGAGCAGTTAATGCTGGCGCAGAATTCTGAGCGGCAAGGACTCCTTTTTCATCGTTGAGCAGCACGTGGCGCAGATCCGTTGGCGAGGGGGTCACAACAGTGCGGATTTGACGGGCCTTTTCGAAGTGAAAAGAAAAATTTCTCACCCAAAACTCCCTTCCTTTCAAATTCTTCGCACTCATTGCAGTGTCCAGACCTTTCTTCCCTCGTGATTTGCATCCGTTCTTCTCTTCTCTAGGGGTTTAGACCGGCTTCGTCTTTCTTCTTTCTCTCCTTCTAGGGTAGGCTCCTTCCTTCTCAGTCAGTGTGTCTCGTCCTGAGTCTTTTGCCCGAAGGGTAGTGCTCTCCTCCTCCGACGTGGAGTCGGAGGGGGAGCAGTTTATGATTAGCATGAGACCAGCCCTTCTTGCCTCCCTAGTGTCCGTTGGGGAGCTAGAGGTCGTTCCTTCCCTTCCTGCCTATCCTCCTCTTCTACTTGAACCAGCCCCTTTGTCGGACCGGTCAACAGGTCCGGGTGGGATCGCTTCGACGATTTCCACCGCGGAGTTGGAGGCCATCCGGGATGCCTATGGGATCCGTCTTCCGTTCAGCTCATGGTTCCCTAACCCGGGAGCGGGTCACTTCTAGTGGCCCGGGGCATCTCGCCTTCTATGAGGTGACCTTCTTCGGGGGTCTCCGATTCCCTTTCCATCCTTTCTTCTTGTCTATTCTAAACAATTATCGTCTGGTCCCCGTCCAGTTGGTGCCGAACGCCATCAGGATGATCTTTTCCTTCATTATGCTCTGCCACGTCCACGGGTTCGTTGCCCGGTTCTCCCTGTTCAGGGCATTCTTCATCCTGAAATGCCACCCGATCGAGGACGGGTGGTGGTCTTTGTCTTCTCGCTCGAAGGGCATCAAGTTCGAGCTTCCCTCTTCCATCAAGGGATGAAGAGCAAGTTCTTCTTTGCGGACGTCGAGGGGGTCGACTGAGCCTGGAGCGAGCCAGACCGGTCCCCAAATCGGATCTCCACGGTCGAGGCAGCCGATCAGGACGACTATGACCAGCTTCGCACCGCCCAGATCTCCTCTCTGGAGGTCCTTCTATCTGAGCAGAACCTTCTCGATGCCAGGGTCGACTCATCGGCGGGGCCAGGTAGGTTCAGCTTCTTCATTCACATGCATCTTCTCTTTTCTTCATTTTGGGCTAACTTTCCAAGTTCCTGTGTGCAGGGTTGATCCTTCCGGAGGGCGAGCCATCACCAGTCTCCAGGAAGAGGCCGCCTACTGGGGTGGTCGCCGAGCCCCCTTCGAGGCGGGCCCGGGTTGAGGGAGTGCCGACGTCTGCTCCTGTCGTGCCGACTGCCTCGAAAGGAAAGGAGGTTGTGGGAGCCCCTGTGCAACGGGCAGAGCCGCAGGCGAAACCTCCCATCTTGGAGCCTGCGGTGGCCATCCCGACCGATGCTGAGCTCCCTGTCCTGGAGCCGGTGGCGGCCGTCCAGGCTGATGCCGTTGCTGCCGCTGTTCCGCTCTGCTCTCCGGGTCCGGTGATGGCCGAAATTGAGGGAGGAGGGTTCCACCCCAGAGATCCTTTGGCGACGGGGATTCCGGTCACGACGGTGCCGGGTCCTCGATCGGTTCTCGGGGGTCCTGCCACCGGAGTGGACTGGCGCATTTGTCCCTCGGGAGAGCAGGAGGGACGAGGCAAGGCGCCGCCTCCCGTTCAAGTTGGGGCCAGAGAGCTCTTGGCCGACAACCGCGCCTTGGCCTACCGCATGATGGACTTCTCCATTCAGCAATGCGACCTTGAGAACATGGATGGGTTGCCGGTTGGAGCCTTGATCGACAGCATTTTTTCCCATCTCTACACGGTAAGCAACTTCGTCCTCTCTCTCTCTCTTCTTTTTTTTTTTTTCTCTTCTTTTTTTTTTTTTTTTTTTCTCTCTTTTTTTTTTTGACCTCCCATGTAATGCAGATGGGTGTTGAGGTCCTCTTCATCAGGAGCTGCTACCGAAACTGGGAGCAGTCTGTGCAGCAGCAGGTGGCCGAGATCGCGTCGTTGAAGGTCGATTTAGAGAGGAAGGCTAACTCTGAAGGGACGCTTGGCTAACGGGTCAAGGACCTCGAGAAGCAGCTCGCCGATTCCGAGGGGCGAGCGAAGGAGCTCCAAGAGAAACTTGACCATGAGCAGGGGGAGTCGGGGAAGAAGACTAAGAACTTGCCGACTCTGAGCAGAGATTGGGTGTGGTCATCGCCGAGGCGACCCGGAAGAAAAGGACCGCCCAGTCTCTCCAGGCCGACTAACGGACAGAAGAGGAGAAGTCAGTCGCGGCCCAGAGGGCAGCGGATGAGGCGGCCAAGTCAGTCGCAGATGCCAGGCACGAGGTGGACCATAGCAAAGAAGGAAGCCGGGGATGCGGTAGAAAGGTACAGGGCCTCGAGGAATTCCTCGCCGAGATCCAGCAGACGGCGTCAGATTCCTTTTTCAAAGGCTTCATGTACCTGCACTGCCTGGTCGAGGAGTTCGTCTCGGCCAAAGGCCGCGGCTACCTTGACTACCTGGTACTTCAGACCAGGAGGCGGGCATTGAGGTGGCCGCGCCAGCTGGGTCTGAGGCCGCGCGGTTAGAAGCTCCTGCTGATGGAGACTCCTGGCCCAGCGACTTGGCTAGCAGATAGTCAGTCTTTGCTTCTCCTTTTGTATTTAGCAGGGCCACTCGGCTATAGGATACTTGTAACTGACACTCAATCAATAAAATGCGAATTTTCTTGCAATTGCTTTTCTTGTTTGGCTCCTCTCTCCTTCACTCCCTCTCTTTTTTTGTCTTTCTTTTTAATGCATAGGGAGATCAGAGAGGGTACCTGAGAGCTGCTGAGCTCGGCGGTTTCTAGGCCAGAGATCTGAGCTCCAGTCTTTGGTTGGCGTCCCGGAGCTGGGCTCGGGGATGATGGTTGCTGAGGGTTGCTTGGCTCGAAGTTCTCTTGGCCGGAGATCTGAGCTCCGGTCTTGAGCTGGCATGCTGGAGCTGGGCTCGGGGACGTGGATGGTTGAGAGCTGCTGAAGGTAGTAGCTTCGACAATGTTGTATTTTCTTCTTGTTCTTTCTTTCCTTCCCACTCTTCTCTCTTTCATTTTTCATTCATCTTTCATTTTTCTTCTTTCTTTCTTCTTTTTCTTTTTTTTCTTTTTCTTTTTTTTAGAGTGGGGAGATCAGAGGAGAGGATGCTGGCTGGACCCCCGTTTTGTTCTCTTTCTTTCCTTGCCCTCCCGTCTTCTTTTCGAGTGGGGAGATCAGAGAAGGGGGCTGCCGGGCTTCCCCCCTTTGTTCCCTTTCTTTCCTTCCCCTCTCGTTTTCTTTTCGAGTGGGAAGTCAGGGAAGGGGGATTACCAGTCTTGATTGCCTTGGAGCTAGGCTCGAGGCCTTCCTAGACGTGGAGCTAGGCTCGGGCCCAGGGATTGCCTAAGATCTTGGCTCAGGTCTTTGGCGCCATGGAGTTAGGCTCGAGGCGTTGATAGGAGCTGCGTGGCCCCATGATCTCTTGGCGTCGCAGAGCTGGGCTCGGGGACGTTTGAGATGGAGAGCTGCTTGGCTCGAGGTTTTCTTGGTCGGAGGTCTGAGCTCCGATCTTGAGTTGGCGTCCTGGAGCTAGGCTCGGGGACGTGGATAGTTGAGAGCTGCGTGGCTCGATAATTCTTTGATGTCCTGGAGCTGGGCCCAGGGATGCCTTGAGTTGAGAGCTACGTGGCTCGATGGTTCTTTGACGTCCTGGAGCTGGGCCCGAGGGCGTCGTTGATCGGGAGCAGCGTGGCTCCTTGGCCCCTTTGGCGTCCTGGAGCCGGGCTCGGGGATGCCATTGGTATTCTCCTGCAAGATAGACAGACACTTGCACGGGAAAAAATCATTGTTATTCATTGTTGGGAAACCTTACATCATCGATAGTATTTTCGCAAGTTGCAGGCATTCCATGTCCTGGAAACCTGACACCGTCGAGATCTTCAAGGTAGTAGGCCCCTTGCGAGAGGGCTTCAGCTACTTTGTAGGGGCCTTCCCAGTTCGGGAAGAGCTTGCCGCACTCCCTAGGCTAGGATGCCTCTGCCTGCCTCAGCACCGGGTCTCCGGGCTTGAAGGCTTTTGTTCGGACACGGGCGTTGTAATACCGGGCCACTCTTTGTCGATAGGCTGCCATCCGTAGGCGGGCTTTGTCCCTCACTTCTTCAAGAAGGTCCAAGTTGAGCAGGAGGTGCGCCGAGTTTTGTGCTTCATCATACTGCTGCACCCGCAACATGGGCACGCCGAGCTCGACGGGGACGACTGCTTCGGCACGGAAGATGAGGCCGAAGGGCATTTCATTGGTCGCCATCCTGGACGTTGTGTGGTAGGCCTACAGGACGCTCGGGAGCTCTTCTGCCCATAGGCCCTTAGCTTGATCCAGCCTGGTTCGGAGCCCTTGAAGGATGGTCCGGTTGGTCACCTCGGCCTCTCCGTTTGTTTGGAGATGAGCTACCGAGGTGAACTGGTGTTGGATGCCGTGGGCTGCGCAGAATCCTTCGAACTCGTACTTGTCGAATGGTTGCCCGTTGTCGGTGATGATGCAATGGGGGAGCCCGAAGCGGCAGATGATTGACTTCCAAAAGAACTGGCGGACATTGGCCTCCGCAATCCGGGCTAGTGGCTCTGCCTCGACCCACTTGGTGAAGTAGTCGATCACCACTAACAGGAACTTTCGCTGCCCTGATGCTGGGGGAACGATCCCAAGATGTCAATTTCCTACTGGGCAAAGGGCCAAGGGCCGAGAGCTGGGAGATCGGCGCCGCCGGCTGACGCTGGATGTTGGCGTGGCGTTGGCATTTGTCGCACCTTTTGATGAAGTTGGCTGCGTCTTCCCTCGTGGTCTCCCAAAAGTACCCCTGGCGGAGAGCTTTGTAAGCTAGTGTCCTTCCTCCCACGTGGTTCCCGCAGAGGCCTTCGTGTATCTCTTGGAGCACAAAGGTTGCCTCAGCGGGCCTGAGGTATCTCAGGAGTGGGTAGGAATAAGATCGACAATAGAGTTGGCCCTCCATCAGGACGAATCGAGAGGCTTTCTTCCTGACGAGGGCGGCTTCTGTGCAGTCTTCTGGCAGGGTGCCGTCAGTGATATATCGGATATACTTGTCCATCCAGCTCGGTTCGGGGGTGACCTGATGTACCTCCGTCGGGTTCTCGTAACTGGGACTTTCAAGGTGCTCGATGTAAGCGCGCCCCAGTGACGAGTCTGGCAGGGTCGCGAGTCTGGACAATGCATCCGCGCGTGCATTCTCTCCTCGAGGGATGTGGAAAATGCTGAAGTGACGGAGGCTTGCCGTGCCCGTGCGGACTTACTCCAGGTACTTCATCATCTGGGCATCCCTTGCTTCATACTCCCCGGATACTTGTCCGGCGACTATTGGGAGTCAGTGAAGACTTTCAAGTCCTGCACACCTAGCTCGCGGGAAACTCTCAGCCCGCGAGGAGTGCCTCGTACTCCGCTTGGTTATTGGTTGCGGTGAATTTGAAGCGGAGGGCGCATTCCGCCACAATCCCATCACCATTGGTCAGGATGAGGCCGGCTCCACTCCCGCCAAAGTTGGATGCTCCGTCTACGTGGAGAATCCATGGCTCTTCTCCTGGCCCGGGCTCCATTGCTATCTGCTTTGGCTCCTCGGCGAACCCGGTGCACTCGACCACGAAGTCGGCTAGGACCTGGGCCTTTTGGACAACCTCGGTCGGTACGCTATGTCAAATTCGCTGAGCAGCAGGGACCACTTCGCCAACCTCCCGGATGTCTCGGGTCGGGTGAGGATGGCCCTCAGCGGCTGGTCTGTCACCACCACTATTGGGTGTGCTTGGAAATAGGGCCTGAGATGCTTAGCAGACATTATTAGTACAAAAATGAATTTTTCGGAGCGAGTATACCTGATCTCCACGTCGTGGAGAATCTTGCTGGTGTAGTACATCGACTTCTAAGATTTGTTCTCGTCTGTGTGGACGAGAACTGAGCTGATAGCTCCCGGTGTCACCGCCAGGTACAGTAAGAGTTCCTCTCCCTCTTCCAGCCTGGAGAGCAGCGGAGGGGAGGCGAGGAAGTTCTTCAGCTCCTTGAAGGCTATCCTGCACTCCTCGGTCCAGGTGAAGTCGTGCATCTTGCGCAGCGCTTTGAAGAATGGTTGGCAACGGTCGGCCGACCTCGAGATGAATCTACTGAGGGCGGCGACGCGTCCCGTCAGGCGCTGGACCTACTTCTTGGAGGTCGGGTGTTCCATGTCGATGATGGCCTGCACCTTCTCCGGATTCGCTTCAATGCCCCTTTGGGTGACCATGAAACCAAGGAATTTCCCGCGGCCACCTCAAAGGCGCACTTCGCCGGGTTCAGCTTCATCTGATGCTGCTGCAAGTTGTGGAAGGATTCGGCGAGGTCGGCTACATGGCTTGAGCCCGGCTTGCTCATGACGAGCATGTCGTCCACATACACTTGCATGTTGTGACCAATTTGGTCCTTGAAGACCTTGCTGACCAGGCACTGATAGGTGGCCCCCGCATTCTTCAGACCAAAGGGCATCATCCTGTAGCAGCATGTCCCCTAGTTGGTGATGAAGGAAGTGTGCTCCTCGTCCTCCGGATGCATGCGGATTTGATTGTATCCTGAGAACGCATCCATGAAGGAGAGCAGTCGGTGGCCCGAGGTGGCATCCACTAGCTGGTCGATCTTCGGGAGAGGAAAGCTATCCTTTGGGCAAGCTTTATTGAGATCGGTGTAGTCTACAAGATCCTCCATTTGCCATTATTCTTCTTGACCATCACCACATTCGCCAGCCAGCTTGGATACTGGACCTCTCGAACGAAGCCGGCAGCCAGGAGTTTATCTACCTCTTCTTTGATGGCCGCCTGTCTCTCCGGGGCAAAACTTTTTTTCTTCTGCCGAACTGGCTTGTGCTTTGGGTCGATACTCAATTTATGAGTAATGATGTCAGGGGGAATACCTGGCATGTTCGTCGCTGTCCAAGCGAACACATCCGCGTTTGCCCACAAGAATCCCAGCAGCTGGGCCCTCTTCCCCTCGGGTAGCTGGGCTCCGATCTGCACCGTCTTTGCGGGATTGTTTTCAAGCGGATAGGAAAGCAGACTCTCGACTGGGCCTCCCCTGAGGTCTTGGGCCCTTTGGTCGAGGTCGTCCGTGCTGGGGTCGTCCTGGGGGACCTTAGCCCCAGGGAGAGTTTGGAAGTAATGCTGTACCGGCTGGGGCGCTCCTCTCATCTCCCCGACACCGTAGGGAGTTGGGAACTGTACAAGTAGCCTCTTGGTGGAGACAACGGCGTCAAGCAAGTTGAGCCCGGGTCGTCCCAATATCACGTTGTAGGCGGAAGGGAGCCTTACAACCGTGAAAGTCATCATGATGGTGCTCTGCCGAGGTGGGGTTCCGGCAGTGACTAGGAGATAATTTCTCCTTCTACTCTCACAGAGTCGCCCGTGAAACTGACAAGGGGTGTGTGCACGAGCCTAAGCTAATCGGGGGAGAGATTCATTCTGGAGAAGGCATCATAAAATAGCACGTCTGTGGAGCTTCCACTATCAACCATGATACGCTTTACAGGGTGCTTCGCGATTGTCATTTCAACAACCACGGCATCATTATTTATATTTTTTCCCCTGTCTACCCCCTCCCTCATAAAGGGGAGTACATTTTCAGAGTCCCCTGCCCCCCGAGCCTTCTTGGACGCGCGCATCGCTCCCCAGGAGATCATGCCCACCGGTTTCTCGGTGGGGCGGTTGTCGATGGCTGGAGCTGGGGGAGAGCGACGAGCACCTGGGACTTTGCTTGAGGTCTGCCCCTACGAATCTCTTAAGGTAGCCTCTCTTGATGAGTTCCCCAATCTCCCACTTGAGATTGCGGCATTCCTCGGTGTCGTGGCCGTGGTCGCGGTGGAAGCGACAGTACTTCATCTTGTCACGGCCAGCGAAAGGCTTCAATGGAGGTGGGCGCCTCAAGTAGTCCTCACCCTCGATCTCCATAAGAATTTTTGTCCTGGGGCGAGGAGAGGGGTGTAGCCCTCCTCAGGAACAGGAGTCTCTCTCAGTCTTGGCCGGTCCCTCCGGGAGCTCTGAGCCTGGGGTGCTGGCTTCCGGGTCCTGGACACTTCAGCAGGGACCGTCTTCTTCAGGGGTCCTCTGTCGAGCTCCCACCTTGTAGGTCTGCCTCCTCGGTGCGGACGTACTTTTGGGCCCGGAAAGAAGCTCAGAGTAGGTCTTGGGGGGCTTCTTATCCAGCGAGTAGGTCAGGCAGGAGGTCCTGAGCCCTCGCTTCAGTGCCAGCATGGCCACTGGCTCTTTAAGATTGTAGATATCTAACGTGGCGGCTTTGAAGCGGGCCACGTAGTCCCGTAGGGGCTCGCGGTCTTGCTGCCAGATGGAGAAGAGGCTGTCTGCCTCCCGTGGCAACTTCCTGCAAGCATCGAAGTGAGCCACGAACTTTTGCCCTAGCTGGGCAAAGGAGGTGATGCTCTCCGGCTCTAAGCGGGTGAACCATACTCGGGCTGCCTTTCGAAGAGTAGCAGGGAAAGCGACGCAAAGAAGAGCGTCGGTGGCCCCCTGGACCTTCATGAGAGTCCGATAGATTTCCAGGTGGTCCAGGGGATCGGTGGTCATATCGTAAGGACCCACCTGCGGCATCTGGAACCGATGCAGGATCGGCTCCGCTTGGATTTCTTGGGAGAATGGGGGACATGCGTCGTAGCCCGCTAGCTCACTAGCGGAGCCCGGCATGCTGGCAAACTGGCGGGCAAACTTCGCCAGCTTGCGTTCATGTTCCTCCAGGCGCTTGCCCGTCGCGCGCCTGGTGGCTTCATCAGTGGACCCCTCCGTCGAAGGAGACGGAGAAGGTGATGTGGGTGCATGGCATCCATGGCGGGGGGTCTTGCTTTTCTTGCCTCGGTGGGGTCTGGATACCTCCCGCCTGAGGTTTGGTGAGCAGCTCTCTCTGTCAGCAGAGCCAGCTCGTTGTCTTTTCGCCGGAGCTTGGTGGTTGCCTCGGTTGTCAGTGGTGGCCCATGGCTGCGACGGCCTTTCTTGGAAGGAGCGCAGGCTATCGCGGGGAGCTGTAGCATGGGTCGCCGGGATCCCTGGCTGCTGGTGGGTAGCCACGGACCGGTGCTGGTGCTGAAGCTGGCGCACTGTCATGGCAAGAACTTGCATCTGCTGGGCAAGAGTAGCCAGCTGGGCTTCTGGTGGAGGTGGCTGGACCGGAGCGGGTGGCTCCGCTTCTTAGCGGTGCGGGTTTCCCCGAGAGGGGGAGTCCCCTGCACGACTGGTGGAAGCCTCCCTTGCTCTTGTCATCACCATCCTTCCGCCTAGCTTGTTTGTAGAGAAATGGAGGGCTTACTCGAACACCCCCTTCCTGGCGCCAATCTGTTGCCGCCAAGACCGTCGTAGCCCGTAGCTGCCGCATCGAAGTGCGCTCCTTCCGCTGCCTGCCGGTCTTCTGCTCCTGAACCTGCGAAACAGGCGTTAGTGACCCGGGTCGGGGTTTCCGGCAGGGGCACTCCGACGGTTAAGTCAGTGACGATTCAGGGGAACAGATCCTTCTGGTCAGGCCCCTCTTGATGGAGTCCCCACTAGGAGGAGTGGAAGATGTGTCGGTGAAGGAGAAAAGCAGCAAGGGGAGAGTGATAGTGGGGATAGAGGGGTTCCCTGTTCCTCCGCTTCTCCTTGTTTCCCGGAGACTTTTCCTTGACCGTGGTGTTGGTGGTGGAGCTTTGCTCTCTTGGTCGAGCTTGCTCTTGTGTTGGTGGTAGACCGTAGTTCTTTTCTACTGGTATGTTTTTTTTGTTGTTACCTCCCCCTTCCGGGGGTGCCGATCATTCTTTGTAGTTGAAAACTGGTCGTTGAGAGTCTGCCTCGGGATCCTCGCTGGGTTGGCAGGCGCGTGGGGCAGGATTCCGTGCCGTGGATGGGACGCCTTTCCTGATAGGTGGTAGGAGAAGCTTCCATTCCTTCTGACATCTTCTTTGGTTGCTCTATTTCGGGAAGTCTGGCAGAGCCTCGATCAAGGGGCCACCGTCCTAGGGTGCATGCTCTCTGGCTGGCCCATCCCCTGGAAGTACGGTCGGACAAGTAGTTATGGCGGCACGGGGGGTGCCGTTCCGTGGTCCTTGGTGGCTCGCCGGTGTCCTGGGATGGCAGGGTCTTCTCCGATCTGGGCGCTCCGAGCTCGTGCGATCACCTTGGTGGAGGAGTGAAGAGTGCGGACCCGGTCTAGAGGGCGCACGCTTGGAGAGGCTCCACATCGGCGGGCGATCTCTTGGCTCGACCTCGACCGCAGGGCACTAACTTTCGAGGGTCTCGCTCTGGAGGGCGAAGGACGGACCCGGTCCAAAGGGCGCGCGCTCGGAGAGGCTCCATATTGGTGGGCGAGCTCTTGGCTCGACCTCGACCGCAGGGCACTAACCTCCGAGGGTCTCGCTCTGGAGGGCGAAGGACGTACCCGGTCTAGAGGGCGCGCGCTCGGAGAGGCTCTACATCGGCGGGCGAGCTCTTGGCTCGACCTTGACCGCAGGGCACTAACTTCCGAGGGTCTCGCTATGGAGGGCGGAGGACGGATCCGGTCCAGAGGGCGCGCGCTCAGAGAGGCTCCTCATCGGTGGGCGAGCTCTTGGCTCGACCTCGACCGCAGGGCACTAACCTCTGAAGGTCTCGCTCTGGAGGGTGGAGGACGGACCCGGTCCAGAGGGCGCGCGCTCAGAGAGGCTCCACATCGGCGGGCGAGCTCTTAGCTCGACCCCGACCACAGGGAACTAACCTCCGAGGGTCTCGCTCTGGAGGGCGGAGGACGGACCCGGTCCAGAGGGCACACGCTCGGAGGTTTCCACATTGGCAGGTGAACTCTTGGCTCGATCGTGATCACAGGGCACTAACCACCAAGGGTCTCGCTCTGGAGGGCGGATGACGGACCCGGTCCAGAGGGCGCGCGCTCGGAGAGGCTCCACATCGCGGGCAAGCTCTTGGCTCGACCTCGATCGTAGGGCACTAACCTCCTTGGGTCTCACTTCGGAGGGTGAAAAGTGGCTCCGGCCTAGGCATCGAGCTCACGAGCTCGACCTGGCGGAGGACTGAGCTCGACTTGCTGTCCTGGAAGAGCTCAGCTCATCTCGGTAAAGTGCTCCGAACTGAGGTGTCGCCTTGGCATCCTCCATGGCGGTCTCCCTTAATGTGGTGCCTGTCAGCTACCCACGTCAGCGGTCTCGCCACATCAGGCCAAAATAGTATTACGACACCCCAGCTTAAAAACAACGACATCCTAGTTAAAAAATTATGATATCCATGCACAAAATATAAAATAAAAGTTTCTAACCCCTTCTACCTGTAATACATGTCATCCGTGGCTTGGTTTGTAACTTCCATAGTGTCAAAAATTGCCACGAATATTATAAGATTAAACAAATAACCCGGAACAGTATTACGACATCCTAGTTTAAAAACTACGACATCCTAGTTAAGAAAACACGGCATTCACGCACAAAATATAAAATAAAATTTTCTAACCCCTTCTACCTATAATACATGTCATCCGTGGCTTGGTTTATGACTCCCAGAGTATCATAAAATGTCATGGATGCTAGAAGATTACTCAAATAGGCCGAAACAATTTTACGATATTCCAGTTTAAAAACTACTATATCGTAGTAAAAAACTATGACATCCATACACAAAATATAAAATAAAACTTTCTAATTGCTTTCACATGTAATACATGTCATCCATGGCTTGGTTTATGATTCGTAGAGTGTCATAAATTGCTATGGATGCTATAAGATTAATCAAATAGCCTGAAATAGTATTATGATATCCTAGTTTAAAAACTATGATATTCTAGTTAAAAAAACTGATATCCATATACAAAATAGAAAATAATTTTTTTAACCCCTTCTACCTATAATACATGATATTTGTGGCTTGGTTTATGACTTACAGAGTATTATAAAATGCCACGGATGCTAGAAGATTACTCAAATAGGCCGAAATAGTATTACAACATTCCAGTTTAAAAACTACGACATTCTAGTTAAAAAACTACGATACCCATATAGAAAATATAAAATAAAAATTTCTAACACCTTCTACCTATAATACATATCATCCATGATTTGGTTTATGACTCACAAGTATCAAAATTACCACGGATGCTATAAGATTAATCAAATAGCCTGAAACAGTATTACGACGTCCCATTTTAAAAACTATAAATCCTAGTTAAAAAACTATGATACCCATACACAAAATACACAATAAAACTTTCTAACCCCTTCTACCTATAATACATGTTATCTATGGCTTGGCTTATGACTCCTAGAGTATTATAAAATGCCACGGATACTAGAAAATTACTCAAATAGGTCAAAATAGTATTATGACATCCCAGTTTAAAAACTACGATATCTTAGTAAAAAAACTATGACATCCATGCAAAAAATATAAAATAAAAGTTTCTAATCCATTCTATATGTAATACATGTTATACGTGACTTGGTTTATGACTCCCAGAGTATAAAAAATTATCACGGATGCTATAAAATTAATCAAATAGCCCGAAACAGTATTACAACATCCCAATTTAAAAACTACGGTATCCTAGTTAAAGAAACTACGAAATCGATGCACAAAATGAAAAAAAAACTTTTTAACCCTTCTACCTAATATATATTATCTGTAGCTTGTTTTATGATTCATAGAGTGTCGTAAAATGCCATGGATGCTAGAAGATTACTAAATAGGCGGAAACAGTATTACGACATCTTAGTTTAAAAACTACAATATCATAGTTAAAAAACTACAATACCTATGTATAAAATGTAAAATAAAACTTTCTAACGCTTCTACTTGTAATACATATCATCCATGGCTTAGTTTATGACTTCCAAAATATATAAGTTGCCATGGATGCTATAAGATTAATTAAATAGCCCGAAATAGTATTACGACATCCCAGTTTAAAAACTACAACACTCTAGTTAAAAAACTACGACACCCATGAATAAAATATAAAATAAAATTTTATAACCCTTTCTACCTGTAATACATGTCATCGTGGCTTGGTTTATGACTCATAGAGTGTCAAAAATTACCACGGATGCTATAAGATTAACCAAATAGCTTGAAGTAGTATTACGATACCCCAGTTTAAAAACTACGATACTCTAGTTAAAAAATTATAACACCCATGTATAAACTATAAAATAAAACTTTCTAATCCTTTCTACCTGCAATACATGTAAAACTATGATATCCTAGTTAACAAACTATGACACCCCAGTATAAAAACTATGATATCCTAGTTAAAAAATTATGACACATTTGCAAAAAGTATAAAATAAAAGTTTCTAACCTCTTCTACCTGTAATACGTGTCACCTGTGATCTTAATTAAAACTTTTGGAATCTCATGATGGCACACCCCATGTCGTAACAAGCCAGTATGAAAAAGAATAAAGAGTAATTAAGTTCAAAACAGGATTGTGACACCCTAGTTCAGGAATCATGACATCCTACTTCAAATATTATAACACCCTATACATATTTAAGCTAGGATGGCTTACATTTTTTATAATAGTTAGTCAAATTTATTGTTTCATAACTTACATTTATTTTTTACTTATATTTTATGTGATCTTGCAATTATTCGACTGCCTAGTATGAAGGCTTCACAACTATTTAAAAAATATTGCAAGCCGGCAGTGTACATTAAAAATGTATGAAAGATGGATTTTTTAAGTCTTCATTTAGAAATCATCCGAAAGATTCCATTCGGTAACTTCGTCGACATGCAGTTATGCATAGTCAACGAGCAACTCCTAGCTGATATTATTAGATGTTAAAAGAGGTGATGAGTTTATTTTTTGTGGCAAAATACTTACATTCAGCATCGAAGATGTGGTCCTGATTTTAGGTTTGCCATGCCATGGAAACAAGATTGCAATGGAAGGGAAAGATAAAAAGGCAGGTTATTTCGAATATTTAGTAGGGAATTAAATCTTCAAAATAAGGGGCTGGAGAAGTTGATAGCACAACTTCATTCATCAAATATACAAGATGATGTTGAGGACACCATAAGACTTTTGATCGCATACATGTTTGGACTATTTTTGTCTCCAAAATCAAATCAAGCTTATCCAAGATATATCATTCCTTACTTGGATGATTTATCTCAGCTAGGACAAATCGAATGGACTTTTGCAATAAAGGAGTTGACTGTTATGGCTCTCCTAGATGTTACTACTTGCTTGAGATCTGAGAAGCCAGTCCAATTTAAGAGAAGTGGCAAGGATATGAGACAGCCAACCATGTTTGAATGTTCAGCTACTCTGGTGATAAGGATCATTAATATGCAGTAAAAGTATAATTACATTTATTTTGAATCTTTCATATCTTTAAAATACGTGAATATTATGTACAGGTTTTGTTTCTCAAGCATAGTATATTAAGAGATCCAGCACATCCTAATAACTACCTAGGCTATTGAAGTGGTATGACAACTAGTTGAAGACACAGAATGTTCAGCTTGCCAACATGCAGCCTCATGAGTTAGTAAGATAATCTATTATATCATAAATATAATGAATAGAAAATTATTATCATTAATATAAAGTTAATTTATTATTGTTCTTGGCTTGCAGTTAAAGAGAGCTATTGAGCCTACGATAACAGAACAATGGCTTATCGCTAAAGAAAAAGTAGCATCCTCAGAACCCGAAAATAGTTATGTAAGCTATGCATAGTTGAAAAATAAAGTAAAATATATAAAGAAAAGGCTTGCCATAGTTGAAACCCTCTTCAGTTCATTCCTAAAAAAAGATAACAATATCAATAAAGAAGGGCACAAAGGGATAGAGGGAGATGATATAGAGGAGGCGATAGAAGTAATGGGGAAATATCAACCTAGGATTGTGGAAAAAGTTTGTAACATCCCTGTGACTGAGATTGAACATAGGATAGAAAAAAAATTGAAGGACATCCCTGTGATTGAGAATGCTGAGGGAGACAAAGAAAAATCTCTAGTTTCTTCACTTATCAAGAGGGTGAAAAATCAACCCAGGCTACGGAAGGCCTCACAAATGATAGCAGATTCTATTTTTAAAATAGGCTAACCAAAAAAAAAGACCGATAATGGGCACATCTCAGTCTGATAAATCAAATTTGAATCTACAATTTGAAAATGATAAAAATTTGATCAAAACCTTTTTGAAAGAAAGGATCAACTCGTAAGTAATATTTATTTTTTTATTATGTATGTTACTTTATGGTCCAAAATGTATAATATTCTTTCTGTTTATTAATTTTAGAGAGGTCATCTACACTAATAAATTTGGAGGCACTATCACAAGGAGAAATATTTTTTATCTCCTTAACAATGACATGATAGTTGACGATGTAAGTAATGTAGTTTTACTTTGTTTTATCATTATTCTTTAAATATATTATGATATATTTTTTAATAATTGTTATATTAATTTTAGAATTATATAAAATCATGTTACTTTTAATTAATCAGTTTATATTGCATTGCCAGATAATTGATGCCGCGTAGGAGTTTATTAAAAATAACTAGATAAAGCATCCGAATAGATATCATAAGTACATCATTGTACCTGTAATGACCTCTAGTATATGTCGGACATCAATATTATCATTTCAAGAACTTGTTAGAATGGTCGGGACTATGATATTTGATGGAGTTAGTGATTAAGATAAGAAAGAATTTTGGTTTTTGTTCACCATCATCAACTCTGACAATTCGCACTGGCACCTAGTTATGATTGACATGCAAAGAAATGTATTGATGCATCTAAATTTCATAAAATACAATTCCAGGTATAAAGCGAATGCAAAAAGTGGCGCAATATACTCGGGCCAATATTTCATATATCCTGTGATAATGGAGAGGTGAAGAATTGGTCTATGCTAGAGATTGTTGAATGCCCTTCCCAACCTGCAGGATCACTAGACTACGGATTGTCTTACTTGAATACATGAAATTCTTGCTCGCAAGGATAAGCTTGATCGTTGGGATTTCACAGAAAAAAGATATTAGTGTCTACTGGTGCCAGTTAGCAGCAAGATTATTGAGAGAGCCTTAATCAAAGATTGATAGTGCTGTTAAAATTTAGCATGTAAAAATAAACTTTTTTTAATATACCTATTCTCTTCAATTCATGTACTTCTGTAATATGTTACAAAATTTATAAGTTAATTGATGTTATATTTTAAGCATCATTCCAAAAGAAAAATTATGTAATTCATTCAAATAGTAATGTTATAAATATCATTTTCTTATTATATTAAGTTTTTATATTTTAGATGTCATGATCACTTCCAAAATATCAAATTTTTTCATTGATATGATGATGTTATAAAGGAATATTATGTTTCTTAATAGGGTATCATAGTTTTTCAATTGGAATGTCATAACTATAGATCTAGGGTGTCGTAATCATGATTTAACATTTACTTAAACTTTATTTCTTAGAGGTCTATCATGACATTGTAAGAGTTTTAATTCAGGTCACAGGTGACATGTATTATAGGCAAAAGAAATTAGAAACTTTGACTTTATATTTTCTGCAATGGTGCCATAGTTTTCTAACTAAGGTCTTATAGTTTTTAACTGAGATATCGTAATACTGTTTCAGCCTATTTGAGTAATCTTCTAGCATCCATGATATTTTATGTTACGCTGGGAGTCATAAACCAAGCAACAGATGATATGTATTATAGGTACAAGGGGTTAGAAATTTTAATTTTATATTCTTTGCATAGGTATCGTAGTTTTTTAATTAGGATATCGTAGTTTTCGAACTTGGGTATTGTAATACTGTTTTGAGCTATTTGATTAATCTTATAGCATTTGTGATATTTTTTTATACTCTAGGAGTCATAAACCAAGCTAAGGATGATATGTATTATAGGTAGAAGGGATTAGAAAGTTTTATTTTATATTTTATACATGAATGTCATAGTTTTTTAACTAGAATATCGTAGTTTTTAAACTGAAATATCGTATTACTTTTTCGGCCAATTTGAGTAATCTTCTAGCATCCATGGTAATTCTTGATACTCTAGAAGTCATAAACCAAGCAACGGATGATATGTATGATAGGTACAAGAGGTTAGAAACTTTGATTTTATATTTTATGCATCGGTATCATAGTATTTTAACTAGGATTTCGTAGTATTTGAACTTGGATGTCATAATATTATTTTGGGCTATTTGATTAATCTTATTATATCTGTGATATTTTTTTACACTCTGGGAGTCATAAATCAAGCCACGGATGACATGTATTATAAGTAGAAGGGATTAGAAAGTTTTATTTTATATTTTATACATGGATGTCGTAGTTTTTTAACTAGGATGTCATAGTTTTTAAATTGAGATATCGTAATACTATTTCAGGCTATTTGATTAATCTTATAGCATCTGTGATGATTTATGATACTCTGCGAGTCATAAACCAAGCCATGGATGACATGTATGATAGGTAGAAGCGTTAGAAAGTTTTATTTTATATTTTGTGTATGTGTATCATAGGTTTTTAACTAGGGTATTGTAGTTTTTAAACTGAGGTGTCATAATACTATTTCGATCTATTTGAGTAATCTTCTAGCATCCGTGGTATTTTATGATACTCTGGGAGTCATAAACCAAGCAACGGATGACATGTATTACAGGTAAAGGGGTAAGAAAGTTTTATTTTATATTTTATATATGGATGTTGTAGTTTTTTAACTAAAGTATCATAATTTTTAAACTAGAGTGTCGTGATAAGGTTTCAGGCTATTTGATTAATCTTATAGCATCCGTGATAATTTTTGACACTCTGAGAGTCATAAACCAAGCCACGGATGACATGTATTACAGTAAAAGGGGTTAGAAACTTTTTTTTATTTTCTATATGGGTATCGTAGTTTTTTAACTATGATATCATAATTTTAAACTAAGATATCGTAATACTATTTCAGTATCATAATTTTAAACTAGGATGTCGTAATACTATTTCAGCCTATTTAAGTAATCTTCTAGCATCTATGGTATTTTATGATACTCTAGGAGTCATAAACCAAGCCTCGGGTAACATATATTATAGGTGGAAGCGGTTATAATATTTTATTTTATGTTTTGTGCATGGATGTCGTAGTTCTTTAACCAGGATGTCATAGTTTTTAAATTGGGATGTTGTAATACTGTTTGGACTATTTGATTAATCTTATAGCATATGTGGCAATTTATGATACTCTAGAAGTCATAAACCAAGCCACGGATGACATGTATTACAGGTAGAAGTAGATAGAAAGTTTTATTTTATAATTTATACATAAATATCATAGTTTTTTTATTAAGATATCGTAGTTTTTAAACTGGGATGTCGTAATACTGTTTCAGTCTATTTGAGTAGTCTTCTAGCATCCATGGCATTCTATGACACTCTGGGAGTCATTATTCAGAACATGGATGATGGGAAGTCCTGTTAGAAGCAGTTATTTCCTTCACTTTCTTGTTTCATGCTGGGGTATTCTAATTTTGTAATTGGATGTTATCTATTATATCAAGCGATGTCATAATTCTATTATTTCTGTTGTAGTCTTTGAACATATAAATTAGTCCTAAAATTTATATTTGAAATAAACATATTCAATCACATGTCTAATACATCCTGTTTTAAATTTTTTCGGATAATATAAATATACACAAGACTCTACGAAAATTCAACATTTTATATCCTCTCTTGTATTAGTTGACTATATATATAAGCATCAAATTCGTCTAAAAAAGGTTCATAAGATGGTATAGTAGGTCAATTACTTGTTCGGGTACTTTCACTACATTATGAAAAGTCTGTCTCTTACTTGTACTAGCTCTTCTTTCATTTTGCACTGGAGTGTCAATAGAAGCCTTATCCATATTTTTCTTTGATCTCTTTGACTTCTTCTCGACTCCACTTTTAATTCTATTCTCTCTTAGACGACCTTTCGTAGTAACTTGGTCAGGATCTTGGATTAGAAGTTGTGTACTTTACTTAGCTGCATAGTTAGTATATACAACTCTTCTCAATAATGGTGTAAGATCTTCTATTACTAAATTAAATGCATATTCAGACATAGAGGTTATCTCTACAAGCTTCATCATCCAATGACTCATTAAAGCATATTTACGATCAATAAAATATACATTTGTATTAGGATTTCATGACATATGATTGGTTTATGTAAACATAAAATAAGACATCTGAATTCAAATAATTTCTTGATTATGTATCGTGATTTTTATGTACTTTTATCACAAAATTAAGTATTACATTCCAAATCGTCGAATTGGTATTTTATGTTCTTGCACTATTTATTCAAGAAATACTTATCTGGGATACGAAATGCATCGCTTTGATGAAGAACCAATAAGGCATGCCTACACAGGTAATCCTTATACTGAAAGGATCCACACTAGCATTGAACATCCTCCAAGATTTTGTCATATAAAACCACATAATTTTTAATAATCTCCTTCTTCATTCCATCAACTTCAATTATTTTAAATGATTTAATAGAATATACATCATAGTTGTCAACTTCTTTAACTAATTTAGTATTTGATGCAGCCATTTTAAGGACCTCATTTTGAAATTTTTTGAATATATGCATTGTATATTTTTCTGCTGCTTGCCTCTTTAAAGAAGAGGATGTCTTTAGGAAAGTATTTGTTTGCAAAGTTTTATTGTCTTCCTCATTTTCTGCTTCATATCTTTTCTCTAAGGCATCTTCGTATTTATTGATGAATTCCTTGAGTGTAGTCTTTGAGTTTATAAACCCATCAAAAAGTGATTGATGCTCTTACTCCTTTGTGAAGTTCACATCCCTGTTCAAATTATTAAAAAAAGAAGCATTAAATATACAAAGTTTGTTGAAAATTTATAAACATGAATATTAATCAATCATAATGACTTACAAACCTGCGAAGAATGTATCCTTAACATAAACTAGAACCTATTTATCCCGACATTGATAAATATCTTTAAACCAATCTACATCTTGTATTCTTCATATTTCTTTATTAAACGTGCATACCTTTTCTTGAAAGACACTATGGTAACTGAATCATATATCATCTCTTCAAACTCAACCATAAATTTGGATTTGCAGTACACATATGGCCAATCTTTTCAAGAATCTTCTATAATATATGCCAAAGACAATCTATATTGTGCATTGGAAAACATATCCCTAATAGTAGCCTCGATTGCCTTATCTTGGTCAGTTATGATGGCATAGGTGGTTGACCACCATTTGCATCTAGCCATGATTAGAATATCCATTTAAATGTTCATTCTCTCATCTAATAACAATGCGCAACCAAGCAATATGGACTGTCCATGATGGTTAACTTCGATAAATGGATAAAAAGGTATTTGATATGTATTTATCAAATAGGTTAAGTCAAAGTTCAGTACATCACTAAAGTAAGTGCTTGCCAATCTTGACCTAGGATAGATCCAGAAGACATGCCTGAGTTGTTCATTATCATTCAGATCTAAAGTATCTTGACCTAGGATGGATCCAGAAGACATGCCTGAGTTGTCCATTATCATTCAGATCTAAAGTATAAAAGAAATTTGAATTTTTTACTTACATTTATATGAAATAGATTATCATTGATTGTACACTCCTTCTTTCAGCTGACTTTGACATTTTCGATAGATGAAATTATGAGCATCCTTCTCTATAAAATCTAATTATCTTCTATCCCCTTTTCTTTTAGCCATGGTAGAGTATATTTGAGTTGTGAAATTCACAGCATGTAAATTGCCGATCTCTATCTTTTTTGATGTGTTGATCCTTTTATGGGATCATAGATAACCAGTTGATGATATGAACAGCTCATGGTTATGTTCTAAAAAAATATCATATAATATCCACTTACCATTTTTAGAGTTTAGTCATGCTTTTATCGAAACTTTACAATCAATTTTACCAGCATCCCTACGATTCATGGAGTTATCGATTTTTCTAGATTTTTCTTACCTCCAATATGCCAGGTGCTTGAAGCATATTTCTTTATTGTTGTTGGACCTACTACACACCATTGTGATTTCAAAACCTATTCTCCTTGTATATCCATTATAGAAATTATATATATTATTTATAGAATTGAACTCCATTCTAATTTAAGGATCAACAGACTCGTTCTTTACATTCGGGGTGATAGGAGAAGGTGCATTCTTGTGAACAATACTAGCAAGCTTATCCAAGTGATCATGTTCAATTTTTTAGATCTATAATTTAATGCCATATGTAGAAATATCTGTAAAAAAATCATAAACATTAATATCCATAGTTTTAGATGACATTTTATATAGAGCATAATAATTATTATATTATGTATTGGATAGAATATGACATGACAATGTGATAATACGGGCATAGAACTAAATATTTATAAAAAAATATATTTGAGCTTATGACACCCTAGTTCAGAAATTATGACATCCAAGTGAAAAGATTATGATATCCAATCATAAAATATAAAATTAAATATATTAACCCCTCCTACCAGAAAAATCTATTACTTGTGGACTGAGTTATGACTCCTAGGATATCATAATATACTACGAATGCTAAAAGATCACAAATATATGCTAAAACAGGATTATGACAAATAGTTTAAAGATTATGACACCCTAGTTAAAAAAACTCGACATCCCTACACAAAATCATAAACCGAATATTTTGATCATGTGTAACAGAAATGTTTAGTATGCATTGTTGATATATGACACCCATATTGTAATAAAATACTTCTAAGAAAACTTCAGTATCAAAACTTCAAAACATGAACAACTCAGTACAAAATAGAAAATGAAGACTTTTGTCATCTGTCATAAGACTTTTTAATCATGCATTAGCTTGAATAAGATTGTTAGATTGTAATAAAAAGACCAAGAGAAAATTATATTTTGAAATATGATATTTGATCTTACGACATCCTAGTTAAAAGATTATGATATCCTAGTTAAAAGATTATGACACCCAATCATAAAATATGAAACTAAATTATTAACCCCTCGTACCAGGAAAATCTATCATTTATGGACTGAGTTATGACTTCTAAGATATCATAACATGCTATGGATGCTAAAAGATCATAAATATATGCTGAAACAGGATTATGCATCCTAGTTTAAAAATTATGATACCCTAGTTAAAAAACTACGATATTCCTACACAAAATTATAAACCGAATATTTTGATCCTACATAATAGAAGTGTTTAAGTATGCATTACTGATATATGACATCCAAATTATAATAAAATGCTTTTGAGAAATTTTAGTATCAAAAACTTCGAAACATGAACAACTCGGCATAAAACAGAAAATGAGGGCTTTTGTACTCCGTCATAGAACTTTTCAACCATGCATTATCTTGAATAAGATTGTTAGATTATGATAAAAAGACCAGGAAAAAATAAAATTTTGAAATATGATATTTGAACTTACGATATCTTAGTTAAAAGATTATGACATCCTAGTTAAAAGATTATGATACTGATTATAAAATATAAAACAAATATATTAACCCCTCCTACCAGAAAAATCTATCACTTGTGGATTGAGTTATGACTCCTAGGATATCAAACCATGCTATGGATGCTAAAGGATCATAAATATATGTTGAAACAAAATTATAACATCCTAGTTTAAAAATTATGACATCCTAGTTAAAAAACTACGATATCCCTGTATAAAATTATAAACTAGATATTTTGATCATGTGTAACAGAAGTTTTTAAGTGTGCATTGCTGATATATGACACCCACATTATAATAAAATACTTCTGAAAAAAATTTAGTATCAAAAATTTTGAAACATGAACAACTCGGTACAAAACAGAAACTGAAGGCTTTTGTCCTCCATTATAAAACTTTTCAACCGTGCATTGACTTGAATAAGATTGTTAGATTATGATAAAAAAATCAGGAAAAAATAATATTTTAAAATATTATATTTGAACTTATGATATCCTAGTTAAAAGATTCTGACATCCTAGTTAAAAGATTATGACACCCAATCATATAACATGAAACTAAATATATTAACCCCTCCTACCATGAAATCCTATCACTTGTGGATTGAGTTATATCTCCTAGATATTATAACATGCTACAGATACTAAAGGATCACAAATATATGTTGAAACATGATTATGACATCCAAGTTTAAAGATTATAATATCCTAGTTAAAAAACTATGACATCTCTGCACAAAATCATAAATCGGATGTTTTGATTCTTTGTAACAGAAGTGTTTAAGTATGCATTACTGATATATGACACCCACATTATAATAAAATACTTCTAAGAAAACTTTAGTATCAAAAACTTTGAAACATAAACAACTTGGTACAAAATAAAAATGAAGGATTTTATCCTCCATCATAGGACTTTTCAACTGTGCATTGGCTTGAATAAGATTGTTAGATTGTAATAAAAAAGATCAGGAGAAAATAATATTTTAAAATATGATATTTGAACTTATGACACCCTAGTTAAAAGATTATGACCCTAGTTAAAAGACTATAACACCCGATCATAAAACATGAAACTAAATATATTATAACCCCTTCTACCAGGAAAGCTTATCACTTGTAGACTGAGTTATGACTCCTAGGATGTCATAACATGCTACGGATACTAAAGGATCATAAATATATGCTGAAATAGGATTATGACATCCTTGTTTAAAGATTATGACACCTTAGTTAAAAAACTATGACATCCCTATACAAAATCATAAACCAGATGTTTTGATCCTATATAATAGAAGTGTTTAAGTATGTATTGCTGATATATGACACTCACATTATAATAAAATGCTTCTAAGAAAATTTCGGTATCAAAAATTTTGAAACAAGAACAACTCGGTACAAAATAGAAAATGAAGGTATTTGTCCTCCGTTATAGGACTTTTTTTAGGATCGAAGCCCGACCATCCTTACAAAAGAAGCTCCCTATTATAAGAGGCGGAATCAACAATCTTAAGTGGTGCAGTGATAGGGCCCATACGCTGAGCTCAACACTCATTTAGTCAACCCGACAGGATTGGCAAAGTCCTTTCGAGCAGGCCCGAGGATTGATCCAGCCCTGGATCCCAACTCACCTAGCCCGTGATCGCATTGCACGGAGTAGAACTCGAAGGCATGAGCTGGCATCCAGTTAACAATCCCCCAATGAAATTGCCTGAGGAAATCCTGCCTCTAGAATCGAACATGCGACCTCGGCTCTGATACCAACTTTAGGATCGAGGCCCCAACCACCCTTACAAAAAGAAGCTCCCTATTATAAGAGACGGAATCAATAATCTTAAGCGGCATAGCGACGAGGCCTACAGGCTGAGCGCTATACTCATTTAGTCGACCCGACAGGATAGGCAAAGCCCTTTCGAGCCGGCCCGAGGATTGCTCCAACCTTGGACCCCAACTCACCTAGCCCGTGACCGCATTGCACGGAGTGGGACCTGAAGGCGTGAGCTAGCATCTAGTCAACACTTTTCAACCAGGCATTGACTTGAATAAGATTGTTAGATTGCGATAAAAAGATGGTGCGGACACCAGAGGCACCATAATAAGATAGAGGCTTTTCAACCCTCTATAGATCACTTAGCTACATTCAAGTCCATTGTAATAAAGCTTAGTTCATCTAAGTTGTCTTTATTTGAGTCTTGTATTAGTCAACTCATGTTGATCTAGTCCAGTCCAGTGCTAGTCAGCTTATGTTGAGCTAATTTTATTTTTTTGAGTCCTGTCCAAGCACACTGAAGACTCAAGACCACATCATATAAGTGAAGACCAAGTCCAACCAGATTGAAGACATGGAAGTGTAGCCCAAGTCTAACCCAGCTTGAAGATTTGAAGATCCCAGGAGAAGAAATCAGAAACCCTGAAGTCCTGGACTAGCCAGAAACAAATTGGGCCAGCCTAGGCCCAGGAGAAAGCTAGGGCGCCAAGAGCTTAAGGTGACCACCCCTTGGTCGGCCACTTAGAGTCACCCTCTTGGCCGACCAAGGCAAGGAGAGAGGGAGGATTTTTAGGAATTTTTTCTACCTAATGTTTCCTTATTTTCTAGCTAGGGTTTGGGTGGAAATAAAACTCCTATGTAATTACTTTCGTATCCTTACTTGGGGCCCAAGACTATGAGTCTATTTAAAGGACCCTAGTCTTTTGTATGAGAATTTAATTTTTGATATATGAAATATAATTGAGTTTTCTACAATTGCTGTGTGCTACCCTGCTATGTGCTTAAGGGGTTCTGAGAGCTTTTCTTCTTCCCAATATCTGCAACTGCATCCTGCCACCAGCCTGCCCTCCAAAAGCCTAGCCGCCCACTCTAAAACACCTCTTCCCTTTGCTGTTTTTCTTTTATTTCTTCATCTTCTCTGAGTTTTCTAACCCCTGATAGGACATTTGCAGATCCCTCGACTCCAACGAATCCGACGACTCCAGCTAGGCCACAATCGGACCACCGAGCAGAAAGCCGGGAATCCGCAGGTCTTTGGCTTGATTTTCCAAGCCGCATCCATTGATGACGAGTGATCTCTTTATTGCGATCTTCACCAGGTGCATTAGACGTTGCCAGGTACACCCCTTCTGCCACCAGTAGCGTTATTGTAGAAGAACTAGCCCAACCGAGGCTTCTCAGCCTCGTAGTCCTCTTTCTGTTGCTCATAGGTCCTATTTCGCATGCTTTAGTTTCTTTCTTGCATAGTTTTTTTTGCTTAGATACTTGGTCTGCTCTTCGAGATTAGATTCACAACTTGAATTAAAAACATACAAAAATATAATTGCATGCATATATAGGTTCCGCATCAAAAGATCAGGAGAAAATAATATTTTGAAATATGATATTTGAACTTACGACACACTAGTTAAAAGATTATGATACCTGATTATAAAACATGAAATTAAATATATTAACCCCTCATACTAGGAAAACCTATTAGTTATAGACTGAGTTATGACTTCCAAGATATTATAAAATGCTATGGATGCTAAAGGATTACAAATATATGCTGAAACAAAATTATGACACCCTACTTTAAAGATTATGATACCCTAGTTAAAAAACTACACATCCCTGCACAAAATCATAAACCGGTTATTTTGATCCTACGTAATAGAAGTGTTTAAGTATGCATTGCTGATATATGACACCCACATTGTAATAAAATACTTTCGAGAAATTTCAGTATCAAAAATTTTGAAACATGAACAACTCGGTACAAAATAAAAATAAAAGCTTTTGTCCTCCATCATAGGACTTTTCAACTGTGCATTGGCTTGAATAAGATTATTAGATTGTGATAAAAAGACTAGAAAAAATAAAATTTTGAAATATGATATTTGAACTTATGATACCCTAGTTAAAAGAATATGACATCTCTGCAGAAAACATAAAACTAAAGGTATTGACCTCTCATAAGAGGAATACTTATCACTTGTGGACTGAATTATGACTCCTATAATATCATAATATGTCACAAATGTTAAAGAATTATAACCGCATGCAAAAACTGGTTAATAACATCCTAATTTAGAAATTATGACACCGTAGTTAAAAGATTATAACATTCCTGCATAAAACGTTAAACTATATTTATTATCCCCTCCTATCGGGAATACCTATCACTTGTGGACTGAGTTATGACTTCCAGAATGTCATAAAATTTCATGGATGCTAAAGGATATTATATGGTTTCCTAATGTATTAATTTTTTCTAACTACCAAAACAGTTGGTGTAATAAAGGAACTATAAAAAAAAACAAAACAAAATTCTATTAAAGGTTTTTTACTTCCTGTTGGAGATGACATTTTGTCTTAAAGTTATAGAAGAAGTTTTCGATAGTTATTTCAACCTCGGACCAAAAATTTTTTCTTATACTCGTAACTCAGAATACTTTTCAGACCCAGGAAGAATCTTCTCCATCCTCGAATACTACCTGATACCTTAGATCGAAAAAATAGAGTACTTTTTCAGAGTAAGGAAGAAACTTATATTAACATTCGAAAGTTGATTCTTATGACATGACTCTCAGAGTATATTTCAAAGTGAGAGAGATTCTTCCTTCAATCTTTGACTGATTCCTTAGATTCTAAAACCAGAGCATGTTTCAGAAAATTGAAACATTTAGCTAGAAGTACTGGGAATGATGTTTTAGAAATATCAAAATCAAAGAAAGATGGCATAAAAAAGTAGATGGGAGGGAAAGAATAATTTGGTCTGCACAAAAAATTCAAACAAAATTGAATGTGAATTAATGAACATCACGCTCAACATTTAACATGTTATCATTGCCAGTAATACAGACTCCCAACCCGTCCTGTCAAGCCAATTATGATTGATGTGGACCAATAAGAAATAGTGATGCAGGCCAGATAGGATTTTCTGCACCGCACGCGATGCATAAAGACTTACTCATGTTAGAAAAGCCTATGCAGCAACAATACTGGGCCTCACTGTTGGTCGACCTGCTTTGGCTGATGTTAAACGACTACTAAGCTCTTATGATTTGCAAATAAAGAATATGATGTAAAAGTCAAACTTGCACAACAAAAAGCAAGGAATAAACACTTTTGAATCGATCCTGTTGATGCTGAACCTCTGTCGACCGGATGGAGTGGTTCTTCCGCCGGATCGCCGTCGATCGGAACTTGCAAAATAGATCACTGACCGGAGATTTTACGGCGGGGGATACTCCGATGCCTAAGTCAGAAGGAGCTCAGGGAGTAGCAGAATGGAGAGTTTTAAAAGTAGAGAGGGAAAAGAGAAATTTGTAATGCAAGAAAGAGAAAAATGAAGCAGCCTCCTCTGAGTGTCCCCTTTTACCAGTATTTATAGGCTCCAACGTAACTACTTACGGTTATGGGAGTTGGCAAACGCAACCTCCTCATAACCGTAAGTAGTGGTTGCTGAAAAAATAGTTACACTCGGAGTTTACCCAATCTTGAGGTTTTGGACATGTAGGTGGTTGCAATAACCAAAATAGATTTCAACTATTTGTCCAAGAAACTCATATGTCCAATAATCCTCATTCTTTAAGCATAGATCTGAAGTGAGCTCTACATTCTTTTAGTAACGCTCCTGAAGGGAATGTTAGCTTCACACTTCGGATTCTTCTTGATGTAACAAAAGTAAAAACTTACAGTCTTCGGATTATATTGAAGGAATAAAGCCAAAGATATTCGCCTGGGGGGTCAAGTCTTCGGATCAAGATAATTGTATGAAGCCGAAGACAGAGTAACAAACCTGGCTTAAAACCATAGATAAAGATGTTAGGTTGTCATTGTACGAAGCTGAAGACAGTAAATAAACTTATCTCCTGGATCATAGATAAAGATACGAAGTCGCGTAGTCTTCGGATTGAGACATCAATACGAAACCGCGTAGTCTTCGGATTGAGACATCAATATGAAGCCGAAGACCCAAAGCTAATGAGCTTATTTTTCAGAACAAGACATTCGAAGCCATATATATTATGCATGGTCTTCGGACTGAGACAATAATATGAAGCCGAAGATAATAATAAACTTGGCTTATAATCATAAAGAAAGATGTTAGGCTAAGTCTTCGGATCAAGGTGGTAATACGAAACCGAAGACCCTTTCCTTTGCCAGCTGATATGACCAATAAATCAAAAGAGAAAATTAAAATAGGTTCAGAGAGCGGTCCAATAATTAATTAAAAAAAAACCAGGATATCATAACAACTATCCTCCACTCCCAAGTTCGAAATGATTAAGTTTCGAAGAATGAGAGTATTTTAATTTTGTCTCATAGTGATAACTGTCAGGTAATGATGGCAGTGAACCCTGACACGTCTTTCGCCATAACTGCCCGGTGGTGCGATAAAACGTAGTGAAGACACGTGTCATCCCACCACAGGCGTCTAAAAAAGAAACGCCTCGATTCTGGAAAAATCCTAAGGAATTCTGAAAAAGAGATTTGTATTTAACCGAGATCGGACAGTGGCAGTCATACGGAGCATGATCGCATTGCTGGTATTATCGCAGCCAATAGCGACGTTTCACGCGGATCGCAACGGCTTATCTTATTAATGAATTTTCTAGAGAGCCGTACCCATGATCGAAACTACCGATATGGTGCACGATCATCTAGATCTCCGAACCGCCTCGAAAATCCATTACCTTCACCTATAAAAGGGAGAAGAAGCTTTTAGAAAGAATTTTTCTTTCTGCTTCCGCGCTCCTCCCTGCTCTGCACCGTAGCCCGCCATTGCCACTGTCTCAAAAGTTAGGAAACCCTTCTTTTCTTCTTTCTTCCTTTCTTTTTGTTACAATGTCAAAATTGGATAGGAATCCTTCCCCCAGCATAGGTTCACTAGGAGGTGACATCGGTAGTGAAACAACGGGAAGGGAGATCGAGAGGAGTCCACCGGGAGCTGGATCCGGTAGGGGTTCGCTAGGGGGCAAAACTAGTAGAGGGAGAGGTTCAGGTAGAAAGAGGAGTCCGGAAAGATCACCTGACTCCGTTCCAAGCTCTTTTACACTTGCCAAGGTGGAAGAGGTTAGGCAGTGTTTCCATATCCCTTGAACCTTTAAACTGATCTTCCGAGGCCCAAAGAGAGGGTAGATAAGGCTCCAATGTATTCAATCGCCATTACGAAGACCACCTTAAGGCTGGTCTTCGGCTTCCACTTCATCCCTTCTTCACCAAGATTTTAATCTTTATCAAGTGGTCCCGGCCCAATTAACTTCCAATAGTTTTAGAAATATCTGTGGGTTTTTGGTTCTTTGCAAACTTAGGAATGTAGAGCTGAAGACGAGCTGTTTACCTCTCTTTTCATGTTGAAAAGAGACTTCCATGGCAAAGGATGGTGGGTTATAGATCATCGGCCTGGTCGAAGACTGTTGAAAGGAACCCCTAGTGCCATACACGGGTAGAAACAACTTTTTTGCATACTACACCCATCGGGGATTTAATGCAGACTGAAAAACTCCGCGTTTGGATGCAACCGTCAGAAAGAAAGTCTTGAGATCCGGTGCGAGGGACTTTGACACCTTAGCGGAGCCAGAGATCCCCTTACTTAAAGAACTGCTGAAGGAAGAAAACCTTCACCGGGCCCATATCAGCGAGGTCCCGACATTAGGTATAGAATTAGTAGTCTTCGGACTTTTCTCGCTTCCTTTCTCCATGCATATGTATATGACGAAATCCCTGTTTTTGATTGTAGGTAAGAAAATGAAGCCACAACTTGAGAAAATTCGGCAAGCTTCCAGAAAGAGAGCAGTGGCTTCTCCTGCAACAACCGAAGTCCGAAAGAAAGAAGAGCCGAAGAAGGCTCAAATACTCCTCCGATGAGGCCTGCTTCGGAAGAAGATATTCCTTCCGCTTCTCCAATTCCACATGATCCTGTTAGAAGCCCATCTCTGAGGATGGCTTATCCGAAGAGTCCTCGACCGATGCCAACTTCGGATCAGCATGATATGAATTTTAATAAAGAATCCATGATTGCATCTCCAAAAAATAAAAGTCAGGAAAGGATGAAGTACCGATCTGAAGACGATCCTAGGTGGAATGCCTCTTCGGAGGGAGGATGTAATGTGGACTTTACTATTTTCTCGAATCGGGAGGGCTTGGAGAACCCTGAATTAGCCAGGGAACTGTTGAATCGCATTCTCCTTCCAAAAGACCGGGACAAAGTTAGTCCCGATGTATTGAAAAAATTTCTGATTCAGTGTTTTCATCAGCACTGAAGGTAAATATCTAATCTCCTTCTTTCTTTCTTTTTTTTTTGCTAAGTCTTCAGCTTGTTATTACAGATGATGCATGATATTACTTATATGGAGGAGAGCATCTTCGACTTTAGAGAAACCTATAGAAGGATGAAGGAAAAAGTAAAAGTGGCTGGAGCCAAGATAGCCGTAGCCGAAGAGCAGAGGCAAGCTATGGAGGAGAAGCTTGCCCAGAGCGACGCCTTGGCTTAGAACTTGAGAGCTGAAGTAGAAAAACTAAGTTGAAGAACTCCGAGCAAGAAGCGAGGCTTAAAAAGAGGAAGAACAAGGTTCACTTTATGGAAGTTCTCCTTAGAAACACTCTTCAGAAGTCCGAGGAGGAAAAGAAAAAGTCTGATGAAGTTGCTGAAGAAAATCGCTCTTTAAAAAATCAACTGGAAAGGGCGATAGAAAATTTAAAGCCTCTTCAGCTTTTGAAGTCGAAATGGTCGAAGCCGGGACCCGCAGTTATAAAGGAGGCTTCAATGATGGGGTAGAGGAAGTGAAAAGGCTTTACCCAAATTTGGACATTTCGAAAATTCAACTATTTGATACCGAAGATCTAGATGAGCCTGAACTACAAAGAGATCCTGAAGCATTACCAACAACTGAAGAGGTGGTGGGTCCTATTGATCTACTGATGATGCCCCAATGGATAACTTGTAATTGCCCTTTTTCTTCTCTTTTTGGAAGAATGTAAGAAAACCTTTATCAATGAAAAATCCTTTCTAGAATTTTCTAATTGCATGTGGATGGATTGATATTTTCCTAAGTATAAAGTCTTCTGATAATTAAGAACTCGAAGCACATAATACCGAGTCTTCGGACCTGGAAAATATACTAAGTCTTTGGACTTGGGATAAAGAATACCAGATAAGAATCAAGTCTTGAACTTGAATTTACAATAAGTCTTTGGACTTAGGATAAAAGAATACCAGATAAGAATCAAGTCTTCGGACTTGAATTTGTACTAAGTTTTCGGACTTAGAAAAAAGAATACCAATAAGAAGCAAGCCCTCGGACTTGAATTTGCACTAAGTCTTCGAACTTAGGATAAAAGAATACTAGATAAGAAGCAAGTCGTCGGACTTGAATTTGTACTAAGTCTTCGGACTTAGGATAAAAGAATACTAATAAGAAGAAAGTCTTCGGACCTGAATTTATACTAAGTCTTTAGACATAGATGAAAGAATACCTTGGGTCATTCATATCTGCAAGAATTAAGATAGGCTGATCGGGCATACCTCGGCATTTCATAAAGTAGATCACGAAGATCGTTGTCATGCTTTTCCATATCGGGACTAAGACAGGCTGATCATGCCCACCTCTGCACTTCGTGAGGTAGATCCGGGGATCATCCTCATGCCTTTTTGATTAAGATGAACTGGTTTAAGCCAACTCAGCACTTCGTGAGGTAGATCCGGAGATCATCCTCATGCCTTTTTGATTAAGATGGACTGGTTTAAGCCTAACTCGGCACTTCGTGAGGTAGATCCGGAGATCATCCTCATGCCTTTTGATTAAGATGGACTGGTTTAAGCCTAACTCGGTACTTCGTGAGATAGATCCAGAGATCATCCTCATGCCTTTAAGAGAGAGAAATAAGATAGGCTAAGTATGCTTACCTTGGCATGTCATACGGTTGATCATGGAGAACACCATTATGCCTTTAAGAAATAATTAAGATAAACAGATTAAATCTGTATTGATGGCCTTGAATGAAACCTTTATTGATAATATTTTTGGAGATTTTATACATTTCAAGGTCGAGGTAATAGAACACCTTCCAAAGTTTCTAACCGATAAGTTCCGGGTCGAACAACCTCTTTGATCCGGTATGGCCCTTCCAATGTAGGAGAAACATTACTTTGCTCAGTTGGTTTAGATACCTCAAACTTTTTTAGAACTATATCTTCAGGATGAAAGGTCTATTTTTTTACGCGAGAGTTGTAATATCTCGCCATTTTCTGTTGATACACACCATTCTCAACTGTGCCTGAAGTCGCATGCCTTGTAGCAAATCCAGGTCAACTCTTCGGCATTCAGGATTTTCGGGCTCTTCATAGTGATTAATCTGAAGAGATTGCAAAGAGACCTCTATAGGAAGGACTGCTTCAGTACCATAAGAAAGATGAAATGGAGATTCACCAGTGACTGTTCTAGGAGTAGTTCGATATGCCCAAAGAACCGAGTTCAACTCATCTACCCATGAACTCTTAGCATCATTTAATCTGGTTTTAAGACCATGAAGAATAGTCCTATTTGTCACTTCAGCTTCTCCATTACATTGAGGATGTGCTACTGAAGTAAGCTTGTAAAGAATGTGATATTGAGTGCAGAAGCTTCTAAATTTCGGATTGTCAAATTGTCTTCTATTGTCAGTTATTATAGAATAGGAATTCCGAAGAGGAAGAGATGAAGTTTCTTACAAAATTTTCAACTTTTGCCTCAATAATTTGTGCCAATGCTTCAGCTTTGACCCACTTTGTGAAGTAATCAATTGCCACAATGAGAAATTTTTGCTATCCAGAAGCTGGAGGAAACGGACCAAGATTGTCATTCCCCATTGTGCAAAAGGCCAAGGAGCTGTTAATGAAGTTAACTGATTAACAAGCCATTTTTGTACATTGGCATACCTCTGATAATGATCACATCTTCGAACAAATTCTGCGGAATCCTTCTAAATGGTTGGCCAATAATAACCTTGATAGATTATTTTGTATGCCAAAGATCTGTGCCCCAGATGATCTCCACATATTCCTTCATGCACTTTCTGAGTACGTAATCTGCATCGGATGGGTCCAAACATTTTAGCAAGGGTTGTGTGAAAGACCTCTTATACAATGCTCCATCCAAGATGATATATTGAGAGGCTGTCCACCATAGCCACTTAGCCTCCAGCTTATCCTCAGGCAAGGTCCCTTCTTTTAAAAACTTGAGAACTGGGTCCATCCATGAAGGCTCATATTCCAGTTGACAAATTCAACTGCGGGTTCCGATATGTTAGGATTCTCAAGATACTCCACATATGTTCTTCCAAGAGAATCTGGCATTGTGGTTGCCAATCTCGAAAGAGCATCTGCCCGGGAATTTTCTATCCTTGGCACATGAAAAATTTCAAAATGCTTCAATTCAGATGTCAAGCTTCGAACTTTCTCCAAGTATTGGATCATATTATGATTCCGAGCTTCAAAATCTCCTTTCACTTGATTCACCACTAGTTGTGAATCAGAAAAGACTTTGACCCTTCTAATTTTCAATTTTCGGGAGATTCTAAGTCCAGCAATCAATGCTTCGTACTCCGCCTGATTGTTAGAATCTTGGAAAGAAAATCGAAGAGCATACTCAAAAACCTATCCATTCGGACCAGCTAGAATTAAACCTGCGCCTCTACCACTGTCATTCGAAGCACCATCACATGCAACATCCAAATAAATTCCGGATGTCTTCGGTATCCTCCTTTTGGCTCTTGGTTGGTCCTCTTCAGACCTCCATGTGCATTCTGCTATAAAATCGGCCAAGACTTGTGCTTTCATTGTTGACCTTGGTTGATACTCAACATCAAATTCCCCTAATTTAACATCCCACTTAGCTATCCTTCATGAGGTGTCAGGACAACGAAGTATGGCCTTCAAGGGTTGATCTGTCAGAACCATAATAGAGTGGGCTTGGAAATAAGGCCGAAGATATTTTGTCACTACCACTAGAGAAAAGATAATTTTTGTACCCTGGGATATCGGACTTCAGCTTCATGCAACACTTTACTGGTGTAGTAAATCGGCTTCTGTGAATGATTGGCATCTTTTCGTACCAGAACCGAGCTAACTGCTTCATCTGTAGCTGATAGATATAAATAAAGTGTTTCTCCTTCACAGGGCTTTGAGAGCAGAGGGGGATTTTTCAAATATTCTTTCAGTTTGTCGAAGGCAATTTTGCAATCTTCAGTCCATTCAAAATTTTGAGTTTGGCGAAGAACCTTGAAGAAGGGTAAACACCTTTCTGCAGAACGGGAGATAAACTGGCTTAAAGAAGCAACTCTCCCCGTTAACCTTTGAACTTCCTTTTTACAAGTGGGATGCCTCATTGTCCGAAGTGCCTGGATTTTTCCTGGGTTGGCTTCGATACTAAGCTTGGTGACCAAGTACCCCAGGAACTTCCCAGAAGTCATGCTGAAGACACATTTGGTAGGATTTAACCTCATATGATGGCATCTTAGAGCATCAAAAGACTCCTTTAGATCTGTGATGTGATCAGACTTTTGAAGACTTTTCACAATCATATCGTTAACATATGCTTCCATATTTCTCCCAATCTGATCTTTGAAGACTTTGTTGATGAGTCTTTGAAAAGTTGTCCCAGCATTCTTCAACCCAAATGGCATCATCTTGTAACATTAGAGTCCTTTTTCTGTAACAAAAGCAATCTTCTATTCATCCTCAAGATCCATTCGGATATGATTATAGCCTGAGAAGGCATCCATGAAACTCAGCATTTGATGACCAGCCATGGCATCAACCAATTGATCGATTTTGACAAAGAAAAACTGTCTTTTGGATATGCTTTGTTGAGATCCGTATAGTCTATACAAATCTCCACTTGCTGTTTGATTTATTTACCATGACCATGTTTGCTAGCCAATCCAGATATTGGACCTCTCTTATGAAGTTTGCTTCAAGAAGTTTATTAACTTCTTCATCAATTGCCTTCTGCCTTTCTGGAACAAAATTCCTCTTCTTCTGCCGTACTGGCTTATAGTTGGAAGATACTTCCAAGTGATGTGTAATCACTTCAGGCAGAATTCTAGGCATGTCTGAAGCTGTCCAAGCAAAAATATCAGCATTAGCTCGAAGAAAGGAAATTAGTTTTACCTTTGACTCCTCATCAAGTAAATTGCCAATTTGCAAAAGCTAGGTTGGGTCATCTTCGGATAATGGTATGAAAAGTGTTCTCTCCACTGGTTCTCCAGAGTCTTCATATTCATCTCTTGGATCCAGCTAGTCAAGTGCCAAAGGCTTGTATGTTTGTTTGTTTTGAATCATGAGACATTGGCGAGCGATCCTTTGATCTCCTCTTACTTCTCCGATGCCTGTCCTGGTAGGAAACCGAACCAACAGATGGTATGTTGAGACTATAGCTCTGAACTTATTCAATACCGGATGCCCCAAGATAGCATTATAAGCTGAAGATGTTCTGGCCACAATAAAATTGATTGGAAGGGTCCTTTGGAATGGTTCAGATCCAAAAGTTACGGGCAAGACCGTTTCGCCTTCAACCTCAACTTGATTTCCACCAAAACCAGTTATAGGAATGAGAGATCTTCGCAATTCATGTTCAAGCAATCCCATCCGAAGAAAAGTATCATACAGCAACACATCAACTGAACTTCCATTATCAATTAATATTCTTTTTACATCAAATTTGGCAATAACTGCCGAGACCACTGTAGGGTCATCATAAGGAAGCTGTACATCTTGGATGTCTTCATTGAAAAAGGTGATAGCATTTTTTTCTTTGAGCCTCTTCGGGACATGCTCTTCAACTTCAATGTCACATGCCAATGGTCGATGAAGCATCCCAACATCTCCACCAGTTAGTTTTTGATGAGGCAAGTCAGCTTCATCGGATATTCTTGAACAGTTACAGCTTCGGCTTGAGGCTCGGGACGGTTGATATACTTTCCAAATAGCCCCTTTTTATCAGGTCCTCAATAGCATCCCGAAGTTGAAAACACTCTTCGATTTGTTGTGGTCGTGATCTCGATGGAATCGGCAGTATTTGCTTTTGTCCCTTGTTTTTGTAGGTGTCTTCAGGGGACGTGGCCTTTGAAAATATTTTTCCTTTTCTATCTCCAGCAGAATCTTCTCCCTAGGCAAGTTGAGAGGTGTGAGGGCGTCGAATCGGTTGTTCTGCTGTCTGGACCTGGGACTGCACCTGGAGGCCGAAGCGTTATTAGATGTTGGCACGTTCGATTCTCTAGTACTCTTCTTCTTATGAGGGAATCTCCCCTCCGCCAGTCTTCGGCTGCCGCTTGCTCCTCAGCGGCAACATACTTCTGAGCTCTTGTCAATAGCTCGGCATAGCTCGTCAGGAATCTCTTGTCCAGGAAAAAATGAACCTGGACGATTTTAAGCCTTTCTTCAAGGCAGACATGGCCACATGCTCATTCAAGTTCAGAATTTTCAGAGTGGCCGAATTGAAACGGTGGGCAAATTCTTTCAAACTTTCTCCTTCCTGTTACTAGTAAAGAAACAAACTGTCAGTGTTGCGTGGCATCTTCTGGCATGTCCTGAAGTGCGAGACGAATTGCCATTCTAACTCAGCAAAGGAATGAATTGAATTTGGAGGCAGGCTCGAATACCACATTCGAGCAGACTTCTTCAAAGTGGCAGGAAAAGCAATGCAATAGAGAGTGTCAGTTGCTATTTACACCATCATATGAGCTTTGTAACTTTCTAGATGGTTGAGAGGGTCCGAAGTCTCATCGTAGGCTTTCAATTGTGGGATCTTGAAATGCCTAGGGATTACTTCATCCATTATTTCATCAGAAAAAGGGGGTTGGGAGTTGAAGGTAACAACCTCATCATTCCTTTTTAGTTCTGATATTCTTGCTATCTGCGCTTGCATAGCCTTAAACTGCTTTTGAACCTCATGATTGATCTCCTTTTGCCTAGACCCTTTTGGCACATAGCTTCTAGAAGAAACAGAGGGAGAACGTCGGACCCTCTTCTTCCCACCATGATTCTCTACTTATCGATCTGGCGGAGAGGTGTAGCGACCACGAGCTGATCGGATCCATGAGAAACTGGGGGTGATCTCTCGACGTTGATCTTTCTCCCTCTCAGGTTGACAGCTAGATTGCGGAACAGAGGGGGGCATTGATTTTGAGCTGCAGCTTCATGTAGATGCTGTACTAGCGCTGTCAAGGTCTCTACCTTGTTCATCAGACTTTCGAATTGCTGCTTTTCCACCATTATCATAGAAGGCTGTGATTCCTGAATCGCCGGAAGAGCGCCGACCGGAGGTCCGTTTGACGGAGGAGCCTGCTACTCCTGACTCGCAGATGCATTCTTGGTTTTCCCTTTCACCATTCTTGCCCAGCAGAAACTCTCCTTCAAAACAAAGGAAGCAAACTTCTCCCCCCTACCTAGCGCGCCAATCGTTGATGCTGAACCTCTGTCGACCGGATGGTGTGGTTCTTCCACCAGATCGCCGTCGATCGGAACCTGCAAAACAGATCCCTGACCGAAAATTTTTCGGCGGGGGACACTCCGATGCCTAAGTCAGAAGGAGCTCAGGCAGCAGCAGAATGGAGAGTTTTGAAAGCAGAGAGGGAAAAGAGAAATTTGTAATGCAAGAAAGAGAAAAATGAAGCAGCCTCCTCTGAGTGTCCCCTCTTACCAGTATTTATAGGCTCCAACGTAACTACTTACGATTATGGAGTTGGCGAACGCAACCTCCTCATAATCGTAAGTAGTGGTTGTCGGAAAAATGGTTACACTCGGAGTTTACCCAATCTTGAAGTTTTGGACCATGTAGGTGGTTGCAACAATCAAAACAGATTTCAACTATTTGTCCAAGAAACTCACATGTCCAATAATCCTCCTTCTTTAAGCATAGATCCAAAGTGAGCTCTACATTCTCTTTAGTAGCGCTCCTGAAGGGAATGTTAGCTTCACACTTCGGATTCTTCTGATGTAACAAAAGTAAAAACTTACAGTAAACACTTACAGTCTTCGAATTATATTGAAGGAATAAAGCCGAAGATATTCGCCTGGGTGGTCGAGTCTTCGGATCAAGATAATTATACGAAGCCGAAGACAGAGTAACAAACCTGGCTTAAAACCATAGATAAAGATGTTAGGTTGTCATTGTACGAAACCGAAGACAGTAAATAAACTTATCACCTGGATCATAGATAAAGATACGAAGCCGCGTAGTCTTCGAATTGAGACATCAATACGAAGCCGAAGATCCAAAGCTAATGAGCTTATTTTCGGAACAAGATATTCGAAGCCATATATATTACGCGTGGTCTTCGGACTGAGACAATAATACGAAGCCGAAGACAATGAATAAACTTGACTTATAATCATAAAGAAAGATGTTAGGCCAAGTCTTCGGATCAAGATGGTAATACGAAGCCGAAGATCCTTTTCTTTGCCAGCTGATATGACCAATAAACCAAAAGAGAAAATTGAAATTGGTTCAGAGAGCGGTCCAATAATTATTAAAAAAAAAATCGGGATATCATAATAGATCCATTATAATCTTAGTTTGGAAGCTCAATTTTGTTCATAGCAGTTGTAGTAAATCCTTCAGCGAGTGTGTGAAAGATGGAAAAATTATGAGGCTTCCCCACTATATGGCTTCACAATGTGGTAGTTTATCCACCACCCATCAATGAATAATTGGTTTCCCAGCCGACTGGATCCATGGGGCTCTCTTCCACATGGAAACTAGCCTACAAAGAGCCCACCAGCCTTGGCTTTAGCTCGTGGGAACTCCTCTCCTCTCGGGAGAGGTCCATGACCAGGGTGGCGAGGGGATAAATTTTTATTTAAAAAGTAAAAAGAACGGGCCTATGGAAAGAGATCAGGATGTAGGACGCTATGAAATCCCAAAAGATAGCTCAGGTTACATCAACTTCTTAAATACCGGTTCGAAGGATAATCTCGTAAATAACTCGATTAAAATTTTAAAATTTTGGATACACGTGACTAGAAAATGGACCGCTGATACTCCGACATCATAGAAGGGCTAGGCTGACGTACTCACCGATTCCAATAAAATTCCGAAAGATAAGCAAGGTATGAAAAATTATGGCATGTATCGAACAATGATCTAGCAAGCTGAAAATATGAATGGAACACTACACCAGAAACCCCGCCCCCTCCCCCACCCTTTTGTTCTATCAAAAAAAAAAAACTTTTTAAGTACGGGTAATATGTAATTTTAAGTTAAGAAAATGGAAAAGAAATCATTCTATCCACGAACCATCATTAGGAAAGTTTGAAGTAGACTTATATTTATTTGGAAATGTATGCCAATATGCCTTGAGATCATGCATTACCATCTCGTGAGCAAGGTTTTGGTGTCAAGATGACTTGGGTTGGATGGGTAATCCACCAAAGTTGAGATGGTCGAGATGCCAGAAGAAAAGGGCATACTTAATCAGCACAAACTTACTGTACCAGTATACACATGAAAAAAAAAAAAAACATGAAAGGTATATGAACTGTAGTCATCTGGAGAAACAAATTTGGCTTCTAATCTAAGAACAAAGATCAACAACCCACGGAGAACAGCTTCAATGGGCATAGGAATGGCATAATGTTGGGGATTAGCTATAGCTGGTTTGCTTCCAGTAGAGTGATCTGCGGTGCTGGATCTCTACAACTGAAAATTTCCTACTCCAGCTTCTTCCGATCCTGCTCGTGCTTAGGTGGTTCCGTAGGAAAATATTTGATGCCAACAAGGTCACCAACTTTGCTGATAACCTAGAAGAAGATGTACACCATGAACAGTCACAAAATTGAGTCCATGAGCACTGAGAGAGTCGACAAAATAAGTAAGCTAGTTTGTACAAAGCTGTATATTGGAAATCAACTAACCTCCAGGCCTTTAATCAGGTCTTCTCTGGTGTGTGAAGCAGATATGCAGATACGAGCCCTTGCAAGGAGAAGAGGGGTCGCGGGGAATGCAACAGTGACAATAGCAACCTGTACAGTTTCAGCAGCAGATAAGACAGTGAAATTCACCATATAAATGGTGATGATGGTAGTGTAGATATATTAGACTGCCAAATCTGGCAGATGAGTTTGAAATATAGATAACGGATACATTGGCATATTGGTTTCCTAGGCAAGATAAGGCCGGGCATAGATGCAAATAAAAGTGATATTTGAAATACGCATACTTCTTTTGCTGAAAGGGAATTTTTCTATTAGTCATCCCCCTATAGATGATAGCTTAATAAGGAGGTGTTAAGAGACACACACACCTTTTAGAAACCACAATTAATATGTGGAAGATAAAAAGGAAAAAAAACAAACAAGTAAAAAGAAACTAGCAACACAACATCTACCACCTTAAAAGTATAAAAAAGTTTGAATGAAAAAAGGAAGATAAATAATCATGGATTTTCAGAATGGATTGCAAGCAGTTGTATGCTGATCTAGTTGGACTTTAACAATGTGTAACTAGGAAGTATTGACTTCTCATTGTCGGTCCCTTAACAGAAGAAAAGACATGGAAATAAAAAAGGGACCAAGCTGCATGCCACTTAAGACCTTAACTGCAGCGCTCATTAGATTAAGCGAAGAAGACACCCAGGCACACATAATCCATTGTCTATGTAAAACAGTGACATTTTACAATTTATCATCTTGTCAAGTACTGAATTGAGGAAATAGTGCACAACCAGAGCATCTATAGACATTTTATCAAAAGCCCGACCAGTCAACTTTGGCTTGTTTAATCACAAAGTTCAAGAGGTCAGATTTGAATGAGTTAAGATAGAAAAGTTGAGTTGGAGTTATCTTTGCATGGATACATGCATTCACAAACATGCAGTCTGGCTTTTAGAAAGTTGGATGTGTTCTTTTTTCACATGCATCATAACCTGTTAAATAAACTGTCATACTTACATTCTGTCTGAGACACTCCCTAGAGAAGGCTGGGATTTTTGCTGGGTTGTAAAGCATTATAGGCATAACTGGTGAATCATTGTCCCCAAGAACCTCGAAACCCATTTTTTGAAGTTCTGATCGGAAGAAATTGCTATTCTCACGAATGCGTGCAAGTTTTTGGGCCCCTGGTAATGAATGAATAAAACATTAGAAATCTCCCAAGATAAACATTGATGGCATCATCATGTATCCTTAGGAAGAAGATAAAATGTTTCAAAATATTTCCTTAGGTACCTCTGTTAGACCCATCTTTTCCAAGAATAACTTTAATTGCAGATATAACCTGCTGCACAGCAGGTGGTGACATGGAAGTTGCATAAAGATGTGCAGGGCAAGTGTACTTCAGATATTGGATGATTTCCTGAAAAAGACAAGAGGCTATCTAAGCAATCTGGACTCCATTTTTGTAGTTACACAAAATATATAATTATGCAAGGTGTACAAGATTTAGACCTTTGATGCTGCAATATAACCTCCACAGGATCCAAAAGATTTTGTAAATGTTCCCATCATAATATCTACGTCAGCAGGATCCACTCCTAGGAGCTCACAAACACCTCTTCCTGATTTTCCAATTGCACCAATACTGTGGGCTTCATCCAAGTATGTGTATGCCTGTTTCAAAAAATAACAATATCAATAAAAATAATATAATATACAGTTCTACAATTTCTAACCATGCCCTGGAATACAATGAAGCCAAAATTAACAAAACATCCATGCCGATGTTTGATCTCTAATTAAGAGATGAAAGCACAACAGCATTGTGTTGTTACCAGATGCACGCATATGAAAGATCAGAAAACAAAGAAAAAATAGAAATCAAGATGTCAATGCGGTCAAACCTTATATTTCTTGCAGACAGCTATGACTTCAGGAAGTTTGCAAAGCTCTCCTTCCATGCTGTAGATGCCCTCTACAATAACAATGATTTTCTTCCAGGGTCTATGTGTTCGTGGCTGTCCCTCGGCTATCTGCTCTCTCAAGACCTCTTCCAAGTGAGAGGGATCTAAAAGAACAAGAAAAGTAAAGATCAAGAGAATGAAAATAAAGCAGATAAGCTTACATTCTCAAATCATGGATATAAAACTCACTGTTATGTTGGAACACCCGCACTGTTGCACCTGACCCTCGAGCACCATTGACAATTGAGTTGTGGTTCAGAGAATCACTAATTATCAGCCCTCCCTATATATGATCATATCGAGCAATTATAAATCAGTAAAGGCTGGCCATATGGAAGCCAATGTTTGTAATATCTAACTCAAGAAATTATACAAACCTTCCCAATCAGAGCAGGAATGATGGCTGAGTTTGTCACATAACCCATGCCAAAAAGTATAGCAGCTGGCTTTCCCACAAATCGTGCAACCAGCTCCTCCAGCTCAGTGTGCAGTTTAGTGGTGCCTGATGCCAAATCAAGTATTAAATAAATAAATCCAAAATCATTCCATAATTTAACATATTAAGCAGAATGTGCTTACCACCATCTACACGAACACTGCAGGTACTGGGTGAGTATTTCTTTAGGGACTCAATAACACGAGGTGTGCAGTATTCATCTGCTGCTGCAAACCCAAGGTAATTATATGAACCTAGGTTGAGACATTTAGTAGTATTTGAGGTCCGGCTGCACCAAGTAATAGACATAGTTACAACCTTAACACATTCCAGAGGAGATATTACTAACACAAAAGCATTCTGTCTAATTGCAGCAGATGAAGAAAGGTAAATTTTGTGCCATCATTCAGGCTCCAAATATCCTTGCAAATCAAAGCCTGATCCTAATTGGATACATTCCTGATACCCAGCCTTCTATTTTTTTTGTCTTGTTATTGTCAAATCATTATATCGAAGGAGAGGATGTACAGATATGCTTACAGCAGTGTCTTGTTGTTGTCTTTTGAATAACGCTCAACCACATCAATCCAAGCATCTGGTGCACTTGCAATTGGTCGACCAAAACAGTCCTGCCAGATTAGAATATCATGTTAAAACGCTATACTTTTAAAGCGTATGAGTAAAAGACATATCAGCTTGTAATTCTTAAAAATTTGCATGATGAAATTATCCTAGTAGATCATTCGAAGACAACACTATAGCAAATTCGCCATCCTAAATGTGCACATATTCCCTGGTCTAGAAAGTCCTATCACTCTAGCTATCCCAGCAATCAAAATCAAAGTAGTGACAAGGACCACATGTCATGGTAATTCTTACTATGATTTTCATTTTGAAACATGTTTGCACATGCAACAGCTGATGCTAAACGCAAAATAAAATCTACCTTGATTCTTACTATGATTTTCATTTTGAAACATGTTTGCACATGCAACAGCTGATGCTAAACGCAAAATAAAATCTGCAAAGGTACCTTTGGTCCTCTACCTTCCAAAACAAATAGCTCAATATATATACAGAATTCTTAGACATGTAAGGCATTTCGAGCCCCAATCTTTTCCACTTATATTTTCTTGTTTAGTTAGTATTTGTATAAAAAATCAGATTGGATCCGAGCATGGAATTAGATTGATAGCAGTGTGAGTCATATGGATGGCACTGGGTTGTGTTAGTAAAATCAGTTTGATTTGGTAAAAAGTCTTAGTCATTTTTGTTTCATTTAATAATTTTTTTCTACTTTGCAATGTGTATAAGCAAGAGACATCCGCCATGATTTAGTTTGAAAAATTATTTTTTTTTTTTTTCTACTTGGCTGACTCCAAATCTTATCCTCTACTTGATGAATTTCATATAATCATTTTTCTTCCTTTTCATCCTTTACTAGTAATTCCATTACTACTGGTCAACCCCATTTTTTAGTAGCAAACTGCATTCGATTCATCAATTTTCTAGTTATGACAAAAAATAATGAGAGCATAACATAAAAACAATCACTTTCGTGAAACCAGAGCACCAGTTGTAAAAACCAAAGATCAACAAAGAATAGAAAAAGGACAAAAATAGATCTAATTCGATGGGAAAAGGAAACTAACATCAACAAACCAAAAACCAAGCATATAAGAAGAGTTCCCTTTTCCCGTTTCTCTTATTTATTTGCATAAAGTACCAAAAGGGCTGAGAAATACACTAGAATAATTCTCAAATGCTTTCAAAAGGCACCTTTTTAATCCTGATGTAATGGAATAGTTATTTCGAATCATTTGTAGATATGAAACTGTTCTTGTTTATTAACTCTACCATTTTCTAATAGGCAAGAGACTGCTCAGACATCATAAGAAGAAAGCCGATTGCATTAGAAAAAGAAAAGATGGTATTTTTAACCGGAAATCGAAAAGAAGATTAAATCAAGAACACACCTGAATGCGGAGATAGAGACGACGTGTGTAAAAATCCTCGAGCCCTAAGCAGATCGGCGCGTACCCCTGCTTCCAATAGCAACCCGATTCCTCTCAGAAACCAAATCTAATGCATATCCCAAGAAAGAAGTAGAAAACCAAGGAGCAATCGAAAGCTAGGAAAAAGAAGGAACCTTGAGGTTTTTGGATTTGGGCAAATCGATGAGCTTCCGGAAGAAATCCCTCAGCTGCCCGAAGGCGAAGAGGAGGCCGTAGCTGAAGAGGGTCGTGAGCGCGGTCAAGTACGGCAACCTCACCATCGTTCTCTTTCCCTGGCCCTCGGAAACCACTATTAATCGCGAGAGAGAGAGAGAGAGAGAGAGAGAGAGAGAGAGAGAGATCTAACGAAGTAGGGTTGGCAGGGGCGATCGATAGGCAGGCGAATGCGGAGGAGGGGGCGGGGGAAGTGAGGGTTTTAATGGGGAGGGGATTGGTCGTCAATGGCGTCCGGGGTCAAACGGGGGGGGGGGGGGGGGGCGCGAGAGAGAGAGAGAGAGAGAGAGAGAGAGAGAGGTTTGAACGTTGAATTGGACAACGAGGCAGCGAAGTGGTGGTTTTGTAATTGTAGGAAATGGGTAGGGTGTGTTTTGTAATTGTAGCCAATCAATGAAATTTTTTTTCCCCCTCCCTTTCTTCTTCTAACTAGGCATTTCTCTTGAAATTTATCATAACAATATAATTTGATAAATGATCAATGTTTGAATTCTTTTTCTTTTATGAAAAAATGTTAATTGGTTATTTGGTTGTGATCATTCTTAGATATTTGTAAAGAATGTTATTAGCAATAAAACTTTTGTTAGCAAGAGTATTAATCAATTTCATTTTATTCACAATTTTATTATATAATTTAAATTTAAAGATATTATATAAATTATACATCGATAAAAAATAAGTTTGATCATGGAAACGACTCAATATGAATGTTGATTGGAATGAATCACACAAGTCATGATAGGTGCCGTTATAATTGTCTTTCTTTGTTGATCATAAATATGCATAAATTTTATGTATTGAAGTTAATTATTATGAGTTTGTAGTACTATCATCATTCTTTCTTGGAAAAAAATAGTTATCAAAATTTTTGGCTAAATAATGTCCAAAAAATTTAACATACTGATTATGATACCATGTCGCAAGATATTTATTTTTATTATAAAAATAATATTTTTAGCTATTTCATCATTCCATATCGAATGCAAATCAACAAAGATACATAGTTGTGCCCATTCCATGAGACAACACATTTACCATCTTTAATAGCACCAAGATATGGAGATTCTCTTTAGGAACTATTCTTAAGTCTATAATGATATATATTATGATTCATGTACTTTTAAAATTTTTGAAATTATCTTAGGAAACTACTTTTCATGAAGTTTTTAAATGAACATTCATACCTAGAAATTATTATAAGGTCATGCACGGGCATCAAAAACATGGCTATTTTGATTTTTATTCTGATTTCGATTCTGGTCATGAATCAAAAATACTTCTAATGTAGTTCATGTTTGGCTGAAATGCTTTCTTCGGCTCTTACCTTCTTTCTCTTCTTAAGAGCCGAGAGAGTTAGGTTATTTTTTGGATAAGTTTGCTGATGCTAGAGGGCTGGGGAGCAATGACATCATAAAAAACATAAAATTGCCAATCTCTCGTGCAAAATAATACCAATGATTAAATAATTTACACTGGGATATAAATAGCTATTCGAATTAACAAAGGGAGTCTTTATAGAAAGATTGTCTAAGAAATCACCCTATGGTTATAGGTTGCCATATTATCTATCAATCGTTTATGTATGTAATAACTTTTTCTTTATTACAGGATTATTATTACTTAGCCCCAATAATATCCAGTAGTAGTAGTAATAATAATAAAGTACGTGAAGCTGTTTACCTCAAAATATTCTTAGTTTCATATAGATTTCATGGTTTGTTAAGCCATCTTGCAATGGCTATTTAGAAACAATACCTCGTTGGAAATTAGTAAGACCATTTATTATTGGCCAATCTGGTAGAAATGTTTTGAACAACAAAACATTAGCATTTTATTATCAGACTAAAAAAGGCCAATATCATTTGGATCTAAAAATCTAGCCGGTTAGGATCTTGCCTCACAATCAATAGGTCACGGGTTCAAGACGTGACTTGCAGAAGACTCGATTCAATTCAGGAGATTATCCCCTGAAATCTATGACGGTTGGATGAGCGAGAGGCCAAGTTCCTTTTTCTTTCCCGTTATGACCGGTTGACGTACTTATTATTGAATGAAAAAAGGCAACGAAAATCCTGTACCTTGAATCGAACATTTTTCGGCGGGATGGTAGCTTGCGAGGATAGCTATGTAGGATTTATCCCCCATATCCCTATTCTGTATTAAAAAAAAAAAAAAAAATTACTCTCAAAGATATAATCTGAGCAGTTTCTTTGTTTGGATGGACTTAAATTTGGACTCTACAAGGTTGACAAGAAGAGCCGGCCGAATCCTCGGACCAATCTCCAGTTCCTTGGCAACCCCCGTGGCATTCACGGAGTCATTCAACACGCAAACCCTTTTGATCGAAAAGCTCGCATAGGGAGTTATAAACAAAGCTCCAGATTCCAATCATGGGAATCTGTGGATTTGGTCGGACCACACCAAGCCAAGCTTTCAGATGACAAGTAATATTAATTTGGATCATGCTTCTTCTTCAAGTTGGATAAGAGTTTAACTAATTATTTTTTTTGAAAAAAAAAAAAAATTTGTGAAAGGACCCAATTGATACATATTTCCTTAAGTACATTCCTATGATAATTTGCTTTTAACCTAGATTATAATTTTACCATGCCATCCCTTGTTGTTTCATGTTAGTATACCCATACTTGCTTCGATAAGTGTAAATACGTAGTTCGATCAAGATGTGCCATCGGTTCCTTCTTATATATATTTCTGATCCATATTTAAAAAGCAAAGATAATACGTAGTAGTTATCGAAGCAAGGAGAAAGGTTGATATTATATTAAAAATTTATAAATCAAAATAAATAAATATTTCTCCCTTATTTTTATTTACATTTCGTAATCCTAGAATTAAAAAAATATCCATGCAATTTTGTAATTATAAGGGCAACATTTTGGTGTTGCCATTTTTTATGACCATATTTTTTTTTTTTTTAAAAAGAAAAGCTATTGCGCATATAATTTATGATATAAAATGTCTTTGCTCCCAAATTTGGTACTAAAGGTACCATGGAGCTGCATTCTTCAGCATGCATATGCCAAGACAAAATGAATTATTGGATGTCCATCTCCAAGGGTTTTAAAAAGGTGTGGGTGAGAGATCTTTGAACAAATAAAGGAGGGAGAAAGGAAAAAAAAAAAAAAAAAGAAGGGAAGGGATGCAAATATATGACTAATGAATGGTAGGCTTGAAGCTAATCATGCACTATATACATATTGTGCAATTAATGAATGACATTGAATGAGATTTTATTTAAATAGAATTATTTGAAATAATAAAATTAATTTTTCAATAACCACTTAGATCGTGGCCGATTATCAAGTATGATTTAAATAGGTGATCTAAAAATGCGACGCTTTAATTAGTTGGAACCATATTTGCATCTTGATATAAAATGTCAAGAAAAATGACATTGCTATTCGTTTCGAAGCCATCCTCCCTTCAAGCTTTTCAATTGATTTTCATGTTGATTAAGAAACTAATGCATGTTTTAGTGTGGTTTAAATGAATGACATATTTATGTATACATGTCATTGATGACAATGGACAATTGTTAGTGAATAGTTATCTACCTTCCATGTTGGAATTAGTTACCTACTTTTTATTCCCGACCTTAATTGAGAATCCTAACATGTTTTAGCCTGGCTTAAATGCACATATTTAGGTATACATGTCCTTGATGATGGATGATAATTAGTGAATGGTGATCCATTCTCGCACGGTTGAAATCACCTACTTCAATCTTCTTGGTTTGTGTGGCTTCCTAATGTCATTGTTAATGCTTTGTATCCTTAACACATTGATTAAGTAGTCTAAATGCATGTTTTAGCCTGATTTAATTGAAGGACACAATTTGGTGAGTGTTGCCGTTGAATCTCCCGGACCGGGCTCTCTCGACTGAAATTGCTGGAGTGTGCATCTCCCAGTTCCTGCAAAAAAGGTCCCACGGGTCGGTGGTGTTCCGGTGGAAGACACTTCGATGGCTAAGTCAGTGGGAGACTTGGAGCAACAGAATGGAGGGATCACAAAGGAGATAGCTCATGGGGAAGAAGAGCCTCGCTTACTCGGAGTCCCCCTTTTACCTTATATAGGCATGGAACTTTACCAGAATCTGTTAGGGACTAGGCTTGAAATGACCAATTTGCCCTTAGAGGAATCTTGGTAGTGGCCAGGTAGCCAGGAGGGAGTGGCGCCGTGGGATCTGCAGAGTAGTGGCGCTGAGATGTTAGGAATCTGTTATAATAAAATTCTGGTACTAGCTAGAAGGGGTCTCTAGGACCTCCGGGCCATCCTTGGAGCGGCCCGTTTTGAACCAATATGGACATGGCTGAAGTAGGTCGGTCGGACCTAGCTGAATGGTCGGTCGGACATCTGGTGGGTCGATCGGACCTCTGGTGGGTCGGTCGGAACTGGTCTGGTTCGGAGGGAGGCCGGTTGTGTATAACAATTGCCCCTTGCTCTTGACCTTCGGGAGGGCCTGTAGCTTTGAAGGGCGAAAGCATCATTCTCGCATTGAATGCATTCATCCTTGAGGGGATTGCGGATCTAATCAGGTGTGCTGCGTTTGGTCACTCGCCACTCCAGAAGATCATGCCTGGGACAGGTGTCGATCCCGCATTGGAAGCGAAGGGAGAGACAGTTAATGCAAAAGAGGTGCAATGATGAGCGGCCAACCCGGCCCGCTCAGCTGTCGGGCTTCAAAGGTGATTTGGGTGACGTGGCAATATATGGATGGTTGGTGCCGCACTGGGGGTGACCCATCCACCGCTAACCCGACGATCACGGGAATCGCGCTAGACTGTGCTTCCTTCCATTGCATCGGCTTCCGCTGCGTGGGGAGTTGTGTCGCCTGACGCCCGGGTCACGACGCTCAAGGAATGGTGACAACCGCTTCACTCAAGGGCTATATAAGGGGATGTTGAGATTGTGGGTGAAGCCTTTGCCGCATTCGCCCTTGGAGAGAGATCTCGGCTCGCTCCAATATCTTCAACCTTTTAGAAAATCCAGCCCTCAGGTTAGTTCTTCTTTCCTCCAAGTCCCTTAATAATGGCCTCTGATAGCCGGAGCTCTGGTCGAAGGATAGAGGGACTAGGTCCCAGCCAGGTCCAATCTGAACTAGTGTGGGGTCGGGTAGAGGCCATTAGGGTTAGGTTCAACATCCCCTCCACCTTGCACCTCACCGTCCTAGTGTTGGGTTCGGGAACCAGTGCGGAAGCGTGGATTTCAAAATTTTATGAAATCAGGTCCGAACCCTAATCCCAAAATCTCCTTATTAGCAATTAAAAACTGTGACTACATGCATATCCAAATTTAAACATAGTTTAGATACTAACCTCAGATTGCTATTTCCAGTCTGATGTAGAAATAATCTCCAAATTGAGTAACCTTTTGAACACACCAGGCGTCCACTTGTCCGCCCTCCGATGGTGATCCACACGGGCAGATGATCAAGACACTGACTCCTTAATTGGGTTCCTTCCAATCAAGCTCTACCCTAAGAACTTGATATATGGGCTATTGGCTAGGACTCCTCTAGCCAAACTGGGACTAAACCTTCTCTCTTACCCTTCTCCTCGTCTTCTAGCAACTTTGGCCCCTTAAGACACTCTTGTCTTAAGAATAAGCCCTTGTCCTAAAATGAGACAAGGCTTGTCTTGGAGGGAGAAGAGAATTAAGACAAGATTGTCTTAATGTAAGAAAGAAAGGAAGGAGGGGCGCCTTCTTCCTTTACCGTCGGAGAGTTTCTCTCTCTGACTCTCCTTCCGTTCTGAGATTCGACAGAGCCTAGGCTCTGTAAAGGAATCAAAGAGGAAAGAGAGGAGGGGGAAACAGTCTTCTGGAGAGGGAGAGGGAAAAAGAAGTAAGGCTTCGCCGTAGAAAATCTGGAATTAATTTTCACGGTGAAGTCTTCTCCTTAAATAGGCGACAGAGAGGCGCCTTCTCACCTTTTAATCATCCTCTCACATCCCTCTCTCCCTTCTCACGTCTTCTCTCTTTATCTCACGGCCCTTGGGATTAATCTCACGGCCTTTGGGATGGGAAGACGCGAAGAAGGATCGCGAAAAACACAGAAGGGCGCGCGTAGAAAGAAGAGTCGCGCCCCTTCGGTGTTTTTCCTTTTCTTTTCACGGTATTTTCCCCTTTTTTTGGAGAGTCCACGCCTAGGTGGACTCTCTTCCACGCCTCTTCAAAAAACACCGGCCCTTTTTTCTTTCTTTTCACGCAAAGACGCGACTTGGAAAGAGTCCACGCGCGCGTGGACTCTTCTCCTTGCGCGCGCGCGTGGGAAAAAAAAGGGGAGGGACTTAGGCGATGTGGGAAAGGGGTTTAGCCTCTTAGGTTAGCCCAATTGCTAGCCTATTATTAGCCCAATGTGTTGAATCTTCAATTAGATTCAAACCGGAATGAATTTGGATCTAAAAAAGACCAAATCGGAACCCTAACTCGAATCCGATTCAAGTAGAAGCCATAGTTTGCAACACATGCTAGTGTGTTCATCTGCAAACGAGATTTAATTCCAAATTAAAACCTTGATTATCTGTCCTAAGTGTGTGACCCATTGGGTTCCATACTTAGCCAGCAGTGGGTCCGAGTGCAAGTTGACCTAATCTGATCAGAACTCATTCTAATCGATTTAGGTCAAATCGAGCTAACTCGAGTCAGTCAATTAGGACTCCTCCTAATTAGTGATCCAATTAAACCATTTAATTTGATCAACCCACAAGACAAGATTGACGTCTAGCAATGTGTCATGTCTACCCGGAAGATATGGAAATTCTGGTGTAATTTCAAAACTACCCTTCAGTGGAAAGTTCCCGTACAATTCGATCCTTCAATCATCTTGCATCCCGAATATAATTATGGATATGGAATCATGTCAAATCCAGTTTATACTCATTCCCAGCTCAGTCATACACTAATGATTCAATTAATTCGATATTAGAAATCATTTCTAATATCTGTACTTTGATCAAAGATTTCCTGAATCATCATCTTACCTAATTTGGCTGGATGCAATCTCCTCCTACTAGGAGTGATCAATTCCTTGTTGACCTACTCATTTCCTTCATATACAATTCACCACACCCAGCGTCAACCTTGTGCATGACCCAGTGTCATGAATGAGATTGAACCAAAGCATGGGTTCATGTACATAAGGTATTATGGCAGTCTCAGGTCATAGGACTACTTGTACAACTCCCACTATGAGAAATATCTATTGACAAGTAGCTAAGGCTCCATTAGATGTTCTCAAACTGGATCTATTCTGTGAACTCATTCGCTAATGAGCACCCACATCCTTGTATTAGTGTCCTACACAAGTGACTGTGAGAGCAGTCACCCTTTTCAGCATACATAGGATGTGCCAGTCTTTACCGGAAACCCTGATCCCCAACTCAGGGTTCCTATGACTAGGAATATTCTAGATTAGGGTTTTAAGGCCTTTAGATCTCACTGGTATGATCTCATCATAGCCCTACAACCATAGCCCTAATCTATGGGGTTCATCATATAATGACACAGCGAATGATGAAAAATTATTGCCTTTATTAATTTGTCAATTTACAATGGTCTGGGAGATACAGATATTGGCTTATAGGGCATAATCCTTTCAATCTCCCACTTGCACTAAAGCCAATCGCTCTTATTCTTTAACCCCATACAATCGAGGTGGCGATCAAAATCCCGCTGTGGTAGAGCCTTAGTGAACGGGTATGCTATGTTGTTCTTTGTATCCACTCTATTGATGCAGACTTCTTGTCTTTCGATTATCTCTCGGACAAGATGGAAGCGTCTCAGAATATGCTTGGACTTGTGATGGGCTCTCGGTTCCTTAGCTTGAGCAACTGCTCCAGTGTTATCACAATAGAGTGGCACCGGGTTCTCAATCTCAGGAACTACTCCCAACTCTGTGATGAATTTCTTCATCCAGACAGCTTCCTTGGCGGCTTCACTGACAGCTATGTACTCTGCCTCGGTAGTTGAGTCAGCTACAGTCTGCTGTTTAGTGCTCTTCCAACTTACTGCTCCACCATTCAAGGTAAAGACATACCCTGAAATGGATTTACTATCATCTGGGTCTGATTGAAAACTAGAGTCTGAATAGGCTTCTAGTTTAAGATCAGATCCTCCGTATATAAGAAAAATATCCTTAGTCCTTCTCAGGTACTTAAGAATATTTTTCACAGCCTTCCAGTGATCCTCTCCTGGATCAGCCTGAAATCTACTGGTTACACCCAAGGCATATGCCACATCAGGCCTGGTACATATAGCATACATAATCGACCCTATAGCCGAAGCATAAGGTATAGAATTCATTCTATTTCTTTCTTCAGGTGTCTTAGGAGACATCCTCTTAGAAAAACGTATGCCATGACCAATAGGTAAGTAACCTCTTTTACTTTCCTCCATGCTAAATCTCTTTAGCACCTGGTCAATGTACCTAGACTGGGACAAGCCTAGCATCCTTCTTGATCTTTCTCTATAGATCTTTATACCCAGTATATAGGATGCTTCTCCCAAGTCTTTCATAGAAAATTGTTTCGATAACCACACTTTGACTGATTGTAGCATTGGGATATCATTTCCAATAAGAAGTATATCATCAACATATAGAACTAAGAAAACTATGGCACTCCCACTAGTTTTCTTGTACACACAAGGTTCATCCTCATTTTTGAAAAAATCAAATTCTTTGACTGTTTTATCAAATCGGATGTTCCAACTCCTGGATGCTTGCTTTAATCCATAAATGGATTTCTTTAGCCTACATACCTGATTAGGTTTAGTCTCCAAGACAAAACCTTCTGGCTGTGACATATAAACCTCTTCCTCAAGGAAACCATTGAGGAATGCAGTTTTTACATCCATTTGCCAGATCTCATAATCATGATATGCTGCTATAGCAAGCATAATCCGAATAGATTTGAGCATGGCAACAGGGAAAAATGTTTCATCATAATCTATTCCCTGCTTTTGTCTGAAACCCTTAGCCACTAATCTGGCTTTATAAGTTTCAACTTGGCCATCTGCCCCAATCTTCCTTTTATAGACCCATTTACACCCAATAGGGTTAATACCCTCTGGTGCATCAACCAAAGACCATACTTGGTTGACATACATGGAGTCCATCTCGGATCTCATGGCTTCAAGCCATCTGTCTGAGTCTCTACTCATGACTGCTTCCGTATAGGTTAGAGGCTCATCATTTTGAATGATTTGGGCTTCATTATTTTCAATTATGAACCCATACCTCTCAGGTGCCTGTCGCACCCTATCAGACCTACGGATAGGAGTGTGTTCAGGTTCTATATTAACTATGTTGTTACTTGACTGAGAAGTGTCTATTTGTTGAATCTCATTAAGTTCGATATTTCTACCAGTGCCCTTTTGTAGGATGAATTCCTTTTCCATAAAAGTGGCATGCCTACTGACCAAAACCTTTTGTTCAGTAGGGTGGTAGAACAGATATCCTATATTATCTCTAGGATATCCCATAAATAGACATTTGTCTGCTCTAGCATCTAGTTTATGTCCAAAATTTCTTTTTACATAGGCTGGACATCCCCATATCTTAATATACTTAAGATTGGGCTTCTTACCTCTCCATAATTCATATGGAGTGCTAGAGACAGTTTTAGATGGTACTCTATTCAAGATATAAGTTGCTGTTTCCAAAGCATATCCCCAGAAAGAAAAAGGTAACTCCGTGAAGCACATCATGGACCGTACCATATCCAATAAAGTACGATTCCTCCTTTCAGCAACACCATTTAATTGTGGTGTGTAAGGAGGAGTCCATTCAGAGATGATCCCCTTATCTTTAAGGTGATCAAGAAACTCAGTGGATAAGTACTCACCTCCTCTATCTGATCGGAGGATCTTTATACTTTTTCCTGTCTGTTTCTCTACCATACTTTGATACTCTAAAAATTTTTCAAAAGCATCGGACTTATGTTTCATTAGATACACAAATCCATACCTTGAAAAATCATCAGTAAATGTGATGAAGTATGAGTATCCGCCATAGGCTTGAGTTGTCATAGGCCCACATACATCTGTGTGTATGAGTCCTAATAACTCTTTTGTCCTTTCTCCATGTCCACTAAATGGAGTCTTGGTCATCTTACCCATGAGACATGATTCACAAGTTCCTAATGACTCATAGTCATAAGGATCAAAGAAATTTTCTTTGTATAACTTGTTAATCCTAGTCTCACTAATATGTCCAAGTCGACAATGCCAAAGTAAGGTATTGTTAACATCATTTCTTTTCCGTTTGTTAGAAACATGAAAAATATTGTCATTAGTGGAAAGAGTTAATAGACCATTGCAGAATATGCCATAACATATAATTTCATTAGATAAAGAAATTGAGCAGCCACTGCTCATTACATTCATAGTATATCCTTGTTTAAGTAACAAGGGTACAGATATGATATTTCTAATGATTTTTGGCATATAGTAACAATTCCTTAGCTCCAAGATCTTCCCTGAAGGTAACTTCAAAATATAAGTCCCTACAGCTTCTGCTTGGATGGGGTCCCCTCCAGCACCGTAGAGCTCAAAGTTACCTTTCTTCAATACTTTAAGCCCCTGAAGTCCCTGCAATGATTTGCAGATGTTATGACCACAGGCGGTATCCAACACCCAAGTATTTGAAATGGAAGAATCCAATGACAAAATAGTATGAACTTCTTTCATACCTTTTGGTGCCTCTGATGCACCAGGCTTCACACTTGCAAGGTAAACCTTGCAGTTCCTTTTCCAATGACCCGGCTTGCCACAATGAAAGCAGGTCATCTGTCCGGAGGCCTTCTTTCCTTTCTTCTTCTTAATGCCCCCTTTGGGATTCATCCTCTTACTGGAACCCCTTTTGCCTGTCTTCTTCTTATCCATAAGAAGAACTGGAGCCTTATTTTTCTTTACATGGCTCTCTGCTGTCTTCAACATATTCAACAGCTCAGGCAAGGAAGAATTAAGTTTGTTCATATGGTAATTAAGAACAAACTGTGAAAATGACTCTGGGAGTGATTGCAAGATCAAGTCTTGATTCAACTCCCCATCCATTACAAAACCTAATTGACCTAATCGAGTGATTAGATCAATTACCTTTAATACATGGTCTTGTACTGATGTACCTTCTGTCATCCTTGCACGGAACAACTGCTTAGATATTTCATATCTAGCAGTTCTACTGTGTTCTCCATAAAGCTCTTTTAAATTGAGCAGTATAGAGTTAGTATCCATGCTATCATGCTGCCTCTGCAACTCATTGGTCATAGAGGCAAGCATAACGCACTTGACAGTAAGTGAGTCATTTTGCCACATATTATATGTGGTCTTCTCCTCTTGCGAGGCATCTTCCCTTGGTGGTTCCAAAATTGGGGTATCAAGAATATAGAAATTCTTTCTTGACTGAGTACTATTTTTAAATTTCTCAGCCAATCAACATAATTAGGCCCAGTCAATTTGTTGGCATCTAAAATACTACGGAGTGAGAGTGAAGAGGCCATTTATCTACATTTAAACAAAGAACAATACATAAGCAAACAACCATGAAATGACAACACATAATTAAATTAGGACTTTAATTTAATTATGTCTCCCACTATTTTATCGAGCATCATAACCCTCTATACGATGATCGAGAAAACCTTAATTGGTCTTTCTTAGTGGGGTTGAGATCCCAATCCCTTATAAAAGACCTTGTGTGTACACAACAAATCTTATATAAGTTCATAGGTAGGAAAACTCTTTCCAATTGTAACCCGTACAATTCTCAACTTATCTCGGCCTCTAAAATATTAACAGCCTTGTGTATACACAACAAACTATAATATTTTAGTTAAGTAAGACCCTTCATAGCCATATAGTCATGACTTTAATAGTAATACCCTTGTGTGTACACAACAAAATATTACTTTAAATCATGCCATAAACAAATAATTGTATTAGGCCAAAAATTGTGTTAGTCACCATATTAGGTCTTGTGTGTACACAACAAACCTAGTATAGATCGTAACACAATAATGACCTATCATGAAGGAAGGCCAATAATAGTATTTTAACACCAAGCATGTTAGTCAAGAATTAAATCAATCAGATCGGCCAGGCTAGTGGAAGAGATGTGGGGGTCCCCCCGTTGCTTTCCTAGACACCAATTTAAAATTGGCCAGGTCAGTCAACGGAACCAATTAAAAACCACGATTCCCTTTACCTTCCCAGAACCACCTTTCTAGACACCGAAATGACTAATTATCCATCATGACTAATAATGCTTATCGGTTAACTATACTACCACTTAATATAATTTTTAAGAGGGTTTCATGCAATGCCAGCACATTCAATTAAAAGCTATCACATATATTAATACATGCTTTAAACTAAGCAAATATGTGAAATGTGTGCCATCATACTAGGACAACCATTTACCACATAATGGATACACCATTATGCCAGGGCAACCTTATTTCAGTATGATGGCTCCAGGGCTAATCATATCTCTAAGACAATTAGGGTTTCAGTGGAAAACCCTAACTGGTGGCAATCATCAAACTCATGTTCAATCAAAGACATGCATTGTGCATCAATATAAAAACTTTAACATGATACTACATCATGAATTGAACTGCATAAGTTTTAATCCTAATAAGGAGGCTCTGATATCACTGTTGGGTTCGGGAACCAGTGCGGAAGCGTGGATTTCAAAATTTTATGAAATCAGGTCCGAACCCTAATCCCAAAATCTTCTTATTAGCAATTAAAAACTGTGACTACATGCATGTCCAAATTTAAACATAGTTTAGATACTAACCTCAGATTGCTATTTCCAGTCTGATGTAGAAATAATCTCCAAATTGAGTAACCTTTTGAACACACCAGGCGTCCACTTGTCCGCCCTCCGATGGTGATCCACACGGGCAGATGATCAAGACACTGACTCCTTAATTGGGTTCCTTCCAATCAAGCTCTACCCTAAGAACCTGATATATGGGCTATTGGCTAGGACTCCTCTAGCCAAACTGGGACTAAACCTTCTCTCTTACCCTTCTCCTCGTCTTCTAGCAACTTTGGCCCCTTAAGACACTCTTGTCTTAAGAATAAGCCCTTGTCCTAAAATGAGACAAGGCTTGTCTTGGAGGGAGAAGAGAATTAAGACAAGATTGTCTTAATGTAAGAAAGAAAGGAAGGAGGGGCGCCTTCTTCCTTTACCGTCGGAGAGTTTCTCTCTCTGACTCTCCTTCCGTTCTGAGATTCGACAGAGCCTAGGCTCTGTAAAGGAATCAAAGAGGAAAGAGAGGAGGGGGAAACAGTCTTCTGGAGAGGGAGAGGGAAAAAGAAGTAAGGCTTCGCCGTAGAAAATCTGGAATTAATTTTCACGGTGAAGTCTTCTCCTTAAATAGGCGACAGAGAGGCGCCTTCTCACCTTTTAATCATCCTCTCACGTCCCTCTCTCCCTTCTCACGTCTTCTCTCTTTATCTCACGGCCCTTGGGATTAATCTCACGGCCTTTGGGATGGGAAGACGCGAAGAAGGATCGCGAAAAACACAGAAGGGCGCGCGCAGAAAGAAGAGTCGCGCCCCTTCGATGTTTTTCCTTTTCTTTTCACGGTATTTTCCCCTTTTTTTGGAGAGTCCACGCCTAGGTGGACTCTCTTCCACGCCTCTTCAAAAAACACCGGCCCTTTTTTCTTTCTTTTCATGCAAAGACGCGACTTGGAAAGAGTCCACGCGCGCGTGGACTCTTCTCCTTGCGCGCGCGCGTGGGAAAAAAAAGGGGAGGGACTTAGGCGATGTGGGAAAGGGGTTTAGCCTCTTAGGTTAGCCCAATTGCTAGCCTATTATTAGCCCAATGTGTTGAATCTTCAATTAGATTCAAACCGGAATGAATTTGGATCTAAAAAAGACCAAATCGGAACCCTAACTCGAATCCGATTCAAGTAGAAGCCATGGTTTGCAACACATGCTAGTGTGTTCATCTGTAAACGAGATTTAATTCCAAATTAAAACCTTGATTATCTGTCCTAAGTGTGTGACCCATTGGGTTCCATACTTAGCCAGCAGTGGGTCCGAGTGCAAGTTGACCTAATCTGATCAGAACTCATTCTAATCGATTTAGGTCAAATCGAGCTAACTCGAGTCAGTCAATTAGGACTCCTCCTAATTAGTGATCCAATTAAACCATTTAATTTGATCAACCCACAAGACAAGATTGACGTCTAGCAACGTGTCATGTCTACCCGGAAGATATGGAAATTCTGGTGTAATTCCAAAACTACCCTTCAGTGGAAAGTTCCCGTACAATTCGATCCTTCAATCATCTTGCATCCCGAATATAATTATGGATATGGAATCATGTCAAATCCAGTTTATACTCATTCCCAGCTCAGTCATACACTAATGATTCAATTAATTCGATATTAGAAATCATTTCTAATATCTGTACTTTGATCAAAGATTTCCTGAATCATCATCTTACCTAATTTGGCTGGATGCAATCTCCTCCTACTAGGAGTGATCAATTCCTTGTTGACCTACTCATTTCCTTCATATACAATTCACCACACCCAGCGTCAACCTTGTGCATGACCCAGTGTCATGAATGAGATTGAACCAAAGCATGGGTTCATGTACATAAGGTATTATGGCAGTCTCAGGTCATAGGACTACTTGTACAACTCCCACTATGAGAAATATCTATTGACAAGTAGATAAGGCTCCATTAGATGTTCTCAAACTGGGTCTATTCAGTGAACTCATTCGCTAATGAGCACCCACATCCTTGTATTAGTGTCCTACACAAGTGACTGTGAGAGCAGTCACCCTTTTCAGCATACATAGGATGTGCCAGTCTTTACCGGAAACCCTGATCCCCAACTCAGGATTCCTATGACTAGGAATATTCTAGATTAGGGTTTTAAGGCCTTTAGATCTCACTGGTATGATCTCATCATAGCCCTACAACCATAGCCCTAATCTATGGGGTTCATCATATAATGACACAGCGAATGATGAAAAATTATTGCCTTTATTAATTTGTCAATTTACAATGGTCTGGGAGATACAGATATTGGCTTATAGGGCATAATCCTTTCACCTAGACCGGGAAGGGAGGGTGACCTGGCTGCCGAGCCCGGGAGCCCTCCCGATGTATGAGGACCACCTGAAGGCCGGCCTCCGATTTTTCCTATGTGATTTCTTCATCCGGGTCTTCAACCTGTATCGAGTCACTCATGCGCAACTAACCCCGAATAATATTCGGGCCATCAGTTGTTTCACTGTTTTGTGCCAGAGGGTTGTAGTAGAACCTAGGACTTCCCTCTTTGCAAAATTTTTTGTCCTGAAGAAAGACTTCCGGAGCGAGGAGTGGTGGGTGTTCAGCCCCCATCCCGGGTAGAAGATAATCGGAGGTCTTCCGTCGGTCATTCATGGGTGGAAGTCAAAGTTCTTCTTCAAACACAGTCTTTATCCTTGAGGCTTCAACCCATCATGGGGGGAACCAAGGCCGATAGCTGACAGAGGGAGGGAGGTCTTGATGGCCGACCAAGCCGACTTTAACGAGTTGGAAGCAGTCGGTATCACCATGGTGAAGGAGCTGCTTCGGGAGGATAGCCTCTGCTTGGCCAGAGTTAGCTGTCACGAACATTTAGGTAGGGTAGGAGTCATTGCCGTCGGTCTTTTTGTTCTATCAACTATATTCTTTCTTTCCTCACTCTGATCTTGTTCTTGTAACAGGAGAAAAAATGAAGCCCGACCGTGCAAGGATAGCAGAGCGGGCAGCGAGGAAGAGGGCCACCCAGTCTACGGAGCCAACCACGGGCAGGCAGAACAAATGGCGTGTGGAAGAATAGCCCGCAATCATCATGGTGTCAGGCTCCGATGAGGACAATATGCTTTTGTCGGAGCGGTTGGTGGCAAAAGCATCGGGACCTCTGTCTACAGTCGAAGAGTCGGTCGTCCGACCAGAGCCGAATCCATCAGAGCCGATCGAGGTGGGGACAGCCCCGGCCTTGCCATTAGCCGAGCAAACGGAGGTGGTCCGCCCCGCAGGTGAGAAGAAAAGAGCAACTGAAGGGGTAAAGGCTGAAGATGTCATCTTCGACACCTTCCAGCGCTAACATGTTCTGCACAACCCCCGGCAAGCCAGAGACCAGCTAAAGGGGGCCATCACCCAAGCCGATTGGGAGGAGATGAGCAAGCGCAAGTTAAACGAGGTGGCGAGAGGCGCCTACCTCAATCTGATGAAGGTACTTCTGTCATCCATTCATTTTCTTCATTCTTCTTTTCTTTTCTTGTGCATTACTAATATGTTATGTTGCTTGTAGCTCCTTCATGAGGTCTCGATGATGGACGAAGGCCTCAACGAGATGGTCCATGTTGTAGAGGCCTCGACTGGGAAGGCAGAAGGACTGAAGGTAGCCAAAGCAGCGGCAGTGGCATCGCAGAAGGCCGTTGAGGAGAGACTTTCAACTAGTTTGATCGAAGTCGAGTCGTTGAAGAAACAGGCAGAGGACCTGCAAACCCAGCTAGCTGAGCGGGAGGTCCGGTTGAAGAAGAAGAAGGAAAGGGTCAGGTCCTTGACCCTTCGGCTGTCCGACAAGGTGGAGCGATCCACCTATGCTGAAAGGAGAGCACAGGCCCACAAGGCATTAGCAAGGAAATATCTGACCGAGCTGAAGGAGATGAAGGAGCTGGCGACGAAGCAGGTCCGCGACGCCATGACAGAATACAAGGCTTCAACCGACTTCAATGATAAGATGGAGGAGGCTAGAGCGGCGAGCTATGGCTATGGCTTCAACGACTACCTGAAGAAGGTGGCCAAAGCTTTCCCGGAGCTCGACCTGTCTTAAATATAGCTGATGCCCCCACCGAAAGAAAAAGAGGGCCCGACCGACACCGGGGCCAATGCCTAAACCATTGCTGATGCAGGACCGGCAGAGGCCTTGGTTGAGGCTTCGGATGCGGTGCAGGGGACCGAAGTCGAAGCTCCTTCGACAAGTGGGAAGGATCTCCCTCTTTTGTAAATTATTGTCAAGACTTGGAATCAGCTGTAAAAGTCTGCCTATATTTTGTACAAAAGTTTTTATCAATGAAATAACATCTTGATATTCATCTTTTATTTTGTCTTGTTGTTGTTTGTTTTTTTTTTTCAATGGGCTACTCCTGTCTGAAGAAGGTGGCCGACCAACGGCCCTTTATGGGGTTGCCAAGTGCCCCATCGGCTTTTAACTTAGTCATTTATAAGAAATATTTCTAAGTGTCGAGAGCTCAGCTTAGTCCGAACCCATCTCCTTTAGAAATATTTCTAAGAGATCTTCGAACTAGCTGTTTGTAGGGAAATACCTTAGGTGTTTAAGGATCCCACAAAGTACCTTCTGACGAAGGTCGGGTTTGAGTTGGCTGCGCTAGAGCCCTTGCCGATCGAGGTCGAATTTGAGTGGGCTACACTAGAGCCTTTGCCGATCGAGGTCGGACTTGAATGGGCTGCCCTAGAGCCTTTACCGATAGAGGTCGGACTTGAGTGGGCTGCACTAGAGTCTTTGCCGATCAGGGTCGGACTTGAGTGGGCTGCCCTAGAGCCTTTGCCGATCGGGATCAAACTTAAGTGGGCTGCCCTAGAGCCTTTGCTGATCGGGATCGGACTTGAGTGGGCTGCCCTAGAGCCTTTGCCGATCAGAATCAGACTTGAACGGGCTGCCCTAGAGCCTTTGCCGATCGGGATTGGACTTGAGTGGGCTGCACTAGAGCCTTTGCCAATCAGGATCGGACTTGAGTGGGCTACACTAGAGCCTTTGCCGATCGGGATCGGACTTGAGTAGGCTGCCCTAGAGCCTTTGCCGATCAGAATCAGACTTGAACGGGCTGCCCTAGAGCCTTTGCCGATCAGGATTGGACTTGAGTGGGCTGCACTAGAGCCTTTGCCAATCGGGATCGAACTTGAGTGGGCTACACTAGAGCCTTTGCCGATCGGGATCGGAATTGAGTAGGCTACATTAGAGCCTTTGTCGATCAGGATCGGACTTCTTTGTAAAGTAAATTACTGCCTTTATTGATAATATTTGCAGAGGTTATCTATATTTCAAGGACGTGCCACTTGTCGTCCGTCTAGATGCTCGAGTCGGTAAGTTCGGGCCCGGATCACTTCGACTACCCGATAAGGGCCTTCCTAGTTAGGAAAGAGCTTTCCTTGTTCAGTTGGCCTGGAGATCTCTGACCTCCTTCATCCCTCCAGTTGGACCGGCGATGGAGCATGCCAATGTTTCCATCAGTTGGGCATTGGTTGGGCAGCTCTGTTTTCGCTGGGGAGTTTATGGCAATGGAAGTTTCAGCCCGGCTCCTCTGGGGTCGGACGTACTTATGCAGGTAACCCCGCCTGATCAAATCTTCAATCGCGTCCTTCAACTGGAGGCAATCTTCTATGCTATGCCCGTAGTCACGGTGGAACCGACAGTACTTATCCTTGTCTCTCGATGTGGAGGGACTCCTCATTAGGCAAGGCCTTTGCAAGAAGGTTTTCTTCTTTATCTCCATAAGAATTTTCTCTCTTGGGAGGGAGAGAGGTGTGTAAGTTTCAAACCTCTTGGGAAAGTCCTTCGACTTAGGGCTGCGACGTCGGGATGAGTTGGTGCCATCGCTGGGAGGTCGAACTTCGGGAGTCCTATCACTCACTCTCTTGGAAGCCGACCTCTCTTCAGCCTAGCATCGGCTTGCCGTTTGTTCTTCTGCCAGGGCATATTTTTGAACACGGGCCAGTAGTTTGGAGTAGCTTGTCAGAAACTTTTTGTCCAGTGAGAAAGTGAGCCTGAACGATCGCAGCCGCTTCTTGAAGGCCGACATAGCTACATGCTCGTTGAGGTTCGGGATCTCCATGATCGCCGAATTAAATTGGGTCATGTACTCCCGGAGGGTTTCTCCTTCCTTCTACTGCACGAGGAAGAGGCAATCCATGTTCCTCGACGCCCGGCTACAGGTCCTGAAATGGGACAAAAATAGTTTTTCCAACTGGGAGAATGAATAAATCGTACCTGGTCGGATGGCAGAGAACTACATCTGAGCCGCCTTCTTGAGCGTTGCGGGGAAGGCGATGTAGTGGAGGGCATCGAAGGTGCTCTGTACCATCATGTGGGCCTTATAAGTGCCCAGATGATCCAGAGGGTCGGTGGTGCCATCGTAAGCATCCACCTGGGGGATCTTGAAGTGATGAGGGATAGCTTCCCCCATAATTCTGGTGGAGAATGATGGGCGAGAGTCGTACGCCAGCGTTTCTCCTCCTTTTTGCCGGTCGACTAGTTTAGCAATTTGATCCTCCATGCGTTAGAACTTGCTAGTGTAGTCCCTCGGGTCTTCATCGCGTCGCTGGTCATCGTCGGAGACCGAGTCCGTGGAAGAGTGTGAGGTGGACCTCACTCTCTTTCCATCGGCATGAGTCCTCTACGACCTTCGGGGCTCCGGGATCGTGTGGGAGCGGGGTCGAGGGACTACTTACGGTCGACTTCCTTTGGCAGCAGGTGGATGACTGGTTCTGGACGTCGCGAGCTGCTGCTGTCTGTTGTTGGCCGCATCTTAGAGGTTCTGAACCGCGGCGGCAAGAGTGTTGATGCAGTTTAGAAGGGTCTAGAACTGCTGTTATCCCAGAGTGATGGTAGGCTGGGTGGCGGCGTTCTCCCTGAGAGGTTCTCTCGAGCTTACTTGGGAGCGGCCTCTCTTGTTGGAGGTATTCTAAGTTCCTTTCACCATCGTCTTGTCTAGCGGTGGATCCCTCCTTTCGAAGAAGGAACACAAGGGCGATGGTTCAAGCCCTCCTTCTAGCGCCAATATGTTACCACTGAATCTCCCAACTCTCTCGACTGGGCTTGCTGGAGTGCGCGTCTCCCGGTTCCTGCAAAAAAGGTTCCACGGTCCGGTGGTGTTCCGGCGAGGGACACTCCGATGGCTAAGTCAGTGGGAGACTTGGAGCAACAGAATGGAGGGATCACAAAGGAGATAGCTCGTGGGGAAGAAGAGCCTCGCTTATCTCAGGATCCCCCTTTTACCTTATATAGGCACGAAACTTTACCAGAATTTGTTAGGGACTAGGCTGAAAATGGCTGATTTGCCCTTAGAGGAATCTTGGTAGTGGCCAGGTGGCACTAGGAGAGAGTGGCGCCGTGGGATCTGCAGAGTAATGACGATGAGATATCAGAAATCTGTTGTAACAGAATTCTGGTACCAGCTGGAAGGGGCCTCTGGGACCTCCGGGCCATCCTTGGAGCAGCCCGTTTTGGACCGATATAGGTCTGGCTGAAGTGGATCGGTCGGGCCTATAGCTGAAGGGCCGATCGGATCTCTGATGGGTCGATCGGATCTCTGATGGATCGGTCGGACCTCTAGTGGATCGGTCGGACCCGGTCTAATTCGAAGGGAGGCCAGTTGTGTATAACAGTGAGTAATGAATCACAGACAAAACAACATATGATACCTAACTTGCACCCTAAGTTTTAGTGCTTTGTACTAGAAACATTACCTGTATATATTAAATATAATAATCTACGTTACTTGTAACCTATATTACTAATAATTTATAATATCTTTTAAGATTGTCCTAAGTTTTAGAGCTCACTGGTATGGGTGAGTCTGTTGTCCACCGGAGGAAGAGTTAACGCGTGGGCCGATTCCAATCATTCCAAACGATGCAACCGTCTACAAACGTGGAAGAGGTCTAGCTGTCCCTTTCTTGGGAGGTCCAAAACCGTTGGTCAAGTGGTAGTTAAATATTAGTTCGTTTTGAGAGGTGCGGTATTTACTTAATAAACATAACCTTCCATGCGGTCTCAATATTTCCAATAAGTCTTAGTCAAATCCCCATCCATGATTGAATAAAATATGTGGCCTATTTCCCATTCCATTCGCGTAATTCTTACGTCTAATTTTATCTACAATTCTGGGTGATCTCTAGTACAAAGAGATGGCAATGCATCAAATAGGTCATTACTTGTACCTTAGGATGGAGTGAGTTAAGAAGGATAAAGTCTGGGGATGATGCAGGATAGATAGAATTAAATGGAACAGGTTAGATAGTTCAGATTGGATAAAGTTACAAAAATATATTTTTTTTTTTGCATACAAATAATTTTTTATACAATTAAAAGGAGTGGAGATTTAGGAATATATATATATATATATATATATATACTAATTCCTCTATGATGGTAGGTATCATTTTGACATTCCATTATGTTGATTTAAGAAATATGATAATATATTTCAATTGACCTTCCATTATTAGTAACAAAGAGCCAAGAGAAACATTAATTTCTACTATCATATCATCTCGGAGAGTTGAAACACATCTTTTATCCTTCTTTTAATGCAATGCGAGACATTGAAATGTACTTAATTATCTGCATGCCATGATCTAATTTGTGCTATTGACACTTATGGGGTATTCGCATCAATAACATTGTTGTTCAAAATAGAAATATAGATGGTTAGAGTGGACCAATTCAAGCATTGGAAATGACCAGTTGCTGGTATGGTCAATTGCGTTGACTTGGTCGCAAGGAATTATGATGTTCAAATTAAGGGTGCATTCGAGTGCCAAAGTCAAGGTCTATTTATTAGGCGGTCCAAATTGGTTGGCCATTTGATATTTTTGATGGAAATCAATTTTTTTTTTTTAATCCAAGTCAAAATGTAAAACTTGTTTGATTGTAGCAGTGACCGTGGTGATCGATGCTAGTGGTAATAGATGACCGTTGATGGTTACGAATGATGTATATTTTCAAAGAATTAAAAATTATTTTTTTAAATTATTTTTATTTTTTAAAAAATATTTTTTAAAAAAAAAAATAAAAATAAAATGGGTCATCAAATGGGCTTCTATTTTGTTTTCAAAATAAAAATATATATATATATATATATATATATATATATTTAAAAAACAGAAATATGAAAAAGACCTTACAATTTATGGATACATTTTACTACTTTTACGAAATACCCAAATTTGCACCCACTCTCATTAGCACACAGAGGCTCACGTATTGGTGCGTGGAACTAATACCATAAAAAATGGATGTATATTCTGGTGATTGATGTGTTCTATGTTGAAATTTCCAAACATCCATCAAAAAAGAGGTGCCTATATAAGACAAAATTATTTGATCCTAGTGCTTATTCTAATTGTCACAATTATCTTATCTTATATTATCTTATCTTGTTGATTGTATCATGGACAGTCTTTGTTTGGTTGCTCTCAACTGCTAGTATTGGGCACATATCATGCATAAACAAGAAGATTTATAAAACCAACTTCATTTGACTTTGACTAACTTGATATTGGAGGTTAGATATGAACAAGCAACAAATTAATGCTTCTAATTAAAAGGGTTCTAATGGTGAACAAATTGTGGAAGTCTTTTTCATAAATTTTAAGCTATATATATATATATATATATATATAACATTGAGATAAAGAGTAATTTTCATTAATCTTGGTAGATAGAAGCTCCATGCATTAGGATTCAAAATTCAATGTGCCTAAATGCTGTTATCCTGCATAATTCATTTTCATTAATATGTGTGATGCTGTTATCCTGCAACAAGAGCCCTTGGTGGCACATCAATATCAAAATTCAAAGCAAATTCTGTTCTTCGACCCCATGAACTTTGTGCGTGTGATGTAGTTGTCCTACAACAAAAGCCCTTGCCTGACATATATATCCATATCAAGTTAAATTCAAAGCAAATTCTGTTTCATGGCCCCCCGAGATCTCTCTCTCTCTCTCTCTCTCTCTCTCTCTCTTAAAAAAAAAAAAAAAAAAAAAAAAAAAAAAAAAAAACTATATATTGCCCCCTAAAGTAAATTATATTCATCGCTAAGACAGTAGCCTGGTTGGTAGGGGCTTAAATCCCTCATCCACTGATCACGGGTTCAAGGCATGATCTTGCGAGTGACTCGATTAAATCCAGAATCCATCCTGGAGCACATGACCGGGATGGGAGGAGAGCGCACTACTCCGTCGATTTAGCGATATCAGGCTGATCTACTCATCTATGGTAGAGAGGGCACGCAAAAATATGCGATCCGAATCGAACATGGTATGGTGGTTTTTGCGATCCGAATCGAACATGGTATGGTGGGAAGGGAACTACTCCGTCGATTTAGCGATATCAGGGAGGAGAACGTACTACTCCGTCGATTTAGCGATATCAGGCTGATCTACTCATCTATGGTAGAGAGGGCACGCAAAAATATGCGATCTGAATCAAACATGATATGGTGGGAAGGGAACTACTCCGTCGATTTAGCGATATCAGGCTAATCTACTCATCTATGGTAGAGAAGGCACGCAAAAATATGCGATCCGAATCGAACATGGTATGGTGGGAAGGGAACTACTCCGTCGATTTAGCGATATCAGGCTGATCTACTCATCTATGATAGAGAGGGCACGTAAAAATATGCGATCCGAATCGAACATGGTATGATGGGAAGGGAGCTCCAGTGAAAGATAGCTACGCCGGAATTTATCCATCCCTTCCCCTTTTAATTTTTTTTTTTTAAAAAGTAAATTATATTCGGGTCTCAAAAATGAGTCCCGAATTAATGTAAACCAGATCAATTTTATCACCGCCTGGTGCAAGAAAGAAAAGCTTGGATCCGAGGTTTAAATCTCGGGTTGCAGGCTGGCCTAGGCGTGATCCTGCCCATTTACACTCCTACCGTCTTTTTTTTCATGGGAAGGTTGAGACACCTGCATGGGGAAGAGGTCTATCGTACGTATGACCGATTCCAAAAATGCTCCTAAACGTTAATTCCCTGACTCTTCCTGGTATTACTTGTAGGTGGATTACTAGTCTTTTTCCTTTATGAGTCTCACAAAAAGTTTGAAAGATTTTTAAGTGTTGTCATTTTTATTTTTATTTTTTTTTTTTTTCATATAAAGTTTTTTTTTTTTTTTTTGAACGGGTGCATTTAATTAAGAAGTCTAGAATGAATACATCATATAATCACATAGAGTCAGATATGATGATATCCCGAAAAGGCCTTAGAGCATCTCCAAGTCCGTCCACAATATAGGACCTGAATGATTTGCAATAAAGGAGGCTACTCAGTCAGCTGCTGAGTTAACCTTCCTAAAGACATGTCTAACAATGCAGTTTCTTAGCCATGTAAATTATGTGTATATATATATATACATATATATGTACAAATATATACATACATACCTATATGTACTGTTACGTTCCAAATCTAGCATCTGGGTTGGCCATGCAATCGGCCACACCAATCTTAAGCATCGTCCTAAAGATTGTGCTAGATCTAAAATATACAAGAACCTCATCATTTTTAAAAATTAAAATTAAATAACCAGATACCATCAAAATAGATTCATGATAACTAAATTATCAACTTGTTCATTATATTAATATTAGAAATAGAATTAACTAATCAATTTAAAAATTCTGGTACTCAAATATCATGCTCAACCTGACCCATGCTATGCATCATGCGACTTTGAAAGAAAAAGAAAAGTATATGGGGCGGTAAACTTTACAATCCAGTAAAAATTTTTATACAATCACACAAATAATAATACGATTTGAAAACATCAAAGAAACAATAGTAGAACAAGGAATCATAAAATAGCATGTCATGCAATCAAAACAATCCAATCGTCACATTTGGTAAAACCATGCCTTATTTTTATATTCCAGTTTAGTCATTCATTTTCTTTAGGATTTTAGACTAATCATGATCATACTTTAGCTGATGATTGGTAATTTTAGTATCATACTTCAACCTGTGACTAGCAAGCTCATTGTCACACTTCAGTCTGTAATGGACAATCTCATTATCATACTTCAACCTGTGACTAACAATCTCATTATCACACTTCAACCTGTGACTGGCAATGTCGGTGTCACGCTTCAACCCGTGATTAACAATCTCAGTAACCACATGCAGTCCTACCCATGGCATGGCTAGTTTAAACATCCCTTTTCTTAATTATCACTTTATCAACTCTTAATATATTATCAAATCATATCATTTTTAAGATTTCCAATAACCGGTATCATAATTCAAACCATCAAAAAATAATCATATTTGATAGGAACTGATGCCGCCCGGATCGTCGTGGCCCGTAGCTGCTGATGGCGATGGGTGTGTCGCATCCGCCCGCCTGGAAACGCCTCCGGTGCCTCGGGACCTGCAAGGAAGCAACGTCAGTGACCCGGGCCGGGGATTCCGGCGGGGGCACTCCGACGGTCAAGTCAGTGGCGATCTAGGAGAATAGATACTCCTGGTCGAGCCCCTCTAGATGAGCTCCAGGCTAGAAGGAGTGAATATAGTGTGAGTGGAAGATGAGGACGAGCTAGGAATGGTGTTGGCTGAGATGGTCTTGCCCTCCTCTTTGGCCTTCTTCCCTTGTGTCGCTCTGGTTCCTCTCTTGAATTGAAAAGCATGCTTTAGGGATCTCTCCCTTTGGGGTTAGATGCTGATACCTTTCTTTGCTTATTTTTTGACGGGAGTTCTACCTTGGTTTGCTTCGGGATCTCCCCCTGCTGTCGTGTACAGCGAGGTACGTGACGTGGACGGGACGTCTCTCCTGTTGTGACAGTCGGGGAAGCCTCCGTAGATTTCTGACATCCCTTCTACTTATCCCTCTCCTAGGAGTCTGTCAGGGTCTTGATCGGCGAGCCGCCGGTCTTGGGATCCGCACTCTCCGGTATGGTCTTTTCTCCGGTTGTACGGCAGATTGGCGGAGGGTATGGCACCTTGATTGGCATGGTTGGTGTCGTACGGCCCTCGGGAGCATCGCCACTGTCCTCGGAGGAGAGGTATGGCTTCCTTGGCGGCCAGCGTATTGGCTTGAACAGAGGACGAGCTGGAGAGACAGGGCCTGTCTACGGTAGACTCGCCTGGGTGCTGCTCGGCAGGACGGAGGCAGACCAAGCTCGGTCGCGGAGGGGCACCTCATGGCGGAGGAGGCTGAGCTCGACTCCTGACCACGGGGCCCGACCTCAGACGAGCTCGGTGCCAGGGTGCCACCCAGCCCAGGGGACCTGAGCTCGGAGGGGCGCCTCGTGGCGAAGGAGGCTGAGCTCGACTTCTGACAATGGGGCCCGATCTCGAGGGGTCTGTCTTGGGTGGGAACTCGGACTCGGCTCCGGCCTAGGTATTCCGGGCTTGTGGGAACGGACCTGGCGGAGGACGGAGCTTGCCTTTAGCGGGCAGAGGTGTTGCCTCAGGGAAGCTCAGCTCGGCAAAGACGCTCATATTGAAAGCTTGTCGTGGCGCCTGATGGGGACTCCACGTCCGTTGCCTCGTGCCACGTCAGCGTTCTGGCCACATTAGGAACATATACAAATATATATATATATATATATATATATATATAATAATATCGATAATCATAAATGCACATCATATGAAATCGAAAAAATAATATATAAATAATCATGCATGCTAATGCTCATATCCAAGAATCAGAATCATGTCATGTAAAATATATTTATAAAGTGGTGATCGTATCTAGAAATCCATACCTTTACCGGTGACAGACTTAACAATAGATACCAATCTGCACTTAAATTCCGACCTAGGTGCTCGAGACTTGCTTGATGTTCCTCTACCCGAAAAGTTATCCTCCTATAATAATAATAATTTTAATATGAATAAATAATTATATGGTGTAGTAATTATAAATCCAGAATCTTCTATCCAGATTTCATCGGTATCTATCCCCGCTTGAGAGAAATTTTGAAGAGAAAAATTACAGAGAGAGAAACTAGAGAGAAAAAAATGAAGAGAGAACTAGCAAGAAAAAAAAGAGAGAAGAAAAAATTTATTTTATTTATTTATTCCTTTTTCTTTTCTTTCTTTTCCTTTTATCTTTTTCTTCCTTTTTTTACTTTTTCATTTTCTTTTCTTTTCTTTTTCTTTTTCTTTTCTTCTTCTCTTCTTTTTCCTTTTCTTTCTTCTTCTATCTTCTTCTCCCACTCGACCGAACTGGGGGCCCGTGCTCCTGTTGTTTCCCCCAAGACTTGGGGGTTTTCGATCTAGAGGAGGGTGGCCGGGGTTGCGATCTATAGCAGCCTCTAGTCCCGGTCCGACATCGGAGAACCAAGGTAATAAGGGTTTTCTTCTATTTTTTCCATGGATTATTCTAGCGATTGCCTGTCGAAGATGAGATATGAGGCCATGGGAAAGAGGAGAATAAGGAGAGGGAGGAGGGTCGGGCTTACCTCAGCCTCCGGCGATGCCCATTGCTCCAATATCGGTGAGCATGATCGAGGCTTCCACGACCTTGATCTTTGGTAGGAGAAAATGGGGAAGGAATCTCTCTAACGATGAGTATTCATGGAAGAGATGTGATCCCTTCTTATAGCTGGAAGGGTGGAATCCGACTTGATTGAAGTTCTTCTCAGAGAAGGAGAAGACTCCCATCAGGAGTCTTCTTGCTCAGAATTTTTTCTCTAGCTTATTACATTCTTTCCTTCTTAAAATAATTTCATCATTAAAATTAACATACCTAAAGTTCAAAGAGTTGTGGATGCTTGTCTATTATTTTTACCTCAAGTTTCCAGGTAGCCTCTCTCTTACTGTGGTTGCTCCATTGTACCTTCATATACGATATGGTCCGATATCATAATACTTGATTCTTCTTGTTGACAATCCATATGTGGACCTCTTTATAGGTCATATTCTCATGAAGATGCAATGGCTTGTACTCCACTGCATGACTTGGATCTAGAATATACTTTCATATCATTGATACATGAAATATATTATGCACACCTGATAAGGCTAGTGGTAAGTGCTAATCAGTAAGCCACCTCCCCGACCCTGTCCAAAATTTTAAATAAACACACATATCTCGGGCTCAATTTGCCATGCATTCCGAACCTCATCATGCTGTTAGTAGGAGAAACTTTCAAGAAAAAATGATCACTTATTTGAAATTTTAGCTCTCTTCTTCTCTTATCAGTGTAGCTCTTTTGCTTGCTTTGAGCTATGCAAAGTCATTTTTTAATCACTTATACCTTGTCCACAGTTTGCTGTATTATATTTGTGCCCAATAACCTTCTTTCTCCTACATTATCCCAGCAAATAGATCTACACTTTCTATCATACAATGCTTCAAAAGTCACCATCTAGATGCTGGCTTGATAACTATTATTATAAACAAACTCCATCAATGACAAATGGCTATCTCAGGCACCACCAAAGTCCATGATACAAGCTCTTAGTATATCTTCCAAAATTTGGATGGTTCGTTTTGATTGTCTATCAGTTTGGGGGTGGAAGGTTGTACTAAAATTTAATTTGGTACCCAGAGCTCTGTAAAGACTCTTCCAAAATTATGAAACAAATCTACTATTCTGATCTGACATAATAGTAACCGGAACTCCATGCAACTGCACGATCTGCTCTATATATAAACTTACTAATCTTTCCAACGAGAGACCGATCCAAAAGGATAAGAATGGATCGATTTTGTTAATCGATCTACAATCATCCATACTACATTATTATCTTTAGGAATTTTAGACAAACCCATCACAAAGTCTATAGAAATATTTTCATTTCCACTAAGGGATCATGAGGGATTGCAGTGGTCCGGCAGGTCTTTGATGCTTGGCTTTTACCTATTGACATACTAGACATTATGCTACATACTATGCTATATCGTTTTTCATGCCAAACTAGCAAAAAAAAAATTTTAAATCTCGGTATACCTTGGTGCCTCTTAGATGCATCATATAAGCCAAATTATGAGCTTCTTCTAAAATCTTATTCTTTAATTCTTGAATCTTAGGAACACACAATCTATTACCAAATCTCAAGGTATCATCAATATGTATAAATAATTCAGATTGGGCACCAGACTCCACTATTTCTCTAATCTTCTATAATTCGATATCTTCTTTTTAAGTTGATTTAATTCTTTCAATTAGGATAGGTTACACCGTATGATTAGCTAGTTGAATTTCAGGATCATGTAATTGTATCTCTATCTTAGATCTCTCCAAATCCAATATAATGTGCTTTTGATTAGTAATTAAAGTTGCTAACTTACTTGATAACTTCCTACTTAAAGCATTGACTATAACATTTGATTTTCTTGGATGATAATTGATGGTCAGATCATAATTTTTTAGTAACTCCAATCATCTTATTTGTCTTAAATTTAGCTCCTTTTGAGTAAAGATATCTTTTAAACTTTTATGATCTATAAAAATCTCATAGTGCCCAACATATAAGTAATGCCTCTATATTTTTAGAGCAAAAACCATAGCTGCTAGTTCCAAATCATGAGTAGGATAGTTTGACTCATATGTGATATGGCTTCAACTATCTAGAGGCATAAGCTACCATTTTTTTATTTTGCATTAGGACACAACCAAGACCCTTACAAGATACATCACTATATATGGTGAAATCTCCTATTTCAGTAGGAACAATTAGTACTGGGGCTATCATAAATCATCTTTTCAATTCTTGAAAATTTTGCTCATATTTACTTGTCCATTCAAATTTTACTTGCTTTTGAGTCAAACGGGTTAGAGGCATGGTAATAACAGAAAATCCTTTTATGAATCTTTAATAATATCCTGTCATTCTCAGAAAACTGCAAACTTCAGATATATTAGTAGGTCCTTCCCAATTTACCATAGCCTCAACTTTTTTTAGATCAATGGAGATACCTTCCTTGGAGATGACATGTCCAAGAAAAGAGACATTATCTAGCTAGAACTCATACTTTTGTAACTTGGCATATAGCTTCTTCTCCTTGAATTTTTGCAATACTATTCTTAGATATTCTTCATGTGCTTGTGGGCTCCTTGAATAAATTAGTATATCATCAATGAATACTATTATAAACTGATCCTGATAGGGTTTGAACATCCTATTCATGAGATCCATAAAAGCTATAGGTACATTCGTCAAACCAAAGGGCATGACTAGAAACTCATAATGTCCATATTTAGTTCTAAAGGTTATCTTACGCACATCCTCAACCCTTATCTTTATTTGATGGTAGCTAGAACAAAAATCAAATTTTGAAAATACTTGTACCCCTTGTAGTTGATCGAATAGGTTATCAAAGGGATATTTATTTTATATTGTTACTTTGTTTAACTCCCAATAGTTTATATAAAGCCTAAAGCTACCATCCTTCTTCTTCACAAATAATACTAGAGCATCCCAAGGAGATACGATAGATCTGATAAATCCTTTATCTAGCAACCCTTGCAATTGCTCTTTGAATTCTTTCAATTTAACCGGAGCCATCCTATAAGGAGCTTTAAAGATAGCCCTAGTGCCAGGTATGAGATCACTGGAGAACTCGATCTCTCTGTTAGAAGGTAAACCTGGCAGGTCATTCGGAAAAACCTTTGAAAAATCTTTTACAATAGGAATGTCCTCCAATTTGAGCTCCTTTTGTTATATATCTACCACTGCCACTAGGAATCCTTCACAACCCTTCCTAAGGAGTTGCTTAACATTAAACGTTGAGATTACCGTCTATTGAGAGGTTAACTTACTACTCATAAAGTCAAACTCTAGCTTGCTAAGACTCAAAATTTTATTACCTTATCAAAATAGTCAATGGAAGCATGATATGCCGCTAACCAATCCATCCCAAGGATTATATCAAAGTCCATCTCTAGGACTATCAAATATGCTTTCATTTCTCTATCTTTGATATCCAATTTGTAATCTTTGTAGATTAAGTTAAGTAAGATGACATCTCCACTTGATGTGGAAACATAAAGATTGGTTTCTAGAGGTACAGGAGATAATTCATTATTTTTCTTAACTAAACTAACTAATATAAAAGAATGTATAGTACTAGCATCAAATAGAACATAAATACTTCTGGATGATAACCTAATCATACTTGTCACCATTGAATTAGAAGCATTGGCATCTTGCTATGTGAGTGCATATACCCATCCTTGGGTTCTCAACTTCTATTGTCCTCCTTGTTGATGTCTATCTTTAGGTGATCAATTAGCAGGGGTTCCTTGAAAAGTTTGAGATGCTTGGTGTTGTGACTCCTTTCCACTACGACACATAATAGCCTTGTGTAACATTTCTCTCTTGGCTATGTACAGTTTCGCTGATAATGAGGCCCACCATACTTATAATACTTGACATCATCGTTTTGTTGAGCCTTATCATTTGGGATCACATGTCAAACTTCCTATCCTTTGCACCGGTGTTCTTATTATACTGACCTTGATGTTCTCTCGATCTGGATCTCTTCTTCAAAGCTTTTTTCCTTTCTACTTGGCAATATCCAAACCTCTTTCTATCACTAATGCTTTATTTATGACCTCCTTATAAGTGGACAGCTCGAACATAGTAACCTATTGTTAGATCCTACCCCTAAGTCTATTTTCAAATTTTCTAGCCCGGACCCATTCATCTGCTATCAGTGTCGAGGCATATCTAGAATAACCGTCATGCATATTAAATAAGCATCATGCTACCTTGCTCTAGGTGATCAAACTCTTAAAATTTCTGAAATTGAACATTTTGAAGAAAGTACCTCTCATAAAAGACTCTCCTAAAGCCTTTCAAAGTAAAAGGTACATCATTTGGTCCCAATTTTTCAAGCTCCATATCCCACCAATCAGCTGCCTCATCTTGTAACATGAAAGTGGCAAAATTAACTTTTCCCTTTGGTAAATATCTCAGGGCTTGGAATACTTTCTCTCTTATTTTCAACCAACCCTCAGCCTCCATCGGGCCAGAAGTTCTCTTGAATACTAGTAGAGCATACTTCTTAAAACCTATTAAGGTTATTTGACGCTTTTGGTGAGTCCCGACTCCCTACTATTGATGAGAAGTCCATTGTTAATGTTACTGTTGCATGAGCTGTTGTTGCTGTTGTTGCCCTCTACTATCTTTATCATATCATTCATAGTAGTGGCTTGTTATTGCACCAATAATTGCATAAGCTGAGAGAGGCCAACTTATTCCTCATGTAAAGTTCAGTTTCATTCAAGATTCCCATTTCTATGGTCCTAGCCTCCTGAGTATTGTCCACAAGATTGTGCAGTTATCCTTATTGGTGCATATCACCGTCTGGTGAGGGTCCAGCATCTTCTTGTGGATTTGAGGGTGCCTAAGCATTTGAGCCATCTACAAATCGTGTAGTCCTCCTAGCATACCCACCTTGCCTCCACACTCCATTGGATCCTACACTGATCATTGTTAGCATTCATGTATCACTTAAGTCTATATAAATATATTACGTTATCCTATCCCAACCTAATGATCAACCCACACACTCTCTTTTTGAACTTATACCCTATGACCCTACAACCTAAGCACTGATACTACTCTGTTATGCCCCAAATCCAGCACCTGGGTTGGCCATGTGATCGGCCACACAAACCCTAGGCATCGCTTTAGGAATCATGCTAGGCTTAAAGTACACAAGAATTATATCATCTTCAGAAATTGAAATTAAATAATCAAATACATCAAAATGAATTCATAATAACTAAATGATCAATTTGTTCGTTATATTGGTATCAAAAATAGAATTAATTAATCAATCTAAAAATTTTGGTACTCAAATCTCATGCTCGACCCAACTCATGTTACGTGTCTTGTGACTCTTAAAGAAAAAGAGAAGTGGGGAGATGAGTTTTATGGCCTAGTAATGATATTTATATTGTCATACCAATAATAATATGATTTGAAAATAGTAAGAAAACAATAGTAGAATAAGAAATTATAAAATAATATGTCATGCAATCAAAACAATCCAACCGTCACATTTAGTAAAACCATGTTTCATTTTTATATTCCAATTTAGTCATCCGTCTTCTTTAGGATTCTAAACTAATCACGATTATGCTTCAGCTCATGATTGGAAACCTCAGTATCACACTTTAGCCTATGACTGGTAAGCTCATTATCTCATTTCAGCTTATGACAGGCAATCTCATTATCATACTTTAGCCTATAACTAGCAATCTTAGTATCATGCTTCGGCTTATGACTGACAATCTTATTATCATACTTCAGCCTGTGATTGACAATCTTGATGTCATGCTTCAGCTTGTGATTGGCAATCTTGGTAACCACGGTCTTGCTCATAGAGTGGCTAGTCCAGACATCCTTTTTTTAAATATCACTTTATCAACTCTCAACATGTTATCATATCATGTCCTTTTCAAGATTTCCAACAGCCTGTATCACAATCCAAATCATTTAAAAATAATCATGTTTGATATGAATATATATAAAAAAATATAAGTAATAATATAGATAATCACAAATGTCAATCATACGAAATCAAAATATATAATGCATAAATAATTATGCATACTAATGCTCATGTCTAAGGATCATAATCACACCATATAAAAATATATATTTATAAATTAGTGATCATGTTAAAAAATCCTTATCTCTACCGATGATAGACTTAATACGTTAGATATTAATCTGCACTTGGATCCTGACCTAGGTACTGGGGACTCACTCAATATTTTCCTATCCAGAAAGTTATCCTCTTATAATAATAATTTTAATCTAAATAAATAATTCTATAGCATAATAATTATAAATCCAGAATCTTCTATTCGGATTTCATCAACGATCTAACCCCACTCAAGAGAAATTTTGGAGAGAAAATTATAGAGATAGAAACTAGATTGAGAAAGTACAGAGAGAAACTAGCAAGAGAAAGAGATGAAAGGAAAAAAAATTATTTATTTTTTCTTTTTTTCTTCCTTTTCTCTTTTCTCTCTTCTCTTTTTTCTTTTTCTTTTTATTTTCTTTTCCTTCTTCTAATTCTTTTTATTTTTCTTCCTTTTCTCTTTTTCTTTTTCCTTTCGTTTACTCTTCTTTTCTTTTCGTTTTCTTTTCATTTCATCTTCTCTTCTTTTTCCTTTATTTTCTTCTTCCCTCTTCTTCTCCTGCTCGACCGAATAGGGGGACTATGCTCCCGTTCTTCCCCCAAGACCTGGAAATTTATGGCCTGGAGGAGGGTGGCCAGAGCTGCAGTCTACGGTGGCATGGCCTCCGGTCCCAGTCCGGTATCCAATGGCGACGGCGGCATCGAAGAACCAAGATAGTAGGGGTTTTCTCCTTTTTTTGCATGGATTATTCTGACGATTGCTGACCGGAGACGAGGTGTAAGGCCACGGGAAGGAGAAGAATAAGGAGAAAGAGGAGGGTCGGGCTTACCTCGACCTCCGGTGATACCCTCTTCTTTGGTATCGGTGAGCACAATTGATGCTTCCATGGCTTTGCTCTCCGGTGGAAAAAAATGGGAAAAGAATCTATCTAGCGATGGGGGTTCGTGGAAGGGGTGTGATCCCTTCTTATAGCCGAAAGGATGGGATCTGCATGAAAAAATCTTGGACTTGCTAACAAGACCCGGTCACCATGATGATTTTTAAAAATGAATCCAGCTCCAACTTACACATCTTCGAATTAAAGCCGTCACAATTTGCTAATTTGACCATCCCATGAAGAGGGGATACCCAACAGTGTAAACTTGAAGGGAGAAGGGAGTGAGGTCCTAAAGTTGCAGGTAATGCATTGCAATCAATCGGTGGCTGAAGTAGAAGATGGGTGACTCCCAAAATTCATGGGCAAATTGGATGGCCACATCCATATATGACACGATGGGGTATATAACCTCTATCTTGCAGGATCCATTCACTCTTGGAACTCAAGAGAAGCCGGCCACAGTACGAAGCAAAAGATTGTTGATGAGCAGAACTCCCATTAAATTAATTGCAGCTCAACAGAGATATATGGAATCAAAATTATAAAAAGTGGAACTCTTAGCACCAATATAGCTGTGAATGGCTCTTGGTTCATGATAATTTATCAAGATATGGTTTATATATCCTCCGCGATTGATTCCATGGATGTCACTATTCAATGATTTATGGTTAATTATGCTTTTTTTTTTTTTTAATAGAAAAAAAGGGGGGAGGAGTTAGATCCCGAGCGTGGCCACCCCCAGACGGTCCTCCAACCCCAGCCAGGGAATGTTCGATACACAACGCATATTAATTTTTTCGCAGCCGTTCCCCATCCGAAGGTGAGTACATCAACCTGACTACCACTGGCGTCAGCCGAGTGAACGGGATTTATTATATCCCTAACTTTTTTCACTACCACCAGCCAACAGGGGCTCCAGGATTATTTTATTAATTTTTCTCTTTTTTTGATTTTATTTTTGGACTATTTTTCTATTTTTTATTTTACCTCCTGACTTTCATGTCGAAATATGTCTAAACCAAGACTCGAATCCTTGCCAGCTGGTTGTAAGAAAAGTCTCACAACCAACTACTAGCTGATTTTTTTTTAAAATAATATTTTTTAAAATTTTGAAAATAAAATTTTAAAAAATATTATTTAAAAAAAAAAATTGGTGGAAAACTGTACGAGCAACGGATTCTCTAAGAGACTCTTGTACATCTTTGTGTTTGGTGGATCACCAGAAAATCCTCAATGGTAATCTGGATTACTTGCAAGATAGATTACCACTGGATAGATTGCCAATAATGCTGATTACTGTGTTTGATATATATACAGGTAATCTATCAGTAAGATTGATTACTGTGTTTGGTATGATAAATAGATTACCAGTAATCTAAGCTCAAATTTCCAAAATATCTCTAAGTCAAATTTATTAAAAATATATTATAATATAATATAGTAATGTAATATAATATTACATTAATATAATATATTATTTGATATTTTGTAATATAATATAGTATTATATTATTTGATATTTTATAATATAATTATTTATAAAATTATATAGTTAATAATATATTGTATAATATTATTATACATTATATTATATTAAATATATTATACTATATTTTATATAATATAATATATGTTATGTTTTAAAATGTAATATATAATTTAAATTATATTATATTACGCTCTATTGTTATATAATATATATTTTAAAATAATCTATTTTCTAATATTACAAATAAAATAAAATAAAATATATTAATGTAATTTAGAATAATATCATTATATATACTATAATATTGTAGTACATTTTGTTTTATATTTTATAATATAAAATATATTATATTAAATTATATTTAATATAATATGTTTTTACATTATATATTTGTATATAATATAAATATATTTATATATAATATAATATATATTTAAATTATGTATTTATATAGAATATAAATATATTATTTTAAATTTAATAATATAATATATATAAATTTAATATATTACTTAGTATATTTAAAAGATTATATATATAATTTCTTTACATTTGTTTAGTATAAAAAATATTTTTCAATTTTTCAATTTTAATATAAAAATATTAAATATTTTATATTTAATATAAAATATTTAAAATTTATATTTTTAATAAATAGTTAAAATGTAAAAATTATATTTTTATAAATAAAATATAAATTTAAGAAGAGATCAAGGAGAAGAGAAATGTTTCGTTCTCACCAAAGTTAAAGGAACGGGATAGTTTTGTAAAAATAAAAAATACCAAATTATCACATCTCTGGAAATCTGGATAGCCACCCCTCCCTGAAGTAATCTAGATTGCCACATGAGAGGTAATCTGGATTCCTGTTCAAGATAGATTACCATTTAGTATAAATACCAAACGTAGTTATCTGGTGAGCCCATTTTAAAATTACCGGTAATCTGGATAGATTACCGTCTACCAAACGCAACCTTGGAGAATCCGTTACCCGTACAGTTTTCCATAAAAGGTTTTTTTTTAAAATAATATTTTTAAAAATTTTATTTTCGTAATTAATACCATTTCAATAATATTTATCGATTTAGATGTACGTCCGTCAAAAAAATAAAAAGAAATGAAAAAGTGACAATTACGATTTAAAAAAAAAAAATCAAAGAAAAAAGTTGCTTGAAATCGTTGGTTCAACCTGCGATTTCTCCTACATTTTTTTATTTTAAATTTTAATAAAAAATAAAAAATTAAAAAAATTAATAAAAAATTAGAAAAAAAAAATTAAAAATAAAAATAAAAATATGATACTATAATAATTTTTTAAAATTATTATAACCTATAATTTTGTAGTCCACCAATCCGGCCATCGATCTGATAGCCAGTACGGTTCCGGCCATCGATCCGATAGTCAGTTCGACTGCTAGGTCGATGCTAATCCGATCACCGGTCTAATTGCTAGTCCGGCCACTGGTCTGATGGTCGGTCACCGGTCTGACGGTCGATCCGGTCGCCAAGATCTGGCCACCGATCCTGCCACCCATACGGTCATCGATCAAGTGGCCAGGGTCCTGCCACCGATCCGGCCACCTGTTTAGTCGAATAGGTGGCTCGATCCTGGCGACTAGACCGGTGACCGTATGGGTGGCAGGACCGGTGGCCGGATTGGTGACCGGACCCTGGTGGCCAGACCGACGGGAGGACCGGTGGCCGGATCGACGGTCGAACTGGTGGCCGGATCCTGGCGACCGGATCGACCATCAGACCGGTGACCGATTATCATATCAGTGGCCGGACTGACAGCTAGACCGGCAATCAAACTGGCACCGACCTAGCAACCGAACTGGCTATCGGATCGATGGCCGGAACCGTACTTGCTATCAGACCGGTGGCCGGATCGATAATCGGACTGCAAAAATCGTAGATTACAATAAATTAAAAAATTATAATAGTATCATATTATTATCTTTTATTTTTATTTTTTATTAAAATTTAAAATAAAAAAAATGGAGGAGAAATCGTATGTTAGACCTTCGTTCTCTTGAAATTACATGTTGAACCTGCGATTCCAAACTTTTATTTTTTTTTATTTTTTTTTGAAATTGTGCGTCGAAACCACGGTTTCAATTTTTTTTTTTTTTAAAAAAAAAAATTATCGCCGTACATCTAAATCGGTAAATAACGTTAGGATGGTATTAATTACGGAAATAAAATTTTAAAAAACATTATTTAAAAAAAGAAAAAACCCGTGTCTGAAGGGAGACAGAAGAGAGAGAGAGAGCAGGTGGACAGAGTGGCGGAGCGTGGGTGGGATTTGTCCTGGTGCCATGGAACCCTCTTTACTAACTTTTATATGTAAACATTAAATTACTTTTAAAAAAAAGTTAGACACGAGGAGAAATAATTTAAGGTTTCATTATCTACTTTTAAGATAAATTATTACAATTAAAAGATTTACATCCTTTGAAGTGCGAAATAATAAATAACATTATTTTAATAATATAATTAAATATAATTGAAGCTTGGCAAGTAAATATAAAATTTTATTTTAGCAGAATTATAAACCAACTAAATTGGCTTATAAAAATATAGTTACAAATATAATAGTTATGATCATGCATAAACCTAATTATTCATATTAAATTCTATCATCACGGATTTATCTATCTTTCATGTATTAGATATTTTTTTGGATCTACTTATTTGATAGATTCTCGCTGAATTTGAATAATTTCTTGCATATTTAATCCATGATCATTTATGAAATAAAAATGAAAGTTGGAAGATAATTTAGAATTTATTTTCCGTTTGTATTTGTTCTGTTGTAATTTATGCCTTCAAGAGTTCAAAATATTATGTAAAAGAACAATGTGGTAAGTGGTTTGAAGTAATAAATTTTTGAAGAAAAAAATTGTGAAGATAATAATAAATTTTAAAATATGATAGGTTTTTTTTTTTTTTTTTCCTGGAAGTGTCGATATTTTCGGGATAATTAGTTCATGATGTGTTATAGATATAATAAGTAATGGATTTTTGGAAGTGTCGTTATTTACAGGGTAATTAGTTGATAATGTATAATAATTAATAAGTAATGGAAATGGTTGTTGCCATACCGGAGGGGAGTATCGGATACCCTCACTAGGTTTAGGTTTTTTTTAAAAATAATGTTTTTAAATATTTTATTTCTTGAATTAACGTCGTATCCATTTTATTTATGGATTTAGATGTACGGTCGATCAAAAAAAAAAAAAAAAAAAAAAGTATCGGATACCCTCACTAGGTTGGGTTTTTTTAAAAAAAATAATGTTTTTAAATATTTTATTTCTTGACTTAACGCCGTATCCATTTTATTTACGGATTTAGATGTACGGTTGATTCAAAAAAAAGGGGAAGAAAAGATAAAATCGTGGTTTTACCCGTGATTTCAAAAAAAACAAAACAAAAAAAAAGAAAAAAATGTTAGAAATCATGGGTAGAACCCGCGATTTCAAGAAATCACGTGTTCCACCCACGTGTTCTTGAAATCGCGAGTTCTACCCACGATTTTTTCTCTATTTTTTTATTTTAAATTTGAATAAAAAAATAAAAATAATAAAATAATAATAAATTAGAAAAAAGTTTTAAAAATAAAAAATAATAATATGATACTATAATTTTTTTTTTAATTATTATAATCTATGATTTTGCAGTCTGGTCGCCGATCCGGCCACCGGTCTGATAGCCAGTCCTACTCCGGCCATCGATCCGACAGCCAGTTCGGCTACAAGGTCGGTGCCAGTCCGATCGCCAGTCTAGCTGCCAGTCCGGTCACTGATCTGATAGTCGGTCACTGGTCTAATGGTCGATCCGGTCGCCATGATTCGGCCACCACTATTATGGGTCTGGCCGGATCGGTGGTCGGACTGGTGGCTGGACCAGTGGCTGGACGGACCGCTGATCTGCCTTGACCCTAATGGCCGGACCGGTGGCCAAATCAACGGTCGGACCGGTGGTCGGATCCTGGCGACCGGATCGACCGTCAGGCCGGTGACCGCCGTCAGACCAGTGGCCGAACTGGTAGCTAGACTGGCAATCGAAATGGCACCAACCTAGCAGCCGAACTGGCTATCGGATCGATGGCTGGAGCAGGACGGGCTATCAGACCAGTGGCCGGATCGGCGACCGGACTATAAAATTGCAGGTTATAATAATTTTAAAAAATTATTATAGTATCATATTATTATTTTTTATTTTTAAATTTTTTAAAGATTTTTTAAAGATTTTTTATTTTTTATTTTTTATTAAAATTTAAAATAAAAAAATGAAGAAAAAATCGTGGGTGGAACTCGCGATTTCAAGAACACGCGGATGGAACCCACCATTTCTTGTAATCACGGGTGGAACCCGCGAGTTCTCACATTTTTTTCTTTTTTTTTTTGTTTTGTTTTTTTTTTGGATTGGCCGTACACCTTAATCCGTAAATAAAATGACTATGGCGTTTGTTATGCCTGTTCGGGTTGTCCCGAGTCGGACCGGCTTCGGGCACGGTCGGTCGACTCCTGTGTAGAGTCTTACCCCATGGTGGCTGACCCGGGGGCTTCGCGGACTGGCGGGTGCCTCATCGTACGCGCATCGCCCCTCTTCACAGCCCCGGTCGGCTCCTGGGGTCCTGCCGATGGCCCGGTTGGCTCCTGGGGTCCTGCCGATGGCCCTGGTTGGCTCCTGGGGTCCTGCCGATGGCCCTGGTCGGCTTCTGGGAAACCAGTCGACCCCAGCTCGAAGCTTTTAGGAGCCACTCTTCCCCTCCTCGACAAGCTCTGACATTCTGTTGTAACAAACTCCAGCGCGTGGCCACGACCCTTGTTGCCAGGCCACCACTCTGACACTTCTACCATGCCGCCAGCCCACGACCTCGCCGCCACGCCCCTCCTGGGGGCATAGTCGGGCTTTCCTTGCTTGCTCTGTAACGGAATTTAGCAGTATTCGTGCCTATAAGAGGCACCCAGGGGCCCTCTGCGAAAGAAGGTAACGCTTTTCCTTCCTCTTCTCGAGCTCTCTTTCCAGCTTCTTCCCATTCTGTTGCTCCAACCCTCTTCTAATTTAAGCATCGGAGTGTCCCCCGCCGGATCCCTCCGGTGCCCAGGGACCTTTTTTGCAGGTTGGCCGGTCGAGGAGCTCTTCAGCACGTCCACCAAACCCGGTCTAGGAGGAATGGCGGCAACAGATTGGCGCTAGAGGAATGGCTTTGAACCTTCGTTACACCCCTTCTATAAAAGGGAAGAGTGACAGGAAAGACGTAGCAATGGTAAGAGGAAGAACCTGGAGTGTTTCTGCGATGGGAGGACGCTCCCACCAGGGGCCTGGTGCACACCACGCGGAGAGCAATGCCGCCGCTACCGCTGAGCCCACCATCACCATAGGGCTGCAGCAGTTCCAAACGCTGGTAAACCGCATCGAAACACTTACCTCTGCGGTCTAGCACTTCTAAGAGATGGCGGATCATCAGCAGCAGCCACCGGCGGCTTCCTACGTCAATCACCAGCCGGCGACGGGCGACAGCCGGCGACCGGAGGCGCCTCCACCCCCGTCCCATGCAATTCCAAAACTCCAGGGGTCCATGAGGGCCCGTGCTGAAGGAAAGAGGGCGAGGTCGGCCTCCCCCTCTTTCGCTGATTCTATCCCTTTGGACGGTCGGCGCCCTGCTGCGGACCCGCATGACTACGGAAGTAAGATTATGCGCATGGAGGAGCGCATCACCGAGATAGCCGAACAGCAGAACAATGGAGGAAGGCGGGCGCACGACACTCGCCCGCCCTTCTTCGCAGAGATTATGGGGGAGTCAATCCCCCGACACTTCAAGATTCCACAGGTGGACCCCTACAACTATACCACCGATCCCTTGGATCATCTGGGCACCTACAAAACCCATATGATGGTACAGGGCGCGTCTGACGCCCTCCACTGTATCGTCTTCCCGGCAACTTTGAAGAAGGCTGCGCAGATGTGGTTCTCCGCCATTCACTCAGGTATGATCCATTCTTTTTATCAGCTCGAGACCCTGTTTCTTTCTCATTTCAGGACCTACAGCCGGACTCCAAAGAACACCGACTGCCTTTTTCTCATTCAACAAATGGAGGGAGAGACCCTCCGGGAATACATGGCCCGCTTCAACTCGACCGCCCTGGAGATCCCTGACCTAAATAAAGCGATGGCTATGTCGGCTTTTAAGAGGGGGCTTCGCTCGTCCAGACTTAAATTTTTCCTGGACAAGAAGCTCCCTGATGCGGGACTAATATGCATGCAATTCTTTTTGTATGTTTTATATGTGGGGTTAGGTGATTAATTCCCGAATTTCAGATCAAAATTAGTTATAGAAAATTTTGTATGAATTTTTGAAGCCAAGCATGCAGATTAGAACCTAGAAAAGTACTAAAGAAGGATCGCCGGGGCTGATAAGCCTCGGTTAGGGCAAGTTCTCCTACAATAATAAGACTAGAGGTAGAGGGGGTGTACCTGACAACGTCTGAAGTGCCCGGTGAAGATCGCAGCAAAGAGATCTCTCGTTCCTCGATGGATGCGACCTAGAAAACCGAGCCAAAGACCCGTGGATACCCGGCTTTCTGCTCGGTGGTCCGATTAAGGCGTGGCTGGAGTCGTTGGATTCGTAGGAACTCGGGGACCTGCAAACGACCTATCATGGGTTAGAAAACTCAGAGGAAATCAAGAAAATAAAGAAAAACAGCAAAGGGAAGAAAGTTTTGGAGGGGCTGGAAGGATGGTTGGTTGCAAGAAGATGGTAGCAAACACCGGGAAGAACTCTCAAACCCCTTTATGCACACAGCAGGGTAATCACACAAAGCAATATAAGAACTCAAGGTTTATTTCATATCAAAAATCTCCCTTCATACAAGAGGCTAGGGTCCTTTAAATAGACCCTTAATCTTGGGCTCCAAGTAAGGGCACATAAGTCTTTACATAAGAATCATTTTCTCTCTCAAATTCTAGCTAGAAAATAAGGAAACATTAGGTAGAAAAATCCCTAAAAATTCTCTTGACTTGGCCAACACTCCAAGGATGCCTAGGGGGGCGTGTTGGACTTCTAGGAGCAGCAAGAGGCCGGCCCAAAGGGGCTCGGGCGCATGGGTTTGGGCCTCTGGAAGCTGGGGTGGCCTGGTAGCCAGGTAGCAGGAATATTCTTTGGTATCTTGCTTCTTAGGGGCTTGGGCTTGGCGCCTAGGCTTGATTTCTTTGGGCTAGGATGCAGATGGACCTCTAAAATCATGGATGCCTTGGTATATGAATATATTTTGGCATCTGAAAGGGAATCTGGGCATCTGGAGGGCATCTGCAAGGAATCAGGTTTTCTGAATTTTCCTCCTGGGGTTTTCAAATCTTCAAGCTGGGTTGGACTTGGGCTATACTTCCATGTCTTCAATCTGGTTGGACTTGGTCTTCACTTGTATGATGTGGTCTTGAATCTTCAATATGGTTGAATATGACTCAAAAAAATAAAATTAGCTCGACATGAGCTGACTAACACTGGACTGAACTAGCTCAACATGAGCTGACTAGTACAGAACTGAAACTCAAAAGACTCAAATAACAACTAAAATGGACTCAGATGGGCTAAGCCCTTATTACAGATGGACTCATAAATTATTGATCAATTTACAGAGGGTTGAAAAGCCTCTGTCTTATTCTGGTGCCTCCGGTGTCCCCACCAATTCTCCCGGGGTGGGAGGAACTTGACCCTGTCGAGTGAAGATCAAGCTGGCTCACATATCTCTCGAGGAGGTCTGGGTTGAGGTGCTGCAAGTCCTCGCGAGAAATCCATGAATCGTCCGACTCTGGCCGGCCTTGCCATCGGACCAGGAAGCGTTGATAACCGTGGCCCCGGGTCATAATGTCTTGATCGTCCAGGATACGCTCAATCCGTTCTCCTCTCTCAGGCCAAATTTATTAGTGGACACTCTGGGTTAGGGTCACTCACAATGAAAAGGAATAGGTTCAAAAGCCTCACTAGGTATCGCTGCCGGTTCCCTGTACTCAACCAGGTCTATAATATTGAAGGTAGAACTAATGCCCAAATCCGAAGGCATGTCTAACACCTAGGCATTTGATCCAACCTTCTCTATCACTTTAAAAGGTCCGGCTCTACGAGCATGAAGCTTCTTTTAGGCCTAAGCCTAACCAAGATAGAATCCACTACATCAAATTCTTTGATCCATCTTTGGGAATTAGCCAGTTTGTTTAAAATTAGTGTAGGTGGTGAACATGCTGGGCACATGCAGACTCCTAACAAATGATTCAAAGGACTCAAACCTACACCTAACAAACTCGACTAAAGAGATTTATTAGGTCTTAACTACCACTTGGGCATGGGGGCATGAGTCGTGGTTGATGGGTGACATGCAGAAGAAAATTTGCTAGTAACTCCTAATAGGTGCCAGAGGGTCTGCCAAAAGTAGGTAGCAAATGGGATGGGCTCTATGGATCCTTGCAACCTAGTAACCTCAACAAAATGTAACCTAATAGTTCTAGATACATGAGAAGACTCAGGAAAGGGTAAAATAGGAAGTGGGTTCAGAATTAGTCTGGTAGGGTGGAGAAAAAGGTTTAGTTGGATAAAGTAGGATAAAAGACGGGGTGTCCGGAACTAATCCCATACTAATGAGGTTAACCTTACGAGGTTGAGCTATATCTACAGGGTTTACATAATGGAAGGATGGGTTACTAATCTCAGGGAAGAGGTCCTTAATGGGAACTATAGGAGGAGGCTCATCTTGAGGGTACTTATTCAAAGAGATCAGGTCCTTAATAAATTCTTCAGGTTCTTGTATTTTAGGACTAGACTCTATAATTTGGCTCTCCTCTATGGTTTCCTCAGGTAAGGCTCTAGTAGCAGTACCTAGGTTCTCTTCTTCTAATTGTTCTTCTATTATAGCTTTAGGTTGGATGTGGTCAAGGTCAACTAGCTCTGGGTTGGTTTCTACCTGGGTATCTACTGGGTCAGCTAATTCTAGGTTTACTAAAGGTGTCTCCTCTTCTCCTTCACACTCATCCACTAGGCTCGCATCAGCTTCATACACTTCCGCGTTAATGTAAGCCTTGTCAATCTCAGGAATGGTTGGAGAAGGTCGGCTAGGGAAAAATTGGCTAGGTCCTAGTTTCTGATTATGGACACTAGTCCTAGTAGGTTCAGGTTGCCTAAGGGGTAGTGGCTCACTACTGGGTTCATATTTAGGGGTACTAATCCTATGGGATTCAAGTTGACTAAGGGAAACCTGACTAGTACTAGGCTGATACTTAGGGGTTATGGGTTCTCTGGGCTCATAGGACAAGGGTGTAGATCTATGGGTCATGGGATTATAGGATCTGGGGTCATAGGATTTTGGGTCAGCTCTATGGTCAGGTTCTAAGGATGGATCATGGTATGGGGTCCTCCTAAGGTTGGGCTCCCTATATGAGTCAGGATATTGGGTTCTCCTATGGTTGGACTCCCTATATGGGTCAGAATATTGGGTTCTCCTAGAGTTGGACTCCCTATATGGGTCAGAGTATTGGGTTCTCCTAGGATTGGACTCCCTATATGGGTCAGAGTATTGGGTTCAGTATCATAATAAGGGTCATGGTAAGGGGTTCTTCTAGGTTCAGTATCATAATAAGGGTCATGGTAAGGGGTTCTTCTAGGTTCAGTATTATTGTATGAGTCAGGCTGAGGGGCTCTCCTAGGTTCAACCTCTCGGTATGGATCAGGGTTTGGGGTCCTCCTAGGTTGAGGATTATAGTACGGGTCAGGATAAGGGGCTCTCCTAGGTTCGACCTCATGGTATAGATCAGGGTTTGGGGTCCTCCTAGGTTGAGGGGACTGAGGATCTGGCTCAGACTGTGATCCATGGGTTCTTCCTAGGGTCCTTACATGGCCTTATAACTGATCAAACCTATTGCAAGATGGTCAATTCTATTGTTGGTTTGGGTACCAGACTGAGTTAACTGGGTCATCTGGGTAGTCATCTGGGTAGCCATCTGGGCCATTTGGTCTATAAGGGCTTGAATCCTAGCTTCCTGCTTATCCATGGGTTCAGGGAGATGGTGGATGAGATGGGACTCCTGATCTAATGCTCATGCAAGACTCAATCAAACCGACTATAGCTGACTAGACCTAGAATTCAAACTAGATGCTCAATCAGGGTGGCAAACTAGCCTATAGTAACCCTGTACTCAGCCAGGCAGGTGTAAGGGGAGTGTTAGGTCCCTGGTTGCCAATCCTAGACACCAATCAGAGATTGGCCAGGTAGGCAGACCAGCACACAAGCCCTTCAGGATTGAATCCCTAAACCACCATTCTAGACACTGAGCACACGGCACACACAGCTTAGCTTAACACAATGATCTGACACTTAGCCCGGACCCGACCAGTTGGTGTCCCTAGCCCACTAGGGCAAATTAAGTCTAGTTAATTTTAGGTTAAGGCTTGGGACCGAATGCAGGGGATGTGGTTTTGGGCTAAGGAGAGGTGATCAAATCCTCCCCCCATCTGATATAGCAAGAGTGCCCATAAAAGTAAATTATGCAATGATGGCAGGTACATGAGAATGCAAATTAGGGTTTAGATTTTTTTTTGGTATTTTTGGAGAATATGTATTTTTTTTTGATATTTTTTTAAATAGAAGAAAACTTGCAAATTATGGCCTAATATGCAAGAAATATACTAAAATTAAAAGATATGCAAAAAAATGCTAAACAAAACCCTAAAACTTCCAAACTTGTCTTGCTGAAAAAAAACAGAGCCAAAAATTTGTAGGCTGTATTTCGGCTTACAGGAACTTCACAAGCTATAATAAAATCTAAGAAAAATTCTTAAGATTACTGTGAATTATTATGAATCCACCAAAATAAATTTCAGAATTTTTGGAGTTTTTATCAAGGAGAAATAATTTAAATAATAGAGCATATATGGACTGAAAAATTGCAGAAAACAAGCCCTAATCTAAGCTCTGATACCAAATGATGCAGGACTAATATGCATGCAATTCTTTTTGTATGTTTTATATGTGGGGTTAGGTGATTAATTCCTGAATTTCATATCAAAATTAGTTATAGAGAATTTTGTATGAATTTTTGAAGCCAAGCATGCAGATTAGAACCTAGAAAAGTACTAAAAAATGATCGCCGGGGCTGAGAAGCCTCGGTTAGGGCAAGTTCTCCTATAATAATAAGACTGGAGGTAGAGGGGGTGTACCTGACAATGTCTGAAGTGCCTGGTGAAGATCGCAGCAAAGAGATCTCTCGTTCCTCGATGGATGCGACCTAGAAAACCGAGCCAAAGACCCGTGGATACCCGGCTTTCTGCTCGGTGGTCCGATTGAGGCATGGCTGGAGTCGTTGGATTCATAGGAACTCGGGGACCTGCAAACGACCTATCAGGGATTAGAAAACTCAGAGGAAATCAAGAAAATAAAGGAAAATAGTAATGGAAAGAAAGTTTTGGAGGGACTGGAAGGATGGTTGGCGGCAAGAAGATGGTAGCAAACACCGAGAAGAAGAACTCTCAAACCCCTTTATGCACACAGCAGGGTAATCACACAAAGCAATATAAGAACTCAAGGTTTATTTCATATCAAAAATCTCCCTTCATACAAGAGGCTAGGGTCCTTTAAATAGATCCTTAATCTTGGGCTCCAAGTAAGGGCACATAAGTCTTTATATAAGAATCCTTTTCCCTCTCAAATCCTAGCTAGAAAATAAGGAAACATTAGGTAGAAAATCTCTAAAAATTCTCTTGACTTGGCCAACACTCCAAGGATGTCTAGGGGGGCATGTTGGGCTTCTAGGAGTAGCAAGAGGCCAGCCCAAAGGGGCTCGGGCGCATGGGTTTGGGCCTCTGGAAGCTGGGGTGGCTGGTAGCCAGGTAGCAGGAATATTCTCTGGTATCTTGCTTCTTAGGGGCTTGGGCTTGGTGCCTGGGCTTGATTTCTTTGGGCTAGGATGCAGATGGACCTCTAAAATCATGGATTCCTTGGTATATGAATATATTTTGGCATCTGGAAGGGAATCTGGGTATTTGGAGGGCATCTGCAAGGAATCAGGGTTTTCTGAATTTTCCTCCTGGGGTCTTCAAATCTTCAAGCTGGGTTGGACTTGGGCTATACTTCCATGTCTTCAATCTGGTTGGACTTGGTATTCACTTGTATGATGTGGTCTTGAGTCTTTAATATGGTTGAATAGGACTCAAAAAAATAAAATTAGCTCGACATGAGCTGACTAACACTGGACTGAACTAGCTCAACATGAGCTGACTAGTACAGAACTGAAACTCAAAAGACTCAAATAACAACTAAAATTGACTCAGATGGGCTAAGCCCTTATTACAGATGGACTCATAAATTATTGATCAATTCACAGAGGGTTGAAAAGCCTCTGTCTTATTCTGGTACCTCCGGTGTCCCCATCACTCCCCACAAGCTACACCGACCTATTGGCCAAGGCACACAAATACGCCTTGGTGGAAGAGCAATCGGCGAGCAGGCACCAGGCTGAGGGGAGGTCGGCCCCGAAGAAGCGGGACGATAAGGCCCCCGTAGCACGACCTCCTGGTGACGATGACCGATCTGCCTGGCACCAGAGCCCCAAGCCGCGGGACTACCTCAAGTGGTTCAACAACTATGCGCCCCTCTCCCTGCCGCGGGAGAAAATTTTGATGGAGATTGAGAACGAGGCCTTCTTCCAAAGACCTCGGCCAATGAGAGGACCCCCGCCTCCAGGAACAAAAATAAGTACTACCGGTTCCATTGGGACCATGGCCATGATACGGAGGAATGCCTCCAACTGAAGGACGCCATCGAGGACCTCATCCGCAGGGGGTACCTGAACAAGTACATCCGACCCCGTCGGGATCGGGCCAGGACTTCAACTGCCAGAGACTCCCCAGGGGAAGCTGTGCTCCCCAACCAGCGCCCAACTGATGGAGGCATTGGCATGCTGCATCGAAAGTCTGATTGGGGGTGGAAGGAGGACCTGGACATTGTAAAGAGGCCCAGGGGGTCTAATGTAATCAGTTTTTCTGATGAGGACCTCCTTGAGCCTCCTCTCCCTGGCGATGACCCTATGGTTGTGTTGGCTGTCATCGCCAATGATGATGTAAAGCACGTCCTTATTGATAATGGAAGTTGTGTGGAGGTTTTGCTGTATGATGATTTCATTCGGATGAACCTGTCCAGGTCCATACTGCGGGAGTCCGCGGCACCACTTACTGGCTTCGGAGGGAACTCCGTTAGGGTTGAGGGCGAAATTGCCTTACCTGTCACCCTCGGGACTGAACCCTTCCAGTGAACTTTCTCCGTCAATTTCGTGGTCGTCCGTACGACATCAGCGTATAATGCAATCCTGGGACAGCCGGCCCTCAACAAGTTCTGGATTATTATGTCTACTTACCACCTGTTGGCCAAGTTTCCGACCCGTGATGGAGTCGGAGAGCTGAGGGGAGACCGTAGAATGGCCCGGCAATGCCTTGCTATCCATGACAGGCAGTTGGACGAGCGCCCCACGCTCGAGCAGCTACATCCCAGGAACGAAGCCAACAGCCACGGTCGGCCTGTCGAGAAAATTATATTTGTGCCCCTTAGGGAGGATGATCCTACGAGGGTCCTCCAAATAGGGGGCACCCTAGACGAGAGAGCCAGGAAGGAGCTGGTCGACTTCTTGAGGAAGAATGTGGACGTCTTCGCCTGGTCGGTGTCCGACATGCCGGGCATCCCGGCGGACGTCATCACCCATCAGCTCAGGGTGGATCCCACTTACAGGCCCGTCCGGCAAAAGAAGAGGAGCTTCATCGCCGAAAGGCAGACAACCATTGAGGAGGAAGTGAAGAAGCTTCTTGATGCTGGCTTCATCAGGGAGTGTCACTACCCGGAGTGGCTGGCCAATGTCATCATGGTGAAGAAGGCTAGTGGGAAGTGGAGGATCTGCATGACTACACGGATCTCAACAAGGCCATCAGGGTGATCTTCTCCTTCATCATACTCTGTCATGTTCACGGGTTCGTTGCCTAGTTCTCCTTGTTCAAGGCATTCTTCATCCTGAAACACCACCCGACCGAGGACGGGTGGTGGTCTCTGTCTTCTTGCCCGAAGGGCATCAAGTTCGAGCTTCCCTCTTCCATCAAGGGATAGAAGAGCAAGTTCTTCTTTGCAGATATCGAGGGGGTCGACTGGGCCTGGAGCGAGCCAGACCGGTCCTCCAAACGGATCTCCACGGTCAAGGTAGCCAATCAGGATGATTACGATCAGCTTCGCACCGCTCAGATCTCCTCTTTGGAGGTCCTGCTATCGGAGCAGAACCTTCTCGATGCCAGGGTCGACTCATCGGCGGAGCTAGGTAAGTTCAGCTCCTTCTTCCATATGCATTTTCTCTTTTCTCCATTTTAGGCTGACCTTCTAAGCTCCTATGTGCAGGGTTGATCCTTCCAGAGAGCGAGCCGTTGTCGATCTCCAAGAAGAGACCGTCCATCGAAGTGGTTGCCGAGCCTCCTTTGAGGCGGGCCCGAGTTGAGGGAGTGCCGACATCTGCTCCTGCCATGCCGGTCGCCCCGAAAGGAAAGGAGGCTGTGGGAGCCCCCGCGCGACAGGTGAGGCCACAGGTAGAACTCCCTGCTTTGGAGCCTGTGGCAACCGTCCCGGCTGATTCCGAACTCCCTGTCCTGGAGCCTGTGGTGGCCGTCCAGGCTGATGCTGTTGCTGCTGCTGCTCTGCTCTGTCCTCCAGGCCCAAAGATGGTCGAAGCTGAGGGAGGAGAGGCCCGCCTTGTAGATCCTTCGGCGACGGGGGTTCCGACCACGACAGTACCGAATCCTTGACCGGTTCTTGGGAGTCCTACCACCGGAGGGGCGGGTGCACTTGCCCCTTGGGACAGTAGGAGAGACGAGGCGAAGCACCGCCTTCCATTCAAGCTGGGGCCGGAGAGCTCCTTGGCCGACAACCGCACCCTAGCTTATCGCATGATGGACTTCTCCATCCAACCATGCGACCGAGAGGGGATGGATGGGCTGCCGGTTGGAGCCGTGATCGACAGCATCTTCCCCCATCTCTACACAGTAAGTAACCTCGTCCCCTTTCTCTCTTTTTTCTTCTTCTTCTTTTTTTTTTTGTTGACTTCCCACGTGGTGCAGATGGGTGTCGAAGCCTTATTCATCAGGAGCTGCTACTGAAATTGGGAGCAGGCTGAGCAGTGACAGGCGACTGAGATCGAGTCACTGAAGGCCGACCGGGAGAGGAGGGCTGACTCCGAAGGGGCGCTTAGCCAACGGGTCAATGACCTCGAGAAGCAGCTCGCCGACTCTAAGGGTCGAGCGAGGGAGATCCAGGAGAACCTTGACCACGAGCAGGAGGAGTCGAGGAAGAAGACTAAGGAGCTTGCCGGCTTCAAGCAGAGGTTGGATGTGGTCATCTCCGAGGTGGCCAGACAGAAGAGGACCGCCCAGTCCCTTCAAGCTCGACTGACGGTAGAAGAGGAGAAGTCTGCCATGGCTCAGAGGGCAGCAGATGAGGCAGCCAAGTGGGTTGCGGACGCCAGGCACGAGGTGGCCGCGGCAAAGAAGGAAGGAACCTTGACCACGAGCAGGAGGAGTCGAGGAAGAAGACTGAGGAGCTTGCCAGCTTCAAGCAGAGGTTGGATGTGGTCATCTCCGAGGTGGCCAGACAGAAGAGGACCGCCCAGTCCCTTCAAGCTCGACTGACGGTAGAAGAGGAGAAGTCTACCATGGCTCAGAGGGCAGCAGATGAGGCAGCCAAGTGGGTTGCGGATGCCAGGCACGAGGTGGCCGCGGCAAAGAAGGAAGCTGGAGAGGCGGTGGAAAAGTACAGGGCCTCGGAGGAGTTCCTCACAGAGATCCAACAGACGGCGTCGGACTCCTTCTTCAAAGGCTTCATGTACCTATGCCGCATGGTCGAAGAGTTCATCTCGCCCGAAGGCCATAGCCACCTTGACTATCCCGGTACTTCAGACCAGGGGGCGGGCATTGAGGAGGCCGCGCTAGCTGAGCCTGAAGCCACGCGATCATAAGCCCCTACTGATGGAGACTCCCAGCCCGGCGATCCAGCTAGCAGATAGTCATTTTTTTTTTGCTTCCTTTTATGCCTTGTTCTTTCTCTGTAATTAGCAAGGCCACTCGGCATGTCGGGGGCCCGCATGATACTGGTAATTGATACTTAATCAATGAAGTGCAATCTTTTCTACAGTCATTCTTCTTGTATGGCTCCTCCTCTCTTCCACTCCCCTTTTCCTCTTATCTTTCTTTTTAATGTATGGGAAGATCAGAGAGGGCACCTCACCTTGCATGGGGTTGAGTTATTAGACTTCGACATCAGCAAGTTGGGTGCAAGTTGATGGCACTGAAGAGCTACTGAGCTCGGAGGTCTCTTGGCCATAGGTCTGAGCTCCAGTCTTGAGCTGGCATCCTGGAGCTGGGCTCAATGACGTGGATGATTGAGAGCTGCGTGGCTCGAAGGTCTCTTGGCCGGAGGTCTGAGCTCCGATCTTGAGCTGGCATCCTAGAGCTGGGCTCGAGGACGTGGATGATTGAGAGATGCGTGGCTCGAAGGTCTCTTGGCCGGAGGTCTGAGCTCCGGTCTTGAGTGTGGAAAGTGGTAGTCTTGTTGCTGTAGTTTCCTCTTATGTTCTCCTTCTTTCCTTCCCCACTCTCCTTTCTTTTCTCTCTCTTTTCTTTTTTTTTTTGGGGGGGGTGAGGAGATCAGAGGAGATGATGCTGGCTGTAACCCCACCTTGTTCTCTTTCTTTCCTTCCCCTTTTGTCTTCTTCTCGAGTGGGGAGATCAGAGAAGGGGGCTGTCAGGCTCCCCCCTTTGTTATCTTTCTTTCCTTCCCCTCTCGTCTTCTTTTCGAATAGGGAGATCAAAGAAGGGGTTACCGGTCTTGATTGCCATGGAGCTAGGCTCGAGACCTTCTTGGACGTGGAGCTAGGCTCGGGCCCAGGGGTTGCTTGAGATCTTGGCTCAGGTCTTTAGCGCCTTGGAGCTGGGCTCGAGGCGTTGATGGGAGCTACGTGGCCCCATAATCTCTTGGCATCTCGGGGCTGAGCTCGGAGATGTTTGAGATAGAGAGCAGCTTGGCTCGAGGTTCTCTTGGCCAGAGGTCGGAGCTCCGGTCATGAGTTGGCATCCTGGAGCTGGGCTCGGGAATGCTTGGAGTTGGGAGCTACGTAGCTCGGTGATTCTTTGACGTCCAGGAGCTAGGCTCGGGGACACCTGAGGTGAAAAGCTGCATGGCTCAATAGTCTTTTGTCATCCTGGAGCTGGGCTCGGGGACACCCGAGGTGAAGAGCTGCATGGCTCGATAGTCTTTTGGCATCCTAGAGCTGGGCCCGGGGACGCCGTTGGTATTCTCCTGCAAGACAAATAGACACTCGCGCAAGGAAAAACCATTGTTATTATCATTGTTAGGAAACCTTACATTATTGATAGTATTTCGCAAGTTATAGACATTCCATGTTCTGGGAAACCTGACACTGTCAAGATCCTCGAGGTAATAGGCCCCTTGTGAGAGGGCTTCAGCTACTTTGTAGGGGCCCTCCCAGTTCGGGGAGAGCTTGCCGCACTCCCTAGGCTGGGACGCTTCCGCCCGCCGCAGCACTAGGTCTCCGGGCTTGAAAGCTTTTGTCCGGATGCGGGCGTTGTAGTACTGGGCCACTCTTTGTCGGTAGGCCACCATCCGTAGGCAGGCTTTGTCCCTTACTTCTTCAAGGAGGTCCAGGTTGAGCAGGAGGTGCGCCGAGTTTCGCGCTTCATCATACTGCTGCACCCGCAACATGGGCATGCCGAGCTCGACGGGGATGATCGCTTCGGCATCGAAGATGAGGCTGAAGGGTGTTTCATTGGTTGCCATCCTGGACATTGTGTGGTAGGCCCATAGGATGCTCAGGAGTTCTTCTGCCCACATGCCCTTAGCTTGGTCCAGTCTGGTCTGGAGTCCTAAGAGGATGGTCCTGTTGGTCACCTCGGCTTCCCCGTTCGTTTGGGGGTGAGCTACCGAGGTGAACCGGTGTTGGATACCGTGGGCTGCGCAGAATCCTTCGAACTCGCAGTTGTCGAACTGTCACCCTTTGTCGGTGATGATGCAATGGGGGAGCCCGAAGCAGCAGATGATTGATTTCTAAAAGAACTGGCGGACATTGGCTTCCGCGATCAAAGCCAGCGGCTCCGCCTCGACCCACTTGGTGAAGTAGTCGATCGCCACTAGCAGGAACTTTCGCTGCCTGGATGCTGGGGGGAACAGTCCCAAGATGTCCATTTCCCACTGGGCAAAGGGCCAAGGGGCTGAGAGCTGGGAGCTCGGCACTGTCGGCTAATGCTGGATGTTGGCGTGGTGCTGGCATTTGTCGCACCTTTTGACGAAGTCGGCGGCATCCTCCCTCATGGTCTCTCAGAAGTACCCCTGGCGGAGAGTTTTGTAAGCCAGTGTTCTCCCTCCCACATGGTTCCCGCAGAGGCCTTCATGTATCTCTTGGAGGACAAAGGCCGTCTCGGCGGGCCTGAGGCATCTTAGAAGTGGGTAGGAGTAAGATCGACGGTAGAGTTGGCCCTCCATCAGGACGAACCGAGAGGCTTTCTTCCTAACGAGGGTGGCTTATGTACGGTCTTCTAGCAGGGTGCCGTCAATGATGTACTGGATATACTTGTCCATCCAGCTCAGCTCGGGGGCGACTTGATGTACCTCCATCGGGTTCTCGTAGCTGGGACTTTCAAGGTGCTCGATATAGGTGCGTCCCAACGATGAGTCCGGCAGAGTCGCGAGTCTGGTCAGTGCATCCGTGCGTGCATTCTCTCCTTGAGGGATATGGAAGATACTAAAGCATCGGAGGCCTGCCATGCTTGTGCAGACTTGCTCCAGATACTTCATCATCTGGCATCCCTTGCTTCATATTCCCCGGAAACTTATCCAGCGACTAGTTGGGAGTCGGTGAAGACTTTCAAGTCCTGCACACCCAGCTCGCGGGAGACTCTTAGGCTCGCGAGGAGTGCCTCATACTCCGTCTGGTTATTGGTTGCAGTGAATTTGAAGCGGATGGCACATTCCGCTACAACCCCATCACAATTGGTCAGGATGAGGCCTGCTCCGCTCCCACTGGAATTGGATGTTCCATCTACGTGGAGGATCCAGGGCTCTTCTCCTAGCCCGGGCTCCGTTGCTGTCTGCTCTGGCTCCTCGGCGAACCCGGTGCACTCGACCACGAAGTCGGCCATGACCTGGGTCTTTTGTGACGACCTCGGTCGGTATGCTATGTCGAATTCGCTGAGCAACAGGAACCACTTAGCCAACCTCCCAGATGTCTGGGGTCGGGTGAGGATAGTCCTCAGCGGCTGGTCCGTCACGACCACTATTGGGTGTGCTTGGAAATAGGGCCTGAGGTACTTAGCAGACTTTATTAGTGCAAAAATGAGTTTTTCGGAGCGAGTGTACCTGGTTTCCGTGTCGCGAAGGATTTTGGTGGTATAGTACACCGACTTCTGAGACTTGTCCTCGTCCGCACGGACGAGAACTGAGCTGACCGCTCCCGGTGTCACCGCCAAGTACAGCAAGAGCTCCTCTCCCTCCTCTGGTCTGGAGAGTAGCGGAGGGGAGACGAGGAAGTTCTTTAGCTCCTCGAAGGCTGTCCTGCACTCCTCGGTCCGGGTGAAGTCGTGCATCTTGCGCAGCACCTTGAAAAATGGCAGGCAATAGTCAGCCGACCTCGAGATGAATCTACTGAGGGCGGCGACACGTCCCGTCAAGTGCTGGACCTGCTTCTTGGAGGTCGGGTGTTCCATGTCGATGATGGCCTGCACCTTCTCCGAGTTTGATTCAATGCCTCTCTAGGTGACCACGAAGCCGAGGAATTTTCCTGCCGCCACCCCGAAGGCGCACTTCACCGGGTTCAGCTTCATCTAATACCACCACAGGTTGTGGAAGGACTCGGCGATGTTAGCTACATGGCTCGATCTTGGCCTGCTCATGACGAGCATGTCGTCCACATACACTTGCATGTTACGGCCAATTTGGTCCTTGAAGACCTTGCTGACCAGGCACTGATAGGTGGCCCCGGCGTTCTTCAGGCCAAAAGGCATCATCCTGTAACGGTATGTCCCCTGGTTTGTGACGAAGGCAGTGTGCTCCTCATCCTCCGGATGCATGCAGATTTGATTATACCCGGAGAATGCATCCATGAAGGAGAGCAGCTGGTGGCCCGAGATGGCATCCACCAGCTGGTTGATCTTCGGGAGAGGAAAGCTATCCTTCGGGCAAGCTTTATTGAGGTCGGTGTAGTCCACACAGATCCTCCATTTGCCATTATTCTTCTTAACCATCACTAAATTCGCCAGCCAGCTGGGGTACTGGACCTCTCGAACGAAACCGGCAGCCAGGAGTTTATCTACCTCTTCTTTGATGGCTGCTTGCCTCTCCGGGGCAAAACTTCTCTTCTTCTGCCGAACTGGCTTATGCTTTGGGTCGACGCTCAATTTATGAGTAATGATGTCAGGAGGAAACCTGGCATGTCCGTCGTCGTCCAAGCGAACACATCCGTATTCGCCCGCAGGAATCCCAGCAATTGGGCCCTCTCCTCCTTGGGTAGCTGGGCTCCGATCTGCACCGTATTCGCAGGATCGTCTCCAAGCGGATAAGAAAGTAGACGCTCGACCGGGCCTCCTCTGGGGTCTTGGGCTCTTTGGTCGAGGTCGTCCGTACTGGGGTTGTCCCGAGGGACTTTGGCCTCAGGGAGAGTTTGGAAACAATGCTGCACCGGCTGGGGCGCTCCTCTCATCTCCCCAACACCGTAGCGAGTTGGGAATTGTACAAGTAGCCTCTTGGTGGGGACAACGGCATCAAGCAAGTTGAGCCCGGGTCGACCCAATATCACGTTGTAAGCAGAGGGAAGCCTTACAACCATGAAAGTCACCATGATGGTGCTCTGCCGAGGTGGGATTCCAGCACTGATCGGGAGAGTGATTTCTCCTTCTACTCTCACAGAATCGCCCGTGAAACTGACAAGGGGTGTGTGCACGGGCCTAAGTTGATCAGGGGAGAGATTCATTCTGGAGAAGGCATCATAAAAAAGCATGTCTGTGGAGCTTCCACTATCAACTATGATGCGCTTTTACAGGGTGCTTCGCGATCATCATTTTGACGACCACGGCATCATTATTTATATTTTTCCACCGTCCTCCCCTTCCCTCATAAAGGGGAGTACATTCTCAGAGTCCCCTGCCCCCCAGGCCTTCTTGGACACGCACGTCGCTCCCCAAGAGATCATGCCCACCGGCTTCTTGGTGGGGCGGTTGTCGATGGCTGGAGCTGGCGGGAGAGTGACGAGCGCCTGGGACTCCACTTGAGGTCTGCCCCCCACGAACCTCTTGAGGTAGCTCTCTAGATGAGTTCCTCAATCTCCCACTTGAGGTTGTGGCATTCCTCGATGTCGTGGCCATGGTCGCGGTGGAAGCGGCAGTACTTCATCTTGTCACGGCCGGCAGTGGTCCTCAACGGAGGCGGGCGCCTCAAGTAGTCCTCGCCCTCAATCTCCATAAGGATCTTTGTTCTCGGGGCGAGGAGAGGGGTGTAGCTCTCCTCAGGGACAGGGGTCCCTCTCAGTCTTGGCCGGTCCCTCCGGGAGCTCTAAGCCTGGGGTGCTGGCTTCCGGGTCCCGGACACTTCAGCAGGGGCCGACTTCTTCAAGGGTCCTCCGTCGAGCTCCCCCCTCGTACGGTCCGCCGCCTCGGTGCGGATGTACTTTTGGGCTCGGAGAAGGAGTTCGGAGTAGGTCTTGGGGGGCTTCTTATCCAACGAGTAGGTCAGGCGGGAGGTCCTAAGCCCTCGCTTCAGTTCCAGCACGGCAACTGGCTCTTCAAGATTGTAGATCTCCAACGCGGCGGCCTTAAAACTGGCCACGTAGTCCCGCAGGGGCTCGCGGTCCTGCTACCGGATGGAGAAGAGGATGTCCGCCTCTCGTGGCAACTTCCTGCAAGCATCGAAGTGAGCCACGAACTTCTGTCCTAGCTGGACGAATGAGCTAATGCTCTCCGACTCCAAACGGGTAAACCACACCTGGGCTGCTTTCCGGAGAGTAGCAGGAAAAGCGATGCAGAGAAGAGCGTCGGTAGCCCCCTGGACCCTCATGATAGTCCGGTAGCTTTCCAGGTGGTCTAGGGGGTCGATGGTCCCATCGTAAGGATCCACCTGCGGCATCCGAAACCAGTGCGTGATCGGCTCCACTTGGATTTCTTGGAAAAATGGGGGATGGGCATCGTAGCCCACCGGCTCACTAGCAGAGCCCGGCATATTGGCAAACCGGTGCGCAAACTCCGCCAGCTTGCGTTCATGTTCTTCCAGGTGCCTTTCTGCCGCGTCCCTGACGGCTTCATCAGTGGACCCCTCCGCCAAAGGAGACGGAGAAGGTGACATGGATGCATGGCACCCGTGGTGGGGGGGTCTTGCTTTTCTTGTCTCGGTGGGGACTGGGCACCTCCCGCCCGAGATTTGGCGAGCGGCTCTCTCTGTCAGCAAAGCCGGCTCGTTGTCTTTTCGCTGGAGCTTGATGGTTGTATCGGTTGTCAGTGGTGGCCCACGGCTGTGATGGCCTTCCTTGGAAGAAGCGCAGGCTATCACGGGGAGCCGCGGCATAGGCCGCTGGGGTCCTTGGCTGTTGGTGTGTAGCCACAGACCGGTGCTAGTGCTGAAGCTGGCGCACTGCCGTGGCAAGGACTTGCATCTGCTGGGCAAGTGCAACCAGCTGGGCTTCTGGTGGAGGTGGCTGGACCGGAGTGGGCGGCTCCGCCTCTTGGCGGTGCGGGTTCCCCCGAGAGGGGGAGTCCCCCGCACGACTGGTGGAGGCTTCCCTTGCCCTTGTCATCACCATCCTTTCGCCTAACTTGTCTGTGAAGAGATGGAGGGTTTACCCCCCTTCCTGGCATGCCAATCTGTTGCCGTCAAGACTGTCATGGCCCGTAGCTGTTGCCGGTGCTGGAGTGCACTCCTCTTGCTGCCTGCCGGTCCTCTACTCTTGGACCTGCGAAACAGGAGTTAGTGACCTAGGCCGGGATTTCCGATGGGGGCACTTCGATGATCAAGTCAGTGATGATCCAGGAAAACAGATCCTCCTGGTCGAGCCCCTCTTGATGGACTCCGTACCAGGAGGAGTGAAAGATGTGTGTAGGCGAAAACGTAGCAGGGGGAGATTGATGGCGGGGACAGAGGGGTTCCCTGTTCCTCTGCTTCTCCTTGTTTCCCTTGTTTTCCCTTTACCGTGGTGTTGGTGGTGGTGCTTTGCCCTCTTTGTCGAGCTTGCGCTTGTGTTGGTGGTGGATCGTGGTTACTATGTTGTTACTGGTGTGTTACCTCCCCCTTTCGAGGGTGCCGATTGTTCTTTGTAGTTGAAAATTGACCGTTTGGAGTTTGCCTCGAGATCCTCGCTGGGTTGGCAGGCGCGTGCGACAGGATTCCGTGCCGTGGACAGGATGCCTTTCCTGACAGGTGGTAAGGGAAGCTCCCATTCCTTATGACATCCTCTCCGGTCGCTCCATTCCGGGAAGCCTGGTAGAGTCTCGATCCAGGGGTCGCCGCCCTAGGGGTGCGTGCTCTCTGGCTGGCCCATCCCCTGAAAGTACGGTCGGACAGGTAGTTATGGCGGCATGGGGGGGCGCCGTTCCATGGTCCTTGGGCGGCTCGCCGGTGTCCTGGGATGGCAGGGCTTGCTCCGACCTGAGTGCTCCGAGCTCGTGCAGTCACCTTGGTGGAGGAGGGGAGAGTGCGGGCCCGGTCCAGAGGGCACGCACTCGGAGAGACTCCACATCAGCGGGTGAGCGCTGAGCTCGACCTCGACCGTAGGGCACTAGCCTCCGAGGGTCTCGCTCTAGAGGGCGGAGGACGGACCCGGTCTAGAGGGCGCGCGCTCGGAGAGGCTCCACATCAGCAGGTGAGCGCTGAGCTCAACCTCAGTCGCAGGCACTAGCCTCCAAGGGTCTCGCTCTGGAGGGCGAAGGATGGACCCGGTCCAGAGGGTGCGCGCTCGGAGAGGCTCCACATCGGCGGGTGAGCACTAAGCTCGACCTCAACCGCAGGGCACTAGCCTCCGAGGGTCTCGCTCTGGAGGGCGGAGGACAGACCCGGTCCAGAGGGCGCGCGCTCGGAGAGGCTCCACATCGGCGGGTGAGCGCTGAGCTCAACCTCGACCGCAGGGCACTAGCCTCCGAGGGTCTCGCTCTGGAGGGCGGAGGACGGCTCCGGCCTAGGCATCCCAAGCTCACGGGCACGACCTGGCGGAGGACGGAGCTCTGCTCGTGGCCTTGTAGGAGCTCAATTCAGCTCGGCAGAGTGATCCAAGCTGGGGCATCGCCTTGGCATCCGCCGTGGTCGCCTCCCTTAACGTGGTGCCTGTCAACTACCCACGTCAGCGGTCTCGCCACACCAAAGCCATTTCAAGATACCGTAGTTGGAAACCTATGATGGGTAACTGATCTAATTAACCACCTGGAAAACTTCAAGGCTTTAATGCTTTTTCATGAAACCATCGATGGAGTGCTATGCCAAGCCTTTCCTTCCATCCTTAAGAAGATGGATAGGTATTAGTATTTGAGTTTGAAATCGAACTCCATACACTCCTTCAACTAGTTAAGTCATTCATTCACTGTATATTTTGTTAGTAGCAGGAGGCTGTGTCAAGATTCTAACTCCTTGGTTAACATCAAACAAGAAAAGCAGGAATTCCTTAGATCATATGTGAGCCGATTTAATGCAATGGCTCTAGAGATGTATAACATGGAGCATGCAGTCACTATGACCACTATGAGAAGCAGACTATAGAGGTATTCTTTCCTCTTCTAGCTAGAAAAGTGAGCGTTGATGAACTTCTCTAAAATATTGGCTAGAGCAGAGAAGTATATACATGCCGAAGAAGCATTAAAAGCGCACAGTCCACCTTTCAGCCCAATAGTCAGAGAGCGGCCCTTGGCCCAGGAGTTCTGACCGAAGAGAGGAGACCAAGGAAGAGGGAGGCAGAGAACTCAATCCCCTACGGTGCTGGAGAACCTCCCCCTAAATCCAATGCCATAAGAGTCCTCAAAACTGGCAGGACATCCTGCCTCCAAGAAAGTTTGATGAATATACCATTTTATATATTCCACACCATCAAATTTTGATGCAGGTCAAGTCCCCAATTGTACATATATCTTTTGCTTATTTAATATTTGCATTTACCTAATTCCTTGTATAACCTTTGGTTTCATATTTTTTAGCTTACCATGTATCATCCATGCCACTCATATCTTTTATAATAGCCCTGTCTCATCCATATCTTTTATAATTACTGATTATATCTCACTCATATCACCCATACCTTTTATAATAACTTACCATATCTCATCTATGTCATCCCTATCTTCTGTAACAGTCATATCTCATCTATGTCATCCCCATCTTCACATAATGATGTATATACAGACCCAATGAAAGTGCTGCTTTTCATGCGCAATAAACATGTTCAACTTCTATCAAGATTTAAACCTAAAACTCTTATTATAATCATATTTTGTACTATTGGACTGTAAACCTGCAAGCATCTCTCTCTCTCCCTCCCTCCCTCTATCCCCTCTTTGCTTGATAAAAAGTGGTCAATAAGTTGGTTAAAAGCCAGGAATGGACCTTCAGCTCATCAACAAATAAGGATTTGTTTTGGACTGACTGCAGCCAATCAACCCACATGGTACATGCAGCCCAAATTACAAAAGGCCATGACACCATATGAACCACCTGATTTACCCCTTTGATGAATGATTTCCCACAGTATTTCTTGTTTAGCTAATTTTTTTTTTTATCAAAATTATCTAAATATTCATAAATTTTATGATTCATTCATATTTTGATTTTATAAAATTTATGAATTACAAAATAGTAGTGCTATATATTTTTGCCAATGTGTTGTTCTCATGATTGTTGTTGGCATTTCTCATGCCCTTGTATCTTATTCTGATGTCTTATACACCATAGCCCAATGTACATGCAATTATCACATCTAATACCATCCATTCATGAAGTGTCTTAGCACATATGTTCCACCCTCAAAGGTTCATATTATTAATCTACTAGCATAAATTTCATGCTGATGAGAGTTCCAATCCAACTAGCTTGATGGAATTAAAACCAAGGTCCCAGCTGCCATCAAACTCATAATTTTATGCTTGCCAAAGTTTATCCATTTTTGCAAGGAATATAGATAAAAAAGCTTTCAATAGACCACCTACATTTCATGTATTGCCCAAAAAAGATATTGTAATGGTTATCATGATGTATATATTTTTTCCAAGATTATGAGGAAGCAAGATACTTCCCCCAACTTTATTTACTGAAAAGTTAGCTGATTACATGGTAAGATCAAGTAAAATGTACAGTGATGAGCAATCCAATGGAACATGCATGTTGATATACACCATGTATACATATACCCATATGGATGCTTTCCAAGATTATGAGGAAGCAAGATACTTCCCCCAACTTTATTTACTGAAAAGTTAGCTGATTAAATGGTAAGATCAAGTGAAATGTACAATGATGAGCAATCCAATGGAACATGCATGTTGATATACACCATGTATACATATACCCATATGGATGCTTGAAAGATGATGATGATGATGATGATGATGATGGTAACAAATTATTTTTTATTATAAATGCAAATTAGTTGATCCTAGATGCCTACCAAGACCTGATTAATATTTATTTTGCCGACTCTATTGAAAATTTTAGATTCATTGAATCTCTTGATTTTGCCCTAATTTTCTTTCCTTGGAAGGTAGAGATGGCTATCCCTAACTTTCCAATTCGGAAGCGAAGGAAAAATGTGAACCCGGTGGAAGCTTGGAATGAAATCCTTCCCATTAGCATCTCCAATATTTGGATTGCTACCAGATTAATAATAATAAATTTATTCTTTTTCTTTCTTTCTACATGGCTTCCAGCAAAGCAGGTCTTACTTTACGTGTGTTGAAACGAGCTTCTCAACTAAGGTTACAAGTTTCTTACCCAAACTAATATAAAAGTTATATAGAATTTAAGAAGTTTCAAGGTCCTACCATTATCTTTTTCTTCTCATTTGCACACTAGAAATTACCTAAGATTAAGAATTCGACCACAAGCCTAACATTCTTGTTGACCCAACAAAAGGGCGGCAATTTCCAAGGCATGTGTTTGATTAGAACACAATACCTACTCTCTCTAAATTCGAATCCATTTCTAACTATATTTTTTCCGCTCCACCTTTGTTGCCCATTCATAAATTTTCTATCGTGCTTCGTAAGACTACAAATAGATCGGGTCTGACCCATGACCAAACCCGATCCGATCTATTTATACCCGATCCAACCTATTTTTAAGAATCCATGGATCCGGATCGGGTTCTAAAATTAGACCCGTTCTATTTTCTGGGTCAAATCTGGATTTACTGAATTTGAACCCGACCCGACATGATCCGACTCGAACATACTGATAGTATCAGGATGATATCTATTTGAACCTTTAAATTATAATTTAAGATTTATATGGAACTTATTTTTAATATAAAGATAGAGTTATAATTATTTTTATATCTTAATTTATTTTGAAAATAATGTTATCTGTTATCTATTTTATGATTAATAATAGTTGACTATATAATAATTAAATATAGTTGTCTATATTTTATCCAGATGATATATAGATCTAATTTTTTTAGATTAGAACCGGGTTATTTATGGATCTAATCCAACCCGAATGACCAGTTTGGTTGAAAATTCTGATAGTGGATCCGATCCGACCCGATCTGATTTTCTAGTGGATTGGATCTGGATCTAATATTAAGATATGATCAAAGAATCGGATCGGATCGGGATCACTCGTGACCCGATCCATTTGCACCCTTAGACTGTATAGCGGCATTGCAAAGTACTATATGGCCATGGATGACCATCAAATAAGATAATCTACAAGCATGTATCATATCAAATATGATGCATAGCCATCATGTTCATGCCTTGACGTAGACTCTATTACTATAACACCATTGGACGGTACATGCATGTTCCATGGGCTTCATTTTTCTCCAAAAGTTATACCATTTCCACACGGTAGTAATCGTAAGACCCATCAAAAAAGTTGTGCACCAAATAAATTTAGCTTGTGGGGATGCCATCATGTATACGGATATAAAAGTACTTAGATAAGGCACCTCACCTTCCAAATCTTTTCCAATGAAAAGGACCCAAGCTATGCTTCCTTCTCTCTCAAGAAAAGAGAAATCTTCCACTCCATTCATGCTGACCATACTCCTTATCCTATCACATCTTATTGGACCAAATAAGAGAATCAGAACCAAGCAAAGAATACTGTCACATATTGATCACATGTATAATTTTGTTAAAGTAATTAATAATGCAAAGAATATTCTCGCCGGAATTTATCATGGATACATGGACATGAGATATATAGGATTGGCTATTGATCCGGCTAGTATTTTGATGGGCTGGGATGACGTACTCATCAATATCACTTGGATCTGGTGGAGAGTAGCTGAGCCATCTTAGTTGTACCATGAATTGAACATTCTCCAGCGGAATAGAGATCATTATGATTACGTTCATAGAAGGTAGCTACGCTGGTCCCCCCTCCTATTTGTTTTATCAAAAAAAAAATTAATAATAGATGTTAGGAAGTATCAATTGCCAGTACTTTTTATGATAAAGATCAGGAAAGAATTAATCTTGTTTATTAAGTAAATAAAAGATATTAAAAAAAATAGAATGTAAGATTAGGAATGGCAATCGGGTCGGGTCAGGTCATATACGGGTCGGGTTTAAAAAGTCTCGACCTGAATTTGACTTATTTATTAAACTTGTTATAATTTTAAAACCTGAAACTAATCCATTTAATAAACAAGTAATCCGACCCGCCCCGTTTAATCCGTTTATTAAATGGATAACATGCTAACCCGATCCAACCTGATCTTTTTAATATGTTTAATAATTGAATAACATGTTTATCCGATCTAACCCGATCCAACATGTTTGATAAATATATGACTTGTTTATCTTCCTGACTTGACCCGACCTTATCCATATATTAAATGGGTTAAACAGGTTAGGCCTGAAAAATCTGAACCCGATTTCATTATTAAATGGATTAAATAGATCGACCTGTTTACGACCTGAATCTGTTTATTCCAAATCCAAATCTATTTATAGCGAGTCGAATACGGGTTAGGTTGGATTATAAATTGCCATCTCTAGATAAGATGAATAAAAGACGATAAAGAAAGGATTAAAAAAACAACTGCTAAGAAAATTAAGTAAATTAAAAAAATAATCAGAGCTACAAGTCCAATAATGCACACTGGGCAGGAAAAATGGAAGCTAGAAATTGGTTAAAAAGTATGCGACACGTATGCATCAATGAGACAAATCGCATATCTTGAAACACATGGAACATCCAACAAGCATGTAGGAGCCTCCATACCTACAGTAAGTTTTTTCACCTCTAAGAAGAGCCCCCACAAATCCTTGAACAAAAAGCTAAAACAGTGAATCCATAAACATGTTAATCATGTTTTATTGTCCTCCATATTGAAGAAATTCCCTTAAGAACATAAATTCCTGCTCTAAGTCTATATATTCTAGACACATGATAACTTCAATCGCTTTCTATTCTTTTTTTTTTTTTTTTTTAAGACAAGATTAAAGAAAAACCAAGCATGATCAAACCATGCCAAAGTAAAATAGGATAAAATATCTTTGCCTAATGATTATGTTGATAACAAACCAAGAAAAAAAAAATAATCCAAATCCAATCCAATTATGAAAAGCTATTCATGAACCTGATTATTTTAGACAAATCAAATCCAAGTGTCTTGATGGATCGGTTGATAGAGGTCTAGCATCACATTTAATCGGTCGTGAGTTCGAGACATGATCATTATGCGGTGACTCGATTAAATTCAGAGATTATTTTCTGAAATCCTGATGGGTTGGATTGAATGAGAGATCAGGATTCTCCCTCTTCGTTCTATTCTACCGGCCAGTATTTTAGTGATGTCAAGTTGACGTACTCATCTATAGATAAATAAAATTACGAAAATCTAAACACGTTGCATCGAACCTTACTTGGCAGGACAGGAATTGCCAGAATAGTTATACCGGGTTTAACTCTCCAATCCTTTTTTTTTATATATATATATAAAACAAAAAAAACAAAAAACCTAACTCTCACCATCTCAAACAAGTGATGGACAGCAATGTTTCCTCCAATTCCTCGAATGGGTGTCATGATCTTTCCTACCTAACAAATGTATTAAAAAGCTTCTCCTCCACTTTCCTACGGAGACAAGGACACAAATGCTGCGTTTCCGCTGCCAAGTGAAAGCCCCTCGAAAGAGAGCTCCAACTCTCATATTTTAAGTTGTCACTTAAAACGTGAGAGACTTGGTATAGAAGACGTCTCCATATATATATATATATATATATATAGATATATAAATTTTTTCTTGGCTTAAAACAATTCTCTTGTAAAAAACTTTTGGAGGCCATGGTGGAGTTGGCCGGAAGTTTCGTGCTTGTACCAACCGAAAATGATATTTGTGGGGGCACCACCAAGTACGGTTCCTTAGAGGAGCTTCCAAGCGTTCAACCTTTTAAGGGCTGCAAATATATATATATATATTTATTTATATATATATATATAGTTATATATAGTTATAGTTATCTAATAGTCTCTTAATTGGTAGGCTTTTCCTCCTTTGGCCCCATATATTTTAGGGATCCATTTGCATCTTTCATGCCAGGATTTTTTTATTTTTTCCGGATGTAGATCATTAAATCGTTCAATAGTCATTATGAGATTTATAGAAAGTTTAGAATACCTTACCTTGTAGATATAAGGTCGGGAGCTTCTTTAATTTTACATCGATGTGAATTAAGAATAATTCTAGTTTATACCGGAAGATCATCATCTTATTTTGATAAGATATCTCCATCAGATGAAGATAAAATTATTTAACTATACATGACAATGCCTTACATAGAAGATTAGTACATCATATCTCTTTCAAATAATTCTGGGATGTACATGATCATGACCATGATCATGACCATGCTGACAATACCTTATCCAAAGGACCGTGCATGGCATCCTTTCCGAATGTGTTTTGGGATGCACATGATCATGACTAATCTTGATCACAATATTTCAAGACTTTCTTGCTAAAAATATAATTCAAACCAACGTTTTAGAAGGAAAGCATAGCCCGAGGCTTGTATGAGATTGTGATGTTGAGATTTATATTTATTTTGATCACTTCTTCTATCAAAGATGTAGGCAAGATCTTGCCTTAGCCATAAAAACAGGAGAATGATGACCGACAAATAGTGTTCTTTCATTCTTCATCGACCGAGACTCCATGCTCAATTATTTGCATGGAAAATAAAATAATATTAAAAAAAGCTGAACAGCGCTCATGTGGCTAGAAATATGCATGCATCCAGCTTTTTATATATATATTTTTAATATGTTCATCATACACGTAGCATCATGTGTCTTAGCACTTGCATGTCTTACATCCATGTTTCCTCTATATACTCAATTATAACATGTTTTGCACGCCTTTCTAAATATTTTTTCCCATCTCATCATTGCACTTGGGTTCACTCTTCTTCTTTCTTTCTTTTTTATTTTATTTTTTTGGTTAAAAAAAAAAATTAGATCTTGGGTGCGGCTGTTTCTGGACAGTCCTTCAACCATAGTCAGAAAATATTTGATGCACGGTATATATTAATTTTTTGTAGTCGTTTTTCATCCGAAGATAAGTACGTTAACCTGACTGTTACCATCAGTCAAATAAACAAGATTTATTATATATATTTCTAACTTTTTTACTATCATCGGCCAACAAAAATTTTAAAATTATTTTATTATTTTTTTTAAAAAAAAATATTTTTAAATTTTTTAATCAAAATATGTTAAAATAAAGTTCGGATCATTGTCAGCTGGTTACAAGAAAAATCTCGAGATGTGCCACGCGCCGCTATTACTGCCAACGCACCTTCTGATGGCTTGCGGTGGTACCCAATGGACCCTTCGATCTTCTCTAATGGAACTGGACATGGTTACGGTGGCATTCAAATAAGGATCTATAAAAATAAAAATAATAATGATGATGATGAATTGGGGTTATCAACGGGAGCACTCTAACATTCAAATAGGAAGGTTGAAGATAAGGTGGGCGATGGTAATCAAAATTGAAAGCTCAATTGATTATATAAATACAAGTATAGAGATGTGAAAAACTTATCTTATATTGGGATCGATATCAATTTATTCTGATACCGGTTGTTACGAAAGTGGAGCAGGATCATCGATTATCGATATCGATATCACAAGAGAAAGAAGAAAAGATAATAAATATAATTTTTCGGACATGCAAAAGGTTTCACTATAAAAAATAAAATTATAGATTGAACCCTCTCTCAACCACGTATCTCTCAACAAGAAATCTCGAATCCTTCAATCAGTCCTTTACAAAAAATTCTTGTAATTCTTAATAAAAAATCTCGAATCGAAATTCTTAACAAGAAATCTCGAATCCTTTTCTCAGGCTCTCAATCAGTCCTTTACAAGAAACCTCTCACCATTTTTCATCCTTCCCTACTCTGTTTGTCTCTGTCCTTTGTAGTCTCCACTGCATAGAGGATCTCACAAGGAGTCCAATAATCTGAACGGAATCCAAATCAAAATCCTGTAGCTCTTCCCATCATAGTTTAATTGCAACGCTGCTCAAAAACCATATATCTTCAACTAACTTACATACTTTAAAAATCTGAATTGTCATTATTTCAACAACTATAAATATTTATTGAAAAAAAAAATACTTGCTTTACAACTTCAACAATAAACTAACTTTATCACTTTACAAACTCTATGTCATCAATCCAACATCATATTTTTTTCTAAAAAAAATATCAAAATAATATTTAATTGTTTTACATCCAATCCATATATCCAACCAACTAGCTGTCAAAACATCTCAAATTTTATATTCTAATCCTTCAAAAATATATAGAAATCTCTGAGAGTGCTTTCATTTCTCATTATATTATCATTAATTACATAATCCATAAAAAATATGAACTAACAAACCAACCAAGTAATAGAAGGAACAAAATGAGTGGCTAAATCAGTGTCCCTTGGCATCTAGCACTACTAAAGCCTGCCAACAAACCCTTGGTATATCATATATAATGAATCGAGTCACCGTCCATCAAAAGTTGGACGCGGTTACCACATCCATGGCTCCCACCTTGCGTAACTTCTCCTTCCTCTCTTCGACCTTCCCCTCGTATGGTCCCAAAGCGGTCAACCTGCACGTTTAAAACGAACCCAATTCGAAGATCAGAAAACATCACCAATCCTATCACAATTCACGGGCAAGAACCGCGTAAGAAAGTGACCATTCTTGGGCCCCACCCACCGCGTCCCTGTGTGTGGGATCGCCAACCAACCGTATCTCTCCAGATGGGACAGGCCTGTCTTGTCCCTCCATTGGGCCTATTTTTGGGTCTAACTTGTCGGGTGTGGAGTAATTATGAGGCCAGAAGATGACAAAGGATCCGGGCGTTGGGTGCCTTTTCCTGGGTGGATATACGGTTACCAGATTTGTAGGATTTTTTTTTTTTTTTTTTTTTTTTGGGAGGGGCGTAAAACTCGATTTGAAGATTTGTTAGGCGGGCATTCAAATGGTTCCAAAATATTAAAACAACAGAATGGAAGACGATCCAGTCATACCCATTCAAAGACTCTAAAGGCGGTGTTCCCGGAATAAATTTTTATTCTTACTTGGAACGGGAATAGGAGCATAGAATAGATTCTTATTCCGAGCTATTTTTCGGAACCGGTATAAAAAGTTATGTGAGCCTCGTACATTTTTTTTATTCTTATTCTCATTTTACTATTTCATGTCCCCTAGAATAATCCTATTCCCATTTTTTTTATTACAAGAACAGTTTATGAAAAATAAATTTATTTTAAATTTTTAATTAATATTAATAAATTTATTTTAAATTTTATATTTAAAAAATACCATACTGATAAATTATTTACTTAAATATAAAATATTTACTATAAATTATTGTTAATATAAAAAATTTTAAATTAATGTTAGTAAATTTTTAATAGATCATATTGATAAATTATTATTAATATAAAAATATATTTACTTAAATATAAAATTAAATATAAATTTTATAAATCATTTTACCTTATATTTGATCAGGGGTATTTTTGAAATTTTAAAAAATTCTTTCCATGTTCTTGATAGAATACGGGCTTATTTTCATGTCATCCGAATGCTATTTGGAATAACACCGTATTAATTACACTAGAAAAAAGTGGAATACCATATTTTGATCCAAATAGAAACTAAGAATAACAACGAAAATAGGCTATTCTTGAGGAATAACTTTTTTCCATCCAAACACTGCCTAAGATAGTGTTTGATTCGGTTATTTTCATCCAAAATAAATTTTTATTTTTTCTTCCAAACAGATTATTTAGAATAAGTTATTCCAGTCAGTCTTTAATATTCTAGAATGGCTATTCCATGATAGATCATGATATAACTTATTCCAAATCATTTTATTTTTATATGATAAACCCTACTATAATAAATATGCTAAAATAAAATTATTATTCCAGATTTCCAATCAAATAAAAATCTGAAATAATAGAAATAAATAGTTATTCCCTGAGAATTGATATTCCTATTACTGAAATTTATTTTTTTATCCAAATACTATCTAAATAACTATGAAAATCAAGATGGATCATCCAGAATAAATTATTTGGTCAATCCTTGATGGTATAAAATAGCTATTACATGATAAACTAGTTTATTTCGGTTCATTTTTTTCTCTGCAACGAGTCCTATAACATTAAATATACTAAAATAAAGTTATTATTCTAAATTTTTAATCAAATATAAACATGAAATAATATAAATGAATAATTATTTTATAAATATTAATATTTTTATTTAAAAATATTTTTTATTTAAATACTAAAAAATATAATATAACAAACAAGGACCACAATCCAACGGAATAGATGAAAGAATGGCTGGAGTGGCAGGAATAGCATAACACGTGCAGAAATAACGGATAAGATTATATTTTCGCTTGTAATTTTTTAAATATATTTTTATCATAAATAAATCTAATAATATAAAATATAGATATAAAAGATTATGCAAAACACTTTAACATATATTTGAAGAAATTAGTGGACTTTCCTTGCAAGCTTTCTTTTTTAAAAAAAATTAATAAATCCAAGATGTCAGTGATTTCCGTTTTTACCTCTCTTTGCGTTTCTCAAGAAACCTCTGCAACGACTTCTTTCGTGCCATCGGTAAATCTGTATTAAAAAAAAAAAAAAAAAGGTAAATCTAAGGATATGCTATAAAAACTTCCATTTAAAGTAAAAACAAAAAGTAAAAGTCGAAGGGTCTAGGGAGTGGCTTACCTCCGTTAAATTTTTCCAGTAGCCCCTCCTCCAAGCTAATACGGTTGACATCCTCTGCCATTTTTATTACAGCCTCCGCCTATATATATTTGAAATTTCAAAATTAAATACAAGAATTAATTATTATTTTGTTAAAAAAAGAAATAAAGATATTATTTCCACGAATTAGGAAAGAAATTAAGAAGGAAATAATCACAAACCTTATCTTTGGGGAGATCAAAAACGGTGACCGTGCCCTTGTAGAAGATTGTTAACGGAGCCGTCCCCGGAGGACTCTCATTGCTAGTCCTAAAGAAAATATTGTCGCAAATATTTTAAAATAAATAATACATTTATATTTTTTTTTTAAAAAAAAAAAAGAAAAAGAAATAGGATGGGAATAACGGCTTACTTGGAGGAGGCCGGGCTGAGGACCGGCAGCGGCGACGGCGGTGGCGAGAGGAACAGACGGCAGGATTCCCCCGCCGGGGCCGCAGGCTGAAACGCCGCGTTCCCTCCACTGGAGGCGAAAACGCTCCTCAAAACCTGCGGGTTTATCCTGGATATCGCACTCTGGATACCTATTTAATTAATTCGAGCACCCACCGTACCGGCAAAAACCATCAAACTCCTTGGCATGGGTGAGAGAGAATAAACTTATGAATGGATGGAATAATCGGAGGAGGAAGGAAGGGATGGAATACCTCGAATGGAGCTTTTTGTCTTCATGGCGCGGAATCTGGCCACGTTCTCCTTCTCGAGGCCGAAGAAATCCAACTCTACCGTGGCTCTCGACATGGCTGTGGCTTCTTCTTTTCCTTTTGCTCTCCTCCTTTCCTTTCACCGCTATTTCTCGTACTGCTACTCTCCTCTATCAACAACGAAAAAGTAAAGCAAGCGAGGACTCCAAGAGATTCGTGAGAGGTTTTGAATGCCAACAATAGCACGAGAAAAAGCGAGTAATAAAAATGGAATAGAAGCGAAAGCTAATCGCGTGACACGGAATAAAAAGGGCAAAGCTATGACAGCACGTCTTCCATGAATTCTACGTTCAAATAAATAAACCATCCTCTCCCAAAATACCCCTCACCGATCTCAAAAAAAACATTAAAGAAGGGCTGGGTATATTGGTGAAATAAGAGATGTAGAGGGGGATTTGGGAAAAGAATAGTCAAGCGGGTCACGCAGGCGTGATGGTTCCGGTGCCGTTTGAAGGGGCGCGTGATCTTGTGCGATAATAATATCTTATGACGGGATTTGTGGGGTCCACCGGAGCGGTTGGGGACGCGCGGAACGCGTCGCGCCGTCGAGGTGCCGTACGCGTGCGGCGTGCCGGGCCGTTCAGGTCACCCCTCCCACTCCGGCCAGATCGGACGGTGGAGAGAATAGGAAAGCTCGAGATAGAAAGCGCGGGGGTTGAAGGAGATTTCGTGCATGTCTTCCACGTGGGGAGCGGACCGTGGGGACCACTGGAAGGTGCCGGGAAGCTGGGAAGCAGGAAGCGACCGGGAGGCGGTGGATTTGTGCTCGGGTTCGGGATCGGACCCGGTTTGGGGGGATTGGACCGGGTCGAAGGTTGACCTGGTCGTGATGAGATTAATGGACGGACATGATGGGAGGGGGTGTTCCCAGTGATGTTGGAGGAATGGCTGCAGATTGCTTGCGACCCCACGTGGTGAGACCGGAGAGCACCGGAATCACGCTTTGACTTTTAGGAAAATCTTCACAAACTTAATTGGACGACGTTAGCTCATCATGGTCAATGGTTTGATCCTTGTCTGATTTATACCTACCATGTGATCTTTAAAATAAGGCCTTAATCTTAAACTATAATAATGGTCATTGATAGCTGGCATCAGCTTAGCTACCAACTGGTCAGTCAATACTCCGAGGGTGTTGTATCTTAATTAATATCCATTGTTGTGGTTGCCATTGTAATTGCTTCAGATGAAAGCTAAACTGATGCTTCCGAAAAGACTTGGACAAAGTTCCAAGGTCCAAACCTAGCATAAACGGAAAATCTTCGAAGATTGGTTCTGGTACTGGAGGTCCATAATGTGTGGCCCTGAAATATTGAACTGCACCGATCTCTCTCTCTCTCTTTTTCTTTTTTTTTTTGGCACCTTAATCATGAAGCCTTTTCTTTAATAATAGTTGAGATGAAACAGGACTTCAGTTTGGCATTCTAAATTTAAGAAATGACGTTATGGTTAACTTAAATAGGAGACTTGGATGCCGGCCATGACAATATTTTTCTTTGCTATCGATTATTAATATCCTGATGGGATTGGAATAATATATCTTTTTACATGTTTTACTTATTTATTTTATTATTATTATTATTATTATTATTATTATTATTTTATAGAACAAAAGGGCGAGAAAACCTTTTCGGTGTAGCTTTCCACTAGGACCCCAATCCATTAGATCTTTGTTCGATTCGGACCGCGCCCTTCCCATTAACTGGATGAGTACGTCAACCTAACTCCACTAGGATGCCGGAATTTCGGCTACTCAACTCCCAGTCACGTACCCTAAAATTAATCTGGAATTTAATCGAGTCACCCGCAGGATCATTTCTCGAATCCATGATCAGTAGATTATTCGCAAAAACTGAACCGCACCTTAACCAACCGCGTTATTACCGTAATGATATTTATTTATTTTTTTAAAAAATAAATAAATTTTATTTAAAAAAATATTTATTTTTTTTAACCATGCTAGGATCCGAAAAATTAATCGTACCGCAGCTTTGAACACGAGAAGCAAACTTGTCTCATTCACCTTTTACGGTACGCTGGACGTATAGTTACTGTTGCCGCTAGGATCCAAAGCCGGACTGAAATCGGTAGGTATGCAAAGTAGTGGGGTGGTTGGTTCCCCTCCGAAGCATTGAAAGGATGATGGATGAGAGGTAGATCGGGAAAGGAAGTTTCTTGCTATAATTTTTTTTTTGGGCAATGGATATTTCAACGTTCGAACCAATCACAATCTAAGAAATGGTAAAAATGAAAGAGAGTTGGAAGTAAATGGTAGGAGTTGTTGAACAAGACTTATCTAAGAACTCCTTGTTTACTTTTTTTTTTTTTTTTTTTTTTTTTTTTTTTTTTTTTTAGAGAGAGAGAGACAGTGACTATTACCAAGATAAACGAAGCTTGAATCAACCATCTAGTAATAACTTCCATCTTGTAATATCCATCTTATTAAAGTTTAGCATCTCGATTCGATCTCGAAGAAGTACAGAACAGAATCCAGGTGAGAAGCTTGTAATCCTAACAAACTCGTGAGGAGGATCCAACAAGTTGGCCTACAGGCAATGCATGCATGCACCCAATGCGCAGTCCACGTGCGGCCCAGGCTTTTCATCTATCATGGTCCATGGTAGATCGCTTCATCCATAGTAGAAGTTACGCGGCCCATGGCTTGATTTCTGATAGTCTATGGAGTTTTTCATGGTTTACGTGCATCTGTTGCAAGATTGGACTAATGCACACATTTTCGAGTATAATCTGATAGCCAGAGCATGATCTATCTAACTCGATTTGGGTTGATTTGGTGGCAATTACGGTAGATGGATGCCGATTGGGTAGCCAAGAGTAGTTTTGGAGTTAAACAAGTGTTGGAAAGGAATATAAATCTTTTTTCGACGAGATTTGGATCATTGGACTCCTGTTGAGATACTCTTCATGCCAGAGTCTATAAAAACAAGGGCAGGTGGCCAGGAACGGGTGTGAGGATCCAAAGAGTTCCAGGAGGTGTAGTAGTAGCAAAAAAAGTCTATATATGATAGAAGGTTTCCTTGAGAGTTGAGAATTTTATTAGGGATTTGCGATTTCTTGTTGAGAAAAATTATATGGAATTGAGAATAAGAGTTTCAATCTTATAAGTATTTATTTTTTTATAGTGAAACTTTGTATGCCAATTAATTATCTTTTATTTTATTTTTCTCTTTTTCCTCCTCTTATGAAATCAACACTGACAATGCGATCTTAAAAATGAAGATCCATGTTCCATACGGGAGATTCTTTAATAAATGATATTAGTACAGGTGGTACTAAAATAATTAGTACCAAAGCCCCAGGTTATCCATGTTGATCAAGATCGAAGAAAATGGAGAAGACATGCACAATCAAGATAAGGATCAACTGGTTCGATAGAAAGAGCAATTTTTCTCTTTGGCAAGCGAGAGTAAAAGATATGCTCATCCAGTAGGGATTGATCGATGCTCTCATATACGAGGAGAGGCCGGCCACCATGGAGGACAAGAAATATAAGCGGCTCCAGATATAGGGAGTGAGTACGATCTGCTTGTACTTAATGGATGATATATAATCTATATACTAAACGAAACTTTCCAGATAGTACTATGGACGAAGCTTAAGGAGTTATGCATGGAAAAGTCCCTCACCAACATGCTCTTCCTTTGGAAGTAGTTTTATCAACTACGGATGATCGAAATGCAAAATATGTAAAAGTATTTGAGCAACTTTCAAAGGATCATCATCAATATTTTCAGTGTAGATGAGAAGATCGAAGAGAACACTACAAAAAAAAATAAATATTACTGATGGCTAAACACCGTCGATAATATATGTTTTACCGTTGCTAATGGCCGTTGGTTAAATCCTGATTGCTAACAACCCTTATTAGAACAACGATCAAAACCATTGCTAATAAGGATTATTAGCGACAGTATTAGTAACAAGAACATGCCATTGCTAATAAACTTTTATTTTTTAAAAAATAATTCAAAAACTTATTACTGGCAATGAAAATTTTTGTCGATAATAAATCATTATCGATACTAAACATTTAGCGAAGACAATCACCATCACGATTACCATCGCTAATAATTTTTTTAATTTTTTAAAAATAATTAAATAAAATATTAATGATAAAAATATGCTATCAATAAAAGATCATTGTCGATAATAATGATTTAGCGATGACAATTACTATCGATAATGTCGTTGCTAATACTATTTTATTTTTTAAAAAAACTAGCAATTATTTTTTTAAAATTTATTTTTAATGATGATAATAAATAATTAGAATTTTTAAATAATATTAAAAATAAAATAATAATTAATAGTATCAAAATTTTAATTATATTATATTAAAATGTATATATTTTATAATTTTATAAATTTATATTATTAAATATATATATAATATCAAAATAAAATAATCATGTGAGATCTACGTTGTCATCATCCTCCTCCTGCATATCGTCTTTAACAGTTGGTGCATGAGTACCAGATATCCCAGCATCCTATATGAAAAGATAAAATATTATTAATAAATTTATAAGAATAAAAAATAAGTAAAAAAATTTATTAATAAACTTATATGTTGTTATAGCTGTGATAATGAGACCAACTGATTACATAGATGTGGATCCCGGAAAAGCTCAATGATTATATTACGAATGGTGTTCCGGAGATACTAAGGTTGCAGAGCCAGAATATGGCTCACAATATCCTCAATGTGTACATCACTCAATATTTGGATTGATGTGGCTGGATCGCTGACGTGGGGTGGGTAGATTGACGTGGAGTCCCTATCAGATGCCACGCTGAATTTTCAACATGGGCCCCTTCACCGGGCTGAGTTCCCCCAGAACAGCGGAGTCGCTTGCCGAAATCGAGCTCCATCCTCTGCCACGTCAGTCCCCACCGGGGCGGGACGCCTAGGCCGGAGCTGAGCGTAAGTCCCCCCCCAAGGCGGGCCCCTTAGGATCGGGCCCCGTGGTCAGGAGTCGAGCCCAAGTCTCCTCCGCCACGTGGAGCCCCTTCGAGGTCAAGTCCCCTGGGCTGGGCTGCGCCCCACCCACCTCCGTCAGGTCGAACTCGCCCGAAGCCGAGTTCAGCTGGTCCGGAGTCGAGCTCAGCCCTCCTCTGCTCAGCTGAGCCACCTCGAGGCCAAGCCCCTCGGAGTTGGGCCCCATCTCTCCAGCTCGGTCCCCAGCTAGGGCAGAGGCACCAACCGCCAAGGAAGCGGCACCGCCCCTCTAAGGACGATGGCGGGCCTCCCGAGGGCCGTGCGGCAATACCTACAATGCCTAAATTAATACCCACAGCCATCACTCACACCAGAAGAGAAGGAGACCCCCTGATCAAGGCGCCATGCTCTCCACCAACCTGCCGTATCGCCAGGGGAAGGACCCAGCCAGAGGGCGCGAATCTCGAGGGTGGCAGCCCACCGATCGAGGTCCTGCCAGGCTTCCCGGAATGGAGCAAACAAAGAGAATGTCAGAGCGCATGGAAGCTTCCCCAGCCATCTGTCAAAAAAGATGTCCCGTCTACGACACGATACCTCATCGCGCATGTCTGACGACACAGGGGGATCCCGAGGCAAGCCAGAGTAAAAACCCAGTCAGGATAAACCAAAAGTAAGCAAAGCAAAAAAAAAGAAGGGAGACCACTGGGACGGGCGACAGAAAAAAGGGAGAAGGGCCACACAGGAGGACTCTTCCACCTCGGCCATCACCTCTCCCAGCCCGCTCTCACTTCCATTCACACCACACTCACTCCTCCTAGCATGGAGCTCATCCCGAGGGGCTCGACCAGGAGGATCTATTCTCCTGAATCGTCACTGACTTGACCGTCGGAGGCCCCCACTGGAATCCCCGGACCAGGTCACTGATGTTGTTTCTTGAGGTCTTGAGGCACAGGAGGCATCCTGAAGAGACGGACAGACGATCATCGACGCCACCAGCAGCTACATGCCACGACGATCCTGGCGGCAATAGATTGGCGAGCCAGGTAGAGGGGCCATGAAGCAGAACGATTTCTGATCCAGCTTAAGCCCCACTCGAATAGCTCACTGGGAGGATGGTGACCACTCGAGCGAGGGGAGCCTCCACCAGCCATGTGGGAGAATCCCCTTCCCACGAGAACCCGCACGGTCCGGGAACGGAACCACCCGCTTCGATTCAACCGCCTCCGTTAGAAGTCCAGTTGACCGCGCTCGCCCAGCAGATGCACACTCTCACTACAGCAATGCGCCAGCACCAGCACTAGCATCGATCCTTGGTTACTCACCAGCAGCCAGAGACCCCCGCGACCCATGCCGCAACACCCCGCGACAGCCTGCGTTCTTTCCATGGAAAGCCTTCGCAGTCGCGGGCCGTTACTGACCCCCGGGGTGGTCGTCAAACCCTGGCGAAGAGACAACGGGCCGGGTCCGCCGACGGGGAGAGCTGCTCACCACGCCTTGACCGGGGGGCATCTAAACCCCGCCAAGGCAGAAAGGGCAAAACCCCTCGTCACGGGCACCGCGCACCCACGTCACCTTCTCCGCCTCTCTCAGCGGAGGAGTCGACGGATGAAGCCATCAGGCGCATGGCAGAGAAGCGCCTGGAGGAACATGATCGCAAGCTGGTGGAGTTATCCCACCGGTTTGCTAACTTACCTGGCTCCGCTAGCGAGCCAATGGACTACGACGCCCGTCCTCCATTCTCCCAGGAGATCCAAGCGGAGCCAATTCCCCGTCGGTTCCGCATGCTGCAAGTGGATCCTTACGACGGGACCACCGACCCCCTGGACCACCTGGAAAGTTACCGGGCCCTCATGAGGGTCCAGGGGGCCACTGACACTCTCCTATGCATCGCCTTTCCTGCTACTCTCCGGAAGGCGGCTCGAGTGTGGTACGCCCACCTTGAGCCGGAAAGCATCAACTCCTTTGCCCAGCTGGGGCAGAAGTTCGTGGCTCACTTCGATGCCTATCAAAAGATGCCACGAGAGGCAGATAACCTCTTCTCCGTCAGGTAGCAGGACCGCAAGCCACTGCGGGACTATGTGGCTCGCTTCAAGGTTGTCGCGCTAGAGATCTAAAACCTGAAGGAGCCAGTCGCAATATTGGCTCTGATGCGAGGGCTCAGGACTTCTTGCCTGACCTACTCACTCGATAAGAAGCCCCCGAAAACTTACTCCGAGCTCCTCTTCCGAGCTCAGAAGTACATCCGCGCCGAGACGGATCGTACGAGGCAGGAGCTCGATGGGAAGCCGCTGAAGAAGCCGACACCCACCGAGGTGCCTAGGACACGGAGGCCGGGACCGCAAGCTCAGAGCTCCCGGCCGAGACCAAGGCCAAGAGGCGCTCCCACCTTTGAGAGGAGTTTCACTCCCCTCCTCGTCCCGAGAACGAAGATCCTCATAGAGATCGAAGGCGAGGCCTACCTGAGGCGCCCACCACCATTGAAGCCGTCCTCTGGCCGTGACAAGATGAAGTACTGCCGTTTCCACCGCGACCACTGCCACGACACCGAGGAATGTCGCAATCTCAAGTGGGAGATCGAAGAGCTCATCAAGAGGGGCTACCTCGGAAGACATATAGGGGGCAGACCTCAAGCGGAATCTCAGGCGCTCGTCGCCCTCCCACCAGTCCCGGTGGTCGACAATCACCCTACTGAGAAACCGGTGGGGATGATACGCTGGGAAGCCGAGCACGCACCCAAGAGGGCTCGGGGGGCAGGGCATCCTGAGGTTGTACTCCCCTTTATGAGGGAAGGGGAAGACGGGGGGGAAAATGTAAATGATGATGCTGTGGTCGTCGAGATGACGATCGTGAAGCATCCTGTAAAATGCATCATGGTAGATAGTGGAAGCTCCACAGATGTGCTTTTCTACGATGCTTTCTCCATGATGAACCTTTCTTCTGTTCAGCTCAAGCCTGTACACACCCCCTTTGTTGGTTTCACAGGAGACTCTGTAAGGTTGGAGGGAGAAACTACTCTCCCAGTCACTGCCGGGACCCCGCCTCGGCAGAATACCGCCATGATGACGTTCACGATTGTTAAGCTTCTTTCGGCCTACAACGCGATTTTGGGCCAACCTGGGCTCAACCTCCTCGACGCTGTTGTCTCTATCAAGAGATTACTTGTTCAATTCCCAACCCCTTATGGTATTGGGGAGATGAGGGGCGCACTCCAGCTGGTGCAGCACTGTTTCCAAACTCTTCCCGGGGCCCGGGCCCCCAAGGAGGACTCCAAGACAGACGAGCTCGACCAGAGGATTCAGGACCCCAGAGGAGGCCCGGTCGAGCGCCTACTTCCTTACCAGCTCGGGGCTGACCAGACGAAGATAGTGCAAATCGGAGCCCAGCTGCTCGAGAAGGAGAAGGCTCCACTGTTGGAGTTCCTGCGGGCGAATGCAGATGTGTTTGCCTGGACAGCAGCGAACATGCTAGGTATTCCCCCTGAAATCATCACCCACAAGCTCAGCATCAATCCGAAGCACAGGTCGGTTCGACAGAAGAAGAGAAGCTTTGCCCCAGAGAGGCAGGCGGCCATCAACGAAGAAGTGGAGAAACTCTTGGCCGCCGGCTTCGTCCGAGAGGTACAATACCCGAGCTGGCTGACGAACGTGGTGATGGTGAAGAAGAACAATGACAAGTGGAGGATCTGTGTAGACTACACCACCTCAACAAGGCGTGCCCAAAGGACAGCTTTCCTCTACCAAAGATAGATCAATTAGTGGACGCCACCTCAGGGCACAGGCTGCTCTCCTTCATGGATGCGTTCTCCGGGTACAATCAGATCCAGATGCACCCGGGGGACGAGGAGCACACTGCCTTCATCACTGACCGAGGGACATATTGCTACCGATGATGCCCTTTGGCTTGAAGAATGCTGGGGCCACGTACCAATATCTGTCAACAATGTCTTCAAGGACCAGATTGGCCGGAACATGCAAGTGTACGTGGACGACATGCTCGTTATGAGCAAGCCGAGCTCGGACCACGTCGCCGACCTCGCCAAAGCCTTTCACAACCTCCGGAAGCACCAAATGAAGCTCAATCCGGCAAAATGCACTTTCGGGGTGGCGGCCAGGAAGTTCCTCGGCTTTATGGTCACCTAGAGAGGCATCGAAGCAAACCTGGAGAAGGTACAGGTGATCGTTGATATGGAGCATCCAACATCCAAGAAGCAAGTCCAACGCCTGACAGGGCGAGTGCAGCCTTAAGCCGGTTCATCTCAAGGTCGGCCGATCGCTGCCTCCACTTCTTCAAGGCGTTGCGCAAGATGCACGACTTCACCTGGACTGAAGAGTGCAAGACGGCCTTTGAAGAACTGAAGGAGTTCCTGGCCTCTCCACCTCTGTTATCCAGACCGGAAGAAGGGGAAGAGCTCCTACTCTACCTAGCAGTCACACCCGGGGCCATCAGCTCGATTCTCGTCCGCACGGATCAGGACGGATCCCAAAAGCCGGTGTACTACACCAGCAAAATCCTCAGCGATGCGGAGATCAGGTATACTCGCTCCGAGAAACTCATTTTTGCACTAATCATGTCTGCTAAGCGCCTCAAGCCCTATTTCCAAGAGCACCCCATCGCGGTTGTTACTGATCAGCCGCTGAGGACCATACTAGGCCGTCCCGAAACTTCCAGGAGACTGGCTAAATGGTCCCTAATGCTAAGCGAGTTCGACATCGCATACCGGCCGAGGTCATCGCAAAAGGCCCAAGTCCTAGCTGACTTCATGGTCGAATGTACAGGACTCGCCGAGGAGCCAGAGCGGACGGCCCCGGAGTGCCAAGCTGAGCCCGGACCACGGGACGACCCTTGGATCCTCCACGTGGATGGTGCCTCCAATTCCGGCGGGAGCGGAGCAGGCCCCATCCTTGCCGATTGTGACGAAGTGGTGACAGAATGCGCCCTCCGCTTCAAGTTCACCGCCACAAACAACCAAGCGGAGTATGAAGCGCTCCTCGTGGGCCTAAAGATATCCCACGAGCTGGGCGTGCAAAGCCTAAAGGTTTTCACCGACTCCCAACTGGTTGCCGGACAAGTTTCCGGAAAGTACGAGGCCCGAGATCCCCAAATGGTGAAGTACCTGGAGAGGGTCCGTTCAAGCATGGCATGCTTCCATCACTTCCGTATTTTCCACATCCCCCGCGGAAAAAATGCTCGTGTGGATGCACTGTCGAGGCTCGCAACCCTGCCGGACTCATCGTTGGGGCACGCCTACATCGAGTACCTTGAGAATCCAAGCTACGAAAGCCGAAAGGAGGTGCAACAAGTAGCTTACGAGTCGAGCTGGATCGATAGGTACATCAAGTACACCCAGGACAGCCTCCTGCCAGAGGATCGCAGAGAAGTCGGCCTCATCAGAAGGAAGGCCACCCGTTTTGTTCTAATGGACGGTCAGCTCTACCGCCGATCTTACTCCTACCCACTCTTGAAGTGCCTCAGACCCATGGAGGCAACCTTCGTGCTCCGGGAGATATACGAGGGCCTCTGTAGGATCCATATGGGGGGGAGGACTCTGGCATACAAGGCTCTTCGCCAGGGATACTTCTGGGAGACGATGAGGGAAGATGCTGCCGACTTCGTCAAGAAGTGTAACAAATGCCAACGCCATTCCTACATACAGCGCTTGCCGGCGGCACCGATCTCCCAACTGTCATCCCCCTAGCCTTTTGCACAGTGAGGGATGGACATCCTGGGACCGTTTCCCACCGTGCCAGGGCAACGAAAGTTTCTGTTAGTGGCGATCGACTACTTCACCAAGTGGGTCGAAGCGGAGCCGCTGGCCCGAATTACAAAAGCCAATGTTCGACAATTCTTCTGAAAGTCTGTCATCTGCCGCTTCAAACTCCCCAATTGCATCATCACTGATAACGGGCGACAATTCGACAATCGGGAGTTCGAAGGGTTCTGCACCGAGCACGGCATCCAATACATGTTCACCTCGGTAGCTCACCCCCAGACAAATGGGGAAGCCGAGGTGACTAATCGAACTATCCTTCAAGGACTTCGCACCAGGTTGGACCAAGCCAAGGGCAGATGGGCAGAGGAGCTTCCAAGCGTCTTATGGGCCTACCACTCAACGCCCAGAACGGCAACGAGCGAAACACCCTTTAACCTCATCTTCGATGCTGAAGCAGTAATCCCGATCGAGCTCGGCGTGCCCACATTGCGGGTGCAGCAGTACAACGAGATGCAAAATTCGGCACACCTCCTACTCAATTTAGACCTCCTAGAAAAAATAAGGGATAAAGCTCGACTTCGGATGGTGACATATCGGCAACAAGTTGCCCGATATTACAACGCGCAAGTGAAGCTGAAGACTTTCCGACCTGGTGACCTGGTACTGCACCGGGCCGAAGCATCTCAACCCCGGGAGTGCGGCAAGCTCTCGTCAAATTGGGAAGGTCCTTATAAAGTGGCCGAGGCCCTCTCACACGGGGCCTACTATCTCGAGGACCTGGATGGCACCAGGTTCCCCCGAACATGGAATGCCTGTAATGAAGTGTCGACACTTCATTCCCATGAGTCGACACTTGAGGCAAAAAATCTTCATATGGCATAGTTCTGTATTTTCAAAAATCTCAGGCCTTGAATCGACACTTCATTTTCAGGTGTCAATACTTCATTCTCAAGTGTCGACACTTCACCACTAGGTGTCGACACTTGGGCGTGCCATTGCTGAAACTTGCTGAAAATCAAACTTTAACTTCTTCAAGTTTTTCCATATTAATTTCAAAGTCCATATACTTGATTTTTCATTAATTTAAGAACTTTTTCAACTGAAATACAAGCATTTCTTCATTCAACATGGATGAGTACTAAGATCTAATAAACACATTTAAAATATAATTAATACTCATATATACTTAAACATTTTATCAATTATCAAAATCAAGACCAGAGTCAACATTAATTAATTAGTTATTTATGTAATTAATTAATTAGTTGTTATGTGATTACGTATTTATTTTTTAAAAAATTGTATTGCATAAAATCATAGACCCATCAATTGATTACTATACATAATTTACAGCATCTACATATTTATATATTTTTATATGGATAGGAGAGTTATGTATAATGATTAATTAATTATCTAGTTTGGATAGTTTGGAAATTATAAATAATTTTATAAGTAGTTACAGTAATGAAATAATATGCTGAAGGTTTGATAAAAATTTTGGACAGTGTTTTTTCTTAGTTCTCCTCACACATCTTCAATCATGTATGGAGAACTAAGAAAAAATGTTACCAAAATTTTTTTTCAATCCATATTGCATATCTCATTTAATTACTATAATTGACATATATAATTAATACAATTCCTGAATGGGATAGGGCCTTTATCTATTAGTTAGTGAAAGGATGTATTAAATGATAGAAGAAGGTTATTGGGATATTGAGTTCATATCCCATTATTAAAGACCAAACTTGAGAGAATGAGAATGACCGGAGGTAATATTTCGGATACGAGATATAAGAGCTTAGATATCTAGGTGGAGGTTATCGTAATTGAGAGGTGCTCGGATTTAGAAGTATCATCCAAGAAAGGAGCGATAGGATTTCGAAAAAAATACTTGAGCAAGAGATCAATCTTCATGATAGAAAGGTATATGACTATTTTGCTAGAGATAAAGTACAGGAAGTCATAGGTCCAGAGTTCATTGCAAGCAGGAACATTACTTTTTAGCCTTTTTAGATGTTTGGTACCTTTCAGATTTTTTGTTTGATTTTTCTTCCACTTTTTCTTCTTTCTAATCATTTCTTTCTAGGATAGAAAAAATATATCCAAGGGAAGAATAGAAGGAAGGAGAAAAAGATGTAAATGGGGATGAATAATCGAATAAAGAATTTGAAGAGTATCAAACATTTGAAGAGTTTGATAAGTAGTGCTCTTCGCTTGCCTTGAACTTTTGGATATTTGATTTCTTATGCTTTCCTCCTATGAAGTATTCCTGTGTCTCTGTCATGAATATTTTACTCTTACTTGAGTAATCTTCTTTGAAGCATCACCTTTCTTTTCTTAGGCTTTACTTTTAAGTCTGAGCATCTCTTAGTAACAACCTCCATCTAAATTTTGGAGACTTCATATCTCGCATTCGGAATTGTTCTGTGGTCATTCTCATGTTTTCAAGTTTTACCATTAGTATTTGAATATGTACTTAGTATCCTCGCAACCTTATCATATTATTTTATTTTTATATTATCTTTAATTATTTTAAATACTTATTGTTGTCGTCAAGATCGCCGTGGTCTGTAGCTGCTGTTGGCATCGGAGAGCGCCTTCTTCGTTGTCTCGCCGTCCGGTGGTCCTGGACCTACAAAACAGGGATTAGTATCCTGGGCCGGGTTTCCGGCGGGGGCACTCCGACGATAAGTCAGTGACAACCCAGGGGAATAGATCCTCCTGGTCGAACCCCTCTTGATGGACTCCACACGAGGAGGAATGAGTAGTGTGAGAGTGGGATGCAAGTGTGTCGGGGGAAGAGTGGCCTGGCTAGAGGGAGTCTCTGTGTGGCTCTTCCACCCGCCCTTGAGTTTTTCTTGTGGTATTGTGCTCTCTGGTTGAGCTTGCCCTTGTGTTTTTTTTTTGTGGTATGGCTTATGTTTATTGGGGATGTTACCTCCGAGCTTTGTAGGCTGGGTTATCGTTAGGCGTTCGTCTTGGGATCTCCACCGGGCTGTCAAGCACGTGCGGCGGTGTCCCGAGGAGCCTTTCCCAATTCGTGATAAGGGTAGCTGTCATGTGCTCTGACATTCACCCTGGTCGCCTCATTCTGGGAAACTTGACAATGCCTCGATTGGTGGGCCGCCGTCCCTGGGATTCGAATTTCCTGGTTGACTTCCTCTTTCAGGTGGTTCAGGCGGTTGGTGAGGAGCGTGGCACCTCGATCAGTGGGCCTCTCCCCTTTCTGGTGTAACCGATGGCTGCAAGCAATCATTGCAGTCTGGCAGGTATCTCAGTGCAGTCTCCGGGTGACTTGCCGGTGTCCTGAGATGGTGGTGATCACGCTCGAGCTGGGGCTGAGCTGGAATGGCAAGGCTCGCTCCGACCTAGACGTCCCGAGCTCGCAGGGTCGCCTTGGTGGAAGAGGGGAAAGTGCGGGCCTGGTCCAGAGGGCTCAACCTCGAAGAGGCTCCATGTGGCGGAAGAGGGCTAAGCTCGACTCCGACCACAGGGCACGATCTCCGAGGGTCTCGCTCTGGAAGGCCAAGTGCGGGCCCGGTCCAGAGGGCTCGGCCTCGAAGAGGCTCCACGTGGCGGAGGAGGGCTGAACTCGACTCCGACCACGAGGCACGATCTCCGAGGGTCTCGCTCTAGAGGGCAGAGTGTAGGACCGGTCCAGAGGGCTCGGCCTCGAAGAGGCTCCACGTGACGGAGGAGGGCTGAGCTCGACTCCGACTACGGGGCACGATCTCCGAGGGTCTCGCTCTGGAATGCGCCGCTCGGCTCCGGCCTAGGCGTCCCAAGCTCGCGGGCCCGACCTGGCGGAGGACGGGGCTCGGTCCCGACAGATGGTCCCGTGGTCCTGGGGAGCTCAGCTCGGCGGAGGAGTCCAAGCAGCAGAATTGACGTGGCGTCTGATGCGGCAGCTTCCTTTGACGTGGCACCTGTCGACTGCTCCATGTCAGCGATCTTGCCACATCATTTGTTCTCCACTCCCGAGGCTCGTTAGTGCATGGTGCTCGGACCGAAGGGAGTAATTATAATGCTGACGTGGAAAGGCAGAGATCTGGCGTAATGATGGCCATGATTGCTGGCGCTCTGTGAGATGGCCCTGCAGGCCAGTGCGAGGGCGCTACATGGCCATGTCCGAGGAGCAGTCAATATTGGCACAGAATTCAGAGCAGCCGAGATGCCCTTTTCACGATGGGCAGCACGTGGCATGAATCCGTTGGCGAAGAGGTCGTAACGGTATGAACGCGCCGGGTCACTTCAAAATGAAAAGAGGTTTTTATCCAAAACATCTGCTCTTTTGAATTCTCTGCACCCGCTGCAATATCCGAATCTTCTTCTTCCTTCCGGTTGCCTCAGATTTTCTAAGGAACCAGGTTAGTCCCCTCTTTCTTCCCCCTTCGTCAGAGTAGGGTCCCTCTTCCTGGTCTAGGGTTTCCTTCGAGTCGAGTCCGCTCTTTTGTCTTCTTTCTCGAGTCCTTTGCTTCTCTTGTTCTTGAGGATGTCCCGCTTTGGCCCGGGCTTCCGCCCCTCCACTGATCAAGGCAAAGCCGGTCCTTCCGAGCGGAGGCCGGCGTCTCCTTCTTCTTCTGGTGAGGAGGAGGATGCGACTCGCTTCAAGTTCAGTAGGAGGCGTCCTCCCGGTCCGGTGCTCATCAGGGAGCCAGGGTCCGGTCCCTCTCTTCCTCCTCCTTCTGTGCCTGCTCCTAAGTCCGTCCGGTCCACAGGTCCTGGCAGGATCGCCTCAACGATCACCGTCGAGGAGCTGGGGACCATCCGGGAAGTCTATGGCATCCCGCATTCTATTCGGCTTTTGATCCCTCGCCCGGGAGAACGGGTCACTTCCAGTGGCCCGGGCCGCATAGCTTTCTATGAGGAGACCTTTTCTGGGGGTCTCCGCTTTTCCTTCCATCCATTCTTCATGTCCGTCCTGAATAACTATCATTTGGTCCCCGCTCAGTTAGTACCAAATGCCATTAGGATCATTTTTTCCTTTGTTGTACTTTGTCACCTGCACGGGTTCGTTGCCCGCTTCTCTCTGTTCAGGGCTTTCTTTGCCTTGAAGCGCCACCCGACTGAGGACGGGTGGTGGTCCTTATCTTTCCGCCCGAAGGGCATTAAGTTTGAGCTTCCCTCTTCCGTCAAGGGATTGAAGAGTAAGTTCTTCTTCGCCACGGTTGAGTGGGTTGATTGGGTCTGGAGCGACCCAGACCAGTCCCCCAATCGGAACTCTTTGGTCGATGCGGCTGACCGGGATGATTACGAGCAGCTCCGCACCACCCAGGTCCCTCCTCTCGAGGTTCTGTTATCAGAGCAGAACCTCTCTGATGCTGGGGTCGACCCAAAGTTCAACCTGAACATTTCTTCTCCTTTTCTATTTGTGCTCCTTGCGTTGTTTTTTGTGAACCTTGACTATTATGCGGCTTGCATGCAGGTATGATCTTCACTGAAAGTGACCTTCTGGCGATCACCCAGAAAAAGCTGCCAACCGGGCTGGTCAAGGAGCCTCCGTCGAGGCGAGCTAGAGGCGAGAGTACATCCGCGGTCGCTCCCGCCATGGCGACCGACCCGAGTTCTGCTGCTCCGATCGGTCAAAGTTCAGGGGCGACCCGAGCTGCCCCTGCACCAATAGAGAGGGCGATATCTGCGGCACCGGGGCCAGTCCAGCAGGCGGCCCAGAAGATCCCAGAGCAGCTCGGTCATCACGGGACGGCCCCCGCCGCGAAGCCTGAGGTAGTAGCCCGAGCAAGGGCCGCAGCTGTTGCCGCTGCGTCCCCTAGTCCTTCGAGTCCGCCTGTGATCGAGATTGGGGACGAGGAGGTTCGAGCCGGGACTGAGGCTGCGACTGAGGCGCCGCCTGCACGGGTACCAGTTCCTCAGCCTGTCCCCGGGGGCCCTACGGCTAGTGGGGCGAGGCCGCCGACTCAAGGAGAGAGTAGGAGGGAGGAGGTGCGACGTCGACTCCCTTTCAAAATGGGGCCGAAGAGCTCTTTCCTCCGGAGCCCCGCACTGGCCGAGCGCATGATGGATTTTTCAATCCAGACATGCGACCGGCAGGAGATGGTTGGGATGCGGTTGAACGACGTCCTCGGCGCTATCTTCCCCCGGCTTTACTCGGTGAGTGATCCCATTTTTCTTTCTTTTCTTTTTTTTCTCTCTTTTTTTTTGGCTGACCTTTTTTCATGATGCAGATCGGTGCCGAGGCTCTCTTCATCAAGGGCTGCTGTCGAAACTGGGAGAGCATTGAACAGCAGCAGGCAGCCGAGATCGAGTCACTGAAAGCCGACCTGAAGGAGAAGGCCGGGTCTAGCGTTGTGCTCGAGCAGAAGGTCAAGGACCTGGAAAGGCAGCTCACCGACTCTGAGGGGCGAGCGAAGAAGCTCCTGGAATGTCTTAACCTGGAGCGGAGCCACTCGAGGAAGAGCGCTGATGACCTCTCCTTTGTTGAGAAGAAGCTGGGATGGTACAGTGCCGAGGCTGATCGGCATAAGGAGGCCGCCCGGTCTGCCCAGGCCAAGTTGGTGGCAGAAAGAGAGAAGCTGGCCACGGCTGAGGGTGCGACAAAGGTGGCGGCCAAGTCAACGGAGGCGGCCAGGATGGAGGCCGCTGAGGCGAGGAAGGAGGCCGTGAAGGCCAAAAAGGATGCTGAGGAGGCCGTCGCCAGGTACAAGGCCTCGGAGGAATTCGTCGCCGAGATCTATCAAACAGCGTCGGACTCCTTCTTCAAAGGCTTTATATACCTGCGCGGCCGTGTTGAGGTGTGCATTTCTGATAAGGACCGCCATCGCCTCAGGTATCCCTTGGCCTCGGACATGGAACCTGGCCAGGAGACAGCCGCTGAGGAAGATGTGACCTCCGAGCCTTCACCGCCATCCGAGGCCGAAACTGAACCACCCGAAGTCGGAGCCATTCAACTGGAGGTTCCCGCGAATGGGGCCTCTCAGCCTCACGACCCAGCCGGGGGTTCAGCTAGGGTAGAGTAGCTTTCTTTTTTGTTTTCTTTTAGTACTCAGTTGGGGTCACCTGGCATGTCGGGGACCCGAAAGATGGCGTCTGTAATTAACTTCTGTTAATGAAATGAAAGCTTTGTTGTTATTTGTTCATTGCCCGACATTTCCCTCCTATTCTCTTTCTTTCCTTCCCCTCTCTCTCTCTTTTCTTCTCTTTTTTTTTTTTTTGAGATGAGTGGGGAGATCAAAGAGGAGGTTCTCAGGGCTTGAATGCCTTGGAGCTAGGCTCGAGGCCTTCTTGGCCGGAGAGATGGGCCCCGGTCCAAGGGTTGCCTGAGAGCTGAGCTCAAGTCTTTGGTGCCTTGGAGCTAGGCTCGAGGCCTTCTTGGCCGGAGAGCTGGGCCCCGGTCCAAGGATTGCTTGAGAGCTAGGCTCAGGTCTTTTGCGTCTTGGAGCTAGGCTCGAGACTTCTTCTTCCGGAGAGCTAGGCATCGGATCTTGGTCACCTGAGAGTTGGGCTCAGGTCTTGGCGCCTCGGAGCTGGGCTCGAAGGCGTTGATGATTGAGAGCAGCTTGGCTCAAAGGTCCCTTGGCCGGAGATCTGGGCTCCGGTCTTGGGTTGCCTGAGAGATGGGCTCAAGTCTTGGCACCTCGGAGCTGGGCTCGAAAGTGTTGATGATTGAGAGCAGCTTGGCTCGAAGGTCCTTTGGTCGGAGATCTAAGCTCCGGTCTTGGGTTGCCTGAGAGCTGGGCTCAGGTCTTGGCGTCTCGAAGCTGGGCTTGAAGGCGTTGATGATTAAAAGCAGCTTGGCTCGAAGGTCGCTTGGCCGGAGATCTGGGCTCCGGTCTTGGGTTACTTGAGAGCTGGGCTCAGGTCTTGGCGCCTCGGAGCTGGGCTCGAAGGCGTTGATGCTTAAGAGCAGCTTGGCTCAAAGGTCCCTTGGCCAGAGATTGGGCTCCGGTCTTGGATTGCCTGAGAGCTGGGCTCAGGTCTTGGCGCCTCGGAGCTGGGCTCGAAAGCGTTGATGATCGAGAGCAACTTGGCTCGAAGGTCCCTTGGCCGGAGATCTAAGCTCCGATCTTGGGTTGCTTGAGAACTGGGCTCAAGTCTTGGCGCCTCGGAGCTGGGCTCGAAGGCATTGATGATCGAGAGCAGCTTGGCTCGAAGGTCCCTTGGTTGGAGATCTGGGCTCCGGTCTTGGGTTGCCTGAGAGCTGGGCTCAAGTCTTGGCGCCTCGGAGCTGGGCTCGAAGGCGTTGATGATCAAGAGCAGCTTGGCTCGAAGATCCCTTGGCCGGAGATCTAGGCTCCGATCTTGGGTTGCCTGAGAGCTGGGCTCAAGTCTTGGCACCTCGGAGCTGGGCTCGAAGGCATTGATGATCGAGAGCAGCTTGGCTCGAAGGTCCCTTGGCCGGAGATCTGGGCTCCGATCTTGGGTTGCCTGAAAGCTGGGCTCAGGTCTTGGCGCCTCGGAACTGGACTCGAAGGCGTTGATGATCGAGAGCAGCTTGGCTCGAAGATCCCTTGGCCGAAGATCTGGGCTCCGGTCTTGGGTTGCCTGAGAGCTGGGCTCAGGTCTTGGCGTCCCGGAGCTGGGCTCGAAGACGTTGATGATTGAGAGCAGCTTGGCTCGAAGGTCCCTTGGCCGGAGATCTGGACTCCGGTCTTAGGTTGCTTGAGAGCTGGGCTCAGGTCTTGGCATCCCGGAGCTGGGCTCAAAGACGTTGATGATTGAGAGCAGCTTGGCTCGAAGGTCCCTTGGCCGGAGATCTAGGCTCCGGTCTTAAGTTGCCTGAGAGCTGGGCTCAAGTCTTGGCGTCCTGGAGCTGGGCTCGAAGACGTTGATGATGTTTTCCTGCAAAACAGATAGATACTCGCGCGAGAAAAAATCATTATCACTATTATTGATGGGAAACCTTACATTATTGATAGTATCTCTGCAAGTTGCAGGCATTCCATGTTCGAGGGAACCTGATGCCGCCAAGATCTTCGAGATAATAGGCCCCTTGTAAGAGGGCCTTAGCCACCTTGTAGGGGCCTTTCCAGTTCGGTGAGAGCTTGCCGCACTCCTGGGGTTGAGATGCCTCTACCCGGCATAGCACCAAGTCTCCAGGTTTGAAAGCTTTTGACCTGACCCGGGTGTTGTAGTACCGGGCTACTCGTTGCCGGTATGCTGCCATTCGTAGCCGGGCTTTATCTCTTGCTTCTTCGAAGAGATCCAGGTTGAGCAGGAGGCGTGCCGAGTTCTGCGTCTCGTCATATTGCTACACTCGCAGCGTGGGCACACCGAGCTCGACCGGCATGATCGCCTCGGTACCAAAAACAAGGTTGAAGGGCGTCTCTTCGGTTGCCATTCTGGGCGTTGTGTGGTAGGCCCACAGAACACTTGGAAGTTTTTCCGCCCACCTGCCTTTAGCTTGGTCCAGCCTGGTCCTGAGTCCTTGGAGGATGGTTCGGTTGGTCACCTCGGCTTCCCCATTTGTTTGAGGGTGAGCCACCGAGGTGAATCGGTGTTGGATGCCGTGTTCGGCGCAGAACCCTTCGAACTCCCGATTGTCGAACTGTCACCCGTTGTCCGTGATGATACAACGGGAGAGTCCGAAGCGGCAAATTATTGACTTCCAAAAGAACTGGCGGACATTAGCTTCCGCAATTCGAGCCAGTGGCTCTGCTTCGACCCACTTGGTGAAGTAGTCGATCGCCACTAGCAATAATCTTCGCTGCCCTGGAGCAGGGAAAAATAGTCTCAAGATGTCCATTCCCCACTGGGCAAAAGGCCAAGGGGCTGAGAGCTGGGAGATCGGCGCCGCCGGCTGGCACTGTATGTTCGCATGGCGCTGGCACTTGTCGCACCTTTTAACGAAGTCGGCAGCGCCCTCCCTCATGGTCTCCCAGAAGTATCCCTGGCGAAGGGCTTTATAAGCCAGTGTTCTCCCTCCCACATGATTCCCGCAGAGGCCTTCATATATCTCTTGGAGCACAAAGGTTGCCTCGGCGGGCCTGAGGCACCTCAGCAGCAGGTAGGAGTAGGATCGGCGGCAGAGCTGGCCCTCCATCAAAACGAATCGAGGGGCCTTCTTCTTGACGAGGGATGCCTCTACGCGATCCTCCGGTAGGGAGCCATCGGTAATGTATCTGATGTACTTGTCCATCCAGCTCGACTCGGGGGTGACTTGATGCACCTCCTCTAAGCTTTCGTAGCTGGGACTTTCGAGGTACTCGATGTAGGCGCGTCCCAATGAAGAGTCTGGCAAGGTCACGAGCCTAGACAGTGCATCCGCGCGTGCATTCTCCTCACGAGAGATGTGAAAGATGCTGAAGCGCCGGAAGCCCGTCGTATTTGCACGGACCTGCTCCAGATACTTCATCATCTGGGTGTCCCTGGCTTCATACTCACCGGAGACTTGTCCGGCAACCAGCTGGGAGTCGGTGAAGACTTTTAGATTCTGCACACCCAGCTCGCGGGAGACTCTTAGACCCGCGATGAGTGCCTCGTACTCCACCTGGTTGTTTGTTGCGGCGAATTCGAAGCGGAGGGCGCATTCCGTCACAACCCCATCGCTGTTGGTAAGGATGAGACCCGCTCCGCTCCCACCGGAATTGGATGCTCCATCCACATGGAGGATCCAAGGTTCTTCTCCTGGTCCGGGCTCCGTTATTGTCTGCTCTGGCTCCTCGGTGATCCCGGTGCACTCGACCACGAAGCCAGGTAGGACTTGTGCCTTTTGTGAGGACCTCGGTCGATACACTATATCGAACTCGCTAAGCAGCAGGGACCACTTGGCCAATCTCCTGGAAGTCTCGGATCGGCTGAGCATGGTCCTCAGCGGCTGGTCCGTCACAACCACTATTGGGTGTGCTTGGAAGTAGGGCCTGAGGCGCTTAGCAAACATTATTAGTGCAAAAATGAGTTTCTCGGAGCGAGTATACCTGATCTCCGCATCGCGAAGGATTTTGCTGGTGTAGTATACCAGCTTCTAAGATTTGTCATCATCTGCGCGGACGAGAACCGAGCTAACGGCTCCTGGTGTAACCGCCAGATAAAGCAGGAGCTCCTCCCCCTCCTCCGACCTGGAGAGCAACGGGGGAGAGGCGAGGAATTTTTTCAGCTCCTCGAAGGCTGTTCTACACTCCTCCGTCCAGGTGAAGTCGTGCATCTTGCGCAGTGCCTTGAAGAATGGAAAGCAATGGTCGCCGGCCTCGAGATGAATCTACTGAGGGCGGCGATACGCCCTGTCAGGCGCTGGACCTGCTTCTTGGAGGTCGGGTGCTCCATGTCGATGATTGCCTGAACCATTTCCGGGTTCGCTTCGATGCCTCTCTGGATGACCATAAAACCGAGGAACTTCCCTGCCGCCACTCCGAAAGCGCACTTCACCGGATTCAGCTTCATCTGATGTTGCCACAGGTTGTGGAAGGATTCGACGAGGTCAGCGATATGGCTCGAGCTCGGCTTGCTCATGACGAGCATGCCATCCACATATACTTGCATATTCCGGCCAATTTGGTCCTTGAAGACCTTATTGACCAGACATTGGTATGTAGCTCCTGCATTCTTCAGACCGAAGGGTATCATCCTGTAGCAGTACGTCCCCTGATCGGTGATGAAGGCGATGTGCTCCTCGTCTTCTAGGTGCATACGGATCTGGTTGTATCCAGAGAATGCATCCATGAAGGAGAGCAGCCTGTGGCCAGAGGTGGCGTCCACCAGCTGGTCGATCTTCGGTAGAGGAAAGCTGTCCTTCGGACAAGCTTTATTGAGGTCGGTATAGTCTATACAGATCCTCCACTTGCCATTGTTCTTCCTTACCATTACTACATTCACCAGCCAACTCGGATACTGGACCTCTCGAACAAAACCGGCAGCTAGGAGTTTGTCAACTTCCTCCTTGATAGCTGCCTGCCTCTCCGGGACGAAACTTCTCTTCTTCTGCCGAACTGGCCTGTGCTTTGGGTCAACACTCAATTTGTGAGTAATGATGTCAAGAGGGATACCTGGCATGTCCGCCGCTGTCCAGGCGAACACATCCGCGCTCGCCCGCAGAAACTCCAATAATTGGGCCCTCTCCTCCTCGGGTAGCTGGGCTCCAATTTTCACCGTCTTCGTGGGATTATCTCCGAGCGGATAAGAGAATAGATGCTCGACCGGGCCTCCCTTGGGATCTTGGGCCCTCTGGTTGAGATTATCTACCTTGGGGTCGTCCTCGGGGACCTTGGCCCCAGGGAGGGTTTGAAAGCAATGCTACACCAGCTGGGATGCTCCCCTCATTTTCCCGACACCGTAGGGAATGGGGAACTGTACAAGTAGCCTCTTAGTGGAGACAACGGTGTCGAGCAGGTTGAGCCCAGGTCAGCCCAAGATCACGTAGGCAGAAGGAAGCCTGACAACCGTGAAAGTATCATAACGGTGCTCTGCCGAGATGGGGTCCCGGCGATGACCAGGAGAGTAATTTCTCCCTCTACCCTTACGGAATCACCCGTGAAACCAACAAGGGGTGTATGCACGGGTTTCAGTTGATCGGGGAAATGGTTCATCCTGGAGAAAGAATCATAAAAAAGTACATCTGTGGAGCTTCCACTATCAACCATGATGTGTTTTACAGGATGCCTCGCAATCGTCATCTCGACGACTATGGCATCATTATTTACATTTTTTCTCCCGTCTTCCCCTTCCCTCATAAAGGGGAATACATTCTCAGAGTCCCTTGCCCCCCGGGCCCTTTTGAGCTCGCGCGCAGCTCCCCAGGAGATCATGCCCACCAGCTTCTTGGTAGGACGGTTGTCGATAGCTGGAGCTGGCGGGAGAGCGACGAGCGCCTGGGATTCCACCTAAGGTCTGCCCCCCACGAACCTTTTAAGGTAGCCCCTCTTAATGAGTTCTTCGATTTCTCACTTGAGGTTGCGGCATTCCTTGGTGTCGTGCCTGTGGTCGCGGTGAAAGCGACAGTGCTTCGTTTTATCATGGCCGGTGGAGGACTTCATCGGAGACGGGCGTCTCAGGTAGTCCTCGCCTTCAATTTCCATAAGAATTTTTGCCCTCGGGGCGAAGAGGGGGGTATAACTCTCCTCAGGAATGGGAGCCCCTTTCGGTCTTGGCCGGTCCCTCCGAGAGTTCGGAGCCTGGGGTGCTGGCTTCTGGGTTCCGGGCGTCTCGATTGGGGCCGGCTTCTTCAATGGCTTCCCATCGAGCTCCCGCCTCGCACGATCCGCCTCCTCGGCGCGGATGTACTTTTGGGCTCGAAGGAGGATCTCAGAATAAGTCTTGGGGGCTTCTTGTCTAGTGAGTAGGTCAAGCAGGAGGTCCTGAGCCCTCGCTTTAGTGCCAACATGGCCACTAGCTCATCAAGATTGTAAATCTCCAACACGACAGCCTTGAAGCGGGCCACGTAGTCCCGCAAGGGCTCGCAGTCCTACTGCCGGATGGAGAAGAGGTTGTCCGCCTCTCGTGGCAACTTCCAACAGGCATTGAAATAGGCCACGAACTTCTGTCCTAGCTAGGTGAAAGAATTAATGCTCTTCGGCTCCAAATGGGTGAACCACACCCGAGCTGCCTTCCAAAGAGTAGCAGGAAAAGCGACGCAAAGGAGAGCATTGGTGGCCCCCTGAACCCTAATAAGGGTCCGGTAGCTTTCTAGGTGGTCCAGGGGGTCGGTGATCCCATCGTAAGGATCCACCTGCGGCATGCGGAACCGACTCGGAATTGGCTCCTCTTAAATTTCTTGAGAGAAAGGAGGACGGGCGTCATAGCCCGCTGGCTCGCTAGCTGAGCCCGGTAAATTGGCGAATCGGTGGGATAGCTCCGCCAACTTACGGTCATGCTCCTCTAAGCACTTCTCCGCCGCGCGCCTGATGGCTTCGTCAGTGGACCCTCCGCCGAAGTAGACAGAGAAGGTGACATGGATGCATGGCACCTGTGGCGAGGGGTCTTGCTTTTTCTACCTCGGTGGAGCCTAGATGCTGTCGGCCCGAGGTTTGGTGAGCGGCTCTCCCTGTCGACAGACCCAGCTCATTATCTTTTCGCCGAAGTTTGATGGCTGCCCCGATTGTCAGTGACGGCCCGCGGCTGCGAAGGCCTTCCCCAGAAGGAATGCAAGCTGTCGCGGGGGACCGCGACATGAGCCGCGAGAGTCCCTGGCTGCTGGTGGGTGGCTAAGGACCGGTGCTGGTGCTAGAGCTGGCGCACTGCTATGACAAGGATCTGCATTTGCTAGGCAAGTGCGGCCAGCTGAGACTCTGCCGGAGGTGGTTGAACTGGAGTAGATGGCCCCGCCTCTAGGTCGTGTGGGTTCCCCCGGGAAGGGAAGTCCCCTGCACGGCTGGCAGAGGACTCTCGCGCCCGTGTCGTCACCATCCTTCCGTGAAACTTGCTTGTAGAAGAGAAAGAAGGGGGAGCTTGAACTAGATCAAGGACTGTTCACGGGGACACCTCCCTTCCTGGCGCGCCAATCTGTTACCACCAAGATCAACGTGGCCTGTAGTTGCTGTCGGCGTCGGAGAGCGCCTCCTTCGCTGTCTCGCCGTCCGGTGGTCCTGGACCTGCAAAATAGGGGTTAGTGATCCGAGCCAGGGTTTTTGGTGAAGGCACTCCGACGATCAAGTCAGTGATGATCCAGGGAAACAGATCCTCCTGGTCGAGCCCCTCTTGATGGACTCCACACGAGGAGTGAGTAGTGTGAGAGTGGGATGCAAGTGTGTCGGGGGAAGAGTGGCCTGGCTAAAGGGAGTCTCTGTGTGGCTCTTCCACCCGCTCTTGCTTGAGTTTTTATTATGGTGCTATGCTCTCTGGTTGAGCTTGTCCTTGTGTTTTTTTGTGGTATGGCTTATGTTTATTGGAGATGTTACCTCCGAGCTTTGTAGGCTGGGTTACCGTTGGGCGTCCGTCTTACGATCTCCACCGGGCTGTCAGGCGCGTGCGGCGGTGTCCCGAGGAGCCTTTCCCGATTCGTGATAAGGATAACTATCATGTGCTCTGACATTCCCCTTGGTCGCCTCATTCTAGGAAACCTGGCAATACCTCGATTGGTGGGCCGCCGCCCCTGGAATTCGAATCTCCTGGTTGACTTCCTCTCTCGAGGGGTTCAGGCGGTTGGTGATGAGCATGGCGCCTCGATCAGTGGGCCTCTCCCCTTTCTGGTGTAACCGACGGCTGCAGGCGGTCAGTACGGTCTGGCAGGTGTCCCAGTGCAGTCCCCGGGCGGCTCGTCAATGTCCTGGAATGGTGGTGCTCACGTTTGAGCTGGGGCTGAGCTGGAATGGCAGGGCTCGCTCCGACCTAGACGCCCCGAGCTTGCGGGGTCGTCTCGGTGGAGGAGGGCAGAGTGCGGGCCCGATCCAGAGGGCTCGACCTTGAAGAGGCTCCACGTGGCGGAGGAGGGCTGAGCTTGACTCCGACCACAGGGCACGATCTCTGAGGGTCTCGCTCTGGAGGGTAGATTGCGGGCCCGGTCCAAAGGGCTCGGCCTCAAAGAGGCTCCACGTGGCGGAGGAGGGCTGAGCTCGACTCCGACCACGGGGCACGATCTCCGAGGGTCTCGCTCTGGAAGGCAGAGTGCGGGCTCGGTCCAGAGGGCTCAATCTCGAAGAGGCTCCACGTGGCGGAGGAGGGCTGAGCTTGACTTCGACCACGGGGCACGATCTCCAAAGGTCTAGTTCTGAAGGGCAGAGTGCGAGCCCGATCCAGAGGGCTCGACCTCAAAGAGGCTCCACGTGGCGGAGGAGGGCTGAGCTTGACTCCGACCATGGGGCACGATCTCCGAGGGTCTCATTCTGGAGAGCAGAATACGGACCCGATCCAGAGGGCTCGGCCTCGAAGAGGCTCCACATGGCAAAGAAGGGCTAAGCTCAACTCCGACCACGGGGCACGATCTCCGAGGGTCTCGTTCTGGAACGCGCCACTCGGCTCCGGCCTAGGCGTCCCGAGCTCGTGGGCCCGACCTGACGAAGGACGGGGCTCGGTCTCGACATATGGTCCCATGGTCCTGGAAAGCTCAGCTCGACGGAGGAATCCGAGCAGCAGAATTGACATGGCGTCTGACACGGCAGCTTCTTTTGACGTGGCGCCTGTCGGCTGCCCCATGTCAGCGATCTTGCCACATCAATCATGATGATAAAAAGTTTTATATGGTCTTGGAATTTTAAAGGTTAAATGTTCTCCATGAAATATCCATCTAGTATAATCTGTATCCATCCCCCAAATCAGTAAATGATTATGAACCACATCCTGACTCTTGATATATAGGTTCAAACAATCAATACATGGACATCTAACCTCACATTCTTTATCCATATGATCAACAAAAAATTCCATAAAAGTTTGAACTCCCTTAATATATTGTTCAGTTCACTTTTATGCAGTCATCCTACTCTTATCCATCATACAAAGATACATAATATATGCGATTAAAAATGCACCTGAGTTCCCTTCATACAATCTCCTCAGTTTTTGTATTTGTTTCAATCTGAGATAAAAAGGCACACATAAAAATTATTTTTATGTTAAACTAAATTTTGAATTAAAGAAACTATCAAAATAAAATCTTATTATTAAAATGCTTATATGTACACCATGAAATTCTCACAGCTTCAAAAAGTTACAAACATATACCATGAAATGCTCATAAAGTTATGGCTACCGGTAATAAAATGCTTATATGTACACCATAGTTCTGCATGTGCAATAATCATAGATGTTCATCAGATATCTACCAGCAAGGAATTTATGGCACTGGTAGTTTCCTTTATTGATAGGTAGCAGCATTTTTTCTTGAAAGCGCGGTCATCAACAAGGAAGTTTTAGTTGGTCAGTGAATTTATATTGAGGATGCCAATGTCTATGTCTTGTATTTTAGACATAACCCTTTTCTTCAAATAAATAAATAAATAAATATCCAACAGTACAGAGCAAGTACTCAAATAGATACAGCAAATTGCTGGAATATATTAAATATAACTATAAAGCTTTTACAAATATGCTAGAAGGTTAGAAATTAAAATTTTGCTGATAAGAAATTGCAGAAACAACACACTGAATGGCTTACCTTTACAATAAAATTACAAAATAAGCTACACAACTTTCAAAAATGAGTGCTTTTCATGTGGAATGTTCATGAGATTAGTGCCAACAGTGAAGAAAAAAATTATTAATGGAACAAAGGAATCAAGATTTTGTACATAGATCACCAGCTAACATAATAGAATCCCTAATGCCTCTGTTATGATAATATTTTGAAAGATTTGAGATAAATTTTATTCCTTTCTAGACAAGTAAGTTTCAAGAAAATCATTTCTAGGAATATCATGATTGTATATGTGGATAAAATAAAAAAGACAAGAGACAAAAAGGAAAAGCAAACAAAAAGGCTAATATGGAGGCCAACTGACAAGAACTGATACGAAGTTTGTGAGTGAAGGCGCAAGGCATTGGTGGATTGGAAAAACCCACATCAAGAAAGGGGTTCAAGACCTAAAGAAACATAAACCTCTCTCTTTCTAAATTTAAGCAATTGACAACTTGGTTCTCCTCCATCCATCTAGTTCAAATGACACGCATACAGACATCACGTTTCCTAGCTGCACCATATCATTAAAGGAGACTAAAACAAACATAGGAGACGAAATAAAAAAACTGTCATGTAAAGAAATGTCTAACATAAGGGTTTAACAATAAGCCGTGCCGGCTCCAACACTTCATAAGCTTCACCTGAGTCTTGATAACTGAAGATATTTTTGGAATAAATAAAAAATAAGAAAGCCCATAATGAGACGATTATTTGTTTTACATGAGACAAGATTCACCAAATCTTTCAGCTCGGACATTTAGTTGATTTTAGCTTATAAAACTCTATATTATCAAAAAGTAGCAAAACATATTTGTAATATTAAGAAACAAAAGGCAACTTCTTAGCAATGAAATCTTCTTATATATATACTAAATTTGCATGAATTCTTACTCTAGATGAACTATGAGGTTTATTTCCTTTTATTCAGTAATACCTCTGAATTTGCGAATCATATCAAAACTATCAAACACTCAAATCTGTGAATCAGCTGAGGTAATTAACATTTTTGATGGATTGCCTGGAGCAAACTATTTAAACAAGAATCAGACATAATGGCAATTGTGGGAATAAATAATGAGTTTTGAAAGCTGTAATCAAGCTTCTTCTAACTCACCAGCACAAGAATATTCTGAAGAGGCTGGATAAATCTAAAGAAAGGAAACTAAATGGCTTGATATTGCAGATAAGTGACTATAAAAACATTCTATCTGCATTCAAAGAGTTTTGCAATAATCAATCCAACAACCTAACTTCATCATAATACTTAGCATCAACTAAATACTTATATCAACTAAGCTAAGTGTCAACTAATAGTATCATCCTAACCTTCAATATCCTTGATCTTGCTATCATTTATGGTTTACCTTCAATTTTTCACAAATATTTATATCAACCAAACTAGGTCAGTATGTTACTACATGTTATCAGACTACTACCAGCAAACAACACTTATAACATGGCCATTGAAGCATTACCTGGATATTGAGGGCCTTCAATATGGCTTCGATATATTTATATTATACAGATTATGAGCCATTGGATTAAAGCTTGAATTACTGAGTTTTAACTATTATGCATACTCGAACCAAACTTGAAATCAAGTTCGAATCAAGATATGATTACACCTTGAACAAAGCTTGGTTCAAGCTTAAGTTGATTTTAGCTCACTTTAGAATTATTGAGCTTCTTGATTGGGCTTGTGTTCAGCTAGGTTCAAAATTAAGCTCGAAATAATGGTAAATAAATCAAGCTTTATCTCAAAATTCATGCTCCAAATTAATCTCAAACCAAGCTTGATCAAGCTCAACTTGATTACAGGCCTGTAAACTACTTTAAAAGAGGCAAAGAAAAAAACATATGTATCATCTAATCAACATCACAAGATCCAAAAATAATGGGAACGAGTAAATCCACAAAAGTAACCCCAAAATAGCAAGTCTCATGGTAAATTATATCCATCAACACAAACCCATATAGAATTGTTTACCTAGATTCGATTGCTCACCTTTTAGAAGGTTCACAGCCTTGTACTCATACTCCAATCCTTCAAGAAACAGAAACATTTTATAATTTAAATCAATTCCACAAAGAAAGAAAAGAGAAGCAACTATAAAGGTGAGAAAATTTTATTAGAAAAAGAAACAAAGGAATCATCCGATACCGACTAAAGAAAACTCAATGAATTCATAAAAAGCTAGGGTCTGATCAAGAGTCAAAATACAAAAAATCCAACCTTTGAGATTGAGAGCGATCTGTTCCCCTCTCTGTTCTTCCAAACATTTCTTTTTTTGTCTTAGGACTCCCAACCAGGCCTAAGAGCCGCCGTTCTTCCCATGGAGATCTTCCCCGGCTCTTCCCCCCAAGAGCCGCCGCTCTTCCCTACCTGTGTCTCCTCCGCAACACCCCCCCACCCCTTCTCTCTGCTCCGTTCCCCACTCTCCGTTCCCATCTCTCTGTTTTGCCAAACTTTACTTTTTTTTTTCTTTCTTTCTTAAGACTCCCTGCCCCGCCCATCGCTATCGGCCGCGGCACCCCTAACCCCATAGATCTTCTGTGGCACCCTTACCCCTGGAGATCTTCCATGGCCCTTCACCGCCCCCCCCGCGGCACCCCTACCCGGCCCGTAGCTCTTCCGCGGCATCTTCACCACCTCCCCACCCCCGCGGATCGTGACGGCCCTCACCGCCCCCCCGGCACCCCTACCCGGCCCGCAGCTCTTCCACGACATCTTCACCGCCCCCCACCCCCTCTACGCGGCACCCCTCCCCTCTTTCCCAATGGCTCGTTAGCATCCCCCAACTCCTTACCTGCATCTCCTCCTCAACCCTAAGCCGAACCCTAAAAGAATAGCATTGGATAATGATTTGGGAAGGGGATATCTTACCTAAAGACTTGAGAGAGTGGATGGGGCGCAGGTCATCGGCATCGTCCAGTAGAAGAGACCATGGCTTGAAGGTTAGAGTAGCAGGGAAAAGCTTATGGTTCAAAGGCCGCGCGAGGGAGATACGAGCGGGAGTCGCGTGGAAAGAGAAAGTAATCGACCGGCCAGGCACGGGAGAATCCAGAAAATTCCAGATCGAGCGTGCACATTTATTTTAAAAAAAAAACTTAACTTTTTTTACAACCAAATTATACTTTGGTTGATAACGAAGTTAAAAATTAAATTATTTTTTTATAATCTATATCATTGCCGATCTTATTGCGTTGGCCTGTAGCTCATGAGCTGGTGTCGATTCTTGGATTCTCTCACCTTGAGATCTTCAAGCTTCCGGACCTGCAAAACAAAGTCAGAGATCCGGGCCTGGAATTCCGGTGGGGGCACTTCGACGGTCAAGTTAGAGAGCGGCAAGATGGAACAGGACCTCTAAGGCGGGTTCCCGAAGGATTCCTATGCTTAGAGGAGATGTAGATGGAAGAAGTGTAAGGAAGAGAGGGGTTGAAGCCCGGCTTCCTGCGCTGGGTTCACCGAGCTCACGCCTGAGGACTTCTTGGGGGTCCCCGGATCGTTCTATCAATGTTCTCTCCCTTTTCCCACTTACCTTTCCGCTCGTTTTTACTGTCCCCTTTATACCACCGGGTCGTCTTCAACTCCCGCCGCCTCCACCAGGCTCTCGGAGATCTCTGGATCTTCCTCCCTCCTTTCTCCTTCAAGTCCGGGAGTTAAGTGGCTGGCCCGCCTCGTTCGCCGTGTATCACGAAAGGGGAAGACTGGCGAGGCCTCGAGCCAAGTGTGGGAGCTCTCCTTTCGGGGCGTTGACGGTGGGCTTCTAGCCGTTTCAGGCTCCTGCCCGCAAGGATTTCATTCCCCGGTTGCGGGATCCTGTTTAACTGATGTAAACGAGGTTTCGCGTATCGCTGCGGGCAGTACTAGCGCACTGTACGGGACGCGGCGCGCGCAGGCTCTAATGGCGACCTCGTGACCCGTGCCTCTGCCTCCTCGAGGCTTTGCAGAGTAGGGCCGACTTCGGCCGAGGTGGACCCATCAGGGGGTGCCACCTAACGGAGTGGCAGAGAGGCTCGACTTCGGCCGAGATGGACCCGTCTTGGGGTGCCACCTGGCGAAGGAGCAGGAGGGCCCGACTCGACCTCGATAGAGGTGGACCCGTCTTGGGGTGCCACCTGGCGAGGGAGCAGGGGGCCGCCATCTTCGACCAAGGTGGACCCCTCCTGGGTGGACACCTGGCGGAGTGGCAGAGAGAGGCTCGACTTCAGCCGAGGTGGACCCGTCTTGGGGTGCCACCTGGCGAAGAAGCAAGAGGGCCCGGCTCGACCTCGATAGAGGTGGACCCGTCTTGGGGTGCCACCTGACGAGGGAGCAGGGGGCCGCCAGCTTCAGCCAAGGTGGATCCCTCTTGGGTGGACACCTGGTGGAGTGGCAGAGAGAGGCTCGACTTCGGCCGAGATGGACCTGTCTTAGGGTGCCACCTGACGAAGGAGCAGGAGGGCCCGGCTCGACCTCGGCAGAGCTGGACCCATCTTGGGGTGCCACTAGGCGAGGGAGCAGGGGGCCACCAGCTTCGATCGAGGTGGACCCCTCCTGGGTGGATACCTGGCGGAGTAGCAGAGAGAGGCTCGACTTTGGCGAGGTGGACCTGTCTTGGGGTGCCACCTGGCAAAGGAGCAGGAGGGCCCTGATGCAGAACAAAGAACAAAGAAACGTATGCGGAAGTAAATTTAGGATTAATTTCTTTTCTTTTTTTTATATTTCAGAAATTGGCTTTGACTCAAAGTAAAGCTAAACTAAGTTGAAGGAAACTAGGTAAGGATTGAAAGCATAATTTAGAAGAAACTAAATTATCAGAGTAGTTCAGAAGTAACGGATCGCTGGGGGTTGAGAAACTCCCAGACCTAAGGTTTCGCTCTGAACTTTCAACAAAACAGAAATAGAGATGAGAGATGGTTTACCAACCAGACAGTGATCTTCTCAGAATTTGGGTGGAAGAACTCTCTCGAGCAGATTGTGGGATCCTCGAGTCGACTATCTTCGCAATGGATCCTCCAATACTGGTCTTGTGGTTTGGTCGGCTTTTCCTGGACTCAAGATCTGGGAAAGAAGAGGAACAAGTGATGGAATTCAGATACTCAGGAAAAGATTTACCAGGTTGAAGAACTTGAAAGCTGAAGTTGCTGAAATCAGGATTCTCCTGGAGGCTGATATGACTTCCTCTTAGAATTGCTGTAGATCTGAAGTATCTGGACTGGAGCTGGATGCTGGTGGTCGGCCTGGACTTGGAGAGGGTGGCCGTGAGAGGTGGGATAGGCTAGGGCTTGGTGGAAAGAGAAGGGTGATGGCGGCTAGGGTTTGGGAGTGGAGTGGCTAACCTAGGGTTTGGGTTTTGGAGATCTCACACCTCCTCAAGGTTCCTGGGGAACCCGGATTTACTCCCTCACGGAGCTCAACACCTGGATGCAAGTGCGGAAGAGAGAAAACACAAAGTTTGCTCACAAAAAAAATTGATTTCATTCATCTGATTGATTTAAACTTACAAGAGGGGTTTAATTTATAAGGCTTTACAAGGGAGTAGGGTTTTACATCTTCCCATGTGGGACTAAAGGAGGGGATCTACAAATCAGGATAATCCATACACATATGGTCGGCCAAGGTACCAAAAAAAATTTGATTAGGGTTATAAAAGGCAGGTAGATGGCGCCTCCTTGCTTGGATCTTCAAGAGAATTTTTTTCCTTCCATGGATCAACTCTTTTGGACTCCTCCTTTTCTTCCTCCCTAAGTCAAGGCCCTTCCCATCTTTGTTTTGGATATTTTTGGCAGGTAGTGGGCGCCTCCTTGAAGTTTTCTCCAAGAGAATTTCTTCCCTTTCTTAGTTTGGTTTCTTTGGGAAAGACTTGGGCCGCCCCCTTGATTTGTGGACTCCTGGTGGATTTCTCCTCAACTGGCGCATGAGAGAAGGAAGCTGCTATCTGTGGCGTGGGGACCAAAGACTGCTGGATGTAGATATGGCACCCCCTGGACTCAAGCGTATGGCTGGGAGTGTGGCTGGGAGTGTGGCGCCCACTTGCTAGGCCTTGGAAGAAAATGTAACACCCCAGGTTGAAACCCTAGTCCACTACTGAGTCAACATGACTCAACAAAATAAAATGCAGGTAATGTAGACTCAAGCTAAATTGAGTTGATCTAGTCAACTCTTATTACAAACCAAAAATCCTAATTCTTCGGGCAAGGTTAATCAGAGATCCAGATGGAGCTCTGAAGTCTTCTTCTGAGTCTGGTGCCCGCACCAATTCTCCCAGGGTGGGAGGAACTCGACCCTGTCGAGTATGGATCAAGTTGGCTCTGGTATCTCTCCAAGAGGTCTGGGTCCAGCTCTTGTAATTCTTCTCGGGAGATCCAAGAGTCATCAGAATCTGGCCTTCCTAGCCAGCGGACCAGGTATCTTTGGTATCCTCGATTACGAGTAGAGATAACCTGATCATCCAGGATCTTTTCAATCTGCTCTTTCCTCACAGGCCAATTTGTTGGTGGACACACAGGTCAGGTTCACTCTCAAGAGCAGGATTAGGTTCAAAAGCCTCACTAGGAATCACAGCTGGCTCCCTATACTCTACTAGGTCTGTAATGTTGAAAGTGGAGCTAATGCCTAGTTCTGGAGGTAACTCGAGCACATAGGCATTGGATCCTACTCTCTTTACCACTCTAAATGGTCCAACTCCCCTAGCATGTAACTTTCTAACGGTTCTAGGAGGAAACCATTCAGGCCTTAACCTAATCATTACATAGTCTCCTTCGTCAAAAGTTTTGACTCGCCTTTGAGAATCAGCCAATTTCTTATAAGTTTCATTACTTAAATTTATTTTGGCTTGAATTTCTTTATGCAAGTCTTTTATATGCTGTGCAAAAACTTCGGCAGACTCGGAGACCCGTGTGTGGACTGGTAAAGGAGCTAGGTCAAGAGGTGTGTGAGGTTTGTAACCATGCACAATTTCAAATGGACTCTTACCCGTAGACCTATTGACCGAGTCATTATATGCAAATTCAGCTCTAGGTAAGTACAAATCCCAGTTCCTAATGTTTTCACCAACAAGACACCTTAGCAGATTGCCTAAACTACAGTTCACTACTTCGGTTTGGCCATCAGTCTGGGGATGATAGGCAGTTGAAAACTTAAGTTTCGTCCCTAACTTGTGCCAAAGGATTTTCCAGAAATAGCTGGTGAACCGAACATCCCTATCTGAAACAATGGTCTTGGGTAGGCCATGGAGTCAAACTATTTCATTAAAGAACAGGGTGGCTACCTTAGACGCATCAAATGTTTGGGAACAAGGCAAGAAATGGGCCATCTTGGAAAATCGGTCTACTACAACACAGATAGAGTCATACCTCCTCTGGGTCTTAGGCAAACCTAACACAAAGTCCATGCTCACATCTTGCCAAGGACGATCTGGGACAGGGAGTGGGGTATAAAGGCCGGTGTTCTGTTTTCGCTGTTTGGCAACAGCGCAGGTCCGACACCTAGCCACAATGTGTGCTACATCTCTTTTTAAGCTAGGCCAGAAAAAATGGTCTTCAATAGCCAGGGTGGTCTTATCTTTTCCGAAATGGCCAGCTAAACCTCCAGCATGAGTTTCCCAAATCAAGAATTCCCTAAGAGAGGTTCTAGGGATGCAAAGCCTATTCTTAAAGAACAGAAAGCCATCTAAAAGGGAATAATCCTTATGTTCACTAGATGGTCCTTGAGTTAGATCCTGGTATACAGTCTTGAAATCCGGACATGACTCATATTCTTCTTTGATTTGCTCAAACCCTATGACTTCAGCCCTAACAGAATTCAACAACAAAGATCGACGACTAAGGACATCAGCTACCTTATTTTCAGACCCAGCCTTATGCTTCAAAACAAAAGTATAGGACTGGATATACTCTACCCACTTAGCATGCCTAGGGTTAAGCTTCTTCTGAGAATTCAAGAATCTAAGAGCCTCATGGTCCGAAAACAGCACAAATTCTTGCGGTAGTAAATAATGTCTCCAGTAACGCAAAGCTTGCACTACCGCGTAAAATTCCTTATCATAGGTAGAATACCTAAGCTTAGCATTATTAAGTTTTTCACTAAAGAATGCTACGGGATGGTTCTCTTGGCTTAGGACTCCACCTATACCTACTCCTGAAGCATCACAGGCAACCTCAAATACCTTGAAAAGTCCGGTAGTCTCAAAATGGGTGCCTGGGTCATCCTATCCTTAAGATCTAGGAAGGCTTTATGGGCTGCTGTGGTCCACTGAAATTCTCCCTTCCTAATGCAGTCTGTGATAGGAGCAACTACGGTACTAAACCCCTTGATGAATCGCCTATAGAAGGTAGCCAAGCCATGGAAACTTCTGACTTCATGCACACTGGTTGGCTCTGGCCATTCTACTATGGACCTAATCTTTTCAGGATCGGCAGCCACGCCGTCAGGGATTACGACAAATCCAAGGAAGATAATTTTACTGGTCATAAATTCACACTTTTTGAGATTACCGTAGAGACTATCATTCCTCAAAACTTGACAGACTTGTCTAAGATGGCCTAGGTGATCTGCAGGGGTCTTACTATAGATCAGGATATCATCAAAATAGACCACTACAAACTTTCCTATAAAAGCTCTAAGTACTTGGGTCATAATCCTCATGAAAGTACTAGGGGTATTGGACAACCCAAAAGGCATAACAACCCATTCAAAGAGACCATCCTTAGTCTTGAAGGCTGTTTTTCACTCATCCCCTGGTCTAATCCTAACCTGATGATAGCCGCTCTTGAGATCAATTTTAGAAAAAACCATGGCACCGGCCATCATATCAAGCATGTCATCTAGTCTAGGGATGGGGAACTTATACTTGATTGTGATTTTATTGATGGCATGACTATCAACACACATCCTCCACGTGCCATCCTTCTTCGGGGTTAGAAGTGCAGGGACTGCACAAGGGCTAAGACTCTCTCTAATGAACCCCTTCCTCAACAATTCGCCAACCTGCTTTTGCAGTTCTTTATGCTCAGATGGATTCATCCTATAATGGGGCAAGTTGGGTAAAGTAGCTCCTGGGACTAAATCTATGGAATGCTGAATATCCCTAAGAGGTGGAAGGTGGTCTGGCAGATCTTCGGGAAAAACATCCTCAAATTCTTCTAATAAAGGCTTAACTTCCTGAGGAGGCTCTGAGGGTGTAGGAGTCCTAAGTTCCTTAGCAGTCAACATCCAAATGGGTGAACCATTATGAATTTCTTGCTCTAGATCCTTGGCACTAATTAGGTTCACTCCAGTCTTCATTTCCCTAACCTTACTGGTTCCTTTAGCTACCTTGTCCTTAGGAGGGACTGAATGGATTGTGATTTTCTTCCCATTGAAACTAAAGACACAGGTGTTGGATTTTTCTAAGATGGTGGCATCATGATCATACAACCAAGGTCTTCCAAGAATTATACTGCTCACCCCCATGGGCAAGACATCACACCAAATCTTCTCTTGATATGATTGTATTTGGATTTGGACCTGACATCTAGACTGGATGGGTATAGAGGTAGAGTCTACCCAAGAAACCTTATAGGGGTTGGGGTGGGGAACTGGGGTTAAGCCTAACATTTTGACAGTGCTAGTAGAAATGGCATTTACACAGCTCCCACTATCTATGATGATTTTACAAACCTTATCCCCTAGTTTAAGGAAAGTCTGTAGGATGTTAGTCCTACGCCAGTCTTCCTGAACTTTAGTCTGGGACAGGATGCATCTCACAACCCCTAAGTGGTCAGACTCAGTGGATTCTTCCTCTCCTTCATACTCATCAACCAAATTCATTCCGGCCTCATAAACTTCTTCTTCAAACTCCTCATTAGGCTTGGAATTCTCTTCTCCTCCCTCTTCTATATATAGGGATCTACGAGGGCACTGGCTAGAAACATGACCTACCTTATGACACTTAAAACAAGCTATGGCTGTGCACTGATTGGAGATATGACCGGGCTTCTGGCACTTAAAACAGATGATACTAGGGGTTCTCTGGGTGTCAGGTGCCTTACCTTTGTCCATGGGCCTAGGGGTGGGGATACCCTGATTAGGCTTGCTAGGGGTAACCTGGCTAGGTCCATTTCTTGGGATTGGGGCACTAACCCTAGATGGCATGGGTCCTCTCTGAAACTTCTCAGTGTTCAGTGCAATCTGATAGGCTTGGTCTAGGTCAGTAACCTCTCTCAGAAACAACTCTCTCTTAATGTCTTCCCTAAGCCCAGCCCTAAATCTAGACAAAGTGACTTCATGGGCTTCACTCACATCACATCTCATTAGGTATTCATCAAAGGTGGTGATGTAGTCTGAAACAGATCGATTCCCTTGTTTCAAAGTCTGCCATTGGTCCAACAGATTTTGCTGGTATGAAATGGGTAGGTACTTGTCTCTAAGCTTTTCTTTCATACCCTGCCAAGTGGTTATGGGCTCTACATTTCGTCTTCTAGTGGTCAGCTCAATGTTCCCCCAGTATAACCTAGCTTGACGTATTAATTTCATCTTGGCAAACTTGAATTTCCTCTCCTCAGACATAGCATACCACTCAAAGTACTGGTCCATCTCACCCTCCCAATCAGAATACACCTTAGGATTTAAACTACCATCAAAAGTGGGTGCATCTAACTTGATGTTCCGAATGAACCTATCATCTCTATCATCAGGTTCTGGGTCAGGCCTTCTATGATTAGGTTCAGGATCTCGGTATAAAGGTCTTCTAGGCTCTTGGTGTGGGTGAGGTTGAGGCACATTAAAATCTGGGTCAGGAGTCCAATTCTGATGCCTAGGTTCCTCAAGTACTTGGACTCGATCCCTAAGCTGGGCAAAATTCTCATTCATATCCTGACTTAATTTGTTCATACTCTCAGTAAGAGCTCTAACCATGGCCTCTAAATCAGGTTGGGTTTGACCAGGTTGGTAGGGTACTCCATTCCGGGTAGACATGATGCAATCAAGCACACAAAATGAGACTCAACTGAACGACTACGGGCTAACTAGACCTAGAGCCCAAACTAGGTGCCTAATCAGAGTGGCAAGCTAGCCTGTAGTAACTCAGGACTCAGTCAGGCAGGTGTAAGTGGAGTGTTAGGTCCCTGAATGCCAATCCTAGACACCAATCAGAGATTGGCCAGGTAGGCGGACCAGCACACAAGCCCTTCGGGATGGAATCCCTGAACCACCGTTCTAGACACTGAGTACAAAGCACACACAGAGTAACTAGACAAACTGACTCAACACTAGCCTTGACCCGACTTGTTGATGTCCCTAGCCCACTAGGACAAATTAGGTCTAATCAATTTTTAGATTAAAGACTTAGGTTCGAATGAGTGGGTGGTGGTTTTGGGCTAAGGAGAGGTTATCAACTCCTCCCCTTATCTTAGATGCTCAAATGTCCTTAAGATGAATTAAGAGATGAACACTCAAAATAATTGGATTGCAGAACACAAAAATAGAGTTGCAGTAATTTAATTCTTAGAAATCCCACGGAAACCAATAAATCACAGGAAAATTATACAAAATAGTTTAAATTATACTGGTTTCAGAAAAACAAAAATCACTGAATTTGGAGTTACCTGCAATGAGAAATAATTCTTGCAATAGGGAAATTATGGGCTAAAAATAGAGCACTTCCCGGTTTACAATTCCTGCTACGAAGTTGTAACCCAACGGATTCCCTACACACCCTAGGAACACCCCGTGGAATGGGAAGAGGAGGTTTGCACCTCGCTTCGTTCCTAAGACCGGACGTCCTGGGGAGTCTACTTCGAGCAGACAAAGTAAAGAGAGAGACTCAAACAAGCAATCAACAGAACCCTAGACTGGGCTCTGATACCAAAATGATGCAGAACAAAGAACAAAGAAACATATGCGGAAGTAAGTTTAGGATTAATTTCTTTTTTTTTATATATATATTTCAGAAGTTGGCTTTGACTCAAAGTAAAGCTAAACTAAGTTGAAGGAAACTAGGTAAGGATTGAAAGCACAATTTAGAAGAAACTAAATTATCAGAGTAGTTCAGAAGTAACGGATCGCTGGGGGTTGAGAAACTCCCAGACCTAGGGTTTCGCTCTAAACTTTCAACAGAACAGAAATAGAGAGGAGAGATGGTTTACCAACCAGACAGTGATCTTCTCAGAATTTGGGTGGAAGAACTCTCTCGAGCAGATTGTGGGATCCTCGGAGTCGGCTATCTTCGCAATGGATCCTCCAATACTGGTCTTGTGGTTTGGTCGACTTTTCCTGGACTCAAGATCTGGGAAAGAAGAGGAATAAGTGATGGAATTCAGATACTCAGGAAAAGATTTACCAGGAGGGCCCGGCTCGACCTCGATAGAGATGGACCCATCTTGGGGTGCCACCTTGCGAGGGAGCAGGGGCCGCTAGCTTCGGCCGAGGTGGACCCCTCCTAGGTGGACACCTGGCGGAGTGGCAGAGAGTCTCGACTCCGACTGAGGTGGACCCATCTTGGGGTGCCACCTGACGAAGGAGCAGGAGGGCCCGGCTCGACCTCAGCAGAGGTGGACCCGTCTTGGGGTGCCACCTGGTGAGGGAGCAGGAGGCCGCCAGTTCGGCCGAGGTGGACCCCTCCTGGGTGGACACCTGGCGGAGTGGCAGAGGGAGGCTCGACTTCGACCGAGGTGGACCCTCTTGGGGTGCCACCTAGCGAAGGAGCAGGAGGGCTTGGCTCGACCTCGGCAGAGATGGACCCATCTTGGGGTGCCACCTGGCGAGGGAGTAGGGGGCCGCCAGTTCGATCGAGGTGGACCCCTTTGGGTAGACACTTGGCGGAGTGGCAGAGAGATGCTCGACTTCGGCCGAGGTGGACCCGTCTTGGGGTGCTACCTAGTGAAGGAGCAGGAGGGCCCGGCTCGACCTCGGCAGAGGTGGACCCGTCTTGGGGTGCCACCTGGCGAGGGAGCAGGGGGCCGCCAGCCTCAACCGAGGTGGACCCCTCCTGGGTAGACACCTGGCGGAGTGGCAGAGAGAGGCTCGACTTCGGTCGAGGTAGACCCGTCTTGGAATGCCACTTCGCGAAGGAGCAGGAATTTTGAAAGAAAAATCCATGTAGCACCAGCGGCATCCAGCTGGACCTGACACACGTTCCACGTCAGCAAAGTAGCCATATCAGTTGCCCCCCATCCCCAGGTCCCATCGAAGCGTCGTGGCTTGGGGAGTGGGGAGTTAATGCGGAGATGATGTGGAGAAGGCAAAAATCCCGTGCCATGATTGCCATGATCGCTGCCGCCGCTCCTGTTGCACTTGAGACCCTGTGAGAGGTTGCCACGTGCGCGCGTCTGACGGGCCATTAATTTAACGTTTCGAAACCGAGATAGTTTCCATCGAACCGAAGCATCGATGTCGGGCGTGCCTCCACGTGGCAGTCATCTGATGGTCCGGGATGGAAAGAGGCGTACGGCTACTATTGATTGAGTTTGAAAAGGAGGGGGACTTTCCAGAAACGAGGTCTCTCCGCTTTCTCACATCTCGGCGGCAGTTGCAGTGGTCTCCCTTCATCTTCCAGGGGTTGCCATTCCTTTGGTTCAAAACATTCCGGTGTGTGCCCATGCCCTTTTCTCTTTTTCTCTCGTCTCCCAACCTCTGTGCTAGTCCTTCTTGCTTCTTCCTCCTTGATGGCGCGTCGCCGTCATGTTTCTTCCAACCCGGACGAGGCCGGTCCTTCCCGCTGAGGACTCCATCATCTTCCTCCTCGGAGGGGGAAGAGATTCCTGACGAGTTCCGGAGGCAGCTCCAACCTGGGGTCGTGACCATAGGCGTCCCTAGGGTTCCTAGGTCTCCTCCCATAGTTTCCGCACGTCCCATTTCTTCTCTTCCTCCTCCAGAGGCCTCTTCCTCTGGTCCCTCTGGTTATGCCTCGACGATGACTGGGGATGATCTTTCTCGAATCCGGGATATCTATGGGGCCTCGGATTCAATCCGTCTTTCCCTCTCAGGGCCTAGAGACCGAGTAACCTCGAGTGGCCCTGGGAGGGTCGCCTTCTACGAGGACTTCCTCATCGAGGGGTCTTTGTTTTTACCTTCATCCCTTCTTTCTTTCGTTTCTCAGTCATTATCGTCTTGTCCCGGCCCAGTTGGCTCCTAATGCCATCCGGGTCATCTTCTCTTTCATCGTCTTCTGCCACTTCCACGGGTTCATTGCCCGTTTCTCCCTTTTCAGGGCTCTCTTCATCCTGAAACGTTACTCCACCGATGATGGCTGGTGGTATATTTTGCCCCGGCCTAGGTGCCTTAGGTTCGACCTCCCTTCATCGATCAAGGATTGGAAGAACCGCTTATTCTTCACCTCGATCGAGGACGTCGACTGGGCCTGGAGTGAGCCGGACCAGTCCCCGAACTGAAATTCCCAGGTTGAGCCTGCGGATCAGGATGTCTATGCACAGATGCTGGGTGACGTAGTCCCAACTCTCGATGTTCTGCTCTCAGAGTAGAATTTATTCGAGGCAGGGATCAGTCCCATCCGGGAGTTGGGTGAGGCCCCGGATCTTCTTTCTCTACCTTCATTTTCTGCTCTGCACTTCCTTTCTTTTATACTAGCCTAACTGACCTTTTTTCCTCATGTATGAAGTTCTCTGTAGAAAGCTTAATGGAGGGCATCCTGGAGAGGGATGCTGCCAAAGGGATTGAGGACCCCCCAACGAAGAGGGCTCGTACTGAGGCAAGTCGTGGGACTGCGCCCACATTTGCCATCACCGATCCCGGGGAAGCGACTCATGCTCCCAGGTTGCCTCGGGCCCGAGCGCCCGATGTCCCTGTCGTCGACCTCAACAGGGTTGGCGAAGAGAGGAGGCCGGAACCTCCTCGGGCGACGCCTGCTCCAGCCGCCACGCCGGCCATTTCCATGGTGGCTACCAGGGCGTCAGTGGATCCACCGATGGCCGCATCGCCCAGCGAAGGGACGGCCGCCCAGCTTGCTGCCAACGCCCATATCCCACCTCCAAGTCTCACCAACCGCTCCTCTGTGATCCGTGATCAAGGGCTTCTGGAGAGAGTGATGGAGTTTGCGAGCACTTCCCGGGATCGCCGTCTGAGGGATGGCCAGGACTATACTGAGGCACTGCTCGGGATCCTTCCGCTACTTTTTACGGTAAGCTCAGAGCTCTCCTTCTCTAACGCCCCGAGCTCTCCTCTTTCTAACATCCTGTCTTTTTTCTTACACAGATCGGGACGGGCATTCTGTTGTTGAGGAACTTCCTCGCCGGCTACGCTAAGAAGGACGCCGAGAAGGAGGAGAAGCTCAGCAAACTCGTAGCCGACGTCAAAGACCTCATGGAAAAGGGGGTCAAGCTGCGGGGGACAACCAGGACCTTCGAGAGGACCTGGGCCATGCCGAGGGGCGCGTGAGGGAGCTTGAGATTTCTCTATCGGAGGAGAGGATATCGAACCAGTGCCGCGCGGAGGAAGACGCGGTGGAGAAGTCTCGCCTTAGGGCTCAATCCCGATCATTGGAGCGCTGGGTCGAAGAGGTCCTCAATGAGCTGAACGCAGCCAAGGAGAAGAACTCCTACGTCAATGGAATGCTGGAGGAATCCAAGAGAGAGGTACAGGAGGCCGTGCCAAAATTCCGGGCCTCCGAAGAGTATGTTGCAGAGGTTTACGAGGCGGCCGTGGACTCCTTCCTGAAGGGCTTACAGGTATGCTGGGAACAGGTGAGTTCCTTTTATCCCGAGCTCGACCTCAACAGAGCCATCCTGGGCGGCCGGAGGGAGGAGCCCACCAGAGGAGCTTCGACTGTGGTGGTTGCTGAGGTGGCAGCTCCCGAACAGCCTCCAAACGACGCCTCCGACGGAGAGGATGCCCCTCAGCCCCAGGAGTACGCGGCTGCAGCGAACTAGCCCTGCAGCTCTTTTTGATTTCCTTTCTTTCTGCATGACTATGTATTCCTTTTCTTTCTTCGGGGTCTCCCGGCCTGTCGGGGCCCTCTTTTTGTAAGGAACTTTGATCTGAAATGAAAATCCCTTTTCCACTAACTTGTTCCTTCTCTATTTTTTTTTTTTTTTGCATCTTCCGGACTGAACCCCGGTGCTAGCCACTGGGACTAAGTCCCGTGGTGCGTTCCGAGCTGAACTCCGGGATTGCATGGGTGAACTGGGTTCTGTCCCACCTTCCAGACCGAGGTCCGGGACTTCGCTTTGGAACCAGTTTCCTTGCAAACTTCCGGACTGAACCCCAGGGCCGCAGGCCAGAACTGAGCCTTGCACGACCTACTGAGCTATTCTCCAGGATTTTGTAGGACCGTGACCTAAGTCACCGGGACCTCTTCCGGACTGAACTCCGGGGCCGCGTGTCAGAATTTAATTCCGTGCGACGCTCTGGACTGAACTCCAGGATTTTTGCGATAGGAGACTTCGTGCCTTCGCGGTCCTTTCGCCGTGCCCATGCTCGCTAACTTAGAGCTACATGGCTTTTATCCTACGAGACAAAAGTAGGCATTTGGTGAAGAAAGATTTTATTGCTGGAGTTTAAGGAGCCTTACACTATTGGTAGTACATCCTCAAGTTTGAGGCATTCCAGGTCCGAGGGAACCGGGATCGGCCTAACTCCTCCAGGTAGTATGCCCCATGGGGGAGTGCTTCCGCCACCCTATAAGGACTTTCCCAATTTGGGGAGAGCTTTCCGTACTCCCGCGGCTGGGAATCTTCAGCGCGGCGTAGTACCAAGTCTCCCTGGCGGAAGGACTTCGGTCATACCCTGAAGTTGTAGTATCTGGCCACTCGTTGCCGGTAAGTCACCATCCGAACTCGGGCCCTGTCCCTTGTTTCTTCAAGGAGGTCCAGGTTTAGTAGCAACCGTGCCGGGTTCTCCGCCTCGTTGTACTACTCCACGCGCAGGGTCGGCAGGCTGAGCTCAATCGGAATAACCGCTTCCGCCCCGAAGACAAGGTTGAATGGGGTCTCGTCCGTAGCCGTCCTTGAGATAGTATCGTACACCCAAAGGATGCTCGGGAGCTCTTTTGCCCACCTCCCCTTGGCCTGGTCTAGTCTTGTCCGGAGGCCTTGCAAGATGGTTTTGTTCGTTACCTCGACTTCTCCATTTGTCTGAGGATGCACCACCGAGGTAAAATGATGATGGATTCCGAGGTCGTCGCATAACTCCTCGAACTCCCGACAATCAAACTGGCGTCCGTTGTCGGTGATGATGGTGTGGGGCAAGCCAAAGCGACAGATGATCGACTTCCAGAGGAACTTGGTGACATTCATCTCCGTGATCCGGGCTAAGGGCTCGGCCTCGACCCACTTTGTGAAGTAGTCGATAGCCACGAGCAGGAATTTCCATTGCTCGAACGTCGGAGGAAAAGGTCCTAGGAGATCCATGCCCCACTGAGCAAACGGCCATGGGACGGAGAGCTGGGAGAGTGGAGCAGCAGGCTGACGTTGCACCACAGTGTGCCGTTGACATCGGTCACACCTCTTCATGAAGTCAGCAGCGTCTTCTCTCATCATCTCCCAGAAATAGCCTTGACGGAGGGCCTTATACGCAAGTGTTCTGCCCCCCACATGGTTCCCGCAGATGCCCTCATGGATCTCCTGGAGCACGAGTGCGGCTTCTGCGGGTCTCAGACACTTGAGGAGCGAGTAAGAGTAGGATCTCCGATATAGTAGCCCATCCATCAATACAAACCGTGCGGCCTTCCTCTTGATGAGGCCAGCCGCCACGCGATCCTCTGGCAGGGTACCGTTGGTGATGTACTCGATATACTTGTACATTTAGCTAGGCTCTAGGTTGACATACTGGACCTCCATGGGTGTCTCGTAGCTCGGGGCTTTAAGATGCTCGATGTAAGCGTGGCCTAGTGACGAGTCTGGCAGGGTTACCAGGCGAGAAAGGGTGTCCGCACGGGCATTTTCTCCACGAGGAATATGAGAGACGCTGAAGCACTTAAAACCTGACGCGCTCGTTCGCACGAGCTCCAGGTACTTCTCCATTTGGGGGTCTCGCACCTTGTACTCCCCCGAGACCTGCCCGACCACCAGTTACGAGTCTGTGAAGACCCTGAGGCAGGCCACACCCAGCTCGCGGGAAACTCTCAGCCCCACGAGAAGCGCTTTGTACTCCGCCTGGTTATTGGTGGCGGCGAACTGGAAGCGGAGCCCACATTTGGCGACGACCCCTTCGCCATTGGCAAGGATGAATCCAGCTCCGCTCCCACTAGAGTTTGAGGCTCCATCTACGTGAAGGATCCAAGCATCCTTCTCTGGTCCTAGCTCTGGCTGCTGGTCTTGGGGGCTCTCTTCTGGCCCTTCGCCCAGGCCTGCACACTCAACCAAGAAATCAGCGAGTACCTGTGCCTTCATGGCCAACCACGGTCGGTAGGCGATGTCGAACTCGCTGAGCTTGAGTGCCCACTTCGCCAGGTGCCTAGACATGTCAGGTCGGCTGAGCACCGCTTTCAGTGGCTGATCCGTCAGGACCGCAATAGGGTGCGCTTGGAAATAAGGCCTGAGATGCTGGACGGACATGATTAGCGCAAAAATCAGTTTCTCAGACCGAGAATACCTGAGCTCCGCATCGCGGAGCAGTTTGCTCATGTAATACACTAGCCTCTGCATCCCTTTGTCATCCGTCCGAACCAGGACCGAACTGACGGCTTCCGGTGTGACCGCTAGGACAGGAGGAGCTCCTCTCCTTCCTCCGGACCGGGAAAGCAATGGCGGCGACGCCAACGTCCTCTTCAGCTCTTCAAATGCCTCCTGGCACTCCTCCGTCCAAGCGAAGTCATTCATCTTCCTCCGTGCCTTGAAGAATGGCTGGCAGCGGTCAGCGGACCTTAAGATAAATCGACTAAGGGCAGCTATCCGACCGATGAGTCATTGCACTTGCTTCTTGGAGGTGGGCTGCTCCATGTCTAGGATCGCTTGGACCTTCTCCGGGTTGGCCTCTATCCCCCTTTGGGTCACCATGAACCCTATGAACTTTCCTGCGGAGATGCCGAAAGCGCACTTCGCAGGGTTCAACTTCATTTGGTGAAGCCGGAGGTTACTGAAGGTCTCCGCCAGGTCACCGACGTGGTCCAAAGTTGGCTTGCTCATCACCAACATGTCGTCCACGTACACCTGCATCTTGCGACCGATTTGGTCCTTGAAGACCTTGTTGACCAGGTGTTGGTACATGGCGCCGGCGTTCTTGAGGTCGAACGGCATCATCTTATAGCAATAGATCCTGCGATCGGTAACGAAGGCGGTGTGCTCCTCGTCCTCCGGATGCATTCGGATCTGGTTGTATCCGAAGAAGGCGTCCATAAAAGAGAGGAGGCGATGTCCCGAAGTGGTGTCCACGAGCTGATCGATCTTCGAAAGAGGAAAACTGTCCTTCGGGCAAGCTTGGTTAGGTCGGTGTAGTCCACACAGATCCTCCACTTGCCATTGCTCTTCTTCACCATCACCACGTTCACCAGCCAACTGGGATACTATACCTCTCGTACAAAGTCGGTGGCGAGAAGCTTCTCTACCTCATTGATGGCCTTCTGTCTTTTCGCAGCGAAATTTCTCTTTTTCTGGTGAACTGGGCGGCACCTCGGATCAATCTTTAGTTTATGGGTGATGACTTTCGAGGGGATACCTGTCATGTCAGCAGCAGACCAGGCGAACACGTCGGCATTCGCCCGGAGGAATTCTAGCAAACGAGTCCGATCTTCTTCCAGGAGCTGGGCTCTTATCTGCACCATCTTCTGAGGGTCCGAGCCGAGGGGATACGATAATAAGCGCTCCACGGGGCCTCCCCTGGGATCTTGCGCTCTTAGATCGAGGTCGTCGACATCGAATCGACCTCGACACTCCGGGCCCCTGGGACCGTCTGTAGACAATGTGGAACGGTTTAGGCCGTCCCTCTCATTACTCCCGTCCCAGAGGTGATAGGGAACTGCGTCCAGCTGGTTGAGCCTTGGACAGCTTAGGATAGCATTGTAAGGTGATGGGAGCCTGACGACGATAAACATCATCATGACCGTACTCTGTCGAGGTGGGGATCCGGCAGTGACAGGGAGAGTGATCTCTCCTTCGACCCCCATTGAATCTCCGGTGAAGCCCACAAGAGGGGTGTACTCCGACTTTAGTTGATCATGAGACAAATTCATTCGGGAGAAAGCATCGTAAAAAAGTACGTCAGTAGAGCTCCCACTATCCACCATAATGCGATGTACAGGATGCTTAGCGATGGTCATCTCGACCACCACCGCATCATTGTTTACATTTTTATTTTCATTCCCCTTTTCAAAAGGGAGTACATTCTCCAGATTCGTTCGTACATCATCCCGGCTTCTCCGTTGGGCGGTTTTCAATTGCAGGGATGGGGGGAAGGGCTGCGAGCGGTTGGCCCTCCGCCGGGGCCTCATTCCTCACAAACTTCCTGAGGTAGCCCCTCTTGATCAGCTCCTCGATCTCCCATTTTAGATTGCGGCACTTCTCTGTGTCATGGCCGTGCTCGCGGTGAAATTGACAATACTTTGTCTTATCACGGATGTTCCTTGGGTTCTGAGGAGGAGGCCGGCGGAGGTAATGCTCGCCCTCGATCTCCATGAGTATCTTCGTTCTGGAAGCGAGGAGAGGGGTGAAGGTTCGCTCCGGGGCAGCACCATTCTTCGGCTTCGGGCCTGGACGAAAATCTGCAGGTGGTCCAGCCTCCGGGTCCCAGGGACATCCCTTGGGGCAGGCTTCTTTGAAGGCTTCCCGTCCAGCTCTCACCTGGTGCGGTCGGCCTCCTCAGCTCGGATGTACTTGTGGACTCGGAGGAGGAGCTCAGAATACGTCTTGGGGGGCTTCTTGTCCAGGGAATACATCAGACGGGAGGTCTTGAGCCCGCGCTTCAACGCCAGCATGGCGGCAGGCTCGTCTAGGCTATAGATTTCCAGGGCGGCGATCTTGAAGCGGGTGACGTAGTCCCGTAGCAGCTCCTGGTCTTGCTGGCGGATAGAGAAGAAGCTATCCACCTCCCTTGGCACCTTTCGGCAAGTGTCGAAGTGTGCCACAAACTTTCCTTCCAACTGATGGAAGGAGCTAATGGATTCCAGCTCGAGACGGGTGAACCAAACTCGAGCAGCCTTCCGGAGAGTGGCTGGGAAGGTGATGCACAGAAGAGCGTTTGTCGCTCCTTGGACCCTCATGAGAGCCTTATAGCTCTCTAAGTGGTCCAAGGGTCGGTGGTCCCATCATAGGGATCCACCTGAGGCATGCAGAACTGATTCGGGATCGGTTCCTCTTGGATTTTCTGGAAGAATGGGGGTTGGCGTTGTAGCCCGCTGGATCGGTTGGGGAGCTTTGCATGTCGGCAAAGTAGTGGGAGAACTTGCCAACTTGTGCTCGTGCTCCTCCAGGCGCCTCTCGGCCTAGCGCCTGATGGCCTCGTTGATGGATTCTTCCACCGAGGCTGCTGGAGAAGGAGGTGCCGATCGGTCTCGGCGAGGGGCCTTGCCCCGATGGCACCTGCTGCGCCGTACTGCTTCAGCATCATTGGCCAGGGATCGACTCTCGCAATCTACCGAACCGGAGTGGTTTCTCTTCGTGGGAGTTTGGTGGCTCTTGCAGGGATTGGAAACTGCCCATGGATGGGAATGCCTGCCTTGGATGGAGTGTAGGCTTCCGCGGGGACCCGTGGCTCGGGCCGCAGGGTCCCTGGCTGGCTGGGTGGCCAGGGAGCGCAGCTGGTGCTGCAGTTGCCGCACAGCAGTAGTCAGAGTTTGCATCTGCTGGACGACAGCTGTGAAAGGACTGTCCACCGAGGACGGCGGAGGAGGAGGAAGAGGAGCAAGAAGTTCCCTCTCCGGGCTGCGCAGCCTCTGAGGAGAAGGAACCTCTCCTGCTCGCTGGTGGATGCTTCGCGCCCACGCGTCACCACCATGGTGGGAGCACGCTTTCACCCACTGAAAGCTTGCTTGTGTAGGGGTTGCTGTTCTACCCCCTACCTGGCACGCCAATTGTTGCCGATCTTACTGCAATGGCCTGTAGCTCGTGAGCTGGCACCTGTTCTTGGACTCTCTCACCTCGAGATCTCCAAGCTTCCGGACCTGCAAAATAAAGTCAAAGACCCGGGCCGGGGATTCCGGTGGGGGCACTCAGACGGTCAAGTTAGAGAGCGGCAAGATGGAACAGGACCTCTAAGGCGGGTTCCTAAAGGATTCCCATGCTTAGAGGAGATGTAGATGAAAAGTATAGGGAAGAGGGGGGTTGAAGCCCGTTTCCTGCACTGGGTTCACCGAGCTCACGCCTGAGGACTTCTTGGGGATCCCCGGATCGTTCTCTCGATGTTCTCTCCCTTTTCCCACTTACCTTTTCGCTCGTTTTTACCGTCCCATTTATACCACCGGTCGTCTTGAACTCCTGCCACCTCCCCCAGGCTCTCGGAGATCTTTGGATCTTCCTCCCTCCTTTCTCCTTCAAGTTCGGGAGTTAAGTAGTCGGCCCGCCTCGTCCGCCGTGTGTCACAAAAGGGAAAGACTGACGAGGCCTCGGGCCAAGTGTGGGAGCTCTCCTTTCGGGGCGTTGCGTTGACGTGGGCTTCTAGCCGTTTCAAGCTCCTGCCCGCATGGATTTCATTCCTCGATTGTGGGACCCTATTTAATTGATGTAAACGAGGTTTCGCGTATCGCTGCGGGCCGTATTGGAACCCTGTACGAGATGCGGCGCGTGCAGGCTCTAGTGGTGACCTCACGACCCGTGCCTCTACCTCTCCGAGGCTTTGCAGAGTAGGGCCGATTTCGACCAAGGTGGACCCATCAGGGGGTGCCACCTGGCAGAGTGGTAAAAGAGGCTCGACTTCGACCGAAGTGGACCCGTCTTGGGGTGCCACCTGGCGAAGAAGCAGGAGGGCCCGACTCGACCTCGGTAGAGGTGGACCCGTCTTGGGGTGCCACCTGGCGAGTGAGCAGGGGCCGCCAGCTTCGACCGAGGTGGACCCCTCCTGGGTGGACACCTGGTGGAGTGGCAGAGAGGCTCACTTCGATCGAGGTGGACCCATCTTAGGGTGCCACCTGGCGAAGGAGCAGGAGGGCCCGGCTCGACCTCAGCAGAGGTGGACCCATCTTGGGGTGCCACCTGACGAGGGAGCAAGGGGCCGCTAGCTTCGGCCGAGGTGGACCCCTCCTGATGGACACCTGGTGGAGTGGCAGAGAGAGGCTCGACTTCGTCGAGGTGGACCCGTCTTGGGGTGCCACTTGGCGATGGAGTAGGAGGGCCCGGCTCGACCTCGTAGAGGTGGACCCGTCTTGGGGTGCCACCTGGCGAGGGAGCAGGGGGCTGCCAGCTTCGACCGAGGTGGATCCCTCCTGGGTGGACACCTGGCAGAGTGGTAGAGAGAGGCTCGACTTCAGCCGAGGTGGACCCGTCTTGGGGTGCCACTTGACAAAGGAGCATGAGGGCCCGGCTCGACCTCGGTAGAGGTGGACCCGTCTTGGGGTGCCATCTGGCGAGGGAGCAGGGGCCGCCATCTTCGATCGAGGTGGACCCCTCCTGGGTGGACACCTAGTGGAGTGGCAGAGAGAGGCTCGACTCCGGCCGAGGTGGACCCGTCTTAGGGTGCCACCTGGAAAATGAGTAGGAGGGCCCGACTCGACCTCGCGGAGGTGGATCCGTCTTGGGGTGCCACCTGGCGAGGGAGCAGGGGCTGCCAGTTCGGCCGAGGTGGACCCCTCCTGGGTGGACACCTGGCGGAGTGGCAAAGAGAGGCTCGACTTCAATCGAGATGGACCCATCTTGGGGTGCCACCTAGCGAAGGAGCAGGAGGGCTCAGCTCGACCTTGGCAGAGGTTGACCCGTCTTGGGGTGCCACCTGGCGAGGGAGCAGGGGGCCGCCAGTTTAACCGAGGTGAACCCCTCCTGGGTGGACACCTAGCAGAGTGGCGGAGAGAGGCTCGACTTCGACCGAGGTGGACCCGTCTTGGAGTGCCACCTGACGAAGGAGCAGGAGGGTCTGACTCGACCTCGGCAGAGGTGGACCCATCTTGGGGTGGCACCTGGCGAGGGAGCAGGGGGCCACCAGCCTCGGTCGAGGTGGACCCCTCCTGGTTGGACACCTGGCGGAGTGGCAGAGAGAGGCTCGACTTCGGCCGAGGTGGACCCGTCTTGGAATGCCACCTCGCGAAGGAGCAGGAATTTTGAAAGAAAAATCCACGTGGCACCGGCAGCGTCCAGCTGGATCTGACACACGTTCCACGTCAGCGATGTAGCCATATCATATATATATTTGACCATTATTAATTTTAGTATATAAATTTTGGTTGATAAATAATTTTTTTTACGACAAAATTATAATTGATCGTGAATATAAAAATAATGGTCACCAATTTTTCATGCAGTATCTCAAATAATACTAAAATTTTTTTGGTCGTAAATAATTATAACCTGGTTGGTAATTGATCGTGAATACAAAAACAATGGTCACCAATTTTTCATGCAGTATCTCAAATAATACTAAATTTTTTTGGTCTGAAATAATTATAACCTGGTTTGTAATTGATCGTGAATACAAAAACAATGGTCACCAATTTTTCATGCAGTATCTCAAATAATACCAAAATTTTTTTGGTCATAAATAATTATAACTTGGTTGGTAAAGAGCTTAATTATTCTCAACCAAATTGTATTTTGGTCGGTAATATATTATTTTGTTGTAATTAGTTTTTATGACTTTCCAATGGTTCTCATCTAGATATGATAAATATCTACTCACTATCTCTAGTGAGTATGCCATATTTGGTCTCGTACACGTCATAAGATATATTATAGATCCTACTACTAAAGTATATAGAATCCTACTCATATACTCTCTTCTTGAGAAGTTGTCAGACAATCCTTCTTAGAGAAAGTGATTTCATAGCCTATCGAAAGATAGTCTTTCTTGAAATTTATCATGCTAAACCGCTTTAGCATGGTCTCAATGTACATGAACTGGGTTAACCCTGGCAACCTTTTAGATTTATCCCTATAGATTCTCATCCCTAGGATGTAAAATACTTCTCCCAAGTCCTTCATGAAAAATTAAGAAGATAGCCATACTTTTATTCCTTGCAATGTAGGAATACATTTTCGTTTAAAAGAATGTCATCCACAAATAAGAAATACTACCGAACCATTAGTCCATTTGAATATGCAGGGCTCTTCTCCATTCCTAACAAAATCATACATTCCATTCACTTTATCAAATGCATGTTCCAACTTTGAGATGTCTACTTCAATCTATAAATGGATCTTTGAAGCTTGCATACCTTTGATTCATCTATAAATGTGAACCCTTTATGTTATATCATATACACCTCTTCTTTTATTTTTCCATTTAGGAAAGCAGTTTTCACATATATTTATTAGATCTTAAAATCAAGACGTGTCGTGAGCATGATCTGAGTAAACTTGAGTATTGCCACAAGCAAAAATATCTTATCATAGTCAATACCATAATATTGATGATATCCCTTAGCAACTAGACAGACTTTATAAATCTCCACCTTTCCATCAACATCCCTTTTTTCGTTTTAAAATCCACTTGCACCTTATGGGTTTTATCCCTTCTGGTGGATCAATGAGTATCTATACATCATTGACTTCCATGGACTCCATTTTTGATTTTATGGCTTCTAGCCATTTTTCAAAGTTAGTACTCTGCATTGCATCAATGTAGATGATCGGATCCTTATTATTTTCATCAAGTTCAATAGGATCACCATCCTAGACCAAGAAACCATAGTATCTATCCAGCTGATACGGTACTCTATCAGATTTCTTTAACAGTGCATCTACAACGAGCTCTGGGTTTGATCCAATCAAATCTATTTCTATAGGTTCAGTCAATGGTGTCAGTTATTCTACCTATCGGACTTCTTCAAATTCAACCTTAGAAGTATTAGTTCCTTCTCCATGAACTACCTTTTCTAAAAAGACTGCTATATTACTGTTGAATACCTTTTGGTCATCAATATGATAGAAGTAATATCTCTTAGTCTCTTTCGGGTACCTAATGAAAACACATTTGTTAGACTTGGATCCAAGCTTGTCCATTTTTAGATATTTGACATAAGCTGAATATCCCCAGATCCTAAGCTATGAGAGCCTTGGCTTATGTCCTGACCATATCTAATATGGTATTTTGTCTACAAACTTATCAGGAACTATGTTTAGAACGTAGCAAGCCGACTCGAGTATATATCCCCAAAAGGATATCGATATACTTGCAAACCCCATCATGGACCGAACCATGTTCAAAAGGGTTCAATTCCTCCTTTCAGATACTCCATTATGCTGAGGTGTCCCAGGAGGTGTCCATTACTAGATAATCCTATTCTCTTCTAAATATGCCAAAAACTTACTTGTGAGATATTCACCTCCTTGATCAAATTGAAGAGTTTTAATACTCTTCTCAGTCTATTCTTCTATTTTATTACTGAATCATTTAAACATTTCAAATGATTCAGACTTATATTTTATAAGGTGTCCCATACCTCGATAGACCATCTATGAACATGATGAAGTAGTAATTCCACCTATAGCTAAAATATTCATTGGTCTACATACATCACTATATACCAGACTCGAAATCTTAGTGGCTTTTTTACCTCTTTCAATAAAAGGTGATTTAGTCATCTTACCAAGAAGACAGGATTCATAGGTCAGTAATAATTCAAGATCATTGAGCTCAAGGAAACTCTAATTAATCTATTTATCCTATTCTTATTAATATAACCTAACTTGCAGTGTCAAAGGTAAATATCAAACACATTCTCTAATATGTGGCATTTCTAGACATATACACTACACTAATAGGCTATGATAAAATATAAATATTATTTTTTAACTATACGTGCATCATAGTTATACCATTCAAAATGATATCACAATAATTATCTTTTATTGATAAATAAAAATTATTCTTGACCAAAAGGCCAAGAGAGATTACATTCATCATAAAACTAGGATAATAATGACAATCACTTAAACTAATGACATAATTATTGAAAACAAGATTGACAATTCCTAAAGCTCGAACTATAACTTCTCTTCCATCTCCAACATTCAGGAATCTCTTACTATCTTCAAATCTTCTATTAACTTGAAGTCCCTACAACAAATTATAAATATTAATAGGGCTTTCAGTATATAATACCTAGGAAGTAGTATCGCAAATGAAAAATTTACAAGATGTTATCATATAGGTACCTTGTCCAATAATTGCTTGCTGGTTTTACTTCTTTCTCGGCCTATTCTGGTCTAATGAGGTAATGTAAAGAAGACAATTCCTCTTCTAGTATCCCTGCTTCTTACAAAAGTACTTTACTTGACTCTAGTTGGACTTGGACTTCTTGGTCTAACTTGGCTTACGCCTTATTTTCTTTTTTCTTTTCTTAAAGGAATGATGTCCTGTCAAAGTAGATCCTCCCACTACATTCACTGGCTCCTTATAGAGCTGATGATCCTTCTCATAAGTCGGTAATAAGCCTAGCAGACCATAGTAGTTGACTCTAGGCTTAGTCATTCTCTAATGACATAGAATGACTAAGGAAGTCAAGGTAAGACTTCGATAAGGAATTCAAGATCGCATCCTTCACAAGTTGCTTATACAAGAAAATCCAAAATTGCTAAGGTGCTTGATCACTTCGATCATGTACAATACATAATCAATGACCGACGTCCCTTCCCTCATCCTGGCATTAAAAATGGTACAAGATATTTTATATCTTTCAACATCGTTAGGAGTGTCGAAGGATTCTTTCAATACATGAAGCATATCCTACAGCTGAGCATCCTCAAATTTATGATTCAGTTCATCATTCATGGATGCTCGCATAATATATCGAACCATGGTTCATTTATAAAGCTACTTCTGGTAAGTATCTCGAACCGGATATCGGGCATTAGGAGCGAGCTCCTTAAGTATCAAATCTATCAGCATGTACAAGATCTATTTGTGCTCCAAGACTATTTTCAGCTTCCGATACCAATTATCAAAATTAGATCCCATCAACCTTTCATTATCCAACAATGAATGGAGTGACAATGTATTAGCCATTTTTAATTGAAATAAAAAGAGAACATGACCTATTAGTATATAAATCATTTAATCCTAAAGACTTAAACTTTAGTCTAAAGGCCCTCCTACTTTTTTTAAAAAAATTGGTAGCCTCTACCTCCAATTCAATAAATTTCATTAATTTTCTAGTAGATACTAGAATCCTATAGACTACACATGAGCTCGCGTGTGGCTTGGTCTATCCATGTGGAGCTAAAGATAGGTTCTTAGCTAGCAGACCATAGTAGTTGACTCTAGGCTTAGTCATTATCTAATGACATAGAATGACTAAGGAAGTCAAGGTAAGACTTCGATAAGGAATTCAAGATCGCATCCTTCACAAGTTGCTTATACAAGAAAAATCCAAAATTGCTAAGGTGCTTGATCACTTCGATCATGTACAATACATAATCAATGACCGATGTCCCTTCCCTCATCCTGGCATTAAAAATGGTACAAGATATTTTATATCTTTCAACATCGTTAGGAGTGTCGAAGGATTCTTTCAATACTTGAAGCATATCCTACAGCTGAGCATCCTCAAATTTATGATTCAGTTCATCATTCATGGATGCTCGCATAATATATCGAACCATGGTTCATTCATTAAGCTACTTCTGGTAAGTATCTCGAACCGGATATCGGGCATTAGGAGCGAGCTCCTTAAGTATCAAATCTATCACATGTACAAGATCTATTTGTGCTCCAAGACTATTTTCAGCTTTCGATACCAATTATCAAAATTAGATCCCATCAACCTTTCATTATCCAACAATGAATGGAGTGACAATGTATGAGCCATTTTTAATTGAAATAAAAAGAAAACATGACCTATTAGTATATAAATCATTTAATTCTAAAGACTTAAACTTTAGTCTAAAGGCCCTCCTACTTTTTTAAAAAAATTGGTAGCCTCTACCTCCAATTCAATAAATTTCATTAATTTTCTAGTAGATACTAGTATCCTATAGACTACACATGAGCCCGCGTGTGGCTTGGTCTATCCATGTGGAGCTAAAGATAGGTTCTTAACAAATTATTTCTCCAAATAACTTCTGGTATTTAATTTTATCCTAGGCACCTCTTTAGCAGGTATGTGGTACCTCCATTGAAAGTCCTAGTTAGGTCCAACCATTAACATGACATAATTTAATATTTCTAACCAATGAATGACTAAGCTTGAGTATGGCTCAGTCCACCTGATCATCATTAAGAAAGTTACCTGAATCATCATAATATAAATAATAATTTCAGTAGCCAGATGAGAACCAAGTCTTTGGACCCTAATAATCATCTTAATTTATTAAACCAATTACCATTCTCTTAATGGGAGACTATGACTCGATTATCTCCATAACTTTATCCTTTCTAGGGACTTAATTATATAAGAATTTTATTAATAGTTTAGAAAAGAGAAAAAGACATGAACAAATCCTTCCACTAACTTCATTAAGTTTATGATGGGGGTCGAAGACATAATTGATCCAAAGATACCTAGATCAGTCAAGCTAATTATCCTTACTAGCATGGATTCACTCGAATCAATAAGTTGTTTGATCAAATTCTGATTGACTACATTGACCAAGTAAGTGAGATCAATGGAAGGGTTACGTCATTGACCTCTTTCCTTAAATACCAATCACGTTGGCCAGGTAAGAGATAGTCCCAATTAATAACCATGATCAAATGCCAAGCTTACCTTAGATACCAATTGGTTTATTAGATTTGATTAGACTAGCCTAACAATTCAGGTCCGGCCACTGAGCCATAATTAGATCCATTTATTATAAATATGGACTTGATCAAGCTATCACTATATAATTGATCTAGTGAATCCTTGACCTAATCCTAACCAACTTTTGATTAGATTAAATCCAATTCTCTATTAGGTCCATATTATTCAAATTTCTGACCCTAGGTCTAACCCGTTTACTAGACCTGATTCATGCTAACCCATAACCCAAGTTTTATGAAATGTCATTAGATCTTCCATTCACAATTCTAAATCTAATATTTCAAGTCTTAATTATAGTAATTAATCATGATTAATTATGCTAAAACTTAGATCTAAATAACTTACATACATCATGTACATATCAAATACTATTTCAAGTCTTGATTATAGTAATTAATCATGATTAATTATGCTAAAACCTAGATCTAAATAACTTACATACATCATGTACATATCAAATACTTTTAGATCTAAATTATACGATATAGTCATATGCTAAAATTAATATTATGTTTCATGTTCTAAACATAAAATCAGATCATAATATATTAATTTCAGATCAAAAATAGTAAATTAGTCAAACTAAATCATTGAAAATCATATATACAAGTTAAAATAATTTTGACAATATTCATTTCACCTAATTTGTTTGTGGGATATAACCATAAATGGCAACCCTACATGTCATAAGAGATCTCATAAAATGGAAAGAGAAGCCCTTTAAATCCTACTTTTCTTCTATATCTCATCTCCTTGTGACACATTTTTTTTCATGAAGTGTTTAAGTTACAAATCAAATTCATAATGCCCAATGTCCGATACAAGAATATCTTGCACATATGTAACTTGTGAGACATGTTTTCATGGGATGTTTAAGTTACAAATCAAATCCATGATGTCCAATATTGCTCGATACAAGAATATGTTGTACGTATATTACATGGGCGGACCACGAGGAGGGCAAGGGGGCTGCCTTGGCCCCCTAAATTTTTTTCAATTTTTTTTTACAAGTTAAAATCTTATGTAAAATATATATATATATATACATATACATATTTGACCTCTTTAAAATTGGAGGTATTAAATATAATTTAAAAAAATTTAGAAAAAAATTTAAAATGAAACAAATATCATAAATTAGCTTTCTATACTTAAAAGTTGAATGACTTCCAACTTTATCTTTTATTTTTTATTATTTTTTTATTTTTTATAATTTTTTATAAAAAATAAAGGATTTTCTTTTTATCGCTTGGCTAGCACCCGTCTCCAGAATCCATAATGGCCGAAGCCACTGCACACAGCCAGCACCATCCCGTTCACCGTATTGACGGATAAGATGGTGATTGGACCTGTCATGTGGTGCAACCAGCAAGAACACTCTCACAACGAGACCAGGCGATTATGTATGCGTAAAGCCGGATACCATCGATGCGTTGGCCTATGGCTACCATCCCGGTGGCCTTTGTCAGCCTCACCATACCGACGGATGCCACGTGTGGTGAAGCCACGCACCGTCTTGGCGACCAGATCCATCGTGTAGCATAATCAGATCTTAGGGGGCACGGGCATACGGGTACCCATTATGCCCTGAGCTCCCACCAATACCACTACACTCGTGCCCCATCAATTTTGGCCCCGTCGCTCAACGGACGCACCATCCCGTCATATAGTGCTAATAGCACTCGGCACGACATCGATACCACCGTGGCCGATGCATCCGCATCCTTTACGAATCTACAGTACTTATGACTTCCAGTTTCAACTACTACGATAGAGACAGCATTTTCAATAATGAAAATTATCAAGAATATATTGTGCAATAAAATAGAAGATAACTTTCTTACCAATTATTTAGTCGCTTATATCGATAAGAATAGAGCTAAAAATTTTACAGTGAATTCCATTATTGATGAATTTAGTCTTATAAAATAATATTAAGTACAATTCAAATAATATTTTTATAAAAATATTTAAATTTATTTTTATTATTTATTAATATTTTTTTATTTTTATAATTTTTAATTTTTTTTAAAAAAATTAGTGTGGTCTGACCCTGATATATTACTTGTGTGACACGCGCGCACGCACATATATACATATATATATTTATTTATTTATTTATATTTATATTCCATGGAGTGTTTAAGTTACAAATCAAATCCATGTTGTCCCGTGTCCATGCCAAGAATATCTGCTACCTATATTACTTGTAGCATATCAAATCTTGATACCTTTCTCCCGTTATGTGATTCATTGACCGTGAATGTTTCCAAGAATATAAAACCATTTTTCCATGCCATACCCATATTGCTTGTGGTGCAAACACTCTTCTTGTACACCATCAACCTTCTCTAAAGTGGGAATTGGCTTAATATTTTCACTGGCCAAGTTCAGCAGTACTTTTTTTTTTTTTTTTTTGATAAAAAAATAGGAGGATAAATCTTGATGTAGCTATCCCCACAGGCTCCCAACCTATCAGATAATGTTCGATACAAGCTGCAGTTTTCTTCATCTAAAGATGAATACGTCAACCTGACATCACTAAGATACCGGCCAGTAAAACGAAAATAAATAGGAAGACCCTGATCTCTCACTCACATTAATGATCACGGATCCCAAGATAAATTCTGAATTTAATTGAGTCATCGCTAGGATCCTTTCTCGAACCAGCGATCGATTAGTAATGAGACAAGATCTCCATCAACTGAGCTACCATCTTAGTAGTAGTTCAAAAGTGCTTTTGCTCGTAAAGAAGTAGCTCCTTTGAGAGCAGTTCAGCATGGAGCATGGCTTTCAAATTGTAACCATAGACATGGGAATTATCTCGGGGCTGGCAATTTCTATGATGGACATGGAGACGTATGTCAGTTTATATTATGAAAAGGTAAAGAATTTTAAGTAGCTATCCAGAGATCTTCACTGGTATAATTCTTGCACCATTGTTGCCTAGCTCTTTTCAAAGATTTCATATATATCAAATTTATCTATTTTTCCAAGATGAAAAAGATCTCGACTAACTCGAATGCAACAAGTGAGATATCAAATCATTGAAGGATTGTTAGAGTAAAAGTGAGACCGAAAAAATCAACCTTTTAATGAAACCTTAGTCCAAAAAAAAACCTATTTATGGAATATAATAAACTGAATAGGAATTTTTATTGATATAATAAATAAGGGATATACTAGTTTGTATCCTCCAAAACAACATGAGCAAGTAGTTCTTTGATAAATCACTAATTTTACACTACGTAAAAACTAAATCATGCATTCATGCCCCTGTGAGATCGACTTTAGGGGAAAATCCATCATGTTTTCAGTTTTTCTTCATTTTTCTTAAAATAAATTTAAGCAACTAGAGAACAAATCATTGTTTAATAAATGTACTAGTACGAGAGGGGAGGGGGGGGGGGGGGATGGGGAATACCTTGCAAGCTTATTATGATAATTGAACAAATGGTTTTACTTTTACATTAACCTTAATCTATAAGCCTTCTCTTTTCTAACTTTGAGCCTCCTAGATTTGTTGGTCATCAAGCATTAATCAACTATTGTGATAAAAAATGCTCAATTGGAGTCCATGATCTTCTAAGATTTCAAGGAGTGGGAATGTTGTTTTTGTTTGTAGTCAAAGAAAAGGTTCATCAACTAATGATACGAAATAGGGCCTTACACTGTTGTCTTACTTATATTTGGTGTACCGAGTTATTTCATACAGGGGCTATCTCTAATTTTATCTTTTGTTGCAAATCTCAATGAGATCTTGTCAGGCGCAAAAGCCCTGGAAGATGCCATTATGCTTTTGCTGCTACTATCTTTACTCTACTGTTGCACTTCCATGCAGGCCCATCCTTTGTAACATTTCTCAATGATACAGGTGTGGCTAGATTTCTATGGGAGATGCCATTATACTTTTGCTGCTGCTGCTCTCCTTACTCTACTATTGAATTACTTATGTCACAAATCTCTACTATTACAAATCTCCTTAATCTACTGTTGGGTTCTATGGGAGACGCCGTGAAACCTTGAGTTTTTTTATGTTTTTGGGCCAGCCTTGAGTTTTTTTATGTTTTTGGGCCAAAGTCGGCAGGCCCAGCCGACTTCAGCCCATAATGAAAAAAAAAACAAACAAAACAGAGAATGGGATGAAGAAGAAGGATGGCTGAGTTGAAACAGGGGAGGGTTACTTCTCCTTATCCGATTCGGAAGATCGCCGGAAAACTTAGGAGGGAGAGTCGTGGAGGAGAGAGACACTATTGACGATGGAGTTGGAGTAGGCTTAGGACTCCGGTGATGCGGTTTCCCTTCCCTAAACGAGGAGGAGACCGTCGATGGGCGTTTCCTTTAAATTTCTCACATCACCGCCCTGTCGAGCCTTCACGCACCTTCTTCCTCTCCGTTGAGCAACCGAGAATCCCAAACGCTAGCCGGTGAGTTCTTTTTATTGTTTAGAAGGATTAATGTTGGTTTTTGGTTTTCGTTTTGGTTCGGGTTGCCATGGAGGTCGTGGGCCACCGGTGGCTGCACTGCCACCGTCCGCGCCGGTCTGTCGAGCTCCTCTTAGTGAACTTCTCCCTCGGTCATCAGCAGCAGGGGAGGACGGCTCGATCGATCGAGATGAGGAGTAACAGGGGATAGAACGGGAGAAGGAAGAAAAAGAAAAAAAAATTTATTTCGGTTCAGGAAAATAAAAAAAAAGAAAAAAAATTGAGAGAGTAAAGAAAGAGGAAAGAGAACATGAGGAGAGAGAGGAAGATGAGAGAAAAGGAGAGAGGAAGAAGAGAGAGAAAGAGGAGGAAAATATATATAAATATTGGAAGGGAAATCGAAAAGTCTTATTCTGAAAAATTCATAGGATTAGGATTTATGGATGGATCGTAAAGGATTTTGGATAAACGGTTTGGATTTATAATTATCCTAGGATTTTTAATAAAAAAATTATTATTATACCTGTAGGGGGACAACCTTCTAAGCAGGAAGGTGTCGAGCGAGCTCCAGATACAAACTGATTCGGATATTTTGGATTGGCTTTTGGATGGTAAGGATTCTAGATATGATCACCAATTCTATACATTGTCTTATGTTGCTTGATTTGATTCAAGCATATATATACATACATTTATATGCATATTATCTTCGGATAGCATGGTTTGATTTTCGTGATACAACATGTATTTGTTGTTGTTTGTGTTTTTAATATACCATGTTTATCAAAGACCTTTTGAATGGGTTATACCGTAATATCGATTGTTGAAAAGTGACATGTTTTGATTATATGAGATGAAAGGATAAAGTGTTAATGGTAATTGGACTAGCCATGTCACGAGATCATGGTTACATAGCCAGAGTGGGCTTAGTACATGGGCCTGGCTATGGACAGATTGTACATGGTCGATTATGAGATTGCCAGTCATAGGCTGGAGTGTGATAATTTATGTGCCAGTCATAGGCTGGAGTGTGATAATTTATGTGCCAGTCATAGGCTGGAGTGTGATAATTTATGTGCCAGTCACAGGCTGGATGTGACATATAGTGTGTCAGTCACAGGCGGGAGTGTGACAATAGTGTGTTAATTACAGGCTGGAGTGTGATCATGGCTAGTCCAGAACCCTAAAGATAAAGATTGATTAATGAAAATTAGCAAAGAAAAATATGGTTTCTCATGATTTTGTCATACATGATATTTGAGTTGTTTGACTACATGATATGATATACTAGTATATTCATGTTATTTTTAGAATTATATTATTACTGGTGTGATCATATGGAAACCTTACTGGGCTGTAAAGCTCACAAGCCCTATTTTTTTTTTTCAGAGTTGTGCAGATATTCGGGCTTGGTGATGAATGAGATTTTTTTTTAGGTAAGTGACTCTTGTGTACCTAGGCCTTGCATGAATTTTAGAGAGTATTCTAGGATTTGTGCGGTCGGTCATATAGCCGATTATGGATGTGAGATTCGGGACGTGACAGAGTGGTATCAGAGCTTAGGTTATAATCATTTGGGATGGTGATACAAGTGGTTAGAATAATAATAATAACAATGATGGTTATTAGGATATGGCAAGAATAGTGTCAGAGCTTAGGTTATGATGATATGAAACTATGGTATAAGTGATTAGGATAGGTGTGAGTGATATTGAATACATGTCATAATTGTTTGAGACTATGACATAAGAGATTAAGACATTGATATAGTGATTAGTAAGACATGACAGAATGGTATCAAAGTTTGATTTATAATCATTTAGGACAGTGGTACAAATAGTTAGGAAATAACATAATGATTATTATTAGGACATGACAGAATCATATCAAAACTTTGGTTATGATTACTTGGAACTATGACACAAGTGATCGGGACATAATATGAGGAATATTGAAGCTTAGCTCATGTTTATTAAAGATTGTAACATAAGTGATTTAGACATGATATGAATGATGTTAAGCTTAAGTAGTTTGGATATGATATGAATCATATCGAAACCAGAGTATGATTTTTTAGGATTGTGATATAAGTGATTGGGATATGATGTGAATGATATCAAAATTTGAGTTATGATCAATATAGACTGTGATTTAAGAAGTAATTAAATTTAGTGTCATGATCAGTCGAGATATGAAGTTGAAAAAAAAATGGATTCGAAGGTTGGATTCTAATCTTTAGGTATTATGTTTAAGATCTAGCATATGATTAGTACCAAAGAGAAACACGATGTTTGGTCTGTAAAGTAAGTAATGGGATTGATTTAGGATAAATGTAAAGGACTGGATGATTGTACTTTTTAATCATGATAAGTAAGCATATTATGGATATAGAAGAGTTGGATGGAATGTAAGGGCCTTCGATAAGTGGGTTTGACCCAAGCATCAAAGGTACCGGCTAGGAATTATAGCATGTTATGTTAATAGGTCATGCTGAATAAGTATGTTCAATTGTTAATTGGATGATTTTAGAATCTTGAACCTAGTGTGGATGTGGATGATGAAAATATGTTAGTTATGTTGTTAATTGTTAGATTGTAAATTTTTGGGACTGTTGTAAGAGGATGTTTAGAGTGTAAGTTATGAAAGAGTTCAATGATATTAGAAAGGATATGCTTTTGATAATCTGTATATGGATTATGATTGAAAATATATTAAAAAAATGTGTTTGGGATGATGTATAGTTTGTCACTCTATATTGGTGGATTAGATTATATCGTGACAACTTGGCATGTATTATTTTGATAGAATCTTGACAGCCTATATTTGCGGTTTGGATTGGATTACTGAGTCTACCCTATAATCGTTGGGGATTCTTGCAAGAAGATATTTCGGATGTAGGTTATGAAAGAGTTTACGATATTAAGAAGGAGAATTTTCTTTCGATGAATTTGTACATGGATTATTAATGAAATTATGAAATGAAAATGTGTTTGGCATAATGCATGGATTTGCAATTAATGGTGTCAATGATATTAGGTGAGCATGCCATGCACATCTTGGTAGTATCTTTGATGAGTTAGTAGTTATGGATTGAACTACTTGATCATCCTTATAATTGTTGAGAGTTATTGGGTATGTCCAACTTAAGGTAAATTTAAGATCTATGAAAATATTTTAGTTACCTTACTGCTGATGTTGTTTTGAGTAAAGAAATTGGTGTTGGATGACTTATATGAATTATAGTAAGTAGAGAATTTGGTATTGGAAGATCTATATGGGTTTAGCCTATAAGGACAATATTTTAAGCAGTTTGTTAATTGATGCTAAGAGATATGGTAAGATAGCTCTATGAGCAATAAGATAATTGATTCTAATTATAAGAGCATTGATTGAAAATCCTTTATCTTGTTGGAGTTAATGATAACTTTTCAAGAGAAAAATTAATCTAGATTGTCTATTTGAATTGTCAAGAAGAGTATGATTAATCCAAACTTGAACTAGAGGTATTGGTATCTTAAACAGGATGATAAAATTTATGCAAGGACCTCCGATACGGAAATTAGGTTAGGGTAACTCTTGAAAGGATATGCCTAAGGTGGGGACATGATAAAGAGATTCAAAAGCTTTACTTTAGTAACTTGAGATCTTTCTGGTACAAATATAAGATAAGTTTGGAGGGATTCATCTAGTGAACCTAGATGGATTAGTAAATTTTATCAGAGTGCACAGTGAAAGTATAGCGGTTTGAGCTATCCTGAAATTAATTATGAATGTTAACTCTAACTTTAGAAGTATTGATATGGAAAGTACTGGTTTGAATTTCAGTAACAAGATGAAACGATAATATTGATGATCCTTGAGCTAATCTATAGGTGTTGCCAGACATTTTTTTTCTCAATGGGTTTCCTAGTATAGAGGACTATAGTAAACAAGAATTTTGGACAGCACTAAATCTAGAATAAAGAAGTGATGATCCTTTACCCGATTTGGATCGGGAATATTTGTGGCACCTGACATTATGATTTCTTCGTTTAAAGAGAGCTCGAGGTTTCTATAAGATTAAGGATTTATTGTAAAGTCATGGAGAGGCATAAGAGAAGGAAGAATGTTATAGACCATGGCAAGTGTTTAATGTTCAAGACTTCTTCAAATTTTTGGTTAAGAATAGAGTAGACCGATTATAATTTTCATGTGGATATTAATCAAGAGAAATAAATTTCAAAAGCAAATAATTTTATATTGAGGTTGAGGTGTTAATGTTCTTTTGGAAGAAACTAAGAGGATTCATTATGTATCGTGAATCATAAGGAGCAAGAATTGAGATGTGGTATAATTTTGTTATGGACTTATGAAGAAAATGATCTAAGAAAGGAATCATACAGAAACTTGAGGATGATGTTAAATTATGTATATCTAAGGTTGGGCTATCATGAAATTCTATAGAATTGATCAAGGATAATTAATTATAGTGACATCGAAAGATAAGTGTTTTTTTTTGAAGAGATCGAGAAAATTCGATGTATTGTAAATGGAAAGGAAATGATCAAGTTTTGAGTATTATATGGTATCGTTATGATTCAGATTTGAGAAATAAGTGCCCTACGAGGAAAAGAATTAGGGAGTTTGAGAATGACTTGATGGTTGGTTATTTTTTTTAAGGTTTAAAATCTCAATCAAGCTAATTTCGAGGACGAAATTATTTTAACGGGAAGAGAATGTGAAACCCTGAGTTTTTTTTATGTTTTTGGGCCAAAGTCAATAGGCCCAGCCGACTTCAGCCCATAATGAAAAAAAAAAACAAACAAAATAGAGAATTGGATGAAGAAGAAGGATGGCTAAGTCGAAACAGGGAAGGGTTACTTCTCTTAATCCGACTCGGAAGATCGCCGGAAAACTCGCGAGGGAGAGTCATAGAGGAGAGGGACACTATTGACGATGGAGTTGGAGTGGGCTTAGGACTCCAGTGACGCGGTTTCCCTTCCCTAAACGAGGAGGAGACCATCGATGGACGTTTCCTTTAAATTTCCCACATCATCGCCCCGTCGAGCCTTTACGCACATTCTTCCTCTCCGTCGAGCGACCGAGAATCCCAAACACTACCCGGTGAGTTCTCTTTATTGTTTAGAAGGATTAATGTTGGTTTTTGATTTTCATTTTGGTTCGGGTTGCCATGGAGGTCGTGGGCCACCAGTGGTTTCGCTGCCATCGTCCGCTCCGGTCCACCGAGCTCCTCTCGATGAACTTCTTTCTCGGCCATCAGCAGCAGGGGAGGCCGGCTCAATCGATCGAGATGAGGAGTAACAGAGGATAGAACGGGAGAAGGAAGAAAAAGACAAAAAAAGTTTTGTTTCGGTTCAGGAAAAAAAAAGAAAAAAAATAAGGAGAGAGAAAGTAGAGAAAGAGGAGAGAGAAGATGAGGAGAGAGAGAAAGAGGAGAAAAATATATATAAATATTGGAAGGGAGATCGAAAAGTCTTATTCTAGAAAATTCTTGGGATTAGGATTTATGGGTGGATCATAAAAGGATTTTGGATAAAAGGTTTGGATTTATAATTATCCTAGAATTTTTGATAAAAAATTATTATTGTACCTGTAAGAAGACAGCCTGCTGAGCAGGAAGGTGTTGAGTGGCTTCGGATATAAACTGATTTGGATATTTTGGATTGGTTTTAGGATGGTAAGGATTTTGAACATGATCACCAGTTCTATACATTATTTTATGTTGCCTAATTTGATTCAAGCATATATATACATACATTTACATGCATATTATTTTCGGATAGCATGGTTTGATTTTCGTGATACAATATGTGTTCGTTGTTGTTTGTGTTTTTAATATACCATGTTTATTAAAGATCTTTTGAATGGGTTGGACCATGATATCGATCGTTGAAAAGTGACATGTTTTGATTATATGAGATGAAAGAGTAAAGTGTTAATGGTAATTGGACTAGCCATGCCACGGGATTGTGGTTACATAGCCAGAGCGGGCTTAGTACGTGGGCCTGGCCATGGGCAGATTGTAAATAGTTGATTATGAGATTGCCAGTCACAGACTGGAGTGTGATAATTTGTATGCCAGTCATAGGCTGAAGTGTAACATATAGTATGCCAGTCACAGGCGGGAGTATGACAACAGTGTGCCAGTCACAGGCTGGAGTGTGACCATGGCTAGTCCAGAATCCTAAAGATAAAGATTGATTAATGAAAACTGGCAAAGAAAAATATGGTTTATCATGATTTTGTCATACATGATATTTGAATTGTTTGATTGCATGATATGATATACCAGTATGTTCATGCTATTTTCAGAATTATATTATTACTGGTATGATCATATGGAAACCTTACTAGGCTGTAAAGCTCACAATCCATATTTATTTCTTTTTCCAGAGTTGTACAGATATTCGGGCTTGGTGATGAATGAGATTTTTTTTGAGGTAAATGACTCTTGTGTACCTAGGACTTGCATGAATTCTAGAGAGTATTCTAGGGTTTGTGCAGTCGATCGCGTAGCTGATTCCGGATATGGGGTCGGGGTGTGACAGATGCCATTATGCTTTTGCTGTTGTTGCTCTCTTTTCTCTACTGTTGGATTATTTATGTGGGTCTAACATACAATGATCTAATTGCTGCTCTCTTTACTCTGTTGCTGCTGCCTTCTTTACTCTTAAAATGCTGGAGCAGTTATTCTTCCTTATATTTCTATTTTAATCTTCATTGCAACTTCAACAGGTCTGCTTTATTGGTTTGTTGGGTACAAAAATGGAAAACTGATGTATACCCCACTGTTTGGATCTGCTTGAACATTTTATGTTTCAAGTTTTGGAATATATCTAGCATGTTTGCCTATGCTTGTCCTATTTCACATTATCATATACTTTCAACATTCTACTTCAAGTTCCACTGCAATCTCGAAAGGACTGGTCCATTAGATAAATCAAAGATACTCTTACAGCTGCTGCTCCACAGATGCCTTTTCATCCAGGTCCTTCGGTCATTATTCCATGGATCCGTTGGCCACTACATAATGTATACTGTTTCTTTTTATTTTATTACAGTATTTCTGTTATCTCTTTGCCTATGTAAAGTCCAGACTTTCACTTTTTGGTTTTGTTCTTCTCCCGTAAAATTTTTACTTTGGCTTAATATATGCTGCCCTATAAAGGGTCTTCTTATCAAAATACTAATGATAGGAATCATATGTTTCTTTTGCTTGTAGTTAGGATTATGAGAGTTGAGATACCTCGTGCATGTACTAATTTATAACCACTGAATTATTTTTGACAAGAGACATTAAAAGAAGAACAAGGTGAGATGCACTTGCATGCACTGTCAGCAGCCCATGCTCTTTAACTGTTATGCAAGCAAGCCTTGTACATAAGAGGCATATACTGAATCTACATGGTTGTCCATCCGAATGGTCCATGCATGCATTTATGGGACAATTCATCATCATGCAAGCTCCATCAAATTCTCATGTGGACCTTGCATACATTAGCAAGTCCTCATGGCTCACGACATACCATATGTGCTTTTGTCTTCACATTGCATGCCATGATCTGCGTGTGTGTTTTGGGGGGTGCGTGGAGAGTTGAGGATGTAGTATCAGAAGTCCTGGCCAGGCCGGAAAGGCCCAGGAACCAAGACCCACGCGCCGAGGACTAAAGCTGCAAATGGATCGGATTGGCTCATGACTCGATCCGATCCGATCCATTTAGATCCGATCCAATCCATTTTTATAGATCCGTTGATCTGGATCATGTCCTAAAATTAGACACGTTCCATTTTTCGGATCAGATCTGGATTTACTGTATTTAAAACCGATCCGACCCGATTCGAACATATTAATACTTTTAGAATTATATCTATTTAGACCTTTAAATTATAATTTAAAACTTGTATGGAACTTATTTTTAATATAGAGATAGAGTTATAATTATTTTTATATCATAATTTATCTTTAAAATAATATTATTTGTTATCTATGGTTAATAATAGTTATCTATGTAATAATTAAAATATAATTATCTATATTTTATTCGGTTCATATTTAGATCCAAATTTTTAATATTAGAATTGGTTATTTGTGGATTCGAACCGGCCTGAATGATCCGTTGAGCTGAAAATTTTGATAATAGATTCGACACGGTTCAATTTTTTAATAAATTAAATCTAGATCTGATATTAACATCCAACCAAATTATAAGACTAAATTAAAACTACTCGCGATCCAATCGGATCCATTTGCAGCCATGCCCAGAACCATGGCAAAAGCTGGCACTCGTAGCCCCGGCAGTGCCGGCAAAATGGCTGTACTAAATCGTGTATGCCGGTACCGAAAACGATCCGACGCGGTAAGGAGGGCGAGAGAACCTTCTCTCTCCGTTCTAAAACCCTAGCTGTCGCTCCCGCGCGCGCTCTCTCTTACACACACCCAAACCCTAATCACCATGGCCGAGGCCGAGGGCGATGACCAAAACCTCGAGCCCCAGTACGATCCGCCGCCCCTCGCGAAGCGAAAGCCCGTCTCCGATTGCGTTGAAGAAGGGGAGGAGGAGAAGGAGAGGAAGACGAAGCTCTCGAAGCCGGACACCACCGCCCTTCTTCAGGACCACGACGAGGGCGACGACGATGACGGAGAGGACGGCGACTACGAGGAGGGCGCCGACGACGACGGAGAAGTGAGCGATCCCAATGGGAATGCCGCAGCCGATAAGGGGAAGGGCGTGGTACAGGCGGTGGATAAGGGGAAAGGCAAGATGGTGGTGGAAGAGGAAGATGATGAGGACTCTTATGACAGTAGCGACGACGACAGTAGCGATGGGATGGGGGATGAGGGTGACGACGACGGTGATTTCTCGGATGATCCGCTCGCCGAGGTCGATCTCTCGAACATTCTCCCCGCGAGGACGCGGCGGCGAGCAGCCACGCAGCAAGGGGTTCGTTTTGTTGCCGATCGAGATGGTGGTGATGACGATGGTTGAGGATTAGCTGCGATGAGACGGAAAGGAGGTAACTTTGATGGAAAATTCCTGCTTTTGTTTTGGATGTCAGTGTTAATTGTATCGTCTGGAATGGGAATTTAGCTATATTTGGGATTGTTTCCCTATTGGATGCAATGTAGAACAAAACTCGATGATCAGAATTAGATCACAAACTAGCAACCATTTTCCCAATAATTAAATGCACAAAAGGAAAGAATTTATCGTGGAAGCTTGTTTGGTCTAGACTTTCTTATTATTTTTAGGAGTAAGTGATTCAGCACATTTACATTCTTATCATATGTGATGATGCTGAATGCTGTAGAATTGGATGGATGCTTTATTTTAGTCAATAGTAGACGAAAGATATTTAAGCTTAAGTTTGGTTAGCGTAAATTGATCGTCTGGGCATGATTCGTGCTTTCTGTATCTTATGGTTAATAGCTCTGATATAATGTTTATTTATCTTCTAACTGTTGGGTGAGAAATTTGCTATCAGCTTAGGGAGTATGGGAAGCTTATGAGACATGCAGTGCATGATGGGATATAAACTTCAGAAAACTATGAAGAAAGGACTGAAAGTGTCCTACAAAAGTTCTGTATAATCCTAAGTTAATTATCCACTAGTTTGTGATGTTCAGTTCTCATGCTAGAGGCAACACACTGAGAATGATTTGAACATGGCATTGATGGAACTAACTTACCTCATAATCAGGGGAGATGATTTTAATAGGAATTATATCTAGCAGGGAATTAAGAAAACTATAATCTACAGAAGCTGAAGCTCATTTAGTTACTGTAATATTCTAAACCATCTCTGTTGCTTTCACATCGTAGTTCAAAAGAGTTTCATCGCAAGCCTTGTGAACGGTTGCATCCAGAATCATCTCTTATATCCTTCGTATGATAGTCCAAGAATTTCATTCCAAGTCTAGTGAACAACTGTACCCAAAACTCAACAAACTATGGACTAGTTGTGCTCAAATTCCTTGGGAAAGAGAGATTAATGATCATAAAATTCTAGGAGTTTTGTGACTGGCCATATCAATAACAAGATTATTGTAACTTGATACTGTTAGATAAAGTGCCTGGTATAGAGAGCCCAAATACCACTGCCAGTCGACATATATATGGGCATTTCTGAATACTTTTGTTTGATCAGAAGTGAAAAAAAGAAGAAATGAATAAAACTTTAGCTATATCTCATCTCATTAACATTTTAGGTCATGAACTGGAATGGAGAAAAAATGTGCTATTCTTTTTCTGATTTAGAAGGAAATTACTAAAATCTGCAAGATAGTTTGACTGTGTAGATAAAAGGAGCATCTTCTTACTTGTTCTAAACATTATGTTAGAATGAATAAATCCATGGCTTGTCAAAATTCTAGCTTTCCTTTTCTTTTCTAAATAATCTTGATTGTTTCCATGTATTTAATGTGATCTATATTATGGACTTAATCAAAGCTCTCTCTCACATACTCAGATAGAGAGAGACAACCCCCCTCTCCTTTCTCTTTCTATTTCTCTAATTTATAATAGTTTAGGCATATATTTAGACCTGGTACATCTTGGATACTTATACAGGATCGAGGAATGTAAATAATAATTTTTAGTTAGTCTTTTTGGATTAGGTCTTGAGTTATTACAAATTGTATCAGAGTGGACCCAACTTATGGTCTATGTGGACTATGAGACATTGCAACATGGGTCCATTGGGGTTGATCATGCATTGATCATGATGTTTATAATTGGGTTTGTATTTCTCGTGATTGATTTTGAATGGACTCAGAGCCTTGCTTGACGAGGGCATCAGAGCTTAAACATGAGTATGTGAAGATCCATGTGTGCATGTGTTTAATAACCCCATATTGGCTATACATTGGATTGATCTTGGATACTTATATGGGGTCAATGAATCTATGCAGTACCTTTCGACTAGCCTTTTTGGATGAGGTTTTAGGTTGTGACACATAACCATACTATAACCAACTAACCTTGTCCTAACTATTTAGACTGGCTTTCTGAATTCTTGTTCATCTACATTCCTACTTAATGTTGCCTATAAAACCTTATTCACAGACTATTGCAAGCATTTTCATGTCTGTTTGACCATCTCCCCATGTCTAATCTAATTAAAAAATCCAGATCCTCATGACAATTAGATTTTCATGTTCCTTGGCTTCTGACAGCTTTGTAATAGTTTGATCTAAACCAGTAGAGATAAGAGAGAAAACGAAGATATAAAGGCACATGCTGGCTAGACTGGGGATGTTATATTTTTAAGAATCTTTCTGTTTCAAGAATTTAGGTGATGGTTTTTTTATTCCTCTTCTTTTTCCTATCTGTCTAGCACTATATGATTACCATCTCTTTCATTTTAACTATTTCAATCAACAATTCCTAGAAAGAAACTTCTAAACTTTATGATTTCTAATTTAGGAAGTACAAACTAATATTATTTTAGAATCATAATTGTTGAAACATAGCTTGTCAAGTTAATTAGATTCCTAATTGCAGAAATTCTAGATAGATAGATAGCTATTGCAGCAAGACAATATATAATTGAATGACTGAAACCTAGGCCAACATAACTGCAACTTGCATGCAACATTGTTATCTGGACTGAAAAGGGCAAAAAGCTGATATAAAGCAGGTGATTGCTTATATCAGTTTTTAAAGATTGCCTGATGGATCCTTTATGTCAGTGCAGATCTCTTTGCAGAGATTATAGAGATAGTTGTGTTTTACCATGGGTTTTTCCTGAACTACAATTGGTTTTTCCATGAGAGAGGCTTTTGGCCTTGTCATCTGTTATAATTCTTTTTATCTATACAACATATAATGATGGTCTATCAGCCAGCTGTTGCTTCATGTGACGTGGATATTATCTGTCTACGCTATACTCCTGCATATTCTCTATATTTTTTTATCGAGTGTCAAACTTGATAGTGTAAAGACATAAAAGTGTATTGGAATATGGCTTTTTTATGAGGATAGGTCAACAGATCCAGAGGTGACAGTAAGAGTATTAAATATTTGAAGCCATTGCTGAGAAGTTACCACCAAAGTCTTGAATGGCTTCTGGTTGTGGGGTGGTCCCAGGCTGAGGATCACTTGTTTGGTAGCCTGTCTTACTTAGATATGCTATTCTATTGAATATGGGTTGGATCCTGACATCCATATGATGTGGCGGGGTTGATACATGGAACATAAATGGTTGTCCTCTGCCGACTGTTATGGTGTTAAGTTTGTCAAGGCTACTGCGGTGTGTATTAGAACACCTGTGGTGGTTAAATTTGCTGTTTCATGTAGATGGGGTACCACACTGTGATTTGATCTAGTGGTTTCAAGTTCATACATTGATACTGGTCAATGTTTTTTAAGGGACGAGTATTAGTTGCTTAAGCATTTGATTTTCCCTATGCAGGAAATTGAAGAGAATGTGGCAGGTGACTTTGCTGGGTTGAGTTTCCCAAAACATCAGGGGTTCTTTCCCTCTCAGGTGTTTGTGGTTTCTCACATTTTTGTCACCATTCCTCGTTGTCTGTGTGCTTATTAGTGTTCCGCCGCCTCTTTTGGAGACACATTTGGGTGATCTTCCTGTTATATCACCCCTTCTGTGTGTATTAGTTATGTCCCTTGAAGGCATCAAAAATTTTCAAGTTGGTTTGGTGCACAGTAAGCTTTGATTTGTACATATTTGCTTGAAGTTGTTGGGAGTGATCATTGGTGTTATCTATGGCTACATCTCTTCTATTTGTCTTCTAATGATTGTGGGCACATTTATGACTGCAGATTTTTCAGAAAATGAGTTTGATACTAGCTAAAAAATAGAAAAGAGAATTTGGGAAAATAATGTTAAGAATAGGAATCATGGTTATCATATGAAGAAAATTCATGTTATCAACCGAAGATAGGTTTCTTCCTGCCTGCAAATTGTTGATCCAAAATGGTCCGTCATGCTGATTTGGTTATTGGTAACTATTATGATGTACAAACATATGACAACTGATATCAAGTCAGAGCAGTATATTATTGTAGCCCTCATGACTGCTTCTTGTTCAAACAATAGGCCGACAATTTCAGGCACTATCTTTTGTTAAAAATGTGCATTTTGTGAAAGAGAATGGTCAGAGATGTCTATTTACAAAATATTGCTTGATGCCTAGTGCCAATATGTGATGATGGAGAACTGGAGGAAGGGACGAACGTTATGATATATAAAGGTTGAATCTGTAAATAATTGGCTACGGGTTGAGAGTTGTCTGTACTCGATATGCTCACTTTCTAGGTTTGTTCTTTGCTTCTGATCTAAGATGTTGACATAGGTAAGATTGAAGTGGGAGCAAGCTACTAGTTGATATGATCTTTTTTTCTTCTTTCTGTAGTGGTGATAGTGAGAAGTAATGATAGGTGATGGCCGTATTATTGAAATCTTTTCCTTGTATTTTTCAGTTCACTATCTTCAATCATTTCCAATTGAAGTAGCCCCTTGTGTTTGCATAGCTTGGTATGTGTCCGCTGTTATTTTCTGGTTGATATTGCTGAATGGACCGAGTGAAAGTTAAAGTTGAATAATGCCTGAATTTTAATTAGTAGCCAACTGTCTGAGGCTCTATCTTTGATTTCTAACAAAATAAAGAATGAAGATTTATTGAAATAAATATACAAAGCTGATGTAGATGTAGGACATTGATGGGTTTAGGTGCTGTGAATCTTTGTTCGAGGTATCATAAGAGGGACTTGGCTTTTGAGATCTTGGTGCATAAAAATAACAACTATGCATTACCAAAGGAACAAATCTCATACATGATGGCAAAAAGATAAGAAGCTTTTGAAGTAACAATTTATTCTAAGCTCGACAATCTTAGACTCTGTTAAACTCTGTTAATCATTACTTGCTTTATGTGATTTTTTTTAATGATTATCTCAATTCATTCTCAGAAGTTGATTTAGCAGGCTTCTCTCTTAGTCCAATACCAGTAATTTGTTAATATCCAGCTGCTTTCCTTTGCTTCCAAGGTTGAAAAACAAATGAGAAGACCAAGTGCTGGGCATCATGTTAGACTTATTTTATCCCTTGTACATTGTTTTATATCTCTAGCTTGTTGGTAGCTTCAATGGATGCTTTCCCCCCATGACGGCGGTTAAGCATAATTAAGGATTGATTTTTTTTTTTTTTTTTTCAATTAAAAACTTGTGATAGGATGGTTCATCTCCAAAGGAAACATTAAAGAGGTGAACTTATTAAATTCAATAAGTGTGCACCATTTTTGGTCTAGTCTTCAACAGACCATAACCTTTGTGGTCATGAAAGAAAAAGAAGAGGAAGGTATGCTGCACTTTTTAAGCATCTCGTGAAGTTAAAATTCTTTATGACTTGTGAGGTATAAATCTATTAAAAAGAAGGGAATAGAATCTTTACTACATCAGATTGCACCATATTGTTCCTCTGACATCTGATCTATGTTGGATGGTGGCCGGCCCCGCTGGACAGGGAGGCGGATCACCATATAAAGTCAGCGATCCTTTTAGCCTTCCCTTTGTATTGCAGGCCAAGGATTCATTGGACAAGTGCATCAGGGAGTAGTTGTGGTTGCTTTACAGTGAGTAGGATCTCTTAGGTTAGTTATAAGCTTTAATTTCTTAATTCCTGGGATTGCTCTCCTCCACTTAATTTCCTACTTTTCTCTTTGACATGCCTCACATGGCTGCAATTCTAGCAAATGATGTTCAAGAGGCATGAATTATACCCCTCTTAAACAAACCTTGATGCCTCTCACAATCATTCCTCATCTCCTGCTGAGCTGCAATATTTTACAACAAGTGCAGCCATGCTTTTGTGTCATCTCACCACCTTTCTCTGCCTAACCCACCTCCTTTTCGGCCGACGGCGGCTCCGGTCATTGGGCTTCATGTCCTGATCGGATTCCGGCCATGATCGCCTCTCGATCAAATGAGAGACAAAAAAAAAGGATTTGTCAGTCGCCATTTGAGCCCCTCCAAGGGCCATGATCCTTTAGCAACTAAAGATGCTTGGCTGCCCCAGCAAACCATATTTTATGCTTCTAACCACATGATTCCACATTTCTTTTGGAATCCTTAGTCTTCCTTCCCCCGGGCCTGCCCAATGGAATTGGAGCTTTTGAAATCTTCAAGTAAACATTCACATGCATCTAAAACATAAGTAGAGATAGAGAGATTATATAAATTAATAATGGGCCACTAATAATATTATAATGTTTGTGTTCATCTAATCATCCAAAATGGGCATTCTAACCAACCTTGGGGCTTGCTTAAGCTTTTGGTTCTTGCTGTGTTCTCAAATCCGTTGTATTGGATAGAAAAACACAACGAGAAAGGGCACTAAAAACGATTTTTTTATTTCTTAATATTTGATGAAATGTGTAAGCGAATATTAATACCTAAAACAGAAGTAAAAGGGTAGTTCAGAGTTTTCACATGCGCTGTTCCATGGTCATTTGTTTCGGTTCATTAATTTGGTTGGGTGTGGACGCCATGCTAAGGTGGAGATGCTCCCTGGTACTTAATACACAGGTTCTGCTACATGTTTCTTAAACATTTGGTTTCTACCAAATATATATATAAAAAGATATTTGGTGAAGAACTTTGCAAAAATAGAATATTTTTTTTTTTTTTTTTAATGAAACGGTGTATTCATTATACAAAACGGGTATGAATACGACCTAGAAGTCAGCCAAAATGAGATCCCTGAGCTGTACAGGGACGGTATGCTAATTCGACTGAAGTACAAAATCCGAATGATGAGCGACAAAAGATGCCACATAATCAACAGCTGAGTTTGCCTTCCGGTAAATATGCCAGATGAACACAGAGAAGCAATCCTACAACAGAATCTGGTATCCCGGACGATGGAGCGGGCTGTCGGTCAGACAAGGGCAAAAATAGAGCTTGAGGTTTAAAACAAAAGCATTACCGCAATTTGAATGGCACATCTAGATAGGACAAGTCATGATATAAACAATTGTAACTTGATTTTAGGGTGTTTGGCTGAGTGGAGTTAGGGCTGGAATGGGAATGGGTGATTTTTATGCCAACCATTTGGTTGGCGGAAGTCTAGCTTTGATTCCAATTCTAGAATAAAATACGAACAGCCCAATCCTCTCCAAATCTAATTGTCTCCGTTCTCCAAATTCAAATCTCATTCCTCTGTCAAAAACTTTTTCAAAAATTTTGAATCTCTTGGCTAAGTTGAATTTGAAGACAGAGAAGAAGAGATGTAAGATAATGAAAAGAGGAAGTGTGCATCGGTGATGAGGTGGTGATGATGAACATGGGATCACGATAGGGGCAACAGGATATATGGAAAGAAAGCGGTGAAGAGCGATGTTGCGATCGAGATGGCAGAGATCGTCAAAGATTTGTTCAGTCTTCTCCATGCACTTCGGCGAGGGTCTTGGACGAGGAGGAGAGGATTTAGTGAAGGGTGAAAGGAACACTGAAATGAGGGTTTAGCAAGGAGAAGACAAAAAATATTACATAAAAAAATTACATAAAACTATTCATAAAAATATATAATAAATAATAAATAAAAAAATATAAATAAAAAGAAAAAAATTAAAAATATTTAATATCATAAATAATAATTTAAATGGATAAAAAATGATAAAAATAAGTCATAGAATATAAGATTAAAAATTTTAAATATTAATAATAGTATTAATATTTTTAAAATTATTAAAATAATTAACAAATAAGTTTAATATATTAATATATTAATATATGGTTTTGTGGGTTTATGGTTTAAGATTTATAAGTGGAAATAGACATGAGCAATAGGCCATGCCAGGAGCGGCATGTTTAAACCAAATTCTTGGCTCGGCATGGCTCTAAGCTCGGGGGTGATGGGCTGCCTGTGCCAGGCACGGCCCGTTAGGCTAGTAGCCTTTTTTTTTTTTTTTTAAATTTGGATCCGAACGGTCGATGCCTGGCATAGTCCATTTGGAGCCATTACGGGCCTTGCCTAGCACCGTCCATTTGGAGCACATCTAATATCTTCTCATCTTTCGATATTTACTCCCTAAATTTTTTAATTTATAAAAAATATTTCTATAATTTTTTGAAAAAATTATTATGGGCTATGATGTGGCATTATTGCTGACGTGGAACCCATGATCGCACCAGCTGGTGGCCACGCTGGTGGAAAGTGCCACCTGGATGCGGTGACCGAATGAAGATCCGGAGTCAAGCCGCCTTGGTGCTTGGAGCGTGCTCCCGCCTTTCGAGGTCGAGCTCCCGGCCAAGGTCATGCTCCCGCCTTCCGAGGTCGAGCTCCTAAGATAGAGCTTCCCCTCATGCCATCCGAGGTCAAGCCCCCGGCCGAGGTCAGCTCCTATCCGGGTCGAGCTCTCGGTCGAGGTCGTGCTCCCGCCATTCGGTGTCGAGCTCTTGAGATAGAGCTCCTCCTTCCCTTGCCAAAATCAAAGTTCCCGCCAATAGCCAAAAGGAGAGGATCAGCAAAAGTTCAGATCGTGGCATGGAAGCTCATAGCTATCGCAACCTCCAGGAGGTAATGCATGCCCTACCAGAAATTCAAGTTCTGCAACGCGCCATCCGCATACTTTGCACAGTGCGTGCTCCACCAGGCTCCAAGCCTTGTAGCGCACCGCCATGTCAACGGCCATGCAACTGGGAGCTCCAACCCTCGCGATATGGAACCTGTACCTCCTCCAAGAGGAGTATTCCATTAAGGCCTCGGGCCCTGCAACACTTCGACGGTCCCTCTTGTAATAGAAACGTCCCACCGTGGCTCGGGGCTCAGCGGCACGGCACGGCACTGTGCTCTCACGGAAAACTGCACCACCAGAGGGACAAGATCTGTACTACGTCGGCGAACACCCCCAATAAAAGGATTTTCTCTCGAAGACCAATCCGTCAGGGAGAAGATCGTAGACAAAGGAAAACCCCTTTCAGAAGGGATACCAGGAAAGTGACATCTCAGTGAAGCCCCAGACTTGGTCTGAGCCATCCCTCTTATATAAAATAGAGGAAGGGACCTCCGAGAGAGGGGGAGAGGCAACTGGTAAGACACAGAGAGCAAACGGACAAGGAACCAGCCAAGAGAACTTCCCAGCTCTCTAATCTCTACTTCACCTTGTCTTTCCATTTTCCTAAAATATTATCTTTCACCCTCTACATGGAGGGGCCCCAAGCTCTCCGTCATAAAGGTTTTGTTCTCGTTGATCGTCCCAACTGACTTGATCGTCGGAGTGTCTCCACTGGAATTTCCTGTCTGGGTCTCCTCTTTTTTGCAGGTCACACTGACTTTGGAACTAACCAGAAAAGAAGACCAAGCATCCAGAGGGAGCTCGATGTGTTCGCGACATGTTAGAGTTATGGGCCACGATAATCTAGGCAGTAACAGGCTATGTTTTAGCACGATCTATTTTAAGGAGATCGGGCTGATATATAGGCCATGCTATGCCTAGCCTACAGGCCATGCCAGCCCAGGCCCTTATGGGCTATGCCGAGCCTAGGCCATGGGCCGCAAATCTTTAGGCTAGCCCAGTCCCCTTATTTGAGCCATGCCAAGCATGGCTAGCAAGCGGGCTGTGCTAAGTCATGCCTACACAACCCAGCCTAGCCTGATATCCATATCTAAGTGGAAAGGTCATTAAAGATGGAGTTTTCATAAAATAAAATAATTTTAAAAAAATATTAAATAAGATAAAAAAAGTATTAAAAATATATGAAAATAATTAAAAAGTAAAGATTTTTAGTTTAAGCTAAAAACTGAAATTAAGTTGATTTTGATTCCTATCTTTAAATGAGTCAAATAATAATAACGAGAATCATTTATTTCCATTTCAATTCCAATCACAAGCTAAATATTTCGGGGGATATGTTTATTTCGATCCATTCCGATTCCATTTCAACTCATAATTATGGTATTGAACAAAACACCTCGTAGGATATGTTTGGTTGAGAAAATTGCATTCCGGAATAAAAATGAAAATTAGTAACTCCATTCCAGCCATTTGGAAGAATTTTATTCTTATTCATATTCCAGAGGGTACGAGAATACTCCAACATCTCAAAACCTAATCTCTAATCTTCTCCGGCATTCAAAACCTATACTGATTTTGATTTTCATTTCAGCTATGAATCAAATATGTTGAGACAGTACGGCTATTCTGATTTTTATTCCAATCTATTCCGATTCTGATTCCAATTGTGAATAAAATGCGTGAATTAGAATCGCTCTTAATATCTGTACATCACTAGAATTTGAGGCTGTGGAGTTGCCGACTTCAACCTTATATGAGATGCCACAAACTTTTTAGGAGGTGACTTATGACACTACCAAGTTTTGAGGTGGCAAGATTCTTGTTCCCTATAATCTCTCTCACTCACTCTTTGTTGGTCCCCTCCATGGCCTGTCATTTACAACCAACAAAACTAATACATTGTCAACATCTCCCAACCACAATTTTCAGTATTTTCTTTGGGCAAATTCCAACTAATGGAATCTTGATGGGCATTGGGCCAGTGGAGATAATCACCAAATAGACCTATATATATATATATATGGGATTTTCCTTCAAAGTCCCTTTCATGGGTGACTAAACCACAACTTGTAGATGGAAGACATAAAGAAAATAGAGGATCTAAACGTATCCTCTCACCATTGCATGGCCCCATTCCAATATAAGCCTCCAAAGTCATTAATGTAGGTTTTTAGGTACCATTCAAAATGATTTATTTTTTTTGTCCTCTGAGTAGTTCAAAACTGTTCTTATATAAAGTAGATTAAAGTACATATGAACACAATTTAGAAACCGGTTTAGGTTGCAATGTATCGAGACCATAATTTCTTCCTCCATGTCAAACATGTGATTGAAAAGGAAATCCAGTATTCGGAAAAAAAAAAAAAAAAAGGGAAGAGGATGTCCTAATTCTTCGAAATTTAATTTTTATTTTTTTAGTATCATAATTTTATTTTAATTTGGATTTCAATCCTAATTTTGATTTCGATCATTAATTAAATTTTAATTTTTATGCTCCATGAATAATTGCACTCGAGGGGAGAGAATTCTAGGATTTTAATTCTAAGTTTTTATATCATCCTTGTTGTATATTATAATTGTAATATATGATGATTACATTTTTAATATATAAAATCTCTCGTAGATAAGAAAACGTTTAATCAGAAAATAATTGTGTCTGAAAATTCAAAACCATTCAAGGAAGACTCTCCGTTTTCTTTATTTTTTTTTTAAATCAACATCACCAACCATGGGCCCACCCACCACGAGAGTGCTTGACCAGGCTGGGTGGTTCAGTGGGTGCAACGTCGAGGTTGGTATAAGGCGGAGATTCCCCTTATCGTATAATTGGACCATAATGGCCACAAAAAATGACAAAAAAATATAAAAAAACCACATCCTCACGCCAACCAAGCAAGACGACAAACCCACTCACTCCCCCACAAGCCCGCAAAACTCGGCCCGTGTTCATCCATAGCCGTCCATCCCATGCTCCCCTATCCAGTCGCCTGTAACGCAAATCTCCTCCACTGTTCCCCTGGCCCCACCTGATCTCCCACTCCTCATCGTCTGATCTCCATTTTTGCACGTGGCACGATCGTAGCCGATCAGGGGCAGATATGGGATTCCACCAGACCGGGCACAAATTATTGGGAAGAGGGAGTGAGAGAGAGAGAGAGAGAGAGAGAGAGAGAGGACAGTGTACTTGCTCTGGCCCTATCCTAATGTCACCACCACCACCCCCCATTCCGTGGAACGCTGCTCCTGGGTCCATCACAACCGTCCATTTACTGGCTCCCCTTCCCACATATTCTCCCTAATTTTCCTATTTTAATAAATTATATTTCTGTCACCCCTAATGATTAAAAACTTATGGATTCCGTTACTGATATAATTAATAAAGCCCACGGGTATGGCAATTTCGGTAATTTGGAGAAATCCGGGGTGGTTGTGGTGTTGGGATCTATGGTCTTGCTGGAGCCTTATCCGAGAGGGGCGGATAAGGACGCCAGGCGGCGACCACCGCGTATGAAGATCTGACGGTTAGCCTTCGTCCACGTGAACCACCACGGTGGAACAGACCGTCCGATCCGAGAACCGGGGTTAGCGGAACTGACCCGGGTCTAACTCAGGTTAAAGAGATAGAGAGAGCGTTGAGAGAGAGAGAGAGAGAGAGAGAGAGAGAGAGAGAGAGAGGGAGAAAGAGGGGGAGAGAAGAACAGGAAGAAAGGGTTCAGGGGAATAGAAGTGGAGGTTATTCTTCTCTCCATACCTCGTCCTTTTAGTTCTTTTCTCCTCTCTCGCTTTACCATTTTTTAAATTAATTTAGATCGAGTACTTGATTTGTGATGAGGTGATCTGACCTTTTCCCTGATTTCCCCCTTTTTCAGCTGATTTTTTCGTCGTGATTTCAGTGAGTTTTCGCCCAATTTTGTTCCGAATTCTTTGGGATGTGATTAAAAGCGGAAGTTTTCAGTTATATTTCCCATGGATTTATGTATAAAACATGGTTTTTAAAACTACTTCTAGTGATCATGTTGGTGTTTTCCATGAAGTAGATCTGGTTTGTCTGATGTGAAAATGGGGCGGGAACGGAGAAATATGGGAAAGACGGGATCTTTCATCCTGTTCTTTTGCTAATTTTGGTAATCCTTGGGCGAATTTAGCACCAGATCTGAGCGATTTTATTGTCTTCTTCTGGGAACCCCTACCCACGAGGGGAGGAGGAAGGGAAGTGAGAAGGAAAAGTGAGAGCTTTGGTGGTAGTTTTCGGCCATGACTTACTTTCCGGAGGAGGTGGTGGAGCACATCTTCGACTTCCTGGCCACGCACCGGGACCGGAACACGGTGTCGACGGTGTGCAAGACGTGGTACCGGGTGGAGCGGCTCAACCGCCGGAGCGTCTTCGTCGGGAACTGCTACGCCGTCCACCCGGAGCGCGTGGTGGCAAGATTTCCCGGCTTGAGGTCCCTCACCGTCAAGGGGAAGCCCCACTTCGCTGATTTTAACTTGGTTCCCCATGACTGGGGTGGCTTCGCCCTCCCTTGGATCGAAGCCGCCGCCCGGGGCTGCCCTGGCCTCGAGGAGCTCCGGCTGAAGAGGATGGTCGTCTCCGATGAGAGCCTCGAGCTCCTTGCCCGCTTCTTCCCCAACTTCAAGGTCCTGGTCCTTATTAGCTGCGAGGGTTTCAGCACCGATGGGCTTGCGGCGATTGCCACCTATTGCAGGTGAGCCACCAGACAACTCTCTGTTGATTCTCCAGTGGCTTTGCAGGTTTAAAAATTGGATCTTGTTGATGTTGGTATCATGTGTTCTATCTTTTGCGTTGTAGATTGTGATCAAAATTGAATTTTTATCATGTTATCTTATGCTTGTTCCTACTAGCTATTTAATTTTCTTCTTTATTGTTAGGATGCACTGTTTGAATTGAATCTCGATCATGTCTTTTGCCGGATCTGTTTTTTCCCCTTTGTTTTTGTCTATTTATTTAACTTATCGATCCCTAGCTCGGTATTCAATTGTCTACGAATTGATGTAGTGTGGCGGGCAGTCTTTGTTTTCTCAGGACTTCAAATTCTTGTATTGTATGATTTCTGTGCATGATGTTTTTCTGAAGTTATTATTTGAGAAGCAGAATCTTTTATTATAGGGGCATAATATAAAACCATGCAAGTTTGGATACTTATAGATGATGTTCTGGTGATATTGAACTTTTTCAAGCCTGATTAAGATTTAAAGTTCTTTGTTGTGACATATTTTGTTGTTTCTTTTTTTCTTTCTCCTTGCTGGTTGTTAGGGTCCTTAGGGAGCTAGATTTACAGGAAAATGAGGTGGAAGATCGTGGGCCTCAGTGGCTCAGTTGCTTTCCTGATTCCTGTACTTCGCTATTGTCCCTGAATTTTGCCTGCTTGAAAGGGGAGGTGAATGCATGTTCATTGGAGAGGCTCGTCGCTAGGTGTCCAAACCTTAGGACCTTGCGACTCAACCGTGCAGTGTCCATTGATACACTGTCCAAGATCCTTGCTCGGGCACCTCACCTGGTCGACTTGGGCACTGGTTCATTCACCATAGACCACCGGACCGAAGCTTACCACAAGCTGCTTAATAACTTCATTAAATGCAAGTCACTGAGGAGCTTGTCAGGGTTTTGGGATGCTGCACCTCGCTGTCTTCCTGCTGTTTATCCCATTTGTGGAAACTTGACTGGTCTAAACTTGAGCTATGCTCCAGCAATTCAATGTGCTGACCTTATCAAGCTGATTCGTCAGTGTTCGAAACTTCAACGGCTTTGGGTGAGTTCCTGTTGGCTCGTTTTGTGGAATTAACTTGGTTGATGTGTATCAAAATGACTTAGAACTAGCTTGAGTGCTTCTGCAGGTATTGGATTGCATTGGAGACAAAGGATTAGCAGTTGTGGCCAACACTTGTAAAGAGCTGCAGGAATTGAGGGTGTTCCCATCTGATGTCCATGGTGGGGGAATTGCCTCTGTGACAGAGGAAGGGCTGGTGGCTGTATCCTCAGGATGCCCGAAACTAAACTCCTTGCTATACTTCTGCGATCAGATGACAAATGCTGCACTCATCACCGTCGCGAAGAACTGCCCACATTTCATACGCTTCAGATTGTGTATCCTTGATCGATGGAAGCCAGACCCGGTGACTAATCAACCATTGGATGAGGGTTTCGGGGCAATCGTGCAGTCATGTAAAGATCTAAGGCGGTTGTCACTATCTGGCCTTCTAACGGACAGGGTCTTCTTGTACATCGGCATGTATGCCGAACGCCTGGAGATGCTTTCAATTGCATTTGCTGGTGACAGTGATAAGGGAATGGTGTATGTGCTCAACGGGTGCAAAAATCTGAGGAAATTGGAGATAAGGGATAGCCCATTCGGGGATGCCGCACTTCTGAAGGACGTTGGCAAGTATGAAACAATGCGATCCCTTTGGATGTCATCTTGTGATGTTACCCTAGGGGGTTGCAAGACACTTGCAGAAAAGATGCCGAGGCTCAATGTGGAGGTCATAAATGAAAGGGATGAGAGTGACGGGATGGAAGAAAATCCTAACGATCTTCACAGGGTGGAGAAGATGTACGTTTATCGGACCGTGGCTGGACCAAGGAATGATGCTCCAGATTTTGTCTGGATGTTATAGAGTTGGATGGTATGGCTTTTATGCCATTATCAGTCTTTAAGGTAATGTTATTGTGCTTTGTTGTGTTTTCTTTATGGTTCCCTGGTGGTAGCAAAGCCTTGTTTAGGCTGGTCTGTAGATTGAAGTAAGGGTGGCTGAATGCCTGTCCCAAGATTTCTAGCTATCTGATATCTTTCTTTTAGAACTCGCCATTTGTTGTCTTAGATCTTTAAGAATCACTTTTGCATTTTAACCAAGCATATGTTTTCTTTTCTTTTCTTTTTTTTTCAATTGATTGCTTTTTATCTTTCACAAGTCTACAAAACTATATGAAGTTTAAGTCTATAAAACTATATGAAAGGAATCTAAGAAGGGGAAGGAAACGTCTGATATTTGAGCCCGGTTGTCTCTCATTTGTTAGCCCTTGGCACTCCATAAAGTAATGGCAGGTGCTTGTTAATTAGCACTCTGAAAGTGATCTGCAAAAGGAAAAATAATAAATGAATTTTATAATGTATGTATGCAAGTTATTTAAGAGCACTGTACTGTCCCATGTCTTTTATAGATTTGGTGGCAATTCTACTACCTTTCTGCCAAATTGGTCCACTTTAGCTTGGCTTTGTGTATCCTTTTGATCATAATTCTCAAACTGTTGGTCCCACTCATTAGATTACATAGGGTAGGCACTTTCCGTATCATTCTTTTGCCACCATAGCTGAATTGCTGCCACTCTCACCGCTGCATTGGAAATTTGCAGCCTTACATGTATGAATTCCCGTGTTCATGTCTTCTTACCTAACTTTATCTTTGCACTCATTACCGGTATGTAGAGGGAGGGGGTGACTGGAGTTGATGCAGGGGATAAGCTTGTCAGAGGGTATTGTCTTTTTCATAGTCCAAAGCCACGTATGTGCCCTCAAGTGCAGCATTTTTTTTTAAACCCATCATTCCTTCCATGTCCTTCTTTTGTGTTGTGTTGGGTCACAAGGCCACTTGGCTTTTTCTTTTGTGCTCCCTGTTTGTTCCCAAAGCATGAGCATCTTTTCTATCCTCATTACCCATCCCTTGGCTTTCCTCAACGGAGACTGCCAAATTCTTCCCTGTTCTCTTTGGAAACATGTATCCAACCTGGTACCTTTGTTGGATCTAGGCTTAGGTGGACTTGCTAGATTTGCCTCGTGGAAAAATATTATCCTGTAAACCTTTTAAATGCATGCGAACTAAATGCTATTAACTGATGTCTTGCATGAATTGTAGGACGAGCTCTTTTATTTAGATATTACTGTATATAAGTTGGATAAACCAGAAGCATATCATCTTCTAGTTTTTTTTTTTTTTCCTTTGCTTTATATGAACATTTTGAAAATGTTCGATGCTTGAAAACTATCCAATGAATCACCATCGCAGCTTCTATCTTAATTCAGGTTCCGAGCTTCACAAATTGGAAATAATACTTTCACAGACAGGACCACTTTTCAGCAGTATCTTTTAAACTTCATCACTGTAGAGGATCCTTCTCTTGCATTTGGTATCAACAGTTTTAAGAAGTCTGGCATATGTTGGAACCTGATTCACTCTTCAAGCTGCAGGCAAGTCAGCTTGAGGAACAGTGTGCATGGAGGCAGATGCTTGGAGGCAGCCAGGAATAATCATCCCTAATTATCTCTTTATGAGGTATCCAGTTCCTGCAAGTTGCGAGTGTACAGCTCCATCAAAGTTGATCGAGTATCTGATGGTGTTGGCATATCTATATGGTATGCAGCAGCTTTGCATGCATAAGAATAAATTGCATTCTAGGTTGCTTGTTGCTTGGCAATCATGGCAGAGAAAGAGAAAATAAAGATGGGAAACCATAGCATAAGGTTATAAACTTCGATATCCCCAAGATTTAGCAGAATTGACAAGTGCTCTAGAGAACATCTCAGCCGTTAAAGGCCGAATTGAAGAGGTGACATTGGGCAGCCTAGATCGAACTCATGTTAGCAGTCGTAAGCATGTTCCATGCCAACCTTAATGGCCATGGCTCTGGCTAAAGTTTTTTGAGTATTTGTAAACTGGCTAGTAGATTTATGCCAAATTTCCTGGTGAGTTTAGCTCTAGGTAAACCCACATACATGAAGGAGATCAATATTAGTAGAGATTTCGTAAAGATTTCTAAGCACTGATACTATTTGGTGGGAGATCCGGATCAACGCCTATGCGGTGGAAACACCTTAGGAAAGATCAAGAATCAAGAAACCAACATTCTTGATTCAAGAAACCAGCAACAACCTGTTCTTGAATTCAATATATGCAAGGAGATAGAAGAGAGATATATATAGGAGAAAAAGAGAGTTTGATCTTATTAATCCTTTGAAGAAGAATCTTGATACAATCAAGACAAAAAAATTTCACACGGCACCCCTTCTGAAATTCCAGAAGCTTCTCGCCGTCACACGCACGTCTTTTCTCTTGTAGGCCTCACGTCCCAAGAATCCACGTACGGCTACGGACGGAAAATACCTCAACATACGTCCCTTCCTCTCTGAAATCCAAGAAGAAGCTCCACCTGTGGACAATACCTCAACGCAGGTTCCATTCTCCAAAGCCCTGTGGAACATCCCATGATCCAATAAGTCTCCACGGTCCAAGAACCAAGAAGTCATCCTGCACGGACTTCCTCACGCGCTCCCTTCTTTTCTCTCTTGGAACTGTCCAAGCCCTCACGCCCAAGATCTCTCACGGACCAAGACCCCAAAGGGTCTGCCACTCTTGGAAGCCTCACGCTCCAACCTTCACGCACACCCACCCTCTTCTTAAATAGATGGCCGTGCGGTTATCTTGGTCTTGGAGTCAACTTCTTGGACGGTTACAACTCCTCACATGATTGGGCTTAAACTTCTTGATAGGTCCAATAACAAACTGGATTAGAACTCTCAGGTGGTTGGGCTTCCTAATTGGTTAGGACCAACCAACTAACCAATCAACTGGCTAACCTCCTAACTAACTTTGACCCAACCCCATAACCTAGTTGGGTTATGTTACAATCTCTCAAAAAACTTTCCCCAACAAGTCAACATGAGAAAATCCTTAATGCTGGGTCAAGCCCTTGACCCAACATGACTCTGGACCCTTGGGAATAAGCCTCCCAAACTTGGTTGCCTTCTTAGAAAACCTCCAGGAACCCTGTAACACCTCTAGGAACTGCTTGGCACACCTCCAAGCTCCCAGGGATTGCATCGAACATCCCTGCCATAGCCTTCCAAGTCTCCAAGACTTGGGAGAACCACACAAAACCCTACAATCTTTATCTTGGTGACCCTAAGCCTTGGCAAACCTGGCAATGTCCTCCTGCATAATCCCATTTTAACTGCATGTCCTGACAGCCTCTTGTGCGAATCTCCTTGCCTCTGTCAACACCCTTCAGCTACTGATATCCCTTGAAGGCCTTTGGAATGATTGCCTCCATAGCTGAAGATCCTTGCTTGTACCTTGGCACCACCATTGTAGCCTTCTTTCTGCCTGGCAGCTGCATCAGTCTTTTTCTTGGACTTTCTTGGAGAGACCACAGCGAACTTGAGCCAGCACTCGCTGTAACTGGAACTCTACTTGACACCATCTTCCCAGAGCCACGCCACACTCTGTACACTCTACTCCAAATGGCTAAGTGCACCTCTAGCGCTCGTGCTAGGATATGGCCAGTATCCCTGGACCTCCCACTCTGATCTCGTGTCGAATCCTGCTCCACCCATGAAGCCACCTCTTCCCGGTGCTCCACCTGAAACTGATGTCCTCCTGATGCCATAAAAAGAAATACCGAGACCATCCACTCAACGCAACGCTGTCCTGCTAAGCCCGCCACTGTACCTCCTATCCCATCACTGCCTCCCCGGACACTTCGCATCCTACGAACCTCTCTGAGATCATTTCGGATACACTGCATCCCCGTAGGCTCCTCCAAAATCCAGGAGCTCATCCCAACTCTTCTTCTAACCCAGCGATGAAACCTGAGAAATCCGGGCTTTTCCCTTCTCCATCCCTGACAAGCTCCGCATGACCGTCTACACCCATCCTGCTGTCTCCAGAGCTGACATCTTTTTATCGAAGCACCTCGCCTTCCCCAGCTGGAACATCAACTCGTGCTCCACAACTTCTGAGATTCGTGCTCCACCGCACTCCTGACCTCGAACTGATTCTTCCTGCTCAATCTCCGTGACTACAACACCAACATGTACTTTCGCAGTACACCCAGATAGTTGTGCAAACCTAATACCAATGTCAGACCTCTTCTGTACAGATATCCACTGCTGAACCACCATCCCCTCAAGCTTTTCCACCAAAGCCACATCAAGAAAACTATACACCAACAAATCTTCTACCTTAACCTTCCACGTAGAAAAGCTTTCATTCCTATTAAATTTCTCAAACTCCACCTTGCTGCCGGTATTCATGATTGATCAGGCCACGAAAAACCAACTCAAAATCAGGATTTGAGAAAACCTCGAAGGGATCCTGGGATAGAATCCCTGCAATGCTTGGACTGCATGCGGCAGTGTGCGTCTTCTTCCTACTTGGGGATGAACCAAGGTGTAGTGCCTCCTTCTTCCTTGAATCCTTCTCCCATGCTCGAACCCCGCTCTGATACCAATTGTAGAAATTCCTAGGCACTGATACCACTTGATGGGAGATCCGGATCAGTGCCTACGCAGCGGAAGCACCCTGAGAAAGATCAAGAATCAAGAAACAAACCTTCTTGATTCAAGAAACCAGCAACAACCCGTTCTTGGATTCAATACATGCAAGGAGATAGAAGAGAGATATATGTAGGAGAAAAAGAGAGATTAATCTTATTAATCCTTTGGAGAAGAACCTTGATACAATCAAGACAAAAAAAAACCCACATGGTACCCCTTCTGAAATCCCAGAAGCTTCTCGCCGTCACCCACACGTCTTCTTTCTTGCATGCCTCACGTCCCAATAATCCATATACGGCCATGCATGGACAATATTTCAATGTGCGTCTATTCCTCTCTGAAACCTGAGAAGAAGCTCTACTTGCGGACAATACTCAACGCATGTTCCCTTCTCCAAAGCTCCATGGAACACCCCACGATCCAAGAAGTCTCCATGGTCCAAGAACCAAGAAGTCATCCCACACAGACTCCCTCACGCACTCCCTTCTTTTCTCTCTTAGAACGTCCAAGCCCTCATGCCCAAGATCTCTCACAGACCGAGACCCCAAAGGGTCGGCCACTCTTGGAAGCCTCACGCTCTAACCTTCACACATGCCCACCCTCTTCTTAAATAGATGGCCGTGCGATTATCTTGGTCTTGGAGTTAACTTCTTGGACGGTTACAACTCCTCACATGGTTGGGCTTAGACTTCTTGATAGGTCCAAGAACAAACTAGGTTTGAACTCCTCAGGTGGTTGGGCTTTCTAATTGGTTACAACCAACCAACTAACCAACCAACCAACTTGCTAACCTCCTAACCAACTAACTAACCTGGACCCAACCCCATAGCCCAATTGGGTTGTGTTACAATCTCTCAAAAAACTCCCCCCAACAAGTCAATGTGAGAAAACCCTCAATCCTGGATCAAGCCCCCTAACCAGCATGACTCTGAACCCTTGGGATATAAACCTCCCAAACTTGGTTGCCTTCCATGGAAAACCTTCAGGAACCCTGGAACACCTCTAGGAACCACTTGGCACACCTCCAAGCTCCCAGGGATTGCCTCGAACATCCCTGCCATAGCCTTCAAGTCTCTCCAAGACTTGGGAGCACCACACAAAACCCTACAAATTTGAGTCTTGATAAAACTTTGAAGGAATATGTTTCAGGGCTACTATTTTATGCACACAAAAAGTTTCTCTGATCTGGGGCTTGACAAGTTTGTAATCAACCATGTATCTCACAAATTTTCATGATCACCGCACCAAATTATGCAAGATAAACAAATGCTCTTGGCTTGGTTCCCTTCTAGCTATACAAGGATGGCATGCCAGATAACTGTCATTCACCTTAAAGTTGGTTAACAAGGTTTTGTTCGTCATCAATTCTTTGGAGTAACCTTTAGATATCATTATCATGTAGGACACCATAACCTAAATGAAAAATTGATTAGTGTCTTGTTAAATCCTGGAGAACACTTGATCTCCAACTTTTCTAATCCATCTGGCATTATATTTTTAACTCTGACAGTCATTTGATAGCTCATTGGCTTGATTAACCCCTGTGATGCAAAGCAAAAGCATCCAAGGTTTCCTCTTAGTTTTGATGTCTCCAGATGTGATGTCTTTTTTTTTTGGTAAGAAGAAAAGGATGGGGGAGGATAAATCCTGATGTAACTACCCCTCAGGACCCCGCTCCGTCAGCCCCATCCAATGGTGAGTACATCAACCTTACACCACTAAGATGTTGACCAGTAGAAACGGAGTATTTCTTGACCTCTCACTTACACCAACGATCCTGGGCTCAAGGAGTTATTCCTGAATTTAATTGAGTCATCCTGATCATTCCTTGAACCCGTGACCGGTTGTAGTGAGGCAAGGCCTTTACCAACCGGGCTACCGTCTTAGTGGTCAGATGTGATGTCTTTTATTGTCACAACTCTATAAACAATGTAGCACCTAGTGGGTGTTGCAGAAGGTGCTAAATGAGTACCCTCCATGGCTAATATAATTACCTATCAAAATCCCTTTTGTAATCTTATTACACCGATAGCAATTTATATTAGAAAAAATTGCTTGTTGATACTTCCATTTCATTTTTTTAACAAAGATTACATCATCTTTCCATCCAAGAAAAGAGAGAAAAAAATTATTATTATTATTATTTAATTAGGGTTGTGTGTAGAGACTAGGGAGGGGTTCTGAATCCACCACCTATCCTATATCCCCTCTTCTTCCCCTCCAAACGTTTAGATGGCCTGAGCAAGGTTCTCAGGCAGACCAAGCCTAACTTTTGTAAAACCAGAGTAACGGAGACTGAATCGATTGTTAACACCCTTCTGAATCGAACCCTCTACCCTTTGCCTTAAGTGACAATGTTCTACCTTTCAAATAAAGTTCAGTGTTACAGAAACTTGCACCGAGCCATATTGTAAATATTGTCGTTGTAGTCATTCCCTGGGACTCCTGATAAACGGCAAATTACAAGAACAATGTAAACTAGCAAGCAGGATCATGGATATCATCTCACACCAGATAAACAAAACTATCAGCAAAATGGTCTTAGAAGTAGCACTCTTCCACCATGCAACAGCAGCAAAGGGCAGCCAAACTGTGCAAAAAAGATCAGAAGATAAAAATTAGAGTCTTCAATGCTAACTATAATGATTCATGTACCCGCCTGCTCCTTATCTTCAGGTGGTCCTCTTAGCAAGTGCTGATTGTTTCTGATCAAAAGGCAACAATTTTTTTTTTTTTTTTCAATATTTCCCAAGGTGTTGGCTGCAAAACTATTGCATTCCCTTCCCCACTACAATTGTCAACACTCAACCAGGACATGACCCAATGGTAAGAAAGAATTTGGTGAGGCTTTTAGAGTAAATTTACATGCATCAAGCACCTGATGATGCACAAAGAATTAATACAGCATCACCATTTTGATCTCAAAGGCTGAGCATGTAGTTAAGGATGAACCAATTTAGCATATCCTAAGCTAGACTGTGTGTTTACCATAGGAGTATCACTACTAGCTTCAATATACAAGTACCAACATGCTAACCACCAAAAGGATTCCACTTAAAATTTCCTACCATTTTTGTTGGCCTCTTGTGGAGAACAAATGGGAAATCAGGGGAAAAGGAAAAAAAAAAAAAAACTTTTCTATGAAAGGTAAAAATCTGAACAAAATTTTTGTCAAGAATGATAGAAGCAACTTAGAAACCAGAGATCCTACCTTTCCATTTCGGTTTACTAGATTGGAATAAGATTGGTCAATACCTTCAATGTGGTGGGGTAACTCAGGTCTGAATGGCTCTGCCTTCGCTTACAATTGAAGAATTATGATTTTCTTGTTTGAGTAATTTGTTTCCCATGGTACAAGTGGATGATGTCAATTTATACTCAAAGCATCTTAATTTTGTGGTAACTTGGATCATCAAAACTTTCTTTGGGTGCTTTCATTGCAGCCAATTATTCAACTCTCATTACTCAAAATTGTCCCAAGTATGGGGTTTGATGTACTTGTTGGCCAGGAATCTACAGAGTAGCCACTGAGATGTTGTCATTACAACCTCAGAATCTTGAGCTATCAGAGAGAAGTTTAGTTATGATAGAAAAGCACGGTACAAATATATCTATTCAGATTCCATTGCAGAGGAAACAATGGAAAAACCAGTGACCAAAATGGTAAATACATACAAGAAAAAAGGAACATGGATGAAATGTGGAAGAGGTTCTTCAATTTCAACCTCCAAAACTTCTGAATCAGTGTTAAGCATGTGACCATTTTGTTGCTGCATTTTTAATGAAAGATTAGACACTATGCCTTGATTGAAATATAATTGGAGATGAGGCTATGAAGGGATTAATGGTCAGAAAGAATACATAATTAAACTTGCATATTATATTTGGCAGAAAAAAGATTGGGAGAATAAACAATTAGCAATTTGAAAAAAGAAAGCAAGAGAAAAATAGATTGATGCTAAAATAAAGAAGCACAAAACTCATACTTTTTAGATAAAATCTTCAAGTTGTTGCCAAAACTTCAAGTGATCTTACACTACCATGCCAGTATACCAACAAGAAGATCAAGAATCATGACACAGTTAAACTTGCATAAAAGAAATGGCAGAAAACAGATTGGGGAGAATTAAGTAATCAGCAATATGAAACAATCCTATTGGAAAAGAAAAAAAAGATCAATGCTAGAATGGTGAAGCACAAAGCTTGTACTATTTAAATAAATCCTTCAAGTTGTTGCCAAACCTTCATGTGATCTTACACTACCATGCCAGTATATCAACAACAAATCAAGATTAATGACATTAATGGAAACTAGTAGCTCAATAATTTCAATTCTCCTCAATTAAAATGTGATGACCAACTGGAGGGCAAAATCTTCCTCCCAAATAGTCCACACAACATAATCGGGCATCTAAGAAGGGATTCCAAGGAAAAATAGAAATAATATAGTAAACATGGCTACTCAAATCCCAGGAGCTTTTCTCATCCCTTACCCAAACCAAAACCTTCTTGCATCAGTTCAGGTAAACACCACCCTTGCAAGAGTGAATATATCCCAATTCTCATAAAATAAATAGCAACTACTTAAAGGAATAAGTTAAATGAAAACCCCTCAACATGTCATCTCCCACATGAAGAAAAACTAAATCAGCAAGATCTACTAGTAGAACCAAAGATAGAGAACATGCAAACATCCTACAGAACAAAGAGAAGAACATGAGAGACCCAAAGAAAGTGTGGTGAGATGGCATGCATACCATCCTTTTAGGAATGAGAGGCAGCATCCATCATCATGGCTGTGGAAGTTTGGCAGGGAAGGAGGTGGTGGAGGGTACTCATCATTGAAGCAACCCTGATAGCTTGGAGATGGTGGTGATGGGTACACCTTAGGGGATGGAGGAGTTAAATAAGGGTAACCATACTCAACCTGTGGTGGTGGAGGGTATGCATTTGCGCACCCTGAAACCAAACCAAATGCCCCTTGAACTCGCATAAAACAGAACAACTGATTGTAACCAAGAGGCAAAACCACAATCTAAAAGTAAGAAAAATTAAGAATACCCATGAGAACAAAAGCATAGGGCAGTGAAGCATAAGACTCCATATCAGGAAGAGGAAGAGGAAGAGGAAGACTGGATTGGGACTTCGCCTGGTGGAGGATAGGAGTCTCAGGGTGCTTCCCGGTAGCTCTTATGCTTCTGATGATGTGTAGGTTTCTTGGAAGGTGTTAGAGAGTTATTTAGTTGATGGTACTGAAGGTGCTGGGCCTGATGGATCCCACGAATCTTTGGAATGGTGGCATGTGACGAGGGCCATGGAGGAGGGCCTTGTAATCCTTGGATTTTATGGCAATGCCATGAGAAACATGATGACGCCTGGTAGCGTACATTATTCCCCAGAAGGGCCAAAGTAGTTTATTATAACGAAACAAATAAACATGGGGGGAACTGATAAATGCACTCCAGTCAATTCATATGTTCTCTCTCCGTCAATTTTTCCAAGGGAAGTTCAACATTTTTGAAAAAGAGGGGTGTGTCGATAGAGTACCCAGAAAATATACTCCCTCCCAACCTCTACTGGGGGGATGGCAATCATAACCAAAATCTACCAGAAATCTGATCAAACCCAAACCAAATGGATTTTATCCACCCCTTTTAAATCCTGAAATGGATACGAGTTCTGGATAAAATATTTAAAACTGATTTGAATCGGATGTGGATAATGACGTTGCTCTTTATTAAATCTAATCGATATAATCTTGATCTAAATCCTCGTTGCTTCCAAAGTTATAATTTTTTTAAAAATATTTGCATGATAAGTTTCTTGCTCGATCCAATTCAATCCAATCTAATCCAATTCATCCCATTTATTTTAATTGAACTAATCTGATGCAAGAGATGTATGGGATAGATAAGCATATAGAATTTTAAAACACAAGATGGACATGAATATTGACCAATTTTATCAATATCTGATTGACTGCCATCTCTATCGTCCACTGCTACTCTTGGAACATCTTTGAAATTTTATTGTTGGATATTACATGTTTTTTTTTATAATTTTTTTATTAATGCATAGGAAAGAAAATGGTTGCTACTGGCCTTTTTTTTTTTTATTATTATTAGATATAAGCAAATATTTTTACAGAAAAATCTGTATCAAAACCTGTACCTGTCCAATGCGACACAAGAAAAATAAATTAGAAAACAATAATAGAGATATTAGAAAAAGCAAGGACCAAAAAAAAAAAAAGAAAAAAAAAAAAGGAGAGAGTTGGAGCCTCACCAAAGCGACGTGGGAGGAGAGTAAATCGGCAATGTTTTTGTCCACGTCAATGCTTTTAGAGGTGTCAAGTGAGTTGAATTAATCCAAAATTATTGTTATGGACTTGGTTCAACCAATAATTTTTTCAGAGAAAGAGGGATAACATGAATCCACTGGAGTTCAAACATATAATAATGCACTCCAACCATTGATCTTTTTCTATTTTTTTAACATGGGGTTCAGGTTTGTCATGAAGTGGAATTAAGAGCCTGATCTTTATAAGATCAATAATTTATATAAAACTTTTGTTTTTTAAATATATATTTTTCTATAAATAATTGAATAGAAAAATAATTTATTTATATTTTTTATATATTAAAAATAATTTTAGAATTTACTATCCATATTCTTTGTTATTATTATATTTTTCAAATTACTATGATCTATCCATATTTTTCATAAAACCCTTGATTATATAAATATAACTATTATATATATATATATATATATATATATATATATTATACATAATTTAATATATCATATAATATATTATATAATAATAATAAATTATTTTAATAATAGATTAATAATAATAGAATACAATAATAATAAAATATAAATATTAATATAATAATATATTATATGTTAATATATTAGATTAGATTATATATAATATAATATATTATATATATATATATATTATACTATATGTTATATTATTATTATATGTTTAAGGATATATTAGAAATAAAATAAAAAAATTATTTTTCTGGTTCATGAAAAAATAATTTACTTGGAGAAGTATAAGAATATGAATAAGTTTATCAATAAAAAAATTGATCAACTTCTTTATAATATTTATTCATTAAAAAAATGGATCTTGAGTGTTTTCAACTTTGACAATCATCGAAGGAACCATAAGATTTATATACTCATGATATCATTAGCCGGTGCACTTAAAACCTATCACCAAATGCTATCTAAATATAAATTACACATGCTTGCAATAAAAAACCAGAGCAGGTTTACCATAGCTTTTGTTTCTTATTTTTATTTTAAAAATAAAAATTAAATTTTAAGTTTTTTTTAAAAATAGTGTAAAAAGAAAATAGATTGATGCTAGAATACAGAAACACAACTTGTACTTTTTAGATAAAATCTCCAAATTGTTGCCAAAACTTCAAGCAATCTTCCACTACCATGCTAGTTGATATGGCTACATCGCTGATGTGGGGCGCGTGTCAGGTCCAGCTGGACACGGTAGATACCACGTGGATTTTTTCAAAAGATCCTTCATTCGGGAAGAAGTGCTCCTGCTCCTTTGCCAACTGGCACCCGAAGACGAGTCCACCTCGGCCAAAGTCGAGCACCCCTATGCCGCTCCGCCAGGTGTCCACCCAGGAGGGGTCCACCACGGCCGAAGCTGGCGGTCCCTCGCTCCCTCGCCAGGTGGCATCCCAAGACGGGTCCACCTTGGCTGAGGTCGAGCCGGGCCCTTCTGCTCCTCCGCCAGGTGGCACCCGAAGACGGGACCACCTTGGCCGAAGTCGAGCACCCCTCTGCCGCTCCACCAGGTGTCCACTCATGAGGGGTCCACCTTGGCCGAAGCTGGCGGCCCCTCGCTCCCTCGCTAGGTGGCACCCAAAGACGGGTCCACCTCGGTCGAGGTCGAGCCGGGCCCTTCTGCTCCTCCGCCAAGTGGCACTCGAAGACGGGTCCACCTCGGTCGAAGTCGAGCACCTCTTTGCCGCTCCGCCAGGTGTCCACCCAGGAGGGGTCCACCTCGGCCGAAGCTGGTGGCACCTCGCTCCCTCGCCAGGTGGCACCCCAAGACGAATCCACCTCGACCGAGGTCGAGCCGGGCCTTCTGCTCCTCCGCCAGGTGGCACCCGAAGACAGGTCCACCTCGGCTGGAGTCGAGCACCCCTCTGCCGCTCCGCCAGGTGTCCACCCAAGAGGGGTCCACCTCGGCCGAAGCTGGAGGCCCTTCGCTCCCTCGCTAGGTGGCACCCCAAGACGGGTCCACCTCAGCCGAGGTCGAGCCGGGCCCTTTTGCTCCTCCGCCAGGTGGCACCCGAAGACGTGTCCACCTCGGCCGAAGTCGAGCACCCCTCTGCCGCTCCGCCAGGTGTCCACCCAGGAGGGGTCCATCTTGGCCGAAGCTGACGGCCCCTCGCTCCCTCGCTAGGTGGCACCCAAAGACCGGTCCACCTCGGTCGAGGTTGAGCCGGGCCCTTTTTCTCCTCCGTCAAGTGGCACCCGAAGACGGGTCCACCTCGGCAGGAGTCGAGCACCTCTTTGCCGCTCCGCCAGGTGTCCACCTAGGAGGGGTCCACCTCGGTTGAAGTGGCGGCACCTCGCTCCCTTGCCGGTGGCACTCCAAGACGAATCCACCTCGGCCGAGGTCGAGACGGGCCCTTCTGCTCCTTCGCCAGGTGGCACCCGAAGACGGGTCCACCTCGGTCGGAGTCGAGCACCGCTCTGCCGCTCCGCCAGGTGTCCACCCAAGAGGGGTCCACCTCGGCCGAAGCTGGAGGCCCTTCGCTCCCTCACCAGGTGGCACCCTAAGATGGGTCCACCTCGGCCGAGATCGAGACGGGCCCTTCTGCTCCTCTGCCAGGTGGCACCCAAAGACGGGTCCACCTCGGCCGAAGTCGAGCACCCTTCTGCTCCTCCGTCAGGTGGCACCCGAAGACGGGTCCACCTCGACCCGGAGTCGAGCACCCCTCTGCCGCTCCGCCAGGTGTCCACCCAGGAGGGGTCCACCTCGGCCGAAGCTGGCGGCCCCTCGCTCCCTTACCAGGTGGCATCCCAAGATGGGTCCACCTCGGTCGAAGTCGAGCCGGGCCCTTCTGCTCCTCCGTCAGGTGGCACTCGAAGACGGGTCCACCTCGGTCGGAGTCGAGCATCTCTCTGCCGCTCCGCCAGGTGTCCACCCAGGAGGGGTCCACCTCGGCGAAAGCTGGTGGCCCCTCGCTCCCTCGCCAGGTGGCACCCCAAGACGGGTCCACCTTGGCCGAGGTCGAGCCGGGCCCTTATGCTCCTCCGCCAGGTGGCACCCGAAGACGGGTCCACCTCGGCCGGAGTCGAGCACCCCTCTGCCGCTCCGCCAAGTGTCCACCCAAGAGGGGTCCACCTCGGTCGAAGCTGGCGGCCCCTCGCTCCCTCGCCAGGTGGCACCCCAAGACGGGTCCACCTCGACCGAGGTCGAGCCGGGCCCTTCTGCTCCTCCGCCAGGTGGCACCCGAAGACGGGTCCATCTCGGCCGAAGTCGAGCACCTTTCCGCTCCTCCGTCAGGTGGCACCCGAAGACGGGTCCACCTCGGCCGGAGTCGAGCACCCCTCTACCGCTCCGCCAGGTGTCCACCCAGGAGGGGTCCACCTCGGCCGAAGCTGGTGGCCCCTCTCTCCCTCGCCAGGTGGCACCCCAAGACGGGTCCACCTCGGTCGAAGTCGAGCCGAGCCCTTCTGCTCCTCCGTCAGGTGGCACTCGAAGACGGGTCCACCTCGGCCGGAGTCAAGCACCTCTTTGCCGCTCCGCTAGGTGTCCACCCAGGAGGGGTCCATCTCGACCGAAGCTGGCGGCCCCTCGCTCCCTCGCCAAGTAGCACCCCAAGACGGGTCCATCTCGGTCGAAGTCGAGCCACTTTCTGCCACTCCGCCAAGTGGCGCCCCCTGACGGGTCCACCTCGACCGAGGTCAGCCCTACTCTGCGAAACCTCGGGAAAGCAGAGGCACGGGTTGCGAGGTCGCCACTAGAGCCGGCGCGTACCGCACCCCGTAGGGGGTGCCAGTACGGCTTGCAGTGACACACGAAACCTCGTTTACACCAGTCGGACGAGGCCCCGCAACCGAGGAACGGAATCCTTGCGGACAGGAACCTGAAACGGCTGGAAGCCCACCGTCAACGCATCGAAAGGAGAGATCCCATACTCGCCCAAAGCCTCGCCAGTCTTTCCCCCTTTCGTGACACACGACGGACGAGGCAGTCCGGCCACTTAGCTCCCGGACCCGAAGAAGAAGGGGGAGGAGAGGGACTGGAGGTCTGGGGGAGCCCCCCCTGAGAGGAAGGCGAGCTTGAGGCGGTTCGATGGTATAAAAGGGATGGTAAAAACGGGCGGACGGGTAAGACAAAAAAAGAGAGGAAACACCAAGAGAACGATCCTGGGAGTCCTCAAGGAGTCCTCAGGCGTGAGCTCGGTGAACCCAGCGCAGGAAGCCGGGCTTCAACTCCCCTCTTCCCACACTTCTTTCGTTTACATCTTCTCTAAGCACGGGAATCCTTCGGGAACCCGCCTTAGGGGCTCTGTTCCATCTTGCCGCTCTCTAACTTGACCATCGGAGTGCCCCCGCCGGAACCCTCGGCCAGGATCTCTGACTTTGTTTTGCAGGTTCGGGAGCTTAGAGATCTCGAGGTGAGAGAGTCCGAGACCGGTGCCAGCTCAAGAGCTACAGGCCATCGCGGTGAGATCGGCAACACTAGTATTCTAACAAGAACATCAAGAATTATGATACGGTTAAACTTGCACAAAAGAAATTACATAAAATAGATCGGGAAGAATTAAGTAATTAGCAATACGAAACAATCCTATTGGAAAAGAAAAAATCAATGCTAGAATAAAGAAGCACAAAGCTTGTACAATCTAAATAAAATCTTCAAGTTGTTGCCAAAACTTCCACTACAAAAAATTAGATTTTTAGTGATGGCATAATAATGAGGATTTAAAATGTTATCACTATTATTGACTTTTTGTGATAACATTAATATTTATCACTATTATTGAAGATAATAGTGATAGCATGTGATATCGTCACAACAAGTAGAGTAGTAGTGACGGTATATTACTCACCACTAAAAGTCATCATAAATAGTATATTATTTGTAACAACATTACATGCCATCATAAAAGTTATGCTATTTATGATAACTTATAATGTGCTACTAAAAAGCCATCACTAATAGTATATTATTCAAGGCCACATTATATATCATCATAAAACAAGATATTATTGATGGCAACAAGCAATGCATTACTAAAAAATAACTTGATTAGTATGTTATTTGTGACAATACAAAATATCATCACAAAAAAGTATACTATTTGTGATGACATATAATGCATCACTAAAAAATCATGTTGATTAATATATTATTTGTGACAATAAAGATATTCTCACAAAAAAAAAAGGCACTATTTATGATAACACATAGTACGTCACTAAAAAATTATCATGATTAGTATATTATTTATGAAATATAAAATATTATAATATTTATGGTGACATACAATGTACCATCAAAAAGTCATTACTAAAAGCATATTATTTATAACAATTAATATATAGTGCATCACAAATAATATTATCACTAACAATATATTATTTGGGATAAAGTGAAGCTAAAATCTTTAGAAGCAAAGTACAAAAAGAGTGTTACTATCAGGCCAAGTTTATTTCTAGTTTATTGATCATAATCTATCAATAAATAGTAGATGGTTGATTGCACTATTCTAATTTTTTTACAATTTTTTAATAATATTAACATGGCTAATGCTGTCACTAATAATCCTAATTTCATCACTAATAATATTTACAATGATTTTTTAAATTATTTATTTTGTCATTAAATACCCTTATTAGTAATGGCTGATTAGCCATCACTAGTAATCTATTTTCTTGTCGTGTACCAAAATTGAAATAACTAATTGGCTACCTAATTATCAAAGAGCACTGTTCAAGTTCCATGCAATTCAAATAAATATTGAAGATATCAAGATCAGTCTTCCACTTCATAATATGAATTCATGCAAGAAACAAAAAAAATAAGATATTTTATCCTTTGCTAAAGAAATCATACGATCAATTAGGAAGAAAAATAAAAGATAGAAAATTTAGCAAAAGCAAAATTTTTATATTCTCTTTTATCTCATTGATCATCAAAATTAATTTGAGTTATATAGTCATATTTATAAATATAAGATATGTCCTTATTCAAGTTTGCATCTTTTTCCAATTTTAATATGATTTACTTTTCTAAAAAGTTTATAACCAGTAATTTTTTTAAAAAAAAAAAAAATGGGTTAAAATTCCAGTTTCAATTTTTACATCAACTTTTTAATTTTACTGCCGTTTTATCTGGTTCCTCTCAAATTAGAAGATATACTCGCTTAAAATATTATCCGAAAGGAAAACATCGATGTGACCTTACACTACCATGCCAATATTTCAAAAACAAATCATGAATCATTACATAAATGTAAACTAGTAGCTCAACAATTTCAATTCTCTTCAATTAAAATTTGATGGTCATCTGGAGTGCAAAATTTTCCTCCCACAAGGTCCCCACAACATATACAATCGGACATCTAAGAAAGTATCCGTAGGATAAATAGAAATAGTAAACATGGCTACTCAAATCCCAGCTGCTTCTCTCATCCCTAACCCAAACCAAAACCATTTTTTTGCATCAGTTCAGGCAAACACCACCTCTTCAAGAGTGAAGCATATATACTCCAGTTCTCAGAAAATAAATAGCAACCACTTTAAAGATATAAGATAAATGAAAACCCCTCAATATATATGTCATCTCCCACTGGAAGAACAAACTAATTTAGTTTCATCAAAAAAGAAAATCTACTATCAGCACCAAAGATGGAGAAGATGTCAACATTCTACACAACAAAGGGAAGAACATGAGGGACCCAAGAGAAAGGATGGTGATCAGCTGAGAAGGTGCATACCATTCTTCCAGGAATGAGAGGCAGTATCCATCATCATGGCCGTGGCAGTTTGGCTGAGAAGGAGGTGTTGGAGGGCACTCATCATTGAAGTAGCCCTGATAGCTTGGAGATGTTGGTGATGCGCACACTACCTTAGGGCGTGGAGGAGTTGAGGAAGGGAAACCATACTCAACCTGTGGTGGTGGAGGGTATGCATTTGAGTACCCTGCAACCCAAACCAAATCAATACCCCTTAAAACTACTCATATACAACAAAGCAAATGACTGTAACCAAGACACCAAACTACAATCTTAAAAAAAAAAAAAAAAAAAAAAAAAAAAAAAAAAAAAAAAAAAAAAAACAAGAAGAAAATTAAGAATACCCATGAGAACAAAAGCATAGTGCAGTGAAGCATAAGACTCCATGTCAGGAAGAGGAAGAGTGGTGGAGGATAGGAGTCCCAGCTGCTGGGTTGCTGATGATATTCTAATGCTTCTGATGCTGTGTAGCTTTCTTGGATGTTGATGGAGAGCAATGGATGGTGCAGAAGGTTGTGGCTCCAAGGATCCGACAAATCTTCGGAATAATTGCATGCCATGAGAACCATGGGAATTTTTGTCTCCTTTGGATTTATAGAAAATCATTTCCCGGAGGGCCAGAGCTCTTTATTATAATGCCTCCAAGAATATGGGAAGCTTACAAAACACGTAAAATGGAGGCGAACTGATAAATGCACCCTCATTCTCATCGTATCCGTATGTCTCCCAGTTTGACCAACCGAACGGGCAACCGCAAGAGTTCAACATTTTTGAAATTTAGGAGTGTCCATAACGACCTTCAAGAAAAGTACCCCTCTTTTGTTAAATATACTCCCTTCCTATCTATTGGCATGGCAAATATATATCAAATCTGATCCAATTAAACTCAAGAGCAAATAATGAGTTCCGGATAAAATATATGAAACAGGTTTGGATTAGATGCAGATAAGATAATGATGTATCCCGATCCGTATAACTTTATTTTAAAATATTTGCATGATAATTTTTTACTCTGATCCGATCCGATCCGGTCCGGCTTATCTTGTCTATCCAATCTGATTTGATCCGATCTGCACCGTCAAATCGATCCGATACAAAGCAAGTAAGAGATGGAAATGAGCATGGTATTTTATAATAGTGGATATGGATATTGGCCAATTCAATCCATAACCTTCGATTAATGGCCATCATTTTATCTACTGTAGCTCTCAGAATATATTTCCAAGTGTTCATATATCAAATTTGGATAAGTTCTATACTTTTGTCGGGTATTTAAAGTTTTTTTTTTTTTTTTTTTTTTTTTTTGATATATATAGAAAAATGGATGCTATCAGGTCTCTTATTGATCCCACCAAACGATGCTTTTTACCCGGTGTTTCTAAATTGCGGTTCAGGTGGAGTGAAGTTGAATTTTTCTTTTTGAAGTTTGACGACTGAATTGTACTCGATATATTGCCCGCGTTGCACTCAAGAGCTACCACGAAACGCTACCCAAGTGAAAGAAGTTTAAAAACTCAACGCTTGTTTGACGAAGCTTTTGTTTCTTATATTTTATTTTCAAAATAAAATTATAAAATTAAAACAAAAAACATAGTTCATATATTATTATATTATTTTATTTTAAAAAAATATTTTTTTATTAATTTTAGAAACTAACTGTAAAAATATCTTACTTTCATTTATTTTGAGAAAAAAATATTTTTCACCGTCACCATGGATTCTATTGTTGCTAACTGGGAGTCAGCCTGATTAGGCTGATGAGTTGGTTGTATATTGATGATTTGATTTAAAAAAGAAATTTTTTTTTTTCTATTTACTTGTTGAAGGGCTCGACAAGAGCGTAGGTATTCAAGAAGCTGGCCAGAGATCTTAATATACCTTGTAAGATTGATGACAGCTTCTAATATCGAGATCAATCTTGGAATACTATGAATAAGAAAATCAGCTTGCCGAAAAGTGCCCGACAAGGATTTTTTTGTTGTCTAAGTTAAATAACTTCTAGAAAAACAAGAGATGGAGGTTCTATCAGGTAGAAAGCACAGAAGTTTAGAAATTAATGAGAGCTCCATTTCATGTAAACTCACTATAGAAAATATTATACACAGTGATGCTATTAAAGTGTTATATCGATGCTTAAAAGCACCGACAAATAATCTTTCGATGCTTTAAAAATTATCGTAAAAGCGTTACATATATAAGCATAGAAAAAATTTCTCGATACTTTCAAAAAGCATCGGCATGTTATTTGACAATATTTTTTGGCATCAGAAGTTACTGATACTTAAAATCGATGCTTTTAAAAAGCATCAATATATTATTTATCAATGCTTTAAAGTGTCAAAAGTTATCGGCGCTTATTAGCAATGTCTTAGTCGTGCCTTTAGCGATGCTTTGTAAGCATCAAGTCAATTGCAATGCTGGAAAGTTTAGTTATTTAAAATCTTAACAATGCTAAAAAATATCGGCAAAGTTAATAATTATGATGCTTTATAGTATCACCATTTTATTTTTTTTTAAAAAAAGAAACAAAGTATACAATACTTAATTACCCATACATAAATTACATTAATTAGCACCACTAATGATATAAAACCAAACACTTATAGCAAAATAATAATAATATAAGTGTTTCATATACATCAAAACCAAAATACATTACCGATATTATATCCATTACAAATCACAGAAGTTCAATTAATTACATTAAAATAGACACAAAATATAGGCATTTAAAAAAAGAAAGAATCATTAATAGTTATCGATCCGTGGGATGATGGTCATCGTCATCTCTATGGCTATCGGATATGTTGGAAAACTATAACAAACAAACATAAAAGCTTTGAGTTACAAGTATATATCATAATTTTTTAAAATTATAAACTTATATGTAGAAATATATATTTACCTAAGATGGCACAAATGTTTACAAGATAGATGAAAGCTACTCAACATGGGTCCTTAATATCCTTAATATATATTTACCTGAGATGGCATGAATATCTGGATCTCTGCTTTATCTGCATCATGCCTTTCCTATGTCTAAGTTTTCATTCATCTCCTCTATGTATATGTCTAGCCAAACACTTTGAAATATCCCCTCAGGTTTACAAATTTTGCTGCCAAGATAGTCAGAACAATTTAAATATTTCTCCTCATTAAATGATATAAAGCATAAGGAATTCATATCAACCGGAACAAGATCAAGAAGCTATGATGTAGCTTGACATAAACTTCTCTTCTCTTCGAGCAAGGGGATCAAGTAAAAGTTATTAGCATCAGAGACAACTCACAAAAATCAACGAATCTCCTCTTTGGCGAGTGAAAAAATTTGGCATATTCAGCTTGCCCATCCTGTGTAGCTGAAGCACCAAAGGCCACCTCGATCGTTGCAATCCCTTTAGCATGGGAAATTAGTAATTACAGAAAATAAAATAGAGGAATTGAAATGCAAGAGAACCAAGATCCAAGGACTCTAACCAAATCCATGGGAAAGAAAAGCGTGCCCGACAATTCTCTCCAAGACCGATGACTTCTGTCATGAACCTTTATTGATTAGTCGAATTAGTTGAGTTTATTGTTGATTTGTTATATTTGTTATAATAGTTATTGATTAGTTGAGTTGTTGATTAGTTGAGTAGTTATAATAGTTGTTAATTAGTTAAGTTTGTTGTTGATTTGTTGAGTTTGTTGGGTGCTTTTAAAAGAACTAGTTGTATGGAGTTGGAGAAGGAGAAAAAATATCAAAATTTTATCTTCCTCTCTAAATTTTCTCTCTCTCTCTCTCTCTCCCCTCTCTCTTTCTCTCTCATTTCTATTCTTTTCTTACTTAATCTCTATCTTTTCAATTTACTAATAGTCTAAGCTAATCAAAAGCTTGGGTTGGTTATATTTGGTATCAGAGCCCGGTTTGTTCAATCAATTCTAATGGCTCGTGTTGCCGATCTCGCCGCCGCGCCTGTAGCTTGAGAGCTGGTGACTTGATCAGGCCATCTCACTTCGAGATCTCCGGACTTCCGATCCTGCAAGACAAGGTCAGAAACCCTGGCCGGGGATCCCGGCGAGGGGGCTCCGATGGTCAAGTTAGAAAACGGCGAGATAGAACAAAGTCTCCAAGGTGGGCCCCTCCCGGAGTCCCAAGCTTGGAGATTATATTTGTAAAGAAGGTTTCAGGAAGAATAGAAATTAGGCCAGGTTCCTTCACCGAGCTTGCGCCAAGGGACCCCTCTCGGGATCTTGGATCCTGCTATTGGTGTCTTTCCTTTTCCCAGCCCTTTTTTTTCCTTACCTAGTCGTCCGCTCTTCCCATCCTTTTATCCATCACGCTGCCTCCGGCTTCCCGCCCCTGGGAGGCTCCCTCTCGCTTTCACCTCCTTCTCCCCTCTCTTTCTCCTTTTCCCTTTGGGTCTAAGAACCCGGCGGCCTCCTCGTCTTGCTTGCCGGGCCTAGCGAGGAAAGGGTAGAGGGAGGATGCTGGCCAGACCTTGGGGCCGAGTGCGAGCGCTCTCTTTCCAAGGCACCGACAACGCCCGTTACCGGGTCCTGTCTTGCCAGGATTTCGCTTCTTGGCTGCGGAATCTGTCGGGCCGATGTAAACGAGGTTTCGCGCGTTGCTGCCGACCGTACCGGCGCTCCTCTCGGGGTGCGGCGCGCGCTGCTCGAGGGACGGCCTCGGAACTCGTGCTTTTACTTCTCGGCGGCCTCACCACGCGGGGTAGTCGGCCTCGGCCGAGGTGGACACCTCTTGGGCGGATACCTGGCGAAGGAGCAGCAGAGGGCCCGGCTCGACCTAGGCCGAGGTGGCACCGTCTCAGGGCGCCACCCGGCGAGGGAGGAAGGGGCCGCCGGCTTCGGCCGAGGTGGACCCCTCCTGGGCGGACACCTGGCAAAGGAGCAGCAGAGGGCCCGGCTCGACCTCGGCCGAGGTGGCACCGTCTCAGGGCGCCACCCGGTGAGGGAGGAAGGGGCCGCCGGCTTCGGCCAAGGTGGACCCCTCTTGGGTGGACACCGGTGGAGCGGCAGAGAAGCGCTCGACTTCGGCCGAGGTGGAACCCTCCTGGGTGGACACCTGGCGAAGGAGCAACAGAGGGCCCGGCTCGATCTCAGCCGAGGTGGCACCATCTCAGGGCGCCACCCGGCGAGGGAGGAAGGGGTCGCCGGCTTCGGCCAAGGTGGACCCCTCCTGGGCAGACACCTGGCGGAGCGGCAGAGAGGCGCTCGACTTCGGCCGAGGTGGACCCCTCCTGGGCGGACACCTGGCGAAGGAGCAGCAGAGGGCCCGGCTCGACCTCGGCCGAGGTGGCACCGTCTCAGGGCACCACCCGGCGAGGGAGGAAGGGGCCGCCGGCTTCAGCCAAGGTGGACCCCTCCTGGGCGGACACCTGATGGAGCGGCAGAGAGGTGCTCGACTTCGACCGAGGTGGACCCCTCTTGTGCGGACACCTGGAGAAAAAGCAGCAGAGGGCCCGGCTCGACCTCGACCGATGTGGCACCGTCTCAGGGCGCCACCCGGCGAGGGAGGAAGGGGCCACCGGCTTCGGCCGAGGTGGACACCTCCTGGGCGGACACCTGGTGGAGCGGCAGAGAGGCGCTCGACTTCGGTCGAGGTGGACCCCTCCTGGGTGGACACCTGGCGAAGGAGCAGCAGAGGGCCCGGCTTGACCTCGGTCGAGGTGGCACCGTCTCAGGGCACCACCCGGCGAGGGAGGAAGGGGCCGCCGGCTTCGGCCAAGTTGGACCCCTCCTGGGCGGACACCTGGCGGAGTGGCAGAGAGGCGCTCGACTTCGGCCGAGGTGGACCCCTCCTAGGCGGACACCTGGCGAAGGAGCAGCAGAGCGCCCGGCTCGACCTCGATCGAGGTGGCACCATCTCAGGGCGCCACCCGGCGAGGGAGGAAGGAGCCGCCGGCTTCGGCCAAGGTGGACCCCTCCTGAGCGGACACCTGGCGGAGCGGCATAGAGGCGCTCGACTTCGACCGAGGTGGACCCCTCCTGGGCGGACACCTGGCGAAGGAGCAGCAGAGGGCCCGGCTCGACCTCGGTCGAGGTGGCACCGTCTTAGGGCGCCACCCGACGAGGGAGGAAGGGGCCGCTGGCTTCGGCCATGGTGGACCCCTCCTGGGCGGACACCTGGTGGAGCGGTAGAGAGGCGCTCGACTTCGACCGAGGTGGACCCCTCCTGGGCGGACACCTGGTGAAGGAGCAGCAGAGGGCCCGGCTCGACCTCGGTCGAGGTGGCACTGTCTCAGGGCGCCACCCGGCAAGGGAGGAAGGGGCCACCGGCTTCGGCCGAGGTGTACCCCTCCTGGGCGAACACCTGGCAGAGCGGTAGAGAGGCACTCGACTTCGACCGAGGTGGACCCCTCCTAGGCGGACATCTGGCGAAGGAGCAGCAGAAGGGCACTCGACTTCGGTCGAGGTGGACCCCTCCTGGGTGGACACCTGGCGGAGCGGCAGAGAGGCGCTCGACTTTGGCCAAGGTGGACCCCTCCTGGGTGGACACCTGGCGAAGGAGCAGCAGAGGGCCCGACTCTACCTTGGCCGAGGTGGCACCGTCTCAGGATGCCACTCGGCGAGGGAGGACGGGGTCGCCGGCTTCGGCCAAGGTGGACCCCTCCTGGGCGGACACCTGGTGGAATGGCAGAGAGGCGCTCGACTTCGACCGAGGTGGATCCCTCCTGGGCGGACACCTGGCGAAGGAGCAGCAGAAGGGCGCTCGACTTCGACCGAGGTGGATCCCTCCTGGGCGGACACCTGGCGAAGGAGCAGGTTGGCCCGGCCCGACCTCGACTTCGGCCGAGGTGGGCCCACATCTGACCTTGCTGGACCGTCCCCGTTCTGTCGAAAAAATTCCACGTGGCTCGAATCACGCCTGGCGGAATCTGAGACATGCCACGTCATTGTAACGGCCGTAACAGTTCCCCCCATCGCCCCATTCCGTTGAGGCATTATGGAACGTGGGGATTTAATACGGAGATGACGTGGGGAAGGTGAAGATCTCGTGCCATGATTGCCACGATCCTCGTTGTCGTTCCTCTTTACGCCCAAGGCCCTATGAGAGGCTGCCACGCGTCGTCTCTTCGACTGCACTTAATGCGTCGCTTCGAAAAGGAGGTCGTTTCCCCGTAACTGAAGCGTCGATGTCGGGCGTGCATCCACGGGGCATTCATCTGGTGGTCCGGAACAGAATGACGGGTACGGCCGCTGTCGATCAAATTTGAAAAGGAGGGGGACATTCCGGAATGAGGCCCTTTCCCTTTCTCGCGCTCCGTCGGCGGTTGCAGTAGGCTATCCTTCACTCCCCCGGGTTGCCGCTTCATTTGCACAGTGGATTTCGGTGAGTGCCTTCGTCTGCCTCCTTCCTCCATCCCCTTCCCTTAGCAATCTCTCTTCACCACTTCCTTCCCCATGGCGCGTCGTCGCCATGTTTCGTCTAATCCGGACGAGGCCGGTTTGTCCCAGCCGAGGACTCCATCGTCTTCCTCCTCGGAAGCGGAGGTGATCCCGGAGGAGGTCCGCAGGCGACTCCAGCCTGGGGGTGTAACCATAGGTGTCCCTAGGGGTCATAGGTCTCCCCCCGTAATCTCTGCGCGTCCCATCTCTTCTCTTCCTCCTCCTGCCCTTTCTTCTGCTGGTCCCTCCGGTCACGTCTCATCGATGACCGAAGGTGACCTTTCTTTGCTCCGGGAAGTCTATGGCATCCCGGGGTCGATCCATCTTTCTCTCCCGCGGCCCGGGGATCGCGTCACCTTAAGCGGCCCCGGCCGAATAGCCTTCTACGATGACTTCCTCCTTGGGGGTCTTCGGTTCCCCCTTCATCCTTTCTTTCTCTCCTTTCTTAGTCATTATTGCCTGGTCCCGGCCCAGTTGGCTCCGAACGCCATCTGGGTCATCTTCACCTTCATTGTCTTCTGCCACTTCCACGGGTTCGTTGCCCGCTTCTCTCTCTTCAGGGCTCTTTTCATCCTGAAGCGTTATTCCACCAATGATGGCTGGTGGTATATCTTACCTCGGCCTAGGTGCCTCCGGTTCGACCTCCCTTCCTCCATTAAGGGTTGGAAGAACCGGTTCTTTTTTGCCTCGGTCGAGGACGTCGACTGGGCCTGGAACGAGCCGGATCGATCCCCGAACCGAAACTCCCAAGTCGAGCTGGCGGACCAGGAGGCCTATTCCTTGCTGCTGAGTGATGCGGTCCCTACACTCGATGTTTTACTCTCGGAGCAGAACTTGTTCGAGGCGGGGATCAGTCCCATCCGGGAGCCGGGTGAGGCTCAGCATTCCTTTCTACTCTGCACGTCCCCCCTTCCTCCCCTTCTCTTTTTAACTGGGCTGACCGACCTCCGTTCTCTTGCAGGTATGAAGTTTTCACTAGAGAACCTCCTGGAGGGCGTCACTCAGAGGGATGCTGCCGAGGGAGATGATCCCGCGGCAAAGAGGGCTCGCACTGAGGCAAGCCGGGAGGCCGTGCTGACGCCCGTCCCTGGTCCAGTAGCGGCAGCTCCCGCATCCAGGCCACCTCGGGCCCGGGCCGCTGACGCTCCTGTCATCAGTCTTGACGGGGCCGCAGAGGAGGGAGGGCCAGCTCCCTCCCGGGCAGTGCCCGCATCCACCGCTGCTCCGACGATGCCGCCGATGGCAATTCCACCCGGGGGGACGGTCGCTCCTGCCACCGTCGATCTGTCCGTCCCGCCATCGACTCTAACAAGCCGGTGCTTCATGATCCGCAATCAGGGCCTTGCGGAGAGGGTCATGGAGTTCGCCTGCACCTCCCGGGACCGCCGACTGAGGGGTGGCCGGGACTATGCCGATGCCCTGCTCGGGATCCTTCCGCAGCTCTTCATGATAAGTCCCAGACTCGGAACCTTCCCTTTTAAAGTTCCAGTTGGATTCTGACTGACTTCTCTCTCTGGTGCAAATCGGGACTGACGTACTACTGCTAAGGAATTTCCTTGCAAGGTATGCTAAGAAGGATGCCGAGAAGGAGGAGAAGCTCAGCAAACTCGCAGCCGACATGAAGGACCTCATGGAGAAGGGAGTCGAGCTGCGGGGGAACAACCAGGCCCTTTAATCCGACCTGGCACGCGCTGAGGGGTGCATCAAAGAACTGGAGACCTCTCTGTCTGAGGAGAGGATCTCCAACCAGCACTGCGTGGAGGAGGACGCCGCGGAGAAGGCTCGCCTTCGAGCTCAGTCCCAGTCGCTGGAGCACCGGGTGGAGGAGGCTCGGAGGGAGGCGAACGCAGCCAAGGAGCGGAGCTCCTACGTCAACGGGCTGCTGGAAGCTTCAAAACGGGAGGCGCAGGAGGCCGTCCCGAAGTTCCGGGCCTCCGACGAGTATATCGTGGAGGTTCGAGAAGCCATCATGGACTCCTTCCTGAAGGGGTTCCAGGTGTGCCGGGAGAAGGTAGGCTCCTTCTACCCCGAGCTCGACCTCAGCGGGGTGGTTCTCGGCGGGAGGAGGCAGGAGCCCAGTGGCGAGGCTCCAGCTACAGCAAGCGACACGGCCGCAACTCCAGCGCAGCCCTCCGAGCAGCCACCCGTCGACGGCGCAGGTGGAGAGCGCGCGCCTTCGCCCGAAGATGGCACTAGCGCACCGAACTAGCTTCCACATGTACTCCTTTTCTTTCTGCTTCGCTTCTTTTTTTTTTTTTTTTGAGGACTCCCAACCTGTCGGGACTCCTTCATTGTAAAGCTTTTTCAAGTTAATGAAGAATCCCTTTTTTGCCAAGTCCCAACCTTGTCTGCTCTGTGTTCTCTCTTTTTTTTTTCTTTTTCTTCTTTTTTTTTTTGCTGAGACCGAGTGTTGGTTTCAAGTGCCGAGAGTAAGTCCTGTGGTTTGCTCTGGGCTGAGCTCGCAGGCAAACTAAGTCCCGTCAAGCATTCAGATTGAAGTTCGGAGCTTCCGAGTTGGGCGCCGGTAGAGCAGGCTTTGCATGAGTCCTTCGAGCTTGCCGGGCTGTTCTTCGTGATCGCGTGGGCGAGCTTGGCTCTGCCCCACCTTCCGGACCAAAGTCTAGGACTTCCGGACTGAACCCCGGGGTCGCAGGCTTTGGCGAGCCCTGCACAGCTTGCCGAGCTATTCTCCGTGATTGCGTGGGCGAGCTTGGCTCTGCCTCGCCTTCCGGACTGAACCCCGGGGCCGCGAGCTTTGGCGAGCCCTGCACGGCTTGCCGAGCTATTCTCAATGATTGCATGGGCAAGCTTGGCTCTGCCCCGCCTTCCGAACTGAAGTCTGGGACTTCTCGCCTTCTCAGGTCTTCGGCCACAGCCGTGTTTGCCAAACTCAGAGCTAAGTGTCTCTCTCCCTACGAGGTGAGAAGAAGTGTTTGAAGTAAAGGAATTTTATTGCAGGAGTTCGAGGAACCTTACATTATTGGTAATACACTCTCAGGTTCGAGGCATTCCAGGTCCGAGGAAATCTGGACCCTCCTAACTCCTCCAGGTAATAGGCCCCGTGAGGGAGGACTTCCGCCACCCTGTACGGACCCTCCCAATTTAGGGATAGCTTCCCGCACTCCCATGGCTGAGAAGCTTCAGCACGCCGGAGCACCAGATCTCCTGGGCGAAAGGACTTTGGTCGACCCAGGAGTTGTAGTACCTGGCCACTCGCTGCCTGTATGCCGCCATCCGGACTCGGGCCTTGTCCATCGTCTCCTCAAGGTGGTCCAGGTTTAGCATCATCCTGGCGGGGTTCTCCGCTTCGTCGTACTGCTCCACGCGTAGGGTGGGCATGCTGAGCTCAATCGGGATAACCGCCTCAGCTCTGAAGACGAGGTTGAACGGGGTCTCGTCGATGGCCGTCCTCGGGATGGTGTGGTACGCCCACAGGATGCACGGGAGCTCTTCTGCCCACCTACCCTTGGCTTGATCCAGCCTCGTCCGGAGGCCTTGCAAGATGGTCCTATTTATCACATCGGCTTCTCCATTTGTCTGCGGATGCGTCACCGAGGTGAAGCGATGGTGGATGCCGAGGTCGCTACAGAATTCTTCAAACTCCCGACAGTCGAATTGATGTTCGTTATCGATGATAATGGTATGAGGGAGGCCGAAACGGCAAATGATTGACTTCTAGAGAAACTTGGCGACGTTTGCCTTCGTGATCCGTGCCAGGGGTTCGGCCTCGACCCACTTCATGAAGTAGTCGATGGCCACGTTCAGGAACTTCCGCTGTCTGGACGTCGAGGGAAAGGGTCCTAAGAGATCCATCCCCCACTAGGCGAACGGCCACGGGGCCGAGAGCTGGGAAAGCGGAGTGGAGGGCTGCCGCTGCACCACGGCGTGCCGCTGGCACCGATCACACCTCTTCACGAAGTCAGCGGCATCCTCCTTCATCGTCTCCCAGAAATAACCTTGGCGGAGGGCCTTATATGCTAGTGTTCTGCCCCCCACATGGTTCCCGCAGATGTCCTCGTAGATTTTCTGGAGTACGGTGCGGCCTCCACGGGTCTCATGCATTTGAGAAGGGGGTAGGAGTAGGACCTCCGATACAGATGCCCATTCATTAGGACGAATCGTGCGGCCTTCTTTTTGATAAGGTGGGCCACCGCGCGGTCTTCCGGCAAGGTGCCGCTAGTAATGTACTCGGCGTACTTGTCCATCAGCTGGGCTCTTGGTTGACCTGATGGACCTCCACAGGGGTCTCGTAGCTCGGGGCCTTGAGACGCTCAACATGAGCACGGCCCAACAACGAGTCCGGCAGGGTTGCCAGCCGGGAGAGAGCGTTCACGCGATCATTCTCCCCGCGGGGTATGTGGGAGATGCTGAAGCGCCGAAACCCGGCTGCGCTCGTTCTCACGAGCTCCAGGTATTTTGCCATTTGAGGGTCATGCGCACCATACTCTCCAGAGATCTGTCCGGCCACCAGCTGGGAATCGGTGAAGGCCTTGAGGTTGGCAACGCCCAACTCGTGGGACACTCTCAGCCCGGCGAGGAGTGCCTCGTACTCTGCCTGGTTGTTAGTTGCGGTGAACTGGAAACGGAGTGCACATTCGGCGACGACCCCATCGCCGTTGGCGAGAATGAGACTAGCTCCGCTCCCGCCGAAGTTCGAGGCTCCATCCACGTGAAGGATCCACGCGTCCTCCTCGGGTCCTGGTTTCAATTGCTGGTGCAGAGGGTCCTCCTCTGTCCCCTTGCCTAGGCCTGCGCACTCGACCAAGAAGTAGGCTAGCACTTGCATTTTCATGGCCGACCTTAGCTGATAAGCGATATCGAATTCGCTGAGCTTGAGTACCCACTTCGCCAATCGCCCGGACGTGTCGGGTCGGTTGAGTATCGCTTTCAGCGGCTGATTAGTCAGCACGGTAATGGGATGTGCTTGGAAATAGGGCCTGAGACGCTGAGCAGACATTATTAACACAAAAATGAGCTTTTCGGGCCAGGAATACCTGAACTCCGCATCGCGGAGGAGTTTGCTTGTGTAGTACACCGGCTTTTGTACTCCTTGGTCATCGGTCCGAACCAAGATCGAGCTGACGGCCTCCGGGGTGACCGCCAGGTAAAGGACGAGCTCCTCCCCTTCCTCGGGCCTGGAAAGCAGCGGGGGCGATGCAAGCATCATCTTCAGCTCGTCAAACGCCTCCTGGCACTCCTCGGTCCAGGTGAAGTTGCTCATCTTTCTCAGCACTTTGAAGAATGGCCGGCAGCGGTCGACCAACCTCTAGATAAACCGACTCAGAGCGGCTATCCGGCCGGTGAGCCGCTGCACTTGCTTCTTGGAGGTAGGTTGCTCCAAGTCCAAGATGGCCTGGACCTTTTCTGCGTTGGCCTCTATCCCTCTTTGGATCACCATGAACCCCAGGAATTTTCCGGCGGAGACACCGAAGGTGCACTTCGCCAGGTTCAGCTTCATCTGGTGAAGTCGGAGGTTGCCGAAGGTCTCCGCCAGGTCGCCAACATGATCCGAAAGGGGCTTGCTCATTACCAGCATATCATCTACGTACACCTGCATGTTGCGGCCGATCTGATCCTTGAAGACTTTGTTGACCAGTCACTAGTACGTGGCCCCGACGTTCTTGAGGCCAAATGGCATCATCTTGTAACAGTAAGTTCCGCGGTCGGTGATGAAGGCAGTGTGCTCTTCGTCTTCCGGGTGCATTCGAATCTGGTTGTACCCGGAGAAGGCATCCATGAAAGAGAGGAGGCGATGCCCCGAAGTGGTGTCCACCAGCTGGTCAATCTTCGGAAGAGGGAAGCTGTGCTTCGGGCAAGCTCGGTTGAGGTCGGTGTAGTCCACACAGATCCTTCACTTGTCACTACTCTTCTTCACCATGACCACATTCGCCAACCAGCTGGGATATTGTACTTCCTGCACGAAACCGGCGGCGAGGAGCTTCTCCACCTCTTCGTTGATGGCCCTCTGCCTTTCTGCGGCGAATCTCCTCTTCTTCTGCCGGACCGGGCAGCACCTCGGATCCACGTTCAGCCTGTGGGTGATGACTTCAGGGGGGATGCCCGGCATGTCGGTGGCGGACCATGCAAACACATCCGCATTCGCGCGGAGGAAATCCAGTAGACGGGCCCGTTGCTCCTCCGGGAGTTAGGCCCCCACCTGCACAGTCTTCTGAGGGTCCGAACCGAGAGGATATGCCAACAGACGCTCTACGGGTCCTCCCCTGGGTTCCTTCTCTCTTAAGTCGAGGTCGTCGACGTCGGGGCCGAGCTCGGTGCCTCGAGCACCCAGGACCGTCTGAAGGCAATGCTGGACTGGCTGGGTCGTCCTCCTCATCACACCAGGCCCGCAGACCGTGAAAAATTGTACTAGCAACCACTTCGTAGAGATCATGGCGTCCAGCTGGTTGAGCCCCGGACGACCGAGGATCGCGTTATAAGACAAAGGGAGCTTGACGATGGTGAATGTCATCATGACTGTGGTCTACCGATGTGGGGATCCAGCGGTGACAGGGAGCGTAATCTTCCCCTCGATCCCCATCGAGTCCCCGGTAAAGCCCACGAGAGGGGTGTGCACCGGCCTTAGCTGGTCATGGGACAGGTTCATTCGGGAGAAAGCATCATAAAAAAGCACGTCAGTAGAGCTTCTACTATCTACCATAATGCGATGTACATGATACTTTGCGATGGTCATCTCGACCACCACAGCATCATTATTTACATTCTTGTTTTCATTCCCCTTCTCAAAAGGGGGTACATTCTCCGGGTCTCCCACCTCCCGGGCGCTCTTCGCCACCCGCCCGATTCCACAAGAGATCATGCCCACTGGCTTCTCCATCGGGCGATTATCGATCGCGGGGACCTGGGGGAGGGCCGCGAGCGGTTGTCCCTCCGACGGAGCTTCGTTCCTCACGAAGTTCCTGAGGTAGCCTCTTTTGATCAGCTTCTCGATTTTCCGCTTCAGATTGCGACACTCCTCCGTGTCATGGCCATGCTCGCGATGGAACTGGCAGTACTTTGACTTGTCGCGAGTGCTCCTTGGGTTATGAGGTGGAGGTCGGCGGAGGTAGTGCTCGCCCTCAATTTCCATGAGGATCTTTGTTCTGGGAGCAAGGAGAGGGGTGAAACTTTGCTCCGGGGCGGCTCCGCCCTTCGGCTTTGGATTCGGATGGGGGTCAGCAGGTGGCCCGGGCCTCCGGGTCCTGGAACATCTCTCGGGGCTGGCTTCTTCAAGGTCCTCCTGTCCAGCTCTCGGCGGGTGCGATCAGCCTCCTCCGCTCGGATGTACTTGTGGACATGGAGGAGGAGCTCGGAGTATATCCTGGGGGGTTTCTTGTCCAGGGAATAAATCAGGCGGGACATCTTGAGCCCGCGTTTTAATGCCAGCATGGCAACGGGCTCGTCCAAACTGTAGATTTCCAGGGCAGCGGTCTTAAAGTGGGTAATGTAGTCCCGAAGCAGCTCCTGGTCCTGCTGACGGATGGAGAAGAGGCTGTCCACCTCTCTCGGCACCTTTCGACAAGCGTCGAAGTGTGCCATAAACTTTTCCTCCAATTGATGGAAGGAGCAGATAGATCCCGGCTCGAGATGGGTGAACCAGACTCGAGCAGCCTTCCGGAGGGCAGCGGGGAAGGCAATGCACAAAAGAGCATCTGTGGCCCCCTGGACCCTCTCATAAGAGCCTTGTAGTTCTCCAGATGGTCCAAAGGGTCGGTAGTCCCATCGTAGGGATCGACCTATGGCATGTGGAACCGGCTCGGAACCGACTCCTCTTGGATTTTTGGGAGAAGGGGGGTCGGGAGTCTTATCCCGCCGGGTCCGCCGAGGAGTTCTGTAGGTCAGCAAATCGGCAGGCGAACTCCGCCAGTTTGCGCTCGTGCTCCTCCAGGAGCCTCTCGGCCCGGCGTCTGATGGCCTCGTCAGTGGAATCTTCCACCGAGGCCGCTGGTGAAGGGGGCGCTGATCGGCCTCGGTGGGGGGCTTTGCCCCGACGCCGCCTGCTGCAGCGCGCCATCTCGGCATCATCGACCGGAGATCGATTCTCGCGATCTGCCGAACCGGAGTAATTTCTCTTCGCGGGGGTTTGGTGGCTCCCGTGGGGGTTGGAGGCTGCCCGCGGCTGGGATGGCCTGCCTTGGATGGAGCACAGGCTTCCACGCGGCCCCGCGGGGGTCCCTAGCTGGGGCTGTGTGGCCAAGGAGCGCTACTGATGCTGTAGCTGCCGAACTGCTGTAGTCAGGGTTTGCAGCTGTTGGATGACAGCTGCAAAAGGTCAGTCCACCGAGGTCGGCTGCGATGGAAGAGGAGGGGGAGCGGGAAGCTCCCTCTCCGGGCTATGTGGCCCTTGATGGGAGGGGACCTCTCCTACTCGGCTGGTGGATGCTTCGCGCCCGCGGGTGACCACCATGGCCGGAGCGCACTTCGTCCCACAGAGAGCTAGCTCACACTGGGGGTGTTGTCCTGCCCCCCTTCCTGGCGCACCAATCTATTGCCTATCTCGCCGCCGCGCTTGTAGCTTCAGAGCTGGTGACTTGATCAGGCCATCTCACTTCGAGATCTCTGGACTCCCGATCCTGCAAGACAAGGTCAGAAACCCTAGCCGGGGATCCCGACGAGGGGGCTCCGATGGTCAAGTTAGAAAACGGCGAGATGGAACAGAGTCTCCAAGGTGGGCCCCTCCCGGAGTCCCAGGCTTAGAGATTATATTTGTAAAGAAGGTCCCAGGAAGAATAGAAATTGGGCCAGGTTCCTCCACGAGCTTGCACCAAGGGACCCCTCTCGGGATCTTGGATCCTACTCTTAATGTCTTTCCTTTTCCCAGCCCTTTTTTCCCCTTACCTAGTCGTCCGCTCTTCCCATCCTTTTATCCATCACGCTGCCTCCGGCTTCCCGCCCCTGGGAGGCTCCCTCTCGCTTTCACCTCCTTCTCTCCCTCTCTTTCCCCTTTCCCCTTTGGGTCTAAGAACCCGGCGGCCTCCTCGTCTTGCTTGCCGGGCCTAGCGAGGAAAGGGTAGAGGGAGGACGCTGGCTAGACCTGGGGGCCGAGCACGAGCGCTCTCTTTCCCAGGAGCCGACAACACCCGTTACCGGGTCCTGTCTTGCCAGGATTTCGCTTCTCGGCTGCGAAACCTATCAGGCCGATGTAAACGAGGTTTCGCGTGTTGCTGCCGACCGTACCGGTGCTCCTCTCGGGGTGCGGCGCGCACTGCTTGAGGGGTGGCCTCGGAACTCGTGCTTTTGCTCCTCGGCGGCCTCACCATGCGGGGTAGCTGGCCTCGGCCGAGGTGGACACCTCCTGGGCGGATACCTGGCGAAGGAGCAACATAGGGCCCGGCTCGACCTCAGCCAAGGTGGCACCGTCTCAGGGTGCCACCCGGCGAGGGAGGAAGGGGCCGCCGGCTTCGACGAGGTGGACCCCTCCTGGGCGGACACCTGGCGAAGGAGCAGCAGAGGGCCCGGCCCGACCTCGGCTGAGGTGGCACCATCTCAGGGCGCCACCCGGCGAGGGAGGAAGGGGCCACCGGCTTCGGCCAAGGTGGACCCCTCCTGGGCGGACACCTGGCGGAGCGGCAGAGAAGAGCTCGACTTCGACCGAGGTGGACTTCTTCTGGGTGGACACCTGGCGGAGTGGCAGAGAGGCGCTCGACTTTGGCCAAGGTGGACCCCTCCTGGGCGGACACCTGGCGAAGGAGCAGCAGAGGGCCCGGCTCGACCTCGGTCGAGGTGGCACCGTCTCAGGGCGCCACCCGGCGAGGAAGGAAGGGGCCGCCTGCTTCGGCCAAGGTGGACCCCTCCTGGGAGACACCTGGCGGAGCGGCAGAGAGGCGCTCGACTTCTGCCGAGGTGGACCCCTCCTGGGCGGACACCTGGCGAAGGAGCAGCAAAAGGGCGCTTGACTTCGGCCGAGGTGGACCCCTCCTAGGCGGACACCTGGCGAAGGAGCAGGTTGGCCCGGCCCGACATCGACTTCGGCCAAGGTGGGTCCACACTGACCTTGCTGGACCGTCCCCATTCTGCCGAAAAAATTCCACGTGGCTCGAATCACGCCTGGCGGAATCTAAGACATGCCACGTCATTGTAACGGCCGTAACAGCTCGTAAGAACAATCAATCAACCATATAAAGGTCAAGTATGGTAACAACTAAAGAGCAAACGTCATAAGGGTATGTAGAACATAAGGATCTTGCTGCACTCAGGGAAGAGATAATTAAGATGGAGCAAAAGATGATGAATATGCTCCAAAAGATCCTTGACAAAGACTCTTCATCAAATTCAAAGAGGATTAATCTCTTAAAGGTAGTGGTCTCTTACCTACTCCACCTTCCAAAGTTTATGAAGAACCTAAAAATACTATAGGTGGTAATGCTGAGAATAAGTTTGGATTGTTGAATCATAAGCCTAAGGTGGAACTACCTTACTTTGATGGAGAAAATCGTAGTGGATAGATAAAGAAATATGAGAAATTTTTTAATATTTATCAGATTGGGGATGATGAAAAGATAGAATATGTGGGAATGTATTTATCAGATTGGAGATGATAAAAAGATAGAATATGTGGGAATGTATTTAGAAGGCAGGGATGATGTATGGTATAGTGGATTAGTGATGCAAAAAAGGGTTGTATCTTGGGGAAAATTCAAGATAAAGGTATGTAAAAGGCTTGGTGGTAGAGTGTAGTAGGTGTTGTTGAAGAATTCAATAAGTTGGTTCAACCGAGTTCAGTATCAATTATTAGGAAAAATTTGAGAAATTAAGAGCCTTGATGCTAATCAAGAATTCTACCTTCATAGAAGATTACTTTGTATCAAGTAATCAGATCCACAATTAAAATGCTAGAATCCAAAAACCTTGTATAGGCTTATGACCAAGCCAAGCTTCAGGAATTAACTTGTGATGCCATGTTCAACAATTCCAGATCCTGGTTCAAACCCAACATCCAATCATAATACCAAAAAAAATTTGCAACTATAAGCCAAACAACCAATTCTAGAATCTCAAAACTCTAGCACAAATACCAATGCCAACTATAAACCTGCATCCCATAATCTAAAATACAAATTAAACATAAATGAGCCTAATTCTAATAACCAAAGGTATCAAGGTTTCTGTAACATGTGTCATGGAAAGTTTTTTTCCTGGTCATCAGTATAAGAATAGGTTGTTGAATAGCTTAATTGCTGAAAGGGAGTTTGAGGATGTGGTAGAAAAAGAAGTTGATAGTAGAGATATTGTATATGATCCTGTGGAGGATTTGTAGAAGGCCCAGGAGAAAGAAATTGAAGTTTGCCTCAAAGTATTATTGACGCGGGATGAGCCCCGATCAATATTTATTCTAGAAGAAGGTCAGACCGTTGGTCGTTAAGAAACGACCATAGGCTAGGTTAAATCCAATTTTTTTTTTCAATTTTTTTTATTCAAATAAACTCTCTTTTTTTTCATACTTTTTTTTGTATTTTCTTTTTTTTCTTTTTTTTTTTCATTGCCCTTTTCACTTTTTTTTTGTATTTTTTTCTCTACTCTTGAAGTCAGCAGAGTGGACCGATCTTACTTTGAAGAGCATGCAGGAAGGGAAGTCGGCAAAGGGGAGAACGACCCTGCTTTCACATTCGTGCAGGGTCTTCTCCCATCTCCTTCTTCACGGAACGAACCAGGGAGGCTCGCAGAGGGGAAGTTTCGCTCGCACGGCTTCTGAGGGGCAGATCCAGCGGCTCTCGCCGGCGATGGTGGCGGCATGACAGCAACGGCACGGGAAGGTGGCGGCGCGGCTCTCCAGCGGGCATCAGGCGTCATGGCAGCAGGGAGCCGAGCGGCCGTCGGTGTGTCATCGCGGGCGAAAACGGGGAGTGGAGGAGACGGACGACCGGAATCCATCAGGGCCGGTGTTCTCGATCTGGCCGTGGGCTAGGAGTGGAGGAGATCGATGACCGCTAGGACCAATGACGGTGGCGTAGGGACTCGAAGGGGCAGTAGTGGTCGGCCAGAGACTTGGCAGTGGTATACTTGTTCTGACGGATGAGGGGGCAACGGACGACCGACTGGAAGTAAGGAGGAGATCCGACAGGGCAGAGGAAGAGGCAGAGGGGCTTTCGATGGTGGGACGATGGAGGACGGACGAAAGGGATTGATTGCTGGAGGGGGACAGAGGGCTCGATGCCGTGGAGGGAGGGGAGGACGAAGGTGGCTCCGATCGGTGACCCTGCTCACAAGTGGAAGAGGGCGGCTCTGGGTTTTCGATGATTGGCAGCAATGGAACCGGTGGGTTTCAGTGGAGAGATGATGAGCATGAGAGACTCAATGGGTTGCTTTGGTTGAATGGCTTTGAAGGGAAGATGGAGGAATCCAGGAAGGAGAACTTAGAGAGAGGAAGAAGGAAAGTCCAGGAAGAAGAAACCAGAGAGAGGAAAAAAAATCCAGAAAGAAGAAGAAGGGGAGAACCAGAAGAGAGAAGAGGAGAAGGGAGGAAAGTCGAGACACATCAAGATTTTTTTTTTTCAAAATTTTCTTCTCTTCGCTAATTTTATTCATTAAGAAACATGACCTTAAATAGAACCTCCGAAAGAGATTCGAACAAATCCTAAAATAGCTGATAAGATAAATCCTAAAAATAAATAATCAAACTAGAGAACCAAATCAAAACCTAAAACAATGATAAAACTAATCCTAAAATTTCAAGATACCCAATCCCTCGTACACCCATAAAAATAAAATATTATATTTATCCTGCTCCAAGATTTATGTACTTCGAGATTTGTGCTGTACCAGAATGTGTGCTCATCGACTCCAGGATCTTGGGCTCCAGGGTTTGGACTGGATTGGGCTTCAGGTTCTGGGTTGGGCTTCAGGTTCTGGGCTGGCTTTGGGTTGGGCTTCAGGTTTGATCTAGGCTACTTCAGATTCTGAGCTAGTCGATATCCCCATCAATTATGATCCATTTTTTATTATGGAGAAGGTAGGTCCTGTGGCTTACAAATTACAACTACCAATAGGTTCAATAGTACATCTTTTTTTTATTTTTCACTTTTAAAGAAGAAGGTTGGGTCCAATCATGTACCTATACCATCTATGCCATTGGCAGGACCTGATGGATAGCTATTGGCAAAACCACTCAAGGTGTTAAATCGCAAGATGGTTAAAAAGGGTCAAGTTGCTAGAGTTTAATTATTGATTCACTAGATTAATTTGGAACTTGAAAGTGTCACTTGGAAAGACTATGATTTTATTGTCCAACAATTTTCTAATTTCCATCTTTGAGGACAAGGATGTTTTGAACCCAAAACAAATATCACGAACCTTTGTTGATTAGTTGAATTAGTTGTTGATTAGTTGAGTTTATTATTGACTTGTTGAGTTTGTTATAATAGTTGTTGATTGGTTGAGTAGTGTTAATAGTTGTTGATTAGTTAAGTTTGTTGTTGATTTATTGAGTTTGTTAGGTGCCTTTAAAGGAACCAATTGTATGGAATTGGAGGAAAAAAAATTACCATAATTTAATCTTCCTCTCTAAATTCTCTCTCTCCCTCTCTCTTACTTATATTATTTTCTCACTCAATCTCTATCTTCTTAATTTAATAGTAGTCTAAGCTAATCAAAAGCTTGAGTTGGTTACAACTTCCTAAAGCTTTGACCTTGGAGTGGACCAAGATCAAGGTCAGAAGAGTAAAAAAGAACAAAAAGATCTGTACCTATGATATAGATCACCTGAGAAGAGAGTGATTTCTAAGTCAAAGACCACCTGTCCTCTGACGGTGATGAAGGGGAGCACCTCCCAAAGCATGGGGAGGGAGCCATCAGCATCATCATGGTCGCTAAGAACCATGCAGGCCCTCTATATCTGGTTCATAAGGCCCATCAAGCTCATCATTATCGTCATCCCCGATGCTGAACCCTAACCCCAACCCTAACCCTAGAATTAGATAGGGAGCCCTCCACTTCAATATGGTCTCCACGGACCACACCAGAAAGGATCTAGGCACGAGGGGGGTTAGGGGGTTGGGGGAAGATGATTAAATGGATTTCGAAAGGGAGCTTGGAAGGATGGTGGTGTGGTACGAGCCGACAAGCCCTAGATCTAAGAGAAATTACTTTGGGACCGTTGATTGTTAAGAAACGATCTCTAGATTAGGATGTCCAATTTAATTAAATTAAATCTAATTAAATAGAAATAAAACCAGCAATTGACTAGATCAGGTTCTCAAAGTGGATCTCATCCGAAAGCACGGAATTTCACGAAATTTGGAAGAGGGAGATCGTCTAGAGATCGTCCAAAATCCGGACCAGCGGTTCACGAGCGAGGTGGAGCAAAAGCCGTTGGACCTGGAATACCAAAAAAAATAAATAACGAATCAATTCCAAATCAAACAAAATTTAATTTAACCACAACGCTCTGAGATCCGTGTGCTCTGGGATCCGCGCAGAGCAGAAATCAGCAGTATGGGAACGTGAATGCTTTCACGTTTGTGCCATTGTTTCTTCTCCGCTCCTTTCGGTCCGATGTAGGGGAGAACAGGGGGAGGCCGAAGGCTTCGCGGCTGGATCCCGGCAGTAGTTCGCCGGTGTTGGGCGGCGATGGCTTACACGGGCGGAGGAGATCCGGCGGGAGGCGTCGCGAGAGGGGCGCTCGGCTGTAGGTTGTGCGGTGGCCATGGAGGACACGACAGCAGGGAGGAGTTCCGGCGGGGCTTCACCAGCGGTGGCGCTGGGCGGAGGCGGCGACACTGACGGGAGGGGCGACGGCTCTAGGTGGCCTGGGGCAGTGCTGGTCGGCTGATGGCGGTAAAGACGACTGGGGCAGGGCGGAGGGCTTCACGGGCAAACTGGCACGGGCATGGGAGGAGAGACGGATGGCCCGGGCGGATCTAGGAGATCTATGTGGTGGAGGCTGCGGTGGCCTTATCTGACGGATGACTGGTCGCCGGGCAATGGGGGTTAGCTTGGTTGCTTTGATTGAGTCACTTGGAAGAGAAGCATAAATCGGGAGGAAATATAACAGAGAAGAGGGAGAGGAAGAACCGAGAAGAGAAGGAAGAAGATCAAGGAAGAGAGAGGAATCTGATAAGAGATGGAGAGGGGGGAAGAATCGGGAAGAAGAGGGGGAAGGAGTCGGGGCGCACCCTGTTGTTTTCTCAAAATATTCTTCGCTAATTTTTTTATTCATGAAGAAACAACTTAAATAAGAAGTAAACTACTGATAAACCTAAATCCTAAACAGACTCCAAACGATCGGAACTATAAGAGATTCTGATAACTCTAAATATAAATAAAAAAAAACTAATCTTCAATTTGGAGATATCCCAAATTCCACGTACACCTATAAAATAATAAAATAATAAGAAAAAATACATCAAGATCCGTGCTAGGCTGGCACCGAGATCTGGGCTGCTAGATCTGGATCTGGATTGGCTGGATCTGCTCAATGTCCCCATCATTTCTCCTATGGTGGGGAGAACTCGACTCCGTCGAATCAGACTGGAGGTGCTCAAATAGATTTGGATCAATGTTCTGTAGCTCCTCTTCAGTAATCCAGGAGTCCTCTGACCTCGGTCTGCCTCGCCAGTGAACCAGGTAGTGATAACAATTTTGACTCCTCGAAGACTTGATCTTCTCGTCCAAAATTTATTCAATCATATCGTGCTTTCCTCTCATTTGGACAGGTGCTGGTGGGCTCTCAAGAGGAGGGTCACTCTCAAAGGAAGATGCAGGCTCAAATACATCACCAGGTGTCAATGCTGGTTCTTTATATTCAATTAGATCCAAATTATTAATCAAATTAACTCCTACTTGTTTTTCAACTCTAGCCTCATGGTCATGTTCTTCGTAGGCATCAGCTAATCCTGGGTCAGCAGTGTAAACTTCTTCTTCAAGGACATCACCTAGATCCTCATGTTCTTCAAGTGCCCCTATATGCAAGGTTCTAGACGGACACTGACTAGCTACATGACCTATCCCGTTATACCTAAAGCAGTGGATCTTAGGGCTACTTCCTCGAGAAGACTCTTCTATAATCCCTTTTCCTTTGTCATCTCTAATTGGTGGGGTTGTAAACGAGGGTCGGCTACCAGGGGTCTGACTAATGTTAGGTTGTGGACCAATCGAGGCTTGATTCATGAGGGCTCCTACCCTTGCATCTAAAGATCCTAATTTGCTATCAATTTCTTCGAGTTTATCCATGATTCCTTAAAGGGCAGCTTCTAAACTGGGATCCATTTTGTTATTTAAGGAAGAGGGTTCTGATTGATACTTGATTCCTGACCTAGTTGTCATGCAAAATTAAAAATTGAAATTGACCCTAACCTAACCTATTGCTCTGATACCAAGACTGGTACGGTACGGGCCGACAAGTCCTAGACCTAAAAGAAATTACTTTGGGACCGTTGATCGTTAAGAAATGATCTCTAGATTAGGGTGTCCAATTAAATTAAATTAAATCTAATTAAATAGAAATAAAACCAGCAATTGACTAGATCAGGTTCTCAAAGTGGATCTCACCTGAAAGCACGGAATTTCATGAAATTTGGAAGAGGGAGATCGTCTAGAGGTCGTCCAAAATCCGAACTAGCGGTTTGCGAGCGAGGTGGATCAGAAGCCATTGGACCTGGAACACCAAAAAAAAAAATAACGAATCAATTCCAAATCAAACAAAATTTAATTTAACCACAACGCTCTGAGATCCATGTGCTCTGGGATCCATGCACTCTGGGATCAGTGCACTCTGGGATCCGTGCAGAGCAGAAATCGGTAGTATGGGAATGTGAATGCTTTCACGTTCGTGCCATTGTTTCTTCTCCGCTCCTTTCAGTTCGATGCAGGGGAGAACAGGGGGAGGCCGAAGGCCTCACGGCTGGATCCCAGCAGTAGTTCATCGGCGTTGGGCGGCGACGGCTTACACGGGCAGAGGAGATCCAGCGGGAGGCATTGCTGGAGGGGCGCTCGGCTGCAGGTCGTGCGGTGGCCGTGGAGGGCATGGCAGCGGGGAGGAGTTCCGGCGGGGCTTCACCAGCGATGGCGCTGGGCGAAGGCGGTAACACGGACGGGAGGGGCGACGGCTCTAGGTGGCCTGGGGCGGTGCTGGTCGGCTGCTATCGGTGAAGACGGACTGGGGCAGGGCGGAGGGCTTCACGGGCGGACTGGCACAGGCGTGGGAGGAGAGACGGATGGCTCGGGGAGGATCTAGGAGATCTATGCGGTGGAGGTTGCGGTGGCCTTATCTGACGGACGACGGGTCGCCGGGCGATGGGGGTTAGCTTGGTTGCTTTGATTGAGTCACTTGGAAGAGAAGCAAAAATCGGGAGGGAATATAACAGAGGAGAGGGAGAGGAAGAACCAAGAAGAGAAGGAAGAAGATCGAGGAAGAGAAAGGAATCTGAGAAGAGATGGAGAGGGGGGAAGAACCGAGAAGAAGAGGGGGAAGGAGTTGGGACGCACCCTGTTGTTTTCTCAAAATATTCTTCGCTAATTTTTTTATTCATGAAGAAACAACTTAAATAAGAAGTAAACTACCGATAAACCTAAATCCTAAACATACTCTAAACGATCGGAACTATAAGAGATTCCGATAACTCTAAATATAAATAAAAAAAAACTAATCTCCGATTTGGAGACATCCCAAATTCCACGTACACCCATAAAATAATAAAATAATAAGAAAAAAATACATCAAGATCCATGCTGGGCTGGCATCGAGATCTGGGCTGGCTGGATCTGGATCTGGATTGGCTGGATATGCTCAATGTCCCCATCAGATGGGTGAACAATGACATCGGAATCGAGAGTACCCTATACAAAGGAAGGGGATATATTGGTGGGAGAGGGGAGTGGGAGGGTGCTGAGAAATGGGATCTGGACGAAGGGCTTAGTGGGATATGGGGTTGGGGCGGGAGGTTTTGGCATTCGATGAGATGTGAAATGGCCTCTGTTAACACTTTAGAGCGTCTCCTATTTTCCCAACAAAATTTTGTATTTTGTTTTGGCATCAAATGACTTCATGACTCTCCCAAAAAGGGTTGCAAAACTTTGTATTTTGTTTAGGCATCCGACTGACAATACTTTAATGTGTGACCATGGGTGGCAAAATATGATCCGACCCATCAAGTTGATTCATATTTGACCTATCTTAAACAGGTTGAGGTTGAGTCTAAATGGATTTGGATTATAAATGGGTCAATCCATTTAATATATTTAATATATGGATCAGGTTCATATTTCAAGCCCTTGACCTGTTTAACTTGTTTAACCTATTTAATATACGGGTCTAAACATGTCGAGTCGGGTCAGGTTGCTAACCTGTTTAACAAAGTCCATCATAAATCCACAACCTTACTGCTCTTACAAGCCATTGCTATAACTACTTCGCATTGGGCCTAACCCACTAGTGGGAGTGCCGATTGCCAGTCACCCAATCTACTGAGCCATTCGAGCATCATTCTTCCCTGTTGAAAGTTCTAGAAACTAGGGTTTGCCCTTCGGCCTCCCCCCATCTCACGGTAACTCATCTTCACTCGGCCCCCTCCCTTCTTCGAGCTTCTCCCACCCCCCATCTAATGGCGGTGCACGGAATGCACCTCCTTTTGGCCCCCTCTCCTTCAGGCTTCTCCTCTCCATCTCATGGCAATGTGAGTCCTCCAGGCTCCCTCTCCTTCTTTGACCTTCTCCCTCCATTTCATGATAGCGTGCATCCCCTCGGCCCCCTATCCTTTTTCGGGCTTCTCCAGCCCACCATCTTATGATAGTGCATGGCGTGCACCTCTCATCAGCCCCCTCTCCTTCTTCGGGCTTCTTCCCCCTCCATCTCACAACAGCGCGCATCCCCCCAGCTCCCTCTCCTTCTTCGACCTTCTTCCCCAATCTCATAGTGGTGTGCATCCCCTTGACCGCCTCACTTTCTTCGACATTGTCCCCGCATCTCACGGTGATGCACGTCCCTCTCATTCTTTAGGTTATCTAGAGGTTCTTCTCTTTCCCTCCACCTTTAGATTTTTTTCCTTTCTCTGACCCCCTCATGTTTGGTGCGGTAACTGCAGTTAGAGCGGAAGTAGGTCTAAACTCTGAAGGTAATTTTTTGATCTATTTTTTGAGATTAGCCTTGTGCTCTGTTTGGTTTTTGGATGATTTAATCTTTATTTTTTGGGGATAAATATAATTCTATCTTTTGAAGTCATTGGCACTCTAGATTGTAAGGTTTTGTTTTAGTCTGGAGGCCTTCCAAAATATAATCTTTGTTTTGTATTGATTTTCTTTGCTGCTCATGATCTATGATTTATGATCTTATTATTTTGATAGTTCTTTTGTCATATAGTCTATCTATTTTATTGTCTATTTCATTTAGATCTGAAACTCTGAGTTGTGGTTGGAGGATTCAACCCAAAAATGCATAGATCTATTGGTTTTGAGTATTTGGTTGTGGATCTAATTTGCATGACTTATTATTCTAGAAATATATTGTAGAATTTTTTTAAAAGCATACGAGTTCAATGTTGTTTATTTGATATGCATATTTTTATTTAATATTTTTTTTCTAAATTTGAAGATAATACGAGAAGTTGATAAGTTGATTTAGAAAATTTTAGAAATCTTTTCTTTCTTTTTGATTTAGAAAATTTTAGAAATCTTTTCTTTCTTTCACCTAAATATGTTACCTCTTTTATGTTTGTTGGCATTAAACAGAAACAAAACTATAGTTTTGTCATTTTTCACCTTTGATGTATGCCTTTCTTTATAGTTTGATTTTTTCATAATTTTTATTTAATGCAGATTTGGTTGTATAAGGAATAATCTTTGTTTTTATTTGTTTCAATAAACAATAATATATAGTAAATGCTCTCTTTGTGTTTCCTCTACTCTTAGATCCTATATAGCTATTGTATTAGACTCTCTCTTATTAGGTGCTTGGAGGGTAAAGAAACTTTCTTGTTTACATTCTAAGCAATTTTGAAATTGCTTTAAGATTTATATATGGAGGCTGTGATGATTTTAGGATGTATTTTTTATTGATTCAACTATTTCTAATGACAACAATCTTGGATGGCCTTCTTTTGTAGGTAACCGATTGTAGTCATTTTGATTTAGTTGCAGGTTAAATGCTAGATTTGAGCCTCCTCTTTTTCTTCCCTTATTTGTTGTTTTAACTTTTTGGTGATTAAATATTAGATTTGATCTTTTGATATTGTTGTCACCTAGATCGTCATGGCCTGCAGCTCTTACGTGACCTAGGTGAGTGGACTCCCCGCCAACGTCACCGGGTTCGTCGATCGGAGGTGATCAAGGAGAACAGGCCTTCCTCTACGGGACTCGGTGGAGTCATCGCATTTGGATGGGTCATTATGAAAATGAAAGTAGCAGGAGTTCTTGGAGGGATCTACTGATATTCCTCCTGTCCTTGTCCTGGCTCCTTCTGGCTTACTTCGAGATCACCAGCCCTTGGATGCTTAGAGTTGTTGGCTGTCCTGCTAGCCACTTCGGTGGGATGAGGTCCTCTCCCCGGTCGCTCCCCGTGAATGAAGACCTACAAAAAGTCCCGGCTGGGGGTACCGGTCGGGACACTCCGATGCTCAAGTTAGTTGGGTTTTTCCTCTTATGAACAGCCAGAGCTGTGTAGGAGAACATGGCCCGAGAACCAGTAATGAGCGTGTGATCATTTTTCTTATCTTGGCCGGAGGTCCCTCTTACCTATCATGAGATTGCTCCTGTCATTTGGAAAGGCGTGCTCTCCTTGACGTAGGCCTGTGAGGCTAGGATAGGCCTATAAGGCTATGATGGGTTGGTGAATCTTCCTCTTCTGGGAGGTTCAGAAGGTTGGTGAAGAAGTGCAGTGCCTGGGGTGGGGCACTCCTTCCTGTTTAGTGTAAACAGTGGCCTAAGAGGTTTTAATGTAGTCATCCTTTACGGGCGGCACACTACAGGACCCATGTGGATGGGGCTCCTTGGAAAGCATGCCGGGCCCACGTGGATGGGGCCAAACCGTGCGATGCTCCGAGTGGAGCCGGACTGAGATGGGCATGCCCGGGCATCCACGGTGCTGGAGCCGGACTGGTTGAGGCACTTCTCCTCCCTGCCATTCCCGTCGATACGCGGGCTGTGAGGGCGTATCCAAGGTGCTGAGCCGGCCTCGAAGAGTGCCGGACCAAGACGGGAAGAGCTGGAGAGCTTCATTTCGGTCACGGTGGCTGAGAACGGGAAGAGCCGAAAAACTCCATCCCAGCGTGTGCTGCTCCCAGCATGCCGACTGGAGTGGACAGATGCATGCGGAGCTGGGCTGGCCGAGGTGCCGGACTGGGCGCGGGCGTGCCGCAGACGCACCTCCGAACGGGGCACAGGCGTGCCACGGGCGAGGTGCCGAACTGGGCACGGGCTGAACTGCCATGAATTTGGACTCCGCACGTGGCCGAAGTGGGCTGGCCGAGGTGCTGACCTGCCGAAGTGCGAAAAGGAGTGCTTGTGTCGCATGCGGTTGCACTGATAGCCCTTTGTTGGAACTATTGTAAAAGCTATGCAGGCTATATATGTTGATAGATTCTCAGCACCATTAAGAAAGCATGCCGTTACTGAAATAAATAGAAAGGCTTCATGCAACGGCTTTCCATGCCCTGCTGCTTTATTTGGATGACAGGCTTGGGGATGCCATGCAAAGCTCGCGACCACGTCAGCTGAACAGGAACAATCTGTGCCAAGGTCGAATGGATTTTTTAATACTGTAACAGATATAATTTAAAATTATATGATATAGATGGATAAAAATCTTGTCGTCAATGTGGATTTGGGGAGTGATGATGATATGGCCAATGAATCGGTACCCATAGATTCTAATATAGCTATAGTAAGTGATTCTACACATGGCAAACTTAAAAGGAAGCTAACTTCAGCTATTTATCAATTTTTTTACATAAATTAAGCAACCAAAAAATACAAATGCATAAAGTTTGGTATGGAATATCAATTTAAGGACAAGGTTGGGACTGAAAATTTAAAATAATATTTAGAAAGTTATAAATAGAACCATAATGTAGAACATATGATTTTATCATAATCTCATGGTTCTGTATCTATGCATTCTAGTAAATTTAATCTCGAAAAATTTCATGAACTGCTAACCTATGCAATTATCAAAGATGATCTACTATTTCAATTTATTGAGTATGAAGACATTAGATCTCTATTTGCTTATGTTTGTGAGAATGTCAAGTTGATACCATGTAATACTGTAAAGGCATATTTATTAAAGATACATAAAAAAGAACAAGGAAAAAATAAAATTGTGATTACAGTCAATTCCTTCTAGGATAAGCTTGACTTCAAATTTATGGACTTCTATTGCTATTGATGGAAATTTGTGCTTAACCGTCCATTTTATTGATGAAGAATAGATGTTGTAAAAGAAAGTTCTCAACTTTCGTTTCATGCCTCCTTTTTATAATGGCATATCTTTGTGTGAAATAATTTATAATTTATTAATTAATTCGGGAATTGAAAATAAAATATTTGTATGACTTTGGATAATGCATTAGTGAATGATATTTTTGTTGACATGCTAAAGGTCCAACTTAATTTGAAGGATGCACTTTATTCAAATGATGAGTTTTTTCAAATCCGATATTGTGCTCATATTCTTAATTTAATTGTGCAAGAGGGATTGAAGGAGTTAGATAAACATATTTTCAAAGTTCATGAAAGTATTAAATATGTGAGAGGTTCACAAGATTGAAAAGTAAAAAAGGTTTAAGGCAAGATGTTCCTACAAGATGGAATTCAACTTTTTTTGTTAAAGAGTACTCTTATTTATCGCCTACTTTTCTTCATTTGAAATTACATGATTCTAATTACAAACATTGTCCATTTGAAGAAGAGTGGGACAAAGTTGAAAGGATTAGCAAATTATTGAGTATATTCTATGTACTACTCATATATTTTTTGGTGTTACATATCTTATGGCAAACTTATATATTTCCCATATTTTTTTATTGAGCTTATTTTAAATAAGAGATGGAGAGTGTAGATATTTTCATGCAAAGAATAGCATAGAAAATATATGAAAAACTTGAAAAGTATTGGTCAGATCATTGTTTAATCTTGGCCATGGTAGTTATTTTGGATCCTCCATATAAACTTCAGTTTGTTAAGTATTGTTATAAAAGTTTATACGAAAATGGTTGTACCGAGAGCCTGCACATCCATGAGTATATATTTTCTCTCTTCAATTAGTATATGGTTTCATTTTTTAAAGCTCCAAATATTAGTATATCAACTTATGAAGACATGAATAGTATTACTTCTTGTAAGATTTGTGAGCTATGTAGAAAAGTATTTGATAACTCCCTGGGGATAAATTAAAAATCAAAAAATGAAAAAGCAAGAAGGTGAAAAGACAAACCTAATTTTTTAGGCCGGTTAAGTGACTACTATCGACTCCTGAAGTAGCAAGCCCCGGCAGACCAACTTGGTGCCATTTTAGACTCGAGAGTGGAGGGCATCTATTATGACAACCACTCTTTCTCGACCCTGAGACACTCACTGGACCACTGACTATGCTAAGGATGGCTGCCGGGTGATCAGGTAACTCTTTCATCATCAGCCACCTATAGAAATCCTGGAAGACCTCATGGTCAAGGCTGACTCCCATGCTTGTTGGGTGCTCAATCAGCTTTGACCTAGACCCCCACTCAGTTAGGTTCACCAAAGAGTCGATACCCAGTACCCTCACTTGGTGCCTGACCCATTTTTGGTGCCTGGCCCTCTCTCGGTGAGATCTACTCATGGCATTTAGCCATCTCACGGCACTAAGATCGTTATGATTGATCCCACTTGCTCCAGCTATACCAATCTTTCCACGTGTCTACTGTGGCGAGTATGGTCGGCATGACCAACAGGCATGTTCATGAGAGATAGCATCTCAAGAGAATCAGTAAACCTAACAAAAAAGATGTCAGCGAAAGGAATCTCAAGAGGCAAGATCTTTACAACCTATCAGGATCCATTATACTCATCAGAGACCACCTCTTTGGTAGCCTTTTCATGGTCCTGCACAATGCTATAAATAGGTAAGAGAGACAACCGACAAGATAGGCCATTTTGAGTGCTCGTCACACTTATACCCATATAGTCATCACGATTCATAGCTTCAGCTACTATTTCATCCTTTCTTGCTGACTTGAGTATCGAAGTGTCCCCACCGATAATCCTGGTTTAGGGATCTTTTGCAGGTCTCCATTGGTGAACCACTAAAAGCAACATCCAAGCTATCCATAAAGGATCGAAGGACTTCCCGGCACTGTGGCGACCCCCCGGAGGGTGGTCTAGCAGTAATAGTAGTATTTTAGTAAAACGAGATGAGACTATAGGTCATATAAATTATTTCAGTGCCTTAATAGATATTATATAATTTGGTTATCTTGGGAGAAATGGTAATGTTCTATTTAAATGTGATTGGTGGAATGTCTATCATAAAGGAAAAGGATTTAAAGTTCACAAACATTGGTTTTCCATGGTCAATGTAGCTCATAGATGGATACTAACGAGCCATACTAATGAGCCATATGTGTTGGCTACTCAAGCTGAACAAGTATATTATGTGAATAACACTAGAGAGCCCAAATGGAAGGTTGTGGTGAAGACAAGGCCTTGTGACTTATATGATTTGCCTCCTGAAGATTTTGGAAATGAGCTATGTCAAGAAAATGAGGAGATTGGCTTTACACATTTTGAATCCAATATAGACGATGATGATAGCATGATGTCTTTGAATAGGCCCAAGTTAGCTTGTACTAATGTTGAAGGCACTCCAATAAAGCATCACACTTTTTCTAACTTAAGAAAGAGAGGATGAAGAAAAAGAAGAAATCGATGATAAGAAACTTGTTTCCATTGATGATGATGAGATAAATCTAGTCCAAGAAGATGATATTGATGATGATTGATATTCTATAATTCTATTATAAACTTGTATTGGATTGTATTTGTTTCTCTAACATGAATATTAATGTCATGGATTGTTTATCATTCTAGTTTATTGTTATACATGCTTACAAATTATTCTTTATTTTTTCTATGTAAACTTTAATATTTTGATTTGCTTGATGTTGCATTAAAAGATTTTTTTTTATTTCTACTCCAAGAAATAGTTTAATGAATTTTTTTTTATGACTCTTATAGGTAAATTATGTCATCATGGTGCTTATCAATAATAAGCCTGGCTCAACCCACAAATTCTCTTCATGATGAATAGCAGAATGTTAATGTGCTTGTTGATGCATCTCCATCCTCACAATAATCTATAATTATTAGTAAGATTTAGACATATTCACCATGATGTTAGGGCCTTGAATTACTAATTATTTAAATTTGTTTTTAATAAAATATTTTTTTACATGTTTTCTTATTAGTTTATGAAACTTAAATGTATCATTTAGTTTACTAATTTTTTTAATAGGTTCTAGCACGTCTAAGAAGAGAGGGCATAAGCCTACCATTAATACAAGGTTCGCTAAGGAGGCTAAGGGTAAAAAAATTGATATTATGTTCCCTCATCCATTGATAAATTGAGTAGAGAACATGCCAAGTATTTCAAATAACATTATGCGTTAGATAGCTTGCACCTCTTCAAGTTAAAGATTGAAAAGATATATCTGATGAGGATATCAAGGCAATGTATAGATTCTTGAAGGTGTATATATATAGCAGACTTGGCTTCTTTCGAATGGATTTGGAGCCAAATCTTTTTAGGTCAAAACTCTACAATAAAGGTCCTATATGAATGATCTAAGCCATTGGATGTGATATACTATATGAAAACTACTTACATATCAAAAATCATATAATTTGAAAATTCTTAGCCTATGCATTAAGTGATCAAAAAATATATCTAATTTAATTTTATTTAGGCTATCCATTTTTTGATCACTTGATGCATAAGCTTGGGATTTCTAAATCATATGATTTTGATATGTAAGTAGTTTTGATATGGTAAATCATATCCAATGACTTGGATCATTGATGTAGGACTTTTATTGTAGAGTTTTAGCCTAAAAGGATTTGAGTTTTAAATCCTTTCAAAAAGAGCTAAGTCCACCTATATATATTTGCATGTCTTTAAAATTATGTGGTATTATTATTTCATTAATTGTTGCAAATAAGTATTATTATTGATATGATTTTCAAAATAGTTTTTCTTTCTTAAATGATATTTATCCGTATGTGATGAAATAAATACAGAGGGAATATAGAACTTGACTTTATAATTTACACAAAGCATACATAAAAAGAAAGGTTGCTCAGATGATGTATCTTTAGAAGATTAACAATGGCTAACTGAGAATAAATGGGGTACATAAAAATTTAAGGTACTTTGCTCTGATTATTTTGATAATATTTCTACTTTTCTAATTGTATTAATATATTTTAAGTTTAATGTATTTCTTTAACATAGGATATGAGTATTCGAAATACATCCAATAGGAGTAAACTAGAGATTGGATCCATTATAGATACAAAGTCAGTAGTTCAAAAAATCTATGAAATGGTAACACTCAAACTAATTTCTACTATTATATTATAAGTTATATATGAAGTGCATAAAGTACTTTTCTAACCTAGAGTCTAAGTTAGGTTTTATCTTTATTTTTTTCTTTTTATTTATTGCTAACAAAAAGACTAGAGTCTAAAGAATAGCCGAATGCTATGACAATTTGAAAGGGCACTCGGTTGAGATCTAACAAAAGTTAGTCCATTCCAAATGGAGAAGACATTATGATTAAATATTGATAATTTTTAATTATATTTATTTATTATTATATGTAAATATAGAACAAGCTTCAAGAAATGAGTGAGACACATCTAAAGAAATTTTTTTCCGCGTCAGTCCCACTAGCTAAGCATTTCGCATTTGTACTAAGAAGGAGGTCATGCCACTCATGTGGTTTAGGAATAACATGAATCACAACTCGCTTCAAAAAAGGGCAAATTATTCCTGCAATGGCTAAGGCTGTAGAGAAACGTGCTGATGTTTTAAAAACTAATGTTCAAAGGCTTACTAAGATGACCAAAAAGCAATAAGAAGCTAATTCACAACTCCAAGCAGAAATGCAATCTCAATGTGCAAAACTTGAGGCTCAACGTAAAACTATTGAAATACATGTGAAAATGCAAAAAGAGATTCACAAAAGCTTGCAATGTCAAATGACCATTTTTTTTGCATGCTTTAGCGGATATGGATCGCTTCTTGAACAACTATCTACTACATCTTCCTCGACAATCCTTCCCAATAATATAAGTTTCATAATTAAAAACATATCATGTTAGTAGTTAAATTTTTATATTTTTTATAACTTGATAAGTAGCACTTCTTATTCTTTTCTTCTAATGACATTTACATGATTAAATTAATATAAGTTATATTTCTAAATTATACTAATTAATTTTTTTATTTATTTTTCTGTAAGATCGTGATAGAACTTTCTTGGGATCTGTTGCTGTCCGGATCATCGTGGCCTACAGCTCCAGTGCATCGCCACCACATCGGATGCTTCCTCCTGCCGGAAGCGCTCTCCCCCTCCGGGGGCGTTAGCTCTTCGGCCTGCTCGGCTTGCAAAACAGAGAAGACCCAGACCGGGGATTCCGGCGAGAACACTCCGATGATCAAGTCAGTAGGATGATAGAGGGGAACATAATATCTCTGAGATGAAGAGCTTGGATGACTCCCTCGCTTCAGGGGATGACATGATAAAGATATTCAAATAATATAAAGAACATGATAACGATGCTTGAACGGTAGAAGGAAAGAATGAAGAGCGGGGAGCGGGGAGGTTCTCTAGCTGACTTCTTGGCCGCTGAGCTCTCGGGGGGCCCGCTCACTCGCCTCTCCCCTCTGCTCCTCTTGCGTCTGCCTCTTACCTTTTTTACCTTGCACCTTCGACACCTCTTCGTTGAGGGTGTTGTTTTGCTTATGAGGGGCAGGCACTAGGCCGCTGAGCCCCATGCCATGGCGGGATCTTTTCATTTCTGGAGAGACCGTCCAGGTGTTGTAGGGCCCGTGGCTTGGACAGGATTCTCCTTCTGGGAAAACTCTGGGTCTAGCGCCGCGCGAGCCAGCACCCCCAACCTTACGGAGGTGGACGTGGTGGCATATGGCTGGACCCCGGGACTGATAGGGCTCGTCTTGTTCAGAGCATGCTGACTTCAACCGCGTGAACACGATCCTGGCCGGGAGCTGACCTCAGACGGGGGGCTCGCTTTATGAGCTCGATCCCAGCTGGGAGCTAACCTCGGCAGGGGCTCGCCTCAGCCTTCCATCCGGGGGCCGCGTTTAGGTTGCAGGCCCCATCCATGTGGTCGTTGGCTGGCGATTGTGTAGGCTCCACGTAAGCGGATGTTGCCACATTAGGATCCATTGTGATTTTTTTTCATTATACAAGATAATAGGATTTAGTGCATATTTTTGATATTTAACTAGGGACATGAATTGCAATTATATTTTGGATATATTTTGACACTTTAATAGTTATGTAAGGATATTTGACATCACTTTAATGGATATGTTTTTTTGGGATCCATTATAAATTTGGTTCATTATGTAAGGATTTGATATATATATTTTCCGGGCATCATTATTTATTATTATTTTGAATGTGAATTGATTTAAATTTATAAAGTAAGTTATTTCAAAAAAAAATCATTAGTAGTGACATCTTGTCATTACTAAGAATAAATTTAAAGCTTACAAAGCTTAATTTTAATGATACTAATTGCCACTTATATTGTATACTTTTGGTGACGATATTATTTGTTACTAATATTGTTTTATTTTAGTTACAAAGAGCATTGTCACTAATATATTAACACTAGTATATAACGACTTTTATGTCGATCCTGACATTTTTCCACCTTTAGCTTCTGTTAGCTGCTCTTCATGCTGATTTTACCATAACATTATTTCTTGTCTTCTGAGGCATGTTCAACTGTTATCTAGATGGCATGCCCGTTAGTATCTCGCATGATAGTTTGGGAGAATTAAATGGTTGTAAAAATGTCAAGATTAGCTATGGAAAAACCCTCGATTTTGATCCTCCTAAATCTAGTTACAGAAGTCGAACCAGTCAAATAATTAAGAGGAAAAAAATAAATAAATAAGAAGGATTTTAAAGTCGCAAGGTCCATATATAAATTTTCCTCTCATAAAAAAATTATATATATACTTCATATAGAGATACCTTTCGCATAGACTCAAAGATTATATGTTAAAATAAAAATATATTTATCAAATATTATCTTGATTGATAGGATTATAACTGTCCATCTGTTGCTCTTTATTGAATATTACCCCATGGATGACACAAGATTAGTGGCATGCATGTAATACTAGATATTGACATGCGCCATGCACATGATTATTCTCGTAACTTCTTTGTTATTGGTAATCCATGTAAGATATAGTACTAGCTCATTTATAGTTTTAATCTTATAATTTTATGATTTTACTCTTATTCTTGCTTCTCTATCTAGCTAGAGGGAGCTGAATCGGACTAATTTTATGGAGGCATGGAGATGAAGAGACAAATGGCACCCCAGACTTGTAGTTCAATATGGTAGGATAAGATGCATGCCTTATGGACCCCTAGACTACATATATATCTAATATTTAGGTCAAATTTCTAAGAGTACAGAGCTGTACCTTCGGGTGACACACTTGTTATAGCTAGGTCAAATTTGGATTACCGTTCAAAATCCAAAAATAGTAGCTAGCACAAGCTATGAACAGTAAATATTTGTTACAATACAAATGGATGATGACAAACTTATGGTTAATTTTTTACCACCAGCTCGTACCTTTGCCTGTATGCGCTCCCTGGCTTCCTATAAAAATGTCCCTCGTAATTGACCATACCAACCTCATTCTCGATAGCTCCCCTTCTCCTCTCTCCCCCTCTCTCTTCCATCATGGAGAAGGCTTTGAGGCAGTGCTTCCTCCTCCTCTTTGCCTTCTCCTTGCTCTTTCTTTCAAGTGGTATATATATGTCTCCTCTTGTCCAACTTTTCTGCTAACTGCTTTCTTTTCTCAATTCTCATTCTTTCTTCTTTGTTTGCTATATTGTAGGGAGAGAGGTGAATGCTCATCGTCATACTAAAAGGCATGAGAGATCTAATGGTCCTCATTATAAGAAGCTTTTCGTGTTCGGCGATTCCTACGCCGACACTGGGAACCTCGGGAACTTGGGAAACATGTTGACCGTTTCATGGTATCAACCATATGGTATGACATTTCCTCACAAGCCCACTGGCCGGTTCTCCAATGGAAGGCTTCTCACCGACTACGTCGGTCAGTGCAACTCTCTTCTTAATTTCTCATGCTCTCTCTCTCTCTCTCTCTCTCTCTCTCTCTCTCTCTCTCTCTCTCTCTCTCTCTCTCTCTCTCTCTCGTATATATCTGAACTTTCTCTTTCTATAAAGCATTGGCTTTGCTTTCTCTTATGCATGCTTGGAACTGCTAACACTAGTCTTGTATGTGTATCTCTTTTGCTCTTCTATGTTTCTTCTTTTTATCAAAGGCTTCATTCCATAAATTTCTAGATATATGGACATGGCCAGGACACAAATTAACTCTTTGATTCCCTAGCTCACTATAAAGTGGAATCATCTTTTTTTTTTTAAACTAATTTATATGGTTTTTGAATCATAACTGACCTACTTCTAATATAAATAATCAACCTTGTTGTCCATCACGTGATCCTTCTTTTCATGATATGCTTACAATAGGGTAAATCATGGAATGATCTCTTACTTTCATGCATGCTTTTAACCTACTCTCTTTTCTCATGGTTCAGTCTATAACAATTATTCTATTCAAACACCTAGTATATGTTTCTTCCATTCATTTCCAAACCTTACCACCTAAAGTTGGTCGTCCTAATATAAAAGCTTATATATATTGGGCACGACCTCGATCATGAGCTTTGCTGAACCACGAGAATATCTAAATTCATTTCTGGTCAGAAGTTTTGGTACTGCTTGTTGTTTCCACATGGTGTGGCAGCTTCTTTTCCCAGGATATATATATATATATATATATATATCAGATCTTTCATTCGTTAATTAACACCAATGGTTGGACTGCAAATTCCAAGATTTGGAGTTCTGGATTAATTAAAATGAAATTTTCAACCAAACCTAATTGATTTCGTTCCAAAACTGCTTGACTTTTAGTAGTGTCAGACTAAAACTTCAATGAGTTTTTATATTTTCAGCCAGTATATATTGACCAGTATTGATTAATTTGTAGAGATTGAAGCACATAAGGTTAAAACTAATTATATTGATCAGATGTAGTCTTCATTTTTTTTTTAATTTCTTAAACTAGCTTTTTGATCTACGTATACTTGGATGTTTTGCTAACAAATTAATATTTCCAACACACGTACGGGTGGCAGCTTCAATTCTTGGAACCAGATCTCCCCTTCCTTACAAGTATAGAAGGCTGGGAGTGTCCAAGAAACTGCTACCATATGGCATGAACTTCGCACGCGCTGGGAGTGGCATCTTCGATAACACCAACTTTCAGGCCAACCTAACGCTTCAGGTTGATGCATTCCAGTGGCAGGTTAAAACGGGAGTCTTCCCCCACTGTGATCTCAGCTCCTCGGTGGCACTGGTTTCCGTCTCCGGCAACGACTACAAGTATTACAAGGAAACTTACGGCAGCGAGGTTGTAAGTGCCCTATATGACCCATGGGACCTCTTTAATTACCAGGTGTTATATATGATGAGTGTTTATACGAGAAGAAGTGATATATATATGGTAAAACCTGAAAGAAGTGACTTTTTTTTTCTTTCTTTTTTTTTTTTTTTGAGAAGCTCGATCGAAGCATGTTTAATTTTCTAAACCACATGCAGTTATTCAAAAGAATTATACTTCTTGGAAGTTTTTAATTCTTCCAGAAATCTAGTCCACGTACAAGAGTTGATTACCATGCATGCATGATTTGGTGCATGAAGTTACGAGTTTAGAGGGTACGTATCCCTCCAAATTAATATATACCCCTAACATTCTAATCATCAGCAGTTTTTACTATAACATCAAAAAGCTATCTCATAACAAGGAGGATTAATTAATTAGGTGGCCCTCATTAACTTCTACTAGGGACATGCCCTTAAATTTTTCAGCTGGTACAAGGCTATATATCAAGTTTCGATCAATGCTGATAGCTGATTGGTTGCACCATAAAAAACCTTGATTCATGAGATCCTCATTTATAAATATATATCATCCATGCATGCATGGATGGTTGTAGTAGTTAACATGAGCAGTTCTATGTATATTTGGTTCATCTCTTTCCTTTTTAATTTCTATGCACAGGCTTCTTTGGATTTCGTGAAGAGTTTGTTCCAACATCTGAATACAGAATTAAAGCGCATCCATGATGTTGGTGTGCCCAAGGTGTTGGTCACCAACCTGCATCCCATTGGGTGCACTCCCTACATGACCAGGGCCACTAACTACACAAAGTGCGATTCTGCTGCCCGCTGGGAAGCACAAGCTCACAATCAAATGCTTGAAAATCTAATCAAGGAGCTCAACATTGGAGCAGGCACCAACACCTTCTTCGGCCTCGATCTTTTCACAGCCTTCGACTCCATCATCAATCAAGGTGAAGTTGTCTTTTAGCAACTCTAAGCAATCTGTGTCTCTTTATATATAATGATGATTGGATCCAATTTCTTATTCTTTATATTAGGTCATGACGGGCTGACGCCCAGTAGTATTAGCGGTGGCAATGCTTAACCCGTTTAACTTAATTCGACTTAATTCAATTGAATAATTATATATTGAGTTAATTTGCTTACCTATACAATAAAATAATTAGGTTTAGATATGAATTTTCGACCTGTTTAATAAATATTTTGAATTTGGATCGAAAGATATCTCTGACCTATCGTGCATCCAACCCGACCTGCATCTAGCTAGACTTGATCCGATTGCCAACCATAATTATGAATCATATGCACATTTTTGCATCATTCATTTCCTAAGCCATACATGTGAAAGTTTTTTTTTTTTTTCTTCTACTTCTTTCTTTAATAAGATTATAATAAGGAGTTTCAATTCTACCCCAATCAAATTTCATCCTTAATTCCCAGAGTATTAAAACTATTATCACTAAATGGCTAGGATATATATATATATATATATATATATATATATATATATATATATATATATATATATCTTCGTAATCTCTTTATTTTTATGTTAGATTCCGGCTTCTTTTTCTTTTAACTGGTATAGTTTGCATTCTTTAACAGTGAAAGGAGCCCCCAAGTTTGAAACCATCTTGAAGCCATGCTGTGATGGCAATGACAACACGTCAACATGCGCACAAACTGATGAAAATGGGATCAAGTCTTATTCTCTATGCTCCAACCCGGACACCCACTTCTATTGGGACTGGGTGCACCCCACACAAGCTGGTTGGTCTGCAGTTTTCGAGTACTTGAAGCCTGCGATTCGCCGCTTTCTATCTCCGTGAGCTTGGTGCATGTCCATGGCTTCATTAATATATACCTCAAGCAGCAATGCCAACAGATGAGAAAGGAACGTTATATAGTTTTTTTTTTTTTAACTCCCATGCAATGTTCCAATTTCAGCAGATGTCTTGCTTCCTATTATTTTTTTCATCTGAAAGGATATTATGTTACGTGGGAATTAATGGATAAAAAATGGATGGGACTGATCACATCTCCTGCAAAATAACAGCTTATATATTGAGGCTTCTCATTTAACTTTCATATGAAAATCTTTTATATTAATATATTAATTATTATCTTTTGCATATTTTTATCTTAATTCTTGGGATGTTATAATTATTTGCTTATAAATTTCTAAGATCAGGTTAACTAGATGATGATGAGATATTTTACCTAATTATATGATGATAAATATATTAAATTGATATAAACCAGGTTTAGCAATCGATTTTTCGGTTGCTAATAATTAAAAATCGGTTGCTAAATTAATTTGCAATCGATTTTGCAACCGAAATTAGTCGGTTGCAAAAGTATAGGTTGCTAAAATTTGTGACCGATTTTTTTCGGTTGCAAAATTTAGCAACCAAATTTGAAATAATTTTTTTGAAAAAAAAAAAAAAATATTTAAAAAATATGAAAAAGATCGGTTGCTAAAAAAGAAAATTCTAAAAAAAAAAATCGGTTACTAAATCGGTTGCTAAAAAAAAATCCAGAAAAAATAAAAAAAAATAGATTGCTAAATCGGTTGCTAAAAAAAATCAAGAAAAAATAAAAAAAATCAGTTGCTAAAAAAAATCCAGAAAAAATTTAAAAAAAATTGGTTGCTAAATCGGTTGCTAAAAAAAATCCAGAAAAAATAAAATAAAATCGGTTGCTAAATCGGTTGATAAAAAAGAATCCCGAAAAAATAAAAAAAATCGGTTACTAAAATTGAATAATTTTAAAAAAAATACGAAATATGAATTTTTTCCTGAATTTACAAATTTAAGCTGAGATATATAAAGCAATATTCATTTCAACATTAGCCACAAATCATTGAGAAGGGTTCAATCACACCCAATAGACACAATGGCAACATATAAAGCATCCATTAGATAGCTTAGGCACAAATCAGATATTCATTTCAAGGGTTCAATCACATCCAATTATCCAAAAATAACAGCTACATACACCAAATGGGTTTAACCGGAATTGAATACCAGGTATAAAATGAAGGTAAAACAACCAAAAAAATTCTATAAGTCATAACTTGAACACTTTAATTAATCGTCAGATTTAATGAAAAATAATAACATTCATAAGCTCAGGATTGCCTCTTTTTCTACATTTAGAAAGGTCTAAGGCAGCAAATGGTTGCTTGCAAAAAGAGCAAGCCATCCAAATTTGCAACACCATTTAGATCCTTGCAAAATGGTCCGATCCAGCCTACACTTTCAGCTTTTGAAGCATCACAAAGATACCAAGGTAACTCATCACAGCCTCTAGCCGTAGGTAACAAAAGAAAATCAATGAAAATTAAAATGCACAATAAAACAGCAAAAATCGAACAAAACTTTCAAACAATAAGATTTAGAAGCTCAGGATTGCCTCTTTTTATACATTGCGAAGGATCTAAGGCAGCAAATGGTTGCTTGCAAAAAGAACAAGCTATCCAAATTTGCAACACCATTTAGATCCTTGCAAAACGGTCCGATCCAGCATACACTTTCAGTATTTGAAGCATCACGAAGATACCGAGGCAACTCATCACAGCCTCTAGCCGTAGGTAACAAAAGAAAATCAATGAAATTAAAATGCACAATAAAACAGCAAAAATCGAACAAAACTTTCAAACAATAAGATTCAGAAGCTCAGGATTGCCTCTTTTTGTACATTACGAAGGATCTAAGGCAGCAAATGGTTGCTTGCAAAAAGTGCAAGCCATCCAAATTTGCAACACCATTTAGATCCTTGCAAAATGATCCGATCCAGCATACACTTTTAGCATTTGAAGCATCACGAAGATACCAAGACAACTCATCACAGCATCTGTCTGCATGAAATAAGAGGAGATAATTAATGAAAGTGCATAATAAAACAACAAAAACAACATCAAGATTTGCAGTTCATAATACAAAGCTAAACAAAAAACGATAACAAGAGATGCAGTTTATAATATAATGCAAAACATATAAGAGTAATCATAATACAAAGCTAAACATATAACGATAAGAAGAGGTGCAGTCCATAATATAATGCTAAACTTATAAGAATAATAAGTAGAGCAAGATAATATGAATAATGTGCTAATACTCCTATTCCTCCTCGTTCTCGTCCTCTTCAGTGTCATCCTCCTCCTCGCCCCGCTGTGATCCTTGTCCATGATACATCTGATAAGGATCGACTTCAGTTCGTTGCGAAGGATTACCACTAAAAGCATGAGTTGCAGGAGTTGCTGCAGGTTGAAAATTTATGTTGGCTAATATCTCCTGCAACATTCATTCATTGTGTTCAACTTGCCTCCGCAGTTCATCCCTTTCTTGCTCGGCAGCTTGTACCCGAGCATTTACTTCTTTGACTTCGTCTTCAACCTGCTTCCGTACTTGCTCCTGAAATTCTTTACTATTCAACCATTGTACGGGAAATGAAGATTGTCCTGGAAATTTTGAAGTTGGTATCAGTGAAGTGGATTCCAATCCTAGCCCATACACTCTTCCTTTCTTCTTTCCACCAACAGTACGTATCTATACATCCAATTCTGATGGCGGAGTTTGTTGCTGGCTAGAATCAGCACTGCTTTGACTTTGTGACTCTTCCATATTCCGTCTAAATTCAGACTGAAATTAATTTAATTCAGTTAGTATTAAAAAAAATTATAATAACTCAAAAATTTAACTTACGCAAATATGCTCTGATCTCCTGTCAACCCATGTCTTATCCTTCCTCTGATGGGTATGAAAAATAGCTCAGATAGAGAAGGCACGGTACCGGTCTTTAAATTTTATTTAAATTTAATTTTTTTTATTCTTAAATTTGCAACCAAATTTTTCGGTTGCTAAATTTTTAAATAATAATTTAAAAAAATAATAAAAATAATTTCTGTTTCGATTGTAAAATCGGTTGCTAAATTATTCAGAAAAAATATTGGTTGCAAAATCGGTCACAAATTTTTAAAAAAAATTCGGTTGCGAATTCGGTTACAAAATCGATCACAAATATAACCAAAAAAATTGATTGCAAAATCGGTTGCTAAAACCGATTTTTCTTGTAGTGCCATGCCTCCTTGCCATTAGTTCGAGAGCTTCCATCCTTTTAATCATCACTTCCCGCCATGGAGGGTGCTTGACTACCGGTGCAAAGCTCCTAGGCTCATTGCCGGCTGTAATGGCTGTAAGAAAAGCATCATGTGCACTAGAAAATCTATCATAAGACAAAAAATGAGATAAAAGACATGGCAACAAAGTTAGCCGACGTTGTGGGAGGGCAAGGATGGTGCAAAAGATGGTGATAATTCAAACTGGTATCCATCCAACTTCCAGGAGACTGTACGTCCGAGCTCTCTTCAAATATCCAGTAGTATCATCTCTAGCTTCCCTCTATATCCTGACTTTGTCTTAATACTTCCTCCATGTCATCTCCAGTGTTGCTCAGTCCCAAATCAATCTCGAGATGGACAGTAACATTTTCCAATGGACTGCTCCATGACTGCCCAACTAGAACTCTCTCCCCCTTAATTCAGGTGTATAGCAGTCGCTGCATAAGAAAATATTTGCTCATGTAATTGAACATCCCTGGTGACATATATTGTTCTTCTCTTTATATCATATCCTACATATATATCCATCTGGATACATATCTGACCTAGCTCTCAGTGCAAACTTGTCTTTATGTCACATATTGTCGTGGATGTAGCTTAAATAATTAAAAGCTCTCAGGTGATCGATCATATGAGGGAGGTCATCCTAAAAGCATCTCATATGGGCTTTTGTTGCCTTGAAGCCTCGTTGGAGTTCTATAGCAATAAACAACCAAAAGCTCTCGAGTGATCATATGAGGGGAGGTCATCTTAAAAGCATCTCACATGGGCTTTTATTGCCTGAAAGCCTCGTTGGAATTCTATTAATCAAATGCATTAATGTAGGATGCACCCTCTCCAAAACCTAATCGGTAACCCAGTATGAAAATGCAATGCTCGAGTCCAGGCTCGAGACCTGCAGGTATTTATCCAAAGGGTCAAAGTCTGGTACTGACATAGTACATAATTATCCATACCCGTTTAACTATAATATAAATGGATAGGATTTAGATATTTAATATTCAAATCTGATAGGCCCGAGACTTAAATAATATAATATAATAATTATATTATATATATATATATTAAGAATATTTTGAGAGATCTAATGGTTCAAAATCTTCAAAGAAGAAGTAAAAGAAAAGAAGTTTTAGATTATTATCTTTGCTTCTCCGGTCTCTCAACTCTTTATGACTGCTAAGCCCTGGCTGCGCTCTCTTCCCAGCTCCCCCCCTCTCCACCCACTAACAAATCAAGCTCTGGCCGTCTCCTTTCCCTCCTCCCCTCCCCCCTTCTCCTCCCTCGCCCTTCGTCTCTTCCATCTACCGGCCCTCTTTGCCTCTCTGACTCTCTGCCTCCCAAGACCTTGCCCGCCACCTCTCTTTGATCTCCTCCCCCTCCTCTCTCGTCGCACTTCTCCCCCCTCTCCTCTCCACCCCAAGGCAATCGTCACTACCCTCCTCGCATTCACAAAGCCCCTCGTCGATGCCCCAATATTACTCCAAGCCATCGCTTGTCACTACCCAAACATCATCACAAGCCACCGCCTCTCATTGCTGCCCCCCACTATTGTCCTATTATCATCCCCCCATCGCTACCCCGATATCGCCCTAACTTTCAATGTGATTTTTGGATCTAGCTTAGATCCGGGTCCAGATACCTAGGATCCTATAGGGTCTAGATCTAGTATTTTAAGATTAGACTTATCAGGTATTCGAGTCCAAGTCCAGGTCCAGTAACTAAGGTCAGGTATAGATCTGGATATCTACGATCTAATCCGAACTCGATTCCTTGATAGCTCTACTTCCAACATATGCCCACGCTTATGCTCCATTGCCCCATTTTGTTGCAGTGTGTTGGTGCACGAAGTTTGATGAATTATACCATTTCATGAAAAAATCATTGCATTTAAGTTAACAAAACTTCATTCCATTATCATTACAAACCATCTTAACATGACTCCCAAATTGGGTCTTAACCAAATTGCAAAAGTGAGCCAAGAAATAAAACGTTTTAGACTTGTATTTCATCAAATAAATCCATGCAACAAAAATCATCAACAATAGATAAAAAATAATATTGTGTGTTCTCCAAATGTGATAGTGAACTAACTCAAAACAACCAGAACCTTTATTCTCTCTGCTAGGAAAAGGCAATCTAGTGTGCTTCGCCCTACTACAAGCATCACAAATAAATAAATGTCTTGAATCAAATAAGCAAGACATAATTAGAATGTGCATTAAACGTTCCAACCATGCATGCCCCATGCAATAATGCCAAAGGGTCACATTCTATGCTCGGTCCACCACACATGCCATCTCTCACCTCTGCACATACTCCAAATAGTACAATTCACCTTACTCTTTACCCACCCCAATCAACCTTCTCGTTGGTAATTCATGTATCATACAAAAATCCAGAAAGAAAGTGCACAATTGCTATTCTTTGTTAATTAACTAACCAATAATAAATTATAGCAAAAATTGGAGACCACGAGAACATCCCTCCAAAGATAAATCATTGATGATTTCAATTTTTCCAACACCTTGAACGGGCACTATAGCCTCATTTGGAATACACACAAGTGGCATAGATTTCAATTTCACATTGTCCATCAATGAATCGGTCGAGTGATATGTGCAGAAGCGCCTGGGTTAATTATCCATGAATTTGCAAAATTAAACACCTTAATAGTGAGGTTATCCCCTGAACCCGTGACGGTTGGATGTGTGAGAGGCCATGATCCTTCTTCTTTCCCGTTCTGACTAACTGGCATCTTGGTGGTGTCGGGTTGATGTACTCATCCTTGGATGAAAAAGATTACAAAAATCTTGTATCTTGAATCGAACATTTTCCAGCAGGATAGGGGCCTACGCCAGATTTATCTCCCTTAACCCTTTCTGCTCTATCAAAAAAAAAAAAAATAGTGAGGCTTAATGGGCTAGTAGTTGGGCCTTGTCCTAGCAGGCTCGATAGCTAATTGTATTGTGCTGCACTGAGACCTGGAAGTGGGGACTGCACTCCTAAAAATGCTCCTATCATTGTGGTGAAGGCTAGCTCTCCTGCACTTGGATTGGGCCCACAGTCTTGGCTCATGACTCATCTGACTCACCCATGGGCCTCCATCTCCACCCGAGTGGGTATCACACGAGCTCAAAACAGTTATCTTTATTGTAACCCACTTTCTTATAGTATTCACATGTAGGCCTATCTAAGCTAATAGACCCGTTGCCTTGCCCTGCTCCTTTCCTGGTACCTTTGCCATTATTGGACCCACCAAAGCTAGAGTTCTCTAGTATCTTGGCTAGCAGGGCTGCTGCATCTACAATAAGATTCTAAGATGCTGCAGCTTCTTGTTATTTTTATTCTTGGTTGGTGATAGGGAAGGCATGGCTGAGACTCAATAATAGATTTGTGTTTAGAATTTAGGAGGGAATGATATTTGTTGCCACCAAGATCGTCGTGGCCTGTAACTTCGACGCGTCAGGCAGGCCCCGTCGTCGAGGGCTAGATCATATCCCTTCGGTCGGCTCTTGGGTTCGCTGCCCCACAAAATAGAGGAGACCCGAGCCAGGGATTCTGACGGGGATACTCCGACGATCAAGTCAGTGGGACAATTAAGGGGAACAGAACTTCTGTGGCGGAGAACTTGGAGACTCTCCGTGTAGAGGGTGAAAAATGGAACGGAGATGGGTCGAGAGAAACGAGAGAGCTTGGGAGGTTCACTCGAGTGGTCCCTTGCCCTCTTGCTCCCTCTGTTTGCTTACTTACCTTTCTTACCTTTTCTCTTTTTTCTTTTGTATCTCTGATGGCCCAGAGCTAGTCTGGGGGCTTTGTCCTGGTGTCCCTTTGAGGGTGCCATGCTCCCTTTTTTTGGGGGGTGCCTGAGCCATGGTGTGGCGCTTCTATTTTAGGAAGGGCCATCAACGTGTTGTAGGGCCTGGGGCCTCGGCAGGATCCTCCTCCTAAGGAAACTCTGGGTTTCGTGCCGCGTGGATCAGCATCCTCCGATCGTATGGTGATGGACGTGGCGGCACATTACAGGGCCTTGGGCCTAGCGGAACTCACCTTACGCAGAGTATGCGGGCGACGTGTCGCAGAGCTTAAATTAATGGCAGGGCGTGTGCCACCTCCCGGAGGTTGCAGGTGGACAGCGACCCATGTCGTGATTTGAATTTCTGTTGATCTTTCCCTCCTTCGTCGCTGGCGGGAATTCTGGCCTTCGCATGGCAGGGAGAGACCTCCCTTCGGGAGGCCCGTCCTTGGAATCGTGAGCACAACCCCGGCCGGGAACTGACCTCAGATGGAGGGCTTGTCTTATGAGCACGACCCGACTAGAAGCTAACTCGGCAGGAGGGCTCGCCTTGGCAGCATTAGCACGACCTTGGTGGGGAGTTGACCGCGGACGGAGGGCTTGCTTCATGAGCATGACCCCGGCTGGAAGTTGACTCGGCAGGAGGGCTTGTCTTGGCAGCATGAGCACGACTCCGATTGGGAGCTGACCTCAGTAGGAGGGCTTACCTTGACAGCATGAGCATGACCCCGACTGGGAGCTGACCTCAGACGAAGGGCTTGCCTCATGAGCACGACTCCGGTTGGGAGCTGATCTCAATAGGAGGGCTCGCCTTGGCAGCATGAGCACGACCCCGATTGGGAGCTGACCTCAAACGGAGGGCTCGTCTCATGAGCACGACTCCGGATGGAAGCTGACCTCAGCAGGAGGGCTCGCCTTGGTAGCATGAGCATGACCCTGGCCTGGAGCTGACCTCAGACGGAGGGCTCGCCTCATGAGCATGACTTTGGCTAGGAGCTGACCTCGACATGAGGGCTCGCCTTGGCTCTTCGTCGGGCTGCTATGTCTAGGTGTCGAATCTCTTGCCAGCATGGCCTCCAGCGAGCTCCATGTCAGCAAAGGTGCCACATCAGATACCCCACACTCCCGAGCCCAGAGGACGAAACGATTTTCGGGGCAAAGGAAGTAATGATCATGCTAACATGGAGGGGCACACCTACTGCATCATCAATGCCTCGAATGCCCGTGCTCCGGAGACCGCGCCTCCACTCCAATGGGGCGGTGCCATGTCACCCTTCTTTAAAAGGGGTCATAAATGCCCCATCCGAATTGAAGCGACTACCTCGCGAACTGAAGCATCGAGGTTGCTCGATGCCAGCACGTGGCATCTCTGGTTGGCTAGGGATTCGAAGAGGCGCATGCCTTTAGATAAAATGAGGTGACGGGGGTGGCAGGCTTTATTGCAAAGGACTTGCTTCTCCGCCTTTTTAAAGGCCTTTTAAGCATAGGTGACCAACTTCCCACTGTGCACTTCCTCCCCCCTTTCTTTTCCGATCCCCTTCCTACTATAGGCTTTGGAGCCCTGCTTCTCATGTCCTCCTCCTTCAATCCCTCTCCCTTGGCCTGTGCTAAGGGAGGGCTTCCAGTGAACTTCAAGTCCTTGGCCAAGGAACTGGAGGGCCATGTGAAGGCTCTTTAGGAGCAATCGGACGTTGCCAAGGTAAGGGGATCCGGTTGGGAGAAGAAATCCACCGAGCTCGAAATTCCCTCGAAGGATGAAGATGGGAAGAGGCCCCAAAGGCAAAAAGAGGGGGTTGCTGAGGCCACCCCTCAGTTTACAAGACTGGAGGTCTTCGAAGAGGAGGTGGTGGTCAGGGTCGTAGTCACAGTGGAGAAGGCCACGGTCGCCCTAGCACTAGCAAAGGGGGCTTAACATGAAGCCGCTGAAGCTGTCCTTGGAATCACAAGATCGGTGACCTTCAAGGACGGGGTAGTAGAGGCAGTGTTGGACCCTTATCGTCCGGGATCCAGGGTGTCCTTGAGCAAGGCCACCTACTTTCTTGGGTATAAGGGACTGGAATGTCTCCCGCCAGTCCCCGAGGGTAGAGTCCAGAACTGGAGGGGATCCACCCATTGGTCAGGCAACCTTTTTTTCTCTCTTCATTTTATAACTGGGACTCTAAAAAAAATGTCCCGGGCTGTCGGGGGTTTTTACTATGTAAGAGTTCTTTTATCAATGAAAGTTTTAATTTTTTCTTAATCATTGTGTACCTCTCTCTCTTTTTTCTTTCCTTTTTTTTTTGGTCTTGCATTGATCGTATGGCTTCCCAGGCCGTCGGGAGCTCTTTTCCGATGTGAAGAACACCCCAATTATTACAACTTTTCCTTTTCCCTCAATCAGAATGCCTTGCATTTTATGCTTTTCTTTGCCTTTTGCTTCTTAGAGTCTTCGTGGTAGGAAGATAGACTTTCATGGTCGCCGTGAAAGCACCTTGAAGCTTCAGCTATCATGGGGTGATGCTGGAATCCTGAGGCCAGCTCAGGGTACTCCGCTGGCATCCTGCCTCTGTTCCGCCGACCATGGGGTCATGCGGGCTTGAGTGCAAGTGGGCTTCTGGAGTCCTTTGGGTTGCCGAGTTGTGAGTCACGCGGTAGACGGCATCTTGGTGCTACCTCCAGGCTGTGAATGAGGCTGGAGGCATCGAGCTTCTCGATTTGCCAAACTGTGAGTCACGCGGTAGATGGCATCTTGGTGCCGCCTCCGAGCTATGAGCGAGGCCATGAGGCTATGGGGTGCCGAGCTTATTGGTGTGCCAAGCTATGAGTCACGCGATAGACGGCATCTTGGTGCTGCCTCCGGGTTGTGAGCGAGGCTGGAGGCGCCAAGCTTCTCGATTTGCCAAGCTATGAGTCATGCGATAGACGGCATCTTGGTGCCGCATCCAGACTATGAGCGAGGTTGGGGGTGCCGAGCTTCTCAATTTGCTAAGCTATGAGTCAGGTGGTAGACGGCATCTTGATGCCGCCTCGGGCTGTGAGCGAGGCTGGGGGCACCGAGCTTATTGGTGTGCCAAGCTATGAGTCACGCGGTATACGGCATCTTGGTGCCGCCTCCAGGCTGTGAGCGAGGCTGGGGCGCCGAGCTTATTGGTGTGCTAGCTATGAGTCACACGATAGATGGCATCTTGGTGCCACCTCCGAGCTGTGAACGAGGCTGGGGGCACCGATTTTATTAGTGTGCCAAGCTATGAGTCCGTGATAGACAGCATCTTGGTGCCGCCTCTGGGCTGTGAGCAAGGTTGGGGGTGCCGAGCTTCTCAATTTGCCAAGCTATGAATCACGCGGTAGACGGCATCTTGGTGCCACCTTTGGGCTGTGAGCGAGGCTGGGGGCGCCGAGCTTCTCGATTTGCCAAGCTGTGAGTCATGCGGTATATGTTATCTTGGTGCCGCCTCTAGCTGTGAGCGAGGATGGGGGCACTGAGCTTCTTGATTTGCCAAGCTATGAGTGACGCGGTAGATGGCATCTTAGTGCCACCTCCGGGCTGTGAGCGAGGTCATGAGGCTATGGGGTGCCGAGCTTATTGGTGTGCCAAGTTGTGAGTCACACGGTAGACGGCATCCTGGTGCCACCTCCGGGCTGTGAGTGAGGCTGGGGGTGCCGAGCTTCTCGATTTGCCAAGCTGTGAGTCACGCGGTAGACGGCATCTTGGTGCCGCCTCCGGGCTGTGAGCGAGGCCATGAGGTTGTGGGGCGCCGAGTTTATTGGTGTGCCAAGCTGTAACTCACACGGTAGATGGTATCTCGGTGCCGCCTCTGGGCTATGAGCAAGGTTGGGGGTGCTAAGCTTCTCGATTTGCCAAGCTGTGAGTCACACAGTAAATGGCATCTTGGTGCCACCTCCGGGCTGTGAGCGAGGCCATGAGGCTGTGGGGCACCGTGGTTGGAGCGCGAGGATGTCGGAGTCTCCTGACCTTGATGGTGGAACTGCTGGCTTTGGGCACCGGGCTTCGTCAGTTTCCGGGCTTTAGCCGCCCGACTTAAATTTAGATAGACGAGTTCCTGCATAGGTGAAAGATAAGGTTACACCATAAAGGAACTTCAATAATCGATGAGAAATCTCATGCCCCTGATAGTGCATTCTCGAGTTGCTCGCGCTCCATGTTCATGTAGATCGGGCACCGCCGAGCCTGGCGAAATAGTAGTTGCCCCCGGGGTCAAGGCTTCAATGCTGAAAGCAAGGTTGAATGGCGCCTCACCGGTGGTCGTGTGGGGCGTGGTATGGTAGGCCCATGGCACACTAGGCCACTCGACTACTCGTCGACCCTTGGCCTCGCCTAACCTCATGCAAGGCCCCACGTCCTGTGGACGGTCTCCGTGGGGACCTAGTATGAAACTAGGCGGTTCTCCTGCCCCCTGCCCCTGATAGAGGTGCGGTGCACTGCTGCAACCAAGGCCTGGACTCGCTGGGCCGGCGCACCAATCTAGGGGTCTGTCGGAGACAGTGGTAGAGGAGCAGGGAGTTCCCCCACATAGCCAACGGGGGTTCCCCCGCCCGATCGATGGAGGCCTCTCATGCATTCATCGTCACCATCAAGTAGCGGGCATGCTCGAAAATTCTTCTTAGGGTGGGGGACCTGCCGCTTGTCCTATCGCACCTACGTCTGCTTCGCAGCTCCCTACCTGGCACACCAATCTATTGCCGCCAAGATCACCATGGCTTGCAGCTCCGACATGTCGGGCGGGTCCTGTTGTCGAGGGCTAGGTCCTGTCCTCTCCGGTCAGCTCGTGGGTTTGCTACCCTGCAAAACAGAAGAGACCCGAACCGAAAATTCTGGTGGAGACACTCCAATGATCAAGTTCGTGAGACAATCGAGAGAACAGAACCTCTGTGGCAGAGTGCTTGGGGACTCTTCGCGTAGAGGGTGAAAAATGGAACGGAGATGGGTTGAGAGAAACGAGAGAGCTTGGGAGGTTCGCTTGAGTGGTTCCTTGCCCCCTTGGTCCCTCTGTTTGCTTACTTACCTTTCTTACCTTTTCTCTTTTTTCTTTTGTATCTCTGGTGGCCCATAGCTGGTATGGGGTCTTTGTCCTAGTGTCCCTTTGAGGGTGCCATGCCCTCCTTTTTTTTGGGCCTCGAGCCATGGTGTAGCGCTTCTATTTCAGGAGGGGCCGTCGATATGTTGCAAGGCCTGGGGCCTCAGCAGGATCCTTCTCCTAGGGGAACTCTGGGTTTCGCGTCGCGTGGGTCAGCATCCTCTGGTCGTACGATGGTGGACATGGCGGTACATTACAGGGCCTCAAGCCTAACGGAACTCACCTTGCACAAAGTATGCGGGCGGCGTGTCGCAGAGCTTGAATTAATGGCAGGGCGTGCGCCACCTCCCGGAGGTTGTAGGTGGACAGGGACCTTTGTGCCATGGTTTGAATTTTTATTGATCTTTCCCTCCTTTGTCGTTGGTAGGAATTCTGGCCTTCGCATGGCAGGAAGAGACCTCCTTTCGGGAGGCCGGCCCTTAGTAGTGTGAGCACGACCCTGGCCAGGAGCTGACCTCAGATGAAGGGCCCGTCTCACGAGCACAACTCTGGCTAGGAGCTGACCTCGACAGGAGGGCTCACCTTGGTAGCATGAGTACGACCCCGGCCAGGAGCTAACCTCATACGGAGGGCTCGCCTCATGAGCACGACTCCAGCTAGGAGCTGACCTCTGCAGGAGGGCTCGCCTCATGAGCATGACTCCAGTTGGGAGCTGACCTCGGCAGGAGGGCTCGCCTTGGCAGCACAAGCATGACCCCGGTCGGGAGCTGACCTCAGACGGAGGGCTCGCCTCATGAGCACGACTCCGACTGAGAGCTGATCTCAACAGGAGGGCTCGCCTTGGCAGCATGAGCACGACCTCGACCGGGAGCTGACCTCAGATGGAGGGCTCGTCTCATAAGCACGTCTCTAGCTGGGAGCTGACCTTGGCAGGAGGGCTCATCTTGGTAGCATGAGCACGATCCCAGTCGGGAGCTGACCTTAGACGGAGGGCTCGCCTCATGAGAACGACTTCGACTGGGAGCTGACCTCGGCAGGAGGGCTTGTCTTAGCAGCATGAGTATGACCCCAGCCGGGAGCTGACCTCGGACGGAGGGCTCGCCTCATGAGCACAACTCCGGCTGGAAGCTGATCTCGACAGGAGGGCTCGCCTTGGCTCTTCGTCGAGCCGCTACATCTAGGTGATGGATCTCTTGCCAGCGTGGTTGCCAGCGGGCTCCATGTCAGCAGAGGTACCACATCAGTTTTAAAAGTGCTGTCAAGTCCCATAAAAAAGTTATAGACCTTCCTTTCGCTCATATCCTAGCATCTCTTTGATACATTACACATGCATCTACCACACATACATTGAGGGATGAGATCGAGTTTCTGCAAATCATCCCGTAATCCTCTTAACTCTGAAAAATATGCTGCCACCCGAGCCTTCTCTTGCTATAATAACAAGATCGCTAATCTAATTTGATAAATCCTTGGTGCATTATCTTTCAACTAGCATTCTTCATGGTTGAACTAAACGCCCCAAGCTCTCTTTGCATACCAAACGCTTTCAAGAATATATTTTGATAAGGAATTCTTGAGCCATGACTTGACCGTGCATGGCATTGCAACGTACCTAGTTTCTCAAATCCTGTGAGTTATTTTTTAGTCTTGAAATTATGCCATCCATCAATCCCATTTTGTTCTTAGCATTCAAGGCATCTCACATGTCTTGCCCCCAGGTATAGTAGTTTTTTCCGATCAATAATGCCATCACAAATACTTGTCTAGGATTATCCGACGGGTGCACGAATTGAAATCCATCATTTCTGTCTAGTTCATGGCTGTGCCTATACTTCCCAGCCTCAACAGCAGTCTCGGCTCTATTTATTCTCAATCATTGAGTCTCGGCAACTTCTATGGCTTCAGTGTTCTATGCTTCACTCATGTTGACAGTGATAGTGATAGCGGTTATGATAGAATGGTTTGTTAGAATTTTCAACTATGAAAAATAAATCTACTATGATACCATAAAAAAATTTATTGCCGCATGAAAAGTATCACTTTCATTGGATATATATATATATATATATATATATATATGGATTAGACATGATAAGTTAAAAATTAAGTAATTAGAGGATATACAGAAAATTAGATAAATATAAATATTAAGTAACCAACAAATATATGCACAGCTAAAGATCTCATGTAATAGAAGTGGTGCACATTGCTTCCTTGGCTATACATTCTTCTCTATTTCTATTTCAATCAAATTTTATAAATTATGTGTTTATTCTCAACAAACTTGGTGAGTAATGGATACAAAACCATGAATTTCCGTTCTCAAAAAAAAAAAAAAAAAAAAAAATGATGATGTAAATATTAGCCGAAAATGACTAGATTGATTTTGAAATTAGTATATTAAGGGCAGCTACAAGTGGGTCTCTACTCGATCGATGCTGATGTTTTATTAAAAAATGTGAGGTGCGTATGAAGGGCCCGGGGCGGGGCAGGGGCGGCTAAAATTTTGTATTATATGTGGCCTATCTTATCTGATATATTTAGCTCTCTCCACGAGATTGATAGTTGAAAAAACTAGGATCCATGCTATTGAATATCAGGATTTGTTAATAAAAAATACAGAGATCTGAAATTCTAGTACTGTTTTTCGAGCATCCTATCAGATTTTTTTTTGTCTCGGGAGCTCTCTCCTTCGTCTTTTGCTACCGTGAGTTTCGTTGAAGGTTCTGGAGAAAATTTCCTAGCTACGGGGGTCTTATCTCATAGACCCCATCATTCCGATGGTAGAACTTCAGGATGCATGGATCGGAATCCGATTTGCTAGGAGGATTCTTCATCTCGACCGGCTCATTATTCAAGATGACTCTTACATGGTCATCTCTTGGATCTGCCAGACATTTCGGTCCTCTTCACTCCGTTGATGTCTGCCGGTCTTATATTAAAGTGAAGCGATCAGCATAATATATTTCTAGATTTAATGAAATCACCGGTGAGGATCATGTCTCGAATCCATGATAAAAAATGAGACACAATCTTTATCGACCGGACTACCATCATGACGGTACTTTTTTTTTATAAGTTAAAAGTAAAATTCCAATACAAGTCCTGACCAAACCCATGAAAGCCAAACTGCTAACATTTGTCACCAAGGCTTTATCTTGTCGGTATTATTACGTCCATGCCACGGTATCATTACCCAAAGCGAAAAAGGAATCGCATGATTTTTTTTTATTTTTTTTTTATAAAAAAGGCTTAAGCGGAGGCACGTAGAAACTTCTGGAGTTCAGACCAGACACGTTGCCCACGCGGCTAAGCCACCTGTCCCCACACGTGTAAACAATCTTACATCCTAAGGCACTCAAGTATTAAAAGGGGAGATTGGAAAGTCCAACCAATGAACCCAAAAACGCCGATCTACCCACTGGTATAAATTTATCCTTCCAACAGCTAATAACAACTATTCCGGATAACCATATCGCTTTCGCTTCTTTTCCAACAACTCCAAAAGCCAAAATCTCAATATTATTCCATATAGCTTTATTTCCATTCTCTGTTTCATTTGTCCAAACGCCATGGAGAATACCAAGGAAGGTTTTGAGAAGGCTGGCAATGGAGAGGAGGTGAAGTGGGGGACGAAGCACATGGGGCCGCCGGCGGCTCCCTCGGCGCACCCCCAGAACGGGCAGGCAGCGTTCTGGACGCCGCGGCCGGGCGACGATCACTGCCCGCCCTACGTGCTCGAGCGAGAGCCAATTCAGAAGCCCAGCTCCAGCCCCATGGAGAGCATCCTGGACTTCTTCAACACATGGACCAAGAAGGCCGAGACCATGGCCTCCAACGTCTGGGAAAGCTGTAAGCTCTCTTTACCTCCTCTCCTTCTTCTTATCATGAGCTAAACCTTGAGATGGTTGCTTTGGTCTAGATGTGTTATCCCTGTTTTATTTCAAATTAATTGGTTTTATTGATCTTGCCCATCTAATTTGATGAACGAATTTCAAGTTACTAATTCGTTACATATATTAATTATTAAATCAGTCTCTTAGGCCTTTGACTTTCTTTGGGCATGTAGAAGGTACAAGCGACTGCCTCGAGAAGCTTTGGTTGGGTTGGTAATGGACGGGCCCGAAGTGCAATTAGGCATTGCTAAGGTGGTAGCTCACTTGTTTGAGATTTTGCTTCACTATCAACAGGTTAATGAAATTGAGATGAAATCTTGTACGTGATTTAGTTAAATTTAAAAATTATTTTTTAGGACCTGCAATAGTTTATGTAAACGAGAGATCAGATTTTTTTTTTTTTCCTTATTTCTCCGCGTTAACATGCTTGTCAGCTCTTAGTGGGAAAAGACCGTAAAAATTTAAATATTTTGGATCAAATATTACGATAGGGGTACATGGAATGGCTACATCAGGTTTAACCCTCCCTTCTTTTTTTTTTTTTTTTTTTTTTTTCACCTAAAAAAAAAAAAAAGTGCAACCCAGGCAGGATGGGTTTGGCTAGGGGTTAACCGGCATCAAATAAAGTCACTCTATAATTACCCAATCTTAGGTCCAATCAAGCTTGACAAATTAGCACTCAACTCAAACTCGATCCAACTTGATTTCTATTTTCTAACCTGTACTCACTCGAGTTGGTCGTACTTCTTTGGGGAAGGATTTTATAGACTTAGAAGAAAGAATACATGCCATGTTTAGGATGGGTCAGGATTTAAGAAAAGTAGAATGGAATAGTACATGACTCAGTAGCAACTCATCCATCAATTCTACCGGAGCAATATATAGACCTGATCTGACCCAAACCGAGTTAACTAGGTGGGACCAAGTTGAGATTCCAGTGCTCCTGTTTGGCCTGGAAATTACACGAGGCACCGGACACGCAAGCAGTCCAAGGGCTACCGTGCCTCAAAATAGGGCTTAGTTAGGCTTCTGTGGCTAGAATGTCTTTTCTGAACCCATACAGGATTCCACTTCCTAACTAGCTCTGCTTCCGGCCAAAGAACCTATTCCTATTCCTGTGCCTGATCTTGGATCTGGGCATCTTCGAGGTTCCTAAACTGAAGTCCAAACTCCAAAGTCTAGAGACCCAGTCTAGCCAAAATAGATTGGGACACAGTTTTTGTTCAAAGTATACGTTGCTAACTCCTCATTAAGACCCTATCAGATCAAAAAAGTGCAGCCAAGATAAGATGCCTATGTTCAAAGTATACGTAACCCCTCCCCTGGACGTGGTGCACCAACATCATAACCTCTAGATTACAAGTTATGGACAGACTAGTCTCTAGCCCTTACCTTTATCCCAATATGACCACAATGGAAAAGTAGGCCAATGTGTTAGACCCCCGATTGAAACGCTTTACCAAATTCTTAAACAGGGTTCATCATTTTTTTTTTCATTCTTTCTTTGTTTTTTTAAAGATCCGAGGAACAAAGGTTTACCATGAATCTTGATATATTGGCAGTCCAGTTGGTTGGGATCTCGCCTCACAACCAGCTGGATTTAAGTAAATTCAGGAATTATTTCTTGCGGCCCATAATGGTCAGGTCGAGCAAAGACCACGGAGATAACTATACCAGGTTTATCCTTTTCTGAATATATATATATATACAAAGAAGTTAATAATATTGCAAATTGAACGGAGAGCTATAAGAAATTTTTTTAAGCTTGCACGGCATTTTTTTAACATTTTATTTTTGGGTTTTTATAGATGTATTTACACTCGTTTTAAATAATTAATTCATATGTTCTACCAATATATATATATATATATATATAAACAACTTGGATTGGTCATGGATCTGTATTGATTTGCTGATCGTTTTCCAACCAAGCTAATGTTTGCGTTAAATGTCAATCCATTGTAACAGTGAAGACTGCACCTAGCAAAACAGAGGCTGCATGGGGGAAGCTGAGCATAACTGCAAAGGCCCTCACCGAGGGAGGGTTCGAGTCCCTTTACAAGCAGACCTTCCACACCGAACCCAACGAGGAGCTCAAGAAGACGTTTGCTTGCTACCTCTCCACCACCACCGGTCCGGTGGCCGGAACCCTCTACCTCTCCAATGTCAAAGTAGCCTTCTGCAGCGACCGCCCTCTCTCCTTCACCGCCCCCTCCGGTCAGCAGGCCTGGAGCTACTACAAGGTAAGAAAAGATATGCATCTTTTGATCCACATTCATTTTAAAACCAACAGTTTCAGTAGTTAAACTTGCAAGTGCTTCGATCTCTACGTACATCGTTGACATATATGCACGTCTAAGTTCATCGATCATGATGAATGTTTATTTGATCACGCAGGTTGTGATCCCTCTAGTGAAGATTGCGACGGTTAATCCTGTGACAATGGCAGAGAATCCACCAGCTAAGTACGTCCAGATCTTCACGGTGGATGGGCATGACTTCTGGTTCATGGGCTTCGTCAACTACGACAAGGCGTGCATGCATCTCCTGGATGCCGTCGCAGATGTCGCAGCGGCGCAGCGTGGGGCACAGCATGGTGTTAGTCAAATGATCAGCTAAGATGTGTGGAGAGAGATGATCCATGAGTTGTAGGTTCTCTCAGATCGATGTTGTTGGTGATTACTTTTGTTAGTGTCCTCTTTGTTTGTTGTGGTTTGGCCTCTTCTTCTTCTTTTTTTTTTTTTCTTTTTTTTTTTTTTTTGCATGCGGTGTTATGTATCTAATCTGGATTTTGTCCTCTATCAGTTTGATGTTCGATAAGAAGTGCTCCTTGATGCCATCTTTCAGGCATTTATCTTCTAAGGCTTGTTTTTATGAGAAGGTCCGGTCGAAGCATAGCTATGTGACTTAGCCACTAAATAGTAGGAGAATTTCATATACAAAAGAAGCGGTTTCTGATAGAAACCTCTTGGTATTTGGTTGGCTTCTCGTCGGGCTGATTGTGTTGGGTGGAGGCTTGCATAAGAGTTTGAATTGAACTGTTGTTCTAGCAGTAGAGGTCAAAAAAGACTGGTCTGTGGTAGATGAAAGCCCCTTCAGTCTTGACATTGATGTTGTCACCTATCTAAAACTCAAACATTCCATGGGAAAGATGGGATATCCATGGCATCCGCATCTAAAAGTCGAGGAAAGCATCATATGATTCACAAGGAAACCCAACAAAATGGCATCCAAGTAATTGTTTCATTCCACGGATGTGATCAAGCTATAGAGGTTTGGAACTTCTCAAAGAACGTATTGGAAGTCTTATTAACTTTTCAAAGAACATATTAGAAGTCTTATGTTGCGGCAAGGACCTTTGGACCTAGGCTGATAAGGGTGGGATACAGCCGAACCACATATATTTGCACACTGATTTGTTGTTAATTATCCTTCCAAAAGGGAAAATTATAGTGACCTCAAAACAAAACCTATGCCTACCGGCTGATTGCATTTTGTTACACCATTCTTGCATCCATGTTCACCAATGGTAGAACACATGAGCCGAACCCTTGAGGCCTGCCAAGGCCGAGACCATGGATTTAATTCCCTTCCAAAAGTTTGGGTCTCTCTTATTTCTGTAGTACTCCATGGAGACTGGCAGCATTACAGTTTAGGACCTTGTGGGGCCAGAGAGACCAGAGAGACAGATGAGACCCAGGGAGACTTAGGATTGCATCATTTGGCCATGATTCCCCTACACAGCCCTTTCCTTAATCCCAAACAGTGCCAACCCACCCCACCAACACCCCTCAGAAAGGGAGCATCCATCCCAAAAGCATCTCACGCCTTCACTGTATCTTAGATGAAAACAGGGGAGGGGGCAGATGATAGGGGTGTGGGGGGGGCTGACCCATTGTAGAATAAAAAAGTGCTCCAAAAGTGACGATGGGATACCAACCATGAGGAAAGTTGGTGCAGTAGCAGCTGCCCCTGCTGCTGCTGCCCCCTGCCTTCTATCACAAGCCCTGTCTTCTTTGGCCATGGCCTCAAAGGTGGTGGGGTCTCACCAGGCAAAAGGAGAGATAGGAGTTGGGGATTGTTGTAAGGACTGGTGAGTGCGAGATTCTCTTTACCCAACTCTCTCTCTCTCTCTCTCTCTGGTGTTTTGGACTGTGGGGTGGGTTGTATTCTGTTCTGTTCTGTTCTGCTCTCACTGGCTCTCCCTCTGCATAGATTCCTTTCTGCCAAACCGAGGAAAGGTTCCTTTGTCTGACGCACTTCACTCTCTCAGCCCAAACTTTATTCCCCCTTCCCGGTCTACTAAGATAAAATGCCTCTGGGGTTTCTTGCATTAAATGTAACACCTTGATATGCCTTGTTATTACTTCCAAGATCCTTGTTTTTTAGGGTTTAGCCACCACTCATGAGACATATAGAAGACACAGTATGCTTTTAGTCTCTCTCCGGCTGCAAGATGAGCTGTCTCTGGGTTTGTAGTTTTATGGGGTGAAAATATTTCAATTTTAGCCGACCACTCTCTCTCTCTCTCTCTCTCTCTCTCTCTCCCTCTCTCTTCTTCTAGCCATCATGCTTTAACCTACCTACATGGGAAAATGTAAAACTATGGTTGTAGGCAGTAGGATAAAAGTGAAGGGTAAAATGTGAAAGAAACCTTATGAGACTAACTACATCTGATATATGGTCTTAGAATGTTCAAAAAAAAAAAAAAAAAAGAAGAAGAAGCCAAAAATATCGAGATACAACGCACGTCACATGTATCCCCAAAGGTCTCCACTAACATTGGACCGAAATCATCTTTTTCTATACCTATATTGTAACACATCGATCCTAGGATGATTTGTAAAAAAAATGATGTCCTTAAAAGTGATGCTAACATCGTGCATATCACATTAATCCCGAAAGGACATTATACCGCTAATGTTGCCCTAGAGATCGATAGGTCTCATTAATGTAGGACCAAAACCATTTTTGATGTACTTATATTGCAACACATTGATCCTAGGATGGTTGAATAGAATGACATTTAGAAAGAAATGGTGATATCTTTGAAGTGTTATGCCCTGAAACGCTATTTAATGTCCAACTTTGTTAACTTATATCGGGTGGTAAGATGCAATTTTAGCCCCAAACTTATACCCTGAAACCTGGGAGTTAGCGGGCCCATCAATTGAAGGACCTAGATCAAATTGACAAGTACATCAATGAGTGAGTTAGTTATAATCAAGGCAATTCCAGCCATCTGATGAAAGTACTTTTGCTAGTGTCAGGGGGGCTAGTTATAAATTTGACATTATTATGGTGCAAGTGGCGAGCACAGTATACATCGAGTTGGATCCAGATATGGCCACCGACGGTAAGCATACCGTGGGCACCAAAAGGGTATTCTTCGTACAGCCAGGTTGGCATGGAGACGGCCAAACGTGGAGGGAGGGAAGGAAGGGAAGGGAAAAATTGAATAAGCGTCCTGCGCACAGAGACCGCATGCTTCCTTCTCAGACCAAGACGAAAACAAAAACAGAGAGAATATCTTTTTGTGCTACCAAAACATTCACCGTAAATCATGAAGTAATCTATAAACACAGCATTAGATCAAATAATTGTTATAGAAAAAGAGATTATTTATCTTTATTTATAGATTTATCTCTATGATTCACAGGTGGGTATAGATGGAGGGAGAAGAGGAGGAGAAGAAGATTGAAACAGGGGAGGAGGAAAAAATTGATACTTTGGCTTAAAATAAAGATTTTTTTTCCCACTAATTCGAGCCAAAATTCAACAATTTTAGATGCAACCATTGCGGCCGAGGTGGAGGAGACCGCCGCCGCACTTGGGGCAGTCCTCGATGCGCTTGGGGACCATGAAGTACATGAAGCAGGCCTTGCAGCCGGCGGCAACGAGGATCTGGCCGCCGCCGTAGGTTTCGTCGGAGCTGGTGGCAGTCTCTCCCGGGGAAGAGGAAGAGATGGAGGAGAGACCGGAGTAGGCACCGGAGGAATAGCTGGGCTCGCCACTGTCATCCTTGCCTTCGCCGCCGTCGCCGGAGGTGCTGTCCTCGTCGGAGTTGTCGTCGTCGTCTTCTTCTTCTTCTTCTTCTTCTTCTTCTTCTTCATCCTCCGAGCAGCAGCTCGTTAGGTAGGCCGTGGACGAGGTCCGGGGGTCCTCGGTCGTCCTGGTACCGTTCTCCCAGTTGACATAGTATACTTCCCCCGTCTGCGACGAATACAGACGAGGGGTAAAGGAGAGATCTTTTCAGATAAAGATTGGAGTTTGATTTGAGAAACCGATAAAACTTTGCATCTCAAAGCAAGTTCATGCGATAATTGAAACCAAAATTCAAAAGAAAGGCATTGACAAAATAAAATGGAGAGAGATGAGAAGATCCCCGTCTCCCCTTTCCGATCCTTCTATTTTCCCATCAGCGTTTTAACTTTTTCTCTTTGTATCGGTCTTTGTATCGAACAAGCACAGAGAACAGCATAAAAGAGGTAAGAGCTAAACGAGAACATAGAGAGGAGTGGAAAAAAGAGGCAATTTTGCCTTCATTTTTCCTCGTATCTTGTGGCATTGAGATGAAAAGAAGCAAGCAATAGAAAGAAGACTCGCAGGCCAGAGAGAATGTTACAAAGGAACAGGCAAAAAAGAGAAGATCTAAGGAATGGTAGACCGAGGATCCAATCTAACAGAGAGAGAAGGGGACAAAGGGGCTTATCTCTAACGACTGGTTTGAGCAAAGAGAACGAGGAGGGTCGCAAAAATGAAGGAATTTGACAACGGAATCGAGTCCAAGACGTCGCCTTGGAGGCTCTGGGAGGCAGCATTAATGACCAATGATTGGTGGGGAGACGGGAGATTGGAGGGTTAGGGGCATTAAAGGGAGAGAGAGATCGCAGTACCCGCATGTCGAGACACTGCTCCCACTGGTACGGGAGGGGCAACTCCGAGTTCAGCTCCACCGTCACCCCCGGCCCCTCCTCGTCGTCCTCCCCGTCGGCCTCCCCTACCAGGCGCCGCGGCGGCGGCGGAGAAGGCGGGGACGACGACGACGACGACGCCGCCGCTCCCCTGTTTCCTCTTCCCAGAGAGCAGTTCCTCAGCGACGCTGCTATCATCTCTATGTTGGGCGCCGTCATCGCCGAGAAGAGAAAGATTTAGAGAGATATTGAGAGAGTTTGAGAAGAGAAAGGGAGGAGGGGGATATAAAGAGGGAAGAGTGGCGGAAGGGAGTTAAAAGAGGAGGGATATTTTAGGAGGAGGGATATTTTGGGAAGGAATGTTAAATTTGGAAGGGGAGATGGGGGATAGCCGGAATAGTTTGCATTCCAAAATCCCCCGAAATTTTCTTTTCAAACAGAGAGCGAGAGAGAGTTTTTCGGCTTCCCACCTGGAGAATTTATTTGAGTTGGTTTTGGAGAGAGAGAGAGAGAGAGAGAGAGAGAGAGAGAGGAGGCTTTGGAATCGGTTGACTCAGCCCAAGTGGTCCACATTGCCCCCCCCCCCCCCCCCCCCCACACTTTGGGTCCCATGGTGCCAGAATACTTTCGGATCACATCAAGTGAAACCTTTGAACCAGGAAAGAAGCTCCTTTGGAGTTGCTTTGCTTCAACCAATGCCTTTGACAAGCATGGAGGAAGGGAAAGAACTCAAAAAGAAATTCCTAACCTTTTGATGGCCATGGAAATTGTGTCCTCCTTGGAGGCTTACCAAGTTGGTAGACTTATCCAACAACAAAGCAACATGCACGGAAGAACGGACTCTTCTCCATTTATTCATTTTCGTGTATGTAGACTAGTCCACCAACTCAGCGGTATATCTGGGTCAACCAATAATCACTTCTTTTTAAGAAGAATAGGGAAGTTTATCTTGAAAAGAAAAAAAATATTTTTTTACTAGGTCAATTATCTTTGTAAATTCTTATTTGTAATACGGATGTCCATGACTTGGTCTTGAGTTTGCTTGCACCAAGTTAAGTTATTTGTGCTTGAGATCCCATAATATGCATTTATGATTTGAGTACGTTTGCATGTGCTAACTCACTCAATTAGTAAATCCATCACTCATTGGATGGAATAGGAGTGCAGAGGAGTTGAGCTGGATTTTGGTCTAAGCTCGACTCGATTCAGCTAGTATCGAGCTCGAGTAACTTGAGTAGTTTGTTGAGTCGAGCTTGAGTAACAAGATACTTAGCTTGAAAGCTCGTGAACCTATTTGAATTTATACAATTTTTAAAAATATTATTCATGATTTTAATTAATATATACATATTATAAATAGGCTAAGGGTTGAGTTTGAACTCGAGCTCGAATATGATTTAGTTGAGGTTCAAGTCAAGTCGATATTAGGTATTATCTTTTTTTATCAAGTCGAGTTCGTGCTCGAAATATTAAGGCTTGATTGATTTCAAGCCAAGTTTCAAACTTGAGTATTTTGAATCGAGTTGAATTTGAATATCTAAGACTCTAACTACTCGACTTGGTTTGGTCGGATCACACCCTTAATATTGAAACAGGTGCCTTAGTTTGAATATCAACATCACTTGATCTCAATCTGATTTTCTTCTATCCTTACTTTTTTGAAAAACACAAATGCAAATATTTCCTTTGAGTCGTCTAAGATTGAAGTTTATCTAGTTAGTTTAGCAAAAACATGCATTTTTCCCTATCTATATTCAGTAATTATAAGTTAGTTTGCTCATGCAAGAGGCATTTGTTACATATAGAATGATCGTCTCCAAGGAATCAAAAATGCTTTGAGGTCCTAGTTATGTGCACAAAGAAGCTTCCTAGTCTTAGTATAGCTTGCATGATAACTCATAACTACCATTCCTATCATTGGTGCATGGCTAGTGCCACCAACTCATTTTTCCCGCATGGCAAAATAAATTTATTATGTACGCATAAATTAGCTTATACTTTATTAATTCATGCAAAGTAGCTCTGGAATTATCTTAAATACTTGCAATCTTTTTTTCATTCAAATAAAACCTCTTTATAATAAGAGCAATATTATTGGAGATATTTTGCAGCCGTTGTACAAAAAGTCTCAATTTTTTAATGAAAACTTAATAGCACTTTCCATTGCAACAAGTATATTTAGATGTTGTTACTTGCTTGAGGAGGTCATTATCAATTGTTATATGTTGATATTATGAAAAAAATATTACACTTCTAAATTTTATGGATGACTTATAATTTATTAGGTTGTGTTTGGTTGATTGCTAGCAATTTAAAGAGGGCCTACTAGAATACTGCATTTGGTATATTTTTTTTTGATAGCAATATAAATTATCTTGGGAATCTACATTATCTCTCATAAGGCAATCTAAATAGTCTTAGAGAGGGATAGCTATCCAAATTACTATATCTTTGGCAATGTTGCAATAAAGATTTTTAACAAATTACTCATTAAAAAAATCTCACAAAATCCGTTTCCTTTTCTTCCCATAAAGTTGCTCTTCTCTTCTTCCCTTACTCTCTTTCATCACAAACCCTAGCCATCTAAATCTTCACCTCTCATGTGACCTCCAATCAAATCATCACCATTATAATCATCACCGACCCAGTGATTGCTCTTTTTATCTCATGGTTAATAAGTCCTTCTCTCTACTTTTTCTTCTTCCTCCAATCAACAATGCAAAAGGGAAGAGTTGTCACAACTTCAGTAGCAATGGAGGTGGCGATTGGATCTAAATCAAGCTCGGGGGTCCAGTTCTATAATGTTCAAAAGAGGCCATGGGGATAGTTCGCGACAGAGATCCATTTGGTGCTCTCGTTCTTTTCCCTCCTTCCTTCTTCCTTCCCCTGACCATGCCCCCCACCATTGCTCATCGATTTAAAAATATTTTAAAAGTCTGATTTCACATTATCAATAATCTGATTATCGTACTAAACATATCAATCAAGATTTTTAATAATTTTACTGTAACATTACATGTGTGTATCAAATATAATTATCAATTTTACTGGTAATTTAATTGGTAGCAATCTATTTTGAGGGCAATGTAAATTACCTTTCAAGATTGCATGGCAATACATCAAATATAATATCAAGTTTAACTTATAACTATGGTATGTATAATGAAGCCCATGTCCAAAGCTTGAAATCAATGATATGTCACCAGACATAATTAAGAAACAAGAGCATTGCAATTTTAAAAGAATATAAAATATTGTATATCTTTTTTGTTACAAGTCCTATAGGGTCATTGGCCTATTATGTATCAAAGATTATAATACTATGACACGCAAGAATATTTAAATTTTACAAAATAATCCTTAATGTACTTTTTTTTCCATGCACCATAACCCTCTTATTTCCATAGCTTAATATCACAATTTTATCAATTATTTTTTTTCCAAAGCAAGTGCCATATTTTCAAACTACCTAGGACATAATTTGTTATATATCATGAAACCTTTTTTTTTTAATCTAAAACAAAATATTCAATGGATATCTAGGTAAAAAAAGTTATAATATCTTATTAATAAAATCAAGGAGATTAAAAAGAAAAAAAAGCATATTTTGTTAAATATGTTAATTACAAATTTCAAATATTATGGATAAATATAATTTTATGTGGAAAACTATATTGATCATTTTATCCTTAATATCAAAGGTAAAAGAAGATGCTTGAAGAAGCCAATCAAAGGAGACTAGATTTTTCCAAGAAAATGCAATTAAGAAGAGAAAAGTCATCAGGCATGCCTTACCATTGCCAGATAGGATTCTTCCCCTGGATGAATATGTCATATTCCTCTCTAGTTAATTCTTAAACCATTAGTTCATGCAAGGCATCTGGAAAATTGCTGTATTTCATCAAAAAATAAATAATAAATAGGAGTATATGCATAATTAGATAATTCTATCAGAGTGGATATTGAAGTAATGATTTCAAATGGAGAAGATATCAAACATATAACTAATGTTTGTTTATAATATAATTTACAAGTCGGCATGCACAACACTAGCTCAAAAGGAAGAAGATGAAAGTTCTCATATCATGTAGAACTTTTTTATAATATTATATTATATTGTATAGTACTATATTGTATTGCATGGTTTTCTACAACCTTTTTTTTTTTTTTCTTCAAATTGCATGAACGCTCTTAACTTTTGAAATTACGAACTTATGTTTCTATCTTGCAAGATGCCTCTTAAATAATTTCTACAAATAGATTCAAAGGGAGAATCAATAATAATTACTTTTTATTCTCTTTTACCATTGAACATGTGTATGTTGGTAAATATCTATGTATATGTATATATAGAAGGATACATGTATGCATGTACTTTTGATCATGCTTAATATCTATTTTGAGCTGAGCATTCTGTGATATGTAATCAATAATGGCCTTGTCAAAACCCTAGAAATATATTTGTTCTACCATGACATAACTAGAATGGAAGAGCGACTATTCCACTCTAAATAGCCCTAGGCTTATTATTATTAAGCATCACAAGAGAAATTATTGATGCTGTATGTCCCTTTACTGTATGTTTTTTTAAAAATAAAGCAGTGCTTTTTTATGCATGATTGTTGTTGTAGCAGAAATTAGAATCAACAGCCAACTAGTCATGGATTTAAGAAATGATTTTGTAAAGGACTTGATTAAATCCAGAGGTTATGCCCTAGGGCCGGTGATGATTAGGTCGAGTAAGAGATCAGGGTTTTCTTTAATTTTTCAGTCTAACCAGCTGGCACCTTGATGGTATCGGATTGGCATATTCACCCTCGAATGGAAAAAGGTTGCGAAAATCTAGTATCTTGAATCGAACATTTTTTTGATTGGTTGGAAGCCTATGAGGTAGCTATACCGAGTTTATCCCATATATCCCTTTTCTATATATATATATATATATAAGAAACTAAAATCAACAACATCAAGAAACTAGAGTGCTTGGCGACATAATACATGTAAAAAAAAAAAAAAAGTTTTCCATGAATGCCCAAAGCATAGGGATACCAACAAGTCAAGTAGGCCATTACCCATACATATCTTGTATTTATATACATAAAAATAAAAGGAAGTCTCAAGATAATATAGGGCAGGTTAGATGGAATGGTTTGAAATAGATTTTATCATTACCTATACACCATACCCACCCATTCCACCACCCCCCACCCCCCCCCAAAAAAAAATAAAAAATCATGGATCTTATAACATCCGTCTTATTTAGATCGATTCAAATCAGATATCTAATAGAATAGGACAAATTAATATCACAAGCAGAGTACTTTCTTTTTTTAAAGAAAATGTTATGCATCTTCTCATAAATAACTAGTGAAAAAAATATTGAAATAAAAAACAAACATATCATCTATTATTAAAAAATATACTAATATCTATGTTGATAGAATATTTTGAGTTAAAAAAAAATTTACTTTTAACCATGATTATCCGGCCCATAATTTTGAAATTTTGACTATTTTAACAAAAAAATTAAATCTTCCTCTCTGTCTAGGAGATTATCAGGGTTGACATGGTTGCGGCTGTTTAACTCTTTTTCAACAAGGCCACCATGCCCTCTGACTGGAAGCAGACTTACATAGCTCTTATTCCGAAGTGTCAGGATCCATTCTTGCCTTCACATTACAGACCTATCAGTCTTTGTAACACTCTTTATAAAGTTTGTGCCAAACTCTTGGCAAACAGGATGAGGCTGATTCTTCCGAAGCTCATTAGTCCTAAACAAGGAGCTTTTATTGGTGGCCACAATATCACCTGTTGCCGATCTCGCCGCCGCGGCCTGTAACTTCAGAGCTGGTGGCGGGATCAGACCGTCTCGCCTCGAGGTCTCCGGGCTCCCAATCCTACAAGACAAGGTCAGAAACATTGGCCGGGGGTCCCAGCGAGGGAGCTCCGACGGTCAAGTTAGAAAGCAGCGAGATGGAATAGAATCTCCAATGTGGGCCCCCGAAGGAGTCACAGGCTTAGAGATTATCTTAGCAAACAAGGTCTCTGGAAGAGTGGAAATTAGGCCAAGTTCCTTCACCGATCTTGCACCTAGGGACCCCTCTCGGGATCTTGGATCCTACTCTTGGTGCCTTTTTCTTTTCCCAGCCTTTTTTCCCCTTACCTGGTTATCCGCTCTTCCCATCCTTCTATCCCATCACGCTGCCTCCGGCCTCCCACCCTTGGGAGGCTCCCTCTTCGCTTTCACCTCCTTCTCTCTTTCTCTCTCTTTCCCCTTTCCCCTTCAGGTTCAGGAACCCGGTATCCTCCTTGTCTTGCTTGCCGAGCCTAGCGAGGAAAGGGTAGAGGGAGGACACCGGCTAGACCTTGGGCCGAGCGCGAGCGCTCTCCTTCCCAGGCGTCGACAACGTCTGTTACCGGGTCCTGTCTGCAAGGATTCGCCTCTCAGCTGCGGAACCCATCGGGCCGATGTAAATGAGGTTTCGCGCGTTGCTGCCGACCGTACCGTCGCTCCTCTCGAGATACAGCACGCGCTGCTCAAGGGGTGGTCTCGGAACTCGTGCCCCTGTTTCTCGACGGCCTCACCATGCAGGGTAGCTGGCCTCGGCCAAGGTGGACCCCTCCTGGGCGGACACCTAGTGGAGCGGTAGAGGAGCGCTCGACTTTGGCCGACATGGAATCGTGTCCGGGCGCCACCTGGCGAAAGAGCAGGAAGGCCCGGCTCGACCTCAGCCAAGGTGGAACCGTCTCAGGGCGCCACCCGACGAGGGAGCAAGGGGGTCACCGGCTTCGACCGAGGTGGACCCCTCCTGGGCGGACACCTGGCGGAGCGGTAGAGGAGCGCTCGACTTCGGCCAAGGCGGACCCGTGTCTGGGCGCCACCTGGCGGAGGAGCAAGAAGGTCTGGCTCGACCTCGGCCAAGGTGGAACCGTCTCAGGGCGCCACCCGGCGAGGGAGCAAGGGGCCGCCGGCTTCGGCCGAGGTGGACCCCTCCTGGGCGGACACCTGGCGGAGCGGCAGAGGGGCGCTCGACTTCGGCCGAGGTGGACCCGTGTCCAGGTGCCACCTGGCGAAGGAGCAAGAAGGCCCGGCTCGACCTCGGCCGAGGTGGAATCGTCTCAGGGCGCCACCCGGCAAGGGAGCAAGGGGCCGCCGGCTTCGGCCGAGGTGGACCCCTCCTGGGCGGACACCTGGCGGAGCGGCAGAGGGGCGCTCGACTTCGGCCGAGGTGGACCTGTGTCCGGGTGCCACCTGGCGAAGGAGCAGGAAGGCCCGGCTCAACCTTGGCCGAGGTGGAGCCGTCTCAGGGCACCACCCGGCGAGGGAGCAAGGGGCCGCTGGCTTCGGCCGAGGTGGACCCCTCTTGGACGGACACTTGGCGGAGCGGCAGAGGAGCGCTCGACTTCGGTCGAGGTGGACCCGTGTCCGGGCGCCACCTGGCGAAGGAGCAGGAAGGCCCGGCTCGACCTCGGCCAAGGTGGAACCGTCTCGGGCGCCACCCGGCGAGGGAGTAAGGGGCCGCCGACTTCGGCCGAGGTGGACCCCTCCTGGGCGGACACATGGCGGAGCGGCAGAGGGGCGCTCGACTTCGGCCGAGGTGGACCCGTGTCCGGGCGCCACCTGGCGAAGGAGCAGGAAGGCCCGGCTCGACCTCGGCCGAGGTGGAACCGTCTCAGGGCGCCACCCGGCGAGGGAGAAAGGGGCCGCCGGCTTCAGTCGAGGTGGACCCCTCCTGGGCGGACACTTGGCGGAGCGGCAGAGGGGCACTCGACTTCGGCCGAGGTGGACCCGTGTCCGGGCGCCACCTGGCGAAGGAGCAGGAAGGCCCGGCTCGACCTCGACTTCGACCTTGCTGGACCGTTCCCGCTCTGCCGAAAAAATCTACGTGGTTCGGATCACGCCCGGCGGAATCTGAGACACGCCATGTCATCATAATGGTTGTAACATCACCGACAATATTCTTATTGCTCAGGAATTCATGCACGATCTACATCGAGCATCCCGGCGGCATAGTCTCATGGCTATTAAGCTTGATATGGAGAGGGCCTATGATTATGTCAACTAGACTTTTCTTATTAAAGCTCTACAAGATTTTGGCTTTCACTCATCCTAGATCTCTAAAATTATGGCTTGTATTAAGGCCCATGCCTTCTCTATTCTAATCAATGGATCCCCTACGGAGTTCTATCATTCTTCCCATGGCCTCCGGCAAGGTTGTCCTTTATCCCCCTATTTATTTATTGTTTATGCTAACTTCCTTTCCAGAGCCCTTTCTCAGGTAGCGTGGGACTCTCAGATCCACCCATATATTATTGGCCTGGGAGCCTCCCCGATCTCCTATCTCCTATTTACGGATGACTGTCTATTACTTGGCCGGGCTTCCCTAGCTAATGCTAGGGGTATCAGGAGCATTGTCGAGCGCTACTGTTATGCATCGGGACAGAGGGTAAATTTCCGCAAGTCCGGGATCTATTTCAGCCCTAAAACTGCTCTGACTATCCGGTGCAGGATTATTGATATCTGGGTATTCAGGAGCATCAGGGCAATCTACATTATTGGTATTCCCATCTCTGGTACCAGACTTGCCATGCAAGATTGCGCCCCATTATTGGCTTCAGTGATGGACAGGATTGGGGGGTGGCAAGCCAGATCACTCTCTGTGATGGGTAGACTTACTTTTATTCGATCGGTGCTTGCTTCTCTTCCGATTTATATACTCTATAATGCTTTTATACCTAGGGGGGTTATTACCAAGATTGAACAGTTGATTCGTTCCTTTCTCTGGAACTCCTCTTCCGATCGGAAGAGGATACATCTTATGTGCTGGGATAATATCTGTCGACCAACGCATTATGGGGTCTTGGGCATCACTTCTCTTCTTGCAAGGAGAGAAGCTTTTATGACCCGACATGCGGCCAGATTTTTCTTATGTCCGGACACTATGTGGGCTTCTTTCATGAGGGCTAAATATGGTGATATTCCTTTGCACCCTAGTGACTCTCGCGCCACCAGACATGCGTCGGTCCTCTAGAGGGAGATGCTTGTCAGGGCCCTGACCATCTAGCCCCAGCTTTCTTGGGTGATCGGAGATGGCCGCTCTATTAGCTTCATGAATGATCCCTGGATTTCGGACATTTCCTTGATTAGATGGCCCACCTTCATCTTGGTTCTGACGCCTCCTTCGATTACTGTTGCTGATCTTCGGTGGCCGGGATTGGCCTCTTGGGATATAGATAGGGTTCTAGACATCTTTGGGGACATCCTTGGCTTCAGAGTTTTGTCCATTCCCCTTCCGGTTTATCAGTGCTCCGATATCAAAGTATGGAGACACACGACGTCCACACGTGTGCCCATCTCTGATCTTATCCCTAGGCCTGCTCTGGACCATTACTTATCCAGGAGCTATCATTGGATCTGGACCTTACCGGTGCATCCCAGGGTTTCTCTCTTTATCTGGAAACTCGCTTGGCATCGCCTCCCCACACGAGAGCTTATTATTTCCAGGGGGATCCATATCACTCATGACTGTCCCTTTTGTGGGATTTAGCCCGAGACGCAGACTCATGCCATCTTCCTTTGTGACCGTGCCACTCGGATTTGGGACATGGCGGGTTTTCTTGGTATAGCAGCCCGGTCTGATCACATCCTTGATGTCTTTTACCTCCTCTTGCGGACGGCTCCTATTACCCAGGTATTTTTTATTGCTTATCTCGCATATCATATCTAGATCTCCATAAATGACCGGATCTTTGCTTCCATGAGGTCTTCACCCATGATGCTGGTTGAGAGGGCCAGGGTTGCCGCGATGGAGTTTTATAGGGCTGTAGTGATGCCGGCTGGGATCTGGGGCTCCCCTCTCGCTCGTCGAGCAACCCGGAGGGTTTATATTACCTGGAAACCCCATCTTCAGCCCTTCCTCACTGTCAGCTTTGATGGGAGTCTCCGCAATAGGATGGGTGGAGCTGGTTTCATTATCAGGGACTCTTCGTTGAGTTTCCTTGTGGCCGGAGGTATCCCCATTATCGACTCCTCTGTTCCGGCTCTTGAGCTTTACACTGCTTAGGCTGGCATTTGATATGCTTGGCGGGTTCTTCACTTTGATCATCTTATTATTGAGGGAGACTCTGCCACCATCATATCTTGGATCTCACAGACTTCGTCCATGCATGCGGCTCATCCTATGTCAGGGATGTTAGACTCATGTTGCAGGATTGTTATTTCCTGACTATCAGATACATTTTCAGGGAGGCCAACTTAGCTGCTGACTAGGTAGCCTCCTATGTTGCTCAACATTCGGGTCCTATTTTTTGGACCGATTGGCATACAGTCTACAGCTTATAAATATTACTTTTACTAACTCTTTAGGTTGTATTCATCTCCGTTCAATTTAATGAATACATCACTTTATCAAATATATATATATATATATATATATATATATTATATTAGATGATCCAAAGTATGTACGGTAGAATCAATCTAACTGATAATTAATCGTAGAAAAGGCTGTCCGCTATTTCGAGGGATACAACGGGAACACCTGGCTCCAAGGACCCACCGAGATCTTGCCACGATCCCCCCCGGGGGCAAAAGTAAAACGTTCTGGATGTCTAAAGGGGACCACCCAATCGGACGGTTACCATGAAAGCGACTCCTGCACGAAATTCCATCCGAGCCCACCGGCCCATGCCACCAGCACGAGAAACGCATCCGAGAGCTGGGAAACGAACGCAGAATCGAACCGGAAGAAGAAGCCAGGAAGAGCCAATTTTTCACGGGAAACGAAATCTAGATCCCTCATAGATTCCGAGGGGAATCGTGTTGCGGATGGGTGGATAGAGCGGTGGGCCCCGAGGAGCAGGACTGCCAGCGAGGATAGGGATCACGTGATGGGCATGTGGGGTCTGCGCGACAGAGATTCCTGAACTGCCTTTTGGAAGCATGGCAACGAGCATCCATGCGAAAACATTTCGAACCCGGTCCAATCATAAGTTTGGTGTCGTGTGGACAAAACAGGAATTTTAAATCCTTAAAACATCCCAAGTTTGAATCTGGATTTCAGGTGATGTTTTATACCCTTTATGGGAAACTTCTTAGAAGCATATGGCAGGGATCAAAAAGTTCTCATTCATGGCCCAATCTCAGCAATTTTTTTTTTTTTTTTTTTTGATTAACCAATAGAGATAGGGAAGATAAATCCGGCCATATTTTTTTCTTTCCATATGAAGCATCGTATATTTTAGTTGGATTGCATTTGCAACCATACTCAGTTCCTTTGTTTTTTTGTTTTTTTTTTTAGCCTTTTTTTTTTTTTTTTTCCTTCTTTGTTGGGAGAGAAATGTGCAGTCTCTAGGAGGACACCCTCTCATGGTTGGAGGCTACTTTTAGGACTCTTACGTGCCTGTCTAAATAATGGCTCTTATTGGAAAATCCTACCAAGAAATATTTTTACCAGTTCTCCAATGCTGCCGGTGGTTATTTCTAGAAAAATACTAGGTTATGATCAACATGCATAACATCCTACCAAGAAATAGAAATGATTTGGATAAAATCTGAAAGCCTCGGCGCCTCGATTCGAGCTGTATCTTTTACATGAAAGGATGATTAATTTTATTTTATTATATTAATCAGTAGATCTCTCCCAATATAAATCTCAAAATAATCATTACAAAATTTAATGCTGGATTCGGATAACGGTGGATCCTTCTTTGACATGAAAGATAGTACCTAGTTTTAAGATTACAGCCACTTGCTCTGCTTCCAATCCCAATCACCCAGGCCCAAATCGACACCATGAGCACTAACGGCACAACAATCACCATGCTTGAAGGCTGTTACGGCTACCTACGGCACAACAATCACCATGCTTGAAGGCCGTTATGGCTACCTTCATCAAACCTCCCTGGCATCCGGCTTTCACTTCCTCCTCTTGTTCCATTATGTAATAAGGATATGGTACTATATAACGGTACTAATTATAATAGTCTAGTTGATAGGGATCTTATTTTATTATTAACAGGTCATGAATTCAAGATATGATTTTATAGATGACAGGCATGATTTCATGGATGATTTTATTAAATTTAAAATTTTTTTTGAAACAAATAATAGTAGACAGGGGAAATGCCATATTTCCATAATTTTTGTTTATTTTATTTTATTATTATTATTATTATTATTTTGATGATATGAGCTCTGTCCGAGGTGTTTGGTCGATTGATATTAAGCGGATCCCACTCCAACCGATCCGATCCGATCCGCTCCTCCATATCTGCAAGCTTCCAAGCTCCGCATCGGACCGCGCCCACCCGGGGTGTTCTCCTCCCCGACCTTCGGGAGAGATGGAGCGATCGTGGCGTGGAAGGGGGTGGGAGAGGAGCCGGCGCTAGGGGTCCCGTACGGCTCCGTGAGGGTAAAGTCCTACCAGGCCTGGATGATCCCCGGGCGCCGTCTACAGCGATCGTCTCTCCACCATCTACCGTCAGGTGTGTTGGTCTGATCGGAAAGTTGGAGTCTTTTGTTGATTTTGGTCTCTTTGAGATGGACAAAAAAAAGAGAGGAAATGAAGAATGGGAATTGTTTCTCTTGGTTGATAACCGGAAGAAATTGGGTTTTCAATGAGTCGATGGATTGATTGATTAGGTCAATACTGGCTGGATGTTGTGATTTCATTTCAGGGTGTTAATTGATAGGAGATTTCTTTAGGGAGAAATTGGGTGAGTGGATGGTAGGGAATATGTTGCTAGTTGTGGGTTTGAATGCGAAAGCTTTGGGGGTGTTGCTCATGTTCTTATCTACGGGAAATAGATAATTTGTGAGTTCTTCTGGCTCCATGATGATATTATCATAATATCATGGTAAATATATTTGGTATTGTCTGAGAAACTTGTGATCTTCATCTACTTGATTAGTTTGAAACTTTGAATGGTTACTGTAGATACTGTAGTTTGTTTTCAAATGCGCAAGAGAAATTGCTTTATCTTATTGTTGTATCACATTTTTTTTAGATTTTGGCTGTACGACCAACAAGTGCTTTCTCCATAGGTGGTTAAAGGAGGTTTGCTTGATTTGATATATTTTCTAAACTTGGTATGTGTCTATCAATATTAGCCTATCGATAAGAAAAATCACCAGTATCACATCTATTGATGACTGTTTTTATGGATTCTTTGTCACAAGGACCCCAAAAAGATGAAATTGCAAATCAACCGAGCCTTAGGTAAAGTGGTAATCTGTGTACAATGCAATCCAATTTGAAAATTTGTATAACAATAGATTTCTACCTAGTCCAGAAACCACTCTGGCATCAACACCTGTGCCTGCTTCTTGACACTTGAAATTGATTTATCAAATTTTCTTGACACTTCAAATTGATATATCAAATGTTTTCAAATTGATATATCGAATGTTTTCAAATTGATTTATCAAATGTTTTCAAATTGATTTATCAAATGTTTTTCCTTACAGCAAAGACCAACCTTAAAGTGATAGCATTTAAGGTTTGTCAATTTCTTGTATCATGTGCTTTTTAAGTTACATTAATATTTCCATAAATTTCACTTATGTTAGTACAGTTATCATGGACTAGTAACCTTTATTAACCAGCTGGTGCATGGGCTTGCAACTAGCTTGCATTAGGTAATCAGTCCTCCATGATCCATATTCTGTCATACTTGTAGCTTCTTTTTATGCGTATAGACTGTTTTGCTCAAAGAGAGGTAGATCCTAAGTATGGGCTACTGCTTGGTGCAATGTTGAAAAAGCTTAGACTAGCAAGTGCAATGGTGCAAGTTTGGGTCCTGGGGCAGCCACTTTATGTAAAAAAGGCTAAAGGTTAGCTTTGTTCCCAGTTTGCCCCCTCCTAGGACCCCAGATTGATGGGAGCATAGCTGGATAATGGTCCTATAGACAGTTTTTAAATAGTCTATGAATATAGTATTGCATAATTAAGCACTAAAGGATCTTGCCAGAATTTTTGGCAATTGGACATTTACTCTAAAGCAAAGCAACTTAGACAAACATATTTGGGAATAGGATATTAGCCTCTTTCTCCGATCTCCAGAAACCTAATGATTGCTTTAACCATTTTTAGCTAGGTCGTTGTGTTGAGCTCTTTTATGTGCAACTAGTTGGGCCTTGCATTGAAATAATGATAGAAGTAGCAAGGATGAAGTTGTAGAACATTTGGAAGTCATGTTGGTGTCTGCATATGCTTTGCAATGTTTTTGCTTTAGCAACTAGTAGTGGGGTGTGTGGGCTTTGGATCTCATGCATGAACTTAGTACTATTTCCAAAATAATTGCATCTTTGGGAGCTTCTTGTCTTTCTCTCTAGACCATTGGCAATGAGAAACTCATCAGTCGAGAACATCACATTTTTATATCTACGGAGATTATGATTTTAGATCACTTCTTTTGATGCATTATTGACATTATTATCCTACCACCCATCTTCTTGTTTTTGGTCTATGATTTGATGGGTTCTTATGTCTTAATTGTTGTGATCTAATGTCATATTTGAACTTGTGTATCCAAGTCTTATTTGATACCATAATGTCACTGAACGGACATCTGGTATTGCATGTTATACTGCAGTGGATTAATCTGAATTTTGGCTTTTAGGTGCCATTTGGCATCACTTTCATTTTTCTTATGTTTAGAAATATAAAAATGAAAAACTTGTTTCTATTTTATTGCCAATTTTTGAAAACATAAACATGTTTTGTATAGTCGATTATTTTAAAAGCATAACCATAATAACCATAATGATGGTTCCTAAGGTGACAATAGTGGTAGTGAAGTTACCGGAGATCATAATGGTGGCTATGATAGCAACAATGGCAAGGTGCTAGTAATGTGGCTGTGGCAGACTGGCAGCGATGATGATGAGGGCACCATGATATGGAGTTGACGGTGATGGTGTGGTGTTGGGATAGAGGCTGCAATGGCAACTACATTATAACAGTAGAGGGGGGGGGGTGGCAGCAGTGACGACGACAATGGTGGTGGACATGATGGTCATAGCAACTACAATGGTAGTGGTGAAAATAATGGTGTCGATGGTGGTGGTAGAGATGGTGATGATAGAAATAACGATAGCAGTGGCAACAGTGGTGATGATGATGGTGCTCGAGATGACAATGGTAGCACTAGTAGTGATGGCATCGAAGGTGGTGTCAGTTGTGGTAAAAGACATGAGTATCTTGCTTTTGATAATAGTAAAAGCATGGTTTTTGAAACTAAACTGAACTGGGCAACTCGGGATGTTCCGAGCCATGTCGCAATAAATTGAGACAGTTCTGATGCACGAATCAGAACATCGGCAACAAATGGTGGAGGGAGAGGGAAAGAGAGGAAGGGAGAGAGGAAGGGAGGGAAAGTGAGGATGATACCATCGGAGGCTGGTGGTGGCCCGCTGAGGCCATCGAAGGGTTGCAGAGGTCTCTGAGATTCTGCTAGAACCTCTAATAGAGATAGGGGGAGGGAGGGTATCGGAGGATGGGGAAAGTGGTGGAGAGGGCGCCGGAGGGCTGCCAGGTAGCTGCTAGGTGACAGAAAAGGCTTTTGCGGAGCTGTTGCTATGGAATAGGGACGAATTTCATCGGATTTTTTAAAAAAATCTTAAGCACAGTGAAACCAGCAATGGATGTGTTGGCGTCACTTAAGTAAAGCCGGCACACCCATTGCCAGCTTCACTATGCTCGGGATTTTTTAAAAAACCCATGAAATAGGGGCAATCGTCCCTGTTTCACTCCCGTGGAGCCGTGGTCGGCATTTACACTATCCAGCAACCCTGGCAGCTAGCTCAAGGCCCTCCAGCTTCTTTGCTACCTTTCTCTCTCTCCTTTTTTTCTCTCCCCCTCTCTCTTTGTTTTTCTCTTGTGGACGATGCAGAACCGCAGTGGCCCTCGCAGCCCTCCGTTGGCCATCGCTGGCATCTCCATCGCCTCCACCTCCTTCCCTCCCCTCCTTTCTCTTTCTTTTCATCTCTTTCCCTCTCTTTCTCTCCTTTCCTCCTCTCCGGTTCATTCATGCATTTGTGTCAATTTGCATGGATCCGGTGTGGTACGGGCCGTACCGCTGGCTAGCTGAATCGGGATCTGGTTTCGTTTTTGAAAATCCTAAGCAAAAGTAAAATGTCTTATTTTCATTTCTAGAAATAATAACAATTAACTTATAAAAAATAGAAAATAGAAATAATAGTATTATAAATGTTTTTGTCTCGATTTTGTGATTTTACTTTTAAAATTAAAAAATAAATAAAAAAAATACCAAACAGGTCCTAAGTTAGTATTCTATAAATGAATATTAATCCTTAAATTAAGCCTTGTCGCCTCTCTTTCATTGCAGATCATTCTTGCTCAAGGATGTAGACAGTAACATTGGTTGGAGAATTGGCAGTAAAAGAAAAAAAAAACTCAAACTTTGATGCATCTCAATTTGATCATTTATGCCAACCCATTTTAATGGAACAAGGCTTGCAGGTTGAGGTAATGATTAGTCAAGGAGAACTAATAACTACAAGCATAACAGGTAGGGGATTAATGTTACCGTGGAGGCCTTTTTTTTTTTTTTTTTACTTTATCTAATGATCAGTTGGATCCAATTCAAGTGATCTCTTATTGGAGATCATAATGATAATTATGTCAGTGATTCCATGCTCCCATTTTAGACAGCTAATAGGTATTAATAGATAGTATTAAGGTTCTCAGCAGTCAGCACTCTCTCTCTCTCTCTCTCTCTCTCTCTCTCTCTCTCTCTCTCTCTCTCTCTCTCTCTCTCTCTCTCTCTTCCCGGATATTCCTCTAATGCCATTTGGTATGTTAATTTAACCTTTTACATACTACTTAATAATGTACAAGTTTATAGATGTTGTTATTATACTTTGAATATATCGGTATCCATAACACCATTTTATGTCCATGTCCATGTTGCATAATTTTTGTAAATATTTGGATTTTGCTAAACAAGGAGTATTCACATTTATTAAGCATTAATCAATTGTATAGGAGAATTTGGATTTATCATGTCTCCAAAAACATATACAAATTCTTAGGGTGGCAGGTGGCACTGCCAGTGATCTAATAGAAAACAAGCTGTTGTGGTTCCTTATTTGTTTTTGCTTAAAGTTTTGGCTGGTTTAGTCTGCAAAGCCTTGGCTGCTCTCTATTTCTGTTCTTTCTTTCTTTCTTCTTTTTTTTTGTTATTCCCACAGTTGTGCATCTGTTAATAAGTGCTTCTCATGGATGGTGAAAAAATGTTGTTTAAGGACACTTATGTCAGATTTTTTTTTTCCTTTTAATTTCATTTACTTTCTTTTCTTCCCTGACCCTGTACTTAAGTTTTAGTGTTTTAATTCTGGGTTGTGACTGGGATTTCTATTGATGTTCTAATAACATACTAGGATAGGTGTCATGTGATCAACAATTAGGTCATGATAGATCAGTAAACAGAGCAAAAATGCATTTCATTTACCAATGGCATCTCTTTGATTCTAATACACCAGCATTGTAGTTATACTGAATGAAAGTTTAATGACATTCTTATACATTGGTATAGTTCAAAACCAAGTCTGGCAGCTTCTGTGGGTTGCATGATGCCATTTATGCTGGGAGTTTTCTTCCTTTGCCCTCCATGGACTGCCTTTGGCATAAATATTATTACTGCCCCAGCTGTGGACAAAATGGTCAAACAATTTCACCCATTTTACCATTATTTCTTCCATGTTCACCCTTGCCATCAATTTTATTACCGTATTGCAACTTACAATGTCGAAATGTCACTGGTTCCTGAATTCAAGAAAACAGATCCTTGTCTTGTTGTGGATCCAACCTTCTGGTAAGAGCAGAGTTTTGCTGTGCATGTATAGTCCGAATTCATGATGCTTCGCTTTCTTGCTTAAAGTTCAAATTTTTTCTGTACAGGGCTGTAATGTAAATAATTTATTAGACAATAACAGAAAGGCCACATATTTCAAGTGCAAATCGTATACCTTGGTTACCGTGGTTTTGATGACATCTTCAGTTAGTTTATGGAATAATTTAGTAGATTGGTCAAAGAGTTCTGATAATTTTGCTGTTTCATTTAGTCATTTAGTGCTGTCAGTTATATGGGGGAATTGTAAGCTAGTTCTCCATGGAGAGGTGTCTGGAAATTTGTTTTAAATTGATTATGGGGAGGCAAGGATGTCATATGGGAAATGTTAGGAATTATAGTCTCTATTTACCGAGTCCAGATGCTTAATATCAAGGATAATATATTGGGCGGACAAACAGTTGTTAGACAAACAAGGTTATGTCGGAAGTTTTACATGTTCCCTCTTAAAACATGTATTTATTCTTCTATGCAAATGGAGACACGCATTCCCCCGTTATATTTTGCAGATTTACCTTTTGGCTCGCTGTCGCACCTACCCATTTGCAGGAGTTGCAGGGGATGCAGATCTATCCTGTGAAACATTTCTGTCTTCATCTGTTTGCCAAGGCCTGTCCAACAGTTCAAGAATTTATGTACATTCGCTCTTGGTTGTTCATGCACAAATACAAAGCATCAGAATCACATGTATTGACAGTTAAAGCAAGCAACTGGAGACCGGCAATCGAAGACATGCTAAGATTGTGCAGGCTCAATAGTTTCTCTTTTTTTCTCTCAGCTGGTCTTTTGTGGCAGATTCAAACAGGTTGTCGCAAGGGCTGGAGTTCTTTTTATGCTAAATTCAGCAGGTTGTCGCAAGGGGTGGATTTCTTTTTATGCTAAATTCAGGCCACTGATACCATCAGCATGCTAGTTTTACAAATAGCTATGTAAAACCTCAGGAAATTATAAAAAAGACACATGTATCAGAGGAACCTGTAAAATGGAACTAATTTTCTGTACTGCATCTAAGCTTGGATTGACCAACAGAACATTGAAATATCATGTTAGGTTTTCTAAACTCCATTTATTCTCACCAATTCTTTTACATCAAACAGCTCCAACATATGATCCATGCTTATCTTGCTTTATCCTTAAATTGTTGCAAAATCAGCCAGGGCAGAAGAGGACAAGAGATCATGAAGAAGTTTCTCCAGAGGTCATGGCATCTCATGATTTGTATTCACCCACTTCATATGACAGTTAACATTCGCACTGCTTTGTGCAAGATGATGATAATTGCAGGATGCTCAAAACCTTCTTGAATCCTAGCTTTGGTGCAAGAAGATTTGAAGTCCATGTCTCCTTCATCGTCTGCTGCTCGGTTTACAAGATGAACAAATAATTCAAGTGCAAACCAGTAACAGGGTAAACAAGCTTCCACCTGATTCTAGAGAAATTGATGTCAGAAATTGAGGGTATGGATTCTGGAGGACATATTAGTTCTGTTCTTAATATACCTTCTTGAAATAATTGTTTATTGCCAAGCATTGATCCAGGCGATAATGGTTAGAAATAAGAGGATACAAATAATCCGATATTGCTTTGTAGAAACTTATGAGTTGGAACCTACTCTATATGGAGATGTTACCTCCACAGAATTGTGCAATGTTTGAAGAACACCAAACACAAGTGTGACCAAGAAGTCTGCGAAGTTAATGAAGATTATAAACTTCGTATAATTGCCTAAAACTTAGCGGGTGTTTGGTATGCGATGATCAGTAAAGATTAAGAATGATGTGAATAAAGATGATGAGATCATCATGTTTGGTTATATCATGATGATCTTACATGACAATAATTTTAAATTATCTCTACTTCCCAAGTTACCATTAAATCTTGTGATCATCGGATACCTGTTCTTGAGGTTAGGATCCAAAATCACCCCGTTTTTGAGGTTAGGATCCAAATTCACCCCGGGCAGTGATCTTGGATTAAAACTTTAAAACAAAAATATTTTTCAATCCAATAAAAAATAATATATCAATATACTATTAATATAATATATTAATATAATATATTAATATTATATATTTGATATTATATTATATTGATACTATATATTATATTTATGATATATATTGTTGCGATTCCATTCAAAACTTGCTAACATGGCTAGAGATGGTTGTTGAGTAGGACGGCTCCGGGTTTCCCTCCATAAGGTACGGGCATTCCGAAACCTATAAAATGAAGAAGACACAGAAGTTCGACGATGAAAACATAATAGGATGGTTCTCCATGGTAGACCCTCCGATATCTAAGTCAGTCTCTCGTGAAAGCAAATAAAAAAAAAGATGAAGCTGTAGCTTCTATATAAATGATACAGTAGAGGAATGATAGCTAGATTGAGTGGAAATGGATGAAGCAATGAAAATGGATATAGGCGAGGCAGTAAAAGTAGTGAGCAACCATGGAGGAATGTTGGCATGGTGATGCAGGTGGGTGCTCTAGGGACTTAAAAGAGTAGGCAAGGCTTAGAAGAGAGTGAGTGAGGCTTGGGCCACGCAGGGTAAGGCTTAGGCAAGACAAGGTGGTCTCAACTTTTATCCGGGTAGTGCTCCGAGGCTTTCAGCGAAGGCTCTGAGAAGACCAATAAGCCTCCCATAAGGCTTAGGATGCTTAGGGATGTTTGCCTAGAGAAAGTCTTGGTGTTCTCAGACTTGTGACCTGGAACTTGCCCAAAGGACTTAACTAGAGGATCTGGGGAACAAATTTATAAGCGAGGTATACAGAGCACCTAGCATCTATGAAATGTATAGATGGTTGGCATGTCACCGTAGAGTGCATGTCTCTAAAGGAGTGGGTAGAGACGGCTCGGAGATTGTCTACATAATAAGCATGTTTCCGTAGGGGCACTTACATTAATAAGGAGTAGCTGGCATTAGAAAGTCATGGTGCAAGGTCATCTATCCCTTGCAAGAAGAGGGCACGCCGGGTTTTCTTGTATGATAGCAGGAGCCATGTGTCAAGATCCGAGAAATTTGCTTGCTGTATTGAATCGGTAGGTAAGATGGCTTGATCTGGCAAGTGAAGTGTCCTGAAGCTGGTCTGGCAGGTGTGATGGTAAGTCACGCGGAGTCCACACAGGCACGACCACTTTTGGATGTATCATATATTATTAATCATACTATGATTCAATGATAATTTAAAATTGAAGTATAAATATTTTATTATACTTTATATTTATATATAATCAAAATAAATATTTGTTTTAATAAATAATATATTACAAGTACAAATAAAATATTAATTCTATAATAACATTAATATATTTTTAAAGGATTAATAATTTATAAGAATAATAAATATATTTTTATAAAATATATTAATTATTAATATTTTATTATTTTATATTTTATATGATTAATAAATATATTTTTATAAAATATATCAATGATAGTTTTGGTATCACAAGGTTTGTGATCTTGGATTATCATGAATACCAAACATATTACTCATGGATACTTTGAGAATCTTTAATCATTGGACCATGGCTTACCAAATAAAGTAATTTTAAACAAAGTTATTAAATCTAGTCTGGACATTAGCCCAGACAAGATACTAGGTCCCAAGTCAGCAGTTCAATTGCCGGGTCAATGGTTGAACCAACAGGTCAATGCATAAAGAAAAAAACTTAAGATTCATTAATTTGTTTATATTTAGTAATGCAACAATGATCCTGATAATATAAATTTTAATATTGCAAACATCAAAATATAAATTATATATAACTATAATCCCATATATAAAATAATTAGATTAAAACATTTATGAATATAAAAATTTAATGGCATAAAGTCACAAACTAAGAATAAGTAATTTAAACTTTAAAATATAACCTTCCACATCTACTTGTAAAATGAAAATTTTTAACAAACAAATGCACCATTTCATGTTCAAGTCCAACAACCAAAATCAATATCTATTGAAAAAAGTCGAAGTGATAAGCAAGTACATAAAATAAAAATTAAAACTGATGAACTGAATTTTATATCAATATTTGCAAAAATATTTTCTTGTGTTGCAATATTCTCATCTCTTCCATCTTCCCTTTTATTGAAATCATTTCCATCACTTTCACCACCTTTACCATATGAATCTTACAAATTCAATATATCTATAAAGTTAAAAAGATATATCACGTTTGTTAAAATTATAACAGCATTTTATTCATAAACTATATAATAAAATAACTTTCTCACCATCATTATCAATTTTTTGAATAGAACATGATATCAATTCATGAAAAGTCTCCAATTCCTCATTAGTTAGTTCGATTGGCTTATCGACTAACATCCATGCATTATTATCACAAAATAATTCAAAGTCAATAAGATCATAGTTCCGACCCTTGAAATAAAATCTACATTCAATATTTGTTAGTTTGAAAATTATATAATAATAAGTAAAAAAAGTAATTATATTTGATTCATAATAAAATTATCTTTGTTGTAGTCTCAAATTATAATACACAAATACTAGATCATTAAGCCTTTGGTGCTCTATCCTATTTCTTGTTTTAAAATGAATATGTTCAAAGATGCTCCAGTTTCTTTCATATCCAGATGCATTACAAGTTTGACTTAAAATATGAATAGCTAACTTTTATAAATTAGCTGCATAACTTTCATAGGTGACTCTCCATTCATCTGAATACAAAATATTATATTTATTAAAAAAAATATAATTGAAAAAACTTTATGTAAATGAAAGTATAAAGATGTAACTAATAAACAAGCTTACCTGGACCCAAGTAATTTCGATCATTTATAGCCAATGAGCATCCAAAGTCATCCTCTATATTTCTAAATAATCTCATCCCATCTATTAATTTTTCTTGCAAAGTTGGATTAACAAATAAATACTTCTCTATAACATCTAAAAGTCCAGAAATACTGTGAGGGTGTTTATCCATAAGCTCTTAATCATATTAAAAATATGGATTCAACCTAAATCTAGCTGCATGAAGATTTTGATATAATTGCAAATCCTATCGATAATCAGTTATCCTTAAATAAAGTTCAACTATAACATTTCTCATTCTAAATCTCTTGATCATTTTATTTCTAGATTGACACATAGTATGATACAAATAGCCTATCGAAGATCTATCATCACTATCAACAATCCTCAAAACTTAAATTAAAGGCTCTGCTAGTTTAACAATGGTTGCATATTCATTCTAAAAATTAGAATTAAGCACATCAATAAACTTTTTCCTTTACTATCTTTAGCAAAAGCTGAATTTGTTCCTCTTTAGAAGTCACCATTTCTTTTAATGCATCTTTGCGGCCCAACATATTTTGTAAAGTAATAAAATTTGTAGCAAAATGTGTGGATGCTAGGCAAATTATTTTCTTTTCACCAGTAAATTTTCTCCTCAAATACAAAGGAAAACAATTATTATAAATATATTTTATAACACCTACAGCATAGGCTACTATGTCCTTAATTGAAACTAATTTACTAATATCTTGTATGATGAGATTAAGGCAATGAGCAATACAAGGTGACCAAAGCAATGTAGAAAAGTCTTGCTCCAACCTTTTACTAGTAGAAATATAGTTTGTAGCATTATCAATCATTATATGAACCATATTTTCATGACCGGCTGACATAATAATTTTTTTGAACAACTTAGATAACATATTAGCTATCTTTGAGATATCTAAAGTATCCACACTTATCAAAAATGCGATCCCTCTAGGATAATAAACTAAAAACTTAATCAAAGATCTCCTACATTGATCTATCCACCTATCAGCCATGATGTGCATCTGGTTCTCTTCCATTTGGCATAAAAGCTTTTAACATACCTTTGCACCACATCAACATTCTTGGTTAATAAATAATCACAAATAGAGTGAAAATTTGGAGCATTATATCCAGGCCCCATACTAGCTAGCTATAGCATCTATCATGGATTGATAATAATTGAAGTTGATAGCATTAAATGGCATACATACATCTATCATCCATTTTGCCACCGCAAGATCATACCTTTCAACCGCTTCTTTGTTTTGCAACAAGCTTTTTATAGTTAGTTAAGCATCAGGTATTGTTCATGGTATGAAATAATTTTCAATTATTATTGGTTATTTTTCTTTTCCACCTACTATATTTGTCACTTGACCTTGACTCCCTCCAATTATATTTTTTGCATTACTTGTATACTTATTTAATGGGGTAGAATTTCTTATATGTCATTATTATTATCTTCACTTACTTGTCTATAGTATACTTGCTCCTCATATTCTCTATGCTTTGCACTAAAGGAATTGCAATCCTCACCCATCTTTTTTGCTATTTTCTTTTTCTCACCAACAATTTGAATATTTTGTATTATTTGATGATGAATATCTGTCAACACCTAAAGGCACGGCTCTACTCCTTTTACTCTTGCAAGATATTGTTTGAAGTAATTGATCCCACCACCAGCAAATACCTTTTGATAATACAAGCATGCTAGCTTCATCTTTTTACTATCATCACTAAGTTCAAGAGCTTCTCTATAATGATTCCATATAGAATAACTTTTTCCTCCAACCCCACTTATTTGAGTAGATGAAGTATTATTTGAATCATCCATGGATGGCATATTCCCTTGAGAGGCCATTTTGATAATCTACAAAAAGATAAAATATAAAGTACAAGGTACAAATAATTAAACAAATAAACCTAGTGCAATACAAATTACAAACATAGGCCTAACAAATTACTTTATTTCATAAATTTACCTAGTTCATATTCTTCAATTACTAAATTATTTTTTTATTAAAACAAATCTTTAAATAATTAAACTTCATGAAAGATTAATGCTAAAATTAAACTTCAAGCAAGAGGTTTCGGGTCCACGGTCCCACTTCCATGATTCCACTTCAATCCATAGCTCTCGTATTGTTCAATAATTCAATACTTCAATTACTTATCACTAAATTATTTCTTTTATTCCTTTCCTATTAAACAAATCTTCAATGCTGACTTTCACCATGTAAATATAACAATACTTGCAAGCGAGAACCATCGACCATGGATACTTTTGAGTTCTGAGGCAGTCAACCAATTTTTTTTTCTTTTTTTGGGTAAAAGAGGGGGTGGCCATAAGCCCCCAAAAAAGAAGAAAAACATCAACAAAAAAAAAAGAAAAGAAAGAAGAAGAAGAAGTAGTAGCTAACATCCATGAAGCTTTTTTTTGGCCATATAACCATCACCAACAATAGGGGAAACAAAGAAACAGAGAAGAAAGTGGTAGACATGGGTGATAAGGAAAGATAATCCATTGATCATGCAATTTGCATCCTAGAAGGTATGCGAAACAAAGAAATAGTCTAAGGTAGAGGTATAGAAAAGAATATCAGCAAGCAGCGGGTTTTAGGTGAGTAGAGACATCGGGTAGCCTAAAAGAGGAGAGGTCAAGGAACTCCCACTTCCTAGCTTCGCTACCACTTCCCACTTTTCTAGTTTTCACGGTCACCATACCACTCGTCTCCTCCATCTTCGATCTCCCAATCCCATGATCTCCAACTTTCCAACTTCTACACTGATGAAAAAGGTGGTTGAGCCTAGTGTTGTTCTCTAGAAGGTGAGGTCAAGGAGGATCGAAGGTGGCATTGGAGAGGGTGGTGCCATGGTGGTGAGCAATCTAGAGGGGTGCAATTGAAATTTAAAAAAAATATCACTCGATGACTCACCTGAAAGATGAACTGAGGAAGAGGAAGGGTGGAGCTCCTCTATCCTCATCATCGCTACCACCGAGATCTTAGTTAGCCACTATCATAACTATCACTATCGCCGGTAGTTGCTCTTGCTACTGCAACCGCTTGGTCACTAGTCTGAGAGGAAGAGGGAAAGCTGGAAGGACAAAAAGACATGGATAAAGATGAATAGTGAACCAGGATTGGGGGATTAGTCGATTAGCCTTTCTATTTTTTCCTTAATCCCTTCGATTTGGATTTCATTCGGTTTGGGCCAAGTCTAACAGGCCATGATTTTTCATTAATTTTTTAGCAAAGCTAGGCTAATTTCAAATCCATATTGGTTCCATAGATGGGTCATGGGTTTCTAGTCTAATCGACTAGGCTGAGCATGGTTTAATAACATTGATCTTAAATCACTAGAGATTGGATTATCATAGAATTTGGATCACTAGTAATATTAGATCACTATAGTGATCCCATTTAGATCACCAAATGCCACCTAAAGGTTTGTTTATGATGTACCTGCTATATGTCACAAGTGTGGTCTTATGCATTATCTAGTTTCTCCTAGAAGTAGGGAATTACAGTTCAATAATGTATACTTACCGAGAAGATTCCTGGAATCCATAACTCTTGGTTATCTATATTGGTAGTGTTATTAAACCTAGCTTGGCCCGGTCAGTTGAACTGGAAACCCAGTGACCTGTCCATAGAACCGATTTGGGTTTAAAATTGGCTTGGCTTTGCTCAAACACTAGTGAAAAATTATGGCCTAACCATTCAACCATAGCCTGTTAGACCCATCGCAAACCTAGATGAAACCTAGATTGAAGAGATTAAGGGAACATGGAAAGGCTAATTGGCTAATCCCCTGATCCCGATTCATTGTTCATCTTCATCTATCTCTTTTCATCCTTCTAGCTTCCCCTCTTCTCTCAGACCAATGACCAAGTGGTGGCGACAGCAAGAGCAACTATCGATGATGGTGACAGCAATGATGGCTAACTAAGATCTCAATGGCAATGATGGTGAGAATAGAAGAGCTCCACCCTTCCTCTTCCTTAGGTTCGTCCTTCAAGTTAGTTATTGCATGACTTTTTTTTTGTATTTCTATTCCACCCCTCTAGATCACTCACCAGCATAACACCACCCTTTCCAACACCACCTTTGATCCTCCTTGACCTCCATCTCCTTGACCTAACCTTTCGGTGAACAACACCGGGCTCAGTCACCTCCTCTACTAGTATAGAAGTTGGGAACTTAGGGATTATGGGATTCGAAGACTGGAGGTGGAGGAGACAAGTGATGCGGTGACTATGGAAACTAAAAAAGTGGGAAGTGGTCCCAAAACTAAGAAATGAGAATTCCCTGCCCTCTCCTCTTTTAGATGTTCTAGTGTTCCTGCTCCCCTACACTCGTTGCTTGCTGATATTCTACTCTATGCCTCCACTATAGGTCATTTCTCTATATAGCAAACCTTTCAGGATGCAAGTCGATCAGCGGATAACCTTACCTCATCACCTGTGTCTGCCACTTTCTTCTCTGTTTCTTTGTTTTCCTTATTCCTAGATATTGGTGATGGCTTATATGGCCAAAAAAAAGCTTCCTGGATATTAGCTTTTTTTCTGTTGATATTTTTTCTTTCTTTTAGGACATTTGGCCTCACCCACATCAAAAAAAGAAAAAGAAAAAAAGCTTTTGATTGACTGCCTCAGAACTCAGAAGTATCAATGCTTGTGTAGGGTTTTGCATGGTGCTCCCAAGCCTTGGATAGAGTTGGAAGGCCATGGCAGGGATGCTGGAGGCAATCCCTGGAGCTTGGGGGCATGTCCTAAGTGGATTTCTGGAGGTATTCCAGGGATGCTCTAAGTTTGAGTGTTTTCTCATATGACTTATGGAAAGTTTTTTTTTTGAGAGATTGTAACATAACTCAATTGGGTTATGGAGTTGGGTCCAAGTTTGTTAAATTGGTTAGACGATTAGTTAGTTGGTTGGTTAGTCCAATGATCCAAGATCCTAACCGAATTGGTTGATTGTAATTAACCAATTGGAAGCCTAACTACCTAGGGTGTTCTAACCAGTTTGTTATTGGTCCAAGAATCCAAGTCCTGACCATCCATGTGATTGAGTCCTAACAAGATTCAAGAAGTTGCAGTCTAACAAAAAGTCCAAGATTAGATGCCCAACTAATCAAGAAGTGGTTGACGCCCCATGTGCTATTTAATATGAGAGGGGATGTGCGGTTTCGATGTCTCATAGTATGAAGTTTATGAGGACTTCTTACGGTCCTGGTCTTGGACCGTGAGGGCTTGAGGGCCACCCCTTGGGGCAGGGATCATGGGGAGACCTCCTGGGTTTCAAGGAGGCCACGGTGATGGACTGCAGAGAGGTGCATATGAGGGAGATATCACATGGAGGGCTTGGTATCGTGGGATGTTCCACGAGACTTTGGAGAAGGGATGCTCGTTGAGATATTGTCCATGCATGGCGTACGTGCATTCTTGGGATATGAGGTTTGCAAGAGAGAAGACGTGCGAGATAGCAAGAAGCTTCTGGGATTTTAGAAGGGGTGCTGTCGAGTGTTGTCTTGTTTGTTATAATAAGGTTCTTCTCCAAAGAAATAAAGCAATCTCTTTTTTTTTTCTACATTTATATCTCCATTATTGTATAATATTGAATCTAAGAACAGGTTATTGGACTCTATCCTTCCATGTTACATCCACTGCATATAGGCGATGGTTTGAATCTCCCAATAAGTGGGATCAGTGCATGGAATTTTCTCAATAACTGGTATCAGAGCTTGGTTTGAGCCATTGTTCGAGCGGGAGCGGAGCAGTTTCAGAGTGGCTGGTTTGAAGGTGGAATAGGAGGATTCAAGGAGTGTATCGAGGTAGGTGGAGTTGTATGTGGGTATGGTATCCCACATGGATGGAGAAAAAAGTCCATATTTTTCAAGTTCACCGGAGTACATCAGCAGAGACGATGCTAGGGGCAGCTCAGGAAGACAAGATACAGTCTCAGGAAGTGCTGGGGGTATCAGTCAGTCGGGAGTGTCTCGGTATGGAGGCATTGGCCTAGGGACAGAGACTGGAGCTGATGGAGATGGCAACTCAGGGAGACCATTAGGACAAGTCTCAGGGAGTGCCAGGGACATCATGCATCCGGGATATAGGCTGGGACATGATGGAGCAGCCTATGGAAATGGTTGTTGGGTTTAGTCACTGGGTTAGCAGAAGAGTTGGGATGAGTTCTTGGTTTTGGAGGAGCCTGCAGGATACAATGTATCCGAAACGGTCTCGGAGGGGTCCGCATGATGCGGGGTCCGAGGAGGTAGCGACGGTGTTCGAGGTGCATTGGCAGGCTCAACAGGATAGCGTTGAGTGGCTGGCCTCGGGATTTTTTTTTGTGGCATCAATAGGACTTCAGTCTCAGGTGGAGCACCGATGATAGGTGACTTTACGGGTGGAGCAGGATTCGACATGAGTTCAGAACGGGAGGTGCAAGGATACTGGCCAAGTCCTAGCACGAGCGCCAGGAGTGCACTTAGCCAGGTGGAGCAAAGTGTGTAGAGATTGGTGTGGTTCTATGGAGATGGTGTCTGGTAGAGCTCCAGTTACAGTGAGTGCCGATTCAGGTTCGCTGTGTTCTCTCCAAGAAAGTCTAAGGAAAAGTCTGATGCAGCTGCTAGGCAGAAGGAAGGCTAGAATCATGGTGCAAGAATATAAGCAAGGATCTTTAGCTATGGAGGCGGTCATCCCAAAGGCCTCCAAGGATGCACAGCAGCTGAAAGGTGTTGGCAGAGGCAAGGAGGTCCGCACAAGAGGCTATCAGGACACGCAGTTATAGGGGGTTGTGCAGGAGGACATTGCCAGGTTTGCCAAGGCTTGGGACATCAAGGTGAAGATTTTAGGATTTTACATGGTGCTCCCAAGTCTTGGAGAGACTTGGGAGGCCATGGCAGGGATGCTGGAGGCAATCCCTAGAGCTTGGGGGCATGTCCTAAGCGGATTCCTGGAGGTGTTTCAGGGATGCTCTAAGTTTGAGTATTTTCTCATATGACTTAGGGAAGAGTTTTTTTTTTTAGAGATTGTAACATAACCCAATTGGATTATGGGGTTAGGTCCAGGTTTGTTAAGTTGGTTAGGAGGTTAGCTTAGTTGGTTAGATGATTAGTTCGTTGGTTGGTTAGCCCAACCATCCAAGATCCTACCGAATTGGTTGGGTATAACCAATTAGAAGCCTAACTACCTAGGATGTTCTAACCAGTTTGTTATTGGCTCAAGAATCCAAGTCCTAACCACCCATGTGATTAAGTCCTAATAAGATTTAAGAAGTTGTAGCCCAACAAAAAGTCCAAGATTAGATGCCCAATTAATCAAGAAGTGGTTGACGCCCCATGTGCTATTTAATGTGAGGAGGGGGCATGCGATTTGGATGTCTCACGGTGTGGAGTCTTTGAGGACTTCTCACGGTCCTGGTCTTGGACCATGAGGGCTTGAGGGCCATCCCTTGGGGAGGGGACCGTGGGGAGACCTCCTGGGTTTTAAGGAGGCCACGGTGATGGGCTACAGAGAGGTACACGTGAGAGAGATATCACATGGAGGGATTGGTGCCGTGGGATGTTCCACGGGGTTTTAGAGAAGGGATGCACATTGAGGTATTGTCCATGCATGGCGTACGTGGATTCTTGGGGCATAAGGCCTGCAAGAGAGAAGACATGCAGGAAATCGAGAAGCTTCTGGGATTTCAGAAGGGCTGCTATCGAGTGTTGTCTTGTTTGTTGTAACAAGGTTCTTCTCCAAAGGAATAAAGCAATCTTTCTTTTTCTTCTACATTTATATCTCCATTGTTGCATAATATTGAATCCAAGAATAGGTTGTTAGACTGTATCCTTCCATGTTGCATCCGCTACATATAGGCGTTGGTCCGGATCTCCCAACAAGTGGGATCGCTTGCAAGCATTGTTATATTTATGCATTGAAAGTCGATCACTACAATGGAAGTAACCATTTCCAACCAGTTTTTTCTGATGCTATGGGGGAGTGTCGGGAAGTTCCACCACCCTGCCGATGCTTTTCAAAAGCATCGGCAAAAATAGAGCTTATCGATGCTTTTAAGCGTCGGCAAGTTCCTCCTTTTCTTCTCCAAAATCGAATCCTAATCTCATTCGATCCGCTGCCATGTCCAAGTTCTGCTCTATTTCCTCCTCCCTCCCTCCTCCTTCATCTCCTTCGTTTCCTCGCCATCCTAGCCTTCGGGTCCCTTCCTCGCCATCCCATGAGCTGGATCGAGCCGGCAAAAAGGCCATAGGTATTTTTTTTCTCCTCATTTGTTTTATTAATTCATTTTTTGGGGTTATTTATTTATTTATTTTTGTTTGGGGGGAAGGGCTTAGAGAAATTAAAAAGCTAACAAATAATGGGGAAAAAAAATTAGTGATAGCTTCTTAGAAATTTGTCGTGTTTTTGAGCTATGCGGTGTCCTATTGTCGGTCTGGGCCTGGCTGACCGACAGTAGACTTTGATGGTCGATCCTAGCTATCCATTTTAGGGACATCATTTCGTGGTGATGTTTGCATTCTAAACAAATGGAAAGATACCAAATTGATCAAAGTAATTGATTGGTAGTTGGCCCACAACCTTAATGGCCCGTGGCCATCCTCTCATTTGATTTCTTTGTTCATTTAATAATATAATCAAAGTTGAGATTGTTTAGGTTGGCACGCATACAATCTTTTCAACTATTCTAAGAGTTTATCTTCCCCCAACTTTTTTTTTGTGCATGCTTCCTTACTCTTTTATTTTGATGCTTACCATAATTTTTAGCAATGATTAGAAAGTTTCTTCATTATTTTTGCAGGATTAATATATTCATGATATTTTTATCAAATCATTTGTCATGATCATCCATACATATCACTATCAAGAAAATTTCTAATATTCTTAAATGTAATTATTTATTAAATTAAATTTACTATGTGGGGTGACAAAATTTTCATTTATATGATTGGAGAATTTTTATGTTATGATACATGGATCTTGAAGATGAATAGTCATGGCATTTAAATATCTTAATAGATAGATACTAAAGACTATATCAATACCATGAAAATTTTGATTTATATGGAGCATTTTGGAGTTTGGTTTTAATTCTAAGGAGTCTAGAATCTAGATGAGGGGATATACCACTATCCAATTTCCATTTGATTTATTTTCAACCTTATTATCAAAGGTATTGTAGATTTGATTGTTTTTTATTTTTTTATTTTTTCAAAAATTGGGAAGAATGTAACATGAACAATGCCAAAATAATGAATGATCCCAATGAGCAACAAAAGTGTGAAGGTTTTATCGAGGCATGTAGTTTTCATCTTTATCTATAATTAATAAAGCATTACCCATATTTTTTTCGAGGTTGTTCTTAAGGGTGCACATTTTCTTCTTTATATTATTGTATCATTTTAGTTTAACTATCAATTTTAATTTTGATAGTTGGATATATATTGTAAACATGTTTTTACTTCGATGATACTTGAAATTCAGATATCATGTGATGCATATAATATGAAGTCTAATATATAGGTAGAATGAATATATTAGTCCACAAACATTTGATGGCAAATTAGCAACTTAGTGAGAATTGTTTGAACTTTAGTATCCATTTGTTTTTCTCAATAAAAAATTATGATTTTTTTATTTGAGTACAAAATTCATGGTCCACTTTGATTTGCAATATCATTGAGTTTTACAACATCAAATAATCTTTTGCTAGTATTGTACATGATTGCCTTAGCTTTATAATTAGGAGTTAAAAAACTGTTTATTAATTCATAGAATATTCTTTATTTGTGTCTCTAAAGTGTAATAGTAAAATATGTATACACATTAAATTGTGTCGAAGATTACCTTACTATGATATTACTTTTTTGTATTATGGCTCTAGTCGCATAGGTAGAGTTCTTTTCATAACATATAGTCCTGCAGTAAGTTTCATGATACTTTAATTAGTTTTGTCATCTCTTTTCTTTCTCAAATTCATAAATGACAAAGCATCTAAATTTCTTTAATTCAAGGTCTTGTATTGCTTAATTACTGAAATTGTAATCACAAACTTTTCTTTTGGAATGTTAATAGGTAAGTTTCGGTAATACATTAACTATGTACCATGATACACATTTAAATTTACATTGTACACAATTAATGTATCATGGTACATAGTTACATAAACATGGTAAACACTTGATTTAGCATGAAGCACAATTAAAGGCTTAAAGCTACTTGGTACAAAGTTCACCCAAATTGGCATGCTCATGTATCTTATGATATGGTTCGGTATATAGCTTGTCCTCTTTCTTCATTCTTTAGTTACAATGTGTGGTCATCCTACATGTGACAATTTTGTCTTAAATTGGGATAGTGAAGGAAAGTAGGTATTTCATTAAAGTGTATGTCTAATAGGAATACTTCAAAAAATTAAATTGAATGTATTAACTATGTACCATTATAGATTAACTATGTACCATTCTATACTTACTATGTACCATTTTAAATAAACCTAAGTTATTTAATTCAAGATCTTATACTCCATAATTACCGAAATTCTAATCACAAATTAGAAAATCAACACAATAATTCGACAACGTTAGGTAAGTCAAACCAGCGTGATGCTGCTTTCACCACTAGGAGGCTTGCGGACACTACCAAAGTAATCTCGAGATGCGGTCTTTTCATCTGCAAAGATATTGTTGCCACTCATCTCCTTCATCTTTGCCATGCTCAGTGGTTTTCTACTAATCCTTGTAGTGTATCTCCCTTAAAGATGTCATTGCCTATCAGTTCTGCCGCCTTCTGAGTGTAAACCTTTTTGACAATTTTGAGCATGGGCTCCTCACCAAACAAGAAACTACTAGGATTCCCCACAGACTAATAGCATGAATGACAAAAATAAGCAAGTTAGATATCCAAGATGCAAGCACTTGTTACATGCCCACTTTACATGGATCTAGATACAAGCCAGGAGAGGAAATGCATGAACATGTACTTGTGATGGTTTAAGAGTGAACTGAACACATAAATATTGGTGTCTAAAAGGTTGGGTTTCATAAATGGAATTTATGTTGGAGCCCCTATCAAAAGCATCTTAACTAGTGATACATTAATGTGTGTCATGATACATGGTCAAATTTAGATTGTACAGAGTTAAGAATCATTGTACATAGTTTCATAAACATAGTACATGATTTATTTAGCATGGAACTTAATTAAGGCAACTAGAGAAAAAGTTAACCAAAAATTGGCATGCTCGATACATAGCTTGTTGTCTGCTTCACTCTTTAATTTTGATGTGTGATCATCCTCCATACCACAATTCAGTATTAAATTGGGCTGGTGAAGGATAGTACACATTTCATTAAAGTGTATGTCTAATTAAGATAAGAACAAAATTAGGAGAACAAAACAAAAATAAAAAATTTCCTAAACATTTTTACTGTTAAAAACTCAATTATTTTTGCATTTCTTTCTATATTCTTGCTCTTGTGTCAGGTACTTGAAGTCATAGTGGTTAGCAAGGTAATATTATGTAGTTTGGAGAGATTATACTTAATAAAGTCACTCACCTATCTTCCACCAATTATGTTGAGTGGCATGTATTTTAAAGGATTAATAAACTTGCACATCATCATATACATGTTTCAAGAATATTAGGGCTTCTTGATTTATACTTATATTTTACTCAATATATTATACTTTAAGATTTGTTCATTATTGCAAATCTTTCATTTCGATACCATGTATATATTTGCTCTAATCAATTATAATTTTTTAAATATTTTTAACAAAACTTTCATTGCATAGAAACATAGACCCATCAATTAATTAATGTACATATTTTATAGCATCCGTACAATTATATTTTATTATACAGGTGGGAGTATTATGTACAATGGTCAATTGATTATCCAGTTTAGACAGTTTGAGAATTGCAAATAATTTTATAGATAATTACAGTAATCAAGTAATACGGGTATAGTTCGAGATATATTTTGGATAGTATTTTTTTTAGTTCTTCTCATACATCTTTAGTCATATGGAAAGAACTAAAAAAAAATACTGTCGAAATTTCTTCAGAGCTTTTATTGCATATCGTTTGATTACTATTAATAATCTATATAATTAATACAATTCTTAAATTGGATAGGACCTATCTTTACCTATTAGTTGGTGATAGTATGCATTTATTAATTAAGTTATATTATTTTTTACATAATTTTAAAAGATTTTTCTTGGTGCATTATTATTGATTGAAAATTTTTTCTTGCTTTTAGATAGCTTGATAGTTCGATCATTTTATCCTAAAATGGATAAAAGTTGGATAAATAAACTGAGAAAAATTAAAGAATATTTAGATGGAGTTCATGATTTCATTAAATATGGTATGGATAAAAGTAGTTTGAATAAAATAATTTTTTGTCCATGCCGATGATGTGTTAACAGTTCTTATCTAGATCGACAAACCATTAAAGAATATTTGATATGGCATGGTTTTGCAAGAGGTTATACTGAGTGGGTTTTTCATGAAAAATTTATGTTGCCAGTATCAAGTAATCAACCATCGTCTAATCTTTGATCCAGTAATATGCAAGAGAATCCTGTAGGAGATAATATAATGGATTTGATTATAGATACTTTTTGACATGGTATTCAAAACTTTGGAGGTTCAACTAATACACATGAAACAGCTGAAATATGTGATGGTTTTATATTTATAGAATGAACATTTATCGAAGAGCAGATGCAACCATCAACTGTTGAGTCAGCTCGATATCATAATTTGATTAAAGATGCACATGAATAATTATATTCAAGCTTTTTAAAATTTTCTAAGATCTCTTTTCTTATATATTTATTCCATATAAAATAAATGAATGGATGGTTTGGAAAGAGTTTTACCATGCTTCTCAAGTTATTAAAGGATGTACTTCTAGAAAGTACTGGTTTACCATCCTCTTATTATAAAGCAAAGAAAGTTATCAACAAATTGGATCTTGGATATCAAAATATTCATAGTTATCCGAAAGACTGTATATTATATCATGGTGAAAATGTTGATTAAGAGTCATGCAATGTATGTGGATCTTCACGATGAATAACTCACGAAGAAGATGAGGATGATGTAATGAATGGAACAAATACACTATAAAGTACAAAGAAACTGACAAAGGTATTACGTTACTTTTCTCTTATTTTTTGATTGAAAATGGTATATTCATTATCAAAAATAGTTTCATTAATGAGATGGCATGATGGAGGATGTATGAAGGATGGAATGTTGAGACATCCAGCAGATAGTTTAACATGGAAAGCATTTAATGCTAGGCATTTTGATTTTGCCTCTGATATTCATAATATTTGGTTGGATTTAGCTTCAGATGGCTTCAATCATTTTCGGACTCTAAATTTTATATGTAGCACTTGGCCAGTGGTTCTAATATCATATAATTTACCACCATGGTTGTGCATAAAATAATCCTCACTTATCTTATCAATGATTATTCCAGGTAATAAAGGTCCTGGAAATGATATTGATATTTTTCTACAACCTTTAATAGAGGAATTGAAATAGTTGTGAAAAGGTGTCAATGCAATTGATGCTTTCAATGATGAAATATTTAAATTACGGGAAGCTTTGTTATGGATTATTAATGATTTTCTAGCATATGCCAATTTATCTGGCTAGAGTACAAAAGGATGGGTTGCATGTCCTTGTTGTATAGATTCGACACATTCAATTTAGTTAAAACATGGAAAAAAATTTTGTTATATGGGACATCATCGATGGTTAGAACCAAATCATTGGTTTTATTTTTAGAAAGATTTATTTCCTGGTACCGTAGAAATAGGATGTGCACCTATACTATCTTTTGGAACTGATGTTCATAGATAAATGGATTCCATTAGTTACATATATAGTAAATTCTCGAAGTCTTCTAAAAAAAAAAAAGGAATGGATAATTAAGAAGGATTGTCAGAAGAAGTGACTACTGGTACCATGGATGCACAGGTATTTGAAGATCCTGATAATTTTTTTGAAAATAAAAATGAGAAAGATATACATATAGCATCTATAAATCAGTCCAGCAAATATTTATGGAAGAAAAGAAGTATCTTCTTTGACTTACCTTATTGAGAACATAATCTTATTCAGCATATTCTTGATGTCATGCACATAGAGAAGAATATGGTAATCTGCGTGGAACATTATTGAATCTTAATGGAAAGATCAAAGAAAACGTGAAGGCACAACTGGATTTAAAAGAATTGGATATCCGATAGGATATTCATCGTAAAATGATTGCTAATAATAGAACTTATTTACCTCCTGCATCTTATACAATATCTGCTCAAGAAAAAGATAATTTTCTGACAGTATTGAAAAATATTAATGTACCTGATGGATATGTATCAAATATTTTAAGGTACGTACATCTTAAAAATCGAGAAATTTATAATCTCAAAAGTCATGATGGTCATATATTGATGCAAGATATCTTTCTAATAGCTTCAAGATCATCATTGCCTAAATAAGTTCTTGCAGTTATAATTCAATTATCATCATTCTTTAAGGTATTATGTTCAAAAGTTATTGATCCTAAAGAGCTTGAGCAGTTGGAGTCTGATATTACGATTACACTTTGTCAGATGGAGAAGATTTTTCTACTTGAATTTTTTATTATTATAGTATATCTACTCATTCACTTAGCTTCAAAAGTCAAGCTTGGTGGACCGGTACACTATAGATAGATGTATCATGTTGAAAGGTATTATTGTCAATTTTTAACCTTTATATATTTTTTAATAAAAGTAGCATCATAATGATGTATAAATAAATTTTTAAATATTGTAGGTATCTTGTGCGAATGAAAGATTATGTACAAAATAGAGCCTATCCAGAGGGTTCGATTATGGAAGGATATATTGCTGAAGAGTGTTGACATTTTGTTCAAGATATTTCAAGGTGTAAAGACTGTATTTAATAGATCTCAATAGCATAATGATTTTCTAAATAATGCAGAATTGTATAAGTTTTCTACTACTTGTAAAGTATTAAAAAAAATAAAAATATTATATTGGATTAGAAATTAATTGTACAAGCACATCGTTTTGTGTTAGTTTATAGTAAAATAATATCTGACTATCGAAGATTAGTATATTTAATACATTTCAAGTTTAAATATCATATCTTATTTTTTATTCTAAATTAACAAATATAAGTTTTATATAGTAAATTTTTAATATCTCAGCAACAAGTTAATCATAGCAGTCGACCTAATCCAAGGATTGAGTAGCGATAGTTAGTCGAGTTATTTTCTACATGACTTTCAAAATAGGTTTGACATATATTTAAAGGATATATGGATAGATTTATCATCTAATAAATTGTTAACATTTTTTATTATTTTTTAGGTATCAACAATGATGGAGAAAAATTATTCAGATGAATTAATAGCCCTGGCTGGAGGACCTAACAAAGTTGTCAATAGATATAATGGTTTCATAATTTTAAATTCCATACTAAAGATCATGAACAATTTAGAAAAATATAAAATAATGGTGTTATGGTGGAAACAGATAGAAAAGCTTATTATGGTGCACTTAGAGATATTTATGAGTTAGATTACTATAGAATCTTTAAAGTCATATTATTTAGATGTAGATGAGTAGATATAAACTCATCAAGAGGTTTGAAGAAAGATACAAATGGATTTATACTTGTAAATCTTACAAGTTTGATATATACTAGTATCTTATTGAAGGATGATCCATTTATTTTTTCTTCTCCAGCTCGTCAAGTATTTTTTATACAAGATACAAAAGACAAAGATTGGGCTACTGTTATTAAAATAAAACCTAGAGACTTATATGATATGGGAAAGTAGCTAGAAGATGATGACACTTATATGCATTTCATGCCATTCAATTTTATACTAGTTGATGACATACATGCTACAGTATTCTTGGTTAGGATGAAATTTGAAGGAAATACTAGTGCTTGATTCTTATTAGTATTAAATTTGGTAATGTATGTAATTTGTAGTAATTATTATGTTAAATTAATATTTATCTTCACTAATTTTGACTCTGATATAAATATATGTGACATTATGCCTCGCTCGTGATAATTTGATAGTGTTCAGTTCCAGTACATATGTACAGAGGCTGGCACTTTTGCTTTGGCAGAGCAGGCAGAGGCGGGTACTTTTTCGGTGCGGCAGGTTCATGCCGGTCATTCTTCAATACCAGATTTTGTATCTAGTCCTTCGGCATAGCAGTCTACTACAGGTTCATCATCCTCGAGGCACCATGATCCTCCCATCGATGTAGCAGATGATGAGCTACACATTCAGGATAATTTATTTTTTTATTTGATTTGATAAAATTTTATTATATCTTTTACTATAGTTTACTTTTATCTATTTTTATGCAGACGGATCTGGAAGAGTTATACGTAGGTGTGGGCCCATAGTAGTACGAGATGTCTGGCAGATGCGTGAGGATGAGAAGATAGTGGTTGAGTGCAATCAGCTGGGGCAATCAATTAAAAAAGCCGCCAGCTTATTAACTTCATTTTTAGAGATAGTTGCACGGAGGCACCAGCTTTGTCCACTGAGTTATGCAAAGTGGAATGACATGCTTCTGACACATAAAGTTGAGATTCTTGAGTTGCAGAGGTAAAAAATTAGTATTAAATTATTTATTATCTTGCATAGTTGATATATTATGCTATGTTTTATATTCTTTCAGTAACAATACTTTATATTAATACTATATTAATGATAAAGGCTTGGTGGATTTTATATTTTATATTTTCTTTTAGTGTCTGCATGATTATTTATAATATTTACTTGACTTACTAATTATTTTCTTTTATAGTCCAAGTTTATACTCCCTCCATCCTTTCATGATTTTGTACTGGAGTATCTCAACCAAAAATGAAAAAAATATAAAGCACAGTTGAAGATGAAGTATAAGTTGCCAGGTATGATATAGGAGTAGGTAGTTGGACTTGTCCTCCTGATATACCCCCTCATCAGTGGGTGGAGTTAGTTCATTATTGGTTCTCTTAGAGGGGATAAGTATCTTTTAATTTCTTTGAAGCAACTTTATTAATATATTTGATATATATTATACATTATACATATATATATACATTACTTCCAGGATATAACAAGTTATCTATTTGATTTTGCAGACTTATTCTGATATTGGTAAAGTTGCACGAGCAGCTCTGTCTATTTTCCATATATCGAGATCCAAGAGTTATGTGCGAGTCAGACAAAAGTTTGTATGTTTCTTAAACTATAAACATATATTTTTAATATTAAAGTATTTATAGATTTTAATGAAACTAATATATATGTAGCGTGGATGATGTATCGCGATACATATATATATCGTGGATGATGTATCGCGATACATATATATATCATGGATGATGCATCATGATACATATTGTATCGTGGATGATGTATCGTGATACATATGTATATCGCCATACATATATATCACGATACACATATATATTATGATATTTAAATAATTTTTAAATTTGTTTGAATTATTTGCTTAAAATTATAATTTTTCTTATAGATAGATGAGCATGGGAGGGAACCCGGTGAGGTGGAGTTTTACCGGATGACTCATACTCATCGTAATGGTACTTTTGTCAAAGATGAGTCGAGAGACTTATGTGTAATATTTATTACAATTTATTTCATGCAATAATTTAAATTTATTTTTGTTAGTCATTAAGATCTAACTAATTTTTTAAAATTAATATAGGAAAGAGCTACAGCTCTTATTGCCGAGCATGTCAATGACTCTACAGCATCTATGCTGAGTAGTCGCATCGAGATCGAGGTATTTACAGAGCTGATAGAGCTAGAGTACTATGATCGAGTGAGGGATATGGAGTTGGAGTCACCCCACTCAGTTATCTACAGTAAGTAGATATACACATGATGCTGCAGAGGGTACTCAAGATGCACGTGTTCGCAAACTTGAGGAGAAGATAAAGGAGATGTGACAGAGTCGTACCGCTGATAGAGCAGCGATGGATTCCATGAGAGAGCATATTGAGTGGCTTATATCTGTCGTACAGATATTTGTTCCATATCAGGTAAATATATATGATATTAAATATATAATCTTATATTAAATCAATAATTTATATAATATATTATCATTCATAGTTTCGTAAATTAAATATTTTAAATATTTTTTATAGATTTCTGGAGTATCAGATCCTCATGGATAGGGTGACGACCTTCCTCCTGCAGATCATTGACCTTTATTTTTTTATTTTATATCTTCTGTGTTATGTATTTTTTTATTTTCTTAAATTTTAGATTGTAATAAACTTTCTTATAGTGGATTATAATGAAATTTATATTTAGAAATTTAATTTGGATATGAAGAATGTATGCAATGTGAAATATTTATTATGATTGCATTATACAAGTTCAATATAAATTTATATAGATTTTGATTTTAAAATTATTTATTTTATTTTTTAAAAAAATAATATATTTATCGATACTTTAAAGTGTTGGCAATACTGGCTTTTTCGATGCTTTAAAGTATCAAAAATCAGGGCTTTCCTAATGCTTTAAAGCATCGAGAATAGAGGGTTTTCTCGATGCTCTGAAGCATAAAAAACTTGAGTTTTTCTGACACTTTTAAAAAGTGTCAGCAAAATCCTATATTGCTGATGTTTTAAAGCATCAGAATTTTGAATTTTCTCGATGCTTTAAAGCATCGAGAATTCTCCTGACACGTTTTAAAAGCATTGAGAAAAAATGTCTCCACTCCTACATTGTCGATGCTTTTTAAAGCATCGGAAAGATTTATTTCGATGCTTATTAGCTTCGAGAAAGGTCTTTTTTAGTGTTGAAAAAGCCTATTTCTCTTTTAATGAATATTAAAGATTTATTTAACAAAAAAGGAATAAAAAATAATATAATAATAAGTAATTGAAGTATTGAATTATTGAAGAATATAGGAGCTATGGAATGAACTAGGACCATGGGAGTGGGACTGTGGACCCAACATCTCTTGCTTGAAGTTTCATTTAGCATTACTCCTTCATGAAGTTTAATTATTTAAAGATTTATTTTAATAGAAAATAAATAAAAAAATAATTTAGTAATTGAAAAATATGAACTATGTAAATTTATAGAATGAAGTAATTTGTTAGGCCTATATTTATAATTTGTATTGCATTAGGTTTATTTGTTTAATTATTTATATCTTGTACTTTGTATTTAATCTTTTTATAGATTAACAAAATGACCTCTCAAGGGAATATGCCATCTATGGGTGATTCAAACAAGTAGGGTTTGAGAAAAAAGTAATCCTATATGGAATCATTATAGAGAAGCTCCTAAACTTAATGATAATAGTAAAAGGATGAAGTTAACATGCTTATATTATGGAAAGGCATTTATTAGTGGTGGGATCAATCGCTTCAAACAATATTTTGTGAAAGTATAAAGAGAAGTAGAGCCATGTCATAAGGTGCTGGCAGATATTCGCTATCAAATGATACAAAATATTCAAATTGTTAGTGAGAAGAAAAAAAGAGCAAAGGAGATGGATGAAGATTACAATCTCTTTAGTATAAGGCATAGGATGTATAAGAAGCAAGTACATTATAGACAAGTAGGTGAAGATGAAGATAATGACATATAAGAAATTTCACCCTCATCAAACAAGTATATGCAAAAAGTACAGTTAGTGGAGATAGCCAAAGTCACGGTATGTGAAAAAGAAAAACAACCAATAACAATTGAGAATTATTTCATATCAAAAATAATACGTGGTACTTAACCAACTATAAAAAGTTTGTTGCAAAATAAAGAAGCAATTGAAAGGTGTGATCTTGCAATTGGCAAAATGGATGATAGATATATGTGTGCCATTTAATGCTGTCAACTCTAAGTATTATCAATCCATTATAAATGCTATAACTAGTTATAGGGCTTGGTTACAAAGTTCCAAATTTTCACTATATTCGTGGTTATTTATTAACTAAGAATTTTGATGAGGTAAAAAAGTATGTTGAAAGTTTGTGCCACATGAAAGCGAACTGGATGCACATCATGGCTGATGGGTGGACAGATCAGCGTAGGAGAATTTTGATTAATTTTTTAGTTTATTATTCTAGAGAGATCATATTTTTGATGAATGTGGATATTTTAGATATCTCAAAAGATAGCTAATATGTTGTATAAGTTGTTCAAAGAAATTGTTATGTTTGTTGATCATGAAAATGTGGTTCATGCAATGACTGATAATACTGCAAACTATATTGTTGTTGGTAAAAAGTTGAAGCAAGACTTTTCTATATTATTTTAATCACCTTGTGCTACTCATTACCTTAATATCATCATGCAAGATATTAGCAAATTAGTTTCAGTTAAGGACATAGTAGCCCATGCTACGAATATTACAAAATATATCTATAATCATTGTTATCTTTTGTATTTAATAAAAAAAATTATTAGTGCAAAGGATATAATTCGCCTAGCATCCATTGTTTTGCTACAAACTTTTTTGCTTTACAAAGCATATTGGGCCATAAAGATGTATTAAGAGCAATGGTGACTTCTAAAGAGTGTACAAGTTTAGCTTATGCTAAGGTTAGTTAAGGAAAAAGGTCTATTGATGATGTGCTTAATTCCAATTTTTGGAATGAATGTACAACTATTGTTAAACTAACTGAGCCTTTAATTTAAGTTTTGAGGATTGTTGATAGTGAAGATAGACCTTTGATGGGTTACTTGTATCATACTATGCATCAAGCTAGAAATAAAATGATCAAGAGATTTAAAATGAGAAAGGCTATAGTGGAACCATATTTAAGGATAACTGATTATTGGTGGGATTTGCAATTACACCAAAATCTTCATGCAATTGGATTTTGGTTGAATCCATGTTTTCAATATGATTTAAAATTTATAGATAAACACCCTCGTAGTATTTCTAGACTTTTAGATATTATAGAGAGATATTCATTTGGTAATTCAACTTTGCAAAAAAAATTAATGGATGAGATGAGGTTATTTAGAAACATGGAGGATGACTTTGGACACTCATCGACTATAAATGACCGAAATCACTTGGCTCCAGATAAGTTTGTTCATTAGTTATTTCTTTATGCTTTTATTTATATAATGTTTCTTCAATTGCATATGTTTTTATTTATATAATATTTCTTCAATTGCATTCTATTTTAATAAATATAATATTTGTATTCAGATGAATGGTGGGTCATCTATAAAAGTTGTGCACCTAATTTGCAAATATTAGCTATTCATGTTCTAAGCCAAACTTGTATGTATCCATATGTGAGAGAAATTGGAGCATCTTTAAATACATTTATTCTAAAAAGAAAAATAGGTAGAGCACTAAAGACTTAATGATCTAGTGTTTGTGCACTATAATTTGAGATTACAATAAAGATAATTTTATTATAAATGATATACAATTACTTTTATTTACTTCTTGTTGTATAGTTTTCAAATTAATAAATACTAAATACAGATTTTATTTCAAGGATCAAAACTACGATCCTTCCCGGAGGTTGTAGGTGGACAGGAATCCCGTTCCATGGTTCGAATTTATGTTGATATTTCCCTCCTTCATCGCTGATAGGAATTCTGGCCTTTGCATGGCAGGATGAGACCTCCCTTTGGGAGGCCCGTCTTTGGCAGCGTGAGCACGACCCTAGCCAGGAGCTGATCTCAGATGGAGGGCTCACCTCCTGAGCATGACTCTGGCTCGGAGCTGACCTCGGCAAGAGGGCTTGCCTTGGCAGCATGAGCACGGCCCCAGCCAGGAGCTGACCTCAGATGGAGGGCTCGCCTCATGAGCATGACCCTGATCAGGAGCTGATCTCAGACGGATGGCTCGAATTGGCAGCATGAGCACGATCCCGGCCGGGAGCTGACCTCAGACGGAGGGCTCACCTCATGAGCACGACCACTGCTGGGAGCTGACCTCGGCATGAGGGCTTCCCTGCCCGGGAGCTGACCTTAGACGAAGGGCTCGCCTCATGAGCATGACCTCAGCTGGGAGCTGACCTCGGCGGGAGGGCTCGCCTTGGCTCCTAGTCTGGCTGCCACGTCTAGGTGGCGGATCTCTTGCCAGCATGGCCGCCGGCGGGCTCCACGTCAATGGAGGTGCCACATCAATTAGTTTATGACTTTATGCCTTTTAAGTCTTTATATTCATGAACATTTTAATCTAATTATTTATATTTGTAGGATTATAGTTATATTTCATTTATATTTGGATACTTGCAATATTGAAATATATATATTATGAGAACCATTATTGCATTACTGGACGTAAATGGACCAATGAATTTTAAATCTTTTGCTCTATACATTAACCCACCGGTTCAACCATTGATCCAACGATTGAACCACTAATCCGGTATCTTGTCCAAGCCGAGTTCAATAACTTTTTATATCAAACTTGATGAAGGTTATGCAGCCATTGTTTTCCATGGAAGACGATGTGACGATTAATGAATACCAAACATTAGAGAGGGCACCAAAGAAGACAAATACTTGCATGGTATTTCTTAAAAACAGTTATGGTGTTTGCTAATATCACATGATAAGTGCTTCTATGAGAAGCACAAGTTAAGAAGTGCTTTCAAGAAGTTCATGGTTGGATTGTTTGTTGCCCAGCATTTAGCTTCCTGACGGCACTGAGCTTTTGCATTTTTAACGTTAACGTTAACGTTCCCTGTAATTCATTATCTTTATAAATGGATTGAGTTTTTTGCTCAATTTCTCCTCAGAAAACAAACCCAAAAATTTACAAATTAAAAATAAATAAATAAATAAAACGTTGCTTTTAGTATATTGGCAAGTCAAGTGTGAACATTCCATCAACATATCAACCAAGAGCTACAGTCAATAGATAATCACAGCAAATGAACCTTTTTCCAGTGGATTGAAAATCTATGAAATGTACAGCATGACACCTGATGCGTGTCATTTTCTTGTTAAAATCTGTCCCCTCTCCGAAAAGGTAAAAATGGAAATTGAAGAAACAACTGATTTAGCCTGTGATTTTAGCAAAACAAAACAACATCCCAATGGCTCTATGCAGGTATCATAGAAGCTGTGGAAGTTGCGGTAAAAAATAAAGGCTCACATTTCTGGGCTGTTTTGCCACCTAAAACAACAATTTCCTACGATTACATGCAGCTTTACAGCAGCAGATGTCCATCAGGGCACAGTAAATCGTACATGCTTCATCTAGTGATACTCTGGCTTTAAAACCCATCTAGATCCACCAGCATCTTTCTCTAATGTAGCAATCTCCTTGAGAAGATTCTTAAATAGAGGCAAATCTTTTGACTGTATCCTGTCCTTGAATTGCTGTGTTATGCTGGCAGAATCGGCTTGCCCACCCCTCTGTTGCATGAAGGTGCACAGTTGGCGGATCAAGATCTCGGGTTGGACCACCATATATCTGTGGGAAGGCTTTGATGCCATAGTGTTTTCAGGAATTCGCGCTTTCTGATTCGAACTAGATGCCAAATCTAGATCTTGCTCGAGCGCATCACCAACTGCTCTTTCCTGAGTTCCACGGATTCTGGCTAAGAGTTCAGCTGAAGACAGTGCCTTACCAGTGGAAGCTCCAGCGGCTAAACCAGGAGGCCTACTTGGAGACCCTTCTGATGGTTTCGAGGGACCACTCATTTGAGTATTTACAGTAGACCCAAACTTCCTACGGACAGATGATGGTGCCCCAGCAGCACCTGATCTTCCTGTCCATGTTGGAACAGAAAAACTGTCACGGCTTCTAAGCCTTCTTGATTCAAGCAAGGCTTCAGCTGCCCTTCGAGCAACTTGGGAAGCTTGCTCCTCCAGCCTCATCTTATCATCATCATTGGCATTCATGATAGCATCATGGTTCATTGCACTCTGCAAACAGAGAGGAACCCAGCTTGAATAATGAAGTACCATCTAAGGAAATAAATGCAAAGAAGGAATACAAATAGCTTAGCACTTGCATGAATTCCTTGAGCATCAAAAAGACTCTTCAATATATTTGATTCTTCATCTAATTCACCATTCCTCTGACCAGCAATCTCTTTTCCTTTGCTGTTGGAGCTGGATGCTCCAAGCCCTGGAGAGTTTGTTTCTTTAGCTGGCACGACAGGACCGGTACAAGCAGAAGAGGGGGACCCTTGTTTATCTTGGTAGCCATTGCCAATCCCAATATTTACCTCTTCAGACAACTGGCTAAATATATGTGACGTCTCAGTAGAACCACCCTCTCTATCATCTTGCAACGTGAAAAGATCCTTCATATCTTTGGCTTTAAAGAATCTTCTTTGCTGAGGGTTCTTCAATATTTTATTGGTCAGGAAATGTTTGTAAATCTGCCTATGGTACACCTTCTCCTCTATAGTTCCGCGTGTGATCAACCTGTAAACTGTGACATCCCGTTTCTGCCCGATCCGCCAAGCACGTTCTCTTGCCTGTACTACACAAATTTTACTCAGGTTTCTGATGGAAACAGAGCTAGATGCATCTGGGTTCATGCAAACAAGTTTGTAATTAACAAATACATCATAAATAAAGACAAATTTCGGTCAGGGCTTACAGTACACACAGCTGGATGCATTTCTGGATGTGGAAACAACTACAATTGCAATACCAACGGATAAACAAGTAATTTAAGTATTAGCATAAAGACCCTGCCTACGGAGACAAAGTATACATCCCAAGCTCATATAAAATCTAAAACCATGTTCAGATAAAATTGTTAAATAGACTGGTAACAATGTGATAACTTTCATGAAATATAAACCAATCCAAACCATCCATTATAACGTAGAACTAATAACCAAGATTTTCAGATAAAACTAACAAAATACATGCACAAAAGGACTGAAGTGCTGCAAAATTGACAACATAAATATGCATATAACTATTTTCTAACAATGAACTAAACATCTTGTTCAAGGTCACACATTTACCTAAGATATCTGTCCACAGCAGCTTACATGCCAACATCCATGCTTTTGTGTCATGGAGAAAGGGTGAGTACCTGTTTTTCTAAGATGAAGAAATACAGAAGCTATTGAACATTGCTCCTTACAGTAGTTATTGAGAAAGTGATTCCTACATTCCATGTATTACATGTATTAATGTGAAACATAAACATAAACATAAACAAGATATATTTTATTTATTTTCTCTGATAGAGGTTGGGGAATGTACGGGTGGAGGGGAAGAAGCAACATGACTAACAACAATCATAATAAAATATATTAAGTCAAACTACACAATAAATGCTATCAATTGGATGGTCCATCATTGATTTTGAGTCACTAACTTATACCAAAGATTTAATTTTTATTGTGCGGTCCACCTCATATATCAATGAAACAAGTAGATGCAGGACCTAGAAAATAACTCAAAGACCTCAATCCTAATTCTATCACTAAAACAGTCAAAAAAGTAAAAATGCAACAAGAGAAGCATCAAGATTTAATTGTTGGTGTACTAGCATGGTGCCATTGATGGGTCTAATCTAGCAAATGCACATAGCAGAAACTTGTGTTGGAATCTACAAAAGAAGTTTCTAGCAAGACCATAGATTAGCAAGATTCTTGGCTTGTCCTCAGATCTAAGATGAGTCTGAGTTGAATGGTAGGGATAAATAATTTCAACGATACATGACCTGCAAGATGAATTTTACCTGCATATCTGTGGAAGGATTCCAGTCAGGATCATATATGATAACCCTGTCAGCACCAGTCAAGTTTGTCCCTAAACCACCAACTTTAGTAGTCAGGATAAAAATAAAGACATCAGATGAGTTGTTAAATTCATCTATAAGTGCCATCCTCTGCTTTATAGGAGTAAGTCCATCCATTCTCCGATAGCTATACCCACTTGCAGCCAGGAAGTTTTCCAAAATGTCTAGCATTTGTTGAGTCTGTGCAAAGAGTAGAACACGATGTCCTTGCTCCTTCCAGACCCTAAGTACTTGAGCAACCACTTTCATTTTTCCACTCCGCTCTGGGTTCCCATAGTCAGGATGCTGAGCAGAGTGTTCTCTTTCTAAAAGATCAGGATGATTGCAAATCTTCCGCATGATATCTATTCCATAAAGTGAGTTTCTGCTGCCCTCAAAAATTTGCTCGACTTCAGAACTAGCAAGGAATGCCCTATAAACAGATCTCTGGTCTGATGTTAGGCTGCAGAAAAGGACATGCTCAGTTTTCTTGGGAAGTTGGGCATTCACATCATCTTTCATTCGCCTAAGAAGGTATGGCGTTATCAAGTCACGCAAGACAACTGCACATCTGTAAGCCGTGGACACTTGCAATGGTGTAGCATTAGCATACCCACCAACTGTAATAGGAACAGTGAATTCTGTCTCAAATACAGGTAAAACACCTAGCTTTCCAGGGAAGACAAAATCAAAAAGGGACCAAAGTTCTGAAAGCTTGTTCTGAATTGGTGCACCGGTCATGATTATACGGTGAACTGTCTGTAACTGTTTACAAACTAAAGTTATTTCAGCATTAGGATTTCTTATACGGTGACCCTCATCCAATATAGCATATCCCCACTCTATATCGAGCAACTTCTCCCCTAGAAGGCGTAGTTGCTCATATGTGGTGAGGAGTAACCCAGATTCTGATTGCACAACACGATCAATCAAATCATTCCACCTCTTTACTGACTTAGCAGGGTGAGATCTTTGATTATCCATATCCATGGAATCTTCACTATCATAATCACTTTCACTTGACTTTGCCACCGTCTGTTTATTTAAACCATGTGCAGAATCATGCAGTATCTCAACTTTAAAGTCAGGGTACCATTTTCGAGCTTCCCGCTGCCACTGTTGCAGAAGGGTAACCGGACAAACAACAATGCTGGGTTTATACATTTTACTGAAATGTAGAGCACCAAGAAATGATACCACCTGCACAGTCTTGCCCAGACCCATTTCATCTCCTATAATGCCACCAGCTCTTTGGCAGTGCAGCTCCCACAGCCATTGTATCCCCACTTTTTGATAATCAAAAAGGTTTGTATAAATAGAAGCAGGAATTTTCAATCCTCCTTCAAGGATTAGAGGAGACTGCTCTGCATCATCCATGTTCTCCTCTTCTTGAGTTTCTGCCCCATAATCTGAGCCAATTGAGTCTCCCATTGAATCTTCATCTGGAAAATGGTTGAAAAGGCATCAGAACAAATAACTGAAGAAAAGATCCTCCAAACTCCAAAGAATATGTGCATCCTTATTATGCCAATAAATCTATGGAAATATTAAAGCTATAAAGGCATGTTTCGGCATCCTACAATAGGCTGGTACAAGGGTCTCAAAAGACAAGTGCAGTGAATGTAGGTATAAATGCTCAAAAGAATTCTTGTATATCAAACAAATTTTTCAATGTTAGTTCATTGATACAAGATTTCTATGATACACTCCTGTTCTACCATACCTTGAAACCAAAATAGTCACGAGAAGCAATAGATTTGCAAAGGCCAGACCGACATAATTACCACTCAAACACTCATACACACTACCAATGACTCATATCCTAAGACTTCCATATTCAGTAATGTATATCTAGACCAATGTTCAAATGTCAATGTATAGGGTTTCCTTTTAAAAAACAGCCTCTCCACATCTTGCCTCTGGGCTCATAAATAGCTCAACTAGTTCAATTTTAACAAACTGGTATAACCTTTCAAGCTTCACCCACTTCCCCACCAGGGCAAGAATCCAGGAATGGGTACATGAGAGGTAGGATTAGGAATAATTAAAAGGTGCTCTGCCAGCCACTACCAATAACAACATGATACTCTACTAGAGACGAAGATATCAACTTGATACCCTGAAGTTGAATCCAGTTGATGTCCCCAAGTAAAATCCACATAATAAGGGAAAGCAGAAATTTTGCCCCCAGAAGACAAACCATTGCAGCCATAGTCTTCCATAAGATATTCAAACAAAAAAGTAAGGGTTTTATGAAGGTTAACTTTAAGGTTTGGCAGTAATTTAAAAAGATATACTGTGCAATAAGTTGAATGTCACCTATTTCAAAAAATATATATAATATCAATGACATTTAGTGGGTCAACCCATCTGAATTCTTTCAAACCATCTACCTATGTTCAACCAAACAAGCCCACCATACACAACATTTTACAAGAGAATTCTGGCACTATCATTGACAAGGACAGAAATGGCAGGTTCTCTTGCCTTAATTCACTTGAACCAATGTCTGGTCACAACCGGTGGTTCTCTTGTACAGGCTGCTGCTTAGGACCTTCTTGCAAACTGACAACTATAAATATGAACCAAGCTCAGGGGAATGAAGTATCTGTTTTAAAAAAATAGAAAAGTGAACAAAGAATTTAAGATGCATAAGCAAAATAAAGTAAAATGATAATCAAAATAAAGAAAATGATAATCAAAAATTTGAAGAAGCTACTAACAGAAACGTTCTAGGAGCTGATAAATGTGGATGTGGACAATGGCAACAGTATCTATTCATCATAGGTTCAATCAAACTCTTGTTTTTTACCCTTCCTTGTGCAAGAACTTTAGAAATCAGCTAATGGTCATAAATGCAATTCATAAAGGGTGAACAATGGAGAAGAAATATTAAACAGAAATGCAGACATCTAAGTAAAACAAGCAGTAGCCCATAAGATCTCAATATGCATCAAAGCAATGAGACTGAATGATCATGTCATGATATACTCTACAAGCAGTTAATGCTAATGGCAGCTCCTTCGGTCCAAAATATCTACCAACATCATATTATGGAAAAAGAGAACTTATAACAAAAAGAAGCACAGAATTAAGAGTTCCCTGGAAGGGAAAAGTTGGAGGCTGTACCACTTCCATCATGCAGTTTCCCCTTTGAATCTTCCTTTCTCCATTTCTTGCTAGGTAAAGGTCTCTTTGTCCTTCTTAGCTTTCGATTTTTCTTCTCCAACTCCTTTCCTTTAGGAGAGACTGGACGTTTCAAGGGTGCTTTAAGTCTTTGAAAAGGACGGGTTGGTGCATCAAGTCCAGGTAAGGCCACAGCATCAAGCAATTTGGTTGCTGGGCGATTTCGTGCTATATCTGATATTGATTGAACAACTTTAGCTATGCTAGCTGAAGCATGATCTTCGGCTGCGCTTTCCTCAGGCACATGCCTATTTGATGGTGCAGGTTGTTGAACACGACGCTCAAAGCCTTTAATCTTATGAAATGGAGTTAATATTCCTTTACGGATCAATTCATCCCTTTCCTATGATGTGAACAACTGAAGATCAGTCTTAACAAGATCATAGCATTCATGGATAATGACTAATTTACAATAACAGTGTTAGTTTACAATTTGAAAGGCTTAATGTTGGAACTTTATAGAAGGTAAAAGAAAACCTAAAAGTTCCCAATCATTGTGCGATAATGCTAAAACGAAAATATACTCACAGTTTCAACAAATCCAGTTGAGGCTGCTGCATCCAGCACTAAATCAAAATCTGCATCGTCATCATAAGCAATAGTTTTCAAATGACTTTTTGAATCCCTGTTAGACTGTTCAACTGCTTTTGATTTCCTCTTGTGCTTTGGCTTCTCTTCAACCAACTCAGCAAGTAGCTTCTCATGTCCAATGTCCTCAGTAGTTGCATTCTCATCAAGCTTAGAGATTTCATCTTGAAGTTGAGCCTTTGTTTTCCTGAGGCTTCTTAAACGGTCAGTTGCTAGTGCCTGCTGCAGAGTTAATCCACTGGATGTAACTTGAGCAGAACCATCATCATTTCTCTTAGCATTATCCTCGTTAATATCTGTATTACCTGTATGGTCATTCTCCTTGTACGCAACATCTTTAGCCACTTCAATGCTAGAAGCTACGGCATCAATCTCAACCTCCACTGCCCGTAATTTATTATAAAGTTTGATTTGGCTGGTAGATGATGAACCAGTTTCAGGTTCTCCATCAAGCTCAAGCTCCTCAAAGCAGACAGATTCACTTCCATGATTAGCATCACTTTTTGCCTGTAGAAAAGCACACTTCTCATTAGAAATTTGGTGCATATCAATTTTCAATACATTAGCCACATCACTTTTGAGTTCATAGTGACAAACTCAGCAATGATGAAAGAGAAGAAATTATAAAGTCTATATAGCTGGCTTGCTAACAATTCTGGTAGACTTAGCTAAAGCTCGACACTCTCTGATGAACTTAACCAGTGTCCCAGCATCCAGCTGCTTTGCCCTCTTTTATAAGATTACAGAAAGAGCAGTTAACATTTCCTACCTATCTTCGATCAAGTAACATTTTAAAGGAGCCCACATGTCATATAAAAATATGGTGTCCTTGTAAGATGCATGCAATTAGATACCATACACTTATCTGAAAGTCTACCATACTAAGATCAAGCTCCAAAAGACAATCTGCACATTTCGCACTATTAAAACTTTTCTTCTTTTAAAATCCACCTTAGAAATTCTTTGACCTGCTGTACTTACTTTACCTCTTTACTTTAACAAACTCTATGTTCGGATGTCTTAACATTAATCTCTCTCAAAATAATATTAAAAAAAAAAAAAAAAAAAAAAAACTTAGAAGATAGTTGTTAGACATTGAAGCTTCAAAAATAGAATTTGAATTAATAAACCAGATCAGGTAAAGCAAAATCTTTCTTTGTACCTAGGAAATGGTATTAGAGTAAGTATATAAACAAGATAGAGAAGACTTGATCAACTTGCTACCAGGAAAATAGATGGCCACAAGGAAAAAAGCAAACAGAACAAAGCAAAAGGCTAATGAAGAGAACAACAACAGTGACATGAAATGTAGAAAGAGGTTAAAAATATAAATAGACACCAAAATGACAACATTCCTATCCAATCCAAGTAAGGCATATCAAAAGAAAGGGAATATCCAAAGTGGATCAAATCCTGAATCTATCCCTAACCAGGGCAATAAAACCAAAAGTCTAAGCTAAAATGATTCTTAAAACAAACCATAGATTTGCTAATAAGCTGTCAGTTAATAAGGACTAGGATAGAGTATAAATGTGCATGCATGGGCATAATCTGAAGAAAGGGATTTAGAAAGGTTTGGTAAAATATTCATGAGTGACGATTTAGGTTCTTCTATCTCAGGATGTTTCGAATAGTCATAAGCGCAATCATGGTTACTGCTACTCGATAGTACAAAATGCACTCTCCAAGATTTGTTTTTTTAATACCTAGTTTCAAGAAAAAATAAATAATAATTTTCCATGAATCCTATGCAAGGTTCATCATATAGGTGTGTACCATCCCATACTGGATGTATAGAACTGACATTCAGCATGGGGAGCATACCAAATGTCGGTAAACCAAACCGACCCATACCAACATGGTATCAGTATAAGTACCGAAACTGGTATTGTGAACCCTTGCTCCTATGACATTTGATCATTGTGCAAATTGTGAAGATACTAAAAATTTAAAGGGATTTGGCAACATATGATAAAATGTTAGTTTCATATCAAATTAAACATGGGAATTCAATGCTGTCCTTCTTCAGATGGTTCAATTTCTGAATCATATTAGATGCACAAAGATAGAAAATAACAGAAGAAGGAGAGAACCATGATCCTCTGACAATAATACAGAAAATGATTATAAGTTATTGTCCAAGCAAATATGAAAGGAAGAAAGGAGATTACCTCTGACAATATTTTTCGCTCAATATCTTCTGGCTTTGCAGATGTGATACCCAAACTACTCAACAAAAGTTTGTCCTCATCCTCTTCCTCCATATTGTCACATGAAAACGTGCTATATTACAATTAAAGCACCACGCCACCAGAAAAGAGCAACCTATTAGTACAACAGAAGTTATATCCACTCTCCCTTGAAAAGCAGTGCAAATCTGACAAGCAGCATAGCATTATTAAATGAAAAAAAGGCTGGAAATTTAACAACATAAAGTGAACAGTCAAACTACTGGCACCCTATCAACACACACAATACATTAATAGATATGAACAGCTTGATGATTTGCACGATGGAAAGCACATTAACAATCCATTATTAGCCAGAAAAAGTCCACATATTAACACATCCATTCGTACGTAGATCTCAAAGCATCATTATGACACCACCGAGCAAATTTAGAAGGTAAAGAAAATAAGAAAAATTTACAGCTTTCCTGCAAAGTAATTCAGAATTTTCATTAAGGGCTGCAATCAAGGAATCCGCTGAGGTTCTAAATGATCCATCTCCACAACCTCAATTAAGGATGTTTCCAACAATCACCAGTAGTTCCAATTCCAATCACCAAACCATCTACTAGCTAATAATGCTAACTCCCAGCATTCTATCGGATTTACAACCCAATGTTTCACAGGATAATCCAAATATTTGGCAATCGAAAACAGAAAAATTAAGAGAATTAAACAGAACCAAATCTCAGATGACATCAAATCCGATACACGGAGACAGAATCACGTGACAGAATAAAAGAAGAATTCAGAAATAGCCAAATATGCATATCGTTTTCTTTACGGATTTCGATGGCGGAAAACAACGGAAAAACAATCCGAGAGAGAGACAGAGAGAGAAGCAGGGGCGCTTACTGAGATCGAAAGATCCTCGCTATCTCTCGGGAGAGGATGTCGATCCCAAGACCCTATATTTTGACGAAGAGCAGGGAGACCTCCCCATTGGACGCCGCCCCCCTTCTCCTCTCCGCTCCCTCGGTCCCCTCTCCCGTTCTCCCGGTTCGGTCTTTTAAAGGGCGAGGTCCGCAAGGAGCCTCCGGACCGGGTCGAATATTTGGACGATGAACCGGTACGTCGACCGGCTTGAGCGTAGCCCTCGTAGACCGGGTTTAGGAGGAAGCGGCCCGGGGCCCTGGGGAGCGATTGTGTGGCGGAGATGGTCCAACATAAGCTGACTTGTCCTGATATCCAAGCATGACTACAATAATTAATATTTATTTATTCAAATTTACTTGAATTAGAATAATTTTTAACTATAATTGTTATTATTAATTTGTGAACTGATAACATAATTTTCGGAAATACATAATCAATATTTCTAGGATTTTTGTTTGGTTAGAATTACATGTTTTGGACTCTTGTTATATGGTTAAACACCTTGAAATTTTTTTTGTTGTAGCTAATATGAATTCAAGATTAAGAATATATTTATACTTGAAATAGAAACTTTTTTTTAATAACTCAAAAGTTTTTTTAACTCATGGAAGGTAGAGGAAGATAGGAGAGAGGAGAGAAGATTACTTCGATAATCTTGCTTATTTCTAATCTCATTTTTATCATAAAGATAATTTTGAGATTTCGAAAGTTTGTGCAGGTTATGGAAACTACACCTAATAACTTCCACAAATCAAGACTTGGATTAGGCTTAGGCATATCCCCATGGATATCTAACCTTGGTTCATGATATCTCCCATTCGTATATGATGAGCATGACCATGCCTTTGTCAACTACCATGTCAATGACATGTCAACACCATACCAGTTCTTCCTCCTCCTCCGCTCTTGACTTCCATTTCTTGTGTTCCTCCCTAATTGTCATTCCAATTATCCTTCTACTTTTCTTCCTCCTCCGTAGCAGGCAGCAAGGACAATACCTGAGATCATAATAGTACCTTGTATGCCGGTCTAGATTTATTTGTCTGTATTACTTATCTATGTACTTTGCCATTCAAAGCATGATTGGGATCGAGCTTATCTATCATGTTTCACCTTTGATTTTAAAAATATTTTGGTTCATATGAGCTTGAAGGCATGGACATGTTAGGAACCGGGACATCAAGCGTAGAGGAAGAGATTGTGGTAGTGATGGGTGTGCGATGAAATGTGGCACCAAGATTTCTTGAAACCTAAAGAGCATTCATGAATGGCTTATTTACTTGACGAGTCGGACAACGTAAATGTATATGACCCAGGGTTTTGTGGAAATTCATTAGTTAATCTTTCCTTGTAGTGTTTTGGGTCTAAAATCCAAATTTCCAGTTATTTCTTTTTCTTTGTGGTAAGGAAATCCAATCATTTTTTTGATCATGTTGGTGTTAGTATATCAGTTTTAAGTTTCTTTTACTCTCTTTGCTTGGAAGCATTTTGTAAAGTAGGATTTATATTATCTTGACCTGGTACAATATTCTTTAGTCTCCCCCCATATGGCACTTGTGCATCACTTCAGCTCTAACAATCTCCACCACCCAAGTGATAGACCAATTGAAATGGGCTATTTGCTTTGTACCTACCCATCCAGGTTCGAGGAATGATGCTAGAAATGACTCAATTAAATCCAGAAAATAGTCCTGAAGCCTTGGCGAGGGAGTGTTGGAGTAGCTGAGGGATCCAAAATCTCTTTGAAGTGAGAACCTGGCAGTCCAGATGGCATAGGATGATGCTGGGATGACGTACTTATCTATGGTAGTGGAGAGTGGCCTCCATTAACCTGAATTGAATATTTCCTGATAGAGTGAGGCCCTCATGGTAATGTCCAAAGAAGATAGCTATGTTGATAAAACACTCCCTCCAATTTCAGTTAAAACGAGCCATTTGCTTTGCACCAATCCATCTAGATTCGAGGAATGACGCTGGAGCAATGACTCAATTAAATCCAAAAAATAATCCTGAAGCCCTAGTGGGGGAGTATTGGAGTGGCTTAAGGATCCATGACCTCTTTAAAATAAGAACCTGTCAATCTAGCTGACACAGAAAAGTGTTGAAATGACGTACTTATCTATTTTAATAGATAGTGATCTCCATTAATATGAATCGAATATTTTCTGATGGAGTGGGATCCTCGTGATAATGCCCAAAGAAGATAGTTATGCTCGTAAAACCCAAAACCTTTTGGTTTTGGTTTATTAAAACTACAAATGTTTCCTCGTAATCTAGTATATATATTATTGAAAAAAACTAGGATGCATGTTGCTAATAGCCTGGGATTACCTCCACACTCCTTTGGACACATTTAGTTTGCGAGAAACAGAGGAGGGAAGTATGGTCCATGAAAAAAATAAGAAATACTTCATATTAAATTAAATTTTAAAAAGAGAGAGAGAGAGAGAGAGAGAGAGAGAGAGAGAGGGAACAGTAGATTTTTATAGAAATAAAATTTTTACATTTTATAGAAAAAAATCCACACGAAATATAGAAAAATTCAATTCCCGCTTAATAAAAATTAATATAATTTTTTTTCCAAAAACTATCCTTAAACTTTTAAATAAAACAATACAAGATCTTCCTCTTTATTAAAGGCATGATAAATAATTTTATATAATTTTTCAAAAAAATAAATGCCCAACCAAATTCAAGCCACTCTATGATACACCATTTTTTTTTATGATCACAAAAATCACTGTTCCGGAAATCATATATCTAGATATTAATTTTTTGAAAAAAAAATATTTTCATAAAAAGATTCTTCCTGCAAACTAAATGAATCTTTTGTATTGAATACCACATGATGAAACAAGAAAAAATGTTCATCCACCAACTCTTCTAATACATCCTCATTTTAATAAGGTCTCATCTGAACTGTCGCACAACTTGACATTTCTGCAAGTAAAACAGAAGGGGGACTCTAAAAATGGATCCCCTGGTGTCACTGCCATTTTCCATCCAAAAGCTGTAACTCTTCAGGTCTTACCTTCACAACTCCATGCTGATTGGATTTCAGAGTAAACTAAAACTTGACTCCCCTCATCTGAATAAACTGCTTTTAGTGGTAACCTCAAGCTAAAATATATAACAGCCTTGTTACTATTGCACATCCAATTGATATCAAATGAATTTGCCATCAAGCCCAACTTACCAAAAATAGGAAAGCAGGGGAAAGCTCACATGATCTAATGTCACTCCCCGACGAGCTGTTTCATCTTGCAATTCATTCTTGTTAATCGAGTTGAAATAACAAGACCAAGGAGGAGAACCATGGGTAACTTTATCTGCACTACTACATGGGCTGAGCCAACTTTTGTTTTCTGGTTACAACCAACTTTTGTTGATGGATCAGTTCTTCCCATCAATTATAGGAAACAAATGTTTGGAAAGCTTGCTGTATTTAACTTCAAAAACTTATTGCAGTTAAAAACCCTATACTTTAAATCAAGTTGGAAATCTATAATTGAAATACATGGACAATGATGAATCATTACAGCTTCCCTCTTGTCCTAGGATGAAAGATCTTATCTCAAGCTACAATTTCCAGTTTCTGAAGGCAACTCTAAACAAAACTGACCAAAGCAACCAGAATTTTTGAATCAGCGCCTCTTCTTGCTTGCTTTTGCAGCACTGGATTTTGATGGTGTTGCAATCACATAAATGAACAGTGTCACCAACAACAGAACTGATACAAGTGATCCATATTTAGCCACCAGTCTCTGTATACAAAAAAGTTTTTTGGGTTAGAGAGGCCTGAAAAAAAATGCAGAGCCCTGGGTACCCAATTACACAATGATTGCACCTAGCAGAATTCTTACCTTTGCCTGAAGAAGTTCAATTGCATATTATGCCAGTTTCAGGGAGAAGAATGTGCACACAAGGAAGTTGCAATCAAAGATCAGAGATTATAAGAAAGAATAATATAAAACCTGTATGAATACAATGGCATGTGTCTAACTCACCCACTCAAACTTCTTTTCAGGAGGCCTGTCAGCAAGAATGTCTAATGGCAGAATAGGGGTAGAATAAGCCTCCTAAAACAGGCAAATCAGTTTGGTTAAATCATGACTTTCAAGCCAATGAATACAATAATGAAAACAAATCAAGCATGCAATATAGAGAAGGCAGATGGTTATGGACACTCTAGCAACACCCTTTGCAACAACATGGCCAATATCCGTTTCTCAAGAAGAGGCCCAGAAGTGAAAACCAAACAACTTGGTTCATTCATAAGCCAATATCCGTTGTCTGATCTTTTAATTGGCATCAAATTGTGAAATTTGAAGATGGACCCAAAGATAATGCCTCAAATATCAACACGATGTTTTTACAACTAGAGGATCAAACTTAAAACCTGCAGTGCAGCCTTTGTAGGCACACGAAATTTGATGACAGCAGGAGAACCGTGGAACATGCCCTTCACTTTCGACTCCAAAACAAATGAGTGAGAGGCAGTGGAACCACTGAAAGTAACAGATATTAGGTTCATTCAGGAAATATAAAAGACAGAAGTTACAAGCTTGATGATAAACAAGTTCAACTTGTAGAAAACTCACGCATCAAGCCTTTCCCATGTCTTTGATGTGTTACCAGAGACAAGTTCGAACCTATCTTGAGACCAACTATCATCGCTAAGGCTCACGTCATAAGCAGTCCTGAAATTGTCACCAGTAAGCTAATGATTTATTAATATAAGATAGGCAAACACTGAAGGATATACTATCTAGTGACATAAGCCATTGATTTTATGTATGCATCAGCTGAGGTGGTTCAATTGGTCTCAAATGAATGAATTCTAGACAAATTATACGATTCTAGTTTGCTTCAAACTACATTATGTACAAAGATGGCACATCAACGAGAAACCAGGACAAATTATTATCCAAAACTAGAAATGTTCATTCATATGTGCTGTTAAGTTATTATGAGTTTTCATTGATAGAGAAAAACTATCCACAATTGTCTTACACTTAGTGGAGGTAATTAACATGGCACATCCACCAAGTCAATACTTATGATTAGTTTGTTTATTGCCTAACTAAGTGTATATGATGATTAGATACTTCAGGAAATGCATAAAGCTGTTCCCAGTTATAGCTATATCATACACATTCTTTCAAGCAAAGCCTAATAATTGGAAAAAATGAGTAAAACCAAAGAATAATAAAAGATAAACTTTTCCATTTACAATTTATGGACATTTAATACTAGGGAACTTGACTATACACGTGCATGTGTGTGTATTTGTTAGTTCTTGCAATATTATTTTTGGATTATATATTAGATATCTTCATTTTTTTCCATATTTCATATGATAGCCCATAAACACCTCACAAAATGAGGCCCAAGCAGTGTTGGCACCGCATATCTTACTTAAATTTTCTAGGGCAGGTAAACACACCATAAACAAAAAGAGACAAAGTGGATTATATAATAAATGAACCAAAAGAGAAACAAAGTTCACTGCAAAAGGTAAAGGGGAACAAAAGTGGCACAATTATTTGCAATTTAGTAAGAACCAAGATAAAAGGGGAATATAAGGTATATGCTAAATACATATAAAACAAAGTAGGAAGGGCATGATGAAGGGCATGTATAGGTAAATACTAGTCCTTATCAGAGTGACAGCATCAATGTCCTTTGAGATTGTGGAGAACAAAATGACACATAATCCTTCTTTTCTCTTCTTCTGACAGAATCTCAACATGAAGAGAAGGCCTTTTGCAACAAATTTCAACAGACAGATATGCACGCATGCAACTGCACTCACTCACTCACTCACTCACTCACTCATGCACGCACAGAGTAACGAGCGTAACTCTTATAAATGAGATTGGAGCCCCATTCCTATCAACTTGCAGCTACTCTATAGTATTGGAGAAGTAGGATCGTAACTAGAGTACCAGACACATAAAAAAGACTCTGTATTTTCTTTTTTATATTTAGTTCGAATTCTGCTGTGGTCAATTTGCATGTTCCCCTCATTCAATGATAACCTTGTCTCCTCCTACTGCCAACAGTTCAACAACTCCCACAAAATGCACAAGCCTTCTGTCAACCACAGCACAGGCACAACCTCCAACCTCCAATGTCTAGCTGCTTGTTTCCCCTTCCCCTCTGCTCCAAATGCCTCATTTTCTGGCAATTACTCATATATCGCCTATCATCCTTCATCTTCATCATCCATGTTTTTCACATACCAGACATGAAGCAAAGACAAATGCAAATATAGGTAAAGAATAGCAAGGCACATTTTGTGCATGCATGATGCATGAGACAAATTAAATACTCCAAATTGTAAAAAATCTATAGTAAGTTTTGAAAAGAAAATGCCTCCATTGGCAACTCCAAATCATATCCCTCACTCTCTCCAAACTTACCTAATAAAAATGCATACCCAGCAGCCACAGAGATGTTTCAACTGTTCAAGAACATGAGATACAAGATGCACATTCAGATATGTAAGGTTTACCTCATGCAGTTCTTCGAGATTTGTGCTAATATTTTCTTATTTGTTTTCATTTCTTTCAACTTAATAGAAACTGCAATTCCTTTTGGCTTTAAGAAAACATGATTCAAAATGGTTATAGAACATAGTTTTATTTTATATAAAACAGCCAATGGTCTTCATAAAGATTTTGCTTGTATTATGAATTAACAGAAAACATAGGCCTCTTTTATCATCAACAATTTCCACATCTCATCTTCCAGAACACTTCAAGATAGCAATGAGAATGAAATTGTTTTGTCAATTGCATCCAGGGCCCGTTCTTTGGAGGGTAAATTACTTACCTAGGAATCTCTATTTTCTTAGGTAAGTGTTTCCTAGGTAATACTTAGAAAAATAATTTACTCATGTTCTTTTATACATTAAAAAATAGCTCCAGAATTTAATATCTACGTTCTTTTGCAATACTACTTTCCAAGGTAAGTTGCTAAGATGTATCCATATTTTCCATAATACCATTTATGATATAAATATATCTAGTATATATTTATAAAATAATTTATATTATATGATACACAATTTAATATATCATAATATATAATTTAATATAAACAATATATTTTATCTTTCTATAATATTATATGTTATATACTATATTATGTTATATGTCATATAATACTAATAATATTATATAATAATGATAAATTATATTATCATAATACATTAATTATAATAATATAATACACTATTATGTAATATAATATTACATTATATTATCATAATAAATATAATATATTATAATATTAAATATATTATAATATATAATATAAACAATATATTTTATTTTATTATAATATTTATATTATATACTATATTGTGTTATATATCATATAATATATTATATAATAATGATAAATTATTTTATAATAATAGATTAATTATAATAATATAATACACTATTATATAATATAACATAATATAATCATAATAATATAATATATTATAACATTATAATAACAAGTTATATTATTATAAAATATATTATAATAGTATAATAATATATTATATATTAATGTATTAGATTATATTACATATACTATAATATATAATAATATATTATATTATATCATTATTATATTATTATTACATAACTAATATTGTTATTATTATATAATTAAAGGGTATATTGGGAACAAAATAAAAAGCTTATTTTCCTAGCTCATGAAAAACTTGCCCACCTCCTACGTGAGTAAGACATTTCTCCCTTTTAGTGGTACATGCTATTATAGAAAAATAATTTACCCACTTTGAGAAGCATAAAAACATGGATAAGTTGGTCAATGAAAAAGTTGACCAACTTTTTCATGATATTTACCCACCAAAGACCCTTAAGGTAAGTACAAAAATCAAGCTTTACATTTGTTGGTGGTAACTACAGCTTAGAAACACGAGCACACAAACTATGTGATAGACACATTCCCCTTGCTTTTGATATGTGCACACATGTTTGCTGAGAGGGAGGGGATCTATTTTTATGTGGTGTTGTTCTTCATGATATCAGATTCGTGCTACTGAAATGAATCTCTTGATCCTTATTAAAAAAATGATAGCAACTCAATTCAGCCATAACTCAATGCTGAACATTAAGCATCATGTAAATATGTTGAAAAGAAAAGGTTCACACTCCCACTATCGCATTGAAAAGGCAAAGAAAGAAGTATGTAAAAAAAACATCTTGGGAACCATATATGAGTGTTCAATCCCCAATTTAGGTACCCACCCTTGGTCCATCCAGCTGGGCATAGACAAAATTGAGTTTCAAAATGTGCTCAATCTCCAGCTCTGGATCAAACAAGTCATAAATACCATGTGCAGAGTTTATTATATTGCTCACTTGTAAATATGGTGTCATTTTTTAGTTATACTGGCCATAGCTTCCTCAGAGCAAGGATAGTGATCACATTATAATGAATTGTATACCACATTACCTTTTCTGGAAGGAACTATACCTGTTGCTAGACTCAATTGGGAATAATAATATTTTAACAAAATTAATTGATTGGGCATGTTTCACTGCAATTAGAGGTGTGAATGAAATTTTTTCAGGGTCCTTTTTCAAATGTAATCAGATTGATTATTAGTGATCTCCATTAGATGACAGATTCTACTATGAGGAGGAGCTCAAGCATGCATACAGGGGATCACAAGGGGCCGCATCACTATGTAAAAAGTTCCACCTGCAACCTCTCAAATTTCAGATTTGAAAAACCTAACACACATGCAATCCTCCTCATTGAAGTCTCTAGCTAAACTTTACAAAAGCCCATATTCCTGTCTTATTGATCATATTTTATCAATCTTTACCAATGCTTTGGATAGTTCCCAATTTCAAAAAGATCTCTCTGTATCTTCACATTCTTTGCAAAGTTAATTCATACATATATATGCACACGTGCATAATTGCACCATTTTGACAAAATGAGCTTTTTAGCCAGATATAGAATAATATTTTATATCAAGATTTTCTAAACCTGTACCCATACCAGTCACCAACTAGTATGGTAGTTACTGTACCGATACACAGTACAAGCTGGAGTGCTGGTGGTAGCGTACTTATACACTATACAAGCTAGCATGCCGGTTTGCACCAATACACAGTACAAGCATAATTTATTTATTTATTACTTAGGGTATGTAATCATTTTTTTAGAATATTTTGAATGATTCTAAATCCAAATTTATGCCTTTCCATCTTGTTACTTATTTTTCCAAATATCTTGATGCCTTTTCCATCTTTATATGACATACTTTTTTTCATTTTCATATAATAGCTATAGCTGAATCATCCTGAATCATGGATGATTACTATGAAATACACTATTATAATTCGAAATGGCTAAAATGATTTTTCCCGTGCTATCCTTTTTTTTTCCCAAAATGTGTTGATACACTTTCATTTTTATATAATGTACTTTCCTCCATTATTTATTTTTTCAAATATCTATTATGGTATAAAATGACTAATGTATTAATTGTTTCCTCAAATGTTTTAATGCCTTTCCATCATTATATAACACGCTTTCTTTTATTTTTATACAATAGCCATATCTAAATCACCCTTAATTATAACAAAATATACTATTATGATATGAAATAGTTAATATGATTTTTTCTCGTACTGTCCATTTTTCTATTATGGTATGAAAGTATATTATATTGATACCTTTCCATCTTTATATAATATACTTTTTTTCAATTTTTATTTTATAGTATAAAAAAAAACATGGTTACTTATTTTTTCAAATATCTATTATGATATGAAATGGCTAATGTGATTTATTTTCTCAAATATCTTGATACCTTTCCATCTTTATATAACATGCTTTCTTTCATTTTCATATAATAATCATAGTTGACTTATCCTGAATCATGGATGATTACTATGAAATATACTATCATAATATGAAATGACTAATATATTTTTTTACTCGTACTATATTTTTTTCTAAATATATTGATGCCTTTCTATCTTTATATAGCCATAGTTATGATTTTCTCCATTTTTATATAATAGCCATAGTGGTACATTACTTTCCTGGAACAATGATCAGGCTGGTATATTCGTAGACATCTACTAACTTATTCGGGCAAGAAATCCTATGCAAGCAAGTATTTTTTATGTAAAAAACTTGCAAAGTTTGATAACCACGGTGCTTATGATAGAAATTTTTTTAAAAATTTTAAATGAAAACAAACAACAAATTATTATAAATTCTTCTATATAAGATACATTGACCTTCACCAATGTTGTTCCAAGAAATTAAGAAATAAATTTTTGTTTGATAATAATCAACTTAAAAATAGAGTAGGATTTGAAATCAGATATGTTTGATAGATTTAGATTATGATATTATTAAGATTTTTAACAAATTGATCTTTAAAATCAAGTACTTTAAAAGGTTCATATGTATGAAACAAGATATTTATAGGACAGTAAAAAAAAGCTCTTATATAATTAATCTTTGATTTCTTTGCATTTTTCTCTTTTTTTACTATGAAAACAAGTCAGAAGAAGTCTTGGACCTCCTCTCATCCCAGCCACCTTAAAAGAAAAAAATCAAAACTAGGGCAAACTACCCAGTTCACCCTAGAACCATGCCAAACAATCCAATTCAGCATAGTTCCTACCGATTTAGCCACGGAACCAATTTTCATAGCTGAACTGACCCATTTCAAGCTCGGTACAAGCCAAACTGGGTAATCTGGCACGGTTCCAAAAACCTTGCTTTATATTATCTAATGTAGTTTTCCCATTACCATTGAATGAACTTCACTTGGTGCAATAGTCTATACCATGGAAAGTCATACCAAGCCAAACCGTATGGTACATCCTGTACCATACCATACCATTCTTGTATTGGTTCACTATCTTATACCGTACTGACACTCGATACACCATCTTGTACCGTACCAAACCACATACTTGTACTGCAATAAGATCGTACAGGTATGGGATATGGTATTGAGATGGAGAATCTTGGCTGTAGCTATCATTTAAATTTTTGATACATATACTAGTACAACCTTCATAGATTCTTATGGTTCTCAAAGCAAAAACAAATTACTTAAGAGAAGAAATGATGAAAATGAAGAAGAAAAAAGAAATCTCATATGCCTCCCTCGACATACACCTGAAGCATACTAAGCATTAAATTAAACAAATATTTAATTTAACTATTAAACTACATGCTAAATTTGTAGATGTCCCCAACCCTACATAACATTTACCATGGCAATCCAAATATCCAACTCAAACTAAATCAAATTACCAACTCATTTTTGTTTAAAAAAAATCTCTAAACCTTGATATGTAGCAGTATAAATCCTAGATCATAAAAGACTTGAAGAAACTACGCAAACTAAACTCTTCCTGAGACTTCATAAGATGACTCATTTATCCCAGAACCAGGCAAACTAAAGAGTCATATTTTGCATATATGGAAAATAAATTACAGAAATTTAAATTTGGAAAGCAACACAAGGCCCAACAGGATATACTCTACCTTTCTTTAACCCAAACGCCTGACAAGAATCAGACATGATGATCAGATGTTCTAAAATTGCAGTGAAGATTCTCTAAAGCAACTATATTTGTGTTTTATATGACAAAAGGCACATATTTAATGTACCATAACATGGAAGACGTATGAAACAAGATATAGGATTTAACAATTGAAAGAATCTTCCTTTAGGCAAGGAAAATTCATTCGACAACAAAGCAAGTCACATCATAGTAACAAGATTGTAAGCTAGAAGAGTCTCATGATTTGTTTTTCTCCGGTTTGTCGCTTGTAGAAGCACAGACAGAAGCTAGGTTCAATTATTTCTATAGACATAATGGGACATGCATCCAGTAATTGCCACTATCTCCTCTACCTTAGTCATGAGTTCTGCTATTAGCTTGCACTTCATAACAGAAGATGGTATTCAACAGAGAAAAAGACATGATCAGAATAATGATATAAACGACTCCTTGCGTGCACTAATAACTACTGTTTCATATATCTGAACTCATAAGCGCCCAAATAATTCGACCAAATAAAACAATCAAAAGAAACTAATGAGATGCAACAGTCATGAATCTAAACAACGATACAGCAAACTCAAGAGCATTAAGTACTCAAAAAATGACAAAAGATTCGATCAAACCATGAATATTTAAGCAAACTAACAGAATTAAGTACCCAAAAAAGACAACAGATTCGATCAAAACATGAATATTCAATGACACTTTTTCCAACTAAATGACAAAAGACCTCTCCAAAAAGATCAGATTTTGTGAGATATAACCCGAAATCAGAGTCTTCGATCAAAGACAACATACATCGAACCCGATCAGATCCGAACATCACACAGATCATCACAATACGATAAGCCAAACCGGATGAGAGAATAAGGCTGTAAAGAATTGAGATTTCTTGGTATTCTTACGCGGATCCTTCGTTGTAGAGGTCGATCGAGATGGAGACGCGTTCCACGCCAGTCTTGAGCCGGGCGAGGCTGACCTTCTTGTGCGCTGCCATGAAGGGCGCATCGGAACTCCCGATCGCCGGCGAGACGAAGAGAATAGCCGCGAGAAGGAGGGGGAGGAGAAACCCTAATCTCGAGTTCGCCATAGCTTGTTTGGGGAGCTGGTAGAGCGGCGCAGGCCCTGGAATTTTATCCAAGGAGGCGAAGTAACAAGAATTTGAGTCGCCGTGTTTGCAACGCCCACTTAAAAAGTTATCCACGGGGCGAGATGACTGGCTGGCATCGGTGGTACCCATGGAAATGCTCCGTGAAACGCGCGTTGCAGCCAGAACTAGATGCACATAGAGGCAATACCCAGTTTCGTCAAAGAAAAAAAAAAAAATTTTGCCACCAAGGTGGCAGCACAGTTGATGAGCACTTTACTCTTTATGTCTAAATCATTGATTCGAGACTTGGATTTATGGAGCACATGACTGGATGATACGCAGAAAATTACGATCCGAATCAAACATGGGCTAGACAGGTTGGGATCCAGTGGAAACAACTACAGCGGAATTTACCTTCCTCTTTCATTTTTTCTATCAAAAAAAAAAAAAAAATTTTTATCCAACGCCCCCGCTCGAAAAAAAATACCATTTTATCAAATTGGGCACGTGTCATGTTGCAATTAATAATAAAATCACACCGATTTTTGTTATCATAGGTATTTAATAAAGTTTAGTCTTTTTTTTTTCAGTTTTTTTTTTATAAAAATAATTTTTTACATTATAATATCTTATTAGTTATTATTTATAATATCCAATTATTATTTATAATTTTTTATTATAATATCTTATTAATTATTAAATTTTTTTATCATTTTTTATGATATCCAATTATATGACAGAAAGTTATAATATAAATATAAAAAAATTAGAGATACAGGAAATCATAATAGAAACACAAAAAATCATACAAATAAAAAAATATAAAAAGTAATTAGATATATTAAAGAATAACAGCATATTATAATATAGATTGAAAAGACATAAAAAGTATTTTACTATTTTTGAAAAATAATAAAAAATTATAAAAACTAACCAGATGTTAAATATAGGAAATCATAAAAAATAAATGAATATCATAAACGAATAATAAGAATATTTGTATGAAAAAAATGAAAAAAAAAAAAAAAAAAACAAACTACATTAAATGCTTGTTACATAAGAAAGTGTGCAACCTCTTTATTAATTGAGACATGTGGTCCAATCTAATGAAGTGGTATAATTTATTTTTTTCGGGAGTGATAAATAAAGAATTTCTCTTTGTCAAAAGATGATACGAGGGATAGTTGACTGAAACTGGCCTTGTCCAATATATGGTTTGGGCTAAGTTAGGACAAGGCTATGTAATTTGGTTGGGTTTGGATTAAAAAAATGTTGGATAGTTTGATTTTGCTATATCACTGCTATCTAGTAAATATTGTATAATAAAAAGATCTTAAACTTTGCTTGAGTTAATTGGACTAGAAAAACCAATCCAATCCAATTCGAGATCTACTTAAAAATGATAGGATTGCTCCAAATTCTATAAAATTCAAGAATCCTATGAATAAAAATCTCATTTTCTTTTCTAGCCACTATTTGATTGATTAAACTATGCGATAAAAATATAATGAGAAATAGCTAATTATATATTAAAAAAATGATCTCAGTAGAATTTGTTTTCAATGATTATCCTCTACCTTTCCAACCCCATGTCTCTCATCCCTCTTGTCTATGCCATCTCCTCTCCTTCCATGCCCTCTCCCTCTTCTACCTCCTCTTTCCAATTGCTCTTCCTTTGCCTCCTCGCCCTCCCCTCCATCAACGGTGACCACCTATTCTCCGTCTCCTTGCTAACTTTCCCAGCTAACCTAAGAAACTGCTCAATCTCTCTCATGTTCCCTCCTTTGCCATATATCTTCAAAAAAGAGAATGAAATAAAAATAAAATAAAATAAAATAAATAAAGAAAATTATTAACACCGTGACAAAAGAGGTCTTATCTTCCAATTTTTCCATCTTTTCTTCATTTTCATTGATTTTTCCTCTTTTTTTTAATGTCCTCAAGAGTCTCAATCAAGTGGACAACTTAGAGCAACCGAATAAAAAAGCTTAGACGATGGCTAGGACTTTATGTTGGGTATTTATATATAATAATTTAATCTGTATAAGTATATAATCAATTAATTTAAAGATAGTTATATATATACACACATATTTTTATAAAAGTTTTTAAAAATAAATTTTATTTTTAAAATTTCAAAAAAAATTAAGATTTTTAAATTTTAATTATTTTATAATTATAATAATAAATATGATATTATTGTAATGAAGAGTTTATTATTTTAGTAAAAGATTTGGTAGAGAGAGAAGGGAAAGACAGAAAATCCTCATTTATCATCCAAACCTAGGATAGGATTACTTATGTAAGATTTTTTTTTCAATAAAATTTTATACATAATTGTGTAGGATTAAATCCTATATCCTACCATGATTTTTATTCTTAATTTTTAAATTCTAGACACCCAAATATGTTCTAAATTATATTTTGATTAAAAATTTTAGTGTTGGATCCTATTTTGGATATTGTCTTTTTCCTTCATTTCATATCTTCTATTCTTTCATTTCCTTTTTTTTTTTTTTTTCTTTTACTCATTTTGATGGTTTATATCCATCTATTTTGAATACAACCAATTATATCAAAGAACAAAATATGCCTAAATTGAGGGGAAATAGAAGAATAAGCCACCCAAATAATACTATCAAAGTAATCTGCCATATATATCACTTGCCACCATGCTTTCCTCAGAATATATATGAGTCATGGTAAACAAGGCACAAACCACTTTTTTGGACTAGAATGTATGCAGCACTTTACTTTATCATCTAAATCTTATATTCCTCAATTGATGAAAGGAGATGGAGTCACTTGAGAATTGGAAATAGATTCAAGCTTTCACATTGTAAAATAGAAATTTTATATTTTATACTTTTGTTTTGTGGGAAATTGTTTTACAAAATTTATAAAACACTATTATATTGTGACTTCTAAAAATCGTACTGACCAAGCTATGGTCAGTATAGCAGTTATTCTCCTGTCAAAAAAAAAAAAGAAAGAGGATAGCAGTTCTTGACCTTTTCATTGTTCATTAATTAAGTTTTTTTTTTAAAAAAAAAATTCAATATTTGTATTTCAAAAGATTAATTCAAATATAAAAGTTATTCAGTAAACAGTAGCATGCAAAAAAAACAAAAACAAAAAAACACGTAACTTGTTGTTATTGTTCTTTATTTCCATTTAGCAATAAAATAGTATTAAAATGAATTCCTGAAGTTGTAATCTGTTATAACATTATAAGGGTTCATCTAAGGTAATTGTTAAAAGCTTGGGCAATATGCATCTTTGTATATATGCCTAAAAGCAAAGCATTGGAAGGAAGAAGCTTTTTTTGTTTTCCAAATTAAAAGAAGTATGATTCTCTTGCACACATTCTGGCTTTGATCCAATCCTTCCAAATCTTTTTATGCTTCTTCTGGATTCATTCAAAGCCAAGAAAAGTTTCAAACACTTCATCACCTAGTTTACTGAGCAGTTGTGTTTTGAATTAATGGATAGAATTGTAATTCAAGATAGCTTTTCATGCTAATCATTATGAGTTAATTCCTTGCACTGTTCAGAGGATATCAAGCAGGAGGAAATTATGATATGAAAATGAAAGCTGAATCAGACAAGTAGATAAAGGAGATGATTTTGGATTAGACTCTTCTTTGAGAATCAAATGCAAGGGAAAAATATTATGGATTCAACATACACATGTTATGATAAAGACTTGCTACCTTGTGTTTCTAGAAATTATGAACATACCATATTTCAACAAGTAGACAAAATTGAGGAGAGAAGATTAAAATTGACCACTTTTCTTATTAAAATGGCCAATAAATTCATACTCTCATGAGAAAGTAACATAATAATCAATCATCATAAAAGGTAAAAGCAAAGAAGATGAAATTCTATTGTGAATATTCTTAAGTATGAGTGTATGATGCTGATATCTATTAGAAAAGAAAACAACTTTCTCAAGAAATGATGGCCTTTCGATGAAAGAAATTTCCATGGGAAACTTGTCGAGATATCAAAAGCCCACATGATCCCCCAACCACCAGTGTGCAAAAACCAAATACATCAATAATATTTCAGGGACAGAAAGCTTTCAATGTCCTTAACACATTCGACAAGGAGTTTTCTTAGGGCAAAAAAGTTGCCAATTTCTAAATGTCGAGAATTAGAGAATAGCAGTAGCAATTCTTAAATAGAGAAGTAAAGAACAAGTAACTGAAATAAGTTGAAGCTTCAGTAATCGAAAGGCAATAGTTGTAGTAGCAAATGCAGGTCCTGCTTTGTGAAACAGTGCAATAAACCATATATAGAACCATGAAAACAATTCATCTCATTCACTCAAAAACAATTGAAGTGCAACCAATCCATCGCGAAAATTTAGATTCATGTATTGCTTTAGAAGAAAATTTAGATGCTTGTATGTCAAAATGAGCCCCTCACAAATCCATGGTGTGGGCAAAGCTTGTGCTGATGCTCAAGGAATCAGCACACAGGCACAGCACAATGCATGCATGTCTCACAATATGATCTGTTGACACAATTAGTCAAGCATCTGATTCTCGTGGACAAAGTCTAATCACCAAGTAAGACAATAACTTCATTCAATGGATTTCCATGGCACCACACCTTCATTTACCTTAATTCAGACATCTCTTGGAGAGCTTATTCCTGAGGATAGCATTGAATGTGGACGCTCGAAAATAAGGAAGAGGTGCAGGTCTAGCATGAAATACAAGAGCCACATAGATTAGCCAAGGAGACTGCCTATGAATTACACTAAGATCTCGGTCATGATGGCTTGAAGCAACTCAGAGATCTCGAAGAAATTATAGGCAAGTCATCCTTGGCTACCAATGATGAGCTCTTAGCCTCATGTAAGACCCCTCTTCTTCTAGACCCACCTTGCTTTGAGGGATGGTAGTTTTTGTTGCTCGGCCCTGCCTCTACTTATAGGAGGAAAAAGGAAGAGATATGGATTCAGCTCGCCGCATAAATTTTGCTGACTGCAAAATTGCCACATCCATAACTTTTTCTTTTCATTTCTGCGGCCTATTATTTGCCGACTTTCAATCTTGTCTTCCATACAGAATATATTCTCTTTAGATCTCCCGGGACCAACGTCTATAAAGACATTCACCTTGAAAATATTCCCTGTAGGGATGAAGGGAAAGAGTAAGCTCTATGTGGTATTTTACATGGAGCCATGTAGCTACTAATTCTGCCTTCTAAGCTCTCTCAAAGGCCATGGTCATTGGATTGCTGAGCCAGTAGTTAATTATTTTTCTCCATCCAGTCATGGCATTGTCATCCCACCCTAGGTAATAAGGGTGATGTTCATGCTCCAAGGGAAGGAAGGATGCCCATAATCTTCCAGAATTCATGCATCTTCTCTGTAATGAAAAAGCCCAGATGGGATGAATTCATGACTTCTCATTTCCTTTCTTATGCTTTATAGCCGCATTATTCCTATCTAAAATAAAGTCAATGCCCAGTGCCACTAGCTACTTAAAGTTTTTTGTTCTCTCCAAATTGCTTTTGATCCCAAATTTGTTAGAGAGTGGTATGCAGTGGAACACGGTAGACGCACGAGAAGGAAAAGAGATGTCTGAAATAATAAAAAATAACACGAGCATAAAATATAGCAATTTTACATGGTTCGAAATCTCTCGTTCCTACATCAATGGCCGCACGAATTTTTTTTTTTTTTTCATTATAAAAAAATATAAAAAATTTATAAGAGACGAGAATAAAGAATCTCTCCTTTCCTCTCTCTCTTCTGGATGATAGAATAGTCCTGACAGGGAAAAAAAAAAAAATCTCCTAAAATTGCTTCTCCAGCTTAAAAGCATTCTAGGGATCCTGCCTTCTCTCTCTTTTCCTTTCTTTCTCTTTTATTTTCTCTCTTGGAAAATCACTTTTATGTCCTCTGCAACCAGTTGCATTCGCACCCTGCTGCCGCTCTCGAGCTCTATTAAATAGAGGCCAAAATTCTAAGAGTCCTGATCCAAAATGCATCAGAAAAAGATTTCAAAAATATGTCCGATTGTTATTTGATCCCGTAGAATACTACTGGACATCGGATCACGATCTATCACGAGAAAATTAGCTAAAAAATATCCGAGATCATACCGAAATCGATGCCGGTCATCGGATCACGCTCACCAAACATGTGGAAGCATCCGATCGTGCAAAAACTCTTCATGGACCATGATAACCTCCAAAGATCGTGATAGTTGCCATGTAGACCATGTGACATCTCCTATGAACCGTGTGCCTGGTCCATGAGCACTTGCACCGTGCACATGAGCTAGACCTGGCTCACTCCCGTGCTGGGCCATAGTTCTGTCTGGGTTGGATTTTGGAACCTTTTGGGCTTCTCTTTGGACCCGGTATGGATCCCGATTGGGTGGATTAGACTCCACACCCAACAAAATTTTGGATCCACCAAGGTTAAGCATTTCAAATGATGGCAATGCAAGCACAAGCATTATGTGAAGCTTCTTCCATCAAAAAGGTTAATGAGACTATGATCACTTACATGTCCTCCTTACAGCCCTACTTAATGACAGTGGATTGAGAAGAGACAAGCATTTGAAGCTGCTTAACATGTTTTATGCGTCTCAAATGTGTTGTCGTGGCATATTCAAAGGCAAAAGCCATCTTTGACATTCATGCCATCTTTCACAGCCTACTTGCATGTTTAGATTCTCTAGATATCTTAATTTATTATTGATCGAGGGAAATGAATCGATGCATACTTGCATCCAACTTCATTTTCTATCGTACATATATATTCTCCTCATTTTCATTCTTTCCTGCTTATGAATAAACAACTAGGGGTACAAATAGATCGGATCATGAGTGATCCCAATCCGATCCGATTTTTTTATCAAGTTCTAATATTAGATCCATACCCAATCTATTAGAAAATCGGGCCGAGTCGGGTCAGGTTCACTATTAAAATTTTCAACCCAATAGATCATTCGGGTTGGATCTGGTACATAAATAACTTGGTTCTAATCTAAAAAAATTAGATCTAAATATAATCTAGATAAAATATACATAACAATATTTCAATTATTATATAGTCAATTATTATTAACCATAAAATAGATAACAAACAATATTATTTTCAAAATAAATTAAGATATAAAAATAATTATAACTCTTTTTCTATGTTAAAAAAGTTTCATATAAATTTTGAATTATAATTTAAAGATTCAAATAGATATGATCCTAACAGTATTAGTATATTCGAGTCGGGTCGGGTCGGGTCCAAATTCAGTAAACCCGGACTCGACCCGGAAAATGGAATGGATCTAATTTTAAAACCAACCAGGATCCATGGATCCGTAAAAATGGATTGGATCGGGTCTAAACGGGTCAGGTCACGGATCAACCTGATCCATTTGCAGCCTTATGAACATCCATTAAGAAATCATTTACTTAGATATTTCTGATTGACTTCTTTGGGCACATAGAACCAAATTGCATACTTTGGAAAAGCAGAAAGACAATTAACTTCTTAAGGTGGAGAAAAAAAGGCTGCATATTTTAAAAGATTACTTCAGATGTTCAAGTATTTCTATATCTATCTCATCAATTTATATATGCAGCTTGGTGCTGACCCATTAACAAATTAATAATAATTCAAGCATTCACTCAATGTCAAGTGCAACTGTGCAAGATGATGAAAGACAAATACTTTGACCATCAACTTGTAGCCTTTTATTGTTGATTGATGGAATAAAATTGTTAATTGTTTCATAAATGTATAGGAGATAATGACTTGATCCATATTTGAGCTCAACCTTTTTGTTGTAAAGGACCCCAAAAATGAAAATTTTGAGGAATAAGTACTAGTTTAGAATGTTTTAATGTCTGATTAGCTGTAAGTTATGAATCACTTGTAAATAGATTCACTTATGAACAAATGAATAAATACATATGAGGAGGAGGATTAGGCCACTTGCAGAAGAACCTTTTGCCACTTCTTTTATGAGAAAACTTGTCAAAAAAGCAAGGCATTTTTTTTTTCTTAAGAAAGAAGAAGAAGAAGAAAAAGAATTTTGGAAAATTTTATTTTCAATTCTATTCCAGAGCACCCCTTCTCTCAATCATGCAATCTGATCTCAAAACCACAATGCATGGGTTCTGAAAGCCATCCATGCAAGCATGAAGTGGTCTGAACCTTCATTTTAATGATCAGAATTTTCTCTACATGATGATTTGATGGTCTTTCTCATGTGACATTTTATATATATATATATATATATATAGGAATTCTCATCTGAAGTCATTGTTCGCTTCTCCCTGCATCCTTTAAATTGCAGTTCGAAAATGTCTGCTAAGTAGTAGTAACTTGAATGTGTGCTGCAAGGTTTAATACAAAATACACAAAGGGCTTTGTACCACTTGACAATCCCACTGATGAATAATATTAGCTGCACTCAAACTTCACAGAGGAAATTAGAAGGCTATTGCTACTCAATAGACCTAAAATGCACCCTCCCATTTGAGGCTACAAAGACCTACTAATTCTTGGTGTTGTCGCCCGACCGTCATGGCCTGTAGCTGGAGATGACCTCGGATCCCGTCCTCGTCGCTTGGAAACCTGCTCGTATGCTTGGACCTGCAAAACAGAGAAGACCCGGGCCGGGAATCCCGATGGGGGCACTCTGACACTCAAGTCAGTAGCGATCCAGGAGAAAAGATCCTCCTGGTCGAGCCCCGTAGATGGACTCCACTATAGGAGGAGAAAATTATGTACTTAGAGAGTGTGAATGGATTGAGAGTAGAACGGGTGAAGCGGCAGCAGAGGAATGTTTAAGCTGGATGACCGTGTCCGTCAAGATCCTTCCGATAAGTCTCGGATAACCTAGAGCACTTGGTCTCTCAGTTGCTCTCCTGTATGCTGTCCCTTTCGGCCGTTCATTTGTTACTTACGTTCTTCTTGGAACCTTGGAGAACTCTTTTTAAGCAGGATAGCTGCACGCCACCTACCTTGGGATCCTCCCCTTACTTGCAAGCGCATGCAGCGACGCCCCATGCCATGCACGAGGTGCCTTTCCCCATTCGTGATAGGGAACTATACCATGCACTCTGACCCTCCCTCCGGTCGCTCTACTTTGGGAAACCTGGCAGAGCCTTTGAATCTCCTAGATTGATTTCCTCTTTTGGGTGGTGCAGACAGTCGGTCGGGAGTGCGGTGCCTCGATCGGGGGACCCCTTCCCCTTCGGTATAAGTGGTAGCAGGGGCAATTATTATGGCCTGGTGGGCACCGCTCCGTGGTCCTTGGGCGGCTTACCACCGTTCAAAGAAGGCGGCGACGTCCCTCAGTTTCCGGTCCCCTCGTCCGAAGTAGGGCTGGTTCAGGAAGGAGGAACTCGACTTTGGCCAGGGCGTCTTGACCTCGAGGGAGCCACCTGGTGAAGGAGTCCGAAGAGAGCCGGAGCTCGATTTCGACCAGGGCATCTCGACCTCGAGGGAGCCACCTGGCGAAGGAGTTCGAAGAGAGCCGGAGCTCAACTTTGACCAAGGCGTCTTGACCTCGAGGGAGCCACCTAGTAAAGGAGTCCGAAGAGAGCCGGAACTCGACTTTAGCTAGGGCATCTCGATCTCGAGGGAGCCTCCTGGCGAAGAAGTTCGGAGAGAGCCAGAGCTTGACTTCGGCCAGGGCATCTCGACCTCGAGGGAGCCACCTGGAGAAGGAGTCCGAAAAGAGCTGGAGCTCGACTTCGACCAAGGCATCTTGACCTCGAGGGAGCCTTCTGCTAAAGGAGTCCGAAGAAGGATGTCCGATGTGGCAGCTTCCTTCGATATGGCATTTGATTGGGTCTGACATGGGTTCCACGTCAGCAATCCCGCCATGTCAATTATCATTGAAGTTTTTGAAGAAATATTACTATAAAGTTTTTTAGTTGATCACATCCTTAAACAAAAGCTGCTCAACTTTTTGTTGAATTGTAGCTTTATAGATGATCCTGGGCTTCTAACCATGATAACATAAATGAAATTAGGAAAGGATGATAATATGATGAGAGGAAGGATTGGTGGCTTTAGTTATGGCAATAGGAGGATGAGCTTCTACCTCGGAAGGTTCATGGGGGGATCCTTAAAGAAGCCCAATCCTTAAAGAAGGATTGGCATCCCAATCCTTAAAGAAGGAGCCCAATCCTTAAATAAGGATTGGCATCCTTAAAGAAGGATTAAGGATTGGCATCCTTAAAGAAGGACATCACTTGGTGAAGTTCATCCTCCTATTGCCATAACTAAAGCCACCAATCCTTCCTTTCATCATATTATCATCCTTTCCTAATTTCATTTATGTTATCATGGTTAGAAGCCCAGGATCATCTATAAAGCTACAATTCAACAAAAAGTTGAGCAGATTTTATTTAAGGATGTGATCAACTAAAAAACTTTATAGTAATATTTCTTTAAAAACTTCAATGATAATTGACGTGGAGAGATTGCTGATGTGAAACCCATGTCAGACCCAATCGGATGCCATGTTGGAAGAAGTTGCCACGTCGGATGTCCTTCAGACTCCTTCGCCAGATGGCTTCCTTGAGATCGAGATGCCCTGACCGAAGTCGAGCTCCGGCTCTCTTCGAACTCCTTCGCCAGGTGGCTCCCTCGAGGTCGAGACACCCTGGCCGAAGTCGAGCTCCGGCTCTCTCCGGACTCCTTCGCCAGGTGGCTCCCTCGAGGTCGAGATGCCCTGGTCGAAGTCGAGCTTCGGCTCTCTTCGGGCTCGTTCGCCAGGTGGCTCCCTCGATGTCGAGACACCCTGGTCAAAGTCGAGCTCCGGCTCTCTTCAGACTCATTCACCAGGTGGCTCCCTCGAGGTCGAAACATCCTGGCTGAAGTCGAGCTCCGGCTCTCTTCGGACTCCTTCGTCAGGTAGCTCCCTCGAGGTCGAGATGCCCTGGCCGAAGTTGAGTTCCCCCTCCCTGAACCAGTCCCACTTCGGACGAGGAAATCGGCAGCTGAGGGATGTCGCCGCCTTCCTTGAATGGCGGTAAGCCACCCAAGGACCATGGAGGGCCATAATAATTGCCCCTACTACCACTTACACCGAAGGAGAAGGGGTCCCCCGAACGAGGCATCATGCTCCTGACCGACCGTCTGCACCACCCAAAAGAGAAAATCAACCCAGGAGATTCAAATCTAGGGGGCGGCTGCCCCGTGATCAAGGCTCTGCCAAGTTTTCCAAAGTAGAGCGACTAGAGGGAGGGTTAGAGCACACGATGTAGTTCCCTATCACGAATGGAAAAATGTACCTCGTGCACGGCACGGGATGTAGCCACATACACCTGCAAGCGAGGGGAGGATCCTAAGATAGGCGGGGTGCAGCCATCCTAGCTTAAAAAGAGTTCTCCAAGGTTCTAAGAAGAAGGTAAGTAACAAACAAACGAGCAAAAGGGACGGTATATAGGAGAGCAACTGAGAGGCCAAGTGCTCTAGGCTACCAGAGACTCATCGAAAGGGTCTTGACGGACACAATCATCCAGCTTAAACACTTCTCCGCTGTCACTTCTCCCGTTCTACTCTCAATCCATTCACACTTTCCAAGTACATAATTTTCTCCTCTTAGAGTGGAGTCCATCTAAGGGGCTCGATCAGGAGGATCTGTTCCGTTGGATCGTCACTGACTTGAGCATCGGAGTGCCCCTACCGGGATCCACGGCCCGGTCTCCTTTGTTTTGCAGGTCCGGGCATGCGAGCAGGTTCCTGAGCAATGAGGGCAGGGTTCGAGGTCGTCTCCAGCTACAGACCACGGCGGTCAGGCTGCAACAGATTGGTGTACTAGGTAGGGGGGCAAGACACATTTCAATCCAAGCTAATCCCTTTGCGAGCAACCCCACCAAGAGCATGGTGATGACCCGTGCGAGGGAGGTCTCCACTAGCCGTGCGGGGGATCCCCTTTCCCATAGGGACCCGCACAGTCCAAAGAGGGAGCTCCCCGATCCACTGCAACCACATCCAGCAGATGTTTAGCTGGCCTCACTCGCCTAGCAAATGTAGCTTCTGACTGCAGCAATGCACCAGTTGCAGCATCAGTACCAATCCCTGGCCATCCATTAATAGCTAGGGACTCCCACGGCCCAAGCTGCCGCATCCCGCGATAGCCTACGGTCCTTCCAAGGAAGGCCTTCGCTGTTGCGAGCCATAACAGATCACCGGGGAAGCCACAATACCCCAGTGAAGAGACAGTGGACCGGGTCAGCCAACCGGGAGAGCGGGTCCCCGACCCTCGAGCAGGCTGCTGTCAAGCATCGCTGAGGTCGCAGAGGCAAGGCCCCCCGTCGCGACCCCCCTCAGGTACCACCTTCACCTCCTCCGTCGGCCTCAGCGGAGGGCTCAATCGATGAGGCCATTAGGCGCATGGTAGAAAGGCGCTTGGAGGAACAGGAGCGCAAGCTGGCGAAGCTATCCCGCCAGTTTGCAAATTTACAGGGCTCTCTCCATGAGCCTGAGGGCTACGATGCACGTCCCCCTTTCTTCCGAAAGATCCAAGAAGAACCGATCCCGGGTCAGTTCCGCATGCCGTAGGTGGATCCCTACGATGGGACCACCGACCCCCTGGATCACCTTGAGAGCTACAAAGCCCTCATGAGAGTCCAGGGGGCGACCGACGCTCTCCTCTGCATCGCTTTTCCAGCCACCCTCCGGAAGGCAGCTCGAGTCTGGTTTACCCGCCCCGAGCTTGAAAGCATCGGCTCATTTGCTTAGCTGGAGAGGAAGTTCGTGGCCCACTTTGATGCCTGTCGGAAAGTGCCACGGGAGGTGGACAGCCTTTTCTCCATCAGGTAGCAAGACCACGAGCTCTTGCGGGACTACGTGGCCCACTTCAAGATTGTCGCATTAAAGATTTACAACCTGGACGAGCTAGTTGCCATGCTTGCGCTGAAGAGAGGGCTTAGGACTTCCCACCTGACCTACTCACTGGATAAGAAGCCACCAAAGATGTATTCCGAACTCCTTCTCCATGTTCACAAGTACATTTGCACCGAGGAGGTGGACCGTACAAGGGGGAGCTGGATAGGAAGCCGCTGAAGAAGCCATCTCCTGGGGAGACGTCCGGGGTGCGGAAGCCTGGACCGGCCACCCCGAACTTCTGCCAGGGGTTGAAGCCAAAGAGCAACCCCATCCTAGAAGAAAGATACACACCTTTCCTAGCCCCGAGGATGAAGATCCTCATGAAAATTGAGGATGAGCAATACCTGCGACGCCCACCCCCACTGAGGTCGTCTAATGGTCACGACAAGATGAAGTACTGCCAATTTCACCGCGACCACGACCACGACACCGAGAAGTGCTGCCACCTCAAGAGAGAAATTGAAGACCTGATAAGAAGGGGCTACCTCGGAAGGTTCATGGGGGGCAAGACCCCGGCGAAACCTCAGGCGCTCGCTACTCTCCCTCCGGTCCTTGCAGTTGACAACTGGCCCACTGAGAAGCCTGTGGGGATGATATGTTAGGAAATCAAGTGCGCCCCTAAGAAGGCCCAAGGAGGAGAGAGTTTAAAAAATGTACTTTCCTTTATGAGGGAGAGAGAATCTGGAAATGAAAATGTAAACAATGATGCCATGGTTGTCGAGATGATGATCGCCAAGCATCCTGTAAAACGGATTATGATCGATAGTGGAAGTTCAACCGATGTCCTTTTTTACGATGCTTTTTCCAGGATGAATCTGTCCTCTACTCAACTGAGACCTGTGCACACTCCCCTTGTCAATTTTACACAGGACTTCATGGGAGTCGAGGGAGAAATCACTCTCCATGTCACTGCTGGGGCACCACCTCGGCAGTTTACCATCATGATGACCTTCACGGTTGTTAGGCTTCCCTCGGCCTACAACATGATTCTTGGCCGACCCGGTCTCAATCTGCTCGATGCAGTCATTTCCACCAAGTGGCTATTGGTGCACTTTTCCACTCCTTATGGTGTTGGAGAAATGAGAGGGGCACCTCAACCGATCCAACACCATCTCCAAGCCATCCCTGGGGCCAAAACCTTCGAGGAAGACCCCAGTGCCGATGACCTCGACCAAAGGGCACAGGACCCCATAGGTGGTCCGATCAAGCGTTTGTTATCGTATCCACTCAAAACCGACCCGACGAAGATGGTGCAAATTGGGGCCTAGCTGCTAGAGGAGGAGTGGGCCCACCTATTGGAATTTCTTTGAGCAAATGCAAATGTGTTCGCCTGGATGATGGCAGATATGCCCGAGATTCCCCCTGACATCATCATCCACAAGTTAAGCATCGATTCGAACTACTGTCCTTTTTGACAGAAGAAGAGAAGCTTCGTCCTGGAGAGGCAACGAATAATCAATAAGGAGGTGGATTAGCTTCTCGCAGCCGGCTTTGTCCATGAAGTATAATATCCTAGCTGGCTGGCAAATGTAGTCATGATCAAGAAGAACAATGGAAAGTGGAGGATCTGCATGGACTACACCGATCTCAATCAAGCTTGTCCAAAGGATAGCTTCCCTTTGCCAAAATTTGACCAACTGGTGAACGCCACCTCGGGACACTGCTTGCTCTCCTTTATGGATGCATTCTTCGGATACAATCAAATCCAGATGCATCCAGAGGACGAGGAGCACACTGCCTTCATCACAGATCGAGAAATATATTGCTATCGGATGATGCCTTTCGGCTTGAAGAATGCTGATGCCACATACCAGCGATTAGTTAATCGAGTCTTCAAGGACCAGATTGGCAGAAACATGCAAGTACATTTGGACGACATGCTCGTTATGAGCAAACTAAAGTCAGAACATGTCGCCGACCTGGTGGAGGCCTTCCACAACCTCCAGATGCATCAGATGAAGCTGAATCCGGCGAAGTGCACCTTCGGCATAGCAGCAGGAAAGTTCCTTGGCTTCATGATCACCCAGAGGGGAATCGAAGCGAACCCGAAGAAGGTTCAGGCAATTATCGACATGGAGCACCCCGCCTCAAAGAAGCAGGTCCAACGCCTAACAGGCCGGATTGCCGCCTTGAGCTGGTTCATCTCGAGATCGGCTAATCGCTGCTCACCTTTCTTTAAGGCACTACGCAAATTGCACGACTTTGCTTGGATCAAAGAATGCAAAGCAGTCTTTGAGGAGTTGAAGAAGTTCTTAGCATCACCGTCATTGCTCTCCAGGTCAGAGGAAGGAGAGGAACTCCTGCTATATCTAGCGATCACCCCGGGGGCCGTCAGCTCGATTCTTGTACGTACATATGAGGACGGATCCTAGAAACCGGTGTACTATGCTAGCAAAATTCTACGAGATGCGAAGATCAGGTACACCTGCTCAGAAAAGTTAATTTTTGCTCTTATAATGTCTGCCCAGTGCCTTAGGCCGTACTTCCAAGTACATCCGATTATGGTCTTGATGGACCAACCATTGAGGGCTGTGCTTAGTCGCCCCGATACATCCAGATTCTTGGCCAAGTGGGCGTTGAAGCTCAATGAATTTGATATCGCATACCGGCCAAGGCCATCTCAGAAGGCCTAGGTGTTGGTCAACTTCCTAGTCCAGTGCGCGAGACTTGCCGAAGAGCCGGAGTAGACCACCCTGGAGCATTAAGCAGAGCCCGAGGCTGAGGAGGAGTCTTGGGTCCTCCACATGGATGGCGCGTCCAACACGGGCAGGAGCAGAGTAGGCCTCATCCTTGCTAACGATGATGGGATTGTAGCCGAGTGTGCGCTTCGCTTCCGATTCACGGTGACCAACAACTAGGCAGAGTACAAGGCACTCCTCGCAGGGTTGAGAGTCTCCCGTGAGCTGGGTGTACTCAACCTGAAGGTCTTCACCAACTCCTAGCTAGTGGCCGGGCATGTCTGAAGAGAATATGAGGTCCGAGATCCTCAGATGATGAAGTACCTGGAACGGGTCCACTCGAGCATGATAGGCTTTCGGTGCTTCGGCATCTCCCACATACCTCATGGAGAGAACGCCCGCGCCGATGCTCTGTCAAGGCTCACAACCTTGTCGGACTTGTCACTGGGGCATGCCCACATTAAGTACCTAGAAAATCCAAGCTACGAAGCTCCCGGAGAAGTTCAGCAGGTCACCCCAGAGCCTAGCTAGATGGACCAGTACATCAGGTACATCACTGACGGTACCCTACCAGCAGATTGAATGGAGGCCGGCCTTATCAAGAAGAAGGCCGCACGATTCATCCTGATGGGCGGGCAGCTTTACCACAGATCCTACTCCTATCCGCTCTTGAAGTGCCTGAGACCCACAAAGGCAGTCTTTGTGCTCCAAGAAATACACGAGGCCTCTGCGAGAATCACGTCAGAGGGAGGATGCTAGCATACAAGGCCCTCCATCAGAGATATTACTAGGAAACCATGAGGGAGGACGTCGTCGACTTCGTGAGGAAGTGCGATCGCTGCCAGTACCATGCCCACATACAGCGTCAACCAGCGGTGCCACTCTCCCAACTCTCTGCACCCTGGCCGTTTGTCCAGTGGAGAATGGACATCCTTGGTCCATTCCCTCCTGCATCTGGACAACGCAAGTTCCTGATAGTGGTTATTGACTACTTCACCAAATGGATGGAGACGGAGCCACTAGCATGGATTACCGAAGCCAAGGTCTGCCAGTTCTTCTAGAAGTCGATTATCTATCATTTCAGACTCCCCTACAATATCATTACCGATAATGGACGGCAGTTCGATAACCGAGAGTTTGAAGAGTTCTGCATTGACCTCAGCATTCATCATCATTTCACCTTGGTGGCTCACCCCCAGACCAACGGAGAGGCTAAGGTGACCAACTGAACTATCTTCTACGGACCTGAACCAGGTTAGACCGGGCTAAGGGTAGGTGGGCAGAAGAAATTTCCAGCATCCTTTGGGCCTACCATACAACACCCAGGATGGCCACGGATGAGATGCCTTTCAGCCTCGTCTTCGGCGTGGAATCTATCATCTTGGTCGAACTCGGTATGCCCACATTGTGGGTGGAACAGTATGATGAGGCAGAAAATCCGGCCCACCTTTTTTTCAACTTGGACCTCCTCGAGGAAACGAAAGATAAGGCTCGACTCCGGATGGTGGCCTACCGGTAGTGAGTAGCTCGGTACTACAACGCGTGGGTGTGGCCAAAGATATTCCGTCTAGGCGACCTGGTGTTGCATCGAGTTGAAGCCTCCCAATCCCGACAATGCGGCAAGCTCTCGTCGAATTGGGAGGGCCCCTATAAGGTGGTCGAGGGTCTTTTTCATGGAGCCTAGTACCTAGCGGAGCTGGACGGTGCCAGATTCTCACGGACTTGGAATGCCAATAATCGAAGAATGTACTATCAGTGATATAAGGCCTTCCCCTATTAATGATAAAGTTTCTTTGTGCGAATCACTTTTACCTTGCAGGAATGTTGCTACTCGACCCCAGGTCTGGCAAGCTAAGCCCGGAAACTTCTAAAGCCCGGCACCTTAAGTCCGGAAACTCCTGAAGCCCGGCACTCTCAAGCCCGGAAACTCCTGAAGCCCGGCACTCTCAAGCTCGGAAACTCCTGAAGCCCGACACCTTAAGCCCAGAAACTCCTAAAGCCCGGCACCTCGTAGTCACCTGGTGGGCCCACCGAGTGCAGCATCCTGGCTTGGTCGCGCCATGGGCACTTGGAGATGGTTCCACCCGAGGTCGCCCAGACCTCTTCCGAGGAAGCACACGAAGCCCTACTGCCACGCTACTCATGAGGTGGGAATGACTCAACGAGTCCAAGGGTTTCCTTCCTAACCACCCCGCGTATCCGGAGCGTGGCAGGAAAGAGCCCAAGGACTTAGAGCCTCAAGGCAAGATGTCCCAGCAAAGAAATGCACGTGGGCAGTCAAGGAGAAAAGGAAGGAAAGTTGCCAGAGTATTGAGAATTCAAAAGAAAACAAGTAAAACGGGATAGAAGAAAATTCTATTAAGAATTTTCAAGGTCTTACATTGTCTCTGGGCCTCGACAGGCCGGGCAGCCCAGACAGAAGTAATAAAAGAAGAGGTACAAGAAGAAGGGAGGCTCCCATGCTACTCTGCTGGCTCCTTCCCAGGATGGCGATCAGGTTATGCGACATCTTCTAGGACCTCCGGCGGTGGTGCTACGTCCAGGACTTCCGACGGTGGGGCTACGTCGAGGGTAGCCATGGGTTCCTTCGATTCGGGCACAGCCAAGATTGGGCCCCCACACGAAGCTGCCGGGAAGGCAAGCCCATCCAAGCTCATGTCCGGAATGAGCTCCACCACCTTGGACCGGTAGAACATGAACCCCTAGAAGAATGAGTCCATGGCCAGTTTATGGAACTCAGCATTGAATTCCTTCAAGGCCTTGTAATTTGGCACCGCCTCGGTGGTCTCCCTCTTTGCAGCCTCTATCAAGGCCACCGCCCCCGCAGCCTTCTCCTCAATGGTAGCAGCCTTCCTCTCGGTAGTAGTAGCCCGCTCCTGTGCCGTCTCCAGCTAAGCCCGGAGGGTTTGAGCCTGCTCCCTCTCCCGGGCCACTTCGGCATGAGCTCCTCCACTCTGGCCTCCATGGCCTTGAGCTCCTCGGCCCGGCATTTGACCCGATTCCTCTCCCAGGCCAAGGACTCCTCCAGGCCCTTGAGATGCCTCTCGGCGCTCGCCGCCTCGGCCCTCAGCTCTTTATTCTTCTGTTCGGCCTCCCAGGTTGTGTCTGTCTTCAGCTTGACCTCGACCGCCAGTGAGTCAAGCTGTTGTGCCCGCTGCTTATCCCTCATAGCCCAGTTCTTGCAGTAGTCTCGTATGAGTAAGAGGTCCGTCCCAAGCTGCACCAAGGAAGACATCAGCAAATAAAAAAAGGGAAAAGAAGAAAAGACAAGAATACCGACCGAGAAGAGCTACGGAAAGGTGCCAAGGATGGCGTTGGCCAAGAGCCTTCCTTCTTTTTCTCGCTGATTACGTGATTGGATGGTGAAGTCCATCATGCACTCAGAAAGGGCCCGATCTCGGACCAACGAGGCATCCGGTGCCACCTCGAAGGGCAACTTGCAGGAGCTGTTCTTCTTCTTCTTCACTGCTACCGCGGCATCGCCCTCGTGACTAGCCAAGGATGTCTCGAAATCTCTATGGGCATCGCTGGTGGCGGCTCCCTCCTCTCCTCCTCTTCTTTCGCTTCCACCTCGATGATTTCAGGAGGTGGGGGTGCCACAGCGGCAATAACAGACCTAGCCCAAGTGACCACGTCAGGCTCTGGAATCGGAGGCAAGTCCTGCTGCCTCGATGATTCGGGGACAGGTTCGGCCATCCTCTTGCTCGGCTCGGATGGCGCGGCGGGTGCAGCCCTTGCTATCCTTGTTCTGAGACCTCTTCGATGGGGATTCTCTGGCCCCCGTCGGTGCACCCCTCTTCCTGGAGAGCACGAGGAGTTCATCCATGGAGTACTTCATGCCTACACAAAGAAGAATGAGATCAGTTTCGAGCTTGAAGGGACAAGCAGAAAACAAAAACAAGTAGAGCTTGCACCAAACTCATCCAACTCCCATATTGGGTTGACCCCGGCTTCGAACATGTTATGCTCCAACAGCAGAACCTCGAGGGAAGGGATTTGGTCAGTGCGAAGCTGATCATAAATTTCTCGATCAGCCACCTCGAAGCAGAGTTCCGGTTTCGAGTCCGGTCTCGATCGCTCCAAACCCAATTGACCCCCTCGATGGAAGCAAAAAAGTATTTGCTCTTCCATCCTTTGATGGAAGAGGGGAGCTCGAACTTAATGCTCTTTGGGTGCAGAGAAATAAACCACCACCCCTCCTTGGTCGGGTGGCGTTTTAGGATAAAGAAAACCCTGAATAAGGAGAAATGGACTACGATCCCGTGAAAGTGGTAGAGAATGATGAAACAAAAAATTGTCCTGACTACGTTCGGAACTAACTGAGCCGGAACTAAACGATAATGGCTCAGCTCGAAAAGAAAGAAGGGATGAAGCGAGAATCGAAGGCCCCCTGTGAGGGTTTCCTCATAAAAGGCAATTTGACCCAGGCCACTGGAGGTGACCCGTTCTCCCGGTCATGGGACCGAGAGCCAGACAGAATCCGGGATGCTGAAGGTCCCCCGGATGATCGAGAGCTCCTCACTGGTTATCGTCGAAGCAATACCACTGGGACCGGTCGACCGAGAAGGTTCAGAAGAAGCTTTAGGAGGAGCTTCAAAAGGAGGAGGAGGAGGAAGGCGGGCCCTAGGCTCCCCTATAACGATCCCTGTGAGGCAAGGCCTTCTGCAGATCTCGAAGTGGACTTCTTCCTCCTCATCGGAGGAAGGAGTCCTCGGTCGAGAAGGCCCAGCCTCATCAGGATTGCTCGAGGGACAATAGCTACGACCCGAACGAGCCATCTCAAGGAAGAAGATGAAGGAGAAAAAACAGAAAAGGAAGAAAAAGGAGATGGATGAAGTCTGGGAAGATCCTAACCCTGAAGATAAACTCTACCCAACTAAAAGAAAAAGAAGAATGAAGAGGACGAACCTGGTTAGCCTTGGAGGAAAAGGACGGTCGGGGGAAGAGAGAAGGCTCTGGTTCGCTGGAAGGCACGAGAAATTTGAAAGAGGAAGTGTTTTCAGAGAACTATCCTTCCTTTCGAATTGACCAAACCGCAACTGTACCATCCCAGAGTCGCCGCCGTCGGATCTGCGCCACGTGTCAGCAATCGATAGAGGGCAATGCTTTGATTCGTTCAAGATCATTTCGAATTCTGCATCAGCCATAAAGCCTCCTCAGACGAGTCCACTTGTCACCCCCGCATTGGCTTGAAGGTTCACCTTGCGAGGCGCCGGTGATTATGGCAATAATGGCACCGGATTTTGGCCTTTCCATGTCAGCACCACATTTACTCCCTTCGCCCCAAGCACCATGCACCAACTGGACTTCAGAGTGGGGGCAAATGATGTGGTGGGATCGCTAACGTGGAACCTATGTCAGACCCAATCAGATGTCACGTCGGAGAAAGCTGCCACATCAGACGTCCTTCTTTGGACTCCTTCGCCAGATGGCTCCCTTGAGGTCGAGACGCCTTGGCCGAAGTCGAGCTCCGGCTCTCTTCGGACTCCTTCACCAGGTGGCTCCCTCGAGATCGAGACGCCCTAGCCAAATTCGAGCTCCGGCTCTCTCCGGACTCCTTCGCCAGGTGGCTCCCTCAAGGTTGTGACGTCCTGGCCGAAGTTGAGTTCCGGCTCTCTTTGGACTCATTCGCCAGGTGGCTCCCTCGAGGTCGAGACGTCCTGGCCGAAGTCGAGCTCCGGCTCTCTTTGGACTCCTTCGCCAGGTGGCTCCCTCGAGGTCAAGATACCCTGATCGAAGTCGAGCTTTGGCTCTCTTCTGACTCCCTCGTCAGGTGGCTCCTTCGAGGTCGAGACGCCCTGACCGAAGTCGAGCTCTGGCTCTCTTCGGACTCCTTCGCCAGGCGGCTCCCTCGAGGTCGAGATGCCCTGATCGAAGTTGAGTTCCTCCTCCCTAAACCAGCCTCACTTCGGACGAGTGGATCGATAGCTGAGGGACGTCGCCGCTTTCCTTGAACGGTGGCAAGCAGCCCAAGGATCACGGAGGGGTGCCCACCAGGCTGCAATAATTATTCCTGCTACCGCTTACACCGAAGGGAAAGGTGTTCCCCGATCGAGGCACCGCGCTCCCGACCGACCGTTTGTGCCACCCAAAAAAGGAAATCAATCTTGGAGATTCAAATCCAAGGGGCGGCTGTCCCCCGATCGAGGCTCTACCAGGTTTTCCAAAGTGGAGTGACCAAAGGAAGGATCAGAGCGTACGGTATAGTTCCCTATCACGAATTGGAAAAGATACCTCGTGCATGGCACGAGGCATCGCCGCATGCGCCTGCAAGTGAGGAGAGGATCCCAACGTAGGCAGCGTGCAGCCATCCTGGCTTAAAAAATGTTCTCCAAGGTTCTAAGAAGAAGGTAAGTAACAAACAAACGGGTGAAAGGGACAGCATACAGGAGAGCAACTGAGAGGCCAAGTGCTCTAGACTACCGGAGACTCACCGGAAGGGTCTCGACGGATACAGTCATCTAGCTTAAACACTCCTCCGCTGCCGCTTCTCCCGTTCTACTCTCAATCCATTCACACTCTCCAAGTACATAATTTTCTCCTCCTATAGTAGAGTCCATCTACAAGGCTCGACCAGGAAGATCTGTTCCCTTGGATCGCCACTGACTTGAGCATGGGAGTGCCTCCGCCAGGATCTCTGGCTCGGGTCTCCTCTGTTTTGCAGGTCCGAGCATGCGAGCAGGTTCCCGAGTGACGAGGGCGGGATCTGAGGTCATCTCCAACTACAGGCCATGGCGATCGAGCGGCAACAATAATAAACAATATAGGATGGGAATAAAAGAAAGCATATATAGGACTGAAACCTGTTGAAGTGAAATGTGCAATATGCTGACCGTTGCAAACCATATTTTAAAATAATGTGCTATCATGGTTCCCTAACAAAACTATTATTCAGTGTAATAACAGTTATAACAGCAATTATTAATCTCAAAGAGTTGCTTTTAAAACTTTTATTAATCCTAAAAGAATTATCAAAATAATGGTTATAAGGGTACCATAACAAGAATTGATGAAAATATATATATATATTTTTTGCTTTTTCTGATAATAATGGCTTTTATTTTTGCATTTTTTGAATTTCCTTCATTTTTGTTTAATAAAATATATTCTTAAACTGCATAATTATTTTTCTGAGAATCTTGAGAAAAAAATTGAAATTTCTAATAAATATTATTTTATTGAAGAGAAATTACAAGTCAAAGTGGCAACCATTGTTTATATTGTAATGGTCTTTATGACGAGAAATAATACGATATAACATAACATAACATCTATTATATTTCTAATGTTATTGCAATACCTAGCCCTAAACAAAAAGAAAAAAAGAAAGAAAGAAAAAAAAATAGAGAGGGAGTCTCCTTCTCCCCCTCAATTTTGTCAAAAGGGAGGGGGAAAACCAATTCCTAGTGGAAGTCGGCCTCCTTCTACCCTATTTAACCATCCTTACCATCAAGCTCGGTGCCACTGGTGTAAGAAAGTCGCCGATCGGTGATGACTTCGATTTCTCAACAGCGAGCAATGGATGTCGGGGGATAGCTGGAACAGCAACGGTTTCGGGTGGTCACTGGACATGAGGTGGAACTCGTCGACATGCAATTCTGAGATGGGAGGAAATCGACGGTAGAGACAGGAGAGGAGCGCGGCTGTTGAGACCTAGGATGTAGCTAGAGGCACCGATCGCAAATGGGGGAAGCTTCCTGTAGGAAGATGGCTGAGAATGAGTCTAAGCTGGAGGGGATATCGCCATACCAAGGGGGGATTCTCCTATTTTGGGCCGTGCGGAAGAAGAGAGAAGGAGAGGGAAGGAAGAAGAAGATGAGAGGGAAGGAAAGAGAGGAAGGAGAGAGAAGAAGAAAAGAAAAAAATAAAAATAAAAAAAATAAAAAGAAAAGAAAAGAAAAGAAAAAAGTGAGAGGGAAGATAGAGAAGAGGAGGAAGAGGAGAGAGAAGAGAAGAGAGATGAAAGAGAAAGAGGAGAGAGAAGAAGAGGAGAGAGGAGAAAGAAGAGGACAAGGAGAGAAAATGAGCAAGTCAAATAAATAAATATTGAAAAAGAGAGATCTAAGAGTTTCTCTCATGAAAAAATTATGAAATTAGAGTATCAGTAGATGGATCGCAAATTGAGTAAAGGTAGAAAGTTTTGGATTTATAGTTATTACGCCATAAAGTTATTCATATTAAAAATAAAATTATTATTGTAGGAGGACAACTTTCTAGATAGAAGCGTGTTGAATGAGTTCCACAGCATCTAGATCGAGGATTCGGGTGTAGACTAATATCGGATATGATAGTATATCTCCAGTAAAGATAAGGATTTATAGACATGATCATCATTTTTATACATATATGTTACATTGCATGATTTTGATCCTTGGACATGAGTATTAGCATGCATGATTGTATATGCATTGTATTTTTTAATTTTTCATGATGGATATTTTTGATTATCGATGTTTTTACTATCTATATTTTCTATATATTATTTTCGGACAACACAAAATGATTTTTGGATGAGTTTGATTATGATGCTAGGTATTGGAAATCTTGAAATGACATAATTTGATAACATGACGTGAATTAATAAAGTGATAACCAAAGAATGAGGTGTTTGGACTAGCCACGCTACGGGATCGTGGTTACCGAGATTGCCGGTCACAGGCTGAAGTATGACAATGAGATTACCAGTCATAGGCTGAAGTATGACAATGAGATTACCAGTCATAGGCTGAAGTGTGATACCGAGATTGCCAGTCACAGGCTAAAGTGTGATAATGAAATTGCCAATCACAGGCTGAAGTGTGACAATGAGATTGTCAGTCACAGGTTGAAGTATGACATCGAGATTGCCAGTCACGGATTGAAGTGTGACAATGAGCTTGCCAGTCACAGGTTGAAGTATGATACTGAGATTGCCAGTCATAGGCTAAAGCATGACCGTGGTTAGTCCAGATTTCTAAAAAGGAAGGATAATAAAATAGAAACATAAAAAGAAATCATGATTTTATCAAAGATTTTGTTATATATGGCATTGAGTTGTTTTAGTTGCATGATATAATATTCTATTATTTACTTGCTATTTTCAAATTATATTATTATTGGTATGACTGTATGGAGTCCTTACTGAGTTGTGAAGCTCACTCTCCATTCTTTTTCAGAGTCACGGGATGCAATAATATGAGATGGGGATGAGCATGAGATTGAGTATCATGATATTTTTGTTCTATTAGTTCTAATTTCGATAATCATATAACGAATAAGTTGATCATTTAGTGATCATGAGTTGAATGAGTTGCTTATTTACTTATTTTAGAATTATTTCAATGGTATTTAGTTAATTAAATTAAATTTTAATTTTGGATAAAAGTTGAAAACCTTATGTCCTTAGGCCTAGCATGATCTCTAGGAAGATATCTAGAATTTGTGCAGTCAATTGCATGGCCGACCTCGGTATTGGATTCGGGACGTGATAGTTATCTAACGGTTATGATAGCTATTATAACGGTTTAGAACCATTATCTAAAACCATGAGGTCATCCTCATCAACCGGTTAAAAATGACCGCTCACTAACTAAGATTCCATCTGTTATAGAATATCTTGGCTTTCCAAAAATATATGATATTGGACTACCAAATCTGAACAATAAACCAATCTAGTTGCTATCAGGTCTACGTATATATATTTTCCTAGTTGGAGGAAAAGGATGAAGAATCCAATCCAGTTTCATTTAATCAAGAGAATAAAAATAGAAGCAATATGTCTGCTTTTAGATATAGGTTATGAAAAAAATATAGAAATACCGATTTAAAAGCTCCCCCTGTGTATCATGAAACATCTTATCTTGGTAAAATTATAATAAGTGTAAATATTCTTGACAAATTTTCATCGAGCCACCACTCATTTATCATTATTTGAAATATATGCATAGGATTCTAGAAAATTAAAATTTCATAACTATTAGTTTTTATTTTTGACACATCCTCCATTATCGGTCACAAGAATATCATGTAATCTTCGAGATAGCGATGCCGATATCTCCCAGCGGCAAAGGATGCCATCCAATTGGTTGGACCCTTTTCCTTTCTATTGATATTTCTGATCATATATGAGGTGGAGATCAATACAAGTTTCCAGATATCAGCCAACGTCGGAAGGTTTGTTGGGTAAAAAATTCTGCTAACTCTTGTGATGCACTCCAGTTATATCTGTATCCAAATATTACCAACAACCAAATTAAAATTTGGGTTAGCAAATGTTAGAAGGATTTTTTTTTTTTTTTTTTTTTGGTGATGAACAGAAAATAGGAAAATCAAAATAATAATAATAAAATAATCATGGAGCTTTTGTTATTGACCGGTGGTAATAAAAAAGTCATGAATATGTATAATAAATTTCGTTTACTCGAGTGATAGTCGATTGACGTGCTCACTTTCGGATGAGGAACGATATCGAACATTCTTTGATTAGGATTGAAAACTGTCCGGGGATGACTACGTCCGGATCTAACTTCAATTTTTTTTGCATTCAACCAAAAAAAAAAAAAAAAAAAAAAAATAAGGGAACAGGGGGTGTCCTCTGTTTTTTTTTTTTTTTTTTTTGTTTACCAAAGATAAAGGGATGGTACTTTATTATATTGCGTTTGAAACTTTTGCCTTTCTGGCTGTCCTGTTTGTCTGATTTGATGGATCATGACCGGAAACAAAGGACTACCGAGTACCGGGCGAAAAGCTTTCAGCTTTTCTTCATGGCACTTTTATGATGAGCATGGATATCATAACCTCATGGTAAGCATAAGTGTCAACTCTGTTCTTTGGCTACCACTCACCAAAACAGAACAGGTGAACAACCCGGTTTATAATTAATCAGATTCATGTTGAAAAAAAGAAAAAGAAAAATAAACATTTGACCTGATGATCGAACATGATAAATTTGTCAAATAAACTAAAATTTTATATGAGATCCAGAGTGATGGATCCGATAAAAATTTGCCAGGTACCTCGATTGCAGAAAATTTCTACGACCAAGGTGGTAATTAAAGGATTTCCAATCCCTTTCTCTCCTTCTTCCACATTGTACAGGATCATTAACAAGCAAGCCACCTTTGATGTTGCATGATCTAAGTTTTATGGTATAAGATCCCCTTCTCCATCTCTATGAAATGGGGAATAATTAGGTGGTGGCATACAGTGAGTTCATTGCATGTTCATGGATGGATGAGAATTTGGTGGCATTTAGAATTGTCTGTTGAAGAATCACTAACTCTCACCTGTCAACACTAATGATTGGCAGATCTGACAAGAATCTGTTTGCAGTTGAACTTTTTATAGCTAGGGGCATCAAATGAGCTGTTCATCATTTCATGTGAATCTAGCTTTTTATAGGACAGTAGGCATATCATAAAAGGTATTAAAAAAAATTGTCATTTTTAAGGGAATGAACCCGTCATGGCATATCAATTTTAAAATTCATGTAACCAAAGGTCATTATCTTATTCGGCCGATATTTTCGTTAACAAAATTATGAAATACTTGGACTGATATTATTTATGCCCGGACGATACCGTGGATTGAATATTTTATTACCGAGAGGGATCCTGTCATCATTATAGTTTAAATTCAGGAAACCCGGAGATCTAGAACACTACATCCACTCCTTCATGATATTGAACTTCTTCTTCATGGTTGCTCTGCTTGTATCATCGAGCATTTCTATAGGGGACAAATTTCGTGGTGAATCAGGTTGCTTCCAATGTTACTTATCACTCCGGACATATTTTATGGATCGACCTAAGGGATGCCCCATGATCACTTCGCGATATAGTATTTTCAAATTTTTTGGATTGTATTCATAGTGATTCTTATCTTGAACGAATGCAGCATTTTATCAGGAAGAAGAAGCCATGCCCATATAATAATAGAGCATTGACAATAATCTATAGGAATCAAACAGAATGTACTGCTAACACCTGACCAATAATTAGATTCTCCCACATGCGGGTTTATATTATTTTGGATCCAAGTTAAAATTAGATTATTAGAGTAAACTGAGTTAAAATTCTTCATGGATCTATCTAAACTACTGACAAATCTAACCATCTTTTCGGGTCGAAAATGTAGAATTGTCCATTTTGGATCTAGGTAGAAAATTGGATCTTGGTTTTTTTATTAATACTCTAAGCAATGTGATATCAGTGAATGCTATAGAGTTTAGCTATACTTTCTTGGTGACTCCTAGTCTTCCTCCTGCTCTATCAAAGATTTAATGTCATCTGGGCTCTAGGGAAGGTTTAAATGAGATGGATTGTGATAGACTGGACATGGTTAAGTACTAGATAGGGGTAAGGTTTGCCCGCCTATCTATATCAATACATACCGACCATATCATACTATATCAATACCGAATCGGTTCGTGGTGTGGAAGGTATACTAGCACTCGGTATATTGAATTGGTTTTCGTTATCTTGCATACCGATGCTGTATTAGAATGGTACCTGTACAAGATAGGATACCGAGAAAGTGAACCTTGATCGGGGAACTTATTATTTTCGATCCTGGATTTCCCCATCTTCATGCTTTAGTTAATTAAATTCTCAAGTAGTTCATTCTTTCTTTTATCCCTTCTATTGATTGTTCTCATACAATGCACTATAGCAAAGTGGTGATATAATTTTTTTTTTTTTGATGAAGAAGAAACAAAGTACCTTGCTTAGTCTTTCGGTTTTTATCTTTATCTACTTAGAAAATACTTAAGGCATTAGACAAGATGTCTTTATAGTGCGAGTTAGGCAAATGGAAAGTTAATGTAAAATCTCAATTAGAAAGTTGAGATCATGGTCTGGGCCTTCGATGCCAAACTTCTCTAGGCACAATGGCAATAACTGCCATAGCTAACTTGGTCCATGGATGGAGAGGACAAGTTTAATGGGCCATTAGTTAGGTGGTTGCTTTCAATGCATCAAACTGCATTGAGTGAGACAAGGTCAAAATAGGTGGTAATTGAAAATTGATAATGAAAGCTCTTGATTAATTAAAACATAAGTTTTATAAAAATATACATTAATTATTTCAAATAGCAGGTTAAGTAGATCCTAGTTTTTCAACTAGCTTCTTTAAAGGGAATTCAAGTTGTAGGAAATGAATGCTATTCTAAACTAAAGCTAGGTTCCATTGAGAAAAAGTAAAGCTAAGAAGTATATATCTATATTTCCTATGTTGGCTTTTGCATTTATTGAAAGGATTTGCCTTTGCACCATTGCTTCCTACTCTTTCTTCCATTTAATGTCTTTCTTGTTTTTTTCTTTTTAAGGAGGGGAGGGGGAAGGCAACAGAATGCTACCCTAGGTTGTGCAAAGTAGCACAATTCACTAGTTTGGTTCATGGAGAAAATGTTGCAACTAAAACTCTAAACTTGCTTGGAAGCATAAATTTGCATTCTAGCTCATTGAGGCACTGAAAGTTTATAAAAATAATAAAAAAAAATACATCATTCAAACCTTGACTATTCTTAATAATAATTAGAGGTTCACGGCTTTAAAAAATTAAAATATATAAAAAAAAATTATAAATATGGAAAAAAAAAAATATATAGGCAAGCAAATTCATGAGCCATCCCAATAATAGCAGTCAAATATTATTCAATACGTCTAATATAACGGCTAATTTTTGATAAACGACAACCATTTTGTGAGTTGCAAGGCATCCCAAGAAGTCTTGGGAAGAAACCAAAAAAAAAAAATGGTGGGGCAAAATGTTTATTGGCAAATGGCTGAAGTTAGATCATCCTCTTCGATTATTAGACCTTCTCCGATCGTTCATAAGCTATAAGTTCCCTGGTCAAATGTTTTCTCAAGTTCTTTTTTTTATAATCTATGCTTTGAAAGCTACTTAATAATTCACATATACATGTAAGTCAATGTATGAGTTATATATTTGCTTATTCCAAATTTTGTGAGAATGAGTAATAACATAAGAACAAGATATATATATATATATATATATATATATATATATATATATATATATATATATATATATATATATATATATATATATATATATATATTACAAACTTTTATAGCATGAATCGATTTTCTCTCATGGACTGACCGCCTTTGTTTGCGGTGATCTCAATCTCCAAAGACCTTCAAAGCATCTTTTGTGGATAAATATTTCATGTGCCACTTCATTCACGTAAATAAAAACATAAAAGGAAAGGAACAAGCTCAAAAGCTTAAAGTGATCATATCCACCGGTTAACAAAAATTAGGAACCAAAAAGAGAAATGAAAGTACTTAGTGACACATCATTTACATATCTTTACGGGATAGTACGGTTGGTAAAGGCTTGACTCCCCCTTGCTTGGTCACGGATTCAAAAAATGATCTTGTGGATGACTCGATTAAAATTCCAGAATTTCCGGATGCACATGACTGGAAAGTGGACCGGCTGATACTCCGACATCGTAGAGGAGCTAGGCTGACGTACTCACAGATTCGGATAAATCCAGGAGGACGGGAAAGGTATGCGAAAATTTGCGGCCTGTATCGAGCAAAGGTCTAGCGGGTTGGGTGTCAGAATGAGGTGCTACACCGGGATAAAATTCCTTACTTTTTTTCATAAAAAAAACACATCATTTACTTTCTATTTTTTTTTATTTTTTTAAAATGATGATAAATTTTATCATTTATAATTTATAAATTTTAAACTTTATTAATAATTATGGTACAATTACATGCCATAATTTTGTGTTACAGATCCGAAGACAAATCCCTGTATAGCTGGTCAAATAAGACATCTTGTATACCACCTTGCCACCAGTCCCTTTCCATGTACTCCTCTGTCCCCTCCATGACATAAAAGAAATATTATTAGTAAACCACTTCTCGTACCCACAAAAAAAACCTTCTTTCACGCATGGTGGTAGATTTTGTCTCTTTTATCCTGTTCCAGTGGGACCCCAAAAAAAGTTGAACGAGTCATTTCCAGAGTTTCCTTCAGAGTGCGTAAAAGTTATGCACAACTTCCAAGCTTTTCCCTCTATTACCTCGCAATGAGACGCCCGTCTTCTTCGACCGTTCTATCTCCTCTGTTTCTTCTCCTATTTTTTTTCTTTCCCGGTTTTGCCCTCTTCCCGCTATGAAGTTGCCGGAGACCGCTGACACCCTCGACAACTGCCGCCGCCTTCTGGCCTCCGCCGCCTCCGCCACCTCCGCCGTCGAGTCCTTCCGCGGGCGGTGGTCCACCATCGCCGCCACCCTCGGCCGCCTCCGCGCCGCCCTCGACGACCTTGCCGACCTTCCCTCCCACTCCCACCCCCTCGCTGCCGACCTCCTCCACTCACTCTCCCAAACCCTCTCTCTCACCCTCACCCTCGCCCTCCACTGCCGCTCTCCCGACCCCCCTGCTGGCAAACTCCGCACCCAGAGCGACATCGCCGCCGCCTCCGCCACCCTCGACCAGCTCGCCGCCGACGCCGACCTCCTCCTTCGTACCGGCGCCCTCCTCGACCCACCGCACACGTCGCAGTCGACGGCTGCGGAGGCCCCCGGGACCTCCCGCCGGGAATCCGTCCGCTCCGAGGCCAGGAGCCTCGTGACCCGCCTCCAGATCGGGAGCCTGGCGTCAAGAATCGCCACGTTGGATTCTCTCATCGCGCTCCTCCGGGAGGACGACAAGAACATCCTGATCGCCGCCGCTCAGGGGGTGGTGCCGGCCCTGCTTCGCCTCCTCGACTCCTCTCCCTCCGGCGGCGAGGCCCGGGCCAAGGCCGTCGCCGCGATCTCAAGGATCGCCGCCGTGGAGAGCTGCCGCCACGTGCTGGTCGCCGATGGCGCCCCTCTCCTTCACCACCTCGCCCGCGCCCTCGAGTCCGGCGGCGCCGCCCGTGAGCAGGTCTGCACCGCCCTCCAAACCCTGACCCTTGCCAAGGACAACGCCATGCCCGTCGGCTCCCGCGGCGGCATCGCCGCCCTCCTCGAGATCTGCCGCGCCGGCACGCCCTCCGCCCAGGCCGCCGCTGCCGGCGTCCTCAAGAACCTTGCCGGCGTCCAAGAACTCCGGGAGAACTTCCTGGAAGAGGACGGCGTCCCCGTTCTTATTAGGCTTCTAGCTTCGGGGACTCCTCTCGCCCAAGAGAATGCAATCGGTTGCCTCTGTAACCTTGCCGCCGGTGAAGAATGTGAAAGTTTAAAGCTTGCAATTTTCAAAGACGGCGGCCTGGATTGCCTCAAGAACTACTGGGAAGGTGGCGGCAGCGTCAATGGCCCAAGTCTCGAGCCGGCCATCGGATTGTTGCGCAATTTGGCATCTTTCCGGTACATCGCAGAGCTCGCCGTCTCCGCCGGCTTCCTTCCACGTGTCGTCGCTGCGTTGGATAGCACCATCTCTGGCACGAGAGCAGAGGCGGCGAGAGCAATCTCAGAGCTGGCGTCAGTGGGGAAAACATTGAAGGAATTGGGGGATGCGGTGCCTCGGCTGATCAGAATGTTAGAAGCCAAGGCTGCAGAGGAGAAGGAGGCGGCGGTGAAGGCTTTGGCCTCGCTCGTGTCATTCCCCGGATTCCGGAGGATATTTCGGAAGGAGGAGAGGGGAGTCCTCTATGTGGTTCAACTCCTCGATCCCTTGGTATGGAATGTCGAAAAGAAGTATCCTGTTTCGGTATTGTTATCTGTCTCGCAGTCGAGGAGGTGTCGAAAGCAAATGGTGGCGGTGGGGGCTTGCGGTTATTTGCGGAGTCTTGCAGCAATGGAGGTGGAAGGGGCGAAGAGGCTCCTCGAGAGCTTGGGGAGGGGGAAGCTATGGAGAGTGTTCCCGAGAACTTGACAAGATGGGAGGATTCGAAGATGAAGGCTCTAATCTGTATGTTCTATAGCCACTGCCTCCATTCTTATTGCCTGATGTTACTCAAGTTCTGTCAATAGCTAATCTTCCTCTGTTTGTGGTGTACATGCTATGGATTGTCTGTGTTTTTAATCAGGTATGTTAGTTTTTGTGTGTAGGGGAGATGTTCATGAGATGTTTTTCTTTGTTAATAACCAATAAACAGAGAAAGGTTCTTACTTTTCTTGTTCAATATTTTGAAAATAAATGGCTACTTAATGTGGTTGCTATTTCGCTTCTTGTTGCCTGTAGTTCTCTTGCCTTGCTGTAACATGAATGCAGGGAACCTTATCATTTTGTTGAATGTAAGGGAGAGTTAAATGGATCCAAACTTCATCGAGATATTGTAGGTAGCAAATAATGTTGTAGAAAGAGAAGAAAGACAGAAAGACAGCAGAAAAGGAAGCAGAGAGGAGGATTAGATTACTAAATATATATTTTTTATGAAATAGATCGAGGGCAGTTTTATTAGTATATGATCAGCGATCTTACATTTTAATAGAATACCAAACAAGTTACTCCTACATGCCTAGGAATCTTTAATCACTGACCTATAACCTATCAAATGCCATGATTATTGGGGATCAGATCACCTCAGGATTTAGATCAATGGTGATCTAACACCGGTGATCTTAGATCGCCATGGTGATCCTATTTGGGTTGCCAAATACCACCTAAGAGGAGGTTGCGGAGGAAAAGGAAGATACTTAATCATTCTGACTAATTTAGGAACTTGTAGACTTGCTCTAGATTCTCTCAAGCTTAATTAACCACCATCAAGTGACCTTAGTGATTCTCAGGTCCTTACTTCTATCTTCTGATTGAAAATCCTTCTGCTTTCTCTTTTGATGTTTACCTAAGGTTGCCAGCTCGAGAATTCAAGCTTCCATCTTCCCACCATGAGCAAAAGGAATAGGAGTCACCAAGGTCAGAGAAGGCTTCTCTATTGATTATCCAAAATTTAATCTTCTTCCAGGCAACCCTTACAACACATCGAAAGTTAGATACAATCATGAATACTTATCTGGATAACTGTTTCGATATCTCCCGCTGAAGCAGCTCAATAATTTAGCTGGTTCACAAGCATGGCTATCTGCTAGTCTGATCTGTGGCAATGAAAGTTGTAATATTCTGCAGTGTTACTTGTAAATCTGAACAAAAATGGATATAAGAATGGGAACCTCCTGATGCCTCTCTCGTTTCTTCTTCGCTATACCATGCAATTGATAGTTAAGCAAATGTTTTGGTTCCTTGTACTGATTTGTTAATGATAGAAGGTACGAATTGTAGGCTGCTAATCTAACTCTGCTGATCTCCACATTATGCTTATACGAGGTAAATGTATTGTTAAGTTGTTTTGCTTGCAGGCCGAACGAGATGCTTTACTAGTGCAAAAATCCACATTAAATTGGATGTACATTCTTTATAATCTCAGATATCTAAAAGTCTTGGAGTATTGGGTTTCTTGCATTTCTAAGGCTTTACTTCCTGGTTGGCTTGATCCAAACCCCTGTTTATCCTCTTTCCCATGGAATCATCTTGTAGTTACCTTGTGCTAGTTTGATTGTTTGTCTTTATCTGTTAGGTTATTCATGAATCAAGTTATGTCCTTCATCGAGTAGTTAAATCATTCATGAATCAAGTTATATCCTTCGGCTCTTCAAGTGGAGCACTTTCATTTGCTGAGGAATGGTCAATCCTTTCGCTTACCTGCCAACCAATGATGGTCTACATTTAGGTAAAGAGTACCATCCCAGTTCTCCAATATGGTATGGTCCTCAGAAAAAAAAAAAAAAAAAAAGGAACTGGTAAGCTTAAGATTTGCTCCTATTGGGCACTTAAAAGATTCTCTATTATCAATATTGTCTTTGTTGCAGTTCAGTCCAGTCAGAAATCTGGATTCTCTCAATGACTGAGAAAGATTGCTAAACTTATCCCAAATTATTTATAAGAAAAGGTCTCCATGCTCTTCCCATTGCCCTTCAAGGCATCTGAACTTTGAACTGCCTAAGTGTATTATGTGTTGTTATTTTAGCTTGTATTGTAGCCCATAGCCAGGCTTGATGATTTGTGGATTAAGTTAGCACGGGTCGAGGCTCCACTTGCTTCTGTTGCTCTCTCTTTGGGCAACATGATATAAATCATTTACAAATGAAGCTGGTCCTTGTCTCTCCAGCAACATCAGGTTGTACCACCTGACTCTTGGGGACCGGATTGCACTACCTTCTTTTTATTAATGAGAAGCGAATTCTCTACAATATGATTATTTTTCCTGAGAGTCATAGAGTGCAATATTTACAACCCTCCATCTGATCATATAACAGTTGGTGTTTGGTTTAAATCTAGATATTGGTGCCTTCGATTTAAACTCAAAACAAGTTGAAATTGGTGCATTCAAGCTAAATTTGCCCATTCCAAGATATACTTGCTTGGTTTGTCTAGCATTCAGATACCTCTTCACAAAGCAGCTCGATAATGTTAGTATTTAGAATGCAATCAACAAGATAGAAAAAAATGCTGATGGTTGTCACACGCTTTACACTTGGTAGAGGTAGATTAATTAGTAGTCTTGGTAGAGGTAGAGGTAGATTTATGGTTCTGACGACGGAGACACAACTTACCGGAATGGGAAGGTGTCATCCTCGATTCAAAACCGGCATCGATATATACAAAGTCGATGGTATCGTACCAACCACGAATTATATCATATCGTTCCAATGGAAAAATGGTATAATAATATTCTACATTGACATTTAGAACAAGTCTCAAGATTTCTTTCATAACCAACGAATAAAAATCTTGTGCATGCACCAGGGGTGATTGCAGAGGGACCGCTTCCCTTTTTTTTCTGCCACGTATCCCATGGCATCCATTTTAAAGTAGAACCAAATAGGCAAGGTAGGAGGAGTCATGGAATCTATCCATCTCGGAGATTTTTCGAAAAAAGGAAAGGAAATACATGGAGTGTCCTCATGCTCTCTGTCTCGTAGCTCTCCTTTCTTATTAAAATCATTCGGCCGTAAGGCCATGTGTCATGTAGCTTTTTTTTTTTTTTTTTTCTTTTCCCCCTTACGAAGCCATTCATCCCTGGCTCCATAATATCCAGTCCACTCTTCATCTCGTATTTATAGTGTTCGTCCGATATATCTACCATGAGATGAATAATATAGCTGATTGGATTGTTTCCTTTATTACCTAGTATTCAGGCGATTGATCTTGGAAGCTGGGCGATCCATGCTCATAGAGTTTATAGGATATTTTGTACTATGATATTATAGGCTTGTTTCATTTCCCTCCTTGGAGAAGAGAACGCTAAAAGTACCATAATTTTTTTTTGATAAGGTCTCTCTTGATTCTTGCCATCAATCTAGGATCCTTGATAGTGATGCTTCGGAATACTTAATGTTTTGTAAGTCCTTTCTTCATAATATGAAACCCCTTGACAGTTCGTTTCCTTTAAAAACTAATAATTTAACTCATTTGAGCCAGACTCAAGGACATGTCTCGAATCCTATTCTCCCTTGTGAGTCGGATCGAACACAAACTAATTTTATTGATTCGAACTAAATGTCAAGTCCGAACCGGACTCCTGATATAGTTGAACTATTTCTCCTGAAGAGCTTTCATCTTCTAAGACCATTGATCCTAACTCGCGGTCCGTAAGAGATAGAAAGCAACATGTACAATTACAAGACTATATTATCGATGCTCCAAGAGTAGGGAGATCCCCGGACACATTCGCCAATGCAGTGACCTTAGGTAAGCCATATCCTATTTCTTGATATCTCACTTCTAAGTTTAATACTTTCCATCGAGCTTTTCTTTTAGCTCCCACCTCTCATGAAGAACCTAAAATTCTTTTTCTAAGCTATAAAGAATTTTAAGTGACGAGAAGCAATGGAGGTTGAGCTTATAGCTCTCCAGCAAAGTGGTACTTGGATCTTGGAGCATCTGCCACTTGGGAAGAAACTCATTAGATTGAGATGGGTATATAAAATTAAATACAAGGTTGATTGTTCTATTGAGCGATTCAAGGCTCGTTTAGTGGTGAAGGGATACACACTGTTACGTGTTTGCTCCCGTAAAACCCAGCCACGACCCACGCGCGGCACGGGCGGGCGCTCCCCAGCCCAGCGCGCAGGTGTGCACGCGGGCGCGCGCATACGGCCCAGGCCCACGCGCGCTTTCGGCCCAGTTGCTTGCGGCGCCCCCCTCAGGGCGTTTCCCTGGTTTCCCGTACGGTTTTTTCTTGGTTTCTCGCGGTATACGCGCGGTCCATGTGATTTCTCGCATTTTGGACCATCCGATCGATCGATCGGATGGCTGAGATTAATCCGAGCTTGATTTGGCTTGATCTGAGGGTATCTTGCATGGATTTTGGCACGATCTGAGCCTTTGTTCTTTGATCTGACTGCTTGGGAGTGTTTTGGACTTTCTGGACTCGTTTTAGGTTTGTTTTGGATGCCGTTTTAGATGGTTATTTAACCACAGAGAGCCTGCGGTCTTTGATACACATAAAGATGGAGAGACAGAGAGAGCGAAAAAATTCAGAGAAATTTCAGAGAGATTCTTCTTCGATCCAGGCACCAGGAAAAGCTAGAGGCCTGGTATTTGGAATTTTTCTCGTGCTTCTTTCATCCTCTTTTGTTTATTTATTATGTCTCTTTGTTTTTAATCTGGCATTTGTTATCTGAATATTTGTAATCCTTTTGTACCTAGATTTGGGTCAGATTATAGTGGATTACTCCTTTCCTCTTGGTGGATGTAGGCAATATTTTGCCGAACCACGTAAATCTCGTCTTCTTTTGATTTGATATCTGCTTGTGTTGTGATTGGTTAATTGCCTAAGTGAGTAAATAGAAATTATTTGGAGGCGTAAACTGGTTTAATCTGATGCGCACATCCCAACAATTGGTATCAGAGCAAAGGGATGGCATCTGACGGGCAACCAAGTTCTTCTCCGGTTCCTGAGACAGTTATTTTTCATTCCACTACCTCTAGGCATGAGGTAGCGATATTTAATGGCACGGGTGATTTTGCACTATGGAAAGTGAGAATGAGAAATCTGTTGGTAAAAGAGGGCGTTGCAATAGCTCTCAAAGGAATGGATGCAATTCCAGGTGATACAGAGGCTGCAAAAGAGGAGATGAATGAAAGAGCACTTGGGACTCTGTTTTCGAGATTGAGTGATAAAGTCTTCCGCAATGTAGTGGAACTTGATATAGCTAAAGGTGTATGGAAAAAATTGGATACTTTATATATGGTAAAATTTCTCACTAATAGACTGTATTTGAGGGGCAAGCTTCACACATTTCGTATGGCGGAAGGGATCTCACTCAAGGATCACTTGGATGATTATAATAAGCTCCTGCTTGATTTGGCAAATATTGGTGTTAATGTTGATGAGGAAAACAAGGCCTTGATCCTGATTTATTCTTTGCCTAAGTCCTATAAAAATATTACTACTACCATGCTCTATGGAAGAGAGACTATAAGTCTCAATAAGGTTGAAGCCACTTTGTTATCCAATGAGCTTAGGTTTAAAGTACAGTTGGAGCATCAGGCTCCAAATCCGGCACAAGGATTTACTGTCAGAGGTAGAGATGAGCAAAGAACAGTTGGACAAGGTAGAAACAAGTCCAAGACTGTATCAAAGTTTAGGTCTAAAAGACCTGGTGTTTGTCATTACTGTAAGAAGCCAAACCACTGGAAAAATGAGTGTAGACTTCTATAGTCCAAGAAAGAGAAGGAACAGAAAAATAAAGGAACAATCTCAGATTCGGCATATGTAGCAGTTTCTTCTGTAGATCATAGCAGTGTTGCAGATGATGCAGTATTTACAGCTGCATGCAGTATCAGTCAGCCTGATACCTGGATCGTGGACTCTGGAGCATCTTTTCACATGATACCCTATAAAGAATGGTTCACTTTTTTTAGATCCTGTGATGGAGGCTTTGTTCTTCTTGGGGATGACGCCATCTGTAAAGTGAAAGGAATTGGTATAGTTCAGATCAAATCTCATGCTAATACTGTGGTGACTTTGGATGATGTCAGATATGTTCCTCTATTGAAAAGAAATCTTCTCTCGGTACATGCTCTTGATATTGCTGGTTTTGAGGGCAGATGAGGTAGAAGATCTATTACAATTAGTAAAGGTGCATTGACTTTGTTAAGAGGTAAATTGAGTGGCACTCTTTACTATTTAGATGGCACTATAATGGTTGGGGAGGCTTCTTCAGCACATTCCTCTATTGTTCAATTGACATAGTTATGGCATCAAAGATTAGGCCATATGTCAGATAAAGGTTTACAGGAGCTGAGCAGACGTGGTCTGCTAGGAGGTCAGAAAGTTGGTGCACTTGGATTCTGTGAGCATTGCATATTTGGAAAACAATACAGAGTCAGCTTTGCTACAGGTGTGCACAGGACAGCAGGTATATTGGATTACATACATTCTGACCTATGGGGACCTGCCCTAGTTACATCCAAGGGTGGATTTAGGTATTTGCTCTCTTTGATTGATAACTATTCCTGTAAAGTCTGGATTTATACTATCAAAAATAAAAGTGATGTGTTTCATACTTTTAAAGGGTGGAAGGCTATGGTCGAGAGGCAAAATGAGAGGAAGGTGAAAACCTTCTGGATTGACAATGGATTGGAATTCTATTCTGCAGAGTTTATAACTTTTGCAAGTCAGAGGGCATTGTTAGGCATAGGATCACAGTGTATACTCCTCAGCAAAATGGTGTAGCGGAATGCATGAATCGTACACTATTGGAAAGAGTCGGATCTATGCTGTCAAGTTCTAGATTGAGTAGAGACTTCTGGGCAGAGGCTGCACATACAGCCTGCTTTATAATAAATCATTCTCCAGCATCTGCTTTGAATATGAAGACTCCGGAAGAGATGTGGACAGGTGGACCTGCAAACTATTCAGTTCTTAGAGTATTTGGGTGTTCAGCATATGCACATGTCAAAGATGGAAAGCTGGATCCCAGGGCTAAGAAATGCATATTTCTTGGATATGCATATGGGATGAAGGGCTATAGATTATGGTGCACCGAGCCCGGATCCCAGGGTTTTCTAGTTAGCAGGGATGTGACTTTTAATGAGTCATCCACTCCTTCAAGGCAGCAACAGCCAAGTTCTTCATAGGGAGAACAGGTTCAGGGTGAGCAGGATAGGACTGTTGTTGATATTAATCAGATAGTTAGTTTACAACAGTTGCAGCCTACTGGTGATATTCAGAATGAACAGCATCAGCAGATAGATCCAGAGATACAGACTCAGGAGGAGGTTATTGGACAATGTCTAGATGATAGTATTGCCACTCGAAGATCTAAGCGAAATATCAGAGCACCTCAAAGGTATGATTTTGAGGATTCTGCTTGTGCTGAGTTAGTATATTATGCTCTGAATATTGCAGACACTATAGGTGATGAGCCGACCATATTTCAAGAAGCAATTGATAGTTCACAGGCTGAGCAATGGACCATGGCTATGGTAGAAGAGCTTCAGTCTTTGAAAAAGAATTAGACTTGGAAATTAGTCAGATTACCTAAGGGCAAGAAGAAAATTGGCTGCAAATAGATCTTCAAGAAAAAGGAAGGAGCTACCCCTCAAGATTTGAAATATAAGGCAAGATTGGTGGCTAAGGGTTACAGTCAACGAGAGGGTATTGATTACAAGGAGGTATTTTCTCCTGTAGTTAAACACTCTTCTATTCGTGTGTTCCTTGCTTTAGTTGCTTCTCTGAATTTGGAGTTAGAACAGCTGGATGTCAAGACAGCTTTTCTACATGGTGACTTGGAGGAGCAGAATTATATACAACATCTACATGATTTTGAGGCTCGGGATAGAGAAGATCATGCATGCTTGCTCAAAAGGTCTTTGTATGGTTTGAAGCAGTCTCCAAGACAATGATACCGCAAATTTGATAAGTTTATGGTTGACTATGGATTTGATAGATCTCTATATGATAGTTGCGTGTATCATCAGCAGCTTTCAGATGGATCCTTTTATTATTTGTTATTATATATTGATGACATGATGATTGCAGCCAGGGATATGTCGATTATCCAGAAGCTGAAAGCTGAACTTAGTATTGCATTTGAGATGAAGGACCTTGGACCGGCAAAGAAGATACTTGGGATGGAGATCATTCGTGACAGGCAATTATGTAGACTATTTATTACTCAGCACAGTTATATTATGAAAGTCTTGAAAAGATTTTGTATGTCTACAGCTAAGCCAGTCACTACGCCCTTTGTCAGTCACTTTCGTTTATATGCCAGGGATTCTCCTCAGACTGATGATGAGAAGAAGTATATGTCTAAAGTACCTTATGCAAGTGCAGTTGGCAGTATCATGTATGCAATGGTCTGCACTTGCCCTGATATTTCACAGGCAATTAGTATAGTAAGCAGATATATGGACAAGCTTGGAAAAGCTCACTGGTCAGCTGTGAAATGGATTCTTCAATATTTGAAAGGTACTTCTGATTTGGGATTGGTATTCTCCGGATAGAGTGGTTATACTGTTACAGGATTCTGTGATTTAGATTGTGCTTGTGACTTGGATAGGAGGAGGTCATTGACCTCATATATATTTACTCTCTCTGGTTGTGCAATTAGCTGGAAGGCTACTTTGCAATCTATAGTTGCTTTATTTACTACAGAGACAGAGTATATGGCTTTGACAGAGGCAGCAAAGGAAGCAATCTAGCTAAGAGGGTTAGTACAAGATTTGGGTCTCAAGTAGAATTCTTTGGTTATTCACTGTGACAGTCAGAGTGCGTTACATCTCGCCAGAAATCAGATGTATCATGAGCGCACTAAGCATGTTGATGTCAGGTATCACTTTATCAGAGATTTGGTAGAGGATGGTGATATTCAACTTCAGAAAATTGGCACTGCTAATAATCCGGCTGATATGCTCACTAAACCAATTTCAGTAGTCAAGTTCAGGACATTCCAGAACTTGATTGGTTTGAGCACTTGGTGATCCCCTTCGGGATCTTTTGATGAGGAGGAGGCTTTATAATCCATATTTGATAGAGGCATTTATTTTTTGGTCGCAAGGAGAAGGATTGTTACGTGTTTGCTCCTGTAAAACCCAGCCACGACCCACGCGCGACGCGTGGCGCGGGCGGGCGCTCGCCCAGCCCAGTGCGCGGGCGTGCGCGCGGCCCAGGCCCACGCGCAGCGCGCGGGCGTGCGCGTGGGCTCGGCCCAGCCACTTGCGGCGCCCCCCTTGGGGCGTTTCCCTGATTTCCCGTGCGGTTTCCCCTTGGTTTCTCGCGGTGTACGCGCGGTCCACGTGATTTTTCGCATTCTGGACCGTCCGATCGGTCGATCGGATGGCTGAGATTAATCCGAGCTTAATTAGGCTTGATCTGAGGGTATCTTGCATGGATTCTGGCACGATCTGAGTCTTTGTTCTTTGATCTGACGGCTTGGGAGTGTTTTGGACTTTCTGGACTCATTTTAGGTCTGTTTTGGATGCCGTTTCAGATGGTTATTTAACCACAGAGAGTCTATGGTCTTTGATATACATAGAGATAGAGAGACAGAGAGAGAAAAAATCCAGAAAAATTTCAGAGAGATTTTTTCTTCGATCTAGGCACCAGGAAAAGTTAGAAGCTTGGTATTTTAGATTTTTCTTATGCTTCTTTCATCCTCTTTTATTTATTTATTATATCTTTTTATTTTTAATCTCACATTTATTATCTGGATATTTGTATTTCTTTTGTACCTAGATTTGGGTCAGATTATAGTGGATTACTCCTTTCCTCTTGATGAATGTAGGCAATATTTTGCCGAACCACGTAAATCTCGTCTTCTTTTGATTTGATATCTTCCTGTGTTGTGATTGGTTAATTATCTAAGTGAGCAAACATAAATTATTTGGAGGCCTAAACTGGTTTAATTCGCTGCGCACATCCCAACACACACAAATAGAAGGGCTTAACTATACCGAGACTTTTGCTCCGATAGCTAAATTGACTGCAGTACGATGTCTCTTAGCTATTGCTTCTGCCAAACATTGACAGTTATATCAATTGGATGTCAATAATGCTTTCCTCCATTGTGACCTTCATGAAGAAGTATACATGACATCCCCACTAGAATTTTTAAAGCTAGGTGATACACGTGTTTGTCAGTTACATAAGTCTTTTCATGGGCTCAAGTAAGCATCGAGACAGTGGTTTGAAAATTTTTTCCACTCCTTGCTCTAATATGGCTGCATTCAATCCAAAGCCGATCACTCTCTGTTACCAAATAGGATAATGACTTTTTCATTGCCATTCTTATTTATATGGATAATGTGATTATTGTAAGGAACAACCTTTTAAAATGTCAGGCATTGAAACAATTTTTGCAAGACAAGTTCCACATTAAGGACCTGGAAATCTTAAAGTATTTTCTCGGGTTAGAAGTGGCTTGATCGCCTTCAGGCATATTTGTGTCCCAACAAAAATATATACTTGACATTCTCCAAGAGATTGGGATGTTAGGAACCAAGTCCACAAAATTTTTCATGCAGTAACAACTCAAGCTCATGGCGGACGATGGAAAACTACTTGATGATCCAGGCCCATATTGTCGATTACTGGGAAGACTCATTTATCTGACCATTACCAGGTCAGACATTGCGTACTTAGTATATGTTCTGACACAGTTTTGCAATCTCCTCGACAACCATACTTGGATGTAGTCTTTCGTATTTTGCGGTATTTGAAAGGATCTCCAGGTCAAGGTATATTTTTATCAAGTGTCAACACTTTTCAATTACATACTTATTATGATGCAAACTGGGCAAGATGTCCCGTGACAATGTGCTCTATAACAGGTTTCTATGTTTTCTTGGAAGATACTCTAATTTCTTGATGTGCCAAGAAGTAGACAATAATATCTCGTTTCTCGGCAGAGGTCGAGTATCGAGCTATGGCACACATCACCAATGAATTACTATAGGTTCGAGCCCTCTTATCCGATCTCAGTGTTCCACATCATGGTTCTATGTTCCTTTATTGTGATAATCAAGCGGTTTTACACATTATCGCAAATCCTGTATTTCATGAGCAGACTGAACACAGAGATTCAATGTCATTTTGTCAGAGAACGACTGCAATCTCAAGACATAGCTACATGAAATATTCCTACACATTGTTAGCTCGTAGATATCTTTATTAAAGCTCTCGATTGTGATCATTTTTAAGAGATTATGTGCAAGTTGCGCATTTAAGATCTCCATGCTCCAACTTGAAAGGGACTATTAGGAATGTATAGAAATATTAAGAGTATATTATTTAGAATATTTTATGTAATCTTTGGGATTATTAGAATATTTTACATGATCTTTGGGATTGCTAGTATGTTCTGCATGATCTTTGAGATTGCTAGAATATTTTACATGATCTTTGGGATTGGCAGGATCATACCATAATCTTCATATTACCTATTCGATTTTCTTGTCTTCACCTTTATATAAGAATGTATATATCATGAAGAAATAGAAAAAAAAAAATCTTCTCAACTTGCTTGCTTTTCTTTATCTCTCATATATTTTTTACACTTCTTTCTCCATGCCTATTCCCTTTCTCCTTCTATCTTCCACTAAGTATATATCACGTGGCCATGATTTGTCTATTCGTGTGAGAATGCTTTACCTTTTTTTTTTTTTTTGAAAGTGATGCTATGGAAAGGTTAAAAATAAATAATAATAATAATAATAAAAGCAATACTCGAATGATCTCCTCTAGTATGTGCACCAAAGGATTTTTATTTTGGACATATATACGTTTAATATTTTGGAGGTTAAGGACATAATTGACTAGATCTTTAACTCTGCTTGTATTAAAGCCCATGCTCAGGACTAATCTACCTTAAAAATGCTGTCTTAAGTCTTATCATTTTATTGGCCGAGAAAACACTATTATACAAAGTCCTACCTTAAAATCCTAGTTGTTGGAAAAGCCATTACACTTTTTTTTTTTTTTTCAGTTTCTTCATGCCTGGCCCTGAGAGGTCAAGTCTAGTGCTGATCGAGCTCAAGGCTAGTACTGTTAAAAGTCTTGGACTTTAGGCCAGTCCCAGGCCTGAAAGGTCAAGTCCAAGCCTGAACACAGTTTGGTGAAGCTGGAAGGTTATAGGTCTGAATCCCATTATTGACATTATTTTAGTTATTTTAATCATAATCTCTTAACATCATTCTAGTAATATATATATATATATATATATATATATATATATATATATAATTGTAACTTTTTTTTCCAATGCATTTTTAGTGGCTTCTTATCTCATTCATAGTCCTTGATCTGAAATTGTAGGCCACGTGATTTTTAGTGGCTCCCCATTTTGGCTCCCAGCCGGTTAGGTGATTGTTCGATTTATGCCACAAATTTTTCACGTATCCTCTCAATTAATTGGTGAGTACGTCAATCTAACCGCACTACGGCACCGAAATTACAGCCGCTCCGTCCCTAGTCACGTGCATCCAGAGTTTCTGCAATTTAATCGAGTCATCCGAGAGATCATGTCTCGAATCCGTGACCAGTGAATTATTCATAAGAACGAAACCGCATTCTAGCCAGCCGTACTACCACCATAATGGCGATAGCCTTGTACTTATAAACGGGTGTTTGTTCACAGATATCTGCTTCATGATGATTAGGTTTGCTGCCATCCCTGCCTTCATCGACCAGAGGATGTTGATCTTATGTTATGCTTTAAGTGCTCCTTCGCTAGAGACGTTCGCCTTAATATATGGCAGCTGTTGAAACTTCAATCAGGGGATCCTTGGTGAATTAATCTTCTTCCTCAAGCCAAATACAAGAGGATGTGATTGCTTAGTTGTGTTACGAGGGATAGTTAAATGGCAATATGAGAAATAAAAGAATTTTCTAGATCAAAAATTAAAAAATAAAAAATAAAAGAGAGAGATGATATTTTCCATGGTGAAAACCAACCAGCGCAAAAGATTATGGCCAGAGTTTTTAAAATATTTCTAACTTGATACTAACTAAATAGACTAAATCAATATTGTTTTACCCAATTCTAGCCAAATCAACCTCTCTGGTTACATCCAATTACACCTAATTAAGCTCGACTATAGCCATCCATATTCAATCAAACCCTTTGCTAACCAATCAACCCCTTTCTTAGGCTTATCCTTTCTGATCTAATTTACCTTGATTTAAAGGCCAAACATAAGACATGAACCTAACTAGCCTCTATAAGTTATATACTTGTAGCATGATTGAGCTTAACATGAATATAACATGGGATTGGGCTGTCTATATCTTATTACATTCCCCAATTCCTTACTCTGTAACCCATACCTTTTATAATTAATGCATCATAAAGAGTATTTTCTCTTATTTATTAAGGTGTACTATGATAATACAACTCTCATCTTAATCGACCATCTCCTTTTCTTGAGATTGCTTGTCAAGTGGCATCCACCACTTAATACTTTCCCTAATTAATTTGATTCCACTTTTACTCTTTTCTTACCATGCAATCATCATTGGATCACTCTCTTCCTCTCCCACAAGATGCTAACCATTCACTCATATTACACAACTTATTCTTATGATAAAAAAGAAATCTAATCAAATTTCTCTATTTAACTCTTCTCCCTTTTAGAATCAACCTTTTATACCTAATACTGGCCCTTTCCTTTATTCTTTTATTCTAGCCTTCCAAAAGAAACACAACCAAATAAGCCCATTTTTATTATATCTCCATCATCCATTTTTCCAATCCTTGTTCCCTCCAAGAAATAAGATCAAACAAGCACACCATCCTTAATTCTCAAGCATCCATATCTCCAATTCTCTCTTTATATCCCTTAGCCAATAAAACTTGCCATCTCAAATTCATTGTAATACAACCTTCAAATCAGCCCTTTGCCTCTATATAAAGGTAACAATTTATGACCTAGCCCATCAACCCGATCCACAAACAACCCACTTTAAGCATGGGTTTGACATAAATAAATTTGGATTATAAACTGGTCAACCCATCTAGGCAAGTAATGACGTGAAGCCATGTTTTCCGCTTCACCCTTAGCGACGTGACGCACATGCAAGTAGAGAGGCCACAAGACTCTTTTTCTTTTAGGATTTCTTTGTTAAAAAAAATTCTTTTATATTTGGACTTTTCCTTTGTTAAATAAAAGTTATAACAAGATTCCTAGCAAGAGTCTTAACAAGACTTTATACTCCCTATCATGGTGTTTTAAAAGGAAAGCCTGAATTGCTGTTTTCGGTGTGCACCGAGGGATTCCAAGAGAAAAAAGAAAGACTTTATAAGAAGAGAGAAATAATAAAAATATTGAGGCCAATTTGTAATAAGATAGAGTTTCTTTTATTTCCTATCAATTTTGTACTTCTTGTACCGTGAATTGAATAAAGGAATGCCAAGAAGGTCTTGCCCATGGACGTGGGCCAAGAATTGGTAAGCTTAATCATGTATATCTAGCATGCTTTCTTTTTTTCATGCTTTTCTATTATTTGATTATCTCTCTTTTATATTCTATTATTTGTTCAAATTTATTTTTTCTATAAACAATCATGTTTCTACCATGCATGTATGCCATTTGGATTGAGGTGCGCTCAGTTACCCCTTGGCCAATCCTTTCAGTTTAGTATCAGAGCAGGGAGATATTTTGTAGTTGATTTAATTTGAAACAATAGTGGACAAGGTGATAACAATAAAATATGAGATATCGAGATTTGATGAATCAAACTTTATACTTTGAAAAATGAAGATGCAGGCAATATTGATCAAGAATGATTGTAAAATTGCTTTGCAAGGAAAATAATATAAATTACAAGATATGTCGGATGAGCAATATAAAGAGAAAGATAGATTGGTAATGGCAAACCTCTATTTAACATTGGATGATTCGGTATTATTTAATATCGAGACTGAGACTGCTACAAAAAGAATCTGAAAAAAATTAAAGAACCTTTATGAAGAGAAGTCTTTGATGAATAAAATTTGTTTGAGATGATGATTATACAATCTGAAATTGAATGACGGGGCATCAATTCATGAGTACTTGGGTATATTCAATTCATTGTAAGCAAGCTTACGGCCCTAGATGTGAGAATCGAAGAAGAAGGAAGGCTAGCATTTTACTTTGTTCCATGCCGGAATCTTGAGATAATCTTATTATGAACTTGAATTATATTGAAATCCTTAAGATGGAATCAGTTGTTGCATCATTGCTAACAGAGGAGATGAGATAAAAATATAAATAAGGAAGCTCTTTAAGGGAGGCATGATAGGACGGGGAAGATCTACTAAGAAGAAACGTGGTGATCGAAGGAAGGCCATATCTAATCCAAGGGCAAGAAGAAGGTGAAATGTTGAAATTATGAAAAATTAAGGCATGTAAAAAAAATTGCCAAGTTAAAGGAGTTGATATAAAATATAAATTAGAAAACTTCCAAGGTAATGTATCACAATATAAAGCTGGTTCGACCACGGCAGAAGATGGAAATGTATTGACAACATTAGAGAGTTCTAAACTTGCCCATCATTAGATTTTGGATTTGGGGGCATCTTTTTACATGACTCCTTTTAGGGAGTGATTTCATAAATACAAATCATGGGATAGTGGAGTTATTTATTTGGACAATAATACAACATGTCTTGTGGTTGGAGTGCAAGATGTTCGAATCAAGATGCTTGATAGCATAGTTCAGATGGTTTCTGTTATCGATCTCACCGCGGTGGCCTGTAGCTCGTGAGCTGGCGTCGGTTCTCGGACTCTCTCACCTCGAGATCTCCAAACTTCCGGACCTGCAAAACAAGGTCAGAGACCCGGGCCGGGGGTTCCGGTGGGGGCATTTCGACGATCAAGTCAGAGAGCGGCAAGATGGAACAGGACCTCTAAGGCGGGCTCCCGAAGGATCCCCATGCTTAGAGGAGATGTAAAATGAAAGAAGTGTGGGAAAGAGAGGAGTTGAGGCCCGGCCTCCCGTGCTAGGGTCACCGAGCTCTCGCCTGAGGACTTCCCGAGATCCTCACGGATTGTTCTTTTGGTGTTTTCCCCTTTTTTCCACCTACCTTTCCGTCCATTTTTACCGTCCCTTTTATATCACCGAACTGCCTTCAGCCCACGTCCCCTCCAGGGGGCTCTTGAGACCTCTAGACCTTCTCCTTCCCCTTCTTCTTCGAGTCTGGAAGTTAAGTGGCCGCCCGCCTCGTCCGCAATGTGTCACGAAAGGGGGAAGACTGGTGAGGCCTTGGGCCGAGCGCGAGAGCTCTCCTTTCGGGGCATTGACGGTGGGCTTCCAGCCGTTTCAGGCTCCTGCCCGCTAGGATTTCATTCCTCAGTTGCGGGGCCCTGATTAACTGGTGTAAACAAGGTTTTGCGTATCACTACAGGACGTACCGATGCCTTGTACGGATCGCAGCGCGTGCTTGCTCTAGTGGCGACCTCGTGACCCGTGTCTCTACCTCCCCGAGGCTTTGCAAAGCAGGGCTAACCTCGGTCAAGGTGGACCCGTCAGGGGGCGCCACCTGGCGGTGGAGCAGGGGCTGCCAGCTTCGGCCGAGGTGGACCCCTCATGGGTGGACACCTGGTGGAGTGGCAGAGAGAGGCTCAACTTCGGCCAAGGTGGACCCGTCTTGGGGTGCCACCTGGCGAAGGAGCAGGAGGGCTTGGCTCGACCTTGGCAGAGGTGGACCCATCTTGGGGTGCCACCTGGCGAGGGAGCGAGGGGCTGCCAGCTTCGATCGAGGTGGACCCCTCCTGGGTGGACACCTGGCGGAGTGGCAGAGAGAGGCACGACTTCGACCGAGGTGGACCCGTCTTGGGGTGCCACCTGGCGAAGGAGCAGGAGGGCCCGGCTCGACCTCAACAGAGGTGGACCCGTCTTGTGCCACCTAGCGAGGAAGCGAGGGGCCGCCAGCTTCGCCGAGGTGGACCCCTCCTGGGTGGACACCTGGCAGAGTGGCAGAGAGAGGCTCGACTTTGATCGAGGTGGACCCGTCTTGGGGTGCCACCTAGCGAAGGAGCAGGAGGGCCCGGCTCGACCTCGGCAGAGGTGGACCCATCTTGGGGTGCCACCTAACGAGGGAGCGAGGGGCCACCGGCTTCGGCCGAGGTGGACCCCTCCTGGGTGGACACTTGGTGGAGTGGCAGAGAGAGGCTCGACTTCGATCGAGGTGGACCCGTCTTGGGGTGTCACCTGGCGAAGGAGCAGGAGGGCCCGGCTCGACCTCGGCAGAGGTGGACCCGTCTTGGGGTGCCACCTGGTGAGGGAGCGAGGGACCGCTAGCTTCGGCTGAGGTGGACCCCTCCTGGGTGGACACCTGGTGGAGTGGCAGAGAGAGGCTCAACTTCGTCGAGGTGGACCCGTCATGGGGTGCCACCTGGCGAAGGAGCAGGAGGGCCCGGCTCGACCTCGGTAGAGGTGGACCCGTCTTGGGGTGCCACCTGGCGAGGGAGCGAGGGGCCACCAGCTTCGACCGAGGTGGAGCCCTCCTGGGTAGACACATGGCAGAGTGGCAGAGAGAGGCTCGACTTCGGTCGAGGTGGACTCGTCTTGGGGTGCTACCTGGCGAAGGAGCAGGAGGGCCCGGCTCGACCTCGGCAGAGGTGGACCCATCTTGGGGTGCCACCTGGCGAGGGAGCGAGGGACCGCCAGCTTCGGCCAAGGTGGGCCCCTCATGGGTGGACACCTGGCGGAGTGGCAAAGAGGCTCGACATTGGCCGAGGTGGACCCGTCTTGGGGTGCCACCTTGCGAAGGAGCAGGAGGGCCCGACTCGACCTCGACAGAGGTGGACCCGTCTTGGGGTGCCACCTGGCGAGGGAGCGAGGGGCCGCCAGCTTCGGCCAAGGTGGACTCCTCCTGGGTGGACATCTGGTGGAGTGGCAGAGAGAGGCTCGACTTCGACCGAGGTGGACCCGTCTTGGAGTGCCACCTGGCGAAGGAGCAGGAGGGCCTGGCTCGACCTCGATAGAGGTGGACCCATCTTGGGGTGCCACCTGGCGAGGGAGCTAGGGGCCGCCAGCTTCGGTCGAGGTGGACCCCTCCTAGGTGGACACCTGGTGGAGTGGCAGAGAGAGGCTCGACTTCAACCGAGGTGGACCCGTCTTGGGTGCCACCTGGCGAAGGAGCAGGAGCACTTCTTCCCGAATGGGAGATCTTTTGAAAGAAAAAATTCATGTGGTACTGACCGTGTCCAGCTGGACCTGACACGCGCTCCACGTCAGCGATGTAGCCATATCAGTTGCCCCCCATCCCCAGGTTCCGTCGAGGCATCGTGGCTTGGGACGTGGGGATTTAATACGGAGATGACGTGGAGAAGGCGAAAATCTCGTGCCATAATTGCCATGATCCCTGCCGCCGCTTCCGTCGCACCCGAGACCCTTTGAGGGGCCGCCACGTGTACACATTTGATGCCCCATTAATGCACCATTCCGAAACTGAGGCGGTTTCCACTGAACCGAAGTGTTGATGTCGGGCGTGCCTCCACGTGGCAGTTATCTGATGGCTCAGAACGGAAAGAGGCATACGACTGCTGTCGATTGAATTTGAAAAGGAGGGAGACTTTTCGGAAACGAGGTTTCTCCACTTTCTCACACTCCGCCGGCGGTTGCAGTGGTATCCCTTCATCTTCCCCGGGTTGCCATTCCTCTGGTACAAAATATCTCGATGAGTGTCTGTGACTCCCTTCTCCTCTTCTTCTATCTTCTATTCCTTGTGCCAGTTTTCTTGTTTCTTCTTCCTTCATGGCACGTTGCCGCTATGTTTCCTCCAACCCGGACGAGGCCGACCCCTCCCGACCGAGGACTCCATCGTCTTCCTCCTCGGAGGGGGAAGAGATCTCGGACGAGGTCTGGAGGCAACTCCAACCCGGGTCCGTGACCATAGGTGTCCCTAGGGGTCCTAGGTCTCATCCCATAATTTATGCACGTCCCATTTCCTTTCTTCCTCCTCTGGAGGCCTCTTCCTCTGGTCCCTCCGGTTACGCTTCGATGATGATCGGAGACGATCTTTCCTGGATCGGGACACCTATGGGGTCCCGAATTCAATCCACCTTTCCCTCCCAAGGCATAGGGATCGAGTAACCTCGAGTGGCCCTGGGAGGGTCGCCTTCTACGAGGACTTCCTCAGTGGGGGTCTTCGTTTTCCCCTTCATCCCTTTTTTCTTTCGTTCCTCAGCCATTATCGTCTGGTCCCAGCCCAGTTGGCTCCTAATGCCATCCGGGTCATCTTTACCTTCATCGTCTTCTGCCACTTCCATGGGTTCGTTGCCTGTTTCTCCCTCTTCATGGCTCTCTTCATCCTGAAGTGCTACTCCACCGATGATGGCTGGTGGTACATTTCGTCCCGGCCTAGGTGCCTTAGGTTCGACCTCCCTTCTTCAATCAAGGGTTTGAAGAATCGCTTCTTTTTTGCCTCGATCAAGAACGTCGACTGGGCTTGGAGTGAGCCGGACCGGTCCCCGAACCGAAATTCTCAGGTCGAGCCAGCGGATCAGGATGACTTTACGCTGCTGCTAGGTGACGCGATCCCAACTCTCGACGTTCTACTCTCGGAGCAGAATTTATTCGAGGCGGGGATCAGTCCCATCTGGGAGTTGGGTGAGGCCCGGATCTCGCTCCTTCACCTTTATCTTTAGTTCGTCACTTCTTTTCTTTAAACTGGCCTAACTGAACCCCCCCCTTTTTTCTCAGGTATGAAGTTCTTCGTGGAAAACCTGGTGGAGGGCATCATGGAGAGGGATGCTGCCGAAGGGACTGACCCCCCGGCGAAGAGGGCTCGCACTGAGGCGAGCTGGGTGCTTGCGCCTGCTTCCGCCGTTACTGGCCCTGGGGCAGCGGCTCCTGCTCCCAGGCCACCTCGGGCCCGGGCGCCCGATGTCCCTGTCGTCGACCTCGACAGGGCCGGGGAAGAGAGGGGGCCGGAACCTCCTCGGGCGATGCCTGCTCCAGCCGTCGCAACGCCCACTTCTGCGGTGGCCACCAGGGTGGTGGCAGCTCCACCGACGACCGCACCGCTTGTCGAAGGGACGGCCGCCCAGCCTACTGCCGACGCGGCTATCCCACCCCCAAGTCTCACCAGCCGCTGCTCCATGATCCGCGACCAAGGGCTCACGGAGAGAGTCATGGAGTTCGCCAGCACCTCCCGAGACCGCCGTCTAAGGGGCGGCCAGTTCTACACCGAGGCGCTGCTCGGGATCCTCCCGCAGCTTTTTACGGTGAGTTCCGAGCTCCGACCCCTTAAAGTTCCAGTTGGATCTTACTAACTCTGTGTCTCTTTCGATGCATATCGGGACGGACATGCTGTTGCTGAGGAACTTCCTTGTCGGCTATGCCAAGAAGGACATCGAGAAGGAGAAGCTCGGCAAACTCACAACCGATGTCAAGGAACTCATGGAGAAGGGGGTCGAGCTGTGAGGGAATAACCAGGCTCTCCGGGCTGACCTGGTCTGCGCCGAGGGGCGCGTTAAGGAGCTCGAGACCTCTCTGTCGGAGGAGAGGATCTTGAACTATCGTCGCAACGAGGAGGACATGGCAGAGAAGACCCGCCTCAGGGCTCAGTCCCGGTCACTGGAGCACCGGGTAGAAGAGGTCCTCAATGAGCTGAGTGCAGCCAAGGAGAAAAACTCCTACGTCAACGGGCTGCTGGAGGCATCCAAGAGGGAGGCGCAGGAGGCCGTGCCAAAGTTCCGGGCCTCCAAGGAGTACGTCACTGAGGTGCGCGAGGCGGCCGTGGACTCCTTCTTGAAGGGTTTCTAGGTATGCCGGGAGAAGGTGAGCTCCTTCTACCCCGAGCTCGACCTTAGCGGGGTCGTACTGGGTGGCAGGAGGTAGGAGCCCACCGGAGGAGCTTCGACAGCGGCTGGTGACGAGGTGGTGGCTCTCGAGCAGCCTCCAATCGATGGCGCCGGCGGAGAGGGTGCCCCCCAGCCCGAGGAGGATGCGGCTGTGCCGAAGTAGCTCCGCGACTTTTTATTTTATTTTTGTATTTTCTTTCTTTGGGGTCTCCCGGCTTGTCGGGGCTCCTTTTGTGTAAGGAACTTTTTGTTTGCAATGAAAACTTTTCCATTAACTCGTTCCTTCTATCGCTCTCTTTTCTTTTCTTTTCTTTTTTTTTTGGTGCATCTTCCGGACTAAACCCTGGCGCTAGCTACTGGGACTAAGTCCCGTAGTGCGTTCCGAGCTGAACTCCGGGATTGCATTGGTGAACTAGGTTTTGCCCCACCTTCCAGACCAAAGTCCGGGACTTCGCTTTGGAACCGAGTTCCTTGCGAACTTCTAGACTGAACCCCGAGGTCGCGGGCTGAAATTGAGCCCTGCGCGACTTACCGAGCTGTTCTCCGAGATTTTGTGGGACCGGGACCTAAGTCTCTGGGACCTCTTCCGGACTGAACTCTCGGGCCGCATGTCAGAATTTAGTTCCATGCGACACTCCAGACTGAACTCCGGGATTTTTATGAAAGGGACATCGCGCATTCGCGGATCTTCTGCCGTGTCCATACTCGCTGAACTTAGAGCTGGGTGGCCCTTACCCTATGAGACGAGAGTAGAAATTTGGTGAAAAATATTTTATTATTAAAGTTTGAGGGGTCTTACACTATTGGTAGTACATCCTCAAGTTTAAGGCATTTCAGGTCTGAGGGAACCGGGATCCACCTAGCTCCTCCAAGTAGTACGCCCCGTGGGAAAGCGCCTCCGCCACCCTATAAGGCCCTTCCCAAATAGGGGAGAGCTTTCTGCACTCCCGTGGCTGGGAAGCCTCAGCGCGGTGGAGCACCAGGTCTCCCTGGCGGAAGTACATCGGTCGTACCCTGGAGTTATAATATCTGTCCACCCATTGCCGGTAAGCCACCATCCGAACTCGGGCCCTGTGATGGAAGACCCGAAACTCATCCGGGTTTTCTTTTTCTTTTTTTAGATTTTTTTTTATTTTTTAGTTTAAAAATACTTATCCCAACTATTCCTTTTATTCCCATTATCCTTACCTTATCCCGATGTTATTCCCAACTTATTCCAAATCTATTCCTATCTTCTTCAACCTCCAGGAAATCACAGAGAGTTCATTTTTTGATTTTTTTTTGCCCCACCGGTCACCGATCTGCCGTGCGCGACCCCCGGCCGCCCCCGTCGGACCGCTACCGACGCTCGCTGGCCCCCGCCCTTGTTGGAGAAGCCGCCACCGCTTCCCATGCCCGTGGGAAGACGAACGGACGCGGGAGGCGTCCGTCCGCCCACCTCCGGCCGTGCCGCCCTACGTCGCCGTCGGCCTGCTGCCTGCCATTGTTCCCGCCGCCGGCCGGCCACCGCCGCCCATGCCCGTGGGAAGATGAATGGACGCTGGAGGCGTACGTCCGCCCCGTGCATCCATGTGACGCCGTCGCCGTGCCGCCCCGCCACCACCGCCCGCCAGCTGGCGTGCCGTCGTGCCGTCGTGCCGCCCCACCGCCGCCCGCTGGGCCGGCCGTCGGAGATCCCCCCTGTGGCTCGGCCGAGAGAAGCTTTGGCACCCTTCTCAAAGCACCCCAAGGAAAGGCTGTTCTGCACGATTTTTGGAGCTGCACGATTTTTAGAGTTGCACGATCTTCAGGGCTGCATGATTTCCAGAGCAGAGGGAGATTTCAAAATTCAAATAACAGGAATTTATTTGGTATTTTTTGATGATTGTAATATGGGTTTAAAATGGAAATTTGGGATTTGGGTTTTGAATTTGAATTCAAATCTAGGAAGGATTTCAGGAGATTTTATTTTTGAATTTCAAAAGAGATATGGGCATCTATAAATACCCATACTCCTCTTGTAATAAACTAGTTGAAAAAAATGAATTTTTGAGATTGTTTTTCCACTTGTGTGTGGTTATGGGCTGAGGCCCGTTTGCCTTCGTCCTTCGGGACGTCGAGGGGTGTGAGGCCCCAGGTATCCCCATTCTTTTCTTCTATCTTCATGTCTCTCCCTGTTTCCCCTCGTGACCTTGAGATTCATCCTAGCGCCTCCAAGTATCGATGAGGGCATAATGCCTTAGAGGTGAGAGGTCTCTTCGTTAGGATGAGTCCCAAGGTCCATGAGTTCCAGTCCCCTGTCTCCCATCCCCGTCCTTCCTTCGCTACCTCCGCCAAGAAAACTAAAAATCAAAAGAGTCTGGTTGTTTTAGGACTTTCGGGGTCGTCCTATCCTAGTCCCAGGAGGCTTCTTAGCCCTCCCACGATCCTTGGTTTGCTTTAGGTTTTTTTTCCCATTTCCGAATAATCCTAGGTTTCTTCATGTCTGTCATCACCACATCACCCTATCCCTGGTTTCTTCAAGGAGGTCTAGGTTTAGCAGCATCGTGGCAGGGTTTTTCGCCTCGTCATACTGTTCCACGTGCAGGGTCGGTAGGCTGAGCTCAACTGGTATAACTGCTTCTGCTCCGAAGATAAGGTTGAATAGGGTCTCATCCGTAGCTGTCCTTGGGATAGTGTGATACGCCCAAAGGACTCTCGGGAGCTCTTCTGCCCACCTGCCCTTGGCCTGGTCCAGTCTTGTCCGGAGGCCTTACAAGATGGTCCTATTTGTTACCTCGTCTTCTCTGTTCGTCTGAGGATGCACCACCGAAGTGAAACGATGGTGGATGCCGAGGTCGCTGCAAAACTTTTCGAACTCCCGACAATCGAACTGACATCTATTGTTGGTGATAATAGTGTGCGGTAGGCCGAAGCGGCAAATAATTGACATCCAGAGGAACTTGGTGACGTTTGCCTTCGTGATCCATGCCAAGGGTTCGGCCTCGACCCATTTCGTGAAGTAGTCGGTGGCCACGATCAAGAATTTCTGTTGCCCGGACGTCGAGGAAAAAGGTCCTAGAAGATCCATGCCCCATTGAGCGAATGGCCATGGGGCGGAGAGCTGGGAGAGTGGAGCAGCGGGCTGATATTGCACCATGACATGTCGCTGACACCGGTCGCACCTCTTCACAAAGTCAGCTGCGTCTTCTTTCATTGTCTCCCAGAAATAACCTTGACGGAGGGCCTTGTATGCCAGTGTCCTGCCCCCCACATGGTTCCCATAGATGCCCTCGTGGATCTCTTGGAGCACGAGTGCGGTTTTTGCGGATCTCAAACACTTGAGGAGTGGGTAGGAGTAGGACCTTCGATAAGTAGCCCATCCATTAAGATGAACCAGGCGGCCTTCCTCTTAATGAGGCCAGCCCCATGCGGTCCGCTGGCAAGGTGCCATTGGTGATGTACTCAATGTACTTGTCCATCCAGCTGGGCTCTTGGTTGACCTCCTGGACCTCCATGGGTGTCTCGTAGCTCGGGGCCTCGAGGTGCTCGATGTAAGCGCGGCCCAATGATGAGTCCGGTAGGGTTGCAAGGTGGGAGAGGGTGTCCGCACGGGCATTTTCCTCGCAAGGTATATGGGAGATGCTGAAATGCCAAAATCCTGCCACGCTCGTTCGTACGAGCTCCAGGTACTTCGCCATTTGGGGGTCCCGCGCCTCGTACTCCCATGAGATCTGCCCGGCTACCAGCTGCAAGTCGGTGAAGACCTTGAGGTTGGCCATGCCCAGCTCGCGGGACACTCTTAGCCCTGCGAGGAGCGCTTCATACTCTGCCTGATTATTAGTGGTGGCGAACTGGAAGCGGAGCGCACATTCGGCGACAACTCCTTCGCCGTTGGCGAGGATGAGTCCAGCTCCACTCCCGTCGGAGCTCGAGGCTCTGTCTACATGAAGGATCCAGATGTCTTCCTCTGGTCCTGGCTCCAGCTACCGATCTTGGGGGCTTTCTTCCGGCCCCTCGCCTAGGCCTGCACACTCAACTAAGAAATCAGCGAGTACTTGTGCCTTCATGGCCGACCTCGGCCTGTAAGTGATGTCGAACTCGCTGAGCTTGAGCGCCCACTTTGCCAGGCATCCAGACATGTCAGGTCGGCTAAGCACCACTTTCAGCGACTGATCCATCAGGATAGCAATGTGGTGCGCTTGAAAATAAGGCTTGAGACGCTGAGCGGACACGATTAGCATAAAAATCAGTTTCTCAGACCGGGAATACCTGAGCTCCGCATCGTGGAGGAGTTTACTTGTGTAATACATCGGCCTTTGCATCCCCTTGTCGTTGATCTGAACCAGGACCGAACTGACGGCCTCCGGGGTGACCGCCAGGTACAGGAGGAGCTCCTCTCCTTCTTCGGGCCTGGAAAGCAGCGGCGGAGATGCCAGTATCCTCTTCAGCTCGTCGAACGCCTCCTGGCACTCCTCCGTCCAAGTAAAGTCGTTCATCTTCCTCAGTGCCTTGAAAAAGGGCTGGCAGCGGTTAGCGGACCTTGAGTTAAATCGACTCAGGGTGGCTATCCGGCTGGTGAGTCGCTGCATTTGCCTCTTGGAGGTGGGTTACTCCATGTCCAGGATAGCCTGGACCTTCTTCGAGTTGGCTTCTATCCCCCTTTGGGTTACCATGAACCCCAGGAACTTCCCGGCGGACACGTCGAAAGCGCACTTCGCCGGGTTCAATTTCATCTGGTGAAGCTGGAGGTTACTGAAGGTCTCCGCAAGGTCGCCGACATGGTCCGAAGTGGGCTTGCTCATCACTAGTATGTCGTCCACGTACACCTGCATGTTGCGACCAATCTGGTCTTTGAAGACCTTGTTGACCAGTCGTTGGTACGTGGCCCCGGTGTTCTTGAGGCCGAATGGCATCATCTTATAACAGTAGGTTCCGTGGTCGGTGACGAAAGCAGTGTGCTCCTCGTCCTCCGGATGCATTCAGATCTGGTTGTACTCGGAGAAGGCATCCATGAAAGAGAGGAGGCGATGCCCTGAAGTAGTGTCCACGAGCTGATCGATATTTGGAAGAGGGAAACTATCCTTCGGGCAAGCTCGGTTGAGGTCGGTGTAGTCCACACAGATCCTCCATTTGCCATTGCTCTTCTTTACCATGACCACGTTTGCCAGCCAACTGGGATACTGTACCTCTCGTACAAAGCCGGCGGTGAGGAGCTTCTCTACTTCTTCATTGATGGCCTTCTACCTCTCCTCACCAAAACTCCTCTTCTTCTGACGGGCAGGGCGGCACCTTAGATCAATGTTCAACCGGTGGGTGATGACTTCCGAGGGGATACCCGACATGTCAGCAGCGGACCAGGCGAACACATCAGCGTTCGCCTGGAGGAAGTCTAGCAAGCGAGCCCGCTCTTCTTCCAAGAGCTGGGCTCCTATTTGCACTGTCTTCTGAGGGTCTGAGCCAAGGGGGTACGTCAGCAAGTGCTCCACGGGCCCTCCCCTGGGGTCTTGCTCTCTTAGGTCGAGGTCGTCGACATCGGAGCCGAGCTCAGCGCTCCGGGCCCCCAGGATCGTCTACAGACAATGCTGGACGGGCTAGGCCATCCCTCTCATTACTCCCATCCTAGAGGTGGTAGGGAACTGCATCAGCAACCTCTTAGTGGAAATGACAGCGTCCAGCTGGTTGAGCCTTGGATGGCCAAGGATGGCATTATAAGGTGATGGGAGCTTGACGACGGTAAACGTCATCATGACCGTACTCTGTCGAGGTGGGGATCCGGTAGTGATAGGGAGAGTGATCTCTCCTTCGACCCCCACCGAATCTCTGATGAAGCCCACGAGAGGGGTGTGCACCGGCTTTAATTGATCATGAGACAGATTCATTCAGGAGAAAGCATCGTAAAAAAGCACGTCAGTAGAGCTCCCACTATCCACCATAATGCGATGTACAGGATGCTTCGCGATGGTCATCTCGACCACCACTGCATCATTGTTTACATTTTCATTTTTGTTCCCCTCTTCAAAGGGGAGTACATTCTCTGGGTCTCCCGCCTCCCGGGCTCTCTTCGTCATATGCCCAATCCCCCAAGAGATCATGCCCACCGGCTTCTCTGTTGGGTAGTTGTCAATTACAGGGACAGTGGGAAGGGCTGCGAGAGACTGACCCTCCACCGGGGCTTCGTTCCTTACGAACTTTCTGAGGTAGCCCCTCTTGATCAGCTCCTCAATCTCTTGCTTCAGATTGTGACACTCCTCCGTGTCGTGGCCGTGCTCGTGGTGAAATTGACAATATTTTGTCTTATCACGGATGTTCCTTGGGTTCTGAGGAGGAGGTCGACGGAGGTAGTGCTCACCCTCAATCTCCATGAGGATCTTCGTTCTGGGAGTGAGGAGAGGGGTGAACGTTCTCTCTAGGGCAGCACCATTCTTCGGCTTCGGGCTTGGACAAAAATCTACAGGTGGTCCAGGCCTCCGCGTCCTGGAGACTTCCCTTGGGGCAGGCTTCTTAGAAGGCTTCCCGTCCAGCTCTTGCCTGGTGCGATCAGCCTCCTCCGCTTGGATGTACTTGTGGCACGGAGGAGGAGCTCAGAGTACGTCTTGGGAGGCTTCTTGTCCAGGGAATACGTCAGACAGGAGGTCTTGAGCCCGCGCTTCAATGCCAGCATGGCGACAGGCTCATCCAGACTATAGATTTTCAGGGTGGCGGTCTTAAAGCGGGTGATGTAGTCCCGCAGTAGCTCCTGGTCCTGCTGGCGGATAGAGAAGAGGCTATCCACCTCTCTTGGCACCTTCCGGCAAGCGTCGAAGTATGCCACAAACTTTCCTTCAAGCTGATGGAAGGAGCTGATGGATTCTAGCTCGAGGCGGGTGAACCAAACTCGAGCAGCCTTCCGGAGGGTGGCTGGGAAGGCAATGTATAGAAGAGTGTCTGTTGCTCCGTGGACCCTCATGAGAGCCTTATAGCTCTCTAAATGGTCCAAGGGATCGGTGGTTCCATCGTAGGGATCAACCTGAGGCATGCGGAACCGATTCGGGATCGGTTCCTCTTGGATTTCCCGGGAGAAGGGTGGTTGGGCATTGTAGCCCGTTGGATCGGTTGTGGAGCTCTGCATGTCGGCAAAGCGGCGGCGAACTCCGCCAACTTGCACTCGTGCTCCTCCAGGAGCCTCTCGGCCTGGTGCCTGATGGCCTCGTCGGTGGAATCTTCCACCGAGGCCACTGGAGGAGGGGGTGCCGATCGGTCTCGGCGGGGGGCCTTGCTCTGATGGCGCCTGCTGCACCGCACTGCTTCGGCATCGTTGGCCGGGGATCGACTCTTGTGATCCGCCGAACCAGAGTAGTTCCTCTTTGCGGGAGTATGGTGGTTCCCGCGGGGGTTGGAAACTGCCCGCGGATGGGAGGGCCTGCCTTGGATGGAGCGTAGGCTTCCACAGGGGTCCGTGGCTCGAGCCACGGGGGTCCTTGGCTGGGGCTGAGTGGTCAGGGAGCGCTGCTGGTGCTGCAGTTGCCACACAGCAGTGGTCAGAGTTTATAGCTACTGGATGACAGCTGCGAAAGAACTATCCACCGGGAATGGCTGAGGAGGAGGAGGTGGACCAGGAAGTTCCCTCTCCAGGCTACGTGGCCCTTGGGGAGAAGGAACTTCTCCTGCTCGGCTGGTGGATGCTTCGCGTCCACTCGTCACCACCATGGTCGGAGCACGCTTTCGCCCACGGAGAGCTTGCTTGTACAGGGATTACTATTCTGCACCCCCCTTCCTAGCGCGCCAATCTGTTGCCGATCTCACTGCAGTGGCCTGTAGCTCGTGAGCTGGCGCCGGTTCTCGGACTCTCTCACCTCGAGATCTCCAAACTTCCGGACCTGCAAAACAAGGTCAGAGACCCGGGCCGGGGGTTCCAGTGGGGGCACTCCGACGATCAAGTCAGAGAGCGGCAAGATGGAACAGGACCTCTAAGGCGGGCTTCCAAAGGATCCCCATGCTTAGAGGAGATGTAAAATGAAAGAAGTATGGGGAAGAGAGGAGTTGAGGCCCGGCCTCCCATGCTAGGGCCACCGAGCTCTCACCTGAGGACTTCCCGAGATCCTCCTGGATCGTTCTTTTGGTGTTCTCCCCTTTTTTCCACCTATCTTTCCGTCCATTTTTACTGTCCCTTTTATATCACCGAACTGCCTTCAGCCCACGTCCCCTCTAGGGGGCTCTCTGAGATCTCTGGACCTTCTCCTTCCCCTATTTCTTCGAGTCTAGAAGTTAAGTGGCCGGCCCGCCTCGTCCGTAGTGTGTCACAAAAGGGGGAAGACTGGTAGGCCTTAGGCCGAGCACGGGAGCTCTTCTTTCGGGGCATTGACGGTGGGCTTCCAGTCGTTTTAGGTTCCTGCCTGCTAGGATTTCATTCCTCTGTTGCGGGGCCCTGATTAACTGGTATAAACGAGATTTCGCGTATCACTACAGGCCGTACCGGTGCCTTGTACGGAGCGCGGCGCGCGTTGGCTCTAGTGGCGACCTCGCGACCCGTGTCTCTGCCTCCCCGAGGCTTTGTAGAAGAGGGTTGACCTCGACCGAGGTGGACCCGTCAGGGGGCACCACCTGGCGGTGGAGCAGGGCCTGCCAGCTTCGGTCGAGGTGGACCCCTCCTTGGTAGACACCTGGCGGAGTGGCAGAGAGAGGCTCAACTTCGACCGAGGTGGACCCATCTTGGGGTGCCACCTGGCGAAGGAGCAGGAGGGCCCGGCTCGACCTCGACAGAGGTGGACCTGTCTTGGGGTGCCACCTGGCGAGGGAGCGAGGGGCCGCCAGCTTCAGCCGAGGTGGACCCCTCTTGGGTGGACACCTGGAGGAGTGGCAGAGAGAGGCTCGACTTCGGTCGAGGTGGACCCATCTTGGAGAGCCACCTGGCGAAGGAGCAGGAGGGCCCGGCTCGACCTCGACAGAGGTGGACCCGTCTTGGGGTGCCACCTGGCGAGGGAGTGAGGGGCCGCCAGCTTTGGCCGAGGTGGACCCCTCCTGGGTGGACACCTGGCAGAGTGGCAGAGAGAGGCTTGACTTCAGCCGAGGTGGACCCGTCTTGGGGTGCCACCTAGCGAAGGAGCAGGAGGGCCCGGCTCGACCTCGGCAGAGGTGGACCCGTCTTAAGGTGCCACCTAGCGAGGGTGCGAGGGCCGCTAGCTTCAGCCTAGGAGGATCCCTCCTGGGTGGACACCTGGCAGAGTGGCAGAGAGAGGCTCGACTTCGGCCGAGATGGACCCGTCTTAGGGTGCCACCTGGCGAAGGAGCAGGAGGGCCTGACTCGACCTCGGCAGAGGTGGACCCGTCTTGGGGTGCCACCTGGCGAGGTTGCGAGGGGCCGCCAGCTTTGGCTGAGGTGGACCCCTCCTGGGTGGACACCTGGCGGAGTGGCAGAGAGAGGCTCGACTTCAACCAAGGTGGACCCGTCATGGGGTACCACCTAGCGAAGGAGCAGGAGGGCCCAGCTCGACCTCAGTAGAGGTGGACCCGTCTTGGGGTGCCACCTGGCAAGGGAGCGAGGGGACGCCAGCTTCGGTCGAGGTGGATCCCTCCTGGGTGGATACCTGGCAGAGTGGCAGAGAGAGGCTCGACTTTGGCCGAGGTGGACCAGTCTTGGGGTGCCACCTGGCGAAGGAGCAGGAGGGCCCGGCTCGACCTCGATAGAGGTGGACCCATCTTGGGATGCCACCTGGCGAGGGAGCGAGGGGCCGCCAACTTCGACCGAGGTGGACCCCTCTTGGGTGGACACCTAACGGAGTGGCAGAGAGAGGCTCGACTTCTGCCGAGGTGGACCCATCTTGGGGTGCCACCTGGCAAAGGAGCAGGAGGGCCCGGCTCGACCTCGGCAGAGGTGGACCCGTCTTGGGGTGCCACTTGGCGAGGGAGAGAGGGGCTGCCAGCTTCGGCCGAGGTGGATCCCTCCTGGGTGGACACCTTGCGGAGTAGCAGAGAGAGGCTCGACTTTGACCGAGGTGGACCTGTCTTGGGGTGCCACCTGGCGAAGGAGCAGGAGGGCCCGGCTCGACCTTAGCAGCGGTGGACCCATCTTGGGGTGCCACCTGGCGAGGGAGCTAGGGGCCGCCAGCTTCAATCGAGGTGGACCCCTTCTGGGTGGACACCTGGCGGAGTGGCAGAGAGAGGCTCGACTTCGACCGAGGTGGACCTGTCTTGGGGTGCCACCTAGCGAAGGAGTATGAGCACTTCTTCCCAAACGGGGGATCTTTTGAAAGAAAATATCCACGTGGTACTGACCGTGTCCAGCTGGACCTGACACACACTTCACGTCAGCGATGTAGCTATATTAGTTTTTAATATTTAGCATGTTCCTGCACTTCATAAGAGTCTACTATCATTTAAAAAGTTCTATAAGCAAAGCTTGAAATTTGTTGGAAGAAAGATCAACTGAAGATGTGATAAGGATATTTGATGGTGATGAAGGGACAACCTATAGGTGGTCTTTATAAATTGAGAGGCGGGACCCAGGTGGGAGAAGTAGCAGTAGCAAGTATAAAGATGGTGTCTCCGATGGTTTGGCATCGTCATTTGGAACATATAAGTAAGCATGGGCTATAGGTATTATCTCATAAGAAGCTTCTTTCAGAGTACAAGTTAATACCACTTGAATTTCTTTTTATCTATGGTAAGCAAAGAAGGCTTTCTTTCTTTTCATCGCAATAGCAAAGTAAGAGATTTCTTGAGTTAATTCATTTAGATACTTAGAAGTTGCATGATATATAATTGGATGGGTGTTCCTACTTTGTTTCCTTCATTGATGACTATTCTCAAAAAGCTTGGATATATATTCTAAAGTAGAAATCCAATATTTTGGAAACCTTCAAGAAATTCAAAACTCTTGTGAAAAATGAAAAGAGTTTGAAAATCAAGTTCTTATTTTCTGATAATGGAGAAGAATATTACTCCAAGAAATTTGAGAAGTTTTATGATGAGCATGGAATTCAATGGTACCTTACGGTTCACGGTACACCATAATAAAATGGTGTAGCTAAGAGATTAAATAAAATACTTGTTACAGCCGTGACAGTGACGTGGCCAGGCTCAGGTATCGCCAAATACGAATGAGCCACGTGTAAGTTTTCCTGCCAGAATCGACGCCACGTCCTCAAAGCTGGGGTCGGCAAGACCGCACCGCCCGACGATTATCTGAAGCAAACCGCTCCCGCCGAGGTCGAGCTCGGCGCAGAGTTCCTCCACCGACTCATCTGCGCCCGGGCCCGTAGGAGCCGACCCAAGTGAGGTCGGCCGAGGTCGGCTGACCCTTCGCCTTGCGCCAGGTGGCCACCCGGAGACGGGCCCACCTCGGCCGAGGCCAGGCGATCTCCTGCCGCCTCGCCAGGTGTCCGCCCAGGAGGGGCCCGCCTAGGCCGAGGTCGACTGACCCTTCGCCTTGCGCCAAGTGGCCACCCGGAGAAGGGTCCACCTCGGCCGAAGCCAGGCGATCTCCAGCCACCTCGCCAGGTGTCCACCCAGGAGGGGTCCACCTAGGCCGAGGTCGGCTGACCCAACGCCTTGCGCCAGATGGCCACCCGGAGACGGGTCCACCTCGGCCGAAGCCAGGCGACCTCCTGCCGCCTCGCCAGGTGTCCACCCAGGAGGGGTCCACCTAAGCCGAGGTCGGCCGATCCCTCGCCTCTCGCCAGTTGGCCCCCGGAGACAAGTCCAACTCAGCTGAGGTCAGACCGCTCGTACGGAGAGGCCCCCGGGGAAAGCGACAGGTCCCGAGACCACCCCTCGGGCCGTACCGACCCCAGACGGCATCCCGTACGGAGGGCGGCGGCACGCAGAACGTCACTTACATTGGCCCGACAGGTCCCGCAGTCGAGAGACCCGATCCTGACGGAACAGGCCCCGTAAACGGATGGCGCCCACGCTCGGGGAAAAGAGCACTCTCACGAAGCCCGAGGCCTGACGACTGGCCGCTCTGCCAGCGCCGCCCTCCCTCCTTTTCTCTTCTGTCCTTGCCTTCTCCCTGCTGGGCCCGGCGGACGAGGTCGGAAAGCCGCCTGGCCTCCTTCACCAAAAAGGGAAAAGAAAGGAAGACTGGGGGGAGGAGTTTTCGAGGGAGAAAAGGACAAGCGCACGATGGAGGGAGATAAAGAGGGAAGAATCCGAAGACTGCAAGGTAAGCCAAATAGCCTGGGGACAAGGAGGAAGCACCGGCACAAGGCCTCGCTCCGAGGAAGAAACCAGAGATCCCGAGAGGGGAATACTGGACGCGAGCTCGGCGGGCAGGCCCAGCCGAGATTCCGGTCCCCGGCGCTTTCCCTTCACTAGTTAACTCTCCAAATCTGGGACCCTTTAGAGGGCCTGGGAAGGAGAGTCTGTTCCTCCTCGTCGTCTACTGACTTGACCGTCGGAGCCCCCTCGCCGGAATCCCCGGCCAGGGTCCTCTAACCCCTTTGTTGCAGGTTTCTCGCAGGAAGGGAGGCTCCCTTGCCAGGCGGTCAGGGAGGATCGGCTGATCCTCGGCACGGGCGCGGCGACGAGAACGGCAACAGATTGGCGCACCAGGTAGGGGGGCAGGACACTAACCCCCAGTGGGAACTAGCTTTTTGCAGGTGTCACGCTCTCTAGCAATGGTGGTCACTCGCGGTCGCGAGGCATCCACCAGCCGAGTGGGAGAAGCCCACTCCCCTCCAGGGGGCCACAACCCCGAATGGGAGCTCCCGGCTCCCCCTCCTCTTCTGCAGCAGCCTATCCCGGCGGACGGATCCCTTGCGGCCATCGTCCAGCAGCTGCAGACCTTGACCTCAGCGGTCCGACAGCTTCAGCATCAGCAACGGTCCCTGGCCACTCAGCCGCAGCCAAGGACCCCCGCGGCCCGAGTCGCGGGACAGCATGGGAGCCTGCACTCAATCCAGGGCAGGCCGTCCCATCCGCAAGCCATCTCCAACCCCCGAGGGAGCCGCCAAGCTCCCCCGAAGAGAAACTATTCCGGCTCGGAGGATCACGAGAGTCGATCCCCGGCCGATGGGGCCGAAACGGCGCATCGCAGCAAGCGACGCCGGGGCCAGACCTCGCGCTGAGACCGATCGGCGCCCCCCTCACCTGCAGTCTCGGTGGAAGACTCCACCGATGAAGCCATCAGGCGCCAGGCCGAGAGGAGCCTAGAAGAGCACGAGCGCAAGTTGGCGGAGTTCGCCCGACGATTCGCCGACCTGCAGAACTCGTCAGCCGACCCGGCGGGCTATGACTCCCGCCCCCCTTTCTCCGAAGAGATCCAGGCGGAACCAATCCCGAAACGGTTCCGCATGCCGCAGGTGGACCCCTACGACGGGACCACCGACCCCCTGGACCACCTGGAGGGTTATAAAGCCCTCATGAGGGTCCAGGGCGCCACCGACGCCCTTCTGTGCATCGCCTTCCCTGCAACCCTTCGGAAGGCCGCTCGAGTCTGGTTCGCCCGTCTCGAGCCCGGATCCATTTGCTCCTTCCAGCAGTTGGAAGGAAAGTTTGTGGCGCATTTCGACGCTTGTCGAAAGGTGCCAAGGGAGGTGGACAGTCTCTTCTCCATCCGCCAGCAGGACCAGGAGCTGCTCCGAGACTACATCGCCCGGTTTAAGACCGCAGCCCTGAAGATCTACAGCTTGGACGAGCCCGTCGCTATGCTGGCTTTAAAGCGCGGGCTCAAGACGTCCCGCCTGACCTATTTCCTGGACAAGAAGCCGCCCAGGACGTATTCCGAGCTCCTCCTCCGCGCCCACAAGTACATCCGAGCGGAGGAGGCTGACCGCACCCGTCGAGAGCTGGACGGGAAGATTCTGAAGAAGTCAATCCCGAGGGGCGCCCCGGGAGCTCGGAGGCCCGGGCCATCAGCCGACCCTCGCCCGAATCCAAGGCTGAGGACCGAGTCTGCCCCCGAGCGGAGGTACACCCCTCTCCTCGCACCTCGAGCCAAAATCCTCATGGAAATCGAGGGCGAGCGCTACCTCCGCCGACCTCCACCTCAGAACCCGAGGGCCGCCCGAGACAAATCAAAGTACTGCCAATTCCACCGCGAGCACGGACATGACACGGAGGAGTGCCGCCATTTGAAGCGGGAAATCGAGGAGCTGATCGGGAGGGGATACCTCAGGAAGTTCGTCAAGAACGAGGCCCCCTCCGAGAAGCAGCCGCTCGCGGCCCTACCACCTGTCCCTGCAATCGACAATCGGCCAACTGAGAAGCCCGTGGGCATGATCTCGCGCGGATCCGGCCGAGCAGAGAAGAGAGCCCGGGAAGTCCCGGAGAATGTAATCCCTCCCAAAAGAGGGGAGTCTAACGGCAATGTAAACGATGATGCCGTGGTGGTCGAAATGAACATCGCGAAACACCCTGTACATCGAATCATGGTGGATAGTGGAAGCTCGGCCGATGTACTTTTTTACGATGCTTTCTATCGGATGAATTTGCCTCTCGACCAGCTAAAGCCAGTGCACACCCCACTGGTAGGTTTTACAGGGGATTCCGTGGGAGTCGAAGGGGAAATCACTCTCCCAGTTACCGCCGGATCCCCACCTCGGCAGGCGACCATCATGGTAACTTTCACTGTCGTCAAGCTCCCTTCGCCTTACAACGCCATTCTTGGGCATCCCGGGCTCAACCAACTAGACGCCACCGTCTCCACAAGGAGACTGCTGGTGCAGTTCCCCACGCCTTTCGGGTTCGGGGAAATGAAGGGGACGATTCAGCCAGTCCCGCTCTGCCTACAGGCAATCCCAGGCACCAGGGGCGCGGAGCTCGCCCACGATGTCGAGGACCTCGACCTGAGAGAAAAGGAACCCAAGGGAGGGCCCGTAGAGCGCCTGCTCTCCTTTCCCCTTGGTTCGGACCCCCTGAAGACGGTGCAAGTCGGGGCCCAGCTTCCCGAAGAGGAGCGAACCCGCCTGCTGGAGTTCCTCCGTGCCAACGCCGATGTGTTCGCCTGGTCGGCGGCCGACATGCCGGGTATTCCGCCCGAGATTATCATGCACAGCCTGAACGTGGACCCAGGCAGCCGCCCGGTCCGCCAGAAGAAGAGAAGCTTTGCCATGGAGAGGCAGAGGGCGATCGACGAGGAGGTAGAAAAACTCCTCGCCGCTGGTTTCGTCCGAGAAGTCCAATACCCCAGCTGGTTAGCAAACGTGGTCATGGTAAAGAAGAGCAGCGGTAAGTGGAGGATCTGCGTGGACTACACCGACCTCAATCGAGCTTGTCCGAAGGACAGCTTCCCTCTGCCGAAGATCGACCAGCTGGTCGACACCACCTCGGGACACCGTCTCCTGTCATTCATGGACGCTTTTTCCGGATACAACCAGATCCGGATGAATCCGGAGGACGAAGAGCGTACCGCCTTCATAACTGACCGCGGGACTTTCTGTTACAGGATGATGCCCTTCGGCCTCAAGAACGCGGGGGCGATGTACCAACGTCTGGTCAATAAAGTCTTCAAAGACCAGATAGGCCGCAACATGCAGGTGTACGTGGACGACATGCTGGTAATGAGCAAACTTGACTCGGACCACGTAGCCGACCTGGCGGAGACGTTCGGCAACCTCCGGCGCCACCAGATGAAGCTGAATCCGGTGAAGTGCGCCTTCGGGGTCTCCGCCGGAAAGTTCCTAGGGTTCATGGTGACCCAGAGAGGAATCGAGGCCAACCCGAAGAAGGTCCAGGCCATCCTGGACATGGAGCAGCCAGCCTCCAAGAAACAAGTGCAGCAGCTGACCGGCCGGGTTGCGGCCCTTAGCCATTTTATTTCCAGGTCGGCGGACCGCTGCCGTCCCTTCTTCAAGGTGCTGAGGAAGATGAATGGTTTCGCCTGGACCGAGGAATGCCAGCAGGCCTTCGAGGAGTTGAAGAAGACGCTCGCATCACCGCCTTTGCTGTCCAGGCCCGAGGAAGGGGAGGAGCTTACCCTCTACTTGGCCGTTACCCCGGAGGCCGTCAGCTCTGTCCTGGTCCGAACCGACGACCACGGGATCCAGCGACCGGTGTACTATACCAGCAAACTCCTCCGGGATGTGGAGCTCAGGTATTCCCGGCCCGAGAAACTCGTTTTTGCGCTAATAGTGTCTGCCCAGCGTCTCAGGCCCTATTTCCAAGCGCATCCCATCGCCGTCTTGACGGATCAACCGCTGAAAGCGGTGCTCAGCCGACCCGACACCTCGGGGCGATTGGCCAAATGGGTACTGAAACTCAGCGAGTTCGACATTACATACCGACCGAGGTCGGCAATGAAGGCACAGGTGCTGGCCGACTTCTTGGTCGAATGCGCAGGTTTGGGCAAGGAGCCCGAGGAGGACTCCCCGGCCCAGCCGATGGAGGTCGGCACCAATGAGCCCGGAGAGGACGCCTGGATCCTCCATGTAGACGGAGCCTCAAACTCCGGCGGGAGCGGAGCTGGGCTCATTCTTGCCAACGACGACGGAGTCGTCGCCGAGTGCGCGCTCCGTTTCCAGTTCCCCGCGATAAATAACCAAGCGGAGTACGAGGCACTTCTCGCCGGACTGAGGGTCTCCCGCGAGCTGGGCGTGACCAACCTCAGAGCTTTCACTGACTCCCAACTCGTGGCGGGGCAGGTGTCCGGGGAGTACGTCGCTCACGACCCCCAGATGGCAAGGTATTTGGAGCTCGTCAAGGCGGGCGCGTCCAAGTTCCGGTGCTTCAACATCTTCCATATCCCCCGCAGGGAGAACGCCCGCGCGGATGCCCTCTCTCGGTTGGCGACTCTGCCGGACACAATGTTGGGATGCGCTCATGTGGAGCGACTCGAAGTCCCAAGCCTCGAAGCATAGGCGGGGGTCCATCAGGTCAGCCAGGAGCCTGGCTGGATGGACAAGTACGCCGCGTACATCACCAGCGGCATTCTGCCGGAAGACCGAGACGCGGCTCGCCTCATCAGGAAGAAGGCCGTACGGTTTGTCCTGATGGACGGGCAGCTGTATCGAAGGTCCTACTCTTATCCCCTCCTCAAGTGCATTGGACCCACAGAAGCCCAGCTTGTGCTCCAGGAGATTCACGAAGGCATCTGTGGGAACCACGTGGGGGGCAGGGCATTGGCGTACAAGGCCCTTCGTCAAGGCTACTTCTGGGAGACGATGAAGGAGGACGCCGCCGACTTCGTGAAGAAATGCGACCGGTGCCAGCGCCACGCCACGGTACAGCGGCAACCCTCCAACCCGATCTCTCAGCTCTCAGCCCCCTGGCCGTTCGCCCAGTGGGGGATGGACCTCCTGGGCCCATTCCCGCCGGCGTCCGGCCAGCGAAGTTCCTGATAGTGGCTATCGACTACTTCACAAAGTGGGTCGAAGCCGAACCCTTGGCAAGAATCACCGAAGCAAACGTCGCCAAGTTCTTCTGGAAGTCCATCGTCTGCCGCTTCGGCCTCCCCCACACCGTGGTCACCGACAACGGACGCCAGTTCGACTGTCGAGAGTTCGAGGATTTCTGCAACGATCTCGGCATCAAGCATCACTTCACTTCGGTGGCGCACCCCCAGACCAACGGGGAAGCTGAGGTCACGAACAGGACCATTCTTCAGGGCCTCTGCACGCGGCTAGACCAAGCCAAGGGCAGGTGGGCCGACGAGCTTCCCAGCGTTCTTTGGGCATACCACACCACCCCAAGGACGGCTACTGACGAAACCCCATTCAACCTCGTCTTTGGGGCCGAGGCAGTCATCCCGATCGAGCTCAGCATACCCACGCTGCGCGTGGAACAATACGACGAGACAGAAAACCCGGCCAGGATGATGCTCAACCTAGACCTCCTCGAAGAAACAAGGGACAAGGCCCGAATTCGAATGGCGGCATACCGGCAACGTGTAGCCAGATATTACAACTCCCGAGTATGGCCGAAGGTTTTTCGTCCCGGGGACTTGGTCCTCCGGCGTGCAGAAGCCCCCCAGCCACGAGAGTGCGGCAAGCTTTCACCCAACTGGGAAGGCCCTTATCGGGTAGCAGAAGCCCTCCCTCACGGAGCATGTTACTTGGAAGAATTGGGAGGTGCCAGGTTCCCCCGGACATGGAACCCCTCGAACCTGAGAATGTACTACCAGTAATGTAAGGCTCCCAGTTTCTCTAACAAAGCTTCTTCACTTTAAACATTCTTCTCTAACTTCAACAAGAAGGCCTGCGGCATCGAGCTCAGTCCGGAAGATCCTGGGCTTCGGCCTGGAAGGTGGCGTCGAACCCAGTTCGCCCACGCAAGCCCGGAGCACAGCTCAGCAAGCCGCGCAAGGTTTGAGAAAGCCTGCGGCATCGAGCTCAGTCCGGAAGATCCTGGGCTTCGGCCTGGAAGGTGGCGTCGAATCCAGTTCGCCCACGCAAGCCCGGAGCACAGCTCAGCAAGCCGCGCAAGGTTTGAGAAAGCCTGCGGCATCGAGCTCAGTCCGGAAGATCCTGGGCTTCGGCCTGGAAGGTGGCGTCGAACCCAGTTCGCCCATGCAAGCCCGGAGCACAGCTCAGCAAGCCGTGCAAGGTTTGAGAAAGCCTGCGGCATCGAGCTCAGTCCGGAAGATCCTGGGCTTCGGCCTGGAAGGTGGCGTCGAACCCAGTTCACCCACGCAAGCCCGGAGCACAGCTCAGCAAGCCGCGCAAGGTTTGAGAAAGCCTGCGGCATCGAGCTCAGTCCGGAAGATCCTGGGCTTCGGCCTGGAAGGTGGCGTCGAACCCAGTTCACCCACGCAAGCCCGGAGCACAGCTCAGCAAGCCGTGCAAGGTTTGAGAAAGCCTGCGGCATCGAGCTCAGTCCGGAAGATCCTGGGCTTCAGCCTGGAAGGTGGCACCGAATCCGCTTCGCCCGTGCAAGCCCGGAGCTTAGCTCGGTGAGCCGCGCAAGGTTTGAGAAAGCCTGCGACATCGAGCTCAGTCCGAAAGATCCCGGGTTTCGGCCCGGAGGATGGTGCAGGAACTGTGTTGTCCGCGCAGGCACGAAGGCAGCCCAAAGTCGGACCTGCTCAGGATTCTTGCCTTGCCGCGACACGGCCTTGCAGACCCCGTCCTTCGATTTAGTATGGAAGGACCATGCCCGCAGTTGTCTCAGGTGTCCCAGACCGACATCTCAGAAACAAACAAACAAAGAAAAAAAAAGAGGCAAAGGTGATGGACAAGCTTTTGTAGAAAAGAAGTCTTCATTGAACACGGGTGTTCAGTACAAACTGGGAGCCCCGACAGGCCGGGACTCCCCAAAAGAAGGATAAAGAAAATAAAATTACAAGGTGACGGTCACTGGAGCGCAGGGTCGGCGCCGTCCGCCGGAGGTGCGGGCGCCACCTCTTCAACCTCCACGACAACCGGCTCCTGGGGCTGTGTCGGGGCCGCGGCGTCATCAGTCGGAGGTGCTGCAGGTGTCGCCTGAGGTGTCGCCTGGGTCGTGCCGGAGACCCTGCCCTCGCTCCCCGGCTTCCTGCCACCGACGACGACCCCACTCAGGTCCAGCTGGGGGAAGAAGGCCCCCACCTTTTCCCGGCACATCCGGAACCCCTTCAGGAAGGAGTCCACGGCGGCCTCCCGGACTTCCGACGTAAACTCGTCGGAGGCCCGGAACTTGGGGACGGCCTCCAGCGCTTCTCGCTTCGCCGCCTCCAGGAGCCCGTTGATGTAAGAGCTCCGGTCCTTCGCCACGGCCGCCTCTCGCCGGGCCTCGTCCAGCTGACGCTCCAAGAACAGAGAGTGGGCCTGCAGGCGGGCCTTCTCCGCCGCGTCCTCCTCAGTACGGCGCTGGTTGGAGGTCCGCTCCTCCGCCAAGGAGGCCTCCAGTTCTTTGTTTCGCTCCTCGGAACGCGCCAGGTCGGACTGGAGGGCCTGCTTCTCAGCTCGCAGCTCGGCCCCCTTGTCCATTAAGTCCTTCACGTCGGCCGCAAGCTTGCCAAGCTTCTGCTCCCGATCGGAGTCCCGCTTGGCGTTCCCTACGAGGTAGTTCCTCAGTAGGAGGACGTCGTTCCCGATCTGCAAGGGCAAAAATAACACGCGTCAGAACCAAGGCAGAAGGCCTCGGATTGGAAGAGAAAAGAAGAGTCAAAGTTCAGACTTACCGTGAAGAGTTGGGGCAGGATGCCGAGCAGCGCATCCGCATAATCTCGGCCGCCCCGAGCTCGGCGGTCCCGGGCGGTGGAAGCGTACTCCATCACCCTCTCCGCCAGTCCTCGGTCGAGGATGACCGAGTCCCGGTGCGAGATCGCCGGCGCTGGGCCCTTCGGGCCGATCCCCGTGACAGCTGCCCCCTCTGCTGGAGCTGCAGCCGACGGACCGGCGGTCGCCACTGGCGGTGCCGTTGGGCTGCTGACAGGAATGGGCCCGGCAATGGGCAGAGCGGCGGGCGCCGGAGCTCTCTCGGCAGCACCGCCAGGCCGTGGGGCCGAGGTGCCAGGGGCGCCGCCCTGAGGAGGCCTGGGTGGAGAGACAGCAGCAGCTAGGCCGGGCACGGTCGCCGCTGCGACCTCCCGGCTCGTCTCTGTGCGAGCCCTCTTCGCCACGGGCTCGTCCACGTCGACGACCTCCCTCTGGGCCGCTCCCTCCAGAAGATTCTCCAAGGAAAACTTCATCCCTGCAAAGTGGAGAAATCAGAAGGTTAGACGGTTCAATCTTAAAAAGAGAGGGGGGGGCAGAAGTTAATGCGGGGCCAAATCTCACCGGTCTCCCGGATGGGACTGATGCCGGCCTCAAAAAGATTCTGCTCAGAAAGCAGAACCTCGAGCGCCGGGACCACGTCACTCAGGAGCTGGGTGTAAGACTCCTGGTCCGCGGACTCAACTCGAGAATTCCGGTTCGGCGACCGGTCCGGTTCGCTCCAGGCCCAGTCGACGTCGTCGACCGAGGCGAAGAAAAACCGGCTCTTCCATCCCTTGACCGAAGAAGGGAGGTCGAACCGGAGACACCTAGGCCGAGGCGAAATGTACCACTAGCCATCATCGGTGGAGCACTTCTTCAGGGTGAACAGGGCCCTGAAGAGTGAAAAACGGGCAACGAACCCGTGGAAATGGCAGAAGACAATGAAGGAGAAGATGACCCGGATGGCATTAGGAGCCAGCTGGGCCGGGACGAGCCGGAAATGGCTGAGGAAGGAAAGGAAAAAAGGGTGCAGAGGAAAACGAAGACCCCCGAGGAGGAAGTCTTCGTAGAAGGCAATGCGGCCGGGGCCACTCATGGTGACACGCTCCCCGGACCGCGGAGCAAACAGATGGACAGATCCTGGGATGCCATAGGCATCCCGGAGCAGAGAAAGATCACCTTCGGTCATGTTGAGGCATGACCGGAGGGAAGAAGTGGCGGAGCCGGAAGAGAAGCCAAGGCGGGGAGTGAACGGAGGGGCACGGCAGGCGCAACCGGAGGGGACCGGATCCCCCTGGGGATGCCAATGGTGACACCCCCGGGTTGCAAGCGCCGGCGGACCTCCTCTGGGATTACCTCCTCATCCGAGGAGGAAGAAGATGGAGTCCTCGGCCGGGATGGACCGGCCTCATCCGGATTAGAAGAAACATGGCGACGGCGCGCCATGGAGAAGGAAAGGAGAAAGGGGCTGAATAAACGAGAGAGAAGGAGGGGGGCTAGAGAAGAAGAAGACGCTTACCCAAAAATGCACAGACGGGCGCGAGCAGCAGAAGTTGTTAGCCTGCAGCAAACCGCCCACGAAGCAAGGGAAAAGGCCTCGTTCTGGAAAGTCCCCTCCCTTTCAAACTCAGCCGGCAGCAGCCGTACCCGTCATTCCGCCTCAGACCACTGGATGGTCGCCACGTGGGCACACGCCCGACACCGACGCCTCGTTAGCAGAGTAACGGCCTCTGCCCCGAAGCGACGCATTGATTGCGGGCAAGTGGACGACGCGTGGCGACTCCCCATAGGTCTCCAGCCGCATCGAGCCACGACGGATGGAGATCGTGCCAATTATGATGCAAGATCTTCGCCTCCCCACGTCATGTCTGTAATTAATCCCGACGTTCCGTTCTACGATGCCCCGACGGAACGGCGGGCTGGGGGGCAACTGTTACAGCCGTGACAGTGACGTGGCCAGGCTCAGGTATCGCCAAATACGAACGAGCCACGTGTAAGTTTTCCTGCCAGAATCGGCGCCACGTCCTCAAAGCTGGGGTCGGCAAGACCGCACCGCCCGACGATTATCTGAAGCAAACCGCTCCCGCCGAGGTCGAGCTCGGCGCAGAGTTCCTCCACCGACTCATCTGTGCCCGGGCCCGTAGGAGCCGACCCAAGTGAGGTCGGCCGAGGTCGGCTGACCCTTCGCCTTGCGCCAGGTGGCCACCCGGAGACGGGCCCACCTCGGCCGAGGCCAGGCGATCTCCTGCCGCCTCGCCAGGTGTCCGCCCAGGAGGGGCCCGCCTAGGCCGAGGTCGACTGACCCTTCGCCTTGCGCCAAGTGGCCACCCGGAGAAGGGTCCACCTCGGCCGAAGCCAGGCGATCTCCTGCCACCTCGCCAGGTGTCCACCCAGGAGGGGTCCACCTAGGTCGAGGTCGGCTGACCCAACGCCTTGCGCCAGATGGCCACCCGGAGACGGGTCCACCTCGGCCGAAGCCAGGCGACCTCCTGCCGCCTCGCCAGGTGTCCACCCAGGAGGGGTCCACCTAAGCCGAGGTCGGCCGATCCCTCGCCTCTCGCCAGTTGGCCCCCGGAGACAAGTCCAACTCAGCCGAGGTCAGACCGCTCATACGGAGAGGCCCCCGGGGAAAGCGACAGGTCCCGAGACCACCCCTCGGGCCGTACCGATCCCAGACGGCGTCCCGTACGGAGGGCGGCGGCACGCAGAACGTCACTTACATTGGCCCGACAGGTCCCGCAGTCGAGAGACCCGATCCTGACGGAACAGGCCCCGTAAACGGATGGCGCCCACGCTCGGGGAAAAGAGCACTCTCACGAAGCCCGAGGCTTGACGACTGGCCGCTCTGCCAGCGCCACCCTCCCTCCTTTTCTCTTCTGTCCTTGCCTTCTCCCTGCTGGGCCCGGCGGACGAGGTCGGAAAGCCGCCTGGCCTCCTTCACCAAAAAGGGAAAAGAAAGGAAGAATGGGGGGAGGAGTTTTCGAGGGAGAAAAGGACAAGCGCACGATGGAGGGAGATAAAGAGGGAAGAATCCGAAGACTGCAAGGTAAGCCAAATAGCCTGGGGACAAGGAGGAAGCACCGGCACAAGGCCTCGCTCCGAGGAAGAAACCAGAGATCCCGAGAGGGGAATACTGGATGCGAGCTCGGCGGGCAGGCCCAGCCGAGATTCCGGTCCCCGGCGCTTTCCCTTCACTAGTTAACTCTCCAAATCTGGGACCCTTTAGAGGGCCTGGGAAGGAGAGTCTGTTCCTCCTCGTCGTCTACTGACTTGACCGTCGGAGCCCCCTCGCCGGAATCCCCGGCCAGGGTCCTCTAACCCCTTTGTTGCAGGTTTCTCGCAGGAAGGGAGGCTCCCTTGCCAGGCGGTCAGGGAGGATCGGCTGATCCTCGGCACGGGCGCGGCGACGAGAACGGCAACAATACTCATGAAGAAGGTCTAAAGTATATTGAGTTTTGTAAAACTTGATAAGAGATTTTGGATAGAGGCTATGAGAATGACCCATTGCTTGATCAATAGAGCACTAACAAAATCACTTGAATTAAAAATTTTAGAAAAAAATTTGGAATGGTAAACCCGTAAATTATTTTCATCTCCGTGTCTTTGGATGTGATGCTTATACATGGATCCCAGAAGAGAAGAGGACAAAATTGAATAAGAACTCTCGAAGGTGCATCTTTCTCGGCTTTGCTAAAAAAATGAAGGGGTATCAATTATGGAACCCTACTATCCACAAGATTATTGTTAGCCGAGATGTCATTTTTAATGAAGAATCCTTTCAAAGCACCAAGGAGAAGCAAGATGATGATGTCGATATTCTTATTAGTTCTTTAATGTATGCGATGAAGTGCAAACAGAGCAAACACAAGTTGATAACTAGGTAGTTAATGATGAACTAGGCATGGAGTCTCTGTAATCATCTGAAGATGCTATCTTATAGGAAGAGCCACCAACAGAGTCCGAGAGACCTAGGAGGTTCATTAGACCTCCCGCGAGGTATGATGACTATGTTACTTCTTTTATTTCTTTTGCTAACCATGTTTATGCTTATATTGCTTTGGCGAAAGAGGATAAGTCGACTTCATATAAGGAAGCCTGTGAGTCCACCAATACTGGAAGTAGCATTGTGCTATGAAGGAGGAGATGGAGTTACTTCAGAAGAACAAGACATGGGATCTTGTAGTTTTACCGAACGAGAGGAGTTTGATCGAATGTCAGTGGGTCTATAAGGTGAAGAATGATACAGATAAAAATGTGAAGAGGTTCAAAGCACATTTAGTGGTGAAAGATTATGCTCAGAAGCCAGTAATTGACTTTGATAAGATCTTCTCACTGGTAGTTCGATTAACTACTATTTAGGTTATCTTGGTGATTACGATAGTCATGGATTTTGAATTCGAGTAAATGGATATAAAGATAGTATTCTTGCATGGTGACTTGGAACGGGAGATTTATATGATGCAATCTAAAAGTTTTGTCGAAAAAGGCAAAGAGAAGTTAGTTTATCAGTTGAACAAATTGTTATATGATCTAAAATAGGCTTGGAGGTGTTGGTACAAGTAATTTGATTCTTTCATTATGAATTTGGGATTTAATCGATTGGAGGCAGATCATTATGTATATTTCTACAATTATGATGATAGAAGCATTTGTATCTTGCTATTATATATCGACAATATGATGATCATGGAGAATAGCAAGAGTCGGATATCAAATTTAAAAACTCAATTGCTTGAGAAATTCGAGATGAAAGACTTAGAAGCCATGAACCAAATACTCGGGATGAAGGTGCTACATGAGTGAAAAAATAGAAAGGTTTGGCTTTCATAAAAAAGATATATGGAGAACGTTTTGTAGTGCTTTAATATGCAGAACATGAAGCCAGTATCTATCCTATTTTCTATTCATTTAAAACTATCGACCAAGCAATCACTCAGTACAGAAGCAGAAAAGGTTGACATGGCCCAGGTACCATATTCATCGATAGTAGGCAGTCTTATATTTGGCATGGTATGTACAAGACTAGACATTGCACAAGTAGTGGAAGTTGTGAGCCAATATATAGTGAATCCAGGTAGCGACCATTGCTAAACAGTGAAATGGATCCTTTGATATCTTAGGGGGACATCAAATTATTCACTTTATTATGGTTCTGCGATTTAGAGTGTATTGAATATGTGGATTTTGATTTTATAATAGATCGAGATAAAAGAAGATCTACCACAGGTTATGTATTTTTCATGGATGGCAGTGATATTAGTTGGGAATCTAAGTTTCAGTCAGTAGTGGCACTATCAATGACAGAGGCTAAGTACATTGCAAAAGTTTCAGTTAATAGTGGCACTATCATGTAAAGAAGTTGTCTGGCTTAGGAGGCTTGGAGAATTCAAGGTAAAGCAGGATATGATGAGGGTGAATTGTGATAGTCAAAGTACATTGTCTTTGGTGAAAAATTAGGCATTTCACTCTTGGACCAAGTACATTGATATTTGCTATCACTTTGTGAGAAATGTACAGATGATGGTTGAGTCATGCTATTGAAGATTTATACCAATACAAATCCAGCAGATGTATTGACGAAATCGATGATTCAAGAGAAGTTAAATTGGAGTAAAACTTCTCTCAATCTTGGAGCTACGTGAAGAGTGGAGATTGGCAAGGCCTCCAAGTATGATGTTTTTTGGAGTTCGGCACATATCTTCAAGTGGAAGAATAATTAATGATGTGAAGCCGTGTTTTTCATCCCATCCTTAGCGATGTGATGCACACGCAAGCAGGGAGGCCACGAGACTCTTTTTCTTTTGGATTTTTTTTCTCAAACAAAATCATTTTTGTTTAGACTTTTTCTTTGTTAAATAAGAGTCCTAACACGACTTTGCACTTCCTATCGTGGTATTTTAAAAGGGAAGCCTGAGATGCCATTTTGGTATGCATCGAGGGATCCTGAGAGAGAAAGAAAGGCTTTGTAATGGGATAGAAATATTAAAAATATTTAAAACTCTATATAATAAGATAGAGTTTCTTGTATCCCCTATCAATTTTATACTTCTTGTATCGTAGATTGAATAAAAAGAACGTCGAGAAGGTCTTGTCCATTAATGTAGGCCAAGAATTGATAGGTCGAACCGCGTATATTTGGTGTGCTCTCTTTTTCTTCTATTTTATATTGTTTGATTATCTTTTTTGTATTCTATTATTTATTTAAATTCATTTTCTCTACAAAATAATTATGTTTCCACTATGCTTATATGCCGTATGGATTGAGGCATACTGGTTATCCATCAATCGGTTCTTTCAACATGTTTATTAAATGGATTGGGTTCAGGTTTAAATCTTTGACACATTTAATCCTTTTTAACTCGTTTAATAATTATATCAAGTCGTAAACCAATATTTTAACTTATTTAAAATATGTTTAATATGTTTAAAACATGCTTAAACTATTTATGATCTGTTTAACCCAATATATTTAATCTATTTAACTCATGTAATCCATTTAACCTGTTTAATAAATAGATTGTGTAAGTTAGATTGGATTACCGGTTTAATAAATAAATCAAATTTAGATTTAAATTCTTATTTATTTAATAATCAGGTTATATTTGAATTAATAAATTTTTAATCCAACCATATCCTATTGGATTTGTATTTGACTTAACCCGTTCGAGTCATTCCTATATCCATAAATGTACAAGTGCACTCCATGGCCTGTACCATCAATTTCATATCCCTAGCCTTATTCTTTAGCCATACTTAATGGTTCGGATCATTGATGCAAAATTTTATTATCCGATTCAAAAGAAAAAAAAAAAAATCTAAAGGAAGCCTACGCTTAAACAGAGGATTGCTGAGCTTGGGCTAGTGCTGCCTCTATCATTTGGTTAAGTCCGCAAAGTAAGCGAAGATATGCAAGAGGACAATTGATAGGAGAATTGGCAGCGGCCTTCAAAGCAGTACCGCCGTAAAGAAATATAGTTTATCGTCAAGGTGGTAGTCCAGCTGGTTGGAGTCTTGCCTTACAACTCTATAAAAGACTCGATTAATCTTTCCCGTTCTGATCAATTGGCATCTTTGTGGAAAAAAGTCGTGAAAATCAAGCATCTTGAATCGAACATTTTTCGATGGGATAGGAGCCTACAGGATAGCTATGCCGGATTTATCCCCTATTCCTTTTTCTATACCAATATATATATATAGTTTTTATTTAATTACAAAAATTCTACTCTCCATGACCAATGTTATTTACATGTAATGGCAGCTTGGGAGAGCTGCACCAAAAATCCACAACTTTTAATATTTTGGTACAGTCTAAGAATTTTATATCAGCTTAGATCCTCGATGGTTTTTTGCTTTTTTTGGTACATTAGATCCTCGGTTCTTGGCAATAGCCTTTAGAGGCAGTTACCGAAACAATAGAAAATGAATTTTTAATTTGATCTGATTGGGGTATAGCGTCATGCGTGACGAATTCTAACATGCTCCAACTCTCCGGAAGGGCCTCGTATTGGCTCCGAGTAAAGTTCTCTTATCGAAAAGCATGGTCCTTTTTTTTCTTAAAAATAAAGGAGAGGATCTTGTGAGCTTATAATACTGCGATAAGTTATCAGTCTCCTTTTTTTTTTTTTTTTTTTGGTACAAGCAAAAGCCGAAGATAATATTAACTAACTACTTTCATAATAACAATAATAATAATTTAAATAAATTACAAGCTAATTTGTACCTTAAAAGGCACCATTGTCAATGCAGAGAGAGCTGCAATGCATGGAATCCAAATCCATCCACATGAACGCATTTAAACATGTAAAATAATAATAATAATAATAATAATAATAATAATAATAATAATAATTCTGGTTTTTGGTATAATTTCTAAGCACACGTTATGATGCCTACTCGCTCCTCCGACAGACCGCCAGCTCAGCAAAAAGCGCAGATTTCTTTCCCCAATTCCAGGACGAAATACATACAGTCCAAGCACCCTTGGATAAATAATCGTACAATAATCCAGATCTTCGCCACCTAAACTGTCCACAGAATCAAAGCCGTCCACCTCCTTATCGAAGTTATTGCGAACTTGAAAAATAACGGCTATTATTTTGATTTTAGGTTACGTGGCAAAAACCTGGGGGAAGTCTATAAAAAATAATCCATGCGAGCTTCTATAAGATGATAAGATGAGAGATCCTTCTAACATCTTCGCGTCGAGCTTCTCGTTAACTTTCTTATTGAAGAGAGCGGTGGTCGAAGGAGAGGGGAAGTGGGAGAAGAGAAGAGAGAGATAGAGCATCTCTCCGAAGTCTGGGGTTAGGTTTCGGGTTAGGATTTCCAGGATTTCGAGGTTTTGGCCGGAAATGGGTGACGACGGCGGCGGGGCTCCGCGGCGGGAGCGGTCTGCCCTCTGCGACCACTGCGGCGAGGCGGCGGCCGTGCTCTACTGCCGCGCTGACACGGCGAAGCTCTGCCTCCCCTGCGATGGCCTCGTCCACGCTGCCAACGCCCTCGCCCGCCGGCACGGCCGCTCCCCGCTCTGCGACAACTGCGCCGCCGCTGCCTCCGCCGCCCTGTGCGCCATCGACGGCCTCGCTCTCTGCACGGACTGCGACTTGGACGCCCACTCCGCCACCGCATCCCGCTTCTCCCCCTTCCCCCACGCCCGGACCCCCATCGAGGCCTTCTCCGGCTGCCCCTCCGCCCTCGAGCTCGCTGCCGCCTGGGGCTTCGATCTCTCTGCCGGAAAATCCCCACCTTTTACCCCTCCGTACCAGGAGCTCTCCCGATGTAGTAAGAACTGGGAGGTTCTTGATTCGATTCGGACCGTCGTTCCTGTGCTCGGGAATCTCCACGTCCCCTGTGCCAAGCGGCAGAAGAGCGGAAGGGGGAGGCAGGAACTACTGAGACAGCTGGTGGAATTGGCTGGAAGGGAGCCGGCCGCTGCTCCGGTGCCGGGCGAGCTGAGCCCGAGAACGCCAAGCAATAACAATGGCGGTCGGTACGAGAAGGAGGGCCAGGCGGTGGAGCAGATAGGGTTCACTTCGTTGCTTAATTTGGACCTGGCATCATGCCCCGGTCGCAAAGTGAATGATAGGCTTCTGGAGAATGTGGACTTGATATGGGATTGTGGTCCTTCTGAACATGTTACTCAGGTTTGGTTCTCTTCACCATTTCTATCAACTTAGCTCCTTTTTCATGGATCCAAGTTCAAATCTTGATTTTGAGTTGTGAGTTGTTCTTCTGGATTTATATGAATTTTGTTCTCTTGCATGCATTCTTGGATTTAGAAAAAGGAAAACAAGGGAGAATGAAAAATGTTTGATTATGATTTAGTTTAGATTATTATATTAAATGCATGCATTAGAGCATTCTTTTAAGATGTATAAAAGAGGAAATGTTAGAGACTCTTTGTTAATTATTAATGAATAAGAAATGCCACCTCCTATGCATCCTCCAAAAGTTAAGAATCTGCATGCATTCCTGCCCCCTCTGTGACTTGGATCGTATCCTGGTATTTAACAAGCCAGTATCCTGGTATTTAGATGGGGTGATGCATGATGCATCACAGTATCAGCTCATTCTTTTGAATCATCGCTCAAGTTAATTAAGGAAAAAAATTATAAGGCAAGCATAAAGCCACAGTTAGATAACTCCATGGGAGCCTCTGGTGTGGCTTCATGCAATAAGTGCATCATCATACAAAGACTTCTTCCATTAATTTTTTCTTCATTTTCTTCTGATTTGGACATGGCTAATGATATCAATTGAAGTGGCTATTGGTTCCAATTCTCTTGATAGTTATCTCCTGGATGCTCATGGTAAGCACATCCTAAGTGCATAATTTTTTTTGAGCAAAATCTTGACTGCATGACTTGAGGTCATTCATCCTTATGGATCTTTTATAATGCTGTGTTTGCAAAAGTTTATCCTTTTCAATTCTAGCGCTGTGTATAGCAATAGACGAATCATAACTCCTGCAAGTTGTTTCATTTAGCATAGTCATAAACTTATTCATTAATAATACATTTACCGGTCAACAAATAAGTCATAAGCTGGAATAGCTCAGTTGGTTAGAGCGTGTGGCTGTTAACCACAAGGTCGGAGGTTCAAGCCCTCCTTCTAGCGGATTTTATTTTTCCTGCCCTCTTCATGCCTATGATTTGGCTCCAATTTTTTCCTGCCCTCTTCGTGCCTATGATTTGGCTCCATTTTTTTTCCTGCCCTCTTCATGCCTTTTGAGGTTAGTCTTGTTATAATTCTGAATCCAATTCTATCTATTGCCTTGCAGGTATGGGATTTTAATTTAGGAAGATCAAGAAATCATGATGAATGTTCTCTGCATGAAGTTGGATATGGTACAAACAAAGCTGGCTTTATGATTAATAGTTATAGTGATTTTCTTAAGGACGGTTCCTTTGCAACTACAATGGTGTTTGATGATGTATATGACATGAATTGCCCTTCAGCAATTGAGGACAGTTGTTGCATATCATCTCATAATGTAAGTCATACATCTATTACATTTACTTATCGGAATGTGTGGTAACTTTGTGATATCTATTAAGTATTTATATGCTTGGGGATATCTATTTTCCGCTAGGTATATATGCATCTCATATCTTATTAAATGACCTTTAAAAGCATGTAACATCAGTTAAAGAATGCATAATACTTGAAAGTTTATTTCACTTTTCAATAATATTCCATCTTTCCAACATTTATTGCTGATTTTTTTTTTAAGTTGTGGATTTTATGAAGCATTGGTGTCACTTTTTAACTTTGAATTGAAAGTTTTTCTTTTTGCCTTTTTTTTTTTTTAAAAAAAAAAGAAAAGCTTGCCCGATTCTGCCATTTTAGTAGCATAGCATATTTGCAGAGTAGTGAACTTTATAAGTTAGTTATGTCTTTTATTCTTCATATATTAACTCATGGATATTCCAGCTCAGTGCTTGAATTTTATATTTGTGCAGTTGGGTAGTTGCTCATGATGGTTTCAGGTTTGACACCTGATTATCTTCAAAAGTAACAACATTTGATCTTAAAACTAAGTAAAAAAAGCAGAAAAGAAGTCTATGACAAACTCTTTGGTATTGTTGACAAATTGGATTAGAAGCAACTGTATTAGCAGATTTAGTTTGTTAAATCACAGATATCCAGCATCAGAAGTCTTATGGTCAAATATACATGGTGGAAACTAGAAAGTTCAGAAATATACAGTTATTCAAAAGTTTCAAATCCAGAATGTAAACGGTCGATTCACGTGAACTTGCACATGGTTGAGGCTGTTGTAAATCATAAATGAGAACCAGACTAACTTAACAAAATCATGAAATGAAGGTGAGTGTGTCTTTGCTGTTATTATATGAGGTGTGGTCATCTGATCCCAGCTATTAGACACTCTGTTGTGTTGTACTGGGGAAGTTTGGATGGCTGCAATATATTTCTTTTATCTGTCCCTTTGTTCATTTTCTGAAGTAGACAATTTTTTGCTAACTTCTTTTTTTGTGCTCTGCGAAGTGTCACATGATTATACCAAGAAGACACTAGGCCAGAAAATACTTTTTCAAGCAAGCAATTAATGGATTGCTTTGTATTGTTTGTTTTATGGATAATATCTGGGCAATGATTTTATGGATGTGGATGAAAAATGAAAAACAAAAGCACACAGATCACTTTATTTAGAAGCAAAACACAGATCACTCTCACTTGTGCTCCTCTCTTTTCTTCAGCTGAAAACAGTACCAAGTACTAGCAAATGGCAGAATAATGCAACCAATTTAGCAAGCCAAGGGCCAAAACCCTCTGGACCTAAGACCTTGACCATGGTTAGGCATGTTGGTTCTTTGCATGATCCTGGACCTGTTGGCAAAAGCAAGGAGATTTCCTTTGGAGAACAATCCTACCACATTGTCAATGGAACAGCAAAAGAAACTAAGAAAGCTGACAGTCAATTATCGGCTCACAACAGGGGCAAGGCTATGTTGCGATACAAAGAGAAGAGGAAGACTCGCAGGCATGACTTAATTTTATTATCCCTTCCCATTTGTTTGGCTATTCTCTGATGGAAGTTTGTCAAGAATATTTCTTACTAGTAGTCAGAAGGTAAGTAATTCTTATATATATTTTTTGTTTCTGAGCTATATGCAGATACGACAAGCACATCCTTTACGAGTCCAGGAAAGCAAGGGCTGATTCAAGGAAGCGAGTGAAGGGCCGTTTTGTTAAATCAACTGAAGCTTAATGATAGCTGAAAAGGCTTTATAAGCAAGCCAGCATTGGCTGTATATATTTTTCTTACTCTTGCTATTATTGTTGTCATTTTAATCTATCTCATGAAGGTTAGAAGCCAGAAATTTCACCCTGTTCTTGAATAGAGTCTCAAATGAGCAAATGTAGTTCCCCATCATTGCCAGTTTGTGGGAAAATGTAGTTGCTTCAGTTCAGGTTTTGATACCTAGTCGTATACTTTGGCAATGACTATACCATTTCTGGATGTGCAACTGAGAAAACTTACCAGATTTTTGTAGCATTATCTTTGGGCAAGTGTTAAGCTCATGCAGGTCGGCTGATTGATTTGGATCAGATGGATCCGCATTGTGTTCAGCAAAACTCCAAGAGTTAATGGCAGTTTCTCTAATTGCTGCTTTGACTGAGTGCTTAATTGTTCCTGATTGGAAAGACTCATCAGAAGTAGGATCTGGAAATGCTCAAACTAGGTGGAAGCTGGAAGATGTGGATGAACAAAGGGAAAAGTTTAGTTTTAAGTTTATTCTGCTCATTTCTAGATCCTTGAGATGCAAACTTAGATAATTTGGTGTTCTTATTTTGTGTTCATGGATGATCTTTGTCATATGAACATTGATATATAAAGTTACTCATGGTTACTTGATGGTATGTGCAAAGAGCAAATCCTAACAGAGATTTGCTCGCAAAATATTAAGCCCAAACATAGGAAACTTGGGGAGAATTAAAATGCCCAGCAAACACAAGATGACAATTTCCATATCTCACAGTTGTTAACAAGTAGACAATAGAGAGATGCCGAGAGAATGTTTAGCTTCGGAAATGTCACTTTTAGTTTCCATCTGGGTTAGGAAATGCCATGCCCAGATTTAGGTTATGTAACCAAAGCCACATGACTTCTATGTATAAAAATATAATTTTTCAGTATTTGATTCTTTGATGTGATCTTTAAGTCTTGTACACCATGTTAGCTGACTCCCAGCAATTGAGCACACGGTTCCAGGAATTTGGTCCACATCAAGGCTTCTTTCTCCTCTGCTACTTTGAAGCTTTGTTTGGTAGCTGCACAGCTCGGACACACCCAAGCATATACCTTCTTCTCACCAGCTTAGTATTCTACTTGTTATGATAAACCCAAACCAAAGAAGGATCGACCGGCCCACATGAATCGATCCACCCTGCAGCTAAAAGACCAACTTAACATGAGAACAGATCGTCATGAACATTCAACCGATGGCGATATACGACCTATAGTCGGCCATCGACATGCACCGAAATAATTGGTTGACCTGCAGTCGGCCAATCCACTTCAATTTAAGGCCCATCAAGAATAAGCCTGGCTATTATAACCAACAAATATATAACTAATAACCAATGCATTAATAAAGACCAAAGTGAATAACTACCGAAGGCCAACAGTAATTACAATTAGCTAAGAGAAGATTATCTTAATTAACTTTCCTAACAGCAATCAGTTACAAGAAAGCTTGTTCTAACCACTTTTAGTTAGGATGAATGCCTATAAAAATAGGTAAGAGGGGATCTCTGAGGTAAGCAAATCTAAGGCTGTCCTAAGCCAAGTCAATTTGATCTTTTCCTTTTCATCCACGCTATCCTTGAATTCTCCATTCTGTGACCCAAACTCTAGTGACTTAGGCATCAGAGTGTCCCCCGCTAAAGAAATTCTGGCCCGGGGTCTGTTTTGCAAGAACCCAAGGTGGTGAACCGGTGGTTCAGGCATTCTATCCGGTTCGTGGAGCTCAGCGTCAACAAATTGATATGCCAGGTAGGGGTCTAATTATGTGAATTACCTTTCTTGAGAAGGAGAATTTTAAGAAAATGCAAGATGATAAAGGAAGAGCACAGAATGTCTAAACGAGTAGGGGTCGTCCTAGCTCCACGAAGAACGATCCCCCAGTAGAAAATAATGTTGTATCTCCCACACTAAGTATGGGACAATAGCAGATGGATGCCTTCTGAATCGAATGGATGCATTGATAGCCATGGTGCAGAATCTCCAAGAAACTGCCCTCAACGAACAACACCGACCAATGGCCTCAAGATTCAGTTGTCGTCCTTAAGGAAAGAAGGCCAACGATAAGAATTCACTTGACAGTCATCTTAGGATCAACAATTTCCTGAACCACGAAGCTCTCAACATCGAAGGCAAGCAGAAAGCCGATTCGAAAGGAAAAGGACAAGATCTTTATCAGTATCTTCTGAAGACTCCACTCCAGGAAACACTCGATGAGGAGGAGGAGTACTTGATGACTACGAAAGGAAGATCAACGGAGGAATGATGAGACTATGGCATATGATTCACGACCTCCTTTCTTCTAAAGAATAATGAAGGAAGTGATTCCACATCACTTCAAGGTTCCATAATTGGAACCATATGACGGCACCACTGATCTTCTTGACCACCTGGAAGCTTCAAGGCACACATGATGATACAACGAGCTTCTGACGCCTTGCACTGCCTCGCTTTTCCTGTCGCTCTGAAAAAAGTTGCTCGAATGTGATATTCGAGCATTGGACCAAGTACAATTCATTCTTTTAATGAATCAGAAAAATTGTTTGTGTCACATTTCAGGACTTGTCGACGGATGCCTTACAATTCAGACAGCCTTTTCCTTCTACAACAGAATGAAGGAGAAAGTTTACGGGACTATGTGGCTAGATTCAACTTCGCCACTCTTGAGATCTCCAATCTCAATGAACATGTGACCATCTCCACCATGAAGAAAGGCCTCTGATCATCCAGGTTCACCTTCTTTCTAGACAAGAAGTTTCCTACAAGCTATGCTGAATTGCTAGCAAGGGTGTAGAAATATGCGATGGCTGAAGAACAAGCTGCCAGTCTGTGCCAGGCCGAAGGGAGGTCCATTCCTAAGAAAAAGAATGGCAAGATTTTGGAACCTCAACCCCCTGGCAATGGTGATACGTCGACTCGGCGATACAGTCCCAAGCCCAAGCAACTAGTCAGCAAATTCGATGCATATACTCTTCTCTCTTCCAAGGAAAAGATCCTAATGGAGATAGAGAAGGAAAACTATCTTCAGAGGTCTCACCCAATGAGGGCACCCCCTACTTCAAGAAATAAAAATAAATATTGCTGGTTCCATTGTGATCACAGGCATACTACTAAAGAATGCATCCAGCTCAAAGATGCAATTAAAAAGTTGATTAAGAGGGGATACCTAGAGAAGTATGTCAACAACTAGGAGCACCGAGCCGAAGTCACCGCTCCCAAGAAAGTCATCGAAGAGGTGGAACTTCTCAATCAAAGGCCTATAGACGGAAGAGTAGGCATGCTATATCACCGATCCAACTGGAGGAGTAGAGCTGAAAAAGATGCTCCCAAAAGATACAGAAGCAACAATGCCATATGCTTCTCAGATGATGATCTACAAGGAATCCAGACTTCTTATGATGATTGATGCGGGATGACTCTAAGATTGCTAAACATGCATGAAAAACAGTAAACTATTTTTTTTATGATTTTTATCATTTAGGTTTGTAGGCTAAATTCTCAAATAAAAGTAAGAACTAGCAAATGGGATAGCAATGCAAAGAATCATCATGATCACAAAGAACTCATGCAAGATAATAAGTAGTCAAGACCCGAGAGTTGAGAAACTCCCGGTTTAGGATAGCTTATCTTCATCAAATCAGAAATTAAAAGAAGGGAAGGTTTCTTACCGGTCAGAGATTGAAAATTTTGCAGTAGAAGGGATCACTCACACTATGATTGGAGCATGGAAGAAGAAGCCTCGGTTCCCTTGATTTTGATGGCTGATCTGGGTGGTCTGAAGGCAAGGAAAGCCTTCTCCGAGAAGGTGAAACATCTTGGGATCCTACAAGCATCAGGGTCAATCAAAATAGCAAATAAAAAAGAGAAAATGAACTAGGGTTTTGAAAGAATCAGGATTAGGGTTAGGAGATGGCAGCCGGGGAGGAAAGAAGCTCCTTGTCTTGGACGGCAGCTAGGGCTTCCTTTCCTTGGACATGGCTGGTCTCTAAGGATGCAAAAGGATGCTAGGGCAGCAGGGATTCGACTGAGATACACAAGGAGAGCACTCAAAGTAAAGAACCAAAACAAAGACACCAATTACAAGGCAATAACATAAAATTTCAGCAAGTTGTATTCATAAGAAAGAGATGATTACAAGAGGGGGAGGAGTGGGGTATTTATAGAGTTTCCATGCCCTCTCTAACTATGGTTACACTTAGGTTTACAAGCCTTCTCCTAGTTAGATTACATGTCCTTTCCTAGCTAGGTTAGAATTACAAAACTTAAAAGAACTAGGAATTCTAACTAGGTTAGACTAGTCTTCTCCTTCTCACTTAAGGACATCTCCCTTTGAGCTTTGACTTGGTCAACCCTTCAAGGATGCCTAGGAGGGTGTGTTGGGCTTCTAAAGGCAGCAAGGGGCCGGCCCAAAGGGGCTTGGGTGCATGGGCTTGGGCCTCTGGAAGCTAGGGTGGCTTGGTAGCCTGGTAGCAGGAATATTCCCTGGTATCTTGCTTATTAAGGGCTTGGGCTTGGCACCTGGGCTTGATTTCTTTGGGCTAAGATGTAGGTGGACTTCTGGAATTATGGATGCCCTGGTTTAGGAATATGCTCTGGCATCTGGGGAGGAATCTGGACATCTGGAGGGCATCTGGAAGGAATCAGGGTCTCCTGAAGGCATCTTGGATCTTGTGGTGTCACACAAAATCCAATAATCTGATGTAGTGGCCTCTGACTCCTGGATGAGGCCTGGTGGAACTTCAAAATAGGGTAACATCCTCTCTTGTATAAAAAATGAACTTATACTAGACTTATATTGATGTACAGGACTCAATATACTGGACTAGGTCGAGACAAATCAACTAGTCTCACCTTATTACAACTCAATCTTACTTTCTTACAAAATTGTGACACATGACTAAAGTCCTAAACTTTAATCAGTAAACCATATGGATTCCAGTGATCTGTGTCTGATTCTGGTGTCCTCACCAATTCTCCTGGGGTGGGAGGAACTCGACCCGATCGAGTATGGGTCAATTTGCCTCTCAGTGCTCAAGGAGGGTTTGGGTTGAGGTGCTGCAGATCCTCACCAGTGCTCCACAAGTCCTCAGATTCTGGCCGACCTTACCAGCGAACCAAATACCATTGACAGTCTCTATCCTGGGTACCGATAGCTTGATCATCCAGAGTTCTCTTAATCTTTACCTTACTTAAATGCCAAATTGTCTGTGGACACTCTGGGATGGGTTCACTCACAAAGAAAGGGAGTGGCTCAAAGGGCTCGCTGGGTATCTCTACTGGCTCTATAGACTCTATAAGATCTGAGATGATGAAGGTGGAGCTAATACCTAAATCAGGTAGCATCTCATGCACATAGGCATTGGGTCCATTACTCTTCATTATCTTGGATGGGCCAGTTTCGCGAGAAGAAAATTCTTTTATAATTACAAAATCTTCTGCAAATATTCTTTATCTCTCTTTTAGGAATTAGCCAAGTTATTATTTAGTTCATTAGTTATGTTCAGCTTTTGACTAATTTCCATATACATATGCCGTGCACAGGATAGTATAGGTGCAGACATGTAATTCAGGCTGTGCATTTATTGGACTCAACTAATACCTAATAGACTCAACTAGTCATCTCTATCAAAGAAAATTTTATTGGACTCTAGGGGACAAAACCTAACAGACTATAAACTCTTTAGGTTTGATCCTATCATGGCATGTACATGAAAATTCACTATGTACTCCTAGCAAATGCCACAAAGTATATCAAAAGTAATATGCAAACCTAACATGGGCAATAAATGAATGCAACATGCAAACCTCTACATGATGCAGGTGAATGGTTAAAGAAATATAAGAAAACTCAAGAAAAGGCAAAAAATATGAGGTGGATTCAGGGTTAGTCTAATAGGGTAGAAAGTAAGAAGAAGGTTCTGGATTGATTGGGTAGAATAGGAGATAAGAAGGGATTTCAGGAAGGAGGCCTAAGCTAATGAGGTTGACCTTATGGGATTGATGTCTATCTACTGGGTCTGCCTTATGGAAGAATGGGTCACTAATTTCAGGAAAAAGATCTTCAATTGGGATCAAGAAAGTGACTTCATTTTGAGGGTACTATGTGAGATAAGCCAAGTCCTTAATAAACTCTTTTGGCTCAGGAAATTCAGGACTAGGCTCTATAATTGGATCCTCTTCTAAAGTCTCCTCTAATTGCTCTTCCATTGCAGCTTGGTGTGATCTGGGTTGTCTAATTCTGGGTCGGCCACTAACTGATTATGGTCAAGGTTAGTTAAATCTAGATTGGCTACTACTTGGATATGGTCAGGGTCAACTGATTCTAGGGTGGCTTCTACCTGGGTATCTATTGATTCAACTAACCCTAAGTCTTCTATGGGGAACTCCTCTTCTTCCTCCTCATACTCGTCCACTAAGCTTGGGTCAGCCTCATATATCTCTTCTTCAAGGTCATTTGGGTGAACCAATGAGGTGGTAAGAGGGGTTTGGCTACTGGAAAATTGACTAGAGTTTGGGGTAACAGGGATGGGTAAATTAAGGGTTATGGGTTCATAGGTTTTGGGTTTAAAGGTTATGGGTTCAAATCTAGGGTTATCAATCCTATAGGGTTCAGGTCGACTGAGGGATATTGGGTTACTACTGGGTTCATATCTAGGGACTATGGGTTCCTGGCGTTCAGTTCTATAGGTCTTGCCTAGGGTTCCTACTTGGTTGAATCTTTGGTTCATTTGGTTAAGCTTAGTATCGGATTGGTCAAACCTACGGTTTATTTGGGCAAGCTGGGCTTGGGATTGGGTAGTTAATTGGACAAGCTGGTTCAGGATGGCCTCCAAATTGGGATTCATGGTTGGGCTAGACTGAGGTTTGGACTTTTGATATTGGGTTCCTAATCTAGTGGTCACGCAATAAATCAAAGAATCAAAATGAAATGATGCAACCAAGCATGCAAAAGAGAGGTCATTAAAAACTAGGGTTTGCTAGACCTAGAGTCAAAATTGAATGGGTTAGCTCAACTTACACCTAACCCAGTAGCTAATCCTTCCACTAACCAAGTAGGAGGTGGGAGTGTGGGAGGCTCCCCTGCTTTCGTAGGGACCCAATTAAAAACCACAACACCACTTAGGTCATTTGACTCTGGACCCCCAACCTTAGACACTAGCTTTCAATAATAGCTAAAGGATTAAATGCACTAGTTGGCCCATACAATCCGGACCCGACCTGTTGATGTCTCCTAGCCCTCTAGGGCAAATTAGGTCTAATTGATTTTAATTAGGCTTAGGTTAGTATGATGATGGTTGTTTTGGGCTTAGGACAAGTGATGAAATCCTGTCCTGATCTGAGATATTGAGTTGCCCTTAAGATTAGGTTAAAAATGATGGCAATCGATGGCCCTGATGCAATCCAAAACAATCAAAAAAATAAAAATATTTTATGTATATTTTATGCAATGATAAATTAGGTTTAAGTTGATTAGGTTAGCAATCAAATTAGGCTTGGGATTGGGGTGTGTGGAAGTTGATTAGGTTTGAGTTAGTCAAGTGCAAAATCAGTAGAAATCAAAGAATTAAGATTTCAGTTGATACAGAATTTGACATAGATCCTGATGCATAAAAAAATCAAAAAAATCTGGAACAGAGGATGGACGGTGATGATAAAACTTACCAAATTTCATGCAGAAAAAAAATCATATGATAATGCAAATCCTAGGGTTTTTGGACTGCTTAGAAATTATCAGGATTCTATTAAGGTTTCTAATATGCTGTATTTTAGAGAATTAGGATTTCAGTAAAATTAATTAAAAATTTTGATAATTATTAGGACAGAATAAAGGACATGCAATGCAAATTTCACAAAAAAATAAAATATTTAAGATACTTAAATCAGATGAAACCTAGACACTTAATGCAGTGGTCAGGATGCTGAAATTAGGGTTTGTGAATGCAAAGCAGATACAAACTATCCTAAACCTGCTCTGATACCAAACTAATACGGGATGACTCTAAGATTGCTAAACATGCATGGAAAATAGAAAACTATTTTTTTTATAATTTTTATGATTTAAGTTTGTAGGCTAAATTCCCAAATAAAAGTAAGAACTAGTAAATGAGATAGCAATGCAAAGAATCATCATGATCGCAAATGAGTAGCCAGGACCCGAGAGTTGAGAAACTCTTGATTTAGGATAGCTTATCTTCATCAAATCAGAAATTAAAAGAAGGGAAGGTTTCTTACCAGTCAGAGATTGAAAACTTTACAGTAGAAGGGATCACTCACACTCTGATTGGAGCCTGGAAGAAGAAGCCTCGGTTCCCTTAATTTTGATGGTTGATCTGGGTGGTCTGAAGGCAAGAAAAGCCTCTTCTGAGGAGGTGAAACACCTTGGGGATCCTGCAAGCATCAGGGTCAATCAAAACAGTAAATAAAAAAGAGAAAAAGAACTAGGATTTTGAAGGAATCAGGATTAGGGTTAGGAGATGGCAGCCGGGGAGGGAAGAAGCTCCTTGTCTTGGATGGCAGCTAGGGCTTCCTTTCCTTGGGCGTGGTTGGTCTCCAAGGATTCTAGGGCAGCAAGGATTTGACCGGGGTACACAAGGAGAGCACTCAAAGTAAAGAACCAAAACAAAGACACTAGTCACAAGGCAATAACACAAAATTTTAGCAAGTTGTATTCATAAGAAAGAGATGATTACAAGAGAGGGACGGGTGGGGTATTTATAGAGTTCCCATACCCTCTCTAACTAGGGTTACACTTAGGTTTACAAGCCTTCTCCTAGTCAGATTACATGTCCTTTCCTAGCTATGTTAGAATTACAAAGCTTAAAAGAACTAGGAATCCTAACTAGGTTAGACTAGTCTTCTCCTTCTCACTTAAGGACATCTCCCTTTGAGCTTTGACTTGGTCAACCTTTCAAGGACACCTAGGAGGGCATGTTGGGCTTCTAATGGCAGCAAGGGGCCGGCCCAAAGGGGCTTGGGTGCATGGGCTTGGGCCTCTGGAAGCTAGGGTGGCATGGTAGCCTGGTAGCAGGAATATTCCCTAGTATCTTGCTTATTAAGGGCTTGGGCTTGGCACCTAGGCTTGATTTTTTTGGACTAGGATGTAGGTGGACCTCTGGAATCATGGATGCCCTGGTTTCGGAATATGCTCTGGCATCTGGGGAGGAATTTGGACATCTAGAGGGCATCTGAAAGGAATCAGGGTCTCTTGAAGGCATCTTGAATCCTATGGTGTCACACAAAATCCAATAATCTAATGTAGTGGCCTCTGACTCCTGAATGAGGCCTGGTGAAACTTCAAAATAGGGTAACCTCCTCTCTTGTACAAAAATTAGACTCATACTAGACTTATACTGATATACAGGACTCAATATACCAGACTAGGTCGAGACAAATCAACTAAACTCACCTTATTACAACTCAATCTTACTTTCTTACAGAATTGTGATACATGACTAAAGTCCTAAACTTTAATCAGTAAACCATATGGGATCCAGTGATCTATGTCTGATCCTGGTGTCCCCACTAATAATCTTATAGTTATATTGGCTATTATAGTCAACTATGATGTAAGAAGGATTCTGGTAGATAATGAAAGTTTTATAGAAATCTTACTCTATGATACTTTCATTAGGATGAATCTATCCAAAAATAAGTTACAAACATTTTCAATATTCCTGATAGGATTTGGAGGCTATCCGGTTAGAGTAGAGGGGAAATAACACTACCAATGACTATTGGTATGGAACCGTTTCAAAAAATACTCTCCATTAATTTTGTGGTCATACAAACATCATTGGTGTATAATGCCATATTGAGATGATCTGCTTTGAATAAGTTTTGTGCTACTGTATCCACATATCATCTTATAGTATGATTCCCAACTAGAAATGGGATGGAGAAATAAGAGGAGACCAAAGAGTTGCCCAACAATGCCTAATGATACAAGACAGACAGTCGGTCGGCCATATGACTCTGGAACAATTAGATCCAAGGGATCAAATGGAAGATTGTGGGCAGCTAGTTGAAAAAACCATCTCTATACAACTGAAAGAAGATGATCTGACAAAAGTCATGCAGATGAAGAGTCTGCTCAATAAATAAATGAAGACGAAGTTGATCAACTTCTTATAGAACAATTTCGATGTCTTCCCCTGGTTGGCTACTGATATGCTCGGGATCTCCACTGAAGTCATTACCCACCGACTAAAGGTTAACCCCGATTACAAGCCAGTCCGATAGAAGAAAAAAAACTTTGCCCTAGAAAGATAGGTGATTGATAAAGAGGTAAATAAGCTTATCAATGCTAGGTTCATAAAGGAAGTCCACTACCCCGACTGGCTAGCTAATATAGTAATGGTAAAGAAGGCCAATAGCAAATGGAGATTCTGCATTGACTATACCAACCTTAATAAGGCTTGTCCAAAGGATAGCTTTTCTTTGCCAAAGATAGATCAACTGGTTGATGCCACTGCTGGACACCAACTATTGAGCTTCATGGATATCTTCTCAGTATATAATCAAATCCGAATGAATCCTAAAGATGAAGAAAAAATAACATTCATAACTGAGAAAGGGTTATATTGCTATAAGGTGATGCCGTTTGGCCTGCAAAATGTTGGAGCAACATTTCAAAGGTTGATTAATAAGGTCTTCGAATAGCAACTTGGGAGAAGTATGGAGGTCTACGTTGACGACATGATCGTAAAAAATCTCCAAAAGATTGATCACATCAAAGATTTGGAAGAATCTTTTAATACCCTATGACATCATCGAATGAAGCTGAACCCAACCAAATGCTCCTTTGGAGTGACGTCAAGAAAGTTCTTGGGATTCTTCATCACCAAATGAGGAGTTGAAGTCAATCCAAAAAAAATTCAAGCAATCCTAGATATGAGGCATCCCTTTAATAAAAAAGAAGTGCAATAGTTGACCAGGAGAATTGCATCATTAAGCCGATTCATTTCTCGATCGGTTGAAAGATGTCTTCCTTTCTTCAAAGCTCTACACCAAATAAGAGGTTTCGAGTGGTCAGACGATTACCGACTTGCCTTCGAGAAATTAAAGAAATACTTGAGGAGTCCTCCTCTACTCTCAAAACCTTAAGAAGGCGAAACTCTCTACCTGTACCTCTCTACTTCGGACGAAGCTATCAACTCCATACTTGTCAGGAAAGAAGTTGACAACATACAAAAGCTGATCTACTATACTAGCAAAATGCTTCACGAGGTCGAAGTAAGGTATCCAAAAGTTTAGAAGCTCATATATTCGTTGATCATCGCAGCAAAATGCCTGCGACCTTACCTTCGGTCCCATTCAATCATGGTCTTGATGGATCAATCATTAAAGGCCATCCTCCGATGCCCCGACATTTCAGGAAGGATAACTAAGTGGGCCATCAAACTAGACAAATTCGATATTACATTTCAACCTAGATCGGCCATAAAAGCCCAGGTATTAGTCGACTTCATCGCTGAGTACACCTGGAATCATGAAGATAATCGTCGGATGGTCGACGAGGGAGAGATAGTCGAAGAAGACTCAGAATCTACATAGGTACTCCATGTGGATGGAGCATCTAGTTTCACTAGTTGTCGAGCCGAGCTTATACTTGCCGACCTCGAAGGTCAAACTATGGAATATGCTCTCTGTTTCTCTTTCCAAGCTTCGAACAATCAAGCAGAATACGAAGCTCTCCTAGCAGGACTCAGGATTCCCAAAGAATTGGGAATTTAGAAGCTCAAGGTCTTCTCAGATTCTCGTTGGTAGTAAATCAAGTGAAGGGCGATTTTGAAGCCCGAGATACCATCATGATCAAGTACTTAGAAAAGGTACGAGATCTGATAACCTATTTGGAATTTTTTAAGATATCTCATGTCCCAAGGGCAGAGAACTCCCAAGTCGATGCCCTTTCTCGATTGGCTACTACTGCTTCTGACTCCCTTGGTCAGACATTCATAGAATACGTGGAAGACCCCAGTATATCAGAGAAAGCCTTAGAAATGCATCAGATTGAGCACGAACCCTGGTGGATGGATCCTATCTTCAAGCTTTTAAATGAAGGAATATTGCCAGGAGACAAGGCCAAAGCCAAGCAAATATGCTGAATGGCTTCTCAGTATGTCATCTTAAATGGAGCACTCTATAAAAGGTCTTTCACAACCCCTGTTGAAGTGCTTAGGGCTATCGGATGTTGACTATGCCCTAAGGAAAGTACATGAAGGTATATATGGAGATCATCTGGAAGGCAGGTCTTTAGCCTACAAATTTATCCGCCAAGATTATTATTGGCCGACCATCCAAAAAGATGCAGCTGACTACGTCTAAAGATGTGACTAATGCCAGAGACATACCAATATCCAAAGATGCCCCGCAAGTCAACCGACTCAATTGATAGCTCCATGGCCGTTTGCTTAGTGGGGAATGGACATTCTTAGCCATTCCCTCCATCTTCCGACCAACGAAAATTTCTTATAGTGGCCATTGATTATTTCACCAAATAGGTCAAAGCCAAATCCCTGGCCCACAAAATTAAAGAAAAGATCTAGAACTTTATCAGGAATTTCATAATCTTTTGATTCGGAATCCCTCGTATCATCATTACCAACAATGGAAGGTAATTTGACAACCAGAAGTTTAAAGATTTTTGTGATCAGTATCACATCCTTCACAAGTTGACTTTCATCAGGCATCCTTAATCCAACGGAGAAGCCGAAGTAACCAATCGGACGATTCTCCATGGTCTGAAGACTAGACTAAATAATGCAAAGGGGCTCTGGGCTGAAGAACTGAATTCAATCCTTTGAACATATCGGACAACCCCTAGAATGGCCATGGGAGAATCCCCATTCAATCTAGCATATGGTAGTGAAGCAGTCCTCCCAATAGAAGTCATATTGCAATCCTTAAGGATTGATCACTTCACAGAGCTTGAAAATTCAGAATGCCACAGAGCCGACCTAGACTTACTTCAAGGCACCAGACTTCAAGCTCAAATAAAGATGGCTATGTATCAACAGAAGGTTGCTAAATACTACAACTCTCGAGTTAAGGCACGAACCTTTCAATCCGGAGATTTAGTCTTGTGAAGATCTGAAGTATCCAGGTTGATAGAACAAGAGAAACTTTTTCCTAATTGGGAAGGACCTTATTGAGTTATTGAGGTCTTACGCCCCAGAACCTACCAACTTGAAAATTTGGATGGTTACTGAATATCTTGACCTTGGAATGTAGAGAGTCTTCATAAATATTATCAATAAAGTTCTCCTTCTGATATTCTCACCAAAGTGCTCAAACTGAGTAGGCCTAACTAGCCTACCCCTTCCGTATGTCCGATAAGCACAAAGGTGGACCTGACTAGCCTACCTTATCGGTATGTCCGACAAATACAAAGGTGGGCCTGACCATCCTATCTTATTGGTATATTCGACAAGCACAAAAGTAGGCCTGACCATTCTACCCTATCGGTATGTCCGATAAGTACAAAAGTGGGTCTGACCAATCTACCCTATCGGTACATCCGACAAGCTCAAGAGTGAGCCAGACCAGCCTACTCTATCAGTATATGTGATGAATATGCACATGAGCCTAATCAGCTTGCCATATTAGTAAAACTAACAGATACACAAGTGGGCCTCATCAGCCTACCATATCAGTAAAATCGACCATGATTAATGAAGGGTTAAACCATACAAAACTATTGCACCACAATTATATCCCTTTACGGAAGAAGGCACCCCTGTGTTGCTAAGCTACCATACCGAAGACTCCATACTTGGAAAATTTTTGAGTGGAAATTGAAGAATATCTAATGACTCTATACTTAGAAAAATTTTTGAAACATTCATCACAAAGGACACAAGCTGAGGAAAGGAAAACTTTTTCATTCATTTTCAAAAAGTTCTTTGCATTACTGTTTCCTTACAAAATAATAAAAGAAAAAGTACAAGATTAATTATCTATAGCTAGAGCAGGGTTGGAATTGGCCATAATAGGGATCTCGTCGGGCTATCATATGACCTCGTCAGCTTGATCCTACATCACGGGCTCTTCAACATAGTATAGGCATATCTCCGAGATCGATGTCAAGCCCAGGATGGATCTTGAGGATCTCCACAAGGCAGTCGGAGAAACCCAACCTATAGCTAACTACTTCAGCCTCAGTCATCTCAACCTTAAAGCTTGAAGACTTCTTGTAGTCTTCTACAGCCCGGATGGCTTGTTCTTTCATCGACTCCATTTCCTTGGCAACTTGGTCAGCCTTCTTTAAAGTCTCTTCAGCTTTCTTCTAGTTGTCTTTGGATGTCTGTTCCAAGAAGTGGATCTTCTTCTTCTTCTTCCTGAGCTTCGCCTCCTATTTTGTTATCTTAGCTTGGGCCTTCTTCAAGTTGGCCTTCAGAGATTGACCAGTGGTGATGCTCTGGTTCAGTTTTTCTTTCATGACCAATCTTAACTCTTCAGCCACTTCTTTTTCGGCTTTCATCATTTCAAGATCATGGTTAAGGCCTCTACTGAGCTCTGTGAACCCTAATATACCTTCCTTTATCAGGGCACTTCATGAATAAACTACGTGTTGCCCAGTAAGCAACCATGCGGGGGGGTGAATTGGGTTTCTAAAATTATTTGCAAGAATGTGTGCCAATTCAATAATCAATTCAAGTGCTAGTGAGATGTAAGTGTTATGTGCTCTTAAAGAGTATGTAGCGAAAATTTAAATGCAATGAAAGTAAGAGCAAGTAAAGAGAAAACAATTAACCATAAACACAAGAAAGTATAGTGGTTCGGTGCTCTTCAAGGCACCTACATCCATTCCCCAAGGTCCACTCGAGAATTCACTATAATCACTCTTAATTACAGCCGATTATTTTTTCAGGCTTACTAATCAAAGTTCTTTTTGGTTTTCACTAGGCTCACCAAAAGAAACCTCTTGATTTTCAAAGGCTAACCAAAAATCTTCTTGATTTTGTTCTTAGGCTCACCAAAAATCTTGATACAACAAAGTAATAATGAAAGTAACGAATATAATAAAGCTTTCTAAATAAAAGCTGTTATCTCTTTGAAGCTCGTTGAAGATGCTTGTCTTCAATTCGATGAAGCCTCAATTAATGCTCAAAAGTGGTTGGACTTGAATGCTCTTGATTGCTTTGAATGCTTGGAGGCTTCTTTTGCTTGGAAGTAGTTGCTCTCAATGAATATTTGAGTGAATGAACTTATTTTTCTTTCTCTTTCTCTTTATCTATTCATTCTCTCTTGTTTCACTTGAATTTAATTCACTTAAATACCATTCCAAGGCTTAAATGATGGTTTGTGACCATTAGAGAGGTGGAACTAGTCGTTGGGGATGAAAAGGATGAATTCTGTATTTGAGAAAACTAGCCGTTACTGTTTCCAGAACTTCAAGTGTCGACACTTCAGGCTGTAAGTCGATACTTAGGGTCAACACTTAATTTCCATGAGTCGACACTTAATTCAAAATTCTACTTTGAAGCTCTCTGAAAATCTTAGGTGAGTCGACACTTTATCTTGTGAGTCGATATTTAAGGTGAGTCTTGAATTTTAGCATGTTCTGTAAGAAATCTGTCTCAAACTTTGAGTCGATCCTTGAGTCAACACATGAGTCAATACTTAAGTAGCATGAGTCGACACTTCAAGCGTGCCATTTGAAATTTCTTTCTGTGTATCAGCTTGAGTTGACACTTGCACTATCATGAGTCGACACTTGCTGAAACTTTTCAAAATTCGACTGAAACTTTGCTGAATCTTCTTTGAACTTGACTCTTAAATCCTTCAAGCAATTCTCAAATATTCAAGTCCATCAATCTTTAATGTTTCATTCATAGAAAGGATATCTTCAATCATTTGACAAGCAATTCATTTTAGCCAATTTGATGAGTACCTTTTTCTAATAGAACATATTTTAAAGAACTATTAGTACTCAAATATACTTAAGTATTTTGTTAATCATCAAAATCAATAATGGAGTCAACACTACGACATTCAACAAAAAAGTTAGTCATATTCTTCACAATTTTAAAAAGGAAAGAAAGGAGAAAAGGAGGATCTCTTACCTTCATGATGTTAGGGTATAGTGTGTCGGCAATTACATCTAACTGATAACTCTTGGTGACCTCCCAATCCTTTGAGAGGATTATGGCCTTTATCAGCTTCTTGGCCAGATCAGGATTTTCTAATCCCCTCCCATAAGAGTAGATTGTGATGTCTACTTCATATTCTCCATCAGGGGGATGGTTTCTCTTTGAGTCTCCCTCTACTTGGGGAGCTTTACCCTTATCATGTTAAGGGAATCAGGGTGGTGAAACATCAGCAGCTAGAGTTGGCATTTGATGCCTCAAAGTTTAAGCTGGTGTAGCAACTTTGGGACAGAGTTCAGCCAGAGGGATGTCATCTTCGTCGGACGCCATCCTCATAGGAGTGTTTCTTGCAACCAGGGTGGCCATAGCCTCTTCGGCCCGAGCTTTCTTCATACCCTTCGACTCCGCTGGAGGGATTGGTGCAGGCCTGATGGAGTTCTCCAAAGTTTGGCTTCATCTTGTTTCCTATAAAAATGAAAAGGCGAAGGCGGTCATCTGATAAACAATAAAAAGAAAGGACAAAATAGAAGCTGTCTTACGAAGTGTACCTAAGGAAAAAAACATACTGATCTAAGTGAGATACAAGTTATGCTCGCTCAGCAGTTCCTTTATTGGAGGAACCTTGAATCCCGAAAGCTTACCGAAGTCCTCCCATTTAGCCTTCAGAATTTTCTTTCCATTATTGGCAGTAGACAAGGTTCTCTCCATTCGATGTTAAAACTCCAAGGATAGGCAGAGAATAGAAAGAAGAAACATGGCTTCCATCCGTGGATAGTAGATAGCAGCCATGTGACAAACTTGCGACCAGGGCGAGGGCTGATGATCTACCACCCTTGGCCATAAAAATTCTTTTTCAGCATGAAGAAAGAAGTGAACAGAGAGGTCCTCGACTCTATGTTCAACTCATGGCAGAGGACCAAAAAGGCACAAATGACCTGAATGCTATTCGGAGTCAACTATGCCAGGACTACATGATACAAGTTAAAAATTTTGACAAAAAAGGAATGCAAAGAAAATCGAAGACCAGCCTTTAAGTGATTTTCGTACACCGATATGGTGCCACGAGGAGACCGGTTTTCCTTTTCTCGGAATGAGGGACCATCAAAGAAAGAATCTCGGGAATTTTGTAATGATCCCACAAGGAAGCTAACCTAGAGAAAGAAAGAGTACTCTTAATGGATTCAGCCTTAATTCAGGACCTTTTGCCCTAAAAGAACCTACAGTACTGGAGGGGTCACCCTCTCCCCTACCGGTCGGAAGCCCGTTGATGGTAGGAACTCTTAAAGACCTAACCATGGATAATAAAGGATGAGATCTCTAATCTAAGAAGGACGAAAAAACCTAGGAGAACAAGGACTTGAGGTTGAAGCAGAAATGAAGACTTCTCCAAAAGAACTGAGAGCAAGAAGATCCATTCTAAGAAGGGAAAACTCTTTATATAATCAACGATGATAGCCCTGATCTCTCCCTCGAATAGTATGAAGCACTTCCGATCGTGCCACATACATTTGTGCCGATCATAGGTGCAAATTACTAAGAGGCAGAACTGACTCAATAGGAGAAAAATTAGCCTGTCAGCCTTGATCTGCAAAAATTTGATTCATGGCCAAGATGAAGCTTTGTACAGCATGGATGTCTATGATGGTGCCACATTTCACAATCCAGGCCGAAGGCGAAGGTCGACCTAAGCACCTAAATGAAAAGAGTCGACGTGACCCTTGAATCCATGCCAACTTTTTTGATGTCAATAGGAGCCTGACATCTATCCAAAGTACAACCCTCAAAATGAAAAATAGTTAATACTGCCAACCAGGTCTAAGATTCACCATCATCAGTAATCTTCTCCTTTTCCAAAAAAGGACAAAAATTAATACTCCTATCTTTCAAAGCAATAATTTGTTTTGAAATTGGAAGTGGGGGGCAAGTGCTATGATAAACCTAGACCGAAGAAAGATCGACTGGCCCACACGAACCGGTCTCCCTGTAGCTAAAAGACCAACTCAACATGAGAATAGATCAGCACGAACATTCAGTCGACGGCAATATACGACCTATAGTCGGCCATCGACATGCACCGGAATAATTGGTCGACCTACAGTCGGCTAATCTACTTCAGCTTAAGGCCTGTCAAGAATAAGCCTAGTTGTTATAACCAACAAACTATATAACTAATAACCATTGCGTTAATAAAGACCAAGGTGAATAACTACTGAAGGCCAATAGTAACTATAATTAGCTAAGGGAAGATTATCTTAATTAATTTTCCTAACAGCTATCAGTTATAAGAAAACTTATTCCAACCACTTTTAGTTAAGACGAATGTCTATAAAAACTGGTAAGAGGAGATTTCCGAGATAAGCAAATCTAAGGCTACCCTAAGCCAAGTCAATTTGATATTTTCCTTTTCCATCCATGCTGTCCTTGAATTCTCTATTATGTGATCCGAACTCTACTAACTTAGACATCGAAGTGTCTCCCGCCGGTGAAATTCTAGCCTGGGATTTGTTTTGTAGGAATCTAAGGTAATGAACCGACGGTTCAAGTGTTCCATCCGGTCCATGGAGCTCAGCATCAACACTACTAAATGCTGATGGTGTATATGTTTAAAAGTAGGGACGTGCCAAAAACCAACTGTGAACCCGATCTGAACCAATTTTATCAATTTGATTTATCTTTATTTTTTAAAATTTGGTTTGGCTTTGATACGAGAAATTCAAAAAAATCAATTCAATCTCAATTTGAGTTTCCAAGAAACTGATTCCAATTTATCTAACTTGACTCAACTCAACTTATTTGTACATATATATATATATATATATTGGCCCAATCTAATTTGATCTTGTTAGTGGATAAAGTCCCATCCCCTTAAAATACTAAACAAAGTGGTGAAAAAAATTCAAACAAATGAAAAATGTGATAAAGATAGGAATATGAGTAGTTTAAACTACATGGATAATAATTCTAGTTCTTCTCAAACTCAACAAAAATTACCGCTTTGTCCCTTGTTTCTTCGAGGAGGTCTAGGTTGAGGAGAATGTGTGCCGAGTTCTGTGCTTCGTCGTACCACTGTACATGGAGCGTGGGCACACCGAGCTCAACCGGAATTACCGCTTCTGACCCGAAGACCAGGTTGAAGGGTGTTTCTCCTGTCGCCGTCTTGAGTGTTGTGTGGTAGGCCCACAGGATGCTTGGAAGTTCTTCTAGCCATCTGCCCTTCGACTGATCCAATCTGGTGCGGAGTCCTTGAAGAATGGTTCGGTTGGTGACCTCGGCTTCCCCATTCGTCTGGGGATGGGTGATCGAGGTGAACTGATGCCGGATCTCGTGCTCAGTACAGAATCCCTCGAATCTCAGTTGTCGAACTGTCGCCCGTTATCGATGATGACATAATTAGGGAGTCCGAAATGGTAGATGACAGACTTCCAGAAGAATTGACAAACATTGGCCTCTGTGATCCAGGCTAGCGGCTCTACTTCGACCCATTTGGTGAAGTAGTTGATCGCCACTGGCAGAAACTTTCACTACCCAGGCACGGTGGGGAACGGTCCCAGGATATTCATCCCCCATTGGGCGAAAGGCTAGGGAGATGACAATTGGGAGATCAATGCGGTCGGCAGGCGCTGGATATGGGAATGGCGCTGGCACTTGTCACACTTCTTGACGAAGTCGGCGGCGTCCTCCTTCATTGTTTCCCAAAAGTATCCCTGGCGAAGTGCCTTGTACGCCAGAGTCCTCCCTCCTACATGATTCCCACAGAGGCCTTCATGTATCTCCTGGAGCACGAAGGCTGCCTTTGTGGACCTGAGGCACTTCAGGAGAGGGTAGGAAAAAGATCGGCGGTAGAGCTGGCCATCCATCAAGACGAAGCGGACGGCTTTCCTTCTGATGAGACCAGCTTCTTTGTAATCTCCCAGCAGTAGGCCATCTCGGATGTACTTGACATACTTGTCCATCTAGCTTGGCTAGGGGGCTACTTGTTGCACCTCCTCGGGGCTTTCGTAGCTCAGGCTCTCGAGATATTCGATGTAGGCGCGCCCTGGGGATGAGTCCAGTAGGATCACGAGCCTTGACAGTGCATTCGCACGAGCGTTCTCTCCACGGGGAATGTGGGAAACGAGGAAGTAACGAAAGCCTGCTATGCTCGAACAGACCCTCTCTAGGTATTTCATCATCTGGGGATCTTGGGCCTCATACTCTCCGGAGACTTATCCGGCAACCAGCTGGGAGTCGGTGAAGACCTTGAGGTTCTGTACGCCCAGCTTGTGGGACACCTTCAGGCCCGCGAGGTGCACCTTGTACTCTGCTTGGTTGTTTGTGGCGAGGAATTTGAAGCGAAGTGCATACTCCGTTACCACTCCATCGGAATTGGCGAGGATAAGGCCTGCTCCGCTCCCGCAAGAATTGGAGGCACCGTCCATGTGGAGGATCCAAGGGTCCTCTAGCAGGTCGAGCTTGGCTTTGCTCTCCGGGACCATCCGCTCTGGTTCCTCGGGAAGTCCTGTACATTCGACCACGAAGTCGGCTAGGACTTGGACCTTCTGCGATGATCTCGACCGATATGCGATGTCGTACTCGCTCAGCGTCAGGGACCATTTGGCTAACCTTCCGGAAGTCTCGGGATGGCTTAGCATGGTCCTCAGCGGCTGATCAGTCACAACCATGATGGGGTGCGCTTGGAAATAGGGCCTGAGGTGCTTAGTAGATATTATTAGTGCAAAAATAAGTTTTTCGGAGCAGGTATACCTGATCTCCGCATCATGAAGTATTTTGCTGGTGTAGTACACCAGCTTCTGTGACCCGTCCTGGTCTGTACGGATAAGGACCGAGCTGACAGCCCCTGGTGTGACCGCCAGGTAGAGCAGGAGCTCTTCCCCACCTTCAGGTCTGGACAGCAGAGGTGGGGAGGTCAGGAACTCCTTCAACTCTTCAAAAGCCGTCCGGCACTCTTCGATCTAGGTGAAGTCATGCATCTTGCGTAGCGCCTTGAAGAAAGGGAGGCAGCGGTCAGCCGACCTCGAGATGAACCGGCTTAGGGCTGCGATTCTCTCTGTCAGGTGATGGACCTGCTTCTTGGATGTTGGGTGCTCCATGTCCAGGATTGCCTGGACCTTCTCCGGATTCGCCTCGATGCCCCTCTGGGTGACCATGAAGCCGAGAAATTTCCTGGTCACCACCCCAAAGGCGCACTTCGCTGGGTTAAGCTTCATCTGGTGCTTCCGGAGACTGTGAAAGGCTTTAGCGAGGTCGGCAATATGGTCCGAGCTCAATTTGCTCATGACGAGCATGTTATCCACGTACACTTGTACATTCCTACTGATCTGGTCTTTAAAGACTTTATTGACCAGACGTTGGTACGTGGCCCCAGCATTCTTCAGGCCAAAGGGCATCATTCTGTAGCAATATGTCCCCCAGTCAGTGATGAAGGCGGTATGCTCCTCGTCCTCCGGATGCATCCGGATCTGATTGTACCCAGAGAATGCATCCATGAAGGAAAGCAGCCTGTGCCCTGAAGTGGCATCCACCAGCTGGTCTATCCTTGGTAGAGGGAAGCTGTCCTTCGGGCATGCTTTGTTGAGGTCGGTGTAGTCTACACAGATCCTCCATTTGCCATTGTTCTTCTTCACCATCACCACATTCGCCAGCCAGCACGGATACTGCACCTCTCGGATGAAGCCGGCGGCGAGGAGTTTCTCAACTTCCTCATTGATGGCTGCCTGCCTCTCCAGGGCGAAGCTTCTCTTCTTCTGTCTAACTGGCCTGCACTTTGGATCAACATTAAGTTTGTGGGTGATGACTTCAGGGGGAATACCTAGCATATCGGCTGCCGTCCAGGTGAACACATCTGCGTTTGCCCATAGGAATTCTAATAGCGGAGCCTTCTCCTCCTCGGAAAGCTGGGCTCCGATCTACACAGTTTTCGTTTGGTCGGCTCCGAGCTGATAGGGAAGCAGGCGCTCGGTCGGGCCTCCCCTGGGGTCTTGGGCCCTCTGGTCGAGCTCGTCTGCTCCGGAGTCCTCCCCGAGCGCTCGGGCCCCTGGGAGTGTCTGGAAGCAATGCTGCACTGGTTGGGGCGTACCCCTCATCTACCCCACACCGCGAGGGGTTGGGAACTGGACAAGCAACCTCTTGGTATAGATGACTGCATCGAGGAGGTTGAGCCCAGGTCGGCCCAAGATCACGTTGTAAGGCGAAGGAAGCCTGACAACCGTAAACGTCATCATGACGGTGCTCTGTCGATGTGGGGTCCCGGTGTGACTGGGAGAGTGATTTCTCCCTTCACTCTTGTGGAATCTCTCATGAAACCAACAAGGGGAGTATATACTGGCTTGAGCTGAGTAGAGGGGAGATTCATCCGGGAGAAAGCATCGTAGAAAAGTACATCCGTAGAGCTTTCACTATCTATCATGATGCACTTTACAGGATGCTTTGCGATCATCATCTCGACGACCATGGCATCATTGTTTACATTTTTCTCCCCATTATCCCCTTCCCTCATAAAGGGAGTATAATCTCAGATTCCCTACCCCCCGGGTCCTCTTGGATGTGCGCTCGGCTCCCCAGGAGATCATGTCCACCGGCTTCTCGGTGGGGCAGTTGTTGATGACTGGAGCTGGCGGGAGAGCAACGAGCACCTCGGAGTCTGGTCGAGTTCTGTACCCCACATATTTTTTGAGGTAGCCTCTCTTGATGAGCTCTTCAATCTTCCACTTGAGATTGCGGCATTCCTCGGTGTCGTGGCCATGGTCACGGTGGAAGCGACAATACTTCATCTTATCCCGGGTGAAGGATGGCTTCAACAGCGGAGGATGCCTCAGATAGGTCTTGCCCTCAATCTCCATGAGGATCTTCGTTCTCGAGGCGAGAAGGGGAGTGAAGTTTCCCTGAAGGGCAGGGGCGTTCCTCGGCCTCGGTGTTGGTCGGGAGCTCTGAGCTGGCGGTCCCGGCCTCCGTGCTTCAGGCTTCTCGGTGGGCGCCAGTCCCTTCAATGGCTTCCCGTCGAGCTCCCGTCTCGTACGAGTCACCTCCTCTGCGCGGATGTACTTTTGAGCCTAGAAGAGTAACTCGGCGTAGGTCTTCGGGGGCTTTTTGTCTAGCGAATAGGTCAGGCGGGAAGTCCTGAGCCCTCACTTTAGAGCCAGCATCGCCATCGGCTCCTCCAGGCTCTAAATCTCCAATGCAGCGGCCTTGAAGCGAGCCATGTAATCTTGTAGTGGCTCACGGTCTTGCTGCCTAATGGAGAAGAGGCTGTCTGCCTCGCATGGCATCCTCCGACAAGTGTCAAAATAAGCCACGAACTTCTGCCCCAGCTAGGCAAAAGAGCTGATGCTTTCTGGCTCGAGGCGGGTGAACCACACCCGCGCCGCCTTCCGAAGAGTAGCAGGGAAGGCGATGCATAGAAGGGCGTCGGTAGCCCCCTGGACCCTCATGAGGGCCCGGTAGCTTTTCAGGTGGTCCAGGGGGTTGGTGGTCCCGTCGTAGGGATCCACCTGTGACATGCGAAACTGGCGGGGAATTGGCTCTGTTTGGATCTCCTGGGAGAATGGGGGGCGGGCATCATAGCCCGCTGGCTCACTAGTGGGGCCAGGCAAGTTGGCGAACCGGCAGGCAAACTCCGACAGCTTGCGGTCGTGCTCCTCCAGGCACTTCTCCGCCAGGCGCCTGATGGCTTTGTCTGTGGACCCCTCTGCTGAGGGGGCGGAGATGGTGACGCAGACTCGCGACGCCCATGGTGAGGAGCTTTATCCTTCCTACCTTGGCGAGGTTTTGGTGCCCCCCGGCCAAGGTGCAGTGAGCAGCTTTCTTCGTCAGTAGATCTGGCCAGCCGTCGCTTCATCGGGGCCTGGTGAGTACGCTGAGGGTCTGTGGCTGCCCGCGGCTTTGAAAGCCTCCCATAGAAGGATCGCAGGCTGTCGCGTGGTGCTACGGCATGGACCACGGGGGTCTCTGGCTGTTGGTGGGTAGCCAGGGACTGGGGCTGGAGCTGGCGCACCGCCGTAGTGAAAGTGTGCATCTGCTGGGCAAGTGCGGTCAGCTGGGTCTCCAGTGGGGGCGGTTGAACCAGGGCAGGCACTTCCGTTTCCGATCCGTGCGGGTTCCCGTGAGAAGGGGATGCCTCCACACGACTGGGAGAAGCTCCCCTTGCCCGGGTGGTCACCATCCTCCCAACGGACTGGCTAAGCAGGGTTTAGACTGGATCAAGTGACGTCCGCCCCCCTTCCTGGCATGCCAATCTGTTGGCGCCTAGATCGTCATGGCCTGTAGCTGCTGATGGTGTCGGGTGGTCTGCGTCCGCCCGCCGGGGATGCCTCCGGTGCCTCGTGACCTACAAGACAGCCAGCGTCAGTGACCCGGGCCGGGGGTTCTGGCGGGGGCACTCCGACGGTTAAGTCGGTAACTATCCAGGGGAACAGATCCTCCTGGTCGAGCCCCTCGGGATGAGCTCCACACTAGGAGGAGTGAGTGGACTGTATGAGAGTATGAGTGAGCTAGGAGATGTGGTGGCCGAGATGGTCTTGCCCTCCTATCTGGCCTCTCCCCCTTCTCCTCTTTCTCTTTGTGGTGGATGTGTTGTTAAAAATTGAATGTTCTCTCGTGTGTTGAGAATGCCGTTCTTGCCTCTTAGGAAAAAATGAGTGTTACCTCCTTTTTGCTTATTATGGCTGTGTCCTTTCATATGGCTTGCCTCGGGGTTCTCCCATGCTGTCAAACGGTATGACGAGATATCGTGCCATGAACGGTATGCCTTCTTTATTGGGTATCTGGGAAAGCTTCCACAAGCCTCTGACATTCCTTCGATTTGCCCTTCCTGGAAGCCTGGCAGGGCCTCGACTGTTGTGCTGCCGCTCTCGGGAATCGCGTTCCTTGGTGGGGTCTTTTTCCCGGTCGTACAGTAAGTAGGTAGGGGGCATAGTCCCCTGATGTGAGCTTCCATTCTTCCTGGTGTGAATGGCAGCCGTGGGTATTAATGGTGACGTGGCGGGTGCTGCCATACGGTCCTCGGGGGGGCCCGCCACTGTCTTCGGTTGGGAGGTGCTTCTTCCTTGGCGGTTGATGTCTTGATTTGCATCGGGGGCCGAGCTGGAAAGATGGGGCCCACTCGCAGGGGACCCGCCTTGCGGCGGCTCGGCTATGCGGAGAGGAGCCCGAGCTCGATACCAGGCCAGAGGAGCCTAGCTTTGACCGAGCTCGGGCTGGCTGAGGTGGCTGAGGTGTGTCCAGGCCAGGGGACCCGGCCTTGAAGGGGTCCCACATGGCGGAGGAAGCTTGAGCTCGACTCCAAACCACGGGGCCCGACCTCGGGCTCGAAAGGTTTGCCTCTGGTGGGATTTAAGCTCGGCTCTGACCTAGACACCCCGATCTGGCGGGTACCGACCTGGCGAAGAACGGAGCCCGGCTTCGACAGGCAGCCCCGTTGGCATCAAGGAGCTCAGCCCGACGAAGGAGCCAATAGTGGGGGTCCGGCGTGTCGTCAATGAAGGCTCCACGTCAGGCTCCTTACTCCACGTCAGCGATCTGGCCACATCACTATATTTAATATAATATAATATATGTTATGTTATAAAATGTAATATATAATTTAAATTATATTATATTACACTTTATTTTATATAATATATATTTTAAAATATTCTATTTTTTAATATTACAAATAAAATAAAATAAAATATATTAATGTAATTTAGAATAATATTATTATATATACTATAATATTGTAGTACATTTTATTTTATATTTTATGATATAAAATATATTATATTAAATTATATTTAATATAATATGTTTTTACATTATATATTTGTATATAATATAAATATATTATATTAAAATTAGTAACATAATGTAAAACATTAATTATTATATTATATTATACTAAAAATATAATATTATATAGTATATTATATAATATTACAATATTAATATAATATAACATATTATATTTTATATTTTATTATAAAAAATATATTAGATTATATCATATTTAAAATAATATAATATATTTATATAACATAGTATATTTATTTGAAATATATTTATATATTTATATATGTTGCCGCCTAATTCGCCGTGGCTTGTAGCTTCTTACGTGGCCCGAGTGAGTGGACTCCCTGCCAGCGTCACCGGGCTCGTCGGTCGAGACGATCAAGGGAACATAGTCTAGTTGTAGGGATGAAGGGGCTTGATACTGTGTTGTGGTCTTCCTGTGGGCCCCTCCGGTGGGAGAAATCTTCTCCGTGTCGTCCCTCTATCGGATGGACCTGCAAAACAGGAAAGACTTGCGCCGGGGATTCCGACAGAGGCACTCCGACGATCAAGTCAGTGGGAGATCGAAGGAAATAAGAGACCTCTGAGACGGAGAGCTTGAGGGACTCTCTGCAGCCAGAAGGTGATAATGAAAAATGGAATGTAAGGATCCAGAGAGTATGTTGTCTTTTTCTTACTTACCTCCCCTTACCTCTCCATGCCAGTCTTTATGTAGACGAATGGCTCCCGTCGTTCGGGGGACGCGTGCTGGTCTTGATGTAGACTTGTCAGGCTAGGATAGCCTGTGAGGCCATGATGGACTGGTGAACCTTCTTCTTTTGGATGGTTTAGAAAGTTGGTGCAGGGGTACAGTACCTTGGGCAAGGCACTATTCACTAGTTAGTGTAAAGAGTGGCTTAGGAAACTTAAATGCAAACCTTCTTTGCAGGCGGCGTGTCAGGCGGCGTGCCATAGGACCCACGTGGGTGGGGATCCTTGGAAAGAGTGCCGGGCCCACGTGGATGAGATAGAACCGTGCGATGCTCTTAGTGGTTGAGCTAGGCTGAGACACCGAAGTGCCGAGTTGGCTGGGGTGCTACTTCAGGTTGCCATGCAGGCCCGCGGACCGAGGGAGGGCCCGTAGAGGTTTCTCACGCATGCTGGTTGAGGCAGAGCCTACAGAGGCTCCACGTGGTGCATGATGCGGACCCGCGCATGGCTCCCAGCCACTGCCAAGGTGCTGGGCCGCGCAGGGGCGTGCTGGTCCGCGGAGGCGCATTGCTCCCAGCAAACAGACCGTGCGGGTGCACCGGAGCCGGAGCTGGACGGCGGAGCTCCCTAGTCGCCGACCGAGGCGGGCGCGCCGGGGGGACTTCGGGCAGAGCCAACCAGGTAAACGCGGGCGTGCTGAGCCGAGAGCCGGCGTGATGAGCTAGGCCAGACGCCGGAGCAGGCGCGGAAGAAGTCTGGGGCCACCGCAGGCGTGCCGCGGTGCGAAGTTGGGACCGTGCCGGGTCGGGGCAGACATCCCGCCGGACCGGGCAGATCTGGGCGCGGGAGCGCCAAGCAGGGGCAGTGTCTCACCGGACCGGGCGGATCGGGCGGGAGCAATCGCCGACGGGCAGCCGGGTGGAGCCGGGTGGAGCCGGGCGTGCCAGGCGGGCCAGAGCCGGAGCCGTCGAGCGGGCGAAACCTCACGGGACGGAGCCGGTCCTGGGCACAACGTCGCCGAGTTGGGGTCGGCTGGACGCCGGAGCGGGCGCAGGAGGAGGTGCACAGAATAGGGCCGGCCTGGATGCCGGAGCCGGCGTAGCCGAGGTCCCGGCCTCCTGCAGGCGAACTGGGCGTCGGAACGAGTCTAGGTGCCGGACTAGAGCGAGTGGTCATGCGGGACACCGGATCGGGCGGAGCCGGAGCTGGGCCGGGGATCACGGAGCCATCATGCCGAGGTGGACGAAGCCGGAGAAGAGCGCGGGGGCGTGCCCTGGCGCAAGCGTGCCATGGGTGCGACCTTGGCATGGGCAGTCCTGGGCACCGACGTGCCGAGCTGGGCTGGATCACGCGGACCTTGGGGTGGGTGCGCGTAGTTCCTACGCACGGACCGAGGTGCGAACGTTGCACCGAGCTGGGCACGGCTTGGAGCCGTCTCGGGGCACAGGAGTGTCGAACTGGAGAACGCGTCCCGCCGAGCTGAGCTGGAGAGCCTCGTGGGCTGAAGTGGGCCACCTCGTGTGCCGGGCCCATATATGTCTGAAATGGACTGATTTCTTCAAGGGGACCCATCATTATGTCAGGGCTTGAATGGGTCGGTTACTGCTGTAACAATATATAATGTAATATATATTTAAATTATGTATTTATATTGAATATAAATATATTATTTTAAATTTAATATATAATATATATATAATTTAATATATTACTTAGTATATTTAAAAGATTATATATAATTTCTTTACATTTATTTAGTATAAAAAAATATTAATTTTTCAATTTTAATATAAAAATATTAAATATCTTATATTTAATAATATAAAATATTTAAAAATTATATTTTTAATAAATAACTAAAATAAATGTAAAAATTATATTTTTATAAATAAAATATAGATTTAAGAAAGATCAGGAGAAGAGAAATGTTTCATTCTCACCAAGTGAAAATGACGGGATAATTTTGTAAAAATAAAAAATACCAGATTACCACATCTCCGGTAAACTGGATAGCCATCCTTTTCTGAGATAATCTGGATTGCCACGTAAAAGATAATCCGGATTATCGATTCAAAATAGATTATAATTTAGCATAAATACTAAACATAATTATCTGATAAATTTATTTTAAAATTATTAATAATATGAATAAAATACTGTCTATCGAACATAACTTTAATCTTTTCCGTGTCCTTTAGATCTGTTAAGAGTCCGCTTGTCCACGTTGTCTAGCCGGTGGTCCAAACGGTCAAAGTCTCTCTCTCTCCCTCTCAATGTTTTCAGAGTCTTAAGCCTTATAAAAATCTCTTTTGTTTTTTTGTTTACCCACCACTCTCTGCTGCTCCTCCGCCTCCGCCATGTGAGGCTCTCTTGGAACTCGCAAGGATCTCCATGGCTTGCGCGCGTGAGAAAGATCCTCATCCTCCTCTCCCACCTCTCCTTAACCCCCTCGAAGCTTCTCTCTCCTTTCCTCCCCCATCCCACCTCCCGTAAGCTCTCTCTCTCCCCTGGTCTTCTTCAGATCCCTATTTATAATTTGACTGCTTTTGGTCGCATTTTAAGGTTTCATTTGACCACCTGAGACTGCAAAGATCCTAGGTTTTTTGTTTTGATAAATCAAAATCCTTTCTTTTTTTATGGTTTTCTAGTGCATTCCCTGTTTTCCTTTTTCGGATAAATAAAAATCCCATCTTTTCGATGGAGCTAGTGCATTCTCTCTTCTCTCCTCTCTTCGAACTGATTCTGTAGTTTTTTTTTTTTTTCCTTCTTTTTTTCTGCTCGATAATTAAATCCTCAGGATCGATTTGATTCCCAGATTTGACTTCCTCTCCATCTTCGTCTCTTTGTAAACGAAATTTCTCTGTTTCCACTTGCATGTTTGCTGGTGTAGGATGTATGGCAAAAGACGTCGTTTGATCGTCGAGAAGGATGGGCTGCACGTCATCCATCCCAATCTCGTATATCGTAGGGAGGAAGAGGAAGAAGCCGAGCAGTATCCATGACGTGGCCGTGTTCGTCCCGGCCCTCCGCATCCCTTTGGCTGTGGATCTTGTTCGGCCCCTCAGAGGTTTAGTGTCTCGGGATGTTTTAGATAAGATATCGACACTTCGGGGCCGGATTGTGTCGTTGGCTGAAGAAAGTTGTAAGAATCTCGAGCTCAATCGTGTTCTACATATGATTTCTGTTTTAAATTTGTCGTTATTAATTGAGATTTTTATTAGATCTTGCTTCCGTGCCTACTGTTTCCGAACTCCAGCGAGCTCTCGAAGAGTATGTGCCTGTTCTACTTGGTTTGACCAAAAAAGGTATGATCTTTCACATACATTTGTTCCTTTTCTATTGAATTATGGCTCTAAATTGTATTTAGTAATTGGTACTCCATAGAGCACCATCTTGAGGCATCAGTGGAATTCAAATGGAAAAGCTTAGGAGATGATGATCGGGTAAGAACCCCCCCCCCCCCCCCCCAAAAAAAAAAAAAAAAATGATAAGAGAGCATCTATTCTTCTTTGATTTTCTCCATTCTTTTTCTACTTCTATGGTTTTTGGGTTTTTAACTCACAATTTTAATTCTGTGTGTAGGAAACTTGTTTAGCAAGCACCTGGTATGAATTGCTGTCGGTCCTTCACATGATGGCTATGCTGTCATTGTTGGAAGCAAATCTAATGCTTGTTCCTAAGGATTCTTTGGATGAGTGTGAAAGGAAGGTATCAGAAGGTTTGTTCATTTTGAAGGGAATTATAGCACATATGAGTTCTCAGATGTAGAAAATTTTCTGCTTTTGTACACATTTTAAGCTAGAGATTGGTGAGGAATATAGTTTTGTGAGCCATGGAAAGTTGTTGATTTCTCATGAGCATGATTTCCTTGACAGATGCCAAGAAGGTTGCTGTTGAATTGTTGCTCAAGGCAGCAGGGTGCTTGGATTGTTGTGTTCATCGTATACTTGTTCAGTTGCCTATGCAACTTAGGTATGGCATCAACTTTCATGGATACTGAATCTGCTTGATGATCGATTTTATGATATTGCTCATGTTGGTTCCTTTACTTCAGATTGTATTGTGCTTGCTTGGTATTGCTATGTACTTCTCTGTGTTGTTGGAACTTAATCTCTAGCTTGAAACCTGTAATTGTAGGAAGAGTCTGCCAAGCAGCTTGCAAGGGGGAATGTTGGAGGCCATTTCTGTTCAAGCCCTGGCTCAGGTAGTTCTCTCCAGTTAATTGGATTTGAGGGTCAATGTTTTTCAAATTGCTGTCGTCAATAATATATACTTACACCATAGACCATCATCTACCAATATTATCATTTTAAAGTAAATAATCTCGAGTCATTTTCAGTTATTGAGTGATTGCTGCATCTCATCAGAGATTCATTTCTCCAAATACGTGCAGGAAATGCTCCAGTAACCAGTACACTGCCAATATAAAAAATGAACAATATTGTTTTTCTCTTTTAATATTATGTGGATAAATTGATGGCATAAAGGGAAAATTCATATTTTAATCAAAGATCTTGATTTCCATTGTTTTGGGATGATATAATAGGTTGGTTTTGGGATTATGTGATGCATAGACTCTGGGTCTTAGCAAATGATTTTTTGTACAAAGACATTTGAGTATTGTTAGGGTGTTAACCCGGGCCTAGGACAACCTGAGTAAGAAGAGAAGAAAATTCAATTCGGTGAAGCAGAAACAACTCGGCATGGAATCGAGTAGACTAAGGGACTTCCTGGACTAGGTTGTAAGTCAAATAAGCCCCGGCAACTCATCTACTTGGTTCCCTGGTCGAGTAGCCCAAAAGCAACCATCCCAGTCAATCTTCGATTGAAAAGCCTAGCAACGATCGATCTACTTGGCCTTTGGCCGAATAGCTTTTAAAAAGAAGCCAACCTACTCGGTCTTCTACCAAGGAGGTCCTACAAAGCCCAATTCACTCGGCCAATGGCCAGGTAGTTCAATAGCTAGTGGTCTACTCGTCCTTAGCCCAGTAGATCTAAGCAAGCAACCTACTCGGTTTGAGACTGAGTTGGTCAAAGTGTGGCACCAATACAGCCCTGATCCGAGTAGGCTACAAGTAGGCCATATCTTGACGAACTTCGAGGAGATTCTGGCAACATGACAAGCTCTTGGGCAAGGCTCTCAACTGAGCTCCAGTAATGGAAAAGTCAACAACTACCAGACCAAGAAACCTATTATCCACAATTAGTTAAAAGTCGTGGGTACGAGCAATCAAGCATGTCATGTTTAACTCATGACATGATTAATCTGTCTCAATGCCATGATGAAGTTGGTTACTCCCACGTCCTTAATGGCTTGCTTTTAGGAAGTAACTACCAAGGTATTTATTATAAATAGGGATGACGAAGGGGGACCTAGGTATGTGCAATTAAGCTCTTGAGAGGGTATTGCTTTCATTTCATTTTTTATGTATTATCGTGGTCTCCGGCTAACTTAGATATCGGAGGGTCCCCCATCGGAGAACAGAAGTCCTTTTCTGTCAAAGGACTTCTTTATAGATATACCTCGACAATGAGCTAAGCGCACATGATCTCTGAGATCTGTGGCAACAGATTGGTGTGCCAAGTAGGGGAAGGTAGCGAGACATCAAAAATCTGACCTAAAAAGCTTCGGACCCTTCCTTACAAAAAAGCATAATGCCCATCACAAGCACAAGAAATGTTTTCGATGGCACTGTTGAACCAATAGCACAACAAGATGAACCTCAAAACCACATGGAGTATAATCCTCCATGATCGATTGTGGTAGCGGATGACCAGCAATTCACTATCCTTGTGCAACAAGTTCAATCCCTGGCCACTACCATGCAGAGTCTATAGCAAGCAGTCGAGAAGCCTTAACCGCAACCAGAGGAGTCACCACCACCTCCAACGGTTCCTTCTCGCGTGATTGTCAATTGCCTGTTGCACCATCTTAGCACAGCCGATGATCACCTACAGTGCATTCTCCATGGAGTCAACAATTCCTACATCGATAGGAGATGCATCCATCGATGCATCGCTCCTAGCATTTAAAGCGTCGATCACACCCTATCCTATGATAAAATATCAATAAGGGTAAGTGGCATCATTCACCCCCTCTCGGTCATTTGAGGATGGTTCTATTTCAGGATACCCCCAGCACAAAGAAGAGTGTTGCCACATAGACGACTACAAGTGGAAACTTCAAGAGTTGGACTGCCAACTTGAAAGATTCCAAATGGATCAGAAAGGGCCATCTGGTGACCTGAAATTCAACACCTGGCCATCATTCACCCGATAAATTATGAATGAGCCAATCCTGGCTCACTTCCAGATGCTGTAGATGGATCCGTATGATGGTACTTCAGATCTTTTGGACCATCTTGAGAGTTACAAAATTTTGATGATGATTTAAGGGACTACTAATGCCCTACTCTACCTGGCTTTCATGGTAACTCTTTGGAAGGCGACCCGGGTATAGTACTCGGGACTTAGCCCAGGGAGCATTGGTACTTTCGAACAACTAGAGTAATTATTTGTGGCACACTTCAGCACTTGCAGGAAGTTATCGTGCACTTCTGGCAATCTCTTCTCTATAAAGCAATGAGAATGGGAGACTTTGAAGGATAACTTGGCATGCTTTAATGTCACAACTTTGGAAGTCTATGATCTCAATCAAAATGTAGCCATGATCCAGGGATTGTGTAGCTTGCAATTTACCTATTCCCTAGATAAGATAGCCCCGAGATCGTTCTCGAAACTGCTTGCACAGGCATAGAAATATATCCGTGCTGATGAGGGTGCCACAACTCGACGAGAATCCGAAGGCAGAAGAACACCAAAGAAGAAAAAGATCCAAGAAGGATTTAGTTGGGGTTGATCCCAGAAACAACCCCCTCTATGACAACTAACCCCCAGGCCGAGGAGCCCAAGCTATAAATATGACAACTATACTCTGCTTTTGGCTCCCCGAACCTAGATTCTTATGGAGATCGAGAGAGAGAGTTATTTTTAGAGGCCCCCTCTAATGAAAGCTCTTTTAAGGTTTCATAATCGAAAGAAGTATTGTCAGTATCATCGAGATCATGGGCACAGCACCGAGAACTGCATCAACTCAAGGATGATATTGAAGCTCTCAATCAAAGGGGCTATCTTGGAAAGTTCGTCTAAAATCGACAAGTCCAACCCCCAACTAGTTGGTCTACATAGCCTCAAGCAAAGGAAGCAATGCCTAACCAACCGGCCACTAGCATGATTAATATAATCTTGAAAGGAGCCTGGGGGGTAGATACACTGGAAGGATCTTCGAAGAAAAGGAAAGAAGGAAATGTAATATCATTCTTAGATGAGGACCTTTAAAAAGTTTACACTTATGATGATGTTGTCTTCATCTCTGCAATGATAGCAAACTTTGATGTAAAAGGGATCTTTGTAGATAGTGAAAGTTCTTCTAATATTTTGTTTTACAATGCATTCTTTCGAATGCGACTATCTACCAATCAACTAAGAAAAGTCAATATTCTCTTAAGTCAGATTTTCGAGCAATTCTATAATGGTAGAAGGGGAGATCACTCTCCCGACAATACAAAGGTCAACCACCTCAGCAAAGTATGGCATTTTTGAAGTACCTCATCGTCCAAGTATCTTCAGCTTATAATGCTATACTCAGATGACCGGGGTTAAATGCCTTCAAAGCGATAGTCTCGATGTATCACCTCGTACAGTTCCTAACTAAATTGGAGTCAGGAAAGTTTGAGGAGATTAACAGTTGGCCCAATAATGTTTCATGGCTTCGACTCAAGAAAAGAAATCCTTGGAAGCCCTGCCAGTTAATGGATTAGACTTTCGAGATGAAGAAATCCAAAGGAGTGCTTGCTGAGTAGTTGATTTCTATCTCACTTAAGGATAAAGAGCCGACTAAAACCTTACCTATCATTGAATACTCAACTTCATGAAGAATTGTGTTGCCCAGAAATGGAGTCCAAGAGGGGGGATGAATTGGGTCTTTTAAAAAATTTAAGACAATAATGAGAGGGACTAGTGGTGCTAGTGAAAAATGAAGAATTCAATGCAAGATATTCAAAGCGATAGCAATAAACAAAAGAGCAAGAGAGGAAGAGAGCAATCACACACAAACACAAGGTTTATAGTGGTTCGGTGCAAACCTAGTACCTACATCCACTCTCCAAGCCACCCTTGGGAATTTCACTATAATCCAAACAAGATTACAATTGACTTGTTTTTCACAAGGCTCAAGTCAAAACCTAAGTTGGTTTTGTCACCTAGGCTTACCAACAAACCTTAACACTTGTTTTGTCTTCGGGCTCACAAGTTAACCCTAGTTGGTTTTATCCCTTTGGCTCACTAACAAACTACAATAACCTTCTTTCAAGACACCCTTGAAAGCAAGGTCAAATCACAATGTAAAAACAGATATACAATTTAAAACTAAAACAAACTCTCTTCAAGAGTAGAATGAAATCTTTGAAGCTCAAGTAGATGCTTTGTCTTGACTCTTCCTTGGAATCTCTTTCAAGGTGCCTCTTTTGGAATGAAGGATGAGCTTGTAGACTTTTCAAGGAATCAAACTATAAGAGGCTTTTGATGTGAAGTATTTGAGAGAATATAGGCTTTTTGGCTTTTGAGTAGACTTGAATGCACTTCAATACACTTCCTTTTTTTTAAAATGAGGTTGGTGGAGGTTAAATATACCAAGAACCTTCCAAAAAATGGTTTGTGACCATTGGAACCTCGGAAATAGCCGTTTGGAGCTTGAAAAGCAAGTTCTGCAAGCCAGAAAAATAGATCCGTTAGAGCTGTCAGGCTGCAAGTGTTGACACTTGGCTGTCAGGTGTCGACACTTGATTTCTAGGTGTCGACATTTGAACTTTCAAGTGTCGACACTTGATGCACAGGTGTTTACACTTGACACAAAAATCCTCAAATTACAAAGTTCTGTATTTTCAAAATTCTCAGGCCTTGAGTCGACACTTGATTTTGGGTGTCGACACTTGGTGTCGACACTTGGTTTTGGGTGTCGACACTTGGCGTGCCAAGGATTTTTGTCTGTGCCAAATGCTGAAGTGTCGACACTTGACCTCCCAAGTATCGACACTTGACCTTCCAAGTATCAACACTTGAGACTGAAAATCTCAGATTCAAGTGTAAACAGCTTTAAAAACATAAAGATAGACTTTGAAATTTAAATGAATCATAAACATATAATATTTAAACATTTAGATGCCCTTTTTCAATGAAGAGCATGTCCGGATTCGTGAGAAATGCTCCGTGCCATTACGTGCCATGAACCATAAGTTTTTGAGATTTTGAGGTGCTTTATTCTTGAAAACTCACAACTTGAAATCCTCATTAGTATACAATATGCACTCAATGTTTTGTTATTCATCAAAATCACTAGATGGAGCCAACAATCTCTCCCTTTTTGATGATAACAAAACCTTGAGTAAAATGGCAATACATTTCAAACTTTAACTATTATAATTTATAAATATGAAATTAAGTCCATAAGAGAGGCAAAAACTTCATAGTTAGGAAGAATCAATCTCTCCCTTAATTAGATACTTCTTATTAAGGTAAATTTCAAAGATTCTTACAAGATGAAACCACAAAAATTCAAAAATTATGCATCTATATAATCAATACAATCAATACAATTTCTCCCCCTTTTTGTCAATCATTAGAAAGGGGAATAACCTCCCCCTCACAATGAGCATGGAGACAAAAAGATGGTAGAGAAAATAAGATAGGTATCAGAGCCAAAAATATACCAAGATAAAAGATTATCAGTGCTAAAGATATACCAAGATAAAAGAGTATCAGAGCTAAAGAAGGTAAATTGAACCATTCAAACACAAATAATGAGTACTGAACTGAAATATATATAATAGACAAGTTTTCAGTACAAAAATTTGCTGAGTCATCAGCAAGAACTGAAACATATAGATATCATCAGAGTCATACAAATATCAGAAACATACAACATATGAACTATAACAGACATCTGTGAGGCTAATCCTCATCAGATGGAATCTCAAGACTGGATGGAGCACAGATCCTCGATCTAGTGGCTAAGGCCCTAGGAGATGCTAAAGCTCGACGACTCCTAGTACGGCCAGAAGGACCAAAGGCGGGTACAACCCTAGATGATCTAGTGGAAGGGGGGAAAGAAGATCAGCTGGTGTAACAAGGTCCGGTGTGGAATCAACCAAGTCAGTAGGAGGAGCTGGGGTAGTGGGAGGATCGCGACTGACCACCTCATAATCATCAGCACTGTCATCACTGTCACTGTCACGGCCCACAACCTCTGTAGCTCTGTCGTCATCCCGATCACCACCTTCAACAGAATCAGCATTGTCGCTCTGGTGATCGCCACCACCATCATCATCATCATCATCAGATGGTACAACTGCAGGGGCTGCAGGAGGTATAAGGGATCTCAACAGATCCTCAATATGAGAGAATCCCTCCTCCATAGATCTACGAATCTCAGCATGCTCCGAGGTAGTATGTGCTCGAAGAAGCTCAACCTCGCTACGTAGCTGAGTCATCTCACCCCTGATCTCAGTGAACTGCTCTCTGGCATGCTCCTCAAAAGATAGTCCAGTAGAAGGTGGCGGAGGAGCTGAAGTGTCAGGAGTCGAATGCTCTGCCTGTGTCGATGGGATATCAACTGGAGGAAAAACTGCTGGCTCAGATGGTCCAGCCTCTGCCTCTCGAATCTTGTCCTCCTCATCTGGCTCCTGGCCAGACTCTCTGCGCACCCATCGACCTCCAACTAATCTGTATCCCATACGGTGCAAAGACCTCTCGTCATATACATCTGTATGTAGTATCTCCTTGGGGATCTCCCCCTCCAATGATACTCCACAAGCTCTGAATAATCTGGTCAGTGCCATGCCGTAAGGTAAATAGTGACGGCGCTATGTCGCAGCATCATGTATCTGAGTAAGCATCAGGGATGAAAGATCAATCTGTCTCCTCTCTATCAGGCTCGTCATCACCATCAACTCCCTCTCAGTGATGAAGTCAAATCTCCCAGTCTTCGGTAGAAGTATGCGTGCTGTGATGTGGTGCAATAGGCGCATCTCCAAAGACAACTGGTTCGCGATAACTACGGATATACCGCGAACATCCTCTCTCTCAAGAATGCACCTAAAGGCAGCCTCTTTGTCATCTACCGAAAAGACACAGACTCCCCTACGGGGGATCTCCCATACTCTGCCCAAAAGCTCATTTGTCAGTGAAATCTGAATGCCTCTGACTGTCATAGTCCACAGAAGTCGTCGACAATCCAGCGCACCATAGAACTCTCTCACTAGATGAGGATAGTACCTCTCCTACATAGTACAGAATGGTACTAATCCTGTATCAATGAGCACCTGTCGAATACTGAAATGGTGCCTGTCAAAACACTCCAGGTCGACTCTCCTCCCAGAGGCTACTAACTTCCCTGCCATCCTCTTTGCAGGGGGAACTCGGTGTGGCTGAGCTGCTAGCCTGGTCAAATCTGGCCTTCGACCTCCTCTCAACACCACGACTAGGCCTCTCCCTGACTGCAAGTCTCTTCCTGGGACCCATTACAGCAAGCTGACCAGGGAAGAAGGAAGATAGGTTTAGAGCTAAGGGACTGGCTACAGGCTGAGATAAGGAGAGTTTCATTTCTTTAAAAAAAAGTGTTCAGATAGGTTTTGAAAACCAGAATTTAAACCAATTTTGGTTTGTAAAATACCTCAAACAACGTTGGAAAAAACTGTCAATCAGTTTAAGGTGAGATTTTTACAACTTATACTTTGATTAAATGACAATATTCGAACATATATTTATAGAAAATATTTTTGTTCATTAAAACACATTTGAACTTTTGAAAAATACTTTTTGTAAGGCCTAAAAATCAAAACCCATGAAATTTGGGTCTAAATCACTTAGGGTTTTGGTAAAGAAGTGAAAATGTTGCAAACATATCACGAAAAACCTTTCTAAATCAATAATAAGTGGATTTAGTATATTTAATTTAGATGAAAACCCAAAATATTTCGGCCAAAATCAATAAAACAGTATTTTTTCGAAAAATGGGTGAAATAAACGTGAAAACGACCAAAAAACGAGGAAAATCTGAGAAAAATATGTTCAAATCACTATTCCCTCAAATGGAATTTTAGAAATCCACTAAAACACGTAAAAATTCAATTAGAATCTTGAAAAATACCCGGAAAACCCTATTCACGGTTGCACGGTTTGAAAACGTCAAAAATAAAACGAAAAAGAGGGAAAATAAAGTAAAAATAGAAGGAGGAAATACCTGATTTGTAATGGGTTAAAGGGTAAATGGAAGGATTTGGACAGAGGGGACCACTGTTGCAAGAAATCAACGGGCGGAGAAAATGACAAAAACCCTCGGTCGGCCCTTTTCAAAAATTGTTTATGTTTCGCAAGTGTCGATACTTAGAATGTGTCAAGTGTCGACACTTGGTCATGTATCGATACTTGACAATTTCCAAGTGTTGACACTTGGCCAAAAAATTAAAAAAATCCAAAAAATTTTTAGAAAAAAGGAAACAATTCAATTAGATTTTTGGGACTTTTAGGAAGAGGTTTTGTGCTCTAGGATTTAGGTATAATTAAAACTAAGAGAGTTCTAGGAGAATGGATCAATGACACCTAACTCTCTTCTAATCAGACAGAACCTATCCTCACTCAAAGGCTTGGTAAACACATCTGCTAACTGATCATCAGTACATACAAAATCAAGAATAACATTAAAGTTTTGTACATGATCTCTTATTAAATGATGTCTTAATCAATGTGTTTACTTCTTGAATGTTGCACAGGATTTTTAGATAGATTGATTGCACTAGTATTGTCACATCTTATGGATGTCTTAGTTAGTTTAATGCCAAAATCTTCGAGTTGTTGTTTGATCCAAAGGATTTGAGCACAACAGCTTCTAGCTGCTATATACTCGGCTTCCGCCGTAAATAAAGCAACTGAATTCTATTTTTTGCTACTCCAAGAGATCAAATTTACTCCAAGAAACTGACAGGTTTCATTAGTACTTTTATGATTAAGTTTACACCCAGCAAAGTCAGTATCAGAATAAGCAATCAATTCAAATGAAAAATCTCTAGAGTACCATAAACCAATTTCAATTGAACCAGATAGATATCTAAGTATGCGTTTAACAGCCAAAATATGAGACTCTTTAGGATTAGACTGATATCTAGCACACATACAGACACTAAACATAATATCTGGCCTACTGGCAGTAAGATATAACAAGAAACTGATCATGCCCTGATATAATTTTTGGTCTATAGACTTACCTGATTCATCCTTGTCAAATCTACAAGTAGAGCTCATAGGGGTACCTAAAGGCTTAGTGTTCTCCATCCCAAACTTCTTGAGTATTTCTTTTGTGTATTTTGTTTGGTTGATGGAGATTCCCTCTTTGGTTTGCTTTATTTGGAGTCCGAGGAAAAAATTCAGTTCTCCCATCATGCTCATCTCGAACTCACCCTACATTAACTTTGCAAAATCTTGACAAAGAGATTCATTAGTAGCACCAAATATTATATCATCTACATAGATTTGTACTACTAAGAGATCATCATTCTTTTTCTTTAAAAACAAAGTTTTATCTACATTACCTCTAGTAAAATCATTTTTGAGCAAAAAAGAGCTTAAACGATCATACCAAACTCTTGGAGCTTGTTTCAATCCATACAAAGCTTTATGAAGTTTGTAAACATGATTTGGAAATTCAGAATTTTTAAAATCAGGGGGTTGCTCAACGTAAACATCTTCTTTAATTAGACCATTTAAAAAGGCACTTTTAACATCCATTTGATACAATTTAAAATTCATGAAGCAAGCAAAAGCCAACAATAGCCTAATTGCCTCAAGTCTAGTCACAGGAGCAAAGGTTTCATCAAAATCTATTCCTTCCTCCTGATTGTATCCTTTGGCAACTAGTCTAGCCTTATTTCTAGTAACTACTCCATTTTCATCAAGTTTATTTCGAAAAACCCATTTTATACCAATACTTGAAGTGTTTGAAGGCCTATATACTAAAGTTCAAACATTGTTTCTTTTAAATTGATTAAGTTCATCTTGCATAGCATTTATCCAATTACTATCACATTCAGCTTCCTCAATAGTTTTAGGTTCAATTTGAGAAACAAAAGCTAAATAATCACAGATATTTCTAAGGGATGATCGAGTACTTACATCTTTAGATGGATCACCGATAATTAGTTCTTTTGGGTGTCCATGAGTATACCTCCATTCTTTTGGTAATGGATCAACAGTTGATGTGTTTTCATCACCTTGTGCTTGATCTCCATCAGTGTTTTGATCATCGTTCTGTTCCTTGGTAAGCCCTTCATCGTTGTTTATTTCTTCAGTTTTCTTGCTACCTATTTCATCAGAAAGTACATCTTCTTTTCTTGAAGATTTTTGGTTAGTTTCATCAAATACCACATATATAGATTCTTCAACAACAAGTGTTCTTCTGTTGAAGACCCTGTATGCCTTACTAGATATGGAGTAGCCTAGAAAGACTCCCTCATCTGATTTGGCATCAAATTTACTTAAATTATCTTTACCATTGTTTAAGATGAAACAACAGCATCCAAAAATATGAAAATAACGAATTGAGGGTTTTCTACCCTTCCAAAGCTCATAAGGTGTTTTCTTTAAAATCGGTCGAATTAAAACTCGATTTAAAACATAGCATGCAGTATTTATGGCTTCCGCCCAAAAATATCTAGGTAAATCATTTTCACAAAGCATGGTGCGTGCCATTTCTTCAAGAGTTCTATTTTTTCTTTCTACTACTATATTTTGTTGAGGTGTCCTAAGTGCAGAAAAATTGTGATGAATGCCATTTCCAATACAAAATTTATCAAAATCAGCATTTTCAAATTCGGTTCCATGATCACTTCTCAAAGAAACGACTGAAACACCTTTTTCATTCAAAACTCTTTTATGAAATCTAATAAATTCAGAAAAAGTTTCATCTTTATGTGCTAAAAACATGACCCATGTAAATCGTGAGAAATCATCTACAATGACTAGAACATACTTCTTACCTCCCAAACTAGATGTTCTAGTTGGCCCAAAGAGGTCCATGTGAAGCAATTCCAAAGGTCTAGATGTAGAGATTACTCTTTTTGGTTTGAAAGAGGATTTGGTTTGTTTTCAAAGTTGACATGCATTGTAGATCTTGCCTTTTTCAAAATTGAGTTTAGGCAAATCTTTTACCAAGTTCTTTTTGCTAAGTTTTGAAATTAAATGCATGCTTGCATATCCTAGTCTGCGATGCCAAAGCCAACTAGTTTCATCGATCTTGGCTTCCATTGCCACTAGGCATTGACCTTTTTGAATAGGGAGATCATCGAGATCAACCATATAAATATTGCCATGCCTATGACCAATGAACTTAATGCCATTGTCATCTAGACTAGAAACAATGCACAAAGAAGATTCAAAAACGACTTTAAAATTTTTGTCACAAAACTGACTAATGCTAAGCAAGTTATGTTTCAAACGATCAACATATAAAACATTATCAATATAAGAAGTAGGGGTGATATGGACTTTACCAATACCAATAATTTTGTCATTTCCATTATCACCAAAAGTTACATTGCCACCATTTTGATATACGAGTGATGAGAACTGCTCCACATCTCCTGTCATATGCCTTGAGCAACCGCTATCAAGGTACCACATCCTTTTCTTATTGGTTGCAAGGCATACCTGCAATAAAGATCAAGTGGAGACTTTAGGTACCCAAGCCATCTTGGATCCTTTTTTGTTAGTGGCATTGGTTCTTTTCGGAACCCAAACTTTCTTAGTATTACTTAGTCTTCTTTTGTTGCACATATAAGATTTGTCCTTTAGTACCACAAGTATAGCAAGTAATGGATGAAGATGCAGGCACAAAGAAATTTTTAAAGAGTTTTTGTTTCTTATGAGTTCTGAATCCTAAACCTGCTTTGTCAAATACTGATCTTTGGTTATTTAAGAGTAAATTCAATTTTTCAGAACTGTAAGTAAATTTTTCTACAAAAGGTTTTAGTTTTTCAATTTCTTCTTTATATCTTTTGTTTTCATTTAAAATTTCTTTACTTTGTTTTGACAAATTTCATTTGAAAGTAAGTCACTTTTCTTTTTCAAGACATCTTTTACTTTTTCAAGTGCTATAATCTTATCATTTAATTTTTTATTTTGAATAAGAAGGCATTCATTTTCATTTGAAAGCTTGTTATTTGTTTTGGCTAGATCCAAATTTTGCTTCTTTAAATTTTATGTTTAGATTTTAACTTTTGAAATTCTATGACTAATTCGTCAAAAACTTCATGAAACTCATCAAAAGTAAATTCATTTTCTGTTTCGGAACATACCTCATCATGATCAGCCATCAGACAGAAGTTTGCTACCTCCTGCTGTTCTTCCTCATAACTGGAGTCTTCACTTTCACTCCAGGTTGCCATCATGGCTTTCTTTCTCAGCTTTCTTATGCTTTTCTTTAACAAGGGGCAGTCTACCTTGAAATGGCCGGGTTTTTTGCACTCAAAGCAAGTAGGCTGCTCCTTCTCCTTTTCTTTGTCCTTCTCTTTACTCGGCTCACCTTTCAGAGGTTTCTTTTTGTAGTTAAACTTTTTCTTCCTCATGAACCTTCTGAATTTTCTTGCCAATAGAGCCGTTTCATCTTCTTCATCATCTTCTTCGGAGTCTTCGCTTGATTCCTCTCTAGCAGTAGATTTGAATGCGATTACCTTCTTCTTTTTATCGACCTCTCCATTCTTTTGTTTGAGGGAGAGCTCATAGGTCATTAAAGAACGCAACAGTTATTCCAGTGGGAGAGTGTTGACATCCTTAGCTTCTTCAATCGCTGTTACTTTTGCATCCCACGAAGCTGGTAGAGACCTGAGAAGTTTATTCACAAGTTCACCGTTAGAAATAATTTTTCCTAGGCTTCTCATGCCATTCACAATATTTGTGAACCTAATGTACATCTCACTAATAGACTCAGTAGGTTCCATTTTAAACATTTCATATGTGTGAATAAGCATGTTGACCTTGGTGGTTTTTACTTGGTGTGCACCCTCATGGGTAACCTCAAGTGTATCCCAAATCTCCTTGGCGGAGAGACAATTAGATATTCTATTAAATTCACTTGGGTCAAGAGAACAGAATAAAAGATTCATAGCCTTAGCATTAAGCTCGATTTGCTTAATGTCATTCTCATCCCAATCATCTTCCAACTTTGGAGTGAGAATGCCATTAATCAACATCGTAGGCTGATGAGGACCTTTTACAATTGTCCTCCACAAATTATAATCAAGAGCTTGAATAAATATGTGCATGCGTGTCTTCCAGTATGTGTAATTTGTGCCATTAAAAAGTGGGGAACGATTTGAAGCTTGACCTTCAACAATACCCATTCCTATTGGGGCTGCCATGATCTTTTACTCAATATCCTTGGACCTACAAGAGAGTACCGGTGCTCTGATATCACTTGTTGCCCAGAAATGGAGCCCAAGAGGGGGGGTGAATTGGATCTTTTAAAAAATTTAAGACAATAATGAGAGGGACTAGTGGTGCTAGTGAAAAATGAAGAATTCAATGCAAGATATTCAAAGCGATAGCAATAAACAAAAGAGCAAGAGAGGAAGAGAGCAATCACACACAAACACAAGGTTTATAGTGGTTCGGTGCAAACCTAGCACCTACATCCACTCCTCAAGCCACCCTTGGAAATTTTTCTATAATCCAAACAAGATTACAGTTGACTTGTTTTTCACAAGGCTCACAAGTCAAAACCTAAGTTGGTTTTGTCACCTAGGCTTACCAACAAACCTTAATACTTGTTTTGTCTTCGGGCTCACAAGTTAACCCTAGTTGGTTTTATCCTTTTGGCTCACCAACAAACCACAATAACCTTCTTTCAAGACATCCTTGAAAGCAAGGTCAAATCACAATGTAAAAATAGATATATAATTTAAAACTAAAACAAACTCTTTTCAAGAGTAGAATGGAATCTTTGAAGCTCAGGTAGATGCTTTGTCTTGACTCTTCCTTGGAATCTCCTTCAAGGTGCCTCTTTTGGAATGAAATAAGGATGAGCTTGTAGGCTTTTCAAGGAATCAAACTATAAGAGGCTTTTGATGTGAAGTATTTGAGAGAATATAGGCTTTTTGGCTTTTGAGTAGACTTCAATGCACTTCAATACATTTCTTTTTTTTTAAAATGAGGTTGGTGGAGGTTAAATACACCAAGAACCTTCCAAAAAATGGTTTGTGACCGTTGGAACCTCGGAAATAGCTGTTTGGAGCTTGAAAAGCAAGTTCTGCAAGCCAGAAAAATAGATCCGTTAGAGCTGTCAGGCTGCAAGTGTCGACACTTGGCTGTCAGGTTTCGACACTTGGCTGTCAAGTGTCGACACTTGATTTCTAGGTGTTGACACTTGAACTTTCAAGTGTCGACACTTGATGAACAGGTGTCGACACTTGACACAAAAATTCTCAAATTACAAAATTCTGTATTTTCAAAATTCTCAGGCCTTGAGTCGACACTTGGAAACCTAAGTGTCGACACTTGGTGTCGACACTTGGTTCTGGGTGTCGACACTTGGCGTCGACACTTGGTTCTGGGTGTCGACACTTGGCGTGCCAAGGATTTTTGTCTGTGCCAAATGCTGAAGTGTCGACACTTGACCTTCCAAGTGTCGATATTTGAGACTGAAAATCTCAGATTCAAGTGTAAACAGCTTTAAAAACATAAATATAGACTTTGAAATTTAAACGAATCATAAACATATAATATTTAAATATTTAGATGCCCTTTTTTAATGAAGAGGATGTCCGGATTCATGAGAAATGCTCCGTGCCATTACGTGCCATGAACCATAAGTTTTGAGATTTTGAGGTGCTTTCTTCCTGAAAACTCACAACTTGAAATCCTCATTAGTATACAATATGCACTCAATGTTTTGTTATTCATCAAAATCACTGGGTGGAGCCAACAAATTGTTATCCTTTTTTAGCAAAAATGCTGACATATTCATGTGGTTAGCATTAGATATACTTGGTATACCTTTCGAGGTAATTGTCCACAAACTAAAGGTAAACATGGGGAATAAGCCAATATGGCAAAAAAATAAAATTTCGCTATGGAATGGCAAAAGGTGATCAATGAGAAAGTAGATAAGCTACTCGTGACAGACTTCATTCGAGAAGCCCAATTACTCGAATTGGTTGGCCAACATAGTCATGGTCAAAAAAGTCAATGGTGAATGACGAATATGCATTGACTACACTGATCTCAACGATACATATTTCAAAGACAGTTTTCCATTGCTAAAAATTGATCAACCAGCCAATGCGATGTCGGGATATTAGTTATTGAGCTTCATAGACACTTTTTTGAGATATAATCAAATTCAGATGGTGCCCAAGAACAAGAAGAAAACGGTATTCGTTACCGAGAAGGGTTTGTACTACTATAGAGTTATGCCCTTGGACTTAAAAATACTAGTGCAACTTATCGATGACTAGTCAACAAGATTTTCAAAGAACAAATCGATTTAAATATGAAAGTATATATCAATGACATGGTGGTGAAAAGCGACGAGTCTTCTTAGCACATTGCTTACTTAGAGGAGGCATTCAACATCCCGAGAAAGTACCAAATGAGGCTTAACATGAGTTAGCATGCATTTGGCGTCACCTTTGACAAATTTCTCGATTTTATGGATTCTCAACGAGGGATAGAGGCTAATCTAAAAAAGATTCGGGCTATTATTGGCATGTCTTACCTGACTTTGAAGAAGGAAGTTTCAAAGTTAATAAGATAGGTCGCAGCATTTAGTCAGTTCATATTCAGATTAGCTGAAAGATGTATTCCCTTCTTTAAAATCTTAAGGCATATGAAAGATTTTAATTGGTTAGATGATGTCGGAAAGCCTTCAACAAGTTGAAGGATTATTTAAGTTCGCCACTTTTGCTCTCCAAGCCGAGTATATGAGAGACCCTGTTTATGTACTTGGGCACTTCTCAAGAGGCCATTAGTTCAATCTTGATCTGAGAAGATGAGAAGAAAGTACAAAGATCAATATATTATTAAGTAGAATTCTACACTCTGCAAAGACTAGATATTCTTGGATTGAGAAGATGGTATATGCCATTATCATCGCAGCTCGATGACTTCGACTATATTTTCAAGCTCATTCCATGCTGGTCTTCATTGATCAACCCTTGAAGATACTTTTACAATGGTGGGATACTTCGGGAAAAATGGCAAAATAGGCAATATAGCTCAAGAAGTTTGATATCTACTATCAACCCCAACCTTCTATTAAAGTCCAAATATGGCCGACTTTATCTTTGAATGTATAATTCCCGAAGACCAACAAGCTGAAAAGGGACTTGAAGAGCCAAATGGAGACCTGATCTAGGTCTTGCATGTGGATGGAGCTTCAAATTTGCAAGGCAGTGGCACTGGCCTCATTCTAACCAACTCAGATAATCATTGAGTATACTCTTTGGTTTGCCTTCAAAGCATCTAATAATCAAGCCGAATATGAAGTCATGCTTGTCGAGTTGAGGATGGCCAAAGATCTCGGTGTAAAGAGATTGAAAGTTTTCACAAATTTTCAACTAGTGGCCGAACAAGCCCGAGAAGAATACAAATCTCGAGAACTAATTATGATAAGGTACCTCCAAAAATTACATTCCTTAAAAACTTCCTTAAAAACTTGTTTTGATTATTTTGAAATTTTTCATATCCCGAGAATGGAAAATGCCCGGGCTGATGCACTGTCTCGATTAGCGACAACGGGATATGAAGAACTTGATAGGACCTTTGTTGAGCATCTCAACGAGCCAAGTATTTACCGGGCTAACGAGATCCAACAAGTCACTTACAAGCTGAGTTGGATGGATGCATATATCAACCATTTGATAGATGGTTCTTTACCATCTAATCCTTCTGAGGCTCGACAGATAAAATGGACTACTTCTTGATATTTGCTACTCGAAAGTAACCTCTACAAAAGAGCATTTTCTCTATCCTTAAGTGTCTACGACCTACTGAAACCGACTATGCCCTTCGAGAAATTCATGAAAGGATTTGCAGTAATCACTTAGGGGACAAATCATTGGCATACAAGGTTCTACGACAAGGGTACTCCTCACCAACTTTGAGAACATATACAATAGAATTAGTACAAAAGTGCGACCAATACCAAAGGTATTCTAACATTCAGTGCTAGTCGCCGACTTAGCTGACTTCAATTTTAGCTTCATGGCCTTTTGCGTAATGGAGAGTCAACATTCTCGATCATTTCTTGCCTACTATAGGATAGAAGTTTTTTGATTGTGGCAATCAACTATTTCACAAAATAGGTAGAGATTGAATCCTTAGGTCAGATCACCGAAGGGAAAACCTAAGATTTCGTTTAGAGGTCAATCATCTGGATTGTCCCAAGTAATAATCATGAATAATGGCCAACAATTCAATAACCCTAAATTCAAGGAATTCTACACCGATCTCAACATTACTCAAAAACTCACCTTGATTAGATATCTTCTGTCTAATGGAGAGGTCGAGGTAACTAACAGAACTATCATGCACGGCCTCAAGACGAGACTAGACAAAGCCAAAGGTCTCTAGGTCGATGAGTGGCACAATGTTCTTTATTCCTATCGAACAACTTCGCATATTCCGACCAACAAAAGTCCCATTGATGTGGAATGCGAATGAAAAGAAAATAAAATAAATTCAAAGAAGAAAAAATATCAAATAACTTTGGGATTCAATTCAATTATTCAAGTCTATGTATCTCCATACAATTAGGACCCTTAAATAGAGCAACAAACACTAACCTAATGAGAATCAAATTGTTGAGTCTTATTAGAAATAAAAGTTCTAATTAAGGAAACCTAATGAAATAAAAGAAACCTTAACCAAACCCTCTTTCTAAAATAAAATTAGAGTTAGGATTCCTCTAAAATACTATGTATTTCCTTTTAAAATGTGTAAATTCTTCAATTCCCATTACCCTTCAACTTACATTTGGGATAGAAGCAATAATCCTGATAGAAATCAGGTTATCGATGATGCAAGTGGTCAAATGCAAGCCCAATTAAGAATGGTATCATATCAACGACGAGTAGCCCGGTATTACAATTCTCGAATAAAACCAAAAGCCTTCCGACTAGGAGATCTCGTCCTAAGAAGGGTTGAATTCTCTAAACAAACTTAACAGGAAAAATTGTTTCCAAATTGGGAGGGTCCGTAATAAGTTGCTAAAGTACTTCAGCCTAGTAACTACAAACTCGAAGATCTCGACGGACCCAAAATTTCTTGGACTTGGAATGCCAAGAACCTTTGCATGTATTACTAGCAAGAAAGTTATTTAATGAAAAGTTTTGGTTTCATAAATTTTGTTGAAGAATTGACTATATAGCAATCGATGCTTTAGTCAAGAAATCATGTAACCTATTGGTAAATCTGGGCTGGCTTACACCCATCTGGAAGAGCGAGTCATAGTCAATCATCAGCTAATGTATAGAAGACACACAAAAAAAAAAAATAGAGAGAAGAGTTTGCAAGTAACCGACTAGTACAAGGTTGTCTTGCACCTGATTAAAAGATGTAGTCAGCATAATCAACTAGTATGTGCTGGCTTGCATTTAGTCGAATCATCGATTATTATGTGCCTGGCTTACACCTAGTCGAATAATCGACTAATATGCGACTGGCTTGCACCTAACTAGATAATCGATTACGATGTGGCTGGCTACATTTAGTCGAATCATCGATTATTATGCGCCTGGCTTATACCCGGCCGAATAATTGACTAATATGTGACTGGCTTGCACCCGACTAGATAACCGATTATGATATAGCTGGCTTGCACCCAGCCAAATAATTGACTACTATGTGACTGGCTTGCCCCCGATTGAATGACTGACAATCGGGTCGATGCATGCTCAAAAAAAAAAAAAAAAAAAAAAAAGGAGCATTGGCTATGACTTGTAACGATCCAACTGACTTCGACACTTAGAAAAAACTCAAAAGCAACAAAAATGCTTCATTTCATTTCCAAAAGTGGGGGGTTACTTCTACAAAAGTTGGCTGGTAGCCAAGAAGAAAATCTATTGAAAAAGGAGATAAATGATAAACCTAAGGATCTAAGCCGAGGGCTAAAGAAGCCTACGGAGCAACATCTTCGATGGGTGGAGCACCATCCTCCTTAGCAGCAGGAACCTTGACACCAGTCAAGTCGAGGTCTAAGAAGTGCATGAGAATAGCCTCCTTATAGTCAGCAAATCCAAGCTGATATGCCTCGTGGAACCCTTGATGACCTCCGACTCAAAAGATGAGGAAGCCTTGTAGCTATCTATGGCTAGAGTAGCTCTCCTTTCATAGATTCGGGTCTATTCTCCTCAATAGCCATGGCTTTTTTCTGCAAGTCGGTTACTACTTCCCTGAGCTTGCCGACATTTTTCCTTTCCCAGGAGAGATCTGTAGTCAGAGCTAAGATTATCTTGCCATTAAGCCAAGCGAGGTCCTCCCGATACTTCTCCCTCTTTATGGCAGCCTAGAGAAGCTCCTCCGCCACCTTCACTCGAGCAACTACTGCCTGTGCCTCATCCTTGAGGGATTGGCTGAGTCGGCTAAACCCAGACAACCCCTCATCAAGGATTGAGATGTCATGCACGAATTGCATATAGAAAAAAAGGATAAATATGACACTCAAAGAAAAAAAGAAAGAGCGAAGAGCATAGATCGAATATACCTCGAGTAGTGAGCTGCGACATGCCAAAATGATTGCGTCCAATGAACAAGATTTACTTGCCTCCCAATTGGCTATAAGCAGAATCAACTTCAAAAGATCCCGAGCAGGGGTGGGGTCACGCAATGCAGAAGCAATCTCTTGGACCTTCATGCCTAGCACTAACATGAGCTCCTCTACTGAGTCCCGAGAAGGTTGGTCAGATGGTGCTGCAAATGGCCCTACCTGTGCTGGGGATTATATGTGCTGGGGTGATGGAGAAAAAGCCCGAGATAAACATGGCTCCAAAGTAGTCAGCATGACCGGGCCATCCTGGCCAAAAAAATGCTCACTACCATTAAATGATCATCATCATCAACTCGGGTGGTGCTCAAAGCACTCGATCTTAGAGCCCTAGAAGCTAGTCTCGGGGAAGTAGTCGAGGTGGTAGTCTCTGGCGCAGGTATGGGAGCTGCCCCCTGCTCTCAAGAAGGCTCTCCCTTCTTCTTCAATGGCTCCAGAGAAATAGTCTGATGGGAGGCAGGATGCTTTTGGACCACACTTTGGGTCGACTCTACAGTGGGCTTCATGACTGCAGCATCCAAAGAAGAAAGGTTAGTACAAGTAGTAATTTATCAAGAATCAAACAAAGAAAAAATGTAATGATTAATGGGACAGTACCGAGAGAACTCACTAGGCTCAACCCGGTGTCATGAAGACTCGGCTCGGAAAGAAGCATCTTCTGTGGGGGAACCTTGACTTCCCGAAGTTTGTGAAAGTCCTCTACATAATCAAGAATTAAATCATCCCTGTTTGGAATGCGACTCGGGTCACTCAGGCCTAACTAAAATTCTAGGGGTGATCCGCCAACACAGAAAAATCTCTTCTTCCACCTATGGGAAGAAAGAAGCTCGATGATAAACTGATGACTTTGCCAGGGAACAAAGAACGTCCACCATGTTTTCCCGAGAAGCTTCTTCGAAGTGAAAAAGTATTGGAAGAGAGAGACTCTCGATACTACTACTTGAAGAATATTACAAAGAATGACAAAGGAACATAGAATCTGAATAAAATTGGGAGTGAGTTAGGCTACAGCGACTTGGTAAAGACTGAAGATTGGAGTCCCGACTAGAGAAATTTTTCGTAAGTCATGATTTGTTCCTCTGAAGGATATACGACCCAATCTTCTCAATCAAGAGCTGAGAATTGGTACCTATCAAGTACTCAGTACTAAACCTTGAGCCTCTCAGCATTTGCATTGATCATCTCAAACGCCATGCCAAGAGGGCCCGTGGGCTCGACAACCGGGTCGTCAGACAATCAAGAATTTGAGTGACTCAGACGTGTGGGCGAGGTTTCCTCAGGAGCAGGCCACATAACTTCCTCGGCTTGTTCCTAAGGACCCGAAGCCTAGGGATTAGATTCTCAATCCTCATCCCCGAATCTAATCCTAGCTAACATGTACAAGAATGCAAGAGCAAAAAAAGAAAGAGAAGGGACTGGAGTTCTGACCGGACCAAGGAGACCTTTAATGGATTCTCGGCTTACCTAAAAACAAGGAGCAGTGGAAACTGACGAAGAGCTCCTGAAGCTGCTTAAGAAGACAAGTTCTTCTTCCTTCTTCACTTGGTCGAGAGCACTGGAAGCCGCCCATGAACCATGATCTTCCTGGTTCCCCGCCACTTGGCTAGAGGAGCCTCTTCTTCTCTTGGGAGAATTCTTCTCTTAGGCAATGGAAATGGCAAAGAAGAGGGAGAGGGGGGGGCTTTATAAACCCCACCATCAAAGGGTCATCGGCTAAGATGAAGCCCTTTTTCCAATGACGTGCTAGATCGCAACACGTGGCAAATCATGAAGGGCCTTATCTTGACACATGTCACTGTTGGATGAGTTTTTGTTTTTTCCAAGCCCTTGAGACGGTGACACATCAACAATCCCAAGCCTTTCCCTTCAACCAATGGGAAGCAGCCATGTGGTGAAGTTGGATAGGTTCAAAAACAAGCCATGGTTTGGGGCTAACGGCTAGAGCATTTAAGGCAACTCTTCATGGTCCTACCTACTACATGATTTTCGAAACGACAAGGTAGTTAGAACAGCCGCATAGTTCTCTAAATGACGAGATTGCTGAAATGACCACACAGTTTTTGGAACAACAAAATAGTTGAAACAACTTTCACGAAATGATAAATTGATTCACGATCGTACACCCTTTAGCCAAGTCATTGACTCCCTTCGATCGAGATTGATAATTGACCTGGACTTAAGAGTGGAGGGCAACAATTAGGATGTTAATCCGAGCCTATGACAACCTGAGTAAGAAAAGAAAATTCAACTCGATGATGTGAAAACAACTCGGCATGAAGCCAAGTAGGCTAAGGGACTACCTGGACTAGGTTGTAAGTCAGATAGGCCTTGGCAACTTATCTACTCGGTTTCCTGGCCGAGTAGTCCAAAAGCGAGCATCCCACTCGATCTTTGATTGAAAAGCCCAGTAAGGATCTATCTACTTGGCCTTTGGCTGAGTAGTTCTTAAAAAGAAGCCAACCTGCTCGGTCATCTACCAAGTAGCTCCTACAAAGCCTAATTCACTCGGCCATAGCCGAGTAGTTCAATAGCTAGTGATTTACTTAGTCCTTAGCCAAGTAGATCTAAGCAAGCAACCTACTCGGTTTGAGATCAAGTAGGTCAAAGCATGGCACCAACATGGCCCAGAGCCAAGTGGGATGTATCTTGACGAGTTTTAAGGAGATTTTGACATGGCAAGCTTTTGGGCACATTCCTCGACTGGGCTCCAGTAATGGACAAGTTGGCAACTACTCAACTGAAAAGCCCATTATCCATAGTTAATTGAAAGTCGTGGATACGAGCAGTCAAGCATGTTGTGCATAACTCATGGCATGGCTAACCAACCTCAATGCAATGACGAAGTCGGTTACTCCATGTCCTTAATGGCATGTTTGCAGGAAGTAACCGTCGATGTATTTCTCATAAATAGGGATGGCGAAGGGGGACCCAGGTATGTACAATTAAGCTCTTGAGAGGGCATTGCTTTCGTTTCATTTTCTACCTATTACCTTAGTCTCTGGCTAATTTAGGCATCGGAGGGTCTCCCGTCGAAGAACCCTTTATTTTCTCTGGTAAAGGATTTCTTTGTAGGTATATCTTGTTATGGTACCACCTACTCTGATACCACTTGTTGGAGAATCTCTCGTGCAAAATATAGATTTCCATGTCCAATATCACAATATCATTGATGCCGCAAGAGAAGGAAAAAGAAAAAATAGAACAGAAAACATAATCAATAGGGCATGCAAGGTTTCACTATGAGATAAATTATGAATGAGATCTTATACTCTCGCCTTATATAAAAACAAGAAATCCAAAATTTCCTCTCACAGAAGTTCTCAAACCTCTCCTGGAAACCCTCTGGATCTTTTGCTCCCTTCTAGAGACTCTTTGAAGACCCTTCTTACCACCAAAGACCCCTCTAACGCCGTCTCTGATGACACTTGGCCCTCTACTTTTATAACAGTGAAATCACTATTTGATCAAGAATCCAATGGCGCAAATCATATCGAAATCTGACTCTTAACTCATCAGAAACAGTGCTTGGATCATCATGGACCACCGCAAGCTTCCCTGCCATGAACTAGCCTCGTGCTCACAAACCGCAAGCCATCGCGTCAGTCTTGCCCACCCGATCCATACCCTTTCACATGGACCATGAGAAACGCCCCAGGAAATGCCCATGGACCCCACGAAATGAATGGTCGCGTGGATCGCATGCATGCACTACTCATGCCTGGGCATGGCCCGTTGCTACCAGGCTTGGTCTGCTCTTGGGCCTGTGTTGGGTCGCATGGTCATGTAGACCGCATGCATGCTCCGCACGCGCCTGGGCATGGCTCGCTATTGCCAGGTCTCATCTACACCTGGGCTTGTGCTGGGTCTTTTTTTCTAGTACCTAGGCTTTGCAATTTGGGCTGAATCAAGGTATTTTCTACCTCGCCAGTGAGCTAGGCACATGTGATCCCAGAGATCGATGGCAACAAGTATTTTAGGTCATATTCAATGACTTGATTTTTTTTTGTTTTCTAGCCATAACTTTGAAGTTTGAATTTTGTAGTGGGTGCAGAATCTCTTTTTTCACTGTGTATTATAACCTCACCAGCATATACATAAATAAGTACTGATATTTCCATTTTGTAATTTAGAAGAGTATAGTTAGAACGTTGAAAAATAATTTATAGAAGCATTAATCTTCCGGATAAGACAAGAATAAGACAGGCTACTAGTTTCTTGACCAAGGATTGAATTTAACCATGCTACCAAGAGGACCCCTTCCCCAATAGCTTAAGCGTTTGAGGTCTTTTTGGTAAATTAACATGGTATCAGAGCCAAAGGTCTTGATTTCAAATCCTCATCAGGATAATTTTCTTCATGCCACTTATATATTATCTTGAGTCTCTTCTTGAGCATTCTTAGCTGTTAGTTGAGTTGTTCTCAACTTGTTATTTTGAGTTGTTTGTGACTCTTGTTATACCTTCCCATGCATGCATAAGGGGGAGGGTGTCTGTATCTTAAAGCCTGATAAACATGTTGACCCCCTTCCCAAACAACTAAAGCTTTTGGGCTCTGGTGGTAAGATAAAACTAGAAAGGTTGATAATTATCAAGTTCATCCTTCCATCACTTAATTTTTTGTTAGAAAGGATCCAATCTTTAAGCAATCCAAACCATTTAGTCAAATAGCAGAAAGCACAACCATAAGAGAGCAAATTTAGGGGAAAAAAATGAAAGAAATATGAGGTCTAATCTTTTGAAACATTGTTCAAAGCATTTCATAAGTTTATTAAAACATTCTTTTGGTTTATAGTACTAGCATATTGTAACCTTGAGCTTCCCTAAACAAATTTACCATAAACATAGCACTTCTAGAAATGTCACTTTGCATTGCCCTGAACACATTTACCATAAAGTGGAACTAAAATCATGGATCTTAAGTGACTAATATCTGAGATATAGAATATAACTAAATGCAAAAGTATAACTATTTTTAAATTTGATCCTAATCACAGTAAAATTCTTCATTATAAAGCAAGCCATACTAGACATGTCTAAACCTAAAGGTAGCTAGTAAATTGAAAATAATAAAAAAATGATTCATCTAAAAAATCCATTAAAGCTTCATACGAGGAATTTCCTTCATTAGATAGTTTTGACATGACAAGCAAATTGTTGCCATACCTTTGCTGTGTTTGTTTGTTGGTGTAGATGTGGGAATGGTCCCACATTGGAAAGGCAAGGGATGTTAGATGGTCTTAGATACACATGGGCTCATCTACCTATCATGTTAAGCTTTTGGGTTAAATTTCTGTCATGGTATCTTGGATGTTACAAGGAAATAATCCCACATTGCAAAGGGTAAGGATTGTTGGATGGCCTGAAATATGCATGGGCCCATCCACCTTTTAGCTTAAGCTTTTGGGTTGGATTCTTATTAGTTGGGTTGTCAGGGGATTCCACCATGGCACTGTATTATCGCTGATGATGCCATGGAAGGTGGATGTGGAAGGATCGTTTCTATTGGGTGACGGTGCTTCAATATGAAATTGAGCAGTCATATTTTTGGCAACTCATGCTAATCTCCATTTTGTTTTGGAAGGTACACATACTTTATTTATTCAATGCGGCCTTCACAATTTGGAGTTTTGTATGAACCCAATGAGGTTCTGAGCTCTATACTGTCCTATTACCTAATATCTCGGCTCTTAATTGATTTTAATTCCATCTTTATGTGCTTAAAATGTTCAACTAAACTCTTTCCAACCTCACTCATTTATCCCAAAGCTTACCAATAAGACAGGTGAGAAAGAAATGAAGAAATATGCCATTAAGCTGAAAAGAGCTGAAAAGAGAACAGGAATATTTAATCATAAATAATTGCAACATTATTTATATTAATATTATTAATTACTATGAGTTACTCAGCGACATAATCACTTGCTGTTCTAGACAACTAGTGTGCTAATTTACATTCTATATTCTATTCATTCTGAATAACTTCTGTTACCCTTAACAATTACTTTTTACTCGTTTACAATTTCTACATAGAATGCATCTAATGCAAATCATTCACTTATGTTATGAAATCCAGAGTGTAGAGATGCAGCTTGGTTTGGCTCTTGAGTGTGAGAAGGCCACCTTGTCTGTAAAGAGGAGGTTAGCATGTGAGGCAGTCAGCTATTTTTCCCAGGTTAGTGAAACATTTTTGAAAACAAAATATATGATGCTCTTCTTAGTGTATCAATAGTCCACTAACTGGAACCCCAAATTTGCAGAAGAGAAATTTCAATTTTGGAAGTTGATATGAGCCCTTTTATTGGCTTTGATTCCCATGTAATAATTGTGCAACCTTTTGTGGATTTACATGGCTCCATGAGATATAAAAAAACAACTGAAGACTATATGGTGTCATGCAGAACAATTAATGATTTTTGGAACACATTGAGTGCTAACTGGAGAGTGTAGAGACATAACCTTTGCCCCTTACTGCCTAATAGCATGGAAGGACCTTCAAACCAACATAATAAGGAACATCCAAGAGGAAAATAAAAGTCAAATGTCCCTAAACTGAATAAAGTGCTCAACATCTAGGGATATTTGTAAGAAGACATCAAATAAAAAGATTTGTTTCATTTTTTATATCTGCTCTGATAGTAAATGTTCATTTCTCATTTCCCTATGTTAAAATTGCCATGGAAAAATGGAAGTTTGATGGATAACCACTGAACCTTCTGCAGAAAGTCTCACAACTCTCTGTTCTTGTTCATTTACTTTATTATTTTTGTTGTTCAGGTTCTCTGCTGCTTGGCAGGATGTGACACCAGTGATGCATATGGAAAAAAGCTTCTCTTGTTCATCAAATGGAAGTACCTAGAGGCTAAGGTGCTAAAGTTCTTAACTTATGCCCAAACCAGCCCTCATATTTGTTGTTAAACAATCTTTAATATCTTACTCATGCATTATTTCATCAGGCAGCAGCATATTACTATCATGGTCTTGTCCTCGACAAGGGTAATGGATCTAGCAATCATCTTAATGCAGTTTGCTGCCTTTTTGCTGCTGAGGAACTGCTCACAGATAGCAAGAGAGCCCGCTTAAGCTTTTGTTTGGCGGCCCCTGTCACCAGGTTTGTTCAGCATCTCGGTATACTTTTATCTTGGAAATGTTCAAAATTGCATGACAGAGAACCTGAACTGCCTTTTTCCTTCCCATCGGCAGGGTCCCTCCAGCATGGGGTGTCATGAAGCATTTACATAAGAAAATACCTGGCGTAGCCTCAAAGAAGTCTCAGATGTATGGTTATCTTATTGAGCAAGACGATAACAGGTATCAAACCTCCTATGAATCTTAAGTCTCTATTAACCATTACTTGTTTTTGCTCTAGTTAAGGTGACAGATTCTTTATTGCTTGGGTGAGAAAAATGGCAGAATCATCATACTTTTCCTCAGATAAAAATTTGTTCTCATTCCTTTCTGAATTCAACTTGGATTTCCTCCTGGCTATTTGCTTGTGTAATATTTAAGTTTTTTGTTTTGGTAAAAATATGAAAAGACTTGGTGTTGTCACCCAAAAAAATAGACCACCTTGTTGAGCTTATGCTTCATACTTGATATTTATATGTCATTATAGCTTAGACAGCTTATCATAATTTTCACTGTAATTAACAACTGCAGCCCAGTACTTGGGCAAATGAAAACTTTTATGCATGTTGTTGGATTGCCATGTTGGCAACTGGATTGCTGGTCTGTGTAATGTACTCGTCATCCCAACTTTACATTATAATTTTACATACCATAAGTTTTCTTCTCTCCTCGATGACCTTGCTTCTTTTGGTCACCCAGTAATTCTGTGAAAGACAAATATACACTGCAGTTGAGCTGAGAAACTGTAATTGTGACTGCCAATATTACATTGTAATTTTACAGGCAATAGGTTTTTATTTTTCTCCTCAATGACCTTGCTTCTTCTGGCCACCCAGTAATTCTGGTCAGGATATACCCTGAGGCTGAGTTGAGGAACCAACTAAATTGTTATTTCTGAATGGCTTCTCTGTTTTCTTCTTCTTTTGACATATTATTTTGTTCATGCAGAGCATTCCAATCCTTGCCTGACCTCCCAGAGTTTCCCCTGTCACTGAAACCTGATGATTATGAGTTACCAAATGTTGATGCCTCATGGGATAGCGAAGATTGCCAGCCTCAGATTCAGAGCCTCAAGGCACATCTCAAAGATGAGGAGGATGATGAGATGGGAACTGAATGAAGCTAGGTTAAATGACCTGGAAGCTAGGCCTATTTTAGCATCGACAGACTCTGTTTTATGTTCATATGTTGTGCTTATTGCAGACAATGCATCTTTCAAATACTAGCATGATTGTTTGCAAAAGAGATGATGAATTAATGCCTTGATAACAAAAGGAACATGTCTTACTTTCTACAGTTCGTGGGCCGATGTCAGGAATTATGAAGTCCAACCAAAGCGAGGTGACATGTATAAATAATAGCTATCTAGAATCAAGATTGGTTCAAGTATCAGCTTGTTTATGTGAATGGTAAACTACAATGTATGAAAAAGAATTACCGAAAATAGTTGTGTGATTGCTTTATTCCCATAAAGTGCTCATCTTTCTATTTCTATCGTTCTTTCTTTTTCTTTTTTTTGTTCAACTCATCTTTCTTCATGTTTTGAAATGTTAATGTGATCTTAAGGCTGCATATTATTTTACTACTTTTAGTACATTCCATGTTTTTATGGCTTGTTTTGGTTAGTTGTCATATCCAGCTTCTTGACCATCTGATCTTATTATTACAACATCAATACCTAGATCCATCATCTGACTGATTACCTGAATGAATCTAGCTGTGCTTGTGATGTTCCAGCTTTTCTTTTTCAAGTTGCTTTCTTCTATAGTCTCATTTCATTCACTGTGTATCATCCTCATCAAAGCAATGCCATGCAGTTCATAAGCAAACCTCTCTCTCTCTCTCTCTCTCACACACACACACAGGTCAATCCATGCACTCGGGCTCACTTCACTTGCAATAATAGCAGCTGTGTCCTGAGACTGCATGTATTCCATTACATACATCCTTTGGATAATCAAAAAATGCTTGTTTAAAGGCACCCTGTATCCTTATTTCTATTTCCTTCAAAGCAATTCGTAGACTAACCTATATTAGCAAATTTAGATTGACCGAAACAGTATTCCATTGTTCTAGATGATGACTGAACAAAAGCATGTCAAAGCACAATTCTTGGTCCTGCTAACTTGAATGAGATGTGGGTCCTAATTTCTTCATCTTTGGTATGAAAGAGTATATACTGAAAGGTTTAACTTTGATTCATTGGCCAAGTTGAAAAATTCATGAGTTTCTAAGAACAGCTACTAATGGTCCTTGCATGTAAACAGTCAAGCAAGACAATCCTGAGGTAGCTATTCTTGTACCTCCTTTTGACAGTAATGTTCTGACCGATAACTTGACCAGCACGATTAGATCATCTAAACCAAGAAGTGCAGCAAAGAAGAAAACAGAAAAAAAAATAAAAATAAAAATAAAAAATCCACCTAAAATCTAGAGGTGATTCCTTACTGCAACTGTAAAAGGTTTATATGTAGGTTCAAGTCATGGGGCAGCCAATTTGTGAAGAAAAAGGCCATAGATTAGCACTATACCCGTCCCTCCCAGGACCCCAGATCGCCAAAACTATAACTGGGTAATATTATTTTAGCAGACCTAAAACCCAAACCAAAAAATATATTTATCAGTTGCCCAACTAATTTTTTTGTGCTTGCATTGGCTTTGCAGCCCCAATTTTCTAAGACCATAAGTCTTCCAGCTAACTCGGATATCATACCCTACATTAGTAGTATAGAAATAAATTGTACGAGTAGTTTGGTTAAAAACAAAGTAAGTATATGAAATTAGACCTTTAAGCTTATAAACAATATCTTGTATTTGATGCAATGGTACTGGCAAACAAAATAACATTACTTTGCTCCTTCGTAGACAATCATGACTTTCTCGAAATGTCACAAGGCACTCTTGGAGTTGTGAATGATAATTGGGATTTGGCCCTGAAAATGCTTGGTGCATTCGACAAGCACAAAACTATGGCAATGGCGATGTAAATTGGTGCATTTGTGCATTAAAATGGCCTAGCAGCAGCTTCCATCATCTTCTTCACTCTAGTCAGTTTCTCGATCTCTTTCAGAACCTGGAGCGTGTCATTCAGACAGGGAACAAAGTCCAATCAATTGAGTTTATACTGATGCATCATTAAAGATTCTCCTTTCAAACTTTTTCTACAAAACTCTTATTCTTTACCTCCACTGCCATGTCTTCTGGGGTGACAGAGTTCAAGTCTTCATATCCTAGTTGGGAGGCTACTCCTGCAAAAATTGAGAAGTTGTCAATCCAATTTCCTTGGAGAGTATGAAGGCTAATTTTACCACATAAACAAGAGCTCGTTCCCCTATTTGTTTACCTTGGAGTGAGACGATTGCATCAGCTGTTTCATATCCTCCTTTCATTTCATTATAGCGCTTGCAAAGCTCTTCCAGTACCTGTGCATGGACCACCACAAACAAACAGACAAAATAGGATACAGACGTACTAAACCAAGCATATGTGCAAGATGCTTAATATCCTGTGCTCATGAGCTGGTACAGACAGGCATATCATAATGCTTGTTGATATACTTTCAAGTTATGAGAATAATCAGTAAGGCTTATGAACAAAGGCATAGACAAGACATAAAATGATAAATGAAGCAATTTATTTTTTATTTTAAAGTTTAAAAGCATGAATCAGATCTAAATAAACATCAAAACAAACAGAAGCAAAAATCTAATTCATGTAGCGCAGTCATGGCACAATAATAAACCATCTAAGAATATCAACAAACAAGAGGAAAATAAAGACTCTCTACAACAATTCCATTTGTGAATGGTACTCCAGCTGCCCTCATAGAGACAAAGATAATAATACTGCCACATCTTTGGTAAAGATTTGATCCCATACTACCCTCACAGGAAAATATGGCTCATAATCTGAAACAGTTGCCAGTGAAGATTCTGAAACTATTTGATTTCTACCATGTTTTGGTTATATATTCCTGAGCATGCTTAACGGATCTTCCTATGCTCCCTGGATTGTCTTTGAGCATTTCCAATCAAATTTGTCAACATAATATTTATAAACTAAATGTTCACAAATTGGAATTACCTTTCGCAAGGAGGGAAAGTAGATCAAGAAAGAAGAAGAAGAAAAGGAGGAGAAGAAAACTCCTACAAGATAACCCTCAGAATAAACCTGTATATTAACTGAAATCTATATAAACTCAAGCAATTATTTGATGTCACTATCTTTGATTAATTAATAAAGAGGAAGACTATCACATCATGTTAGCCCATGGCACATGAAATGTCTTCCTTCATGACTCAAGTTATCGCTGACTTCTATTTAAACTCGACCAATTACTTGATGTCATCATCTTTGATTAGTTAATACAGAGGAAGACTATCATATCATATTAGCCCCCAGAATGTGAAATGTCTTCCTTCATGACTCAAGTTATTGCATGTCCTTCTTAGTTTCTTCAAACACTCATGTGGTTCAGCTTTGAGAGTAAGTCCTGTTGACTCAGATTGTTCACAGAAACATGCATTAAATTGGCATGAGGGAACTCAATGATGAGAGATTTAACACAACATGTGCAATAGGTAACAGCATGACAAAAAGCATCTGTCCCTGCAGGACACCAGAGCACAGACTTGAAAGAAGCTAACAATTCAGTTCTACAAATGAAAAATCTCAGCTTAAAAACATTACGTTAACATTTTTTATGCTTGTAAGAAATCCTCAATAGTCTCTGTTACTTTACTGAGACTAAGCTTTCTGATACTAACTGACCAAGCCTGAGAAAAATGTAAGAACCCTATAAAAGCCAACATGCAAGCATGTGTGGCCTCACACACAGCCATCCGTGGAGCGCGCATAATGTCAGGACCACCAGAAACCTGACATCCATTCCAAAAAGGGCATTTCCGAGACAAAATATCCTCACATTTCTTGTCCTTGGGCTTTGCATCCTCAAAAGCAGTTGTAAAACAAACATAGCTAGTTATACAATTGCTTTCAAAAAAAGTAATACAAGCAAAAAGGTAGTTATTGCATAAAATTTGGACATCAGGATAGTGGGCTAACCTCTGAAAAAGAATCTGAATCTGATGAGGGCTGGGGCTGTTCATCGGTTGATGGTGTGTCGGTCTTCAGGATCTCATTTGCTAACAAATCCAAGGGAACCTCTATCCAAATCGAAATGCCATGTCTCAAATAAGCTCTTAAAAGTCAACAACCATATTGTTAGCCAGAAATATTAGCATGCCGGTACAAAGAAGAGTGGATGAATAACTGGTAAGACTGTTGCGGCAAAAGAAGAATTAATCTTACAAATTAGTTGAGCCCTGGACGGCACCATCCCCTGCACAAACCACCAAACGACCCATAGATGACAATTGCTTAAGCACTTCAGTCTGGCAACAAAAGTAATCAAGTTGTGATATTATTAACTCAGAAAATATTAACTTGCCACATGTAATATCATCATATGATCAAAGTCAACGCTCTTCAAAGCACACCTCAGATTCGCGAAATCCCTTCTCATCTTTTTCTCGAAAGGATTTAGCTGCAGATTCATCACCAGCAGCTTGCTCGATCAAATTATCACTATTTAGAAAATTTGGAAAAAAAAAAAAAAAAAGAGGAATCAAACACTCAACTCAATGCCAGAGCCAAGCTCTATTGTCACATCACATGGAAGATGATACAAACCTGTCAAAGTAGTAATATCTCAATGCATCAGCTAGAAGCTTCCCCAGACTGGTTTTCATGGCACAATTGATTCCTAACAATCACAAAATAACATCAATACTATCAGTTTCAAGAAGAATTTGTCTCTTCTCTGGTAAGCTTAATATATCAGCATGCACTCATAGTGGATTTTATAAAGAAAAAAATAGTACACGTATTGTGAAAATGGTACTTACCCACAAGAAATATGGATGTTCCTTTTAATTCATCAGAGATCTCCCAGGCTTTCTTCTGCATCAAAGATTGCATGGATATTTAGGAACCACCACTGTAATCAGCTTAAAGTACAAAAGGCAACCATTTCGATCAGAGTCAAGCAATAAAATGTCTCACCTTTACCACAAGAGATGGTTCAAGTTCAGCAATGGACATTTTAGAACCTAAGAAGCAAAAGAACAAGTATGCAACTGGTGAGCATGGGTTCCATGTTGGAAAACAATTCCTTCCAACATCAGTGTTATGACAAAAGAATAAGGGCTTATAAAATTAAACTCCTTATAAGTGACGAGAAAAATATTCCTCCAAGCCATCAAGGAACAAAGAATTGGATTTTTTTTTTCCCTTCTTTTTGGTGCACAGAAAAATGCCACGTCTACCATCATCAAGCAATAGATACAGAGTACATTTAATTGATTAGCAATTACAGAAAACGGTTGCATTACCAGGTGACCTGGAGTTTCTCTAGTCTGTTACAAGAAAATCCTAAAGTTCCCATGCAATAAATTCCAAGATGTGTTTTCACCTCCTCTGGGACATACGCCTATCTGATGTGAAACTCATCTAGCCCTAGATCACCCCTCTAAGTTCTACAATTGGATCAACAAATCCCTCCCTGCAGGAAAATTCGCCATACATCCTTTAAGGCTTGCTAAATATCCCTTTCTTGAAACACCATACAACTTCAGATCCTTTCTTCGTAAAAGAGAAAAGCAAGGAAATTAATACAATTAAATCAATTCTAGTGCAGAAATTATCGAATCAAATACATTGCTAAGCATGCAGAACAGCAGATCTTTTGCATGTAATACAGGTGTGATATGTCAAAATTATACCATTAAAAGTATGGCAAAACAGAAAAGCTTTTGACTGCAGAAACTGATCCTAGCATCCCTGTTGTCAGGTGGTATATAGAGATAGCATATGATTAACACTCGAAGGATACTGGCATTATATCAAACGCTCTGGAGTTTTTTTTCTGACACAATCTAATTATATGTTTTCCAATACTAAGGCATTCTCGTAGGAGGATTAGTTTCTTGCGTTTCTTCCATAATCTAAATTGTACATTTTGAAAAAATTTTCCCCCTCCTCCTTATCTTATGTCTCCAATTTAGACATTGGTCACCCCACGAAGCTCTACTGTATCGACTCAGATAGTTGCATAAAGGAGAAACATTACACATTGAACTACTTCCTTGTAAACAAAGAAGAAAAACTGATGCAATTACACTCACTCTCTCCAAGATTTCATCTTTCTTCTTTTCATTACCCCAAATTCTAGTTCAGAAATATTATTCACGCAACACTATCAACTATCAAATGTGGCGCCAAAGATGAAATACCCCCGCCGAATCTCCATACAGAGCGCATAAAGCTCTCAACTTGATAAGCCTCAAGGTGCGGTGGCGTGGATAAGGTCATAAATCGCATCAAGCTCTCAGATTTAAAGACCTCAAAGGTGTAACACGCTGAAATTGAGTTTCCGGACAAGAAAGGCCAGCCAATATTAGAGCTTTTCCCATCCTTCTGGAGAGACAGAATTATAAAGGAGATAGGAAAGAGAGGAAGAACTGACCGGATAACCCACAGGCACAACAGCTTCTCCCGCTCCGGATTCTTCGAATGAAAGCCAACTTGCGGGGAGATCGAATTGTTCTCCGCGAAAAGGGAAGACAGGAAGATTTCACGGAGGGGAAGGTGAGGGATCCGGGGGAATTCGAATAAGATTGGGGACAGGAAGAGAAGAGAAGGGCGCTGGTCGGGCTTATGGCTGCTCTTGTCCCCATCTCCCGCCTCCCTCCCCGCTCCCTCCGTACGTGGAGTGGTCGAAAGAGAGAGAGAGTTGGGTTCAGGTTTCGGGAAGGATGAGCGGTTATCACCAACGTAGCACAGCCAGGACTGATTACCGTCTCATCATCCAAATCAAGATAAAATCGATACAATACAGGATGCATCATGTAGCACATGATCGAGTGGAGTTAGACTGATGTATTCATCCACGGTAGCAAACGTAAGTAAAAAATATGGTTTATATCAAATATAGATTAGGAAATCAGTGAAAGATAGCTTGACAGGATTTATCTTTATTTATTTTATCAAAAAAAATAAAATTAATTAAATAAATAAAATTATCTTTAAAATATAAGATATTTTGAATTGATTATTGATCTGTTTGATATATTAGTATTACAGTAATTAACAAATCCATTCGGCCCTGACGCGGTCCATATTAGGGGCTGGCGCGGCCACATACTTGTCCACCTCGGCCTCGCTTCGACCGTGTGCAAAGTCCAGTGCCGGTCCAGCTCGGCAAGCCCGCACGACCCAGCTCTTCCGTCCATGCGCTCAGACCGCGGCAGCATGGCTCCAGTTTAGCTCAGTTCGGCACCTCAGCCCATGTCGGTCCAACTCTTCTGCCCGCACGATCCGGTCCCTCATGGCGCCCTCCGCTCATGTATGGTCCAGCTCTGACATCGGGTCTACCAGGCTCTCGCCCGCAGCATGAGAGGCCAGCGGCATGCCAAGATCGCGCCCCCGGCACGCCCGTGGCACGAGAGACTCCCGCCTACAGCACGCCGGCGTCCGATCCGGCCGAACGCACACTCCGGTCTGACGGTCCCGTGCCACAGCTCTGCTCCATGCAGCGCCCTCCGCCCAGCTCCAGATCGGCAACGGCGCAGAAGGCCTCCACCTCGCCTCTAAGCCCAATCCGGACGTCCGGACGACTTCGGCTCCGCCTCCACCCGCGTTGCACCCGGCTCTGGCCTGGCTCCGTTTGGTTTGCCCGCGTCGGTCCACTTCGGCTCCGCCCGCTCCGGTGCCCAGGTCCGCAGCGGGAGGCCGCCAGCGCCCAGTCCACCTCGGCTCCGGCGGCTCCCAGTATGGCGCTCCCTCGCCCGCACGGTGGCGATGGCGCCCAGTCCACCTTGGCTTTGGCCCCCAGCCTCCCGGCGCCCGCGGGAGGCCTGCACCCACGCCAAGTCTGGCACGAAACGCCCGCGGCAGCCCTAGCCGCGTCCGCACCTCTTTCGCGCCCGCTCCGGCGTCCGACCCACCTTGGCACGCTGGTTCCCGGCTCAGCACGATCGCGTGGCATGCCCGAGCCTGGCTGAGCTTTGTACCAGTTCGGCTCCGCCCGCGAGGAAGCGGTTAGGCCTCGTCGGCTCCGCCCGACCTCGCCCGGTCCGGCTCAACCCGTCCGGCACCCCGGCAGCACACCGCACGGCTCCGCCCGACCTCGCCAGTGCCCCGGGCTCGTGCCCGCAACACGACCTTGCAGCGCACCTCAGCCCGACACGGTCCCAGTTTCGCCCGGCAGCGCGCCCAGCACCGGTTCGGCTCCGCCCGAACGGAGTCCCGCTTAGCTCTCCGGCTCCCAAGTCCGCCACAGAGGTCGGCACCTCGGCTTCGCCCGTGCCAGGCTCATGCCAGCGACACGCCCACGGCACGCCCACACCGGGCACGACCCCGCTCCGGTCCACCTCGGCTCACCCCCGCGCCCGGTCGACTCTGGCTTCGCCTCCGCCCACGGCACACCAGCCCCGGTCCGGCTTCGCCTGACTTGCCCGTGCGCCGCCCACGGCTCCACCCACGTGGAGTCCTTCCGCCCGCACAAGTGCCTTGCCCGCGATCGCCTCCGACTCCGTCCAACTCGCCTATGCAGGTTCGGCTCCTCCTCCGCCCGGTGCTCCCCCACGCCGATCCGACACCCCTCCGCTCCGCGCGCCCCCGCTCTGCGCACCCCAGGTTCGGCGCGCCGTGCCTGAGCAGGTCTAGCACTCCCGTGCCCCCGGTCCGTCATGCCCGTCTCCGGCCCTGCGTCCGCCCGCTCCGGTCCGACTCCGCCCTCGCCCGGTCTGACTCCACCCACGGGACTACATCTCATCTCCGCCTGCTCTGATGCCCAGAACCACGTGCATGGGGGAGACCCTGCATGCCACGCCTCAGTCCGCATAACTGCCCCGTGCACCTCGTCTCGCGTGCACAGAAGCCATGCAGAAGGGCTATGCGGCCTACCTCGCTATGGGACACCTCGAACCTTGCGCACGAAGAGCCTCGCCTGCCTCATCTCAAAGCACGTGCCATGATTCATCTGTTTTCATTCCAGGTACGCTTCTCAAAATATAGGTACGGAGGAAGGCTGGATTGCAGCCTGACACGTCACCATCTATGCTAAACTGAGCCGCTGCCTGCAAAGGAGGGCTATATTAAAAGCCCCCGTCACAATTTACGCCAATGAGGAAGGAGTGCTACATCCAAGGCACTGTGCTCCTCCACCAACCTCCTGAACCATCCAGAAGGGGGAAGTTCATCAACCCATCTAGACCTCTCAGGCCAGCAGAGGTCTCAGAGGCCTATACCAAGACCCAAAAAATGACAGAAGCCACTCTCTACTTAAGAAGGGCATGAAACGGTGGGGGGGAAGAGAAATAACGGACCCTCTTGAGTCCTAAGTTACATTCCATTCATCTCCATTTTTAATCACCCTCTGGGAGCAGAGAGTTCCCTAAGCTCTCTATAATGCGGCAAGCATATGATTAATATTTTGAATATGGTTTGTAGAGCAATGAAACCTAATTACACTAGCATTGTACTCATCATAATAAGACTTAAGGATTATAAGAAATTGGACTTTTACTTGATTAGACACAATCCTAAACTAAGAAGGAAGAAGATCTAGACAATAGGGGCTAATGATTGTGGACTTACCTTGATGAGCTTTCCAACCTTCTTTTAATTCATACCTTGAAACTACCAATACTCAGAACTGAAGAACCTGGATAACAGAGATCAGAACCCTGGACTTGGGGCTTCAGCTTGTTGGTTCTTTGTCAAGGTGAACCCAGCCCACAACTCAAAGACTTCGAAGGACCCTGCAATGAAGATCAAAGTTAAGGAAGAAGGATAGGAACATATAGAAGGGATGGGAGAGTTTATGAACTAAGAACAGAATTTTGAGAAGATCTGGCCGACTCCAATGCTTTCACTTGAGCTTGGAAGATGCTTTGCTAGGGAAAAAGAATGGCTTTGGCGTGGAGGAAGAGGATGGGAAACTTTCACATAAGAAAAAAAATACAAGACAACTTCTACTTCCAAAATCTCAACTTTAATTTTCATTCATTCCCAAAATCAATCTCTTTTACAATGGACATCCAAGGCTTTTAATAGCCTCACAAAGCTAGCTTTTGAAATTTAAAAACTCCCCAAATCGAGGAGGATTACAAGGGGGTTGGAGGATTTGGTGGAGAGTTTGGAGGGATGTGGGGAGGGGTTGGAGGATTTGGTGGAGGACTTGGAGGGATGTGGCCAACCTCCTTGAATTTGAATCTCCCTTGTTGGCGCCCAAAGGGTGATGAGATGGCTGGTGAAGTGGCACCTGATGACGTGGCATGGTGATGTGGTCTTCTACTTGGATAAGAATGACATGTGGCGCCCAGTGGTCCTAGTTGATGGTCCTTTTCTCTTGCTTGGTTGATGTGTCTTCTCTTCTTCACGTGGTCAAATTCTGGGGTCCAGAATTTGAGTCTTGTTGCTGGCTTTCATGGCTTTAAGACTTGATTAGACTTAACTCAACTGAATTAGACTTAACTCAACTGAATTGACTTGACTGACCTAGACTTTAAAACTTGAAATGGACTTACAGGAAATGAAATTTTAAAAGTAATTACAGGACTCAATAAACACTCTTGATTTGAAACTCAAAATTAATTACAGGACTCTTGAAAAGGAAATGACTCTTGAAAATAAAATATTTTTGAACTAAAAGATACAAGGTAACCTAATTATCTTCGATCCAAATTGGGATAAGGCTAACCTTGTTGGAGTGAAGTTTCTTTCGGCTTCTGGTGTCCACACCACTCTACCTCAGAGATATTCTATTCCCTTCGATCGTCCCACTGACTTGATCATCGGAGTGTCCTTACCGGAATCCCCGGTCCAGGTCTCTCTTGTCTTGCAGGTCCACCCGACGGAGGGACGATACGGAGGAGATTTCTCCCCACCGGAGAGGCCCACAGAAAAACCACCACAGTACCAAGCCCCCTTTCATCCCTACAACGACTATATTTTCCTTGATCGTCTCCGACCGACGAGCCCGATGACGCTGGCGGGAAGTCCACTCACCTAGGCCACATAAGAGCTACTGGCCACGGCGATCTAGACGGCAACAATTAGATAAGATCCATCTATACCATCTGGATGTAATGAAAAATATCACATTTTATTGAATGAGATTTTTTATGATTGAGTCTGAAAAGAATAGCCACACCGATTATCATCCCAGTCCATCATGAAAAGAACGAAAAAAGAACAAATTTTGTTAACCATCTTCCTAACAATATTACATCAATCTATTTCTGATTTTTATTACAGTTTTATTCATAGTTGTTCTTAATTTATTTAATTATTTTTTTAAAATTTTTATTATAGAATTCTATTTTTATTTAATATAAAAAATATTTTTATGTATTTTTAATTTTTAATTTTTTTTATTTTTATTATAAATAGTTATTAGAATCTGAATATTAGATTCTAATACTGGGATATTTATTTTCATAATTTTAATTTTATTTTTTTTAATTTTTTTAAAATTAAAAATTTAAAACATTTAATATACTGTCTTTTATGTGAATTTGATGCAACTCATAGTATTTTAATTTTTTTAAAAATTAAAAAATTAAACTAATAATCATGATGTCCCTTAATTAAAAAAAAAAAAAAAAAAAGGGTTGAGCGGTTCCAGCCCACACCCAATCTTATACCCACATTTCTCCCATCTGGATCAAAACGGCGTTCTCAGGGAGCCCTACACATGGGAGTAGGAAATTAATCAAGGTTTGCAAGGGGAAGTCATGGCTACTTGGAAGCTATAGGAACCCCGCTTCTTGCTTAGAGGGTAAGAGGGGTACTTTCAAACTAGGATTTGCTGTTGAATGGATTGAGTTCTAGACAGCCTCCTTTGTGCAAGCGGTCTAGGATTCAAATTTTGAGCAGCAACAATCTCATTTTGATCTTTGATTAATTGGTCCCCAATTATGGAGATTATGGCTCGGTGTAGAGAGGGCTAAACACAAGCTTACATGAGTGAGGTAGCTAAATAGAATTTAGCTTTTTCTCAGCAGCAGCAGCAGCAACAACAACAACAAAAACAATAATAATAATATATTTTTTTTTTATTTTTTTAGTGAACCGGTGTATTCAATTAAGAAGTCTAGTATGAATACATCTTAAAAAGTCGGAGAGAATGATATCCCGGAAAGCCCTTGGGGCATCCTAGGTCCGTCCACAACACAAGGCCCGAATGATTCACAAAAAGGGAGGCTACCTAGTCTGCCGCTGAGTTAGCCACCCTATAAACATGTCTAACAATGCAAGTAGACGACCCATGAAAGAGAGCAATATCTTGAAGTAGAGGATGTGCCGCTGGTGTCCTCCTAGCCTGATGGATCCAAGCAATAATAGTGGCGGAATCACCCTCAATGATCAGGTGATCGGCCAGTAAGATCCTCTAGGTATAGACTATGCCATCCCAGGTGGCTCGTAGCTTAGTTCCTGGAATAGTCGGATCATAGAGACAGTGTCCACCAGCAGCCAAGAAACTGAAATTTAGGCTCCGGATAACAAAGCTAGCACCACCCAATTGGCCCTTTACACTCTAATCAAAGTTGACAGTGATAAACCTCGAAGGCAGGGGCTCCCAAGTAATAAAAACTTAAGTAGGCGCTGATAGGGACCCAGGTCTCGGAGGTCATCATAGTCAATCTCAAGTACTCAAGAGCCTGAATGTGAGCTCTCTCCACTACTACTCGAGGAGAGTAAGTGGAAGAACTGAAAACAATATTATTCCTAGTTAGCCAGGTATGGTAAGCAATATAAGCCAAAAAGCTACCTTGTAGGTGCACAGTGCCATGTCAGATGGACTAAAAAAAATGGTCAATATAGTCAGCAACATTCATAAAGCGGGCTTGAAGGCCAGCAATCTCTCAAACCTGAATCGCCCGACGATATAAGAATATAGCATGCACCAAAGTCTCCTCCTCCTTGAAGGTGAAGTGCACCAACACCAAGCATACAATATGCAGAAAAACAAAAAGACAGAATGAATACATTTTAAAATAATTTTAAAGCATATACAGCGGAAGGCTCGATAGATAGATCTAGACGATCTACCGAACTGCCCGCAACAGGATCAAGCATAATGACCTAGCATGCAACATAATATCAAAGCAAGAGAGGAACACAAATATAAAAGTACCATACCTTTATACTGAGAGAAACTGTGGAAGGAGGAGGGCGCTCGAGCCACACACATGTTTGGCCTCTACAAGTAATCCACACCTGGGCTTGACTCTGATCAACTCTCTCGGAGTGCTAGCTCTTCGGGATCCTTGGGCCGATCTTCTTCTTCTGGGAAGATTAGGAGAGCTGGAACCCCTTCCCAAGAGAACTCTCTTCCCAAGACCTAGCTAGGATGATAGGATTCCCACACCCAATCCCAAAACCTCTCACAACCCTTCTTTATCTTCCTCTCTCAAAGCTTTTCTCAAAAATTTGTTGCAGCCATAGAAATGACGTTCATTTGTAAGGGCAGCAGGGAGAGGGAGAAAGTGGAAGGACGAGAGATGAGGGGAGAGAATGGGGGAGAGGATCAATGTCATACCAAATGGGTCCAACCCAAAGAGGTAAGTATGACTATCATACCATATAACCTTGGAGCCAAAATTGGTTTTGTTGCCGATCTTACCGCGGTGGCCCGTAGCTCGTGAGCTGGCGCCGGTTCTCGGACTCTCTCACCAAATGATCTCCAAGCTTCCGGTCCTGCAAAACAAAGTCAGAGTCCCGAGCCGGGGATTCCGGCGGGGGCACTCCGACGGTCAAGTTAGAGAGCGGTAAGATAGAACAGATCTTCTAAGGCGGGTTCCCGAGGGATTCCCGTGCTTAGAGGAGATGTAGATGAAAGAAGTGTGGGGAAGAGAGGGGTTGAAACCCGGCTTTCTGTGCTAGGTTCACCGAGCTCATGCTTGAGGACTTCTTGGGGTCCCAGGATCGTTCTCTCGATATTCCCCTTTCCTCTCCCCTTTTCGACCTACCTCTCCATCCGCTTTAACTGTCCCTTTTATACCACCGGACCGCCTTTGGCCCACGTCCCCTCCCGGAGATCTCTGAATCTTTCCCTCCCCCTTCTCCTCCAAGTCCGGGAGTTAAGTGGCTGGCACGCTTCGTCCATCGTGTGTCATGAAAGGGGAAAACTGGAGAGACCTCGAGCCAAGTAAGGGAGCTCTCCTTCCAGGGCGTTGATGGTGGGCTTCTAGCGTTCCAAGCTCCTGTCCGCGAGGGATTTATTCCTCGATCACGGGGCCCTGCTTATTTGATATAAACAAGATTTCGTGCATCGCTGGGGGCCGTACTGGCACCCTTTACGGGACGCGGTGCACGCCAATTCTAGTGGCGACCTCGTGGCCCATGTCTCTGCCTCCTTGAGGCTTTACAGAGTAGGGCTGACCTTGGTCGAGATGGACCCATCAGGGGGTGCCACCTGGCGAAGGAGCAAGAGGGCCCGGCTCGACCTCGGCAGAGGTGGACCCGTCCTAGGGTGCCACTTGGCAAGGGAGTAGGGGGCTACCAGCTTCGACCGAGGTGGACCCCTCCTGGGTGGACACATGGTGAAGTGGCAGAGAGAGGCTCGACTTCAGCCGAGGTGGACCCGTCTTGGGGTGCCACCTAGCAAAGGAGGGCCCGGCTCGACCTCGGCAAAGGTGGACCCGTCTTGGGGTGCCACCTGGTGAGGGAGCGGGGGCTACCAGTTTCGGCCGAGATGGATCCCTCCTGGGTGGACACCTGGCGAAGTGGCAGAGAGAAGCTCGACTTCGACCGAGGCGGATCCGTCTTGGGATGCCACCTGGCGAAGGAGCAAGAGGGCCCGGCTCGACCTCGGCAGAGGTGGACCCATCTTGGGGTTCCACTTGGCGAGGGAGCGGGGGAGCCCGGCTCGACCTCGACAGAGGTGGACCCGTCTTGGGGTGCCACCTGGCGAGGGAGCAGGGGAGCCCGGCTTGACCTCGGCAGAGGTGGACCCGTCTTAGGGTGCCACCTGGCAAGGGAGCGGGGGTTTCCAGCTTCGACCAAGGTGGACCCCTCCTGGGTGGACACCTGGCGAAGTGGCAGAGAGAGGCTCGACTTTGGCCAAGGTGGACCCGACTTGGGGTGCCACCTGGCGAAGGAGCAGGAGAGCCCGGCTCGACCTCGATAGAGGAGGACCCATCTTGGGGTGCCACCTAGCAAGGGAGTGGGGGCTACCAGCTTCGGCCGAGGTGGACCCCTCCTGGGTGGACACATGGCGAAGTGGCAGAGAGAGGCTCGACTTCGGTCGAGCTGGACCCGTCTTGGGGTGCCACCTAGCAAAGGAGCAGGAGAGCCCGGCTCGACCTCGGCAGAGGTGGACCCGTCCTAGGGTGCCACTTGGCGAGGGAGCAGGGGGCTACCAGCTTCGGCCAAGGTGGACCCCTCCTGGGTTGACACCTGGCGAAGTGGCAGAGAGAGGTTCGACTTTGATCGAGGTGAACCGTCTTGGGGTGCCACCTGGCGAAGGAGTAGGAGGGCCCGGCTCGACCTCGGCAGAGATAGACCCGTCTTGGGGTGCCACCTGGCGAGAGAGCGGGGGAGCCCGGCTTGATCTCGGTAGAGATGGACCCGTCTTGGGGTGCCACCTGACGAGGGAGCGGGGACTGCCAGCTTCGACCAAGGTAGACCCCTCCTGGGTGGATACCTGGCGAAATGGCAGAGAGAGGCTCGACTTCGACCGAGGTGGACCCGTTTTGGGGTGCCACCTGGCGAAGGAGCAGGAGAGCCCGGCTCGACTTCTGCATAGGTGGACCCATCTTGGGGTGCCACCTGGCAAGGTAGCGGGGGCTGCCAGCTTCGATCGAGGTGGACCCCTCCTGGGTGGACACCTGGCGAAGTGGCAAAGAGAGGCTCAACTTCGGTCGAGGTGGACCCCTCCTGGGTGGACACCCGGCAAAGGAGTAGGAGTTTTAAAAGAAAAAATCCACATGGCACCGTCGGCATCCAGCTGGATCTGACACACGTTCCACGTCAGCGATGTAGCCATATCAGGTTTGAATTCGAAATTCAAACCATGTCAATACTTGTCCCAAAATTCTTCCAAAAAATCTTTCCAGAATTTTGCTCATCACAGGAAGTGTCGACTCACAAAAATTGCCAAGTGTCGACACTTCATCAAGTATCGACACCTGCAAAATTCTAAGTGTCGACACTTGGAACAAAGTCAATCATATTGATTTCCAGTGACAATAAACGATTCTCAATCGTTGATTAGCCTTAAGATCATATAGAAATCCTCTATGGTATGTAACCCTATAAGTTCGAATACTAAGCCGGTAGCACTGGAACATTTTTAGTACCAGTCAAAGTCCTCATCTAGCAATGATACCCGATGTCCGGCTAGGTCAAAGATGCAGAGCACCTCACAAGAACCTCTGGCATATGATTGCCGCATAATTCATCCCTTTGACCTCATAATGCTCAGGATGACCTAGGGTTCGATTGCCAACCCTAATTTGGTTTATCCAGATCATGTCTCAACCTCATAAGTTCTGTGACTCCTCACAAGAACTACCCTGGCCAAGGTTTTGCTAAATTGAAACGTAGTGAGTCATTCACTCCAAACTATTTGGAGAGGTCAATTCCATCTTGATCCACCACCGCTCCACAAGTACTTGACTGCACCCAGAAACCTTTCATCACTGGATTAGAAATCCAGGTAGTCCGGCATCAAAGTACAGTGAGTTGCTTGCAAGCTGCCATGGTGACCTCAAGTATGAGGGACACATATACCATATCCCTTCGTGAGCAATCCTTTGACAGAAGGGAGCTCCGTAGATGGTCACGTTCGGTGAAATGTCATACATTTCACTTGCATGTCACACCAGTGTCTCCACACTCCTTGGTTAAGAGGACAACCAACAAATGTGACATATAACAACCTACACTTGCTATATTGTCGTCCTATAACAATGTATCATTTGGTTGTGAACCAGTTTAAGAACTACTTGATATATCCTCTCTATATCAAACAATGTAGTTCTAAGGACTCCATCATACAAGAGTTCATTTCAAAAAAATGTAAATATGATGAACAGCCAAAATAAATAACTTTTATTTATTAAAAGAATTCTTATACAAAATACAATGTAGCACAACCATCTACAACCTAGACGATTGACTTTGGGACACAATTCCCAACACTCCTCCCCACATACCGGATAACCGATGAGTACATTGATGCCCCTATTATTGAGGAAGACAGTTGTAGGAAGGCGACCACAGGCCAATTTTCACAAGAATAGAGAAACCCTTGGATGGACCCAAATCTTCCAGACCTATCCAATATCAAGAGATTGCTGGGGGCCTTGATGAAACAACGAAAATAGACCAGACATGGTGGCTCTCGGGAGAGCAGAAGACATCCAAACCCTAATATCTAGAGATGCATGAATCGACAGAGGAATGGATAGGACACAAGCCCCAAGAATGTCATCGAAGACATGGGATACTAGGCCGATATTCCACTGGGTACCATCACTCAATAATAAGTCCAGAACAGAAAGAGAGTGGCTGCTATCCATCACAATGAAAGTCGGCCAGCGAGATAATGGTAGGTCCGCTAACCAAGGGTCCCCCATAAAGCTAATGGACATACCATCATTCAGAATCCATCTAGTCTGAGGGAGAACTAGATGAGCAGTCGCCATCATTGCTTTCCAAATAAGTGAGCACTTATGAGGGGGCTGATAACTTTCCTCCATCCAATCCGAGCCATATCTACTTCTCATGATAATGGTCCACAAGCTATTAGGGCAGAGAAGAAGTCTAGCAATATGTCGGCCAAACAAAGCTTCAAATCTCGTGGTGAGAGAATGAAGACCAAGACCCTCATCATTAAGAGGCTGATAGAGCACATTCCAATTAATAAGATGAACACCAATCGAGCTCGGCGTAGAGTTCCATAGGAAGGCATGGAAGATTTGCTCCAATTTAAGAGTCACAGATCTAGGTAGGACAGCATTAGAAAGTATATAAACAGGAAGGGATGTAAGAACCGACCTAATCAAGGTAACCCTCTCCATGAGGGAGAGAGCTCTCCCCTGCCAACCCTCGATCCTATCATGAACATTCTTGATTAAGCAGTTGCAGTCAACCTTCAGAAGCCTGCCTCCAGTTATTGGAACTCCAAGATATTGAAGAGGACCTCCTTGCTCAAGAATCCCAAGGATGTGACGGATGGAATACTGCTGAGAGGCTGGGGTTTTTAGATTGAATTGGATCTCCGATTTAAACAAGTTGACTCTCTGGCCTGATGATAGGCAATAATCCTCCAAGATCCTCCTAAAATCCTAGGCATAGGATACTATGGCACGGCCTAGCAGCAAGCAATCATCTGCAAAGAGAAGGTGCGAGATCGGGCTGGCAACAGGTGCCAAGATATATGACTGGATCCCAAATCCCTAGGCAGCCACCCGCAGAGCTCGCGAGAGAACATTAGTACAAATAATGAATAAATATGGGGATAAGGGACAACCTTGCGAAGACTGACATTAGAGAAGAAGAAGTTTGAAGGAGTGCCATTAATAAGAATAGAGAAAGAAGGCCGGATGATTCAAGCCATAATCCAGGAAATCCATAAGGAGTGAAATCCAAAATTCCTGAGGGACTTCTCCAAGAAAGACCAAAGCATGCAATCATATGCCCGCTACGATGGACCGATGCTCTCCGAAGATCATACATAAATTCCTAAGCAAGAAGCACATTATCAGAGATGGAGCAACCCTCCACAAAAGCACCCTACTCCGGGCTAATCAATCGCGGCAGGATGGCTTCATCCTGTTCACCATTAACTTAGCACAGATTTTATACATTGTATTATACAAGCTGATAGGTCTAAAATGGCTGGGCTCAGAAGCATCATGGTATTTGAAAATGAGAGTGACAAAAGTTTGCTTCCAAGAAGCCGGCATGACACTAAAGTAAAAGAGCTCCTGAATGGCAGCAACCACCTCATCCCGAAGAATAAACCAGAAGTGCTTGAAGAAGAGAGGAGAGAAACCATCAGCCCAGGGGCCTTATGTTCGGCCAAAAATCATAAAGCATTCTGCATTTCATCTTGAGATATGTAGTTGATAAGGGACCGATTCTCCTGACTCGACACCATAGCCAATGGGGAAGGGAAGTTAGAATCAGGAGGATCAATAATAGAAACATTCCATCTGGATTTAAAAAATTGAGTGATCAGCTATTTAATTTGCCCATCATCCTCCATCCATTGCCCCTCATGTGTTCGAAGAGCCTTCATGTGGTTCATATACCTCCTGATAGAAGTGGCCTGTGGAAGAACCTGGTATTTCTGTCACCTTCCTTAATCCATTGAACTCTGGATTTCTATCTCCAGAAGGTCTCCTGTTGTAGAAAAAGGGAGTGATGGGCAAACACACAATTCCTTAAGGAGGCTATGTCTTGCTCTAAAAGGACCCCCTCCCTAGCCTCCCTCTCCTGAGGCATGGAAATAGACCTCTCAACCTCCTCCAATCTAATAAAAATATTACCCACCTCTACTATGTTCCAACTAGAAAGCCTTCTTTTAAGCAACTCCAGTCTCCAAGAAATACGGTATCTGGCATCCTCCAAACAGGAATCTACCACACCTCCCTAACAATCTCCCATGCTCGAGGATAGGCCAACCAAGACTTCTCAAATCTGAATGGTGGGTAAGTGAAAATGGCCAAGTCAATGGTAAGAAGTAAAGGGTAATAATCCGAACCAATCCTAGGCAAGTGCCTAACTATGTGAGAGGGATACAACTGAATCCAAGTAGGAGTCACCAAGACTTTGTCAATACTCTCCCATACCCTCGCATTACCTGATATGTTATTACACCAGGTAAAGCGGGGGTCCATAAAGCCTATGTCAATTAGGCCATTAGAATTGAAGAAGTGGTCAAATTCTGTAGTGTCCACCCAGGAGGGGTCCACCTCGGCCGATGCTGGCGGCCCTCCTGCTCCCTCGCCAGGTGGAGCCCCATGACGGGTCCACCTCTGCCAAGGTCGAGCCAGGCCCTCCTGCTCCTTCGCCAGGTGGCCCCCGGTGATGGTTCCACCTCGGCCGAAGTCGAGCACCTCTTTGCCGCTCTGCCAGGTGTCCACCCAGGAGGGGTCCACCTCGACCGATGCTGGCGACCCTCCTGCTCCTTCGCCAGGTGGCCCACCATGACGGTTCCACCTCGGTCGAAGTCGATCACCTCTCTACCGCTTCGCCAGGTGTCCACCCAGGAGGGGTCCACCTCGGCCTATGCTGGCGGCCCTCTTGAACCCTCGCCAGGAGGCATCCCATGATGGGTCCACCTCTGCCGAGGTCGAGCCAGGCCCTCCTGCTCCTTCACCAGGTGGCCCCCTATGACGGTTCCACCTCGGTCGAAGTCGAGCACCTCTTTGTCGCTCCGCCAGGTGTCCACCCAGGAGGGGTCCACCTCGACCTATGCTGGCAGCCTCCTGCTCCCTCGCCAGGTGGTGCACCATGACGGGTCCACCTCTGCCGAGGTCGAGCCAGGCCCTCCTGCTCCTTCGCCAGGTGGCACCCCATGACGGGTCCACCTAGAACAAAGTCGAACACCTCTCTGCCGCTCCGCCAGGTGTCCACCCAGGAGGGATCCAACTCGGCCGATGCTGGCGGCCTCCTGCTCCCTTGCCAGGTGGCGCCCCATGACGGGTCCACCTCTGTCGAGGTCGAGCCAGGCCCTCCTACTCCTTCACCAGGTGGCACCCCATGACGGGTCCACCTCGGTCGAAGTCGAGCACCTCTCTGCCACTCCATCAGGTGTCCACCCAGGAGGGGTCCATCTCGGCCGATGCTGGCAGCCTCCTGCTCCCTCGCCAGGTGGTGCCCCATGACGAGTCCACCTCTGTCGAGGTCGAGCTAGGCCCTCATGCTCCTTCGCCAGGTGGCACCCCATGATGGGTCCACCTCGATCGAAGTCAAGCACCTCTCTGCCGCTCCGCCAGGTATCACCCAGGAGGGGTCCACCTCGGCCTATGCTGGCGACCTCCTGCTCCCTCACCAGGTGGCACCCCATGATGGGTCCACCTCTGCCAAGGTCGAGCCAGGCCCTTCTGCTCCTTCGCCAGGTGGGCCCCCATGACGGGTCCACCTCGACCGAAGTCGAGCACCTCTCTGCAGCTCTGCCAGGTGTCCACCCAGGAGGGGTCCACCTCGGTCGATGCTGGCGGCCTCCTGCTCCCTCGCTAGGTGGCACTCCATGACGGGTCCACCTTTGCCAAGGTTGAGCCAGGGCTTCCTGCTCCTTCACAGGTGGCACCCCATGATAGGTCCACCTCGATCGAAGTCGAGCATCTCAATGCCGCTCCGCCAGGTGTCCACCCAGGAGGGGTCCACCTTGGCTGATGCTAGCGGCCTCCTTCTTCCTCGCCAGGTGGTTTCCCATGACGGGTCCACCTCTACCGAGGTCGAGCCAGGCCCTCCTGCTCCTTCGCCAGGTGGCACCCCATGACGGGTCCACCTCGGCCGAAGTCGAGCACCTCTCCTCACTCTGCCAGGTGTCCACCCAGGAGGGGTCCACCTTGGCCGATGCTGGCAGCCCTCCTGATCCCTCGCCAGGTGGCGCTCCATGATGGGTCCATCTCGGCCGAAGTCGCGCCTCTCTGCCACTCCACCAGGTGTCCACCCAAGAGGGGTCCACCTCGGCCGAAGCTGGTGGCCCCTCGCTCCCTCGCCAGGTGGCACCCCAAGACGGGTCCACCTCTGCCGAGGTCGAGCCAGACCCTCCTGCCCTTCGCCAACTGGCCCCCCCAAGACGGGTCCACCTCGGTCGAAGTCGAGCCTCTCTCTGCCACTCCACCAGGTGCCCACCCAGGAGGGGTCCACCTCGACCGAAGCTGGCAGCCCCTGCTCCATCGCCAGGTGGCGCCCCCTGACGGGTCCACCTCGGTCAAAGTCAGCCCTACTCTGCAAAGCCTCGGGGAGGCAAAGACACGGGTCGCGGGGTCACCACTAGAGCCGGCGCGTGCCATGCTCCGTACAAGGCACCAGTACGGCCTGTAGTGATACGTGAAACCTCGTTTACACCAGTTAATCAAGGCCCCGCAACTGAGGAATGAAATCCTAGTGGGCAGGAGCCTGAAATGACTGGAAGCCCACCGTCAACGCCCTGAAAGGAGAGCTCCCGCGCTCGGCCCGAGGTCTCGCCAGTCTTCTCCCATTCGTGACACATGGCGGGTGAGGTATGCCAGCCACTTAACTCCCATACTTGAAGGAGGAGGAGGGGAAGGACCAGAGATCTCGGGGAGCCCCCCCAGGAGAGAGCATGGGCTGAAGGCGATCCGGAGGTATAAAAAGACAGAGAAATCGGACAGAAAGGGAGGTCAAAAAGGGAAGAAAAATACCAAGAGAACGATCCTGGGAGGCCTCAAGAAGTCCTCAGGCATGAGCTCGGTGAACCCAGCGCGGGAAGCCGGGATTCAACCCCTCTCTTCCACACCCTTCTTTCGTCTATATCTCCTCTAAGCACAGGAATCCTTCGGGAACCCGCCTTAGGGGATCTGTTCCATCATGCCGCTCTCTAACTTGACCATCAGAGTGCCCTCGCCGGAATCCCCGGCCTGGGTCTCTGACTTTGTTTTGCAGGTCTGGAAGCTTGGAGATCTCGAGGTGAGAGAGTTCGAGATCAGTGCCAGCTTACGAGCTACAGTCAACCGTGGTAAAGTCGGTAACAGATTGGCACGCCAGGAAGGGGGGGCGGGCAGAACAGTAACCCCTGTGCGAGCAAGCTCTCTGTGGGTGAAAGCATGCTCTGACCATGGTGGTGATGCGCGGACATGAAGCATCCACCAGCCGGGCAGGAGAGGTTCCTTCTACCCAAGGGCCGCATAGCCCGGAGAGGGAACTTCTTGCTCCACCTCCTCAACCGTCCTCGGTGGACGTTCCTTTTGCATCTGTCGTCCAGCAGCTGCAAACTTTGACTACTGCTGTGCGGCAACTGCAGCACCAGCAGCGCTCCCTGGCCACTCAGCCCCAGCTAGGGACCCCCGCGACCAGAGCCACGGGTCCCCGCAGAAGCTTGCGCTCCATCCAAGGCAGGCTCTCTAATCCACGGGCAGTTTCCAACCCCCGTGGGAGCCACTAGACTCCTGCAAAGAGGAACTGGTGCGGGCACCAGACTCAGAAGAAGACTTCAGGGCTCCATCTGGATCTCTGATTGACCTTGCCCGAAGAATTAGGATTTTCTGGTTTGTAATAAGGGCTGACTTGATCAACTCAATTTTAGCTTGAGTCTGTATTTCCCTGCAATTTAATTTTGTTGAGTCATGTTGACTCAATAGTGGTCTAGGTCTTCTCCAGGGTGTCACATTTTCTCCCAAGGCCAAGCAAGTGGGCGCCACACTCCCAGCCACATGCCTGAGCCCAGGGGGGTGCCACATCTCCATCCAGTATGCTCTGGTCCCCACACCACAAGATAGCAGGTCCCTTCTCTCATGCGCCACTTGAGGAGAAAATAATCTGGGATCCACAATTCAAGGGGGCGGCCCAAAACATTCCATAAGAGCCAAGCTATGTAAAGAAAGAAGCTCTTCTTGGGGAGCACTTCAAGGGGGCGCCCAATCCATGCCAAAAACACCCAAAGCAAAGATGGGAAGAACCATGACTTAGGGAGAAAGAAAAGGAGGAGTCCAAAAGAGTTGAGCCATGGAAGGAAAGAAATTTTCTCTTGAAGAACAAGGTTATGAGGCGCCACCTACTTACCTTTTGAAGCCACCAATCAACATTTTTGGAACCTCTTGGCCATCCATATGTGTGGGAATTGATTCTACAAACCTAATTTGAAGATCCACCCTATTAGTCCCACATGGGAAGATGTAAAACCCTGCTCTCTTGTAAAGTCCTATAAATTAAACCCCTCTTGTAAATTTTAAAAATCTGATGAATGAATCTAATTTATGTGTGAACAAACTTTGTGTGTTTCTCTCTTCCGCACTTGCATCCAGGTGTTGAGCTCCGTGAGGGAATAAATCCGGGTTCCCCAGGAACCTTGAGGAGGTGTGAGATCTCCAAACCCCAAACCCTAGGTTAGCCACTTCACTCCCAAACCCTAGCCGCCCATCATCCTTTTCTTTCCACCAAGCCCTAGCCTATCCCACCTCTCACGGCCACTCTCTTCAAGTCCAGGCCGACCACCAGCATCCGGGTCCAGTTCGGATACTTCAGATCCAGAGCAATTCCCAGTGGAAGTCAGATCAGCCTCCAGGAGAATCCGGATTTCAGCAACATCAGCTTTCAAGTTCTTCAATCTGGTAAATCCTTCCTTGAGTATCTGATTCCATCACTTGTTCTTCTTCTTTCCCAGATCTTGAGTCCAGGAGAAGCCGACTAAGCCACAGGACCAGTATTGGAGGATCCATTGCGAAGGTATCCGAATCCGAGGATCCAACAATCTACTCGAGAGAGTTCTTCCACCAAACTTTGTAAAGATCACTGTCTGGTTGATAACCCATCTCTTCTCTTTATTTCTGTCCTGTTGAAAGTTCAGAGCGAAACCCTAGGTCTGGGAGTTTCTCAACCCCCAGCGATCCGTTACTTCTGAACTACTCTGATAATCCAGTTTTATTTAAATTGTGCTTTCAATTATTACCTAGTTTCTTTCAATTTAGTTTAACTTTCCTTTGAGTCAAAGCCGACTTCTGAAAATATTAAAAAAAAAATAACAAAAAAAAAAGAATTAGTCTTAATTTACTTCCGCATCGCATCATTCATCTCTTTTGTTCTGCATCAGAAACCACTCCGGTTCGGTGGATCACGAGAGTCGATCCCTGGTCAACGATGCCAAAGCAGTGCGGTGCAGCAGGCACCATCGGGGCAAGGGCCCCCACCGAGACCGATCGGCATGCCATTCTCTGGCAGCCTTAATGGAAGATTCCACCGATGAGGCCATCAGGCACCAGGCTGAGAGGCGCCTGAAGGAGCACGAGCAGAAGCTGGCGGAGTTATCTCGCCACTTTGTCGACATGCATAGCTCCCCCACCGATCCAGTGGGCTACAACGCCCAGCCACCGTTCTCCTAGGAAATCCAAGATGAACCGATCCCGAATCGGTTTCGTATGCCTCAGGTGGATCCCTACGATGGGACCACCGATCCCTTGGACCACCTAGAGAGCTATAAGGCTCTCTGATGCGGGACTAATATGCATGCAATTCATTTTGTATGTTTTATATATGGGGTTAGGTGATTAATTCCTGATTTTCAGATCAAAATTAGTTGTAGGGAATTTTGTATGAATTTTTGAAGCCACGCATGCAGATTAGGACCTAGAAAAGTACTAAAGAAGGATCGCCAGGGCTGAGAAGCCTCGGTTAGGGCAAGTTCTCTTACAATATAATTACTGGAGGTAGAGGGGGTGTACCTGACAACATCTGAAGCACCCAGTGAAGATCGCAGCAAAGGGATCTCTCGTTCCTCGATGGATGCAGCTTGGAAAACCGAGCCAATGACCCGCGAATACCCGGCTTTCTGCTCGGTGGTCCGATTGAGGCTTGGCTAGAGTCGTTGTTAGGAACTCGGGGACCTGCAAACAACCTATCAGGGATTAGGAAACTCAAAGGAGATCAAGAAAATAGAGGAAAACAGTAAAGAAAAGAAAGTTTTGGAGGGGGCTGGAAGGATGGTTGGCGGCAGGAAGATGGTTGCAAACACCGGGAAGAAGAACTCTCAAACCCCTTTATGCACACAGCAAGGTAATCACACAAAGCAATTGAAGAACTCAAGGTTTATTTCATATCAAAATCTCTCCTCATACAAGAGGCTAGGGTCCTTAAAATAGATCCTTAACCTTGGGCTCCAAGTAAGGGCACATAAGTCTTTACATAAGAATCATTTTCCCTCTCAAACCCTAGCTAGAAAATAAGGAAACATTAAGTAGAAAAAATCCCTAAAAATTCTCTTGACTTGGCCAACACTCCAAGGACACCTAGGGGGGCGTGTTGGGCTTCTAGGAGCAGTAAGAGGCCAGCCCAAAGGGGCTCAGGTGCATGGGTTTGGGCCTCTGGAAGCTGGGGTGGCCTGGTAGCCAGGTAGCAGGAATATTCCCTGGTATCTTGCTTCTTAGGGGCTTGGGCTTGGCGCCTGGGCTTGATTTCTTTGGGCTAGGATGCAGATGGACCTCTAAAATCATGGATACCTTGGTATATGAATATATTTTGGCATCTGGAAGGGAATCTGGGCATCTGGAGGGCATCTGCAAGGAATCTGGGTTTTCTGAATTTTCCTCCTGGGGTCTTCAAATCTTCAAGCTGGATTGGACTTGGGCTATACTTCCATGTCTTCAATCTGGTTGGACTTGGTCTTCACTTGTATGATGTGGTCTTGAGTCTTCAATATGGTTGAATATGACTCAAAAAAATAAAATTAGCTCGATATGAGCTGACTAACACTGGACTGAACTAGCTCAACATGAGCTGACTAGTATAGAACTGAAACTTAAAATACTTAAATAACAACTAAAATGGACTCAGATAGGCTAAGCCCTTATTACAGATGGACTCATAAATTATTTATCAATTCATAGAGGGTTGAAAAGCCTCTATCTTATTCTGGTGCCTTTGGTGTCCCCACCAATTCTCCCAGGGTGGGAGGAACTCGACCCTGTCGAGTGAAGATCAAGTTGGCTCACATATCTCTTGAGGAGGTCTAGGTTGAGGTGCTGCAAGTCCTCTCGAGAAATCCATGAATTGTCCGACTCTGGCCGGCCTTGCCATCGGACCAGGAAGCGTTGATAACAGCGGTCCCGGGTCATAATGGCTTGATCGTCCAGGATACGCTTGATCCGTTCTCCTCTCTCAGGCCAAATTTATTAGTGGACACTCTGGGTTAGGGTCACTCACAATGAAAAGGAATAGGTTCAAAGGCCTCACTAGGTATCGCTGCCGGTTCCCTGTACTCAACCAGGTCTATAATATTGAAGGTAGAACTAATGCCCAAATCCGAAGGCATGTCTAACACCTAGGCATTTGATCCAACCTTCTCTATCACTTTAAAAGGTCCGGCTCTGCGAGCATGAAGCTTCTTTTAGGCCTAAGCCTAACCAAGATAGAATCCACTACACCAAATTCTTTGATCCATCTTCGAGAATTAGCCAGTTTGTTTAAAATTAGTGTAGGTGGTGAACATGTTGGGCACATGCAGACTCCTAACAAATGATTCAAAGGACTCATACTAACACCTAACAGACTTGACTATGCATTCCTATAGAAGGAAATTTTATTGAACTCTTTGGATCTAAACCTAAGAGATTATAGGTTCCTTAGGTTTGATCCTAGCTTGACATGCACATGAAAATTTACAGTGAACTCCTAGCAAATTTCAAAGAGTATGCCAGAAGTAAGATGAAAACCTAACATGCATGATGAATGCATGCAGTATGCTAATCTCAGTTAAATGCAATCTAATAATCCTAGAAATGCTAGAGGTGTCAGGAAAGGGCAGAAAATAGGAAGTGGGTTCAGAAGTAGTTTGGTAGGGTAGGGAAAAAGGTTCAAGGTTAGTTGGATAAAGTTCGATATAAGAAAGCATGTCAGGGACTAATCCTAGACTAATGAGGCTAACCTTACGAGGTTGCGGTATATCTATGGGGTTTGCATAATGGAAGGATGGGTTACTAATCTCAGGGAAGAGGTCCTTAATGGAAACTATAGGAGGAGGCTCATCTTGAGGGTACTGATTCAAAGAGATCATACCCTTAATAAATTCTTCAGGTTCTTGTATTTTAGGACTAGACTCTATAATTTGGCTCTCCTCTATGGTTTCCTCAGGTAAGGCTCTAGCAGCAGTACCTAGGTTCTCTTCCTCTATTTTTTCTTCCACTATGGCTTTAGATTGGAGGTGGTCAAGGTCAACTAGCTCTGGGTTGGTTTCTACCTGGGTATCTACTGGGTCAGCTAATTCGAGGTCTACTAAATGTGTCTCCTCTTCTCCCTCATACTCATCCACTAGGCTCACATCAGCTTCATACTTCCGCACTAATGTAAGCCTTGTGAATCTCAGGAATGGTTGGAGAAGGTCGGCTAGCGGGAAATTGGTTAGGTTCTGGTCTCTGATTATGGGTACTACTCTTAGTAGGTTCAGGTTGTATAAGGGGTAGTGGCTCACTACTGGGTTTATATTTAGGGATACTAATCCTATGGGGTTCAAGTTGACTAGGGGAAGCATGACTAGTACTAGGTTGATACCTAGGGGTTATGGGCTCTCTGGGCTCATAGGATTTAGGTTCAGCTCTATGGGTCTTGGGTATACTGGGCTTATAGGGTGTGGGTGCATAGGATCTATGATCATGGGATCTAGAGTCATAGGATCTAGGTTCATAGGTTCTGGATTCATAGGTTCTAGGTTCATAGGATTTGGAGTCATAAGATCTATAGGTTGTGGGTATACTAGGCTTATAGGAGGAGTGCTACAATCTAAAGCGAGAGATTAAGGAACTGATCAAGAGGGGCTACCTTAGAAAGTTCGTGAGGAACGAAGTCCCGGTGAAGGGTCAGCCGCTCGCAGCCCTTCCCCCTATCACTGCAATCGACAACCGTCCAACGGAGAAGCCGGTGGGCATGATCTCTTGGGGGATAGGGCGTGCGATGAAGAGAGCCCGGGAGGTAGGAGACCTGGAAAGTGTACTCCCCTTTGAAAAGGAGAATAAAAATGAAAATGTAAACAATGATGCAGTGGTGGTCGAGATGACCATCGCAAAGCATCCTGTATATCGCATTATGGTGGATAGTGGGAGCTCTACTGACGTGCTTTTTTATGATGCTTTCTCCCGAATGAATTTGTCTCATGATCAATTAAAGCCGGTGCACACCCCTCTCGTAGGCTTCACCGGAGATTCGGTGGGGGTCGAGGGAGAGATCACTCTCCCTGTCACTGCCGGATCCCCACCTCGACAGAGTACGATCATGATGATGTTTACCGTCGTCAAGCTTCCATCACCTTATAATGCCATCCTCGGCCATCCAGGGCTCAACCAGCTGGACGCTGTCATTTTCACTAAGAGGTTGCTGGTGCAGTTCCCTACCGCCTCTGGGATTGGAGTAATGAGAGGGACGGCCCAGCCTGTCCAGCATTGTCTGTAGACGGTCCCGAGGGCCCGGAGCGCTGAGCTCGGCTCCGATGTCGACGACCTCGACCTAAGAGAGCAAGACCCCAGGGGAGGGCCCATGGAGCGCTTGCTGACGTACCCCCTCGGCTCGGACCCTCAGAAGATAGTGCAGATAGGAGCCCAGCTCCCGGAAGAAGAGCGCGCTCATTTGCTAGACTTCCTCCGGGCGAACACTGATGTGTTCGCCTGGTCCGCTGCTGAAATGCCAAGTATCCCTTCGGAAGTCATCATCCACTGATTGAACATTGATCCAAGGTGCCGCCCTGTCTGCCAAAAGAAGAGGAGTTTTGCTGCGGAGAGGCAGAAGGCCATCAATGAAGAAGTAGAGAAGCTCCTCACCGTCGGCTTTGTATGGGAGGTATAGTATCCCAGTTGGCTGGCGAACGTGGTCATGGTGAAGAAGAGCAACGGCAAGTGGAGGATCTGCGTGGACTACACCTACCTCAACCGAGCTTGCCCAAAGGATAATTTCCCTCTTCCAAAGATCAACCAGCTCGTGGACACTACTTCAGGGCATCGCCTCCTCCCTTTCATGGATGCCTTCTCTGGGTACAACCAGATCCGAATGCACCCAGAGGATGAGGAGCACACTTCTTTCGTCACCGACCGTGGAACCTACTATTATAAGATGATGCCATTCGGCCTCAAGAATACCGGGGCCACATACCAACAGCTGGTCAACAAGGTCTTCAAAGACCAGATTGGCCGCAACATGCAGGTGTACGTGGATGACATGCTGGTGATGAGCAAGCCCACTTCGGACCACATCGGCGACCTGGCGGAGACCTTCGGTAACCTACGGCTTCACCAGATGAAGTTGAACCCGACGAAGTGCACGTTCGGCGTGTCCGCAGGGAAGTTCCTGGGGTTCATGGTGACCCAGAAAGGGGTAGAGGCCAACCTGGAGAAGGTTCAGGCGATCCTGGACATGGAGCAGCCCACCTCCAAGAAGCAAGTGCAGCGACTCGCTGGCCAGATAGCCACTCTGGGTCGATTTATCTCAAGGTCCGCTGATCGCTGCCAGCCTTTCTTCAAGGCACTGAGGAAGATGAACGACTTCGCCTGGATGGAGGAATGCCATGAGGCTTTTGAGGAGCTAAAGAAGGCATTGGCATCCCCGCCACTACTTTCCAGGCCAGAGGAAGGAGAGGAGCTCCTCTTGTACCTGGCGGTCACCCCGAAGGCTGTCAGTTCGGTCCTGGTTTGGACTGACGATAAGAGAGTGCAAAGGCTGGTGTATTACACAAGCAAGCTCCTCCGCGATGCGGAGCTCAGGTATTCCCAGTCTGAGAAATTGATTTTTGCGCTAATCATGTCCGCTCAGCGTCTCAGGCCTTATTTCCAAGCACACCCCATTACGGTCCTGACGGATCAGCCACTGAAGGCCGTGCTCAGCCGACCTAACACGTCTGGGCGCTTGGCGAAGTGGGTGCTCAAGCTCAGCGAGTTCAACATCACCTATAGGCCGAGGTCGGCCATGAAGGCACATGTACTCGCTGATTTCTTGGTCGAGTGTGCAGGCCTGGGCGAGGGGGCAGAAGAAAACCCCCAAGACTGGCAGCCGGAGCCAGGACTAGAGGAAGACATCTAGATCCTTCATGTAGACGGAGCCTCGAACTTCGGCGGGAGTGGAGCTAGACTCATCCTCACCAACGGCGAAGGAGTTGTCGCGAATGTGCGCTCCGTTTCTAGTTCGCCGCCACTAATAATCAAGCAGAGTATGAAGCACTCCTCGTAGGGCTAAGAGTATCCCGCGAGCAGGGCGTGGCCAACCTCAGGGTCTTCACCGACTCGCAGCTGGTAGCCGGGCAGATCTCGGGGGAGTACGAGATGCGGGACCCCCAAATGGCGAAGGACTTGGAGCTCGTACGAACGAGCACGGCAGGATTTCGGCATTTCAGCATCTCCCATATACCTCACGGGGAAAACGCTCGTGCGGACGTACTTTCCCGCCTTGCAACCCTGCCGGACTCATCATTGGGCCACGCTTACATCGAGCACCTCAAGGCCCCGAGCTACAAGACACCCATGGAGGTCTAGCATGTCAACCAAGAGCCCAGCTGGATGGACAAGTACATTGAGTACATCACCAATGGCACCTTGTCGACGGACCGCGTGATGGCTGGCCTCATTAAGAGGAAGGCCGCATGGTTCGTCTTAATGGATGGACTACTGTATCGGAGGTCCTACTCCTACCCGCTCCTCAAGTGTCTGAGACCCGCAGAAGCCGCACTCGTGCTCCAAGAGATCCACGAGGGCATCTGCGAGAACCACATGGGGGGCAGGACACTGGTGTATAAGGCCCTCCGTCAAGGTTATTTTTGGGAGACAACGAAAGAAGACGCAGCTGACTTCGTGAAGAGCTGCGACCAGTGTCAGCGGCACGCCATGGTGCAACATCAGCCCGCTGCTCCACTCTCCCAGCTCTCCGTCCCATGGCCGTTCACTCAATGGGGCATGGATCTCCTAAGACCTTTTCTCCCGACGTCCGGATAATGGAAATTCTTGTTCGTGGCCATCAACTACTTCACGAAGTGGGTCGTGGCCGAACCCTTGGCCCGGATCATGGAGGCAAACATCACCAAGTTCCTCTGGAAGTCAATTATTTGCCGCTTCGGCCTACCGCACACATTATCACCAACAACGGACATCAGTTCGATTATCGAGAGTTCGAGGAGTTTGGCAGCGACCTCGGCATCCACCATCGTTTCACTTCGGTGGCACATCCTCAGACGAACGGAGAAGCCGAGATAATAAATAGGATCATCTTGCAAGGCCTCCGGACAAGACTGGACCAGGCCAAGGGTAGGTGGGCAGAAGAGCTCCCGAGCATCCTTTGGGCGTATCACACTACCCCAAGGATGGCTACGGATGAGACCCTGTTCAACCTTGTCTTCGGAGCAGAAGCGATTATCCCAGTTGAGCTCATCCTACCGACCCTGTGCGTGGAGCAGTACGACGAGACGGAGAACCCTGCCAGGATGCTGCTAAACCTGGACCTCCTTGAAGAATGAGGGACAGGGCTCGAGTTCGAATGGCTGCTTACCGATAACAAGTGGCCAGATACTACAACTCCAGAGTGCGACCAAAGTCCTTCCGCCAGGGAGACTTGGTGCTCCGCCGCGCTGAAGCTTCCCATCCATGGGAGTGCGGAAAGCTCTCCCCAAACTGGGAAGGCCCTTATAGGGTGGTGAAGGCACTTCCCCACAGGGCGTACAACCTAGAGGAGCTAGGTGGATCCCGGTTCCCTCGGACCTGGAATGCCTCGAACCTGAGGATGTACTACCAATAGTGTAAGGCTCCTTAAACTTTGGCAATGAAATCTTTTTCATCAAATGCTTGCTCTCGTCTCGTAGGACAAAAGCTATCCAGCTCTAGGTTCGACGAGCATGGACATGCCAGAAGATCCACGAAGGCGCGGAGTCTCCTCTGACAAAGTCCTGGAGAACAGCTCGGCAAGCCGCGCAAGGCTCAGATCCAGCCTGCGACCCCAGGGTTCGGTCCGAAAGTCCATAACTTCGGTCTGGAAGGTGGGGCAGAACCAGGTTCACCCACGCAATCCCAGAGTTCAATCTAGAATAAGTCCAGGGGACTTAGGTCCCGGTCTTACAAAGTCCCGGAGAACAGCTCGGCAAGCCACGCAAGGCTCAGATCCAGCCTGCGGCCCCGGGGTTCAGTCCGGAAGTCCCGGACTTCAGTCTGGAAGGTGGGGTAGAACCAAGTTCGCCCATGCAATCCTGGAGTTCAGCTCGAAATGCACCACAGGACCTAGTCCCGTTGGCTAGCGACAGGGTTCAGTCCGGAAGATGCACCAAAAAAATAAAAGAGAGACAGAAGGAACGAGTTAATAGAAAATTATTTTCATTGCAAGCAAAAGTTTCTTACACAAAAGGGGTCCCGACAGGCCGGGAGACCCCCAAAGAAAGAACATACAAAAATAAGATAAAGTCGCGGAGCTACTTCGGCGCAGCCGCATCCTCCTCGGGTTGGGGGGCACCCTCTCCGCCGGAACCATCGACTGGAGGCTGCTCGGAAGCCGCAACCTCGTCACCAGCCACCGCCGGAGCTCCTCTGGTGGGCTCCTGCCTTCTGCCGCCCAGTACGACCCCGCTAAGGTCGAGCTCGGGATAGAAGGAGCTCAGCTTCTCCCAGCATACCTGGAATCCCTTCGAAAAGGAGTCGACGGCCGCCTCGCGCACCTCAGCGATGTACTCCTCGGAGGTCTGGAACTTCGGCATGGCCTCCTGCGCCTCCCTTTTGGATGCCTCCAGCAGCCCGTTGACATAGGAGTTTTTCTCCTTGGCTGCGCTCAGCTCCTTGAGGACCTCTTTCCGCTGCTCCAGCGACCGGGACTGAGCCCTGAGGTGGGTCTTCTCCGTCGCGTCCTCCTCATTGCGATGCTGGTTCGAGATCCTCTCCTCCGACAGAGAGGTCCCGAGCTCCTTGATGCGCCCCTCGGTGCGGACCAGGTCGGCTCGGAGAGCCTGGTTATTCCCTCGCAGCTTGACCCCCTTCTCCATGAGGTCCTTGACATCGACTGCGAGTTTGCCAAGCTTCTCCTCCTTCTCGACATCCTTCTTGGCATAGCCGACAAGTAAGTTCCTCAGCAACAGCACGTCTGTCGTGATCTACATCGAAAGAGACACGATGTTAGTAAGATCCAACTGGGACTTTAAGGAGTCAGAGCTCGGAACTTACCGTAAAAAGCTACGGGAGGATCCCGAGCAGCGCCTCGGTGTAGTCCCGGCCGCCCCTCAGATGGCGGTCCTGGGAGGTGCTGGTGAACTCCATGACTCTCTCCGCGAGGCCCTGGTCACGGATCACGGAGCAGCGGTTGGTGAGACTTGGGGGTGAGATGGGCGCGTCGGCAGCAGGCTGGGCGGCCATCCCTTCGCCACACGGTGCGGCTGTCGGTGGAGCTGCCACCACCTTGGTGGCCACCGTGGAAGTGGCCGGTGCAGCGGCTGGAGCAGGCGTCGCCCGAGGAGGTTTCGGCCCCCTCTCTTCTCCGGCCCTGTCGAGGTCGACAACGTGGACATCGGACGCCCGGGCTCGAGGCAGCCTGGGGGTAGGAGCCGCCGCCTCAGGGCTAGTAATGGTGGAGGTGGGCGCAGGCACCCGGCTCGCCTCAGTGCGAGCCCTCTTCACCGGGGGGTCAGTCCCTTCGGCAACATCCCTCTCCACGATGCCCTCCATCAGGTTTTCCACAGAGAACTTCATACCTGAGAAAAAAAGAGGTCAGTTAGGCCAGTTTAAAAGAAGGGAAGTGCGGGGCAGAAAATGAAATCAAAGGAGGGAGATCCATGCCTCACCCAGCTCCCGAATGGGACTGATCCCTGCCTCGAATAAGTTCTGCTCTGAGAGCAGAACATCGAGAGCTGGGACTGTGTCACACAACAACTGTGAGAGGACCTCTTGGTCCGCTAGCTCGACCTGGGAGTTCCGGTTCGGAGACCGGTCCGGCTCGCTCCAGGCCCAGTCAACATCTTCGACCGAGGCAAAAAAGAAGCGGTTCTTCCAGCTCTTGATCGACGAAGGGAGGTCGAACCTGAGACACCTAGGCCGGGGTGAGATGTACCACCAGCCATCATCGATGGAGTAACGCTTCAAGGTGAAGAAAGCCCTGAAGAGGGAGAAACGGGCAACGGACCCATGGAAGTGGCAGAAAACTATGAAGGCGAGATGACCCGGATGGCATTAGGAGCCAACTGGGCCAGGACGAAATGGTAATGGCTAAGAAAAGAGAGAAAAAAAGGATGAAGAAAAAATCGAAGACCCCCAAGGAGGAAGTCCTCGTAGAAGGTGACTCTTCCGAGGCCACTTGAGGTTACTCGATCTCCAGGCCATGAGAGGGAAAGATGGGTTGAATCTGAGATTCCATAGGTGTCCCGGAGCAGAGAAAGATCATCCTCGGTCATCGTCGAGGCATGACCGAAGGGGCCAGAGGGAGAGGCCACCGGAGGAGGAAGAGAAGAAATGGGATGAGCGAAAACTATGGGGAGAGACCTAGGACCCCTAAGGACACCTATGGTCATAGCCCCAGGCTGGAGTCGCCTACGGACCTCGTTCGGGATCTCTTCCCCCTCCGAGGAAGAAGGAGATGGAGTCCTCAGTCTAGAAGGACCGGCCTCATCTGGGTTAGAGGAAACATAACGGCGGCGCGCCATGGAAGAAGAAGAAGCAGAAAAGAGTAGGACAAGGATTGGGAGGAGAGAAAAAAAGAAAAGGAGACACACACTCACCGGATGTTTTAAACCAAAGGAATGGCGACCCCTGGAAGATGAAGGGAGACCACTGCAATCGCCGGCGAGGTGTGAGAAAGCGGAGAGACCTCATTTCCGAAAAGTCCCCCTCCTTTTCAAATTCAGTCGATAGCAACCGTATACTTCTTTCCGTCCCGGGCCATCAGATGACTGCCACGTGGAGGCACGCCCGACATCGATGCTTCAGTTCGATAGAAACTGCCTCAATTTCGAAACGATGCATTAATAGCCCGTCAGACACGTGCACGTGGTGACCCCTCATAGGGCCTCGGGCGCGATAGGAGCGGCGGCAGTGATCATGGCAATTATGGCACGAGATTTTTGCCTTCTCCGCGTCATCTCCGCATTAAATCCCCATGTCCCCAGGCCACGATGCCTCGATGGGACCTGGGGATGGGGGGCAACTGATATGGCAACATCACTGACGTGGACCGTGTGTCAGACCAAGCTGGAAGCCGCAGGTGCCACGTGGATTTTTTCTTTCAAACCTCCTGCTCCTTCGGCGGGTGGCACCCCATGACGGGTCCACCTCGACCGAAGTCGAGCACCTCTTTGCCGTTCCGCCAGGTGTCCACCCAGGAGGGGTCCACCTCGGCCGATGCTGGCAGCCCTCCTGCTCCCTCGCCAGGTGGCGCCCCATGACGGGTCCACCTCTGTCGAGGTCGAGCCAGGCCCTCCTACTCCTTTGCCAGGTGGCACCCCATGACGGGTCCACCTCGGCAGAAGTCGAGCACCTCTCTGTCGCTCCGCCAGGTGTCCACCCAGGAGGGGTCCACCTCGACCGATGCTGGCGGCCTCCTGCTCCCTCACCAGGTGGTGCCCCATGACTGGTCCACCTCTGCCGAGGTCGAGCCAGGCCCTCCTGCTCCTTCGCCATGTGGCACCCCATGATGGGTCCACCTCGGCCGAAGTCAAGCACCTCTCTGCCGCTCCGCCAGGTGTCCACCCAGGAGGGTTCCATCTCGGCCTATGCTGGCGACCTCCTGCTCCCTCGCTAGGTGGCACCCCATGGCAGGTCCACCTCTGTCGAGGTTGAGCCAGGCCCTTTTGCTCCTTCGTCGGGTCGCCCCCCAGACGGGTCCACCTCGACCGAAGTCGAGCACCTCTCTGTCGCTCCGCCAAGTGTCCACCCAGGAGGGGTCCACCTCGACCGATGCTGGCGGCCTCCTACTCCCTCTCTAGGTGGTGCCTTATGACGGGTCCACCTCTACCGAGGTCAAGCCAGGCCCTCCAGCTCCTTTGCAAGGTGGCACCCCATGACAGGTCCACCTCGGTCGAAGTCGAGCACCTCTATGCCGCTCTGCCATGTGTCCACCCAGGAGGGGTCCATCTTGGCCGATGCTGGCGGCCTCCTGCTCTCTTGCCAGGTGGCGCCCCATGATGGGTCCACCTCTACCGAGATCGAGCCAGGCCCTCCTGCTCCTTCGCCAGGTGGCACCCCATGACGGGTCCACCTCGGCCGAAGTTGAGCACCTCTCTTCGCTCCGCTAGGTATCCACCCAGAAGGGGTCCACCTCGGTCGATGCTAGCAGCCCTCCTGATCCCTCGCCAGGTGGCGCCCTATGACGGGTCCACCTCGGTCGAAGTCACGCCTCTCTGCCACTCCACCAGGTGTCCACCCAGGAGGGTTCCACCTCGACCGAAGCAGGCGGCCCCTCACTCCCTCTCCAGGTGGCACCCCAAGATGGGTCCACCTCTGCCGAGGTCGAGCCGGGCCCTCCTGCTCCTTCGCCAGCTAGCCCCCCCAAGGTGGGTCCACCTCGACCGAAGTCAAGCCTCTCTCTGCCACTCCGCTAGGAGTCCACCCAGGAGGGGTCCACCTCGGTCGAAGCTGGCAGCCCCTGCTCCACCGCCAGGTGGCGCCCCCTGATGGGTCCACCTCAACCGAAGTCAGCCCTACTACAAAGCCTCGGGGAGGCAGAGACACGGGTCGCGAGGTCACCACTAAAGCCGGCACGCACCGCGCTCCGTACAAGGCGCCGGTATGGCCTGTAGTGATATGCGAAACCTCGTTTACACCAGTTAATCAAGGCCCCCAACCAAGGAATGAAATCCTAGCGGGCAGGAGCCTGAAACGGCTGGAAGCCCACCGTCAACGTCTCGAAAGAAGAGCTCCCGCACTCGGCCCGATGTCTCGCCAGTCTTCTCCCATTCGTGACATATGGCGGGCGAGGTGTGCCGGCCACTTAACTCCCAAACTAGAGGGAGAAGGAGGAGGGGAAGGACCAAAGATCTCGGTGAGCCCCCCCAGGAGGGAGGATGGGCTGAAGGCGATCCGGAGGTATAAAAAGATAGAGAAAGCAGACAGAAAGGGAGGTCAAAAGGGGAGAAAAATACCAAGAGAACGATCTTGGGAGGCCTCAAGAAGTCCTCAGGCGTGAGCTCGGTGAACCCGGTGCGGGAAGCCAGGATTCAACCCCTCTCTTCCACACCCTTCTTTCATCTATATCTCCTCTAAGCACGGGAATCCTTCGAGAACCCGCCTTAGGGGATATGTTCCATCTTGCCGCTCTCTAACTTGACCGTCGGAGTGCCCCCGCTGGAATCCCTGGCCCGGGTCTCTGACTTTGGTTTGCATGTCCGGAAGCTTGGAGATCTCGAGGTGAGAGAGTCCTAGACTGGTGCTAGCTCATGAGCTACAGGCCATCGCGATAAGGTCGGCAACACACACAAATATTAAAGACCCTTCGGATATATTTTTTTTATTTTTATTATGGAAATATTGGCCATTGTTATCCTGATAATCATTAATTGGCTAGATTTTTACAAGAAATTCAATTAGTATCTCTTACAAGTTAGCCAGTATAATAATAAAAGCTAATGGAAAATAACCCAAAAAATATTATTGGAATTAATTATCCAACATAACTACTCATAGACTAAAATTTTATTTTTTTGGAACTATTTACATAACATATTTTATAAATGTTGGGCAGTGAATTAAAAAAATTATTATTTAAATTTGACAAACATCGAAAAATTTAAGCAATTGTTCTTTTGCAAACCTATGATATTTATTACACAATAATGAAAGTAGTGCCATCCTGTGGCTTGGGTATGGCTAAACTTAGCTTCATAAAATATTCTAGATTTAGGTCTACGTCTACTAAAATGTACTTAACTAGACCTAACTTTATCTCATCATATAATATAATAGGGTATGTATAGAGAAAATAAACTTAGAACCCCGGCAGTGACGACCGAGGTGTCTCCACCGGCCTCGCCGTCAAGTATCAGGGAGGCTTCGGCACCATCATCCTCTGAACCCCGGCACGCACCGACGGGGGTCCCGCTGAATGCCTCGATGATCCGGGACCCTGCCCTGGCGGAGAGAATGATGGAGTACGCCGTTCAACCCTGGAACCGCCACTCGAGGGGAGGCAAGAACTATTCGGTGGCCATACAAGGCATACTCCCTCAACTCTTCTCGGTAAGTGCCTCGCTTCTTTAATATCCTAGTTGAGTCATTAGAATTGACTTCTTCTTTCTGCTGTAGATTGGAACCGACGTACTTCTCCTTCAGGACTTCTGCACTGAATGGGCAAAGAGGGAGGCCGAGAAGGAGAAGCGGCTGGGCAACCTCGTGGCTGACGTAAAGACCCTGATGGTGAAAGGGCAGGAGATGAAGGAAACTAACAAATTCCTTCGTCGTGATCTGTCCCGAACCGAGGGGCGCATCAAGGAACTTGAGGCATCCCTGGCCAAGGAGAGGGCACGGATGAACCGTCATGAGGAGGAGTCCACGGTAGAGATATCTCGCCTACAAGGGTGATCCCGGACTCTCAAGGCCCGGGTCGACGAGGTCCTTGCCGAATTGGTGGTGGCTAATGACAAGGCACAGGGGGCCTTGGCATTGATGGAGGCTATCAAGAAGGAGGCCCTCGAAGCCGTTCTCAAGTTTCGGGAGTCACAAGAGTTCAAGGATGAGATCCACGAGGCGGCTGTGGACTCATTCATCAAGGGATTTAAAGCCTGCCGGGAGAAGGTGGCTTCGATCTTCCCAGGGCTTGACATGGAAGGTGTCGTCATCGACGACGCCGAGGAGCAATTTGGAGAGGTGGGGGCTCCTTCGGAGGCGACGGAGGCAGCGACCACTGAGTAGCCGGCAAAGTAAACGGCCGTGCCGACTGAGCAGACGACCACGCCAACTGATGCCCCAGGGGTCGATGATGTACCGGTGGACCAGCCTGGGAAGGAGCCGGTGATGCAATGACCTCCGGGGTCCTTCTACCCTCAAACTTTTATAATAGGATTTTCAACTTTATTTTTTGTTTCGGGATCACCGGGCCTGTCGGGGATCCTCTCAAGTTGTAAAATCCTTTGAATGCAATGAAGTATTTCCCCTTCATACTCTTCTTACAAGAAGAGTCCTTTCCGTCTTCTGTTGTGCTTCGTGCACCCTTTTACAATTTCACGAACTTAGGTTTGTCAAATCCAAATTTCGGTCTTCCCTGGGAGGCCTTAGTCATAGTAGATGATTTAAAAGAGATCTGGAAGTTCCTAGAGGGATCATCTACACTGGATTGAAGTATCTACTAAAGTACTCGAGGAGCTCACCGAACTCCGGGGACCCGCCCGAGGGTGGCAGCCTATTTAGTGGTCCTTCCGTCCATGCCAGGAGATGAGCTGTGACTTCGGTAGGGAGCATGATCTCACTAGGGAGCTTGACTCCAGCTGTTGGTTTGAACGTAGATTTTTAGAAGCTCCCTAGTTCGAGGGGCCGAACTATGGGCCCAGGGCTGTGAGTAGGGCCGCAGGTGCGGGACTTCTGGAGTTTTCCATCTTGAGGTGTCGGGCTTCGAAAGTTTCCTGTCTTTAGGTGCCGGGCTTCGAGAGTTTCCGATCTTGAGGTGCCGGGCTTCGTGAGTTTCCAGTCTTGAGGCACTGGGCTTCGTGAGTTTCCAGTCTTGAGGCACAAGGCTTCGTGAGTTTCCAATCTTGAGGCTTCGGGCTTCATGATTTTCCGGTCTTAAGGCGCCGGGCTTCATGAGTTTCCGGTCTTGAGACCCCAGGCTTCGTGAGTTTCCGACCTTGAGGCACTGAGCTTCGTGAGTTTTTAGTCTTGAGGTGCCGGACTTTGTGAGTTTCTGGTCTTGAGGTGCCGAGCTTCGTGAGTTTCCGATCTTGACTTCACCGAACTGGGTTTAAGCAACTTGTTTGCGGGACTTCTAGATCTCCCATCTTCGATCACCAGACCTGGGGTCGGGCGAAAGTATTCCTGCGAGACAAGGACAACCGTTGTACAAAAAGGAATTTTATTATTGATGAGAGGAAGCCTTACATCATTAGTAGTACATCCTCAAGTTGCTGGCATTCCAAGTTCGAGGGAATTGGGCCACATCGAGTTCGGCGAGGTAGTAGGCCCCATGAGGAAGGAACTCGACTACTCTGTATTGGCCTTCTCAGTTCAGAGAGAGTTTGCTGCATTCTCGAGGCTGGGAGGCTTCTGCCCGCTGCAGTACCAGATCGCCAGGGCAGAAGATCTTCACTTCATCATGGAGTTGTAATACCAAGCCACCTGTTACCGGTAGGCCACCATCCAGAGTCGAGCCTTATCCCTTGTTTCTTCAAGGAGGTCCAGGTTGAGTAGGAGCTGAGCTGAGTTCTTGGCCTCATCGTATTGTTCCACTCGCAAGGTAGGTAGACTTAGCTCCACCGGGATCACAGGTTCCATGTTGAAGATGAGGTTAAAGGGTATCTCATCTGTGGCCATCCTGGACGTGGTGTGGTATGCCCACAGGACACTGGGGAGTTCTTCGGCCCATCTGCCTTTAGCCTGATCAAGCCTGGTCCAGAGTCCTTGAAGGATGGTCCGATTGGTCACCTCGGCCTCTCCGTTGGTCAAGGGTGTGCCACCGAGGTGAACCGATGGCGAATGTTGAGGCTGTCGCAGAACTACTCGAACTTTCGATTGTCGAACTGCCATTTGTTATTGGTGATGATTATATGAGGGAGTTCGAAGCAGTATATAATTGATTTCCAAAAGAACTTACTGATGTTGGCCTCCGTGATCCGCACTAGGGGTTTGGCCTCGACCCACTTAGTGAAGTAGTGATGGTGACTATCAGGAACTTGCGCTACCCAGTCATGAGAGGAAAAGGACCAAGGATGTCTATGCCCCACTAGGTGAATAGCCAGGGAGCAGAGAGTTGGGAGAGTGGTGCAGCCGGCTGACGTTGCATACTGACATGGCGTTGGCAGCGGTCGCACTTCTTTACGAAGTCGATCGCGTCCTCCTTCATGGTTTCCCAGTAGTACCCCTGTCAGAGGGCCTTGTATGCCAATGTTCTGCCCCCCATGTGATTTCTACAGAGGCCCTCATTTATATTTTGGAGTACGAAAGCCACCTCTAAGGGTCTCAGGCACTTCAAGAGTAGGTAGGAGTAGAACCTTTGATAGAGTTGCCCATCCATCAGCACAAAGTGTGTGGCCTTCCTCTTGATTATACCGGCCTCTATGCGATCTTCGAGCAAAGTTCCATCGACAATGTATCTGACATGCTTGTCCATCCAGCTAGGCTCTGGAGTGACTTGCTAGATCTCTCTGGATGCCTCGTAGCTTGGGGCTTGGAGATCCTCGATATGGGCATGTCCCAATGATGAGTCCGGCAGGGTTGCCAGCCTAGAGAGGGCGTTGATGCAAGCATTCTCCTCACGTTGAATGTGGGAATGCTAAAGCGTTTGAAGCTTGCTGCACTTGTGCATACAAGCTCCAGGTACTTCGATATTTGAGGGTCCCGGCCTCAAATTTTCTCGAGACCTGCCCAGCCACCAATTATGAGTCGGTGAAAACTTTCAGATTGGGTACGCCCAGCTAGTGAGAGACTCTCAGTCCTGCGAGGAGCGTCTCGTATTCTGCCTGGTTGTTGGTGGCCGCGAACTAGAAATGGAGCACGCACTCAGCGACGACTCCCTCACTGTTTGTGAGAATGAGTCCGGCTCCGCTACCACTAGCATTGGATGCTCCGTCCACATGCAGGACCCAGATATCACCCTCCAGTTCAGGTCCTGTCTATTGCTCCTGGGAGATTTCTTCCGGCTCCTCGCCCAGGCCTGCACACTCAACCAGGAAGTCAAACAATACCTGTGCCTTCATGGGTGACCTCGGCCTGTAGGTAATGTCGAATTCGCTGAGCTTTAGCGCTCACTTTGCTAGGCATCCAGATGTATCGGGGTAGCTAAGTATGGCTTTCAATGGTTGGTCCGTCAAGACCACGATCGGGTGTGCTTAGAAATAGGGCCTAAGGCATTGGGTAGTCATGATGAGCGCAAAAATTAACTTCTCGAAGAAAGAGTACATGACGTCGGCATCGTGGAGAAGCTTGCTAGTATAATATACTGGCCTCTGGACTTCGTCCTTATCCATGCAGACCAAGAATGAGCTGACAGCTCCTGGGGTGACCGCCATATATAGGAGGAGCTCTTCTCCCTCTTTCTACTGGGAGAGCAGTGGTGGTGTTAACTCTGGTCTTGATTTTGATGATTGACAAAATACTTAAGTATATATGAATACTAATTGTGTGTTTTAGTATGTTCATCAGATCTTAGTACTCATCCATATTGAATGAAGAAATACATATTTTTTGGTTGAAGAATGTCCTTAAATTAATGAAAAATCAAGTTATAAGGATTTTGGAACATAAGGAAGACTTGGAAAGACTTAAAGTTTGATTTTGAAGAAGTTTCAGCAAGTTTCAGCACTGATACTTGCAGAACCAAGTGCTGACACTTGTAGAACCAAGTGCTGACACTTGTAGAATGACACTTGTAAAACCAAGTGCTGACACTTGCAGACCAAGTGCTGACACCTGGGAACCAAGTGTCGACACTTACCGTAACGACTAATTTTTCAAAAGTACAGAATTGATTCCAACTTACTTCAAATGGCTAGTTTTTCATCCCCAATGGTCATAAATGGTCATCTATGATTTGGAGAGCTATATAAACATCAAAAATTAAATGGAAAAGCAATCCTTTGGTGAGATCATTGAATATCCTTCAAGGATTCAAGAGTTGAGTGGTTCAAGCCTTCAAGCTTCCAAGTTTCAAAGAGAGCATCCAAAGTTCACATCATCAAGCTGCAATCAAAGGCTTCAATAACTTGAAGACAAGATCTTTATCAACAATCAAGGGCTTCAAAGAGATATTTGCTTTATTTTAAAAAGCTTTAATTGCACTCTTTCATATTGTTCTTACATTGTTTATCTAAGGTTTTTCATGAGCCTTGGAAAACCAAAGAGATTTTTGGTGAGCCTTAAAAAACCAATTAGGTTCTTGGTTAGCCCACAAAACCAAGGGAGGTTGTTGGTGAGCCTTAAAACCAATTAGATTCTTGGTTAGCCTGCAAAATCAAGGGAGGTTGTTGGTGAGCCTTAAAACCAATTAGGTTCTTGGTTAGCCCGCAAAACCAATGGAGGTTTTGACTTGTAAGCCTTGTGAAAATAAGTTGGGTTTTGATTAATGAGCCTAGAAAATTAATCAACTGTAATTTTTGTGATTATGGTGGAATTCTCAAAGGGATCTTGGGGAGTGGATGTAGGTGCCTTGAAGTGCACCGAACCACTTTAAAACTTTATGTTTGCGTATGATTGCTCTCTCTATTACTTACTCTTTATTCCTTGTATTTAATTTACTATTATCCACCGTATATTCATTTTGAGCTTAATCACTTTGCTTCACAAACACATCAAGCTAGCACATAATTGTTTAAATTTTTGAAAGACCCAATTCACCCCCCTCTTGGATTGCATCATCTCTGGGCAACAGTGGTATCAGAGCCCGGAACCAAAAATTGTTGGTATCTAAACCTTGTGCTTTGCAAAGATCCAATAATTTTGAGTTAAAAAATCATGGCAACCCTTTTAGGTATTAGTGTTAGACCACCATTTTTCAATGACACAAATTACATATTTTAGAAAACTCACATGCGCATTTATATTCAATCTATTAGTTATCATTTTTGAACAATATAGTTAATGGTCCTCATATTCCTTCCATTTTGGTTAATGGCATTTCCATTCCAAAGCTCGAAGAGGATTGGAATGAATATGATATTAAACAATCTAAAATTAATGCTAAAACAATGAACTTGCTTTATTGTGCATTGGACTTTAATGAATTCAATAGGATCTCCACATGCATATCGGCAAAGAAAATATGGGACACACTTGAGGTTATTCATGAGGGTACTCTTCAAGTGAAGAATACTAAAATTAATTTGTTTGTACATTCTTTTGAAATGTTTGAAATGATGCACTGTGAATCTATATCTGATATGTATACTAGATTTATGACTATTATAATAAATTGAAAAGTCTTGGCAAAGTCTATACTAATGATGATTTGGTTAATAAAATTCTTAGATCTTTGCTAATATTATGGGATCTAAAGGTAACGGTAATCTAAGAAGCCAAAGATATTGATACCTTGCCTTTGGAGAAGCTTATTGATTCATTCATGACCCATGAGTTGAATTTGTGGCACAAAGAAGTGGTTGCTGATCAAGAGAAGAAGAAGATAATAGCCCTCAAGGCCAAAAAGAAATTCAAGGCAATGATGGCAACTTGGAGCGATAGTGAAGATTCTAGTTCGAAGGAAGAACAAGAAGATGTCCATCTTTATTTCATGGCAAATGAGGAAGTGGTATGTAGTGAAAATAAATATGATTTTATCTTTGATGAATTACATGATGCATTCAATGATCTTGTACATGAATATAAATTACTAAAAATTGAGCACAAGAAATTAAAAAGACATGTAAATTCTTTTTCTCTTGAGAACACCAATCTTGCCAATAAAAATGATGATTTAAATGCTAAGATTGATATTTTGGAAAATGAAAAGAATAATTTTTATAAAGAAAAAAAATTTTAGAAAAAGAAAATGATGTTTTGAAAGATTTATGTAATAAATTTTTAAATGAGAAAAATATTTTGTTTGAAGAAAAGAAGCAAGAATTTTTGAAGAATTTTCTTATTCATGCTTCTTCCAATTTGACTTGTAAAACTAGACTTAATGCATATCCTTGTAGATTAAGAAAAGTTTGGGTTACAAAAAGAACCATAGTTACTAATCCTAAAGGACCCAAAAAGTTTGGGTACCAAAATTGTCCACCTAGTTTATTTTACAGGAATGTTTTGCAGCCCAACATGAAAAAAGAAAGTTTTTTTTTGAAAAGTGGGTGTACAAGACAAAATAAAGAAGTGGACAAGTTACATTTTGGACTAAATGATAAAGGAAGGATTATATATTGGTAAATTCTAAATATTTCCTTCCATAATTGAAAATGTAGTTGAATATTTGTTATAAATTCTGCATCAATTATTTTGAAAATTTATTTTAAATATTTAATTAGAATCAAATTTAGATTTATAGTCATTGGTTATAATCATGAAATTCTTGATGTTGATGAATTTCATGCTATCATGATTAAACTTATGATTATAAGACCTTCACTTGATTTTGATTAATGTACCTTAAATTATTTCATGAAAAATACTTTTAAAGTTGTATACTACTTTGAAAATTGTTTAATTAGAATCAAGTTTTGACTAATAGTCATTGGTTGTGATCATGAACCTTTTTAATATTGATGAATTTCATGCTTTCATGATTAAACTTGTGATTATTAGACTTTTACTTGATTTTGATTAATATAGTTTTAAACTATTTCAAGTGAAATGTTATGATTTATGTGTTTTCATTTTTTTTGGGCATCTATACTTAAGCTAGAAATGATTTGGATCAAGTATAGAACTGGTAGTTAAGGGTTACATTTAAGAAAAATGTATGCATATTGATAAACCCTTGCTCTAGTAGCTAGACTTGTTATTAAATTACTTCTAGCATTTGTATGGATATCAAATTATTTCAAATTGATTGTAAATCATACTAAAAAGTTTTTGAATGATCAATCCTTTGTATTTTGAAAATCATGAATATCTTGAAAATTTCAAATCTTGATGCATGTGCTTTCATGTTTTATTCCTTAAATGGATGCATATTTTTAAGGGAGAATAACATTTAGGGGAAGCATCCAAAGATTTATTGTCATTATATACATATGATGCTTTACATATTTTTTTTTGATATCATGCTTTACTTGCTCTGATATTCCTTCTCCTTATTTTCAATTCTAATCCTTTGAGGAGAGTTACATTCAATTGGTATCAAGATTTATTTAAAATCTTAAAGAAGAAGTGCTCCTAGGAACTGCTTCGGATTGGGTTAGTCACCATGGCCGTCCAGTCATAGGAGCTAAGTAGGGTTTAAAGACCCTCTCTTCCCATTCACTGGGGTCTCTTATAACATGTTGGGGTGCCGCTGTGGCCTTATCCCATGAACAAGTGAGGTGAATGGATAATATATATATTAGAACTAATATATATATTGAATTAGTTCTTGTATGTACATGTCATTTTTTGTGGTATCATGTTCAATTAGTATCGTATTTAATTGGTATCATGATTAATTAATTTTTTGCATTGATTTTGATGATCTACTTGTTATTCTTTCCACCTTCATTTCCATTTTGTATTGCCTTTCACCCTTTTTTCATGATGACAAAAAGGGGGAGAAAAATGTTAAGTATGAAAAAAGGAAAGATATGATAAATATGAAAAATCATATGCGAAATAAAAGAAAGTGCAAAAGGGGAAGAAGAAAGCAAAATGTTATAATCTTAAGGGAAGAATTAATAAGAAGGGAAGAATTAGTAACAAGGAAAAAATTTGAAAATTTTGCATATTTTGAAAAATATTTTTTTTTGGATCATATTTTGAGGGGGAGCTTAATGCTTATTGATTTTGAGCATAAATATTTATCTTATTGTTAATCTTTTTAAGTTTACCCTATTTATATACTTAAAGATTTTGTCATCATCAAAAATGGAAGATTGTTGACTCTGGTCTTGATTTTAATGATTGACAAAATATTTAAGTATATATAAGTACTAATTGTGTGTTTTAGTATGTTCATCAGATCTTAGAACTCATTCATGTTGAATGAAGAAATACATGTTTTTCAGTTGAAGAATGTCCTTAAATTAATGAAAATCAAGTTATAAGGACTTTGGAATATAAGGAAGACTTGGAAGGACTTAAAGTTTGATTTTGAAGAAGTTTAAGCAAGTTTCAGCACTGACACTTGCAGAACCAAGTGCTGACACTTGTAGAACCAAGTGTCGACACATGGGAACCAAGTATCGACACTTGATGTAATAACTAGTTTTTCAAAAGTGCAAAATTGATTCTAACTTACTTCAAATGGCTAACTTTTCATCTCCAACGGTCATAAACGGTCATCTATGATTTGGAGAGCTATATAAACATCAAAAATCAAATAGGAAAGTAATCCTTTGGTGAGATCATTGAATATCCTTCAAGGATTCAAGAGTTAAGTGGTTCAAGTCTTCAAGCTTCCAAGTTTCAAAGAGAGCATCCAAGTTCACATCATCAAGCTGCAATCAAAGGCTTCAACAACTTGAAGACAAGATCTTCATCAACAATCAAGGGCTTCAAAGAGATATTTGCTTTATTTTAGAAAGCTTTAATTGTACTTTTTCATATTGTTCTAACATTATTTATCTAAGGTTTTTGGTGAGCCTTAAAAAATCAAAGAGGTTTTTGGTGAGCCTTAGAAAACCAATTAGGTTTTTGGTTAGCCCATAAAATCAAGGAAGGTTGTTGGTGAGCCTTAAAACCAATTAGGTTCTTGGTTAGCCCGCAAAACCAAGGGAGGTTGTTGGTGATCCTTAAAACCAATTAGGTTCTTGGTTAGCCCGCAAAACCAATGGAGGTTTTGACTTGTAAGCCTTGTGAAAATAAGTTGGGTTTTGATTAGTGAGCTCGAAAAACTAATCAACTATAATCTTGGTGATTATAGTAGAATTTCCAAGAAAATCTTGGGGAGTGGATGTTGGTGCTTTGGAGTGCATCGAACCACTATAAAACTTTGTGTTTGTGTGTGATTGCTCTCTATTACTTGCTCTTTTTTCTTTGCATTTAATTTACTATTATCTGCTGCATATTCATTTTGATCTTAATCACTTTGCTTCACAAACACATCAAGACCAACACATAATTGTTTAAATTTTTGAAAGACCCAATTCACCCCCCCTCTTGGGTTGTATCATCTCTGGGCAATAGGTGGGGATGCTAGGGTTCTCTTCAGCTCCTCGAAGGCTTCTCAACACTCCTTTGTCCAGGTGAAATCATGCATCTTGTGCAATGCCTTAAAGAAAGGTTGGCAGTGATCGGCAGATTGTGAGATGAAATTGCTCAGGGTCGCTATACGGCTGGTGAGCTGCTGGACCTGCTTCTTGGAGGTGGGATGCTCCATATCAAGGATTGCTCAGACCTTTTCTGGGTTGGCCTCGATCCCTCTCTGAGTGACCATGAAGCCAAGGAACTTTTCGACGCCATGCCAAAAGCGTACTTTGCTGGGTTCAACTTCATTTGGTACAGGCGAAGGTTATGGAAGGTCTCTGCCAGGTCATCCACGTTGTTCGAGGTTGGCCTACTCATGATGAGCATATCATCCACATAAACTTGCATATTGCAGTCAATCTGGTATTTAAAGACCTTATTGACTAGCCACTAGTACGTAGCGCCAGCATTCTTCAAGCCAAAAGGCATCATCCTATAGCAGTATGTCCCACGGTCCGTGATGAAGGCAGTGTGTTCCTCGTCCTCTGGATGCATTCAGATATGGTTATATCCAAAGAACGCATCCATGAAGGAGAGTAAGTGGTGCCCCGAGGTGGCATCCACAAGTTGGTCAATCTTCAAAAGTGGGAAGCTGTCCTTGGGGAAAGCATGGTTGAGGTCGGTATAGTCCACACATATCCTCCACTTCCTGTTGCTCTTCTTGACCATGACCACATTCGCTAGCCAGCTGGGATACTGTACTTCATGAACGAATCCAACTGCAAGGAGCTTCTCCACTTCATCATTGATCGCCTTCTGCCTTTCTGAGACAAAGCTTCTCTTCTTCTGCCGAATTGAGCGGCACTTCGGGTCAACATTCAGCTTGTGAATAATGATGTCAGAGAGAATCCCCAGCATATCAATTGCGGTCCAGGCGAACACATCTGTATTCGCATGGAGGAAACTGAGCAGGCGAGCCCATTCTTCTTCCGGCAGTTGGGCTCCTATCTGCACCGTCTTCAGCAAGTCCGCGCCTAAGGGATACGTCAAAAGGCATTCGACGAGGCCGCCCCTAGGGTCATGTACCCTTTGGTCGAGGTTGTCGACAGTGAGATCATCCTCGGTGCTCCGGGCACCGGGGATGGCCTGAAGGTAATGTTAGACCGGCTGAGGTGCCCCCCTCATCTCTCCCACACAGTAAGGGGTCAGGAACTACACCAACAACCGCTTGGTGGATATGACTGCGCCAAGCAAGTTGAGCTCAGGGCAGCCAAGAATCACATTGTAAGGTAATGGGAGCCTAACGACGGTGAAGGTTATCATGACCATACTCTGTCAGGATGGTGACCCGGGCCGTGATGGGGAGAGTGATCTCTCTCTCGACTCTCACAGAATCTCCAGTAAAATCCATGAGAGGGGTGTGCACCGGTCTCAATCGATCAAAAGGTAAGTTCATTCGAGAGAAAGCATCGTAGAAAAGGACATCAGTCAAGCTCCCACTATCGACCATAATCAGTTTTACAGGATGCTTGGCAATGGTCATTTCAACCACGACAGCATCATTTTTTACATTTTCTTCCTCACTTCCCTTCCCCTTCATGAAGGAAAGTACATTTTCTAGACTCTCTCCCCCTCAGCACACTTATGGGTGCACTCTATCCCCCAATATGTCATACCCACAGGCATCCTAGTGGGTCGGTTATCGATTGCAGGGATGGGGGGAAGTGCTGCAAGTAGCTGATTCTCTGCCAGGACCTCTTCCCTCATGAACTTTCTGAGGTACTCCCTCCTTATTAGGTCCTCGATCTCCCTTTTGAGGTTGCGGTAGTCCTCAATGTCATGGTCATGATCATAGTGGAAATGGCAATACTTTGTCTTGTCACAGCCATTTGACGACCTCAATAGGGGAGGTCGGCGTAGATAATGCTCGCCCTCGATTTCCATCAGGATTTTTAACCTCGGGACAAGGAGGGAAGTAAAAGTTTCCTCCAGGATGGGGCCACCCTTCGGCTTCGGCCCCGTCCAGAATCCCATGGATGACCTAGGCCTCCACGTCCCGGGTGCTTCTCTCGGGGTTGGCTTCTTCAGGGGCTTCTCGTCCAGTTCCCTTCTAGTACGGTCAGCCTCCTCGGCATAGATATATTTATGGACACGGAGGAGGAGGTTGGAGTATGTCTTCGACGGCTTCTTGTCTAAGGAGTAGGTCAGGCGAGATGTTCTGAGCCCTCTCTTCAATGCTAACATGGTGACGAGCTCATCCAGACTGTAGATTTCAAGAGCGGTAGCTTTGAAGTGGGTCACATAGTCTCACAGGGGTTCATGATCCTGCTACTTGATAAAAAAGATGCTATCCACCTCTCGTGGTATCTTCAGACAGGCATTGAAGTAGGCCACAAACCTTCTCTCTAGCTATGAAAAGGAGTTGATGCTTTCGAGCTCGAGATGGGTGAACCAGACTCGAGCAACCTTCCAGAGGGTTGCCGGGAAGGCGATGCACAGGAGGCATTTGTCACTCCCTGGACCCTCATGAGAGCCTTGTAGCTCTCTAAGTGGTCCAGGGGGTCGGTGGTCCCATCGTAGGGATCCACCTGAGGCATGCAGAACTGACTCAGGATCGATTCCTCTTGGATCTCCCGAGAGAAGGGGGATCGGGCATCATAGCCCACTGGCTTCTTGGAGGAGCCCAGCATATTGGCGAACTGGCGAGAGAGCTCCGCCAGCCTGCACTCTTATTCTTCTAGGCACTGATTAGCCATGCACCTAATGGCCTCGTCAGTGGAACCTTCCATTGAGGCCACTAGAGAAGGTGGGGTTGACAGTTGAAGATGGTCATGACGGAGAGCCTTGCCCTGGCGGCGTTTGCCACATTTGATGATGGCATTGCCATCCGCCAGGGATTGGCTCTCCCAGTCAGCCAACCTGGAGTGATTTCTCTTTGCGGGGGTCTGGTGACTCTCTCAAGGATTAGTTGTGGCCCGCGGATGTGATGGCCTGCCTTGGATGGAGCACAGGCTACCGCGGGGGCCAGTGGCTTGGGCTGCAGGGATCCATGGCTGCGGCCGGGTGACCAAGGAGCGTTGCTGGTGTTGCAGCTACCTCATGGCCGTGGCTAGTGCCTACATCTACAGGGTGAGCACAACATACTGGGCACCAACCGGGGGTGGCTGTACTGGAGCAGGGAGCTCCCTTTCCGGGCTACATAGGACTGAAAGGGAAGGGGCATCCCTTGCTCGGCTGGTGGAAGCTTCTCATGCACGAGTTACTACCATGCTTCGAGCGAAGCTATTTTCAAAATTACAAGGGACTTGCTCAGATAGATGCTTTCTCCCCCTACCTAGTGCACCAATCTGTTGCCATCCTCACCGTCATGGCCTGTAGCTCTAATGTGGTGCCGACCCTCAACCCCGTCTTTCAGAATCCAATGGTTCCCGATCCTGCAAGACAAAGTTAGAGACCCGGGTTGAAGATTCTGGCGGGGGCACTCCAACGATCAGGTCAGCGAACAGTAAAGAGGAAAAGATCTTCCAAGGTGGATTCTTATTCGGTCACCATGCTTGGAGGAGAGTATTCAGTAAAAGATTTAGTAGGAGTAGTAGGAGAGAAGCGAGACTCAAGTTGGGGAGGCTGTGCCCATAGAGACTCTCTTCGGGAGTCTCTTGGAGAGCCTTTGAGCCTTCTCGTTGCTTGTCTCTCCTTCTCGCCCTTTTTCATGCTTATCTCGTTTTCACCCACTGGGTCCTCCTTTTAGATCACTAGTTCCCCCCCTTCTTGCCTCGGTCTTCCCCCTCTTGGGGTGCTCGAGGGTCAACAGTATTTGTGGCCGCACTCCCGAGGCCATTTCCCCTTACAGTAAGGAGTTACGTAGCAACCCTTGTTTTTTCCGGTGGGTTATCACGATTGGGAAAGTTTAGTAGGGCCTTGATCCAGGGACAGCCACCCTTGGGTCTGAGGTCCCTAACGCGGCCTTCTCTTTGTGGGTGGTGCAGGTGGCCGGCCACAGGACTAGGTGCCTCAATCGAGGCTCTCCTCCCCGAATGGTGCAAACGATGGTAGGCGCACCTTTCTAGCTTTAGGGTGCCTCACTAGACGTGCCTTACTGCGTGCGCTGGCTTCGATTGCAGACTTGGTGTTGACATCATTTTCCCTTTCGCAATGCTTCTAAGGAGCCAGAGGGAGCTCGACTTCGGCCGAGATGGGCTCGACACTTGGGGAGCCACCTGGCGAAGGAGCCAGAGAGATCTCGACTTCGGTCGAGGTGGGCTCGACACTTAGGGAGCTACCTGGCGAAAAAGCCGGAGGGAGCTCGACTTCAATCGAGGTAGGCTCGATACTTGGGGAGCTACCTGGTGAAGGAGCTGGAGGGAGCTCGACTTCGGTCGAGGTGGGCTCAACCCTTGGGGAGCCACTTGGTGAAGGAGCTGGAGGGAGCTCAACTTCGATCGAAGTGGGCTCGACCCTTGGGGAGCCACATGGCGAAGGAGCTGGAGGGAGCTCGACTTCAACCGAAGTGGGCTCGACCCTTGGGGAGCCATCTGGCGAAGGAGCTGGGAAAGAAATCTGATGCAGCGACATCTACCCGTCTAGCTACCTGCTGAATCTAAGGTGTGCTCCATGTCAGCAGTCTTGCCACATCAATACTCAACAAGAGGATGTTGATTATGAGAAAACTTTTTCACATGTAGTAAGATTTGCATCTTTCCTCTAATCTTTGCAATAGTTGTATATTTAGATTTAAAATTATATCAAATAAATGTAAAGATTGTATTTCTCAATAGAGAACTGGATGTAGAGAATGGCTATCTTCTAATTTTGAAATAAAGGTTATAGGAGAGGTTGCATATATGTTTGGAGTTAAGATCTGAAAATTGATCGAAGAAACTCCTAGCCATATCTCAAGAATTATATATCAAAAAGGTTCTTGAGCATTTCAATATGCAAGGTTGCAACTTATTGATAGACCAGTAGCAAAGGACAAAATCCTAAGTCAAAACATGTACTCGAGGACTCTAGAAGAATGTGAGCAAATGAAAAAAATCTCTTACTCCAGTGATGTTGGGTGTCTTATGTACTCTATGATGTGTACCCGGCTTGATATCTGCTATGTCATTGGCTTGGTCAGCCATTTTCAATCAAACCCTGGATCAAAGCACTAGAAAATAGTCAAAAGAATTTTGTGATATCTACCAGGCATGGCAGTTTTTTGTTTATATTATCAAGGGAAGGTGTTGCCCAGCAAGCAACCCAAGAGGGGGGGTGAATTGGGTTTCAAAAGCTTTTTCAAGTATGTGCTAACTCAAAAACAACTTAGGTGCTGGTGAAAATACTAGTATTTGTGTGCTATTCAAGAGTATGCAGCAGAAATAAATAAGTAAATACAAAGTAAATAAGAGCAAGTAATGAAAGAGCAAGCAATCACAAATACAATGATATATAGTGGTTCGGTGCACACCAAAGCACCTACAGCCACTTGCCAAGGTCTACTTGGGTATTCCATTATAATCTTTCTTGATTATAGTCGATTAGTTTTTCGAGCTCACTAATCAAAATCTAACTTATTTTCACCGGGAATACAAGTCAAAATCCCTTTGATTTTACGAGATAATCAAAAATCTAGTTGGTTTTGTAACTTAGGCTCACTAACATCCTCCTTAGTTTTGTCACTTAAGCTAACCAAAAACCTCAGTTGATTTTAATACAAAGGTTCACCAACAAACCTCAACTCTAGTTTCAAATCCCTTGAAACTAGAAACAATAACAAGATTCAAGTATAATGTATGAAATACAAAAAGCTTTCAACTAAAAGTAAATATCTCTTTGAAGCTCTTTGGTTGCTGTTGAAGATGCTTGTCTTTAAGTTGTTGAAGCCTTAATCAATACTTGAATGGTTGGACTTGAATGCTCTTGAATGTTTTGAATGCTTGAAGGCTCAACTTGTCTTGAAAGTAGTTGTTCTTCAATGAATATTTGAGTAAATGCACTTAACTTCTCATCTCTTTCATCCCACTTGAGTTTAATCAATTTTAAATACCTTTCCAAGCTTCAAATGACAGTTTTTGACTATTGAAGAGGAGAAAATAGCCATTGGAGATGAAAAGGATCGATTTTACGCTTCAAAAAACTAGCAATTACTGTTCATCGAAACTGCAAGTGTCAATACTTTAGGTCATGAGTTGATACTTTGAGTCGACACTATATGCTCATGAGTCGACACTAGTTTAAAAAGAGTTTTCTGAAGCTCTTTGAAAATCTCAAGTGAGTCGACACTTTTTCTGGTAAGTCGATACTTGAGTCGACACTTGGCTTCTATGAGTCGATGCTTGAGAAAAATCTTGAAATTGAGCATGTCTGTATAATTTTTGTCTCAGGCCTTGAGTCGACACTTGAGCTCTATGAGTCAACACTTCAAGCATGCCATCGAAACTTCTTCTACGTATCAGCTCAAGCCTTTGTGAATCGATACTTGAATTCCATGAGTCGATACTTGGCTGAAACTCTACTGAATCTTCTCTAAACTTCAAACTTGAGTTCTTCCAAGTCATTCTTATGTACTTAAGTCTATTTATCTTAAAATTTAATCCATGAAACAGACTTCTTCAACAAGTTAACAAGCAATCAATCTTTCAACACAGAACAGCTTTGATGAGTATCCTGTTCTGATAAAACATACTTTCAACACACAGTTAGTACTCAAATATACTTAAGTATTTTGTTATTCATCAAAATCAATATAGAAGTCAATAATCTCTTCCTTTTTGATGATGACAAAATCTTTAAATATATACATATACTAAGCTCAAAGGATTTGCAATAAGTATTAGAACATTAATAAATATTTTCAATATAGAGCTTTTGGCTTCAAGTATCAGAGCTTATGATAAAAAGTATTAGAGTCAAATTATAAAGATTATCAAGAGCTAAGACTCATTTACATTGTATCAGAGTTATAGATAAATGTATGGAGAAATTTAAATTTATATAGCTTCAATATCAGAAATGTAATTGTAATGTATCAAAGCTAGAGATTATGAAGTATTAGAGCTATGATTAAAAAATATCAGAGCAAATACAATAAGGAAAAGTTTTGAGAGTATCAATACTTGAAACATGTACTAAGAGAATAGACAGTATTAGAGCAAAATTAATAGATCATAAAGAGTATCAAAGTATGAAATCAAAGAGTTTTGGAGCATATAAAAAGTGATAAGTATCAGAGCATAAAAAGGTAAGAGTGAATAAGTATCAGAGCATTGAATTGAAGGGATATAAATCAAGGATAAAAGAACAAAAACTCTCCCTCAATATATAATCCGAAAAGAAAAAATTTTGAGAAAGTTTTTAAAAAATACTACTTTAGTACTTTTTCTTTCTTACTCTTCCCCTTAATCATTGCTCCCTTCTTTTCTTCATTAATTTTCTTAATACTATTCCAATTATTATTTCTCTCTCCCCCCCCCCCCCCCCCTTTTTATCATCATTAAAAAAAATAAGAAAGAGAATGAAGCAGATATGAAACATTTCATTCTAGCAAAAGTGCACACATGAAATTAGAAAAAGTCAGTATATATATAAATTTCAAATATTTGATACATTAGATTCAGAAATTAATACATACAATAGAATTTGATATAACAAACACATATACATAAAAAAAATAAGAAGTACTGAAATACAGTCAAACTGACAGACATACCAATCCTAAGGGATACTTTTCTCATCAGAGGGAGACCCGATCTCAAGAATAATCGGCCCGGAAATCCTAGAAGGTCTAGGTTGTGGCCACATCAACCGAAGATTAGAAAGTCTAGTTCGGATAGGTCTAGGTGCATCGCCACGGCCTCATCTTCTACGTATGGTATATGCTCATCCTCTAGCTGGTGCTGAAGAGGATGAGGCTACATCAGGTGCAGGAGCATCAACTATGACGAAAATAATCGCGGTGTCAGTGATCGGGGGTGTGTCATCAAAAATAGGACCTGAACCATGAACATGGAAACCAGGTACATAAAAACCTAGTTTTCGGATCAAGGATGATGTGGAAGGAATAGGTGGAGTCCTACTAGGAATACTAAGAATGGGTGTGGGTAAATCTATGTCAAGTGGGCTGTGTGAAGTATAGGTGTGATAACAAGAGTGCCATGTGGGTCAGAAATGGTGGATGAGCTGGATAGGATTGGAGTCTGGACAGATGACCTAGATGGGTCTAGAACAGGAGTCCTCGAAACACCTCAGCAACATCTGGCTCTGGCTCTGGCTCTGTCATAAAATCTGCAACGTCAAACTCTATGAAAAAGATACCCTAGCCATCTCCTGTGTCTAGTGCTGGCACTGAAGGTGCTGGAGGTGAATCTAATGATGAAGGAGGTGAAGGTGCTGGTGCTCTGGCAGAAGGCAACCTCTCTAGTGCAGCTAGTATAGCAATAATACACTATCTGAAACCCTGGTGATCCACCCTCATCATCTCCAAATGAATCTGGTCGATCTACTGTCTAATAATCATAGTGTATATCTCCAATCGGGCGATCCTATCCTCAATGGAGTCTCCGGGAGGTGTTATCTCAGTCTATGCCGGAATAGATGGCTCGGGCTGAGTATCAGGTATCTCTCTGTGTGGCTCAAACAGCCCGACCTCATCAGTGTAAATTCGCTCCTCTTTAGCGGCATCCTCATCTGCCTCAGTAGCCTGACCGGAGATCCTCTATCTCCAATGTCCTCCATGCAGATGAAATCCCATCCTGTGTAAAGAACGCTCATCGTAGATGTCTGTATGTAGTAGCTACCTGAATGACTCTCCATCCACGATGATGCCATATGCTCGGAATAGGATAGTCAAGCCCATACCATAGGGCAAACAAAGTCTCCGACTCGAAGCAGCCTCGTTCATCTAATGCACCATCAAAATCGGGAGGCATACTGGAGTGCACTGAATCAGTGAAACCATAACCAACAGCTCTCGCTCCATGATGAAGTCAAAACATCCAGTCTTCGACAAAAGAATCTGGGCGACGATATGATATAACAACCTCATCTCCGGTGAGAGTCTGGATGCAACCACTATAGCTCCCTCTCTCAACTCATCAGTCTCAAAGATACACCTGAGTCCACTGAATCTGTCCATTAAGGAGTCCGCCACTGACCCTCTCATAGGGATCTCCCAATCTCTGCTTAGTACCTCAGTTGTAAGTGGAATCTTAATACCTCAGACCTCAGCGATCCAACCATCTGCTCCTCTAGCTAGAGTACCGTAGAACTCCCTAATCAAGCTAGGATAAATCTCTCGATCAAAGAGCAGAAATGTGTTAACCCAACAACTCTCAGCCTGTCCCCAATATGGAAATGCTGCTGATCCAAGAAGTCAAAAGCAACCCGTCGTCCTCCAACTATGGCCTTGGAGGCCATCCTATCAGCTCTTGAGATGGGTGGTCTGATTGGAGTGCTCTGCTGAACCTGGGGCTCCACTACCGCTAGATCCTCATGCTGTTCCTTCGTGAATCACTCGACCTCCTGAGATAATGGACAAGGTCTCTTGACAACTTGCTTTCGGGGATCCATTTCCAAAAAGGAAGAATAGAAATAGTCTATGGTAAAAGGAACAGGGATTTCACGATGAAACCGTGAGGAAATGGTGAAGAAACGGTGGAAAGGTGGGAAGAAACAGCTTCAAACAAGAAATTGGGCAAAAAGAACAGTGATTGGAGAGAAATAGAGCGTTGGGAAACTGTTCTTGGGTGAGTCGGCTTAAGGGATTAAAGAAAAATAAGAAGAAGAATGATCAGTGTCCCTATTTGTTCTCGGGTTTCCGTCGTTCAAGTGTCGACTCACGACATCATGTCAAGTGTCGACACTCAGAGGTGTCGACACTTCGGCAAAAATTCAAAAAAAATGGGGAAAAGTCTCAGAAAAAAAATTATGGAATTTCATTTCAAAGGATATTGAATGATTAAACAAGATTTTCAAGAATATTTGATTAGAGAAATTTCAAGGAGAGTTTGAAAGATCATTGAAATTTAGTCAAAAAGATTGATGATCCCTAATTCTCTTCTAATCATTCAGAACCAATCTTCTTGAAGAGGTTTGGTACGAATGTCAATCAATTATATTTTAGTGCACACATCCTCGAACATAATATCATTATTTTCAACATGATCTTTAATAAAATGGTGTCTAATTTCAATGTGCTTACTCCTAGAGTGCTGAACAGGATTTTTAGTCAAATTTATAATACTTGTGTTATCACATCTTATGGGTGTCTTAGTTAATTTGATTTCAAAATCTTCAAGTTGCTACTTAATCGACAAGATTTGAGCACAACTTCTAGCTACAATATATGCAGCCTCAACTATAGATAGTGCAATCGAAGTTTGTTTATTGCTAAACCATGAAATTAAGTTAACTCCAAGAAACTGACAAGTTTTACTAGCATTTTTTCTATCTAATTTACACCCAGCAAAGTTATTAGAATAGCCAATTAATTCAATTGATGAATCTCTAGAGTACTATAGTCTAATATCAATAGTACCAGATAAATATCTAAGAATGCACTTAAAAGTCATTAAATGAGATTTTTTAGGAGCAGACTGATATTTAGCATACATGCAAATACTAAACATAATATCCGGTCTACTAACAATCAAGTATAGTAATAAACCAATGATACCTCTATACAATTTTTTATCAACATTTTTACCACATTCATCTTTATCAAGTTTATAAGAAGGACTCATAGGTGTACCTATTGGCTTGGTTATCTCCATCTCAAACTTCTTTAAGATTTCTCTTGTATACTTAGCTTGGTTAATAAAGATCCCTTCTTTAGTTTGCTTGATTTGAAGTCCGAGGAAAAAGTTTAGTTCACCCATTATACCCATCTCGAACTCTCCCTGCATAAGCTTGGCAAACTCTTGACAAAGTGTTTCATTAGTAGCACCAAAAATGATATCATCAACATAAATTTGTACTACTAAGAGATCATCCTTCTTCTTTTTCAAAAATAGGGTAGTATCAACATGGCCTCTAGAAAAATCATTTTCAATCAAGAATTTGCTAAGTATTTCATATCATGCACAGGGTGCTTGCTTTAAACCATAAAGTGCCTTATGCAATTTGAAAACATGATCAAGATATGCATGATTTTCAAAACTAGGTGATTGTTCAATAAAAACTTCTTCAGCAATATAACCATTTAAAAATATACTTTTAACATCCATTTGAAATAGTTTGAAATTCATGAAACATGCAAATGCTAAAAGTAATCTAATGGCTTCAAGTCTAGCTACTGGAGCAAAAGTTTCATCAAAATCAATTCTTTCTTCTTGATTATAATCCTTGGCTACTAGTCTAGCCTTGTTTCTAGTAACTATTCCATTTTCATCTAATTTATTCCTATACACCCATTTTGTACCAATTATTGAAACATTAGATTGACTTTTTATTAGTGTCTAAACTTTATTTCTTTCAAATTGATTTAATTTTTCTTGCATTGCAATTATCTAATTAGGATCTTTTTCAACTTCTTCAATACGTCCAATTTGAGAAACAAAAGCAATGTAATTACATTCATTTCTAATTGATGATCTATTTCTTATCCCTCTCGATGGATCACCTAAGATTAATTTCTTAGGATGTCCAAGAGCATACCTCCATTCTTTGGATATATCTTTGTGCTTCGATGAGGATCTTCTAGCTTCTTCTCCATCCTTCTTGTTTCGATCTTCTTCATCATCTTTGGAAGGGGGATCATCCAAAGTAAGCTTCTTTAGTCCTTCAACACCTGCACATGCATCAAAAGTATCCTCCTTTCTAGAGGATTTGTTAGTGGATTCTTCAAATACTACATATACTGATTCTTCTACTACTAGTATTCTTTTATTAAAAACTCTGTATACCTTGCTAGATGTAGAGTATCCTAAGAAGATACCTTCATCTGACTTGGCATCAAATTTGCCTAAGTTATTTTTTCCATTATTCAAAATAAACTATCAACAACCAAAAACTCAAAAATATTTCAAAGTATATTTTCTCTCTTTCCAAACTTCATAAGGTGTTTTCTTCAAAATAAATTGAATTAAAATATAATTTAAAATATAACAGACAGTATTGATAGCTTCTACCTAAAAATATCTAGATAAATCATTTTCACAAAGTATTATGCGTGCCATTTCTTTTAAAGTACAAGTTTTTCTTTCTACCATCCCATTTTATTGAGATGTCCTAAGTGTAAAAAAATTATGATCAATTCCTTTTTCATTACTAAAATTTTTGAAATCTTGATTTTCAAATTTAGTACCATGGTCACTTCGAATATAAATAACTGAAGTACCTTTTTCATTTAAAATTTTTTGATAAAACTTCAAGAAAGCTGAAAACGATTCATCTTTATGAGCCAGAAATAAAACCAATGTAAATCGAGAGAAATTATCCACTATAACTAATCCATATCTCTTGCCTCCTAGGCTTGTTGTCCTAGTTAATCCAAAGATATCCATATGGAGTAGCTCTAATGGCCTAGAAGTTGAAACAAAATCTTTTGATTTAAAGGATGTTTTTGCTTGTTTTCCAAACTGTTGCCTAGTTGGCCAACCCAAGAGGGGGGCTAAATTGGGTTTGAAATTTGTTGAGCAAGTACGTGTCTTTTTTAAACAATTACAATATGTGTATTGTGAGCCTTGTGTTGTGTGTGGAGCGGAAGCAAGTAAATGCACAAAATAAATAGCAATCACACAAACATAATAATGTATAGTGGTTCGGAGCAACCCACGGTTCCTATATCCACTACCCAAGGTACCACTTGGGTTTTCCACTATATTCATCAATGAATACAGCCGGTTTGTTTTACATCGAACTCACAAACCAAAATCCAATCTTAGTTTTACACCGGGATCACCAAGAACCCAACCTTTGATTTTCATGGGCTTACCAAAAATCCACTCTTGGTTTTATACCGGGCTTATCAAGAACCCAAACTTGGTTTTCACAGGATTACCAAAAATCCACTACAAAAACAAGGAAAACAAACAAGTAAACAATGAAACTTATACAAACTCCTTGAGAGTGAAAGTTGCATCTTTAGCCCATTAAATGTAGCTTTTTAAAGCTCTTTCTCTCCTTCACAAGATGCTTCAAGAATTATAGTAGAATGATCTTGAATATCTTTTGAGTGTGGAAGATGAAGCTCACTTGATTTGCTAAAAAATTTTCCTTTGAAGCTCACTCTTTCTTCTCTGACTCCAAAACTATTCCATTCCTCAAAAAAACTTATTCCTCTTGAGTTTGGATCTTCATTTTATACTCCTTGAGGTGTTTCCTGGTGAATTTGTTCGTCGGAATGCCTTGGAAAGTGAAATCTAGCCATTTATGACCATTGGGGTAGAAAAGGCCTGTTGTAGAAAACTAGCCGTTACTGTTTGAAAGTACGGAACTCGAGTCAGCTCGAGCCATCCGAGTCGACTCAAAGTCAAAATGAATTCTGGCAGAAATGGCTGACAGATCTTGAGTCAGCTCGATATCACAGTACAGAAAAAATAGGTTTCTATTCAAGTCGGCTCATTTCATCTCAAGTCGACTCAAGCAAACGAGTCGGCTCAATTTACAAAACTTCTTTCTTGTGCTGTGCCATGCCAGGATTTGAGTCGGCTCATCTGAATTTTATCCAAAAACTTTCAAACTTCTTCCAACATCTTCTAAACTACTTCAAACATCATCTAAACCTATGATACTCTACAAAAACAATCTTTACAAGGATAATTAGTAACATAATCATGCATCAATATTTTGTAATCATCAAAATCAATCATAGGGTCAACACGGACTGACATGCTTCACAAATTTTATCTTTTTCAAAATTAAGTTTTGGTAAATCTCTTACTAAATCTTTTTTGCATAACTTATAAAGTAAATGCATGCTTGCATGACCTAATCTATGATGCCAAAGCCAACTAATCTCATTAATAGTGGAATTCATAGCAATTAGGCATTCACCATCATGTAATGATAAATTATCAAGGTCAACAAGATAGATGTTGCCATGCCTATTTTCAATGAATTTCACTCCATTACTATCAGGACTAGCGACCATGCAAAGAGATGATTCAAAAATAACTCTAAAACCCTTATCACAAAACTGACTTATACTAAGAAGATTATGTTTCAATCCTTCAATTAATAAAATATTATCAATAAATGTAGAAGGGGAGATGTAAACTTTACCAATATCAATGATTTTTTGTTTACCATTATCTCCAAAAATTACACTCTCTCCATTTAGTGCCTCAAGAGAAGTGAATTGCTTCACGTTTCCTGTCATGTATCTTGAGCAACCACTGTCAAGATATCATAATCTCTTCTTTTCTTTGGTTGCAAGACACACCTATAAAACAAATTAAGTTTTCATTTTAGGTACCCAAGCCATCTTGGATCCTTTAGGATTAGTGCTAAGAGTGGTTTCTTTTGAAATCCAAATCTTTCTAGAATTATTTATCTTTCTAAGATCACACTGGTATGCTTTATGTCAAAATCTTCTATAACTAAAACAAGTGATACTTGAAGATGCAGGAACAAAAAAATTTTTGTTTCTTTTATTTCTTATAACCAAGTCCTGCTTTGTCAAATACGACTCTTTGATTGTTCAAAAACAAATTAACTTTTCAGAACTATAAGTAAATTTTTAGTAAATAGTTTAACTTTATCAAGCTTATCTTTGAATTTTTTATTTTCTGCCTTAAGATCTTTATTTTTCTTCAAAAGTTCAATATTTGAAATAACAACCTTGGATCTTTTCAAAATCTCTATTTTCATTAATAAAGCATTCTTTTATTTTTCTAAAACATCAATCTTAGCTTTTAAATCACTGTTTTCATTTGTAAGATTGGTGTTTTCATGAAAAATTGTATTTGCATGCTTTTTCAACTTTTTATTTTAGATTTTTAGCAATCTATATTCATGCATGAGCTTATCAAATGCATCTCTAAGTTCATCAAATATAAATTCAGATTCAAAGTCAGATAGTACCTTATCTTCTTGAACCATGAAGCAAAGATTAGCTACTTCTTGTTGCTCTTCCTCCGAGCTTAAATCTTCACTATCACTCCAAATAGTCATCATTGCCTTCTTTCTGAACCTTCTCTTGGACTTCTTTAGGAGAGGACAATCTACCTTGTAGTGTCCCGGCTTCTTGCACTTGAAGCAAATTGGTTGATCCTTCTCCTTCTCTTTTTCTCTCTTTTCCTTTTTTTGCTTGGTTGAGGCTTCTTTTTGTAAGGAAATTTCTTCCTTCTCATAAATCTTCTGAATTTTCTTGCAATGAGTGCCTCTTCATTCTCATTTTCTCCTTCTTCAGTTTCTTCACTTGAAGACTTATCTTGTGTGGTAGATTTGAATGCTATGGTCTTCTTCTTTTTATCGGCATCCATTGGCTTCTGCTTCAAGTTCAACTCATAAGTCATGAGCGAATCCACAAGTTGTTCCAAAGGAAGTGTCTCAACATTTTTGACTTCTTGAAGTACTGTCACTTTCGAATCCCAAGATGTTGACAATGATCTAAGAATTTTATTTACAAGATTAGCATTAGACATAATCTTACCAAGACTTCTCACGCCATTAACAATATTTATAAATCCAGTATACATTTCAATAATAGATTCATTAGGCTCCATTCTATACATCTCATATATATGTACAAGCATATTAACTTTAGTATTTTTTACTTGATTAGTACCCTCATGAATAACCTCAAGTGTGTCACATTTCTCCTTCGTAGAGGTGCATGTGGAAATCCTATTAAATTCATTATGATCCAATACATAATAGAGAAGATTTATTACTTTAGCATTGATCTCGGATTGTTTAATATCATTTTCATCCCATTCATCTTCATGTTTTGGTATGGAAACACCATTAACAATGACAGAAAGAATATATGGACCTTTATCAACTACTTTTTATAAATTATAATCAATAGAATACATATAAATTTTTATACGTGTTTTTCAATATGTGTAGTTTGTGCCATTAAAGTAAAAAGCTATGTTTGAGGCTTGTTCCTCAACAACACTAGAACCAAGTGGGGCCGCCATAGATCTTTAACTCTAGGCGATTAGATCTATAAGTTGAGTACGTGGCTCTGATACCACTTGTTGCCCAGCAAGCAACCCAAGAGGGAGGTGAATTGGATTTTAAAAACTTTTTCAAGTATATGCTAACTTTAAAACAACTTAGGTGCTAGTGAAAATATTTGTATTTGTATGCTATTCAAGAGTATGCAGCGAAAATAAATAAGTAAATGCAAAGTAAGTAAGAGCAAGTAATGAAAGAGCAAGCAATCATAAATACAAGGATATATAGTGGTTCGGTGCACACCAAAGCACCTACATCCACTCCCAAGGTCTACTTGGATATTCCACTATAATCTTCTTTGATTACAGTCGATTAGTTTTTCGGGCTTATTAATCAAAATCTAACTTATTTTCACTGGGAACACAAGTCAAAACCCCTTTGGTTTTACGGGATAACCAAAAATCTAGTTGGTTTTGTAACTTAAGCTCACCAACAACCTCCTTGGTTTTGTCACTTAGGTTAACCAAAAACCTCCGTTGGTTTTAATACAAAGGTTTACCAACAAACCTCAACTCTAGTTTCAAATCTTTTAAAACTAGAAACAATAACAAGATTCAAGTATAATGTATGAAATACAAAAGGCTTTCAACTAAAAGCAAATATCTCTTTGAAGCTCTTTGATTGTTGTTAAAGATGCTTGTCTTCAAGTTGTTGAAGCCTTAATCAATGCTTGAAAGGTTGGATTTGAATGCTCTTGAATGCTTTGAATACTTGAAGGCCCAACTTAACTTGAAAGTAGTTATTCTTCAATGAATATTTGAGTAAATACACTTTACTTTTCATCTCTTTCATCCCTCTTGAGTTTGATCCACTTTAAATATCTTTCCAAGCTTCAAATAATAGTTTTTGACCGTTGGAGAGGAGAAAATAGCCGTAAGAAGCTAAAAGGACTGATTTTGTACTTCAAAAAACTAGCTATTACTGTTCATCAGAACTGCAAGTATCAATACTTCAGGTCATGAATCGACACTTCATGCTCATGAGTCAATACTAGTTTAAAAAGAGTTTTCTGAAGCTCTCTAGAAATCTAAAGTGAGTCGACACTTTTTCTGGTGAGTCGATACTTGAGTTGACACTTGGCTTTTATGAGTCGATACTTGAGAAAAATCTTAAAATTTAGCATGTTCGTATAATTTTTGTCACGGGCCTTGAGCCGACACTTGAGCTCCATGAGTCGATACTTTAAGCGTGACATCTGAAACTTCTTCTCCATATCAGTTCAAGCCTCTATGAGTCGATATTCAAATTTCATGAGTCGACACTTGGCTGAAACTTTATGAAACCCAACTAAAACTCTGCTGAATCTTCTCTAGACTTCAAACTTGAGTTCTTCCAAGTCATTCTTATATACTTAAGTTCATTTATCTTGAGATTTTATCCATGAAATAGACTTCTTCAACAAGTTAACAAGCAATCAATCTTTCAATACAAAACAGCTTTGGTGAGTACCCTGTTCTGATAAAACACACTTTCAATACACAGTTAGTACTCAAATATACTTAAGTATTTTGTTATTCATCAAAATCAATACAGGAGTCAACAGATGGATTTGTGCTTGATTGGATATACAGATGCTAATTGGGGTGGAAACCCAGATGAGCACAAATCAAACTTAGGATATGCAATTTTGCTAAACAATGGTACTGCATCATGGAGTAGTAAGAAGCAAATATGTATAGCTTTGTCAACCATGGAGACTGAGTTTATAGCATGTACTGTTATCATGTAAGAAGCAATATGGCTCAAAAAAAATTTACATCGCCTAGAAATTTTCCTGATGTGCATAAACCTGTGATAATCTTTTGTGATAGCCAAGTAGCAATTGCTTATACCAAAGATCCAAAGTATCATGGCAAGACCAAATACATAGATACTAAGAACAATTTTATTAGAAATATTGTAGCACATAAAAAAGTAGTTTCTTTCTATGCATCATATGACTGCTAATCCTTTGACGAAACCAATTTCTAGAGATGTGTATTTGTCTCATATAAATCCTCTAGGATTATGTTGACTATAATGTATTACTGCATTTACAGACTGTTTGAATGATATGTATATATAATATTATTTTCATTTGTCTTATAAATTTACTAGCACATACATACATGAGTTTTTTGAAAAGTATACCGTTAGGCAAAAAATCGGGTTAATCATACAGGTGATAACCCCAGACACTAGAAGAGAAAGCTGGGATGAGACATGATATACTTAATAATGAATGAGAGCAAAAAAAGCATGTAACATTATAGGTCCCCTTGATAAAGATCAAGATGAGATTCATAACAAACATGGACTGAACATGATTCTCACTATCATATATGCCTAAAGAGAAACCCAATCTGAGAACTTGATTAGTCACAGGTGAAGCGAGCTAATAACATCTCGAGCTAGTCACAAATAATAAAACTTTATGATTGAACTAAGATCCATATAGTAGTTGTTACAGCCGTAACGATGACGTGGCGTGTCTTAGATTTCGTTGGGCATGATTCGAGCCAAGTGGAATCTTTTTTCGGCTGAGTCAAATGCAGTCCATCCCAGTCGAGGTCAAGCTCAGACGAAGCCGAGCGCCCTTCTGCCACTCCACCAGGTGTCCACCCAGGAGGGGTCCACCTCGGCCGAGTTCGGCGGCTCTCCCGCTCCCTCGCCAGGTGGCACCCAGAGACGGTCCCGCCTCGACCAAGGTCGAGGCGGGCCCCTTCGCTCCTTCGCCAGGTGGCGCCCGGAGATGGGACCACCTCGGCCGAAGCCGAGCATCCTTCTGCCACTCCACCAGGTGTCCACCCAGGAGGGGTCCACCTCGGCCGAGTTCGGCGGCTCCCCCGCTCCCTCGCCAGGTGGCGCCTCGACCGAGGTCGAGCCGGGCCCCTTCGCTCCTTCGCCAAGTGGTGCCCGGAGACGGGACCATCTCGGCCGAAGTCGAGCGTCCTTCTGCCACTCCGCCAGGTGTCCACCCAAGAGGGGTCCACCTCGGCCGAGTTCGGCGGCTCCCTCGCCAGGTGGCATCCAGAGACGGTCCCGCCTCGGTCGAGGTCGAGGCGGGACCCTTCGCTCCTTCGCCAGGTGGTGCCCAGAGACGGGACCACCTCGGCCGAAGCCAAGCGTCCTTCTGCCACTCCGCCAGGTGTCCACCCAGGAGGGGTCCACCTCGGTCGAGTTCGGCAGCTCCCCTGCTCCCTCGCCAGGTGGCACCCAGAGACGGTCCCGCCTCGGCCGAGGTCGAGCCGGGCCCCTTCGCTCCTTCGCCAGGTGGCGCCCGGAGACGGGACCACCTCGGCCGAAGCCGAGCATCCTTCTGCCACTCCGCTAGGTGTCCACCTAGGAGGGGTCCACCTCGGTCGAGTTCGGCGGCTCCCCCGCTCCCGTGCCAGGTGGAACCCAGAGACGGTCCTGCCTCGACCGAGGTCGAGCCGGGCCCCTTCGCTCCTTCGCCAGGTGGCGCCCGGAGACGGGACCACCTCGATCGAAGCCGAGCATCCTTCTACCACTCCGCCAGGTGTCCACCCAGGAGGGGTCCACCTCGGTCGAGTTCGGCGGCTCCCCTGCTCCCTCGCCAGGTGGCACCCTGAGACGGTCCCACCTCGGCCGAGGTTAAGCTGGGCCCCTTCACTCCTTCTCCAAGTGGCGCCCGGAGACGGGACCACCTCGATCGAAGCCAAGCATCCCTCTGTTACTTTCGCCAGGTGTCCACCCGGGAGGGGTCCACCTCGGCCAACGTAGGCCAGCTCATACAGAGGTCCCGAAGAATGGAGGCGCGGGCCCCGAGGTTGTCCCTCGAGCCGTGCGCGCCGCACCCCGAGAAAGGCACCCCGTACGAACGGCGGCAGCACGCGAAACATCACTTACGTTGGCCCGACATGTTCCGCAGTTGAGAGACGAGGCCCTGACAAAACAGGACCCGATAACGGACAGCGCCGGTGCCTGGGAAGGAGAGCACTCACGCTCGGCCCGAGGTCTGGTCGGCAGTCTGACCAGCACCCCCCTCCCCTACTCTTTCCCCGCTGGTCTCGGTAAACGAGGCCGGAAAGCCGCCCGGCCCTCTGAACCAGAAGGGGAAAGAGAAAGGGGCAGAGGGGAGGAGATGAAAGCAACAAGGGAGCCTCCCAGGAGTGGAAAACGAGGGGGCGACGGGAGGAGATAAAAGGAAGGAGAGAATAGACGACAAGGTAGGTGGAGCAAGCAAGAAACAAAGGCTGGAAACTCCGCTTCAAGAGCGAGATCCAAGGTCTCAAGAGGGGGTCGCTTGGCGTGAGCTCGGCAAAGGAACCCAGCCGGGGTTTCGGGTCTATCTGGCACCTTTCTTACTAGCACGTTCTCTGAGTCTGGAACTCCTTCGAGGGCCCGTCCCAGAGAATCTGTTCCCTCTCACCATCTACAAACTTGACCGTCGGAACTCCCTCGCCGGAATCCCCGGCCAGGGTTTTCTGACCTTGTCTTGCAGGTCCGGTCCAACCAGGAGGCCCCAAGAGCAAGACGGTCTAGTCGGATCGGCGGTTCCGAAGCCACAGGCGCGGCGACGGGATCGGCAACAGATTGGCGCGCCAGGTAAGGGATCAGGACAACACCCCTAGTGGGAGCTAGCTTTCTGCAGGCAAAGCGCGCTCCGACAATGGTGGTCACTCATGGACGCGAGGCGTCCACCAGCCGTGTAGGAGAGGTCCCCTCCCCTCAGGGGGCCCACAGCCCGGAGAGGGAGCTTCCAGCTCCCCCTCCTCTTCCACCATAACCGACCTCGGTGGACGGACCTCTCGCGGCCATCATCCAACAGCTGCAGACCTTGACCGCAACGGTCCGGCAGCTACAAAATCAGCAGCGCTCCCTGGCCACGCAGCCTCAGCCAGGGATCCCCGCAGCTCGGGCCGCGGGGCCGTGTGGGAGCCTGCGCTCCATTCAAGGCAGGCCTTCCCAACCGCGGGCAGTCTCCAACCCCCGCGGGAGCCATCAAACTCTCGCGAAAAGAAACTACTCCAGTTCGGGGGATCACGAGAGTCGATCCCCGGTCGATGAAGCCGAGACGGTGCATCGTAGCAAGCGACGCCGAGGCGTGACCCTGCGTCGAGATCGATCGGCTTCCCCTTCACTGGCGGCCTCGGTGGAAGATTCCACCGACGAGGCCATCAGGCGCCAGGCCGAGAGGCGCCTGGAGGAGCACGAGCGCAAGCTGGCAGAGTTCGCTCACCGATTTGCCGACCTGCAGAACTCGTCGACGGACTCGGTGGGCTACGACTCCCGTTTCCCTTCTCTGAAGAAATCCAGGCGGAGCCGATTCCGAGCCGGTTCCGTATGCCGCAAGTGGATCCCTATGATGGGACCACCGACCCTCTGGACCATCTGGAGAGCTACAAGGCTCTTATGAGGGTCCAAGGGGCCACGGATGCTCTCTTGTGCATCGCCTTCCCCGCTATCCTCCGGAAGGCCGCTCGAGTCTGGTTCACCCGCCTCGAGCCCGGATCTATTTGCTCCTTCCATCAGTTGGAAGGAAAGTTTGTGGCGCACTTCGACGCTTGTTGGAAGGTATCGAGAGAGGTGGACAGCCTCTTCTCTATCCGCCAGCAGGACCAGGAGCTCCTCCGAGACTATATCACCCGGTTCAAGACCGCAGCCTTGGAGATCTACAGCCTGGACGAGCCTGTCGCCATGCTGGCTTTGAAGCACGGACTCAAGACGTCCCGTCTGACATACTCCCTAGACAAAAAACCTCCCAGGACATACTCCGAGCTCCTCCTCCGCGCCCACAAGTACATCCAAGCGGAGGAGGCCGACCGCACCCGCCGAGAGCTTGACGGGAAGACTTTGAAGAAACCGACCCCGAGGGACGTTCCAGGAGCTCGGAGGCCCGGGCCATCTGCCGACCCTCGTCCGAATCCGAGGTCAAAGGGAGAGGCCACTCCGGAGCGAAGGTTCACCCCCCTCCTCGCTTCCCGAACAAAGATCCTCATGGAAATTGAGGGCGAGCACTACCTCCGTCGACCTCCTCCTCAGAACCCAAGAGGTACCCAGGACAAGTCAAAGTACTACCAGTTCCACCGCGAGCACGACCATGACACGGAGGAGTGTCGCAACCTGAAGCGGGAAATCGAGGAGCTGATCAAGAGAGGCTACCTCAGGAAGTTCGTCAGGAATGAGGTCCCGGCGGAGGGACAGCCGCTCGCGGCCTTACCCTTGGTTCCTGCAATCGACAACCGCCCGACGGAGAAGCCAGTGGGCATGATCTCACGTGGGATCAGGCGGGCGGTGAAGAGAGCCCGGAGGTCGGGAACCCAGAGGATATACCCCCTTCTGAGAAGGGGAATGAAAATGAGAATGTAAACAATGATGCCGTGGTGGTCGAGATGACCATCGCGAAGCATCCTGTACACCGAATTATGGTAGATAGTGGGAGCTCGGCTGACATGCTTTTTTACGATGCTTTCTCCCGAATGAATTTGTCCCATGATCAGCTGAGGCCAGTGCACACCCCCCTGGTAGGCTTTATTGGGGACTCGGTGGGGGTCGAAGGGGAGATCACTCTCCCGGTTACCGCTGGATCCCCACCTCGGCAGACGACCGTCTTGATGACGTTTACCGTCGTCAAGCTTCCTTCGCCTTACAACGCGATCCTCGGGCGTCCCGGGCTCAACCAACTGGATGCCATGATTTCTACGAAGCGGTTGTTGGTGCAATTCCCCACGACTTTCGGACTCGGGGTGATGAGGGGAACGACCCAGCCGGTCCCGCATTGCCTCCAAACAGTCCCGGGCGCCCAGGGCACTGAGCTCGCCCCCGACGTCGACGATCTCGACCTGAGGGAGAAGGAACCCAAGGGAGGACCCGTAGAGCGCCTGTTGACTTATCCCCTCAGTTCGGACCCACAAAAGATGGTGCAGGTGGGAGCACAGCTCCCAGAAGAGGAATGAAACCGCCTGCTGGAGTTCCTTCGCATGAACGCGGACGTGTTTGCCTGGTCAGCGGCCGACATGCCGGGCATTCCCGTCGAAGTCATTATGCACAAGCTCAACGTGGATCCGAGCTGCCGCCCGGTCCGCCAGAAGAAGAGGAGCTTCGCTGTGGAGAGGCAGAGGGCCATCAACGAAGAGGTGGAGAAACTCCTCGCCGCCGGCTTCGTGCGGGAAGTCCAGTATCCCAGCTAGCTGGCGAATGTGGTCATGGTGAGGAAGAGCAGTGGTAAGTGGAGGATCTATGTATACTACACCGACCTCAACCGAGCTTGCCCAAAGGGCAGCTTCCCTCTTCCAAAAATTGACCAGCTGGTCGACACCACCTCGGGGCATCACCTCCTATCCTTCATGGACGCCTTCTCCGGCTACAACCAGATCCGAATGAACTCGGAGGACGAAGAGCACACTGCCTTCATCACCGACCGCGGAACTTTCTGTTATAGGATGATGCCGTTTGGCCTCAAGAACGCCGGGGCCACGTACCAGCATCTGGTCAACAGAATCTTTAAAGACCAGATCGGCCGCAACATGCAGGTGTACGTAGACGATATGCTGGTGATGAGCAAGCCCCACTCGGATCACGTGGCCGACCTGGCAGAGACTTTCGGCAACCTCCGACTTCATCAGATGAAGCTGAACCCAGCGAAGTGCGCTTTCGGCATCTCCACCGGGAAGTTCCTGGGGTTCATGGTGACCCAGAGAGGGATTGAAGCCAACCCGGAGAAGGTCCAGGCCATCCTGGACATGGAGCAGCCCACCTCCAAGAAGCAAGTGCAGCAGCTCACCGGCCGGGTAGCCGCCCTGAGCCGGTTCATCTCCAGGTCGGCAGACCGCTGCCGACCCTTCTTCAAAGTGTTGAGGAAGATGAACGACTTCGCCTGGACCGAGGAGTGCCAGGAGGCCTTTGAAGAGCTGAAGAAGATGCTCGCATCGCCCCCACTGCTTTCCAGGCCCGAGGAGGGAGAGGAGCTCATCCTCTACCTGGCGGTCATCCCGGAGGCCGTCAGTTCGGTCCTAGTTCGGACCGACGACCAGGGAGTCCAGCGGCTGATGTACTATACCAGCAAACTTCTCCGCGATGCGAAGCTCAGGTATTCTTGGCCCGAAAAGCTCGTTTTTGCGTTAATAGTGTATGCTCAGCGTCTCAGGCCCTATTTCCAAGCGCATCCCATTGCCGTCCTGATGGATCAGCCGCTGAAATCAGTGCTCAGCCAACCCGACACATCGGGGCGATTAGCGAAGTGGACGCTCAAGCTTAGCGAGTTCGACATCGCTTACAGGCCGAGGTCAGCCATGAAAGCGCAAGTGCTGGCTGACTTTTTGGTCGAGTGCGCGAGCCTAGGCAAGGAGTCCGAGGAGGACTCCTCACAACAGCAGCTGAAGCCGGGCCCCGAGGAGCCCAGGGAAGATGCCTGGATCCTTCATGTAGATGGAGCCTCGAACTCCGGCGGGAGTGGAGCCGGACTCATTCTCGCCAACGGCGGTGGGGTCATCGCCGAATGCGCACTCCGTTTCCAGTTCGCCGCAACTAACAATCAGGCGGAATACGAGGCGCTCCTCGCCGGGCTGAAGGTCTCCCGCGAGCTGGGCGTGACTAACCTCAAAGCCTTCACTGACTCCCAGCTAGTGGCGGGACAGGTCTCCGGAGAATACGCCACGCACGACCCTTAAATGGCGAAGTTTTTGGAGCTTATCAAGACGAGCACAGACAGTTTTCGGCGCTTCAACATCTTTCACATCCCCCACGGGGAAAATGCTCGGGCGGACACTCTTTCCCGACTGGAGACCCTGCCGGACTCGATGCTGGGTCGCGCTTATGTGGAGCGCCTCAAGGCCCCAAGCTACGAGATCCCAGTGGAGGTCCATCAGGTCAGCCACGAGCCCAGCTGGATGGACAAGTACGCTGAGTACATAACCAGCGGTACCCTGCCAAAGGACCATGCAGCGGCCCGCCTTATCAAAAAGAAGGCCGCGCGGTTCGTCCTGATGGATGGGCAACTGTATCGAAGATCCTACTCCTACCCCCTCCTTAAATGCCTGGGACCCGCAGAGGCCGGACTCGTGCTCCAGGAGATTCATGAGGGCATCTATGGGAACCACGTGGGGGGCAAAACGTTAGCCTACAAGGCCCTCCGTCAAGGCTACTTTTAGGAGACGATGAAGGAGGACGCCGCCGACTTCGTGAAGAGGTGTGATCGGTGCCAGCGGCATGCCGTGGTGCAACGGCAGCCCTCCACCCCAATCTCCCAGCTCTCAGCTCCGTGGCCATTCGCCCAATGAGGAATGGACCTCCTAGGACCATTTCCATCGGCGTCCGGACAACGGAAGTTCCTGATTGCAGCAATCGACTACTTCACGAAGTGGGTCGAGGCCGAACCCTTGGCACGGATCACCGAAGCAAACGTCGCCAAGTTCTTCTGGAAGTCGATCATCTGCCGTTTTGGCCTCCCCCACACCATGATCACTGATAACGGGCATCAATTCGATTGCCGGGAGTTTGAAGAATTCTGCAGCGACCTCGGCATCCACCATCGCTTCACCTCCATTGCTCACCCTCAGACCAATGGAGAAGCTGAGGTCACGAACAGGACTATTTTGCAAGGCCTCCGCATGAGGCTGGACCAGGCCAAGGGCAGGTGGGCGAAGGAGCTCCCCAGCATCCTCTGGGCGTACCACACCACCCCGAGGATGGTGACCGACGAGACCCCATTCAACCTCGTCTTCGGAGCCGAGGTGATTATCCCGATTGAGCTCAGTCTGCCCACACTGCGTATGGAACAATACGATGAGACGGAGAACCCTGCCAGAATGATGCTCAACCTGGACCTTTTTGAAGAGATGAGGGACAAGGCCCGAGTTCGGATGGCGGCATACAGGCAGCAAGTGGCCAGGTATTACAACTCCAGGGTGCGGCCGAAGTCCTTTCGTCCCGAAGATCTGGTGCTCCGGCGTGCTGAAGCTTCTCAGCCACGAGAGTGCGGGAAGCTCTCCCCGAACTGGGAAGGCCCGTACAGGGTAGCGGAAGCCCTCCCTCATGGGGCCTACTACTTGGAAGAATTGGGAGGGTCCAAGTTCCCTCGGACGTGGAATGCCTCAAACCTAAGGATGTATTATCAATAATGTAAGGTTCCCCCAAACCCTGCAATAAAGTTTCTTTGCTTCAAACGCTCTTTCTCACCTCGTAGAAAAACTGGCGCATGGCATTGAGTTTGGCAGACACGACTGTGGCCGAAGGCCCGAGAAAGCGAGAAGTCCCGGACTTCGGTCTGGAAGGCGGGGCAGAGCCCAGCTCGCCCACGCGATCACGGAGAATAGCTCGGCAAGCCGCGCAGGACTTGAACAAAGCCTGCGGCCCCGGGGTTCAGTCCGGAAGTCCCGGACTTCGGTCTGGAAGGTGGGGCAGAGCCCAGCTCGCCCACGCGATCACGGAGAACAGCTCGGCAAGCCGCGCAGGGCTTGAACAAAGCCTGCGGCCCCGGGGTTCAGTCCAGAAGTCCCGGACTTCGGTCTGGAAGGCGGGGCAGAGCCCAGCTCACCCACGCAATCACGGAGAACAGCTCGGCAAGCCGCGCAGGGCTTAAACAAAGCCTGCAGCCCTGGGGTTCAGTCCGGAAGTCCCGGACTTCGGTCTGGAAGGCGGGGCAGAGCCCAGCTCGCCCACGTGATCATGGAGAACAGCTCGGCAAGCCGTGCAGGGCTTGAACAAAGCCTACGGCCCCGGGGTTCAGTCCGGAAGTCCCGAACTTCGGTCTGGAAGGCGAGGCAGAGCCCAGCTCGCCCACGCGATCACAGAGAACAGCTCGGCAAGCCGTGTAGGGCTTGAACAAAGCCTGCGGCCCCGGGGTTCAGTCCAGAAGTCCAGGACTTCGGTCTGGAAGGCGGGGTAGAACCCAGTTCGCCCACGCGATTACGAAGGCAAGCCCAAAGAAGGGCCCGCACAAGGCCTACTCTACTGCCACCCAGTCCGGAATGCTCCGAACTTTGATCTGAACGCTGGATGGGACCAGGTCCACCCGCGGACTCAGCCCAGAGCAGGTCCATCCTCGTCTCGGCACTCCACACGAACACCTCAAAAAAGAAAAAAGGTGAAAGAGGAAGGCGAGTTCGAGACTTGGCAAAATTATATCTTCATTAATTCAAAAGCAAGGAGTACAACGAGGGAGTCCCGACAAGCCGGGAGTCCCCAAAAAATAAAAGGAAAAATAAAGGGATGCATCTGCAGCTCAGTTCTGCGCGATGGCAGGGTCCTCAGTCTGGGTCACGTGCTCCCCGTCCTCACCGTCGGTGGCTGCTGGCTCGGAGGGCCGCTCCGGAGCTTCGGCCGTGTCACCCGCTAGGGCCGCAGCTGTGTCGCCCGCCGCACCGGAAGCCCCGCTGGCGGGTCCTTGTCTTCTGCCCCCGAGCGCCACCCCACTGAGGTCGAGCTCAGGGTAGAAGGACCTCACCTTCTCCCGGCACACTTGGAACCCCTTCAAGAAGGAGTCCACAGCGGCCTCCCGGACCTCCGAGACGTACTCGTCGGAGGCCCGGAACCTCGGGACGGCTTCCTGCGCTTCCTGCTTCGTGGCCTCCAGGAGCCCGTTGACGTAGGCACTCCGCTCCTTGGCCACGCTAGCCTCCCGCCGGGCCTCCTCCAGCTGACGCTCCAACCACTGAGAATGGGCTTGGAGATGAGCCCTCTCAGCCGCATCCTCCTCCGTGCGCCGTTGGTGGGAGATCCTCTCCTCGGACTGAGAGGACTCCAGGTCCTTGACGCTCTCCTCGGTGCATGCCAAGTCCGCCTGAAGGGCCTGGTTGCTCCCTCGCAGCTCGACCCCCTTCTCCATGAGATCTTTCACATCGGTCGCGAGCTTACCGAGTTCTCCTCCTTCTCGGCATCCTTCTTTGCGTACCCTGCGAGGAAGTTCCTCAGCAGGAGCACGTCGATCCCAATCTGCACAGCAAGGAGAACAGGTTAGTGGAAAAGCCAACCGAAGTGGCAAGGAAGAGAGGGCTCTGAGTTCGGACTCACCGTGAAAAGCTGTGGGAGGATCCTGAGCAAAGCGTTAGCATAGTCCCGGCCGCCTCGAGATCGGCGATCCCGGGAGGTGGAGGCGTACTCCATCACTTTCTCCGCGAGCCCCTTATCGTGGATCACAGAACACCGGTTGGTGATTACCGGCGGCGGAGCCATCAGGTCGGCTGCGACGGTGACCGACCCCCCGGGAGGAACAGCCGTCACCAGAATGGCTGGAGTCACGGGCGGCGCCGTCGGCTCTGCGGTAATGATGGGGCCAGCACGGGGTGGAACTGCTGCCGGTAGACCTCCCTCGTCGGCAGCACCGCCAGGTCTGACGGCTGGAGCATCAGTGGCCCCGGCCCGAGACAGCCTGGGCGGGGGAGCAGCAACCACCGGACTAGGCACGGGCACCGGCGCGACATCCTGGCTCACCTCGGTGCGAGCCCTCTTCGCCGCAGGCTCATCCACCTCGGCGGCGTCCCTCTAGGCCGCGCCCTCCAGAAGGTTCTCCAATGAAAACTTCATACCTACAATAGAAAAAGAGTCGGTCAGCTCGGCTAAAAGAAAATGAACGGGAAGGCGGAGTAAGAGAAGGGCTGGGCCTCACCCGGCTTGCGGATAGGGCTGATCCCCGTCTCGAACAAGTTCTGCTCCGAGAGCAAAACCTCGAGCGCTGGGACCACGTCGCTCAGAAGCTGGGAGTAGGCCTCTTGGTCCGCCAGCTCGACTTGGGAGTTCCGATTCGGGGACCGATCCGGCTCACTCCAGGCCCAGTCGACATCCTTGATCGAGGCAAAAAAGAACCGGTTCTTCCAACCCTTGATGGAAGAAGGGAGGTCAAACCGGAGACACTTGGGCCGGGGTGAGATGTACCACCAGCCGTCATCAGTGGAGTACCGCTTCAGGGTAAACAGAGCCCTGAAGAGGGAGAAACGGGCAACAAACCCGTGGAAGTGACAAAAGACAATGAAAGAAAAGATGACCCGGATGGCATTAGGAGCCAATTGGGCCGGAACTAGACAGAAATGGCTGAGGAAGGAAAGGAAGTAGGGGTGCAGAGGGAAACGAAGACCCCCGAGAAGGAAGTCCTCGTAGAAAGCTATGCGGCCGGGGCCACTCATGGTGACGCGATCCCCGGGCCGCAGAACAGAGAGACGGATTGACCCCGGGATGCCATAGGCTTCCCGGAGCAAAGAAAGGTCACCTTCGGTCATCGTAGAAATGTGACCGGAGGGACCGGCAGAAGGAAGGGTTGGAGGAGGAAGAGAAGAAATGGGAAGTGCGGACACGACGGGAGGAGACCTGACACCCCTGGGGATGCCTATGGTGATACCCCCAGGCTGCAGTCGCCTGCGGGTCTCCTCCGGGATCACTTCCTCCTCCGAGGAGGAAGACGTGGAGTCCTCAGCCGGGATGGACCGGCCTCGTCCGGGTTAGAAGAAACATGGCGGCGGCGCGCCATGGCAGAGAAGAGGGTGAGAAAAAAGCATACTAGAAGAAAGGAGAAGAGCGAAGAAGAGAATGGGGGCACTCACCGAAATGCACTGTGCAACGCGGGGCAGAGAGAGATAGCCTGCAGCGAACCGCCCACGGAGCAAGGGAAAGGGCCTCATTCTGGAAAGTCCCCTCCTTTTCAAACTCAATCGACAGCAGCCATACCCGTCATTCCGCTCCGAGCCATTGGATGATCGCCGCGTGGACGCACGCCCGAAACCGACGCCTCGTTAGCAGGGAAACGGCCTCTGCTTCGAAGCGAGGCATTAATTGCGGGCGAATAGGTGACGCGTGGCAGCCTCCTATAGGGCATTGGGCACACCGAGGAACGGTGACGAGGATCATGGCAATTATGACGCAAGATCTTCGCCCCCCCATGTCATCTCCGCATTTAATCCCAACGTCCCGTTCCACGATGCCCTAACTGAACGGTGGGTTGGGGGCAACTGTTACGGCCGTAACGATGACGTGGCGTGTCTCAGATTTTGTTGGGCATGATTCGAGCCACGTGGAGTCTTTTTTTGGCTAAGTCAGATGCAGCCCATCCCGGCCGAGGTCGAGCTCGGACGAAGCCGAGCGCCCTTCTGCCACTCCGCCAGGTGTCCACCCAGGAGGGGTCCACCTCGGTCGAGTTCGGCGGCTCTCCCGCTCCCTCGCCAGGTGGCACCCAGAGACGGTCCTGCCTCGGCCGAGGTCGAGGCGGGCCCCTTCGCTCCTTCGCCAGGTGGCACCCGGAGACGGGACCAACTCGGCCGAAGCCGAGCATCCTTCTGCCACTCCGCCAGGTGTCCACCCAGGAGGGGTCCACCTCGGCTGAGTTCGGCGGCTCCCCGGCTCCCTCGCCAGGTGGCACCCAGAGACGGTCCCGCCTCGGCCGAGGTCGAGCCGGGCCCCTTCGCTCCTTCGCCAGGTGGTGCCCGGAGACGGGACCACCTCGGCTGAAGCCGAGCATCCTTCTGCCACTCCGCCAGATGTCCACCCAGGAGGGGTCCACCTCGGCCGAGTACGACGGCTCCCCCGCTCCCTCGCCAGGTGGCACCCAGAGATGGTCCCGCCTCGGCCGAGGTCAAGGCGGGCCCCTTCGCTCCTTCGCCAGGTGGCGCCCGGAGACGGGACCACCTCGGCCGAAGCCGAGCGTCCTTCTGCCACTCCGCCAAGTGTCCACCCAGGAGGGGTCCACCTCGGTCGAGTTCGGCGGCTCCCCCGCTCCCTCGCCAGGTGGCACCCAGAGACGGTCCCGCCTCGGTCGAGGTCGAGTCAGGCCCCTTCGCTCCTTCTCCAGGTGGCGCCCGAAGATGGGACCACCTCGGCCGAAGCCGAGCGTCCTTCTGCCACTCCGCCAGGTGTCCACCCAGGAGGGGTCCACCTCGGCCGAGTTCGGCGGCTCCCCCGCTCCCTCGCCAGGTGGCACCCAAAGACGGTCCCGCCTCGGCCGAGGTCGAGCCGGGCCCCTTCGCTCCTTCGCCAGGTGGCGCCCGGAGACGGGACCACCTCGGTCGAAGCCGAGCGTCCTTCTGCCACCCCGCCAGGTGTCCACCCAGGAGGGGTCCACCTCGGCCGAGTTCGGCGGCTCCCCTGCTCCCTCACCAGGTAGCACCCTGAGACGGTCCCACCTCGGTCGAGGTCGAGCCGGGCCCCTTCGCTCCTTCGCCAGGTGGCGCCCGGAGACGGGACCACCTCGGCCGAAGCCAAGCATCCCTCTGTTACTTTCGCCAGGTGTCCACCCGGGAGGGGTCCACCTCGGCCGACGTAGGCCAGCTCATACAAAGAAGGTCCCGAAGAATGGAGGCGCGGGCCCCGAGGTTGCCCCTCGAGCCGTGCGCGCCGCACCCCGAGAAAGGCACCCCGTACGAACGGCGGCGGCATGCGAAACATCACTTACGTCGGCCCGACATGTTCCGCAGTCGAGAGACGAGGCCCTGACAAAACAGGACCCGATAACGGACAGCGCCGACACCTGGGAAGGAGAGCGCTCACGCTCGGCCCGAGGTCTGGTCGGCAGTCTGACCGGCGCCCCCTCCCCTACTCTTTCCCCGCTGGGCTCGGCAAACGAGGCCGGAAAGCTGCCCGACCCTCTGAACCAGAAGGGGAAAGAGAAAGGGGCAGAGGGGAGGAGATGAAAGCAACAAGGGAGCCTCCCGGGAGCGGAAAACAAGGGGGCGACGGGAGGAGATAAAAGGAAGGAAAGAATAGACGACAAGGTAGGTGGAGCAAGCAAGAAACAAAGGTTGGAAACTCCGCTTCAAGAGCGAGATCCAAGGTCCCAAGAGGGGGTCGCTTGGCGTGAGCTCGGCAAAGGAACCCAGCCGGGGTTTCGGGTCTCTCTTGCACCTTTCTTACTAGCACATTCTCTAAGTCTAGGACTCCTTCTGGGGCCCGTCCCAAAGAATCTGTTCCCTCTCGCCGTTTACTAACTTGACCGTCGGAGCTCCCTCGCCAGAATCCCCGGCCAGGGTTTTCTGACCTTGTCTTGCAGGTCCGGTCCAGCCAGGAGGCCCCAGGAGCAAGACGGTCTAGTCGGATCGGCAGTTCCGAAGCCACAGGCGCTGCGACGGGATCGGCAACAGTAGTATATTTATATTTATAGATATATGCTCTTCTTTGGATAGAGAAAACCACCATAACATGTCTTCATACCATATATATTTGAGATGACTAATAAGGAAGGTGAGTAAAATATTAATAGATATTAAATCCCTGCCTATTCACTGTATGAGTTCCTTAAGGCTATGTGTACATAAACCGGCCTCACATTATGTCCTATAAGCCTTTTGACTATATTGTAAAGTGGTGTGTAAATGTTGCTACTTTAACATGCTATCTAAGATCATGCATGATTTGACTCTATGGGCATGTTTAGAAAAGTAGTTCATATGAAATCAAGTAGTATGAGCATGAATGAAAGATTATTTTTTATTACATCTTCATGTGTATTCATTGATCGGTCAATTATGTTTATTTTTAGAATGTTTGAACATAATTGTGGATACATGGTGAGAATGAAAAGTCAAGTATAGCTTTTGAGAAATTAAGTATATTTGGTCCGATGTAACAAAATAAGTCCGGGGCACCTCGAGACACATTTGTTTCATCAAATATTTACCTTTTTGGATTTAAAGCTACCATGTCATCCCTAATAGTGCATGGTCTAAGCTTCCTAACATAGATATGATATGCTTGCTGGTCGTACGACTCAATTTTCTGTATGAATTATTTTCTATAATAATGCAAAAAGTTGTGCTTTGTGATATACATGGATAACGAGAATCCTATCACGTATGAATAAAAGATGTCGAAATATGAGTTTCCATGTAGCCATTTATGATGAGATGGGTTTTCATATACCACTTTTGCATAAATGGACTTTATTCATTTTTTTCTAAAAATACATAAATCTTGTGAACTATGTATTTACAAAACTAGAGAGATTTGCTTGGATACTAAAGATATTAAATCCTAGCCATCAGATCAAGAAAATATAAACAGGGCATAGGTAATAGCTACAAGATGAATTGGTTTTTATTTTCACCTCTTGCCCCAATGGAGATGTGATGTTGACTTTGTATTACAAAGGGGAAAATAATCCAACATGCATTGATCAAAACTTTCTCACTATATCTATTCCGACAACCGTGTACTATGAGCTCTCGAATAGCTGAGTCCATCGCATAGATCAACTCCATATTTTTTAATAAATCAAAATTTATTAAATCAATCTGAAACAAATATAATTATAAAAATTAAAAATTAAAATATTTAATAATTAAATAGGAAAAGCAAAAATTACTAACCATAAAGATTGAATCCATGTTTAATATTTTTTATAAGATAACATGCATTGGAAAATTCTCAAGTCTTGGACTCCAATTTTTCCCTCAACACTATAATTTTCTATTTGAAAAATAGGTTCCCACACAACTCTTAACTCTATAACCATTTTTTAGATAACTAATTTTATTCTATGAGTGATCAAATCATTTTGATAGTGTGCATCGTATTAGGTGGACATTGGTATTTTGGGTCAAGTTAGACTAAATTAACACGTACGGGGCCCATTCAGTCTTTTAGGCCAAGTTGGGTAAATTCAAAACTCTATCCAAACTTACGGCATAATGGCAAATTGAATGTAATTAAAATCTTATTAACATCTAGGCATGAATAATATATTAAATTTAAAATTTTATGTTTTAAGATGAATCCAAGTCCTTGTTCAAAAGTGGTGCTATCAAGTCAAGTCAAATCCAGTGGCTGCTAAATCTAGGTCTAATGCATCGAGGTTTGGTGTCTAGCTTTTTATTTTTTCTATTGTCAATTCATTGAAGGATCGAATTGGCTTCAGGTTCAGCCACTCATCCGGTATCATGTATTATATCTTTAACATTAATCAAGCTAAAAAATTCATATTTCGAGAAGTTTATATTCATTACATGTTACAAAAATTAAATCATGAATAAAAATAATAAATTAAAAAATTTTAAAAATTATTTAAATATAAAAATTTAAATATATTTTAACATGCCATAATTTTTATTTTTAATAAAAAATATTAAAATAATATTATTCATTTATTTATGATCAGGTATGAAATTTTAGGTCCAGATCAAACTCGTAATACGAGGCATTTTTTTTTTTTGATTAAACAAAAGGGGAAGGGTTAGATCATGGTCATGGCCATCCCTAGATGGTTCTCCAATCTTAACCAGAAAATTCGATACATGATGCATATTAATTTTTCGCAATCGTTTCTCATCCGAAGATGAGTACGTCAACCTGACTATCACTGCATCAGTCGAATGAAACACCAGAATTATTTTATTATTTTTAAATTTTTTAATAAAATATACCTAAAATAAAGTTTAAAATCTGCTAACTGGTTGCGAAAAAAGTTACGTAACTAACCGTGCTACATGCCAGTGGCATATGAGGTGGTAGGGATCCTCATGGTTAGAGAGGTAGGCATGCTGGTCATTTGATATATATATATATATATATATATATATATATATATATATATATATATATATCGTAAAAATTCAACATTTTTGACTTCCATTTTATACGTTTGACGCCAGGTTTTGCTTGGCGTCAGGTCAGATTGTCGTATCCGGATTGCAGGTCACGGTGACAGGCCTGTCGTTCAAGCTTAGCATGGGAAGGATGGGGGCTTTATCTTTCGAGCAAAAGAAGGATTTACCGTCCTTCGCACTGATCCACCGTTGCATCACCCATTCATCCATCTACACATATCTCAAAGCGATCAGTGGGGTGATCCGATGATGGATTTGTCCGAAGGAAGGTGAATTCTTCTTTATGATCCCATTAGTTGGAGATGATGCAGCGTGGACAAAATAAATTTCATATTTCTGGCATCAAATCATCGGATCCCGCAGGTTATTCCGGTAAAAAAGCGGTGTTACTCCGAGTGACTTTTACGTAGAGGCATGTAAAAATAATCCTAAACCAGGATTTCCAGCGAAGGTCTTTTGATATTTAAATCAAAAAAAATCAAATAGAAAACAATGATAAAGAAGATAATTAAACAAACATGAAAGAAAATAAAAATATATTATTCTCATGATGATCTCTCTCACCAATTTACATGGATACTGAATGCCTCGAAGAGATGGCACTTTGTGGCTAGTATAATAGAATTCAGGTAGGATATAGAATCATAACTCCTGAAATTTTTTTTGTTAGAATTTAAGGCTGAATGATGATCTTGCCTCTCACTATTTCTGTTAGGATGGTTGCAACTTGTTGACCACAATTTTTACAAGATCAGCTGAAATTTATTTTGCCATCTCACTTAGTCTGAACAAAATATTTGTTCGATGAATGTGTATGAAGAGATGTTGACGATCAAGTCCGACTACTTACAATCTCTCGGTGCAGAATTTTGTAGTTTTATTTGGTATAGTAGTTGACTTAGTCGGCTTCTACTCAAATAGCTACCAGATCGATCTTTAGTTGGTATCCATCTTCTCCCTTGGTATCATAGTTGGTAGTCTAACAGCAATCTTTTTATCCGTCGACGACCCGGCTACTTCTTAAGACCGAGTAAGCAGCTGACGTAGCACATGATAAAAAATTGATAGGTTCTATATTTATTTTCCAAAGAGAATGTAAAATAAATTCCATGAAGGTATTGATTACGATTAATTTTCAAATTATGATAATCAATACTTGATAAAAATATTTTAATAATAAATATATATAATCATTAAATTTATTTTAATATCTTTTCAAATTTATTCATTAAAAAATTTTATAAGATAATTAAAATATAAATGACAATGTACGAAGGACTATATTACGGTCATTATATAAAAATTTGATCGAAGATGATAATATTATCGATATTAAATAATTATTTTATATTGATAGATATATTTATAAATTTAATATATTTTTATATCGAATTATTTCTCACCGGATATAGTAATTTTTTAAAATATTATTTTTAAAAAAAAATCAATGAAATAAGATAAGAATTATTTTTTTATATATTTATATTTTTAAATAAATAATTTTAGAAATTATATTTTTTATAAAAATAGATAATCTGATATATTTCAACCAGATGAATCTTAGTGCTAACGATGCAACCCCTAACTGCATTAGTATTCGCTGTTTTTACAAGTTGGATTAAACCCAATTTTTCTCAATCTTGGTAACTTGATCCAACCCACCCACCCACCCACCCACCCACCCATCGCCTACCAAGGAGGGCTCCGTGCGTTCCATTGAATAATTGAATCGACCGCGCCCAGGTGCTCGCTGTTGGGAACGTGACAGCGGATCTCCAACATTTATGAACCGCGGGACGGTGCGGGCGGGTGAAGACATTAACTTCGGCGGTCAGGAGACATTTAAAGCAGAGACACGTGGCATGCTGAGACGCCGTCGTTGAAGAAACCCCATCCCATATGGAACGCTGCCCTGCGCGAGTTGACCCTGCCATCCCCGCATCAGACCCGCTTTTGAACTACGCCTCGTCATCTACCCTTGCACTTGAACGAAACTACAAAACTATCCTTCCTCTGGCATTCATCCATCCGTCAACAATCATCTTTATTAATTTTATTTTTATTATTATTATTTTATAAAAAAAATGATAAATCTCGATATAGCTATCCCGCGTACTCTCAAGATAAATTCTGAATTTAATCGAGCCATCATAAAAAATCTTTCCAGATAAATTGATAGTGAAATAAGATCTTTATCCCTCAAGTTATCGTCTCATGATTATTAATTTTTCGTTGATGATTAACGATCACCTTCATGACTCATCTTGATAGTACGTTTGAAAGAGTGCAACTTGTTTCATAATCTTGATCACAAATACGATGGCTATTTTTAAAAAATTTAGTTTAATTTATGATGCATAAAAATATTTGTAAGTAATTAAAAATTATATAAACAGCAATATTATAATATTGTAAATTATAATTTTAAGCCCCATGGATGATTATGACTTAATTAAACAAAAATTTATATTCTTTCCTTTACTTTCATTCTTTCAAAAATAAACTATTTTGATTCAAAAATATTTTTTAAATAATAAGAAGATGATAAAAATTTTACATGAATTTTATTTTTTATGACAATTAATTAAAAATTAGTTATAACTATTTCATGGTAGTTGAAATGTAATTGCCAGAGAACTTAAATTACTGCACCACCAACCGACAAAGAATATTGTCTTCCTGACTGACCTTAAATTTTTCTGTTATTTATGATACCATAAAATCTATCACTAGTTTTAATAAAATTGATGCAAATATTTTCTGATCCAAGTTATTGACTTATCCAAATATAAAAATTTCAGTCTTAACTGCTAGGATTCAAAGAGCTGCGATACGGAATCCTGCAAAAGAATTAATTATCGGTTAAAATGGCAAAAAATAAAAGCAAGTTTTATTAGAATTTAATCAAACAATGTCAGAAGAATCTCAATTATAGAATGAGCAATTGACATCATTAAGCAACGTCAGTGTCAATTCTGCAATATTTTTCTAGAACCGGGCCCCATCTCGTCTACTCCCTCCAAGCGAATTCTGAGCGAGGAGAAGAGGTGGGTAGGAGAAATACCCCGGCAACGGAATTCCATCTCGCTCTGTTCCAGTGGTTAACCGGTGTATCACTGGTGGTGACCAGACCTCGCCGACGCCGGTTCCCGGAAAACCACTTCCAGCCCGGAAAACAACTTCCGCGAGGTTGATGACAAATGGGTTGCGTCCTCGGTAAGCGACCCGCCGCCGCTGGCGGAGAGGCGGCCGCCGCCGCCCGCTCTCCGCCGGTCCCGGACAACCCCCGGATCCCATCTTCGCCCAAGGACCCCGCCGTGTGGCCGGCCTGGCTCTCCGCCGTCGCCGGCGACTCCCTCCGCGGTTTGTCGCCCCGCCGCGCCGACTCCTTCCAGAAGCTCGCCAAGGTTTTTCCCTCCGCTGTTCCCAAACTCCCACGATTCATCAAGAAGCGATTTTTATCGATTTTTATTTTGGGTGTAATTTGTTGAGGTTTTCTGGTTTTTGTGGGGGATGTAGATCGGATCGGGGACGTATAGTAACGTGTACAAGGCGAGGGATTTGGAGACGGGTAGGATGGTGGCGTTGAAGAAGGTGAGGTTCGAGGCGGTGGAGCCGGAGAGCGTGCGGTTCATGGTGAGGGAGATCGCGGTGCTGCGGCGGCTGGATCACCCCAACGTGGTGAGGTTGGAAGGGCTCGCCACCTCCCGCGTCTCCGCCGCACTCTACCTCGTCTTCGAGTACATGGAGCACGACCTCGCCGGCCTCGCCTCCGCCCCCGGCGTCCGCTTCACCGAGCCCCAGGTACTAGTTCTAGACTTCTTATAGTTTCTTAAAAGAAAGGCCTTTCCTTTATTCCAATCTCTCTTTCTCTCAGTCATCCCCTGTGCACCGTTCCGCTGTTTTATTGGTTGTGTTGGAGTGGTTTATACTTGTAGTGGGAGTAAGAAGTTTGGACTTTTGAGTAGAAATCTAAGATTGGACGTGGTGTTGTATCCATCATCTGGTGAGATAAGAGGACGTAGAGAAGCTTAGGAAGTTTTCAAGCTAAAAAATTGTTATAATTGATGTGGAGTTAATCAGTTTTTAGTTATTTTTCTATTCCTCTTTTCCCTCTTTGAGATGGAATTTTCCAACCACTAGTCACAGTAATCATCCAGTTGTTTATTATATGTTCTCTGCAAGAAATCCTTGTGGTTATAGACTAATTTTATACATTTCTGAATTCCAAGGTGGATTACAAAGAGAGAGAGAGAGAGAGAGAGAGAGAGAGAGAGAGAGAGAGAGAATTCTGTATATTGGGAGAAGCAATTCATCTATTCATCAACAATTTTATAGCTATTTAACTGTATTTTTTTTATGCGCAAGACACAAATTTGAGCTTCTTTATTAGTGTATATATCTTGTTAGTGTAGGTTCCTTGTACCTCAAATTTCTTATCTTGTATCATTTGGACAGGTCAAATGCTACATGAAACAATTACTATCTGGTCTTGAGCATTGCCATAGCAGAGGTGTCTTACACCGTGATATCAAGTGCTCCAATCTTCTTCTCAACAATGAAGGAATGCTTAAAATAGCTGATTTTGGACTAGCTTCTACCTTCGATCCTAACCACAAGCAACGCATGACTAGTAGAGTTGTTACATTGTGGTATCGTGCCCCGGAACTTCTATTAGGTGCCACTTATTATGATGTCGGTATCGACCTCTGGAGTGCTGGTTGCATATTGGCAGAGCTGCTTTCAGGGAAGCCAATATTGCCTGGAAGAACCGAGGTATTTTCATTTTCATGCTCAAAAGCATAGTCATGTATTAATGAAGGTAACAGCATTCGTTGCAACTTAATTTCAGTAGTTGCAAACTTATAGCAAATGTTAGCATTTTGTTTTTCCATTTCATGACCACCACTTAGTAGTTTATGGCTAAACTTCTTCTCTTACTTTCCTCATTTATTACTCTATAGATATTCTGCTTGCTTCTCTAGGACCATGAGTTGGTCACTATCATCTCGCATTTTTATGTTTTTTGTCAAAACTTGTATGGTTTTTCATTTTAAGATTCCATAACCATTTTCATGCTCATTTAGGTGGAACAATTGCACAGAATATTTAAGCTATGTGGAACCCCTTCAGAGAAGTACTGGAAGAAGTCAAAATTGCCGCATGCGACTATTGTTAAGCCACAGCACCACTACAAGCGTTGTATAGCAGAAACCTTCAAAGATTTTTCAGCATCTGCATTGTCTCTCATTGAAACACTCCTTGCAATCGACCCAGATGAGCGAGGCTCTGCCACTGCTGCTTTGAACAGCGAAGTGAGTTTCTCCTTTATCTGCACCCTTTTCTGGATGGAAATTTCGATACTATTAAATTTCTAAAGAACTGAGTTATGAACATTAGCCAGAATGCTTACCATCTCTGATGGGTATTAATAGATGATATTTCTAGGCTATTCATGTTTGTTTTTAACTGGTCTTGGCATTTGCTCCAGTTCTTCACCACAAAGCCTTATGCCTGCGAGCCATCAAGCTTACCTCGGTATCCTCCTAGCAAAGAAATGGACGTAAAATTGAGGGATGAGAAGGCCAGAAGGTAAGCATCTATTCTCTTTGTACATATATCGTAATACAATAGTTTCCAACTGATAATGAACTTAATTTCTTTTTGCTTCGCAGGCAAAGAAGGCTTCACGAGAAAGGAAATGGTGATGTTGTTAGGAAAGCCCACGTCCGTCATCGGCGAAGCAGGGCAGTCCCAGCACCAGAGGCGAATGCTGAGCTGCAAGTTAACTTGGATGTACATTCTAACAAGTTCTTTATTTTAATCTCTTTTTTCTTGAGAAATAATACCTTTTTGAAAGTAATCAAATAGTGTAGCATTGCATTATTACTATTATTTTTCAAAGCCTTGTCTTGCATAATAGCAGGGAAAACCCAATCTCTCAGGCCCATGGCTTGGAAATCTCAAGTCCACTTGAGGTAAACACAAGTAAATTGTAGTGCAACTTTTAAGCTCTGAATTCACATTAAGCCAGTCATAATAGCTTTTTGTAGTTAGCTAATCATAATGGTAGGGGAAGTCCCACAATGTCTCTCTCTCAGGCTCATGATATATCATGAATCCACATAGGGTCGCAGGTCTTTCGATAAAAAAGAATAATCAAGAGAGGAGGAATGGAGAATTCCTACAGCTTAATATATAGTCTGATGTTTGTGAATTTGTTACAAGAAATCCAATTGGTGTTACCTTATTTAGTGAGCTTGGTAGTCAAATCATAAAAATTAGAGAATACATTTTCTACGAAACAACAGTGATAAATCATCATCTTGCCAGGGCTGGTCTTGAATTTTGAGTACCACAAAGGTTGGTTTCAAGTTGCAATTTACTGAAACCTCTGTATATTATCTATTCTTTCATTGCCTTCATCAATTTCTTTCTGATTTGCAGCGGCGGAGGATGATGACATGCGTGAATGTCACAAGCAAAAGTGAGAGGTTCCCTCCTCCCCACCAGGATGGAGCTGTTGGGTTCCCATTGGATGATTCGCGCAATGGAACAACAACATCCTTCATTGTACAAGATGCTTCTTTTGATTCATCATTCTTTGGTGCAAGAGAAAATTCTGTTGGTGCATCGCCAGGCAAGAGTACTGCCAGAAGGAAGAGTGCAAGTAAGGAGGAGCATCAATTGGCTCCTTCTCATGCTTTGATGAGATCACTCAGGCCATCCTCCATTGGACTACTGATGGATCTCAGAAGAAACACAAGAATCCATGGAAGAACCAAAGGAAAGGAGTCAGAAGTTTTTAGTGCTGGCGCTTGAACAGTTCCTTGTATTGGATCTTTCTAGTTCTTCCCTCTTTTAGATATGCCATTTTACACTATCTCTTTCTACTTCTTTTTTTGATTTCTGTACAGTATTGAGGTTTAGATGGAGTATGCCCAGATATAATAAAGGAAGGGATATGATCCTTGGTGGTAACTGAAAATTTCTCTAATCGTTCCTGATTTGTTTTATTCCTTTGCAATGCTACAGCAGCTTATAATTCCCTGATGTTTAGAACGTGTCAAAGTCATCCGGTAATCTATAAATTTATCGGATGATTCTTGAATTATTCACAGCTTATTGAGAAATATTTCTTGAACAATAATTCTCGAAATAAGGATAATAACAGAGTCAAGAAAAGGGGAGCCTTTGAATGAGTATGGCATCTGACTGTCAAAAAGTCTTTGTACAATGCCTCTGGTAAATATATATATATATATATATATATATATCATATAATTTGATTGAGTCTGGTAAGTTTTGTTCTTCAAACATCCATTCAATGCTATAATTTTATATTTTTTAAATAATTTGAATGGTGAAAATATTTTTTATAATAAAATTATAACATCCGTTGGCTTGAATTATGATACTTCCTGACTTTGGTTATAATAGACTTAGGTTATAATACCCATGTATTATAATGTTGAGAGATATTTTATTATTGAAAAAAGTTCAAAAATTTTTAATGACAAAATATCTCGCATTGTATGACATCTTGTTAATAAATAAATATTATATAGGAAGGGCATTTTTATCATTCAAATATCTATTTAATGCTTGTAATTTATTTTTTATTAAAAATTTTAAATGATGAAAATGTTTTTCCTTTATGACACCCGTTTGTGAACTAGATGTCATAAGACCAAGAATATTTTCATAATTAAAAAAGTTTAAAAAAATTTCAATGATAAAAATATCATTGATCTTATGACATTCTATTCACAAATAGATGTCATAAAGAAAGAATATTTTCATCGTTCAAAAATACATTTAATGCCTGCGGTTTTTTTTTTTTTAAAAGTTTTAAATAACAAAAATGTTCTTCCTTTATGACATCTCTTTGTGAACATGGTGTCATAATCTTTTTGTCATTGAAAAATTTTTAAACTTTTTTTCAATGATAAAAATATTCCTTAGTTTTATAATTGTTGTGGGTTTCGTCCATGTCACGGGACCTGGCTCTATCAAAAGAGCTTAGGGCCTCTGGAGACACGGAAGGAAGGTTTTGCTTTTTGAGCGTGCGACAGCGGAAAGAACGGAACGGCGCCGAGAGAGAGAAAAAAGAGGGAATTTATATTTTGATCCTTCCAGGTCTTGATCGGATGGCAATTCAAAATCCGATTAAGATGAAATTTTAGTATGTTGTTCACAGCAGCGAGTTCTACAACGTGAACGGTTCGGATCGCTGTGATTCCTCTCGTGTAATCAGCAAATATTTGATTCTGGTGAGATCTTCTCTATTTTCTTCCAGTATTCTTCAGTAATATTTATATATATTATACTGAGATGATCATCATATGCTGTTTGGAGAGCCTCTAATTTGTTAGAGAGAAAAACTTTGTTGTATCCATTATTTAATTATAGTGAAAGTTTGATCTGGTTCCAAGCCCCGTGATTTTTACCTTCACATTGGAGGGTTTTTCACATAAATCTGGTTTTCTTATATTTGGTTTGATTTGCTTTTGCTGAATTGATATAGTTGGGTTATTGCCTATTTTAATTAGCACACGGGAGTTAAAATTTATCCTGGGTATAATTATTTGTGATCGTGCTTTAACCCCAACAATAATATATGGATGTCATAACCCAAGTCAAGCGGTATTATAATCCAAGCAACGGGTATCATAATTTTGTTATAAAAAAGAAATATTTTCATCATTTAAAATTTTAATGAAAAAATAAAATTGCAGGTATTAAATGCATGTTGAAAAGTGGGGCTTACGTGGTCCTTATATGGCCCAATGATATTTGATAGTATATTGTTTCTATACTATCTGCAATAGACAAAGAATTATTCTTTGACTATATATTTAAGTGCATGAATAATGATTAGCGATACCGGGCATATCTCAAATCCCATGTGGACCCATGACTTAACAATGCAGAATTTAAAATATGTTTGGTTTGTGACTGAAATTGAAATGAATTGGAATGGAATGAGAATTGGAATGGTCATATCATTCAATATATTTAGTTGGTGACTAGAATTGATATCGAAAGCATTATGGAATCTGAATATTGTAAGGATTGGTATTTGCAAAATTATAATATTTTTAATTTTCTTTCAAATTGAAAAGGGAATAAGATTCTTTTTAATTAAATTGCTGGAATGAGCCACTCATTTCTATTCCCATTCCAGAGTCCCAATCAAACAAGTTGGGATGAATCACTCATTTTTTAAGATGAAAGTAGTATAGATAATATCCGACTGAATCCAATTTTGTATCCGAAACTATTCAGATATGGATAGAAATTTGAACATCCAACTAATATTTGTATCTGTATCTATATCCGTTAAAAAAATATATGGATATAGATGGACAACCATCCAATCCGTATCTAAATATCCAATTATACTTATAATCCTATTTAATTTTATGTAGTACTTTTTAACTTTTAAGAAAAATATGCAAGTATATTAATATAATATTAACTTGATTGGCCCTCAACTTAGTAATATCTTTGATTCTATAATCATACAGTTCCATTATTCAACTTATATCAGTATTTGTATCCGTATTTTCGATATTCTGTTTGTATTTATATCCATTTAAAATAAATATGAATATAAATTTTTGTAACCGATTAATATTCATATCTATATCCGTATTTGTGAAACAAAATAAATATAGATATGAATATATTGATATCCTATCCATATCCGATCTGGTTGCAACCCTACTCATTTCATCCCCCATACAAAAACCCTAACCAAAGATGCTTTTTTTTTTTTTTGATAAACCGGTGTATTCATTTCAAGGAACAAGAATGAATAAAACCAAGAAAGCGAGAATGAATACAACCAAAGATGCCCTTTAAAATGGACGGACCAATGTGGGAATGTGCAGTATTTAAGATGTCCATTGCTTTTTCATTTCCTTTGTTATTGCCCTATGCATGTAACCTATCTTGAAGGATGAGGCCGTTTCATGCGAGAAATTTGTTGAGTAAAGTGCCATAAGAGCATTGCTTCAAGAAGAAATGGGGAGGTGATGAGCTGACCAGGCCTCCATCTCATTTTATCATGAAAAATGCCATTTGGTTATTGACATTGGAGTCCAAGACCCAAATATTATCTTAGAGAGTAGGTTACCATCCTGCATGTACTGGGCAAGAACTTGTTTCTCAATGACAAGAATGCATAGAAGTCACTCCCATTTTCAAAAGCAAGTCAAGATCCTTCATTCCTTTCGAGATTTTTTTTTTTTTAATAATGAAAAATGGATTTTAGATCATTTTCACCAATGAATTTTTTTTTATTAAAAAAAAAATGAGAAATGGATAAATTCTGATATAGCTACCCTGCAGACTCCTGTTTCGCCAAATAATATTCGATTCAAGACATTCAAATTTGTGACGTCAACCTGATACCACTAAAACACCGGCCAGTAGAACGGGAATAAAAAGGAAAATTCTAATCTTTCATTCATACTGACGATCGTGGATTTTAGAAAAATTTTTGAATTTAATCAAGTCACATACGGGATCATGCCTCAAACCCGCGATTGGTTGGCGATCGTGGATTTTAGAAAAATTTTTGAATTTAATCAAGTCACATACAGGATCATGCCTCAAACCGGCGATTGATTAATTGTGAAGCAAGATCTCCACCAACCGAGATACCACCTTAACAATACTAATGAACATTGTTGGTAGGAGTGAAACTACAAATTCTCCGATGTAGATGGATGCCCCACTGCACCACAACTCGGAAACTTGGAGCCTGCCCCATGAGAAAAGAAATTGAAAATTCTAGTCGTTAAGGCATCGCTTTGGAACTGGAGCACGATAATTTTCACCCATTAGAGTTTGAGATGTATAAATTAAATGTCGCATGCGTGAACCAACCACCAAGAGAAGCAAGGGAGAAGAACCACCCTGTAATGAGAGCATGGTGACAAATTTTCCTTTGACAATGTGACTCGATTCAATTAGAGCCTTTCAAGCTTAGGACATGAATTACCTAGGATTTCATGCTTGCTCGACCTATTCATTAAGTTCAGCTGCACATCTAACTATCTTCTCTACCAGGATCTAAATTTGGATGAAACAATATGGGAAAATTTTGAGTCACTCAAGCTGACTCGAAGAGCTGTACACTGCTGGATTCATGGTTAGAGTAGTCTCAAATAGATTTCTTTGATGGATTCTGTTAAGCGCTTATCTGCATGGCGTCAACATAGAAACAGAATTTACTACAAACAAAAAACTTGTTCTTTAACAAAGGAATTTGGGACACCTTCTGTCTAAATTTAGAACTTCATTGTACTGCAAGGTCCCTCAAATGGAATGCTTTCAAAATCCATGAGACAATCTCCGGTGCACGATGAAAATAGAAAATTCTGAAGAGGAACACAATTTCAATGTACATCACACTACTAGTGAAATTATAATGATTGACATAATAATTTTAGAGAGGGTCTATTACATTTTATACAAGGAGAAATGCAATAGGATTCTAGATATGTCAAGAACGACATGGAATACAAAAAGTAGAGATTTAGACTTAAATCAATTGAGAAAATATGAGAACTTTGTAAATAAAAGATGGAAGTTCAAGGTAGTTGGTAGGTTTGAACATTGGAGCACATTAGGTTTAGTCTTGAGATTAGTGGAATGAAGGATGAACACATGGTTACAACCACTACCTGTTGGCTTCTAGAAAATTCATATCAGCAAGCTTTTTAAATCAAGCACAGCCTGTTTTGACCAGCCACTGCATATTATATATCATCAGGAAAACACCAGTAAAATCTTTAGTGACTCATTTTAATAGAAGTATTCATAATGATGAAGGGTAGCAAATTTCTTGACATAAGCAATAAGTTGTAACTCAAGCAGGATATGCAAAAAAAAAAAAAATGCATAGAAGCAAGAGTTAGATGAGGTTGACAGGAATATGTATAATTTCAAGTAGCTTTTATGCCTTTGTATCTAAAAGCCTTCTGTAATAAGAGGAAAAGTAGATTTTCCCTGTAGAAAAGAATCTTGTTAGATAAAATATATGCAATGTTCTTTTACGGTTTCAATAAATGGATAGACCTGATGAGAGAATGAAAAAGGAATGGAAACATAAATCCCGTAATTTATTTAATTCATTTCAATAAATTTTTAGTTGCAATCAAGTTCTTCTATGCAGGGTCTTAGATCAATAACAAAGATAATACTATGACAATGAGAGAGCAGAAAAGACTCCAGTTTAAAAATTAATAGAATTAAACAATTATTGTTGCACTGATGAATTAAATACCCATCAATATGTCACATTATTGGGAAAGGTCGAACGTCCAAGGACTAGAGATAGAAAAGGTTCATTTAAAATAGGGGAAAACAGAGAATTAGCTGATGTGAAGAAATTTTATAGGGGATGAAGAGGAGCAAGATTTCACAACCAAATAGGATTCCGGTAGCACTACAGAGAACAATTTTTCCCGTATACACACCAATAAGTTAATTAATCAGACTTTGGAGATCATAGAGATTGAGTTCTAAGTAATTAGTGAGTGTTGATCTACAATGCTGGCAGGATACACCTTGCAGGAAGGCAATCTGAGATTGCACCTCCGGCATCTGAAGAAATCTAGAAGTTGCCACCAATTTAATTGAGAGATCAGAGCTAAGGGACATTACCTTTTTTCTACACTAAAGGTTATATTGGAGACAATAACAGGAAATTGAGTACATGCATCTGCCAGAAACTGAAAATTGCTACTAATCTATTTGATGGCTCGTGGCTAAGGGATACTGCCTTTTTCACATTATATATAGGTGCATTAAGCTTCTTAGCAACAATATGTGAATCAGGACTGGAATTGAATGCAATTATTTTAAAGAACGACAGAGGAAAAGGGAAGTTAGTTTGGAGCCAGTTCAATATGATTTATTTCCCACAACAAAATACATCATGAATCCAAAGCAGACAGCTAAATTAATTGAATTTTATTGGCATGTCAGTGTGTAATGGCCAAATTTAACTGATCACAAGATGGAATTCAACTTAAGTTGAGAATGACATTTTCCAGCACTCAGTTCATTTACAAATTTTAGTAGTTGTCCTCATAACTGGACATTAGATCTAGATCTGAGGGCTCCTTATTAATGGTTCCCTACAAAGAGAAAGCCATAACTTCAAAGATCTCTAAACCTTAGCACACTGACACAAATGTGAGATCCACGTCAGTCTTAGAGAACTTCCACATAAACATCACCAAACTCAATAAAGAATGAAACTTCAAAAAAAAAAGAAAATAAGAAAAAATGCTTTGATGCTTGTTTAACAAAATTAAATTCTTCAATTAAGGAATCATAGAATACAAAAAAAAAAAAATCATTATTAGGCACTTACAATTTTCTTCCATCACTATGGGGAACCAAAGAAAATGAGATTCATGGGAGAAACTAGGACTGTGCATGCTATTATATGCAAAATCGCAGGATGACAGCCAGCTCTGGACAGCCAAAGCAAGGTGAAATAAATCACAAGAATCCTGCAACCAAAGAAGCAAAAACAGTTAGCTCACTGAGCATACTATAATTTCAACATAAGATGAATGAAGCTTAGTCTAACTTGAGCAGTGGATCCTTAAGAAGTAGAATTCAAATCTCAATTCCAGTCTGAGAAACTATTTTCAAATGCATAAACTTAAAAACTACATAGATATTTCATAAATCATGATAAACAACCACTTATCAATGAATGGGTGAGAATATAAGGATTGTTCTTTGCTAACAGTTCACATCCAAACAAAATCCTCCAAAATGAAGAGGCCCAAGATTTGATTGCACTTTTCTGATCCTTTGAGCTCAATATAATGAAGAAGAGACCCAGGATTTGATGGATCAGAACATTCTCACACATCAGATACCCACACATCAAAAAGTGGCAGACAATTTGCCAGAAGACTAGGGAATGTTTGGCATCCTTTGGAAAAAGCAGCCAGACCCAGAGGGAAATTTCTTTTGGTAGAATTGTTTGCTGATCGAGGAAATGACAAGCAGGAGAAATGCTACGCTATTTGGTGGGCAATCTACAAATAAACAAACATCTGTAAACTATATGGACAGCCAAACATCTGTAAACTATATGGACGGTAGAATTTTGAGCCAAAGGTGGTGATGTGGGGTTTTGTATTTCACAATGTCAACAAATTTTGTTACATTTTGTTGTTGGACGTGCTTGTGTATTTGTTGTGGAGACCACCTTGATAACCTTTATGCTTTCAATAATTTACCCTCTTTTAGCCAAATAAAGGGAAGAATATGTCATCAAACTTGAGTACTCACACTAAATTTGGACAGAGCATGAAGACACACTACAATGTGAACTATGATAGAGACTTTTCTATGAAGGAGATTGTTTTCCTAATACTGCTGTGTTCACTTAAAGCTAAAAATATCATGTCTATTGTGTAGGTAATTCAAAATCATATGGATGAGTCTTCTCAGCTTCCAGTATCTGCTTGGAGATATTCAAATGGTGACAAAGCAACTGGCTACATGATGTTTTTCCAATTTTTTGATGGAGAAAAAGGTAGGAAAAAATCATGCTGGGGGTAGATGGCCTCTGCATGATCACAAAATTTTTGACAGATTGTTATCTGTGTGGAGAACCACCTGTTGAAGCATAAACAATGAAAAAGGGCATGCATGTATACTCGGCTAAAATTAGAGAAGTTACTCTCCCAGCCAGTATCTTTTAGATTTTTTTTAAAAAAAAATGATTTTCAAGAGATACAGAAATTTATCTTCTTTTTTTTTTCCTTTTGGTCTCAGCTAAGATAACAAACATTTTGTGTATAGACTAGTGAACAAAGAAGCAGAAGCTTTGAGACTGGCTAATAACTACATGCAAATCGTATATTGTTATTTATTTTTGGTATAAATGCAAATAATACGTTCAAAAACTTTAACTTTAAAGACTTCTGAGTTATACATTTTTTATGTGATGCAAGTAATTTCTGAATGAGATTTTGATAACAAGTGATTATCAAGTGATCGTGAATGATCCAGATTACACTAGTGATTATGAATAACTCCCAATTTAAATATACAAGTGATTATGAATGATCTAGATCATAATGTATTCCCCTTGAATGACAAAAAAAAATTCTAGAATCTCATATTGCATCAAGAAACTAGCAAATCCCTAGAAGTATAAATTATTGTTCTCTTACTAATATGATTTTTTCAAAAAAAATCTATGATTTATTGTATATGGCAAGGCGGACCAGAGTGACTGGTAAATCACTCGAGGATACAACCCAAGTTAAATGTGTAATCTAGGAACCATGCAAGCTAGCCATATGAAACAAAATCATATTCTCAGAAAAATCCATAAGAAAATGAAATTTGTTTCGCAATTATAATACTCCCAAATGAGTTAATATTGCATGTATAAAATAACATAATAAGCCTTCAAACATATCTGAGATAACAATTATTTTCCACTTATATTAAAAAACATCAACTGAAACAATTTGCAAAGAATATAGCATAATGACATTGTCAACAAATCAATGAATATAAACAATGCAAATAGTGAACTGGTGCTTCAGAAAATGGAAAATGTCATTTGCTTTAGCAACTCTCACAGACCTTATGTTTTCATAGCTCAAATATCTGATGTTGTAGCTTCTGAAGCTGTATGAAAAATTGTTAGAGATATAGGTGTCAGAGGAGGTGAAGAGACCTCTTCAGTCAAATCTGGATTATGAGGAGCTTCTAACAACTTAGTAGCTGGTAAAACCAGCTTTCTATGACAGCCAGAAGGAATAGAAAAACTGCGATCCATTGGAGCAGGTGGTGCTGGTAGTGGTGATGCTGTAGGTGATGCATTTGATGGCATTCTGTTTGTTGCCACAAGCACTTGCCTCCTAGGAATTAAAGGACCTGAGTAGCCAATCAGATTGGAAGGTCTTGCAGGATTTGCTAAGCTGGTGGGAGGTCTAGGAAGCTCATGAAGTTCCGTAATTTTCGCTGCTGATATAGGAGATGAGGTGCCAGGAGACACTTTTGAGGACATCATTGGCTGTTTTGTCGGGATACGTGCTGACTTTGCAAAAAATATAGGAGAATAATCCACAGAGGATCTGCAGTCAGTGGCAGAAAACATCACCTTGCTTGACCATGCTTTACCTGGCAGTGGACCAGAGAGAAACTGTCTTTCATTTTTTTCAGTATTAGAAACACTGCGTGGGTCAAATTGCAGCCATGGAATCCCCTCCACAAAGGGAGGAGGCATGTGGATGGGACCACTATTAATGTTGCTCTCCCTGAGTACTGACTGTGCTTTCTTGACCCTGGAAGGACTTGATAACTCGTTATCTGTGGGATCTTTCAAAGGTTTATTTGCCACCAGTGGAGATGAATACCACAACTGTGTGGGCCGGCCACCCTTGCTTTCTAGATGATCTGCGGAAAATTTATTCACAGGCCTCATGGAGTCTGAGTCCTTAGCTTCACAAGGTGTGGGTAGAACATAACTGTGAAACTTTCTTGTTGATAGAGGTTGGGTTTCTTTCATCTTATCAGATAGATCAAACTTCTTATCAGCAAAAATTGGTGCTGATTTGCTGCCAGCCCCAGGCCTCCTACTGAAAGTGAATAAATCATTTTGATTCCTCTCTAAATTTTCCTGCATGAATGAAAAGGGGTGATTTTTTAAAAATGTGGATAACTATTTTTCTTTCAATAATAGAAACATCCCACAACAAAGAGCATATGGCAAAATTCCAGAAAAACAATTGGACATGTACTGAGGAAAAAAAACTGCCACATATGCTTCTACATAATCAGAAAGGCCTCCACAACACACTTATATATAATTTATAAATAGTATGCATTGCAAGTTTGCCCTTTTTTAACATTTAGATTATACACTATGAGGGGAAAAAAAATGCAATGTGCAAAATGTTATACGTCTTTGGTCCAGATCATATGAAGCCATGATGAGCAACCAAGGAAAAGAAGAAAAATAGAAACATGAATGAGAAGAAAAAGAAGCTATTGTTTGTGTAAAATTTGTCAGAAGCACATCTTCTCAGAAAAAGAAAAAAACAAAAACAAAAACAAAAACAAACAAAACAAAAAAACAAGCATGGATTCAGGACCGCATCCATCCCCATCCATCCTGGACATCCTAGATCAGACCAGTGAGAGGCTAGGGCCTGAGATGGTTACAAGATCCAGGATCCATGTAAATTGGGCATCCCGATCGATACCAGGGATCCTAGCCAGGGACCTACCAGGTTGGTTAATGGTTCAGCTGGTACCAATATGTACAGACCTAGGACCTGAAAAGAAAGAGCTCGAGGCTCTCATGAGGTCAAGACAATCTAGATCGGGCAGAGTTATGACCACAGCTAAGCATCTTATGAGTGGTCCTTTTGATCCTAGTTGTTTAACTCATCTTCAATATTTAGTCATTAGGAATTGTAGCGTTGGCTTAGATAGGCTAGGTTGGGTAAGGGTCAAGGCTTGCAAATTAGACCATGTTTGGGGTCAAATCAGTCAATCTGCACCTAGATCAGATATGGAGGTTACCACGCTTTCCTTCCTAGTTTGCATTCCAGCTTGGTTCCAAAGAAAGGGTTGGAAAAGGGAGTTGACCCATAAGTAGGTATGGTTGAAGTTGAAGGATCTTGAGCCAATGTCAAGTTGGATAGGTTATGGGTTAAGGTTTCTTATGTTGTTGACTTAATTTTACCCAATCAGAACCCGATCTGACCTATTGTCACCAAAATTTTAAATCCCATGGAATAGAGCTGTCCTGGTTTTTCCATGAAATAGGACGCACCACCATCCCACCACATCCTGATTAGTAGGATAAGAGATGTCCCAAGATGTCCCAACCAAGGCATCAGGACATTGGTGAGACAGCTCTGTCTCAACACATAGGATGGTATCTCGTCCTGGTGTCCTGCAGGATATCCCACCGGGACCTGAATTATTGACTGCCACCACTAAACATAATAGATGAGAAAGAAGTTGAAATTGAATGTTCAAAAAGTTGATAACTTATAACAAACAAAATTATAGAGCATCTTTTCCAAATTGCTGAATGAAATATTGCTTAAATTTGTAAATAAAGTCTGACCATCTTCCATATCAAGTAACTACTTTGTCATCCCATGCAGCCATGCAAAGGATCAGGAACTTTTAGAATCTTAGAAAGAAAAAGTTATAGCGGCTCGAATAAGCAATCTAGCTTCTTCAGCTCAGAAAGAAGGTGCAGAGCCATAATGCTTAACAACTTCTTTTAAAAAATAACCACCAGGAAGTGTTGTTTTAAACATTAAATTAGACAGTGACATGTGGCATAATTGGAAAGGAGTTAAGAATATGCCATATCTCATCCTCAGCCACACAATGCGGAATGCTTCTTTTTTCCCTTGTTGTGAATAAGAGAATTTCCCTCTTTTCTCTTAGGAAGAATCCAACTACTTGGTATACATATAGATTTGTTGGCAGAGCACTTTGAAAGATGCACAAAAAAATATTATTCAATATGACTGTTTCTGATAATAAAAGTTGATTTACATCAACTTCCAAGCAATTAGTAACCCATAAACTTATTGTCATCAGGAAAAATCATCCGCTAAAATGATAAATGTCTGCATGCAAAAAAAAAAAAAAAAAGATAAAACAAATTTTAAACCTAAGCCGTAGCCAGAAATAATGAAAACATAATAAGACCTTAAAATAAATATGATCTCACCTCCGTTGAACTTCTATTTGCAAAAACATCATCTTGATATTGGTCATTTTGTCCATAGTCAAAACTCAACTCCCCATCATCACTGCTATCATAACAAGAATAATCATCATTATTGTTGTCTGTTTCATCATCAAGTCCACTGAAATGATAATCAATATGCTGTTGTTCAGCAACTTCTTTAACATGTGGTTCAACCAGTTCAAGGGATTTAAGTCCTTTTCTGAAGAAATTTAACTGAAGCCCAAGCAGGAGAAGAGAAAACAAAACAAGGTGAGATTGCTTCACGTTTCCATCAAACAAATAAACATTCCTCATATAAAAGAGTTGAAGTAACCACCAGTGCGGCATGATGGCGAGCAGCCTGTGTTAGAAGGCTTCGAGTTTGACCTTGCTTCAATGATTTCAAGCGAAAGGCAAATAGGGCTGCCTCCTCTACATAATCATCTCGAGCTGCTAGCAACTGTTGTGTTGAGTAAGTTGTGCCTTTGGCACATCTTGACCTCCCTTTTGCTTGATGTGCCAGCATGAATTTATAGATATCTCTGAAGAAAGTATGCCAGAACAAAATCACTTCAAAAAGAAGAAACATAAACAGAAAATTGCAGCAGATTTGTACCTTTTAGCATCACATTGGCATTTCATCTCCTGCGATGGCAAACAAAGTCCCATTAAAATAAGTCACGGTTTGTTCACAAAAGAAAAGGAGGGGGGTAGTAAGTCTAGTTGGCTATTTCAAGAATTTTCTCAATACAAAATTATGAAAGGACTCATTTGGTTGACAGGAAGTAGAGGAAGTGGCAATTCCTAAGAAATGGAGAGGGTGCATCTTATTTGGTTGGACTTTTAAAAAGAAAGAGAATAGAAAAAGGTCTTCCTATGGGAAGACACTTCCCACATTTCATGGAAAGTGGAAATCCATAGAGGAGGTGGATTGTGAGTCTTCCCAAGGGATAGGAATTGATGTTGTCTTTTTTATTTCCAAAAGTACCCTTTTAAGATCGAGGGCTAGGATTTTGCAAAATATGAATGAATGGTTAGAATGAAATAGTAAATAGTAATATATGACAAGGTCATATATTTATATGAATATAATATTTTCATTAATATTAATATAATACTTAAATTAATATATTAATATTTATATTAACATAATATTATATTTATATTTATATTAATAAATATATTTTATTAAAATATTAGTATTATATTAATATAATATTAATACAAATATATTAGCATTATATTAATATAATAAATTATTATGATATTATGTTATATTATAATATATTTATATTAAATTTATATTACTATATAGATGATAGTATTATTAATACAAAGTTTGGCAGTAAAAAGGTATAGTCTTATATCTATTAAGGATATAATAGATATTTTACATAAGTCTTCCAGGTGAGTGGCCGCTCAACCAAATATAAACCATCCTGAATTAAACTAATTTTTCATGGTCAACCAAACATGCCAAACCTCTTTTCTCATGAAGTTATTTCCTAAAAAGAAAAGTTCTTCCCGCAAACCAAATAAGTCCAAAAAATGCTTTAAGAAGCTCAATGCAGAAGTTTAGCTGTGAATAAGACTTAATGGATGTCAATTTGGAAAATCAATCAGAGTGATAAAGTAGGCACAAAAACAGCATTAAAAAATAAATAAATAAATGTTTTTGCTGAGTTCAATGGTGAGATATAACTAGATTGAAAACAAAGTTTTTTGGACAGCACTGAAACCATGTACAAGACATTAAGGAAAAATAAGAGGTGAAGGAAACAGAAAAGATTATCAATAAGAAACTCCACTTATAGAGTCATGAAAATATTCCTTATGAAAATTCATTTGAAATTAGCAAATCATACTCTTTCTAGTTGATGCCCCTTCCCCAGGACATCCTAATTCTGATTGAAGCTTGATGCATAATGATGGTCCAAATAACACTGAGTGCCCTATGGAACACCTCTTTGAGATACATAAACCATTTTTACATTTTGGTTGGTGATAAAAGTCCATCAGTACCATGTGTTCTCACCCTCCTTCCAAATTTAAGGGTATGTTCGCTAGCCTAACAGGGAAATTTTCGAGTCTTAGAGGAAAAAATTGACCTGTCACTTTTTACTTAGATTCTGGTGAAATCTACAATAGTATAAACAAGTATTTTATTATAAATCTGTACTAAGGACTGACTGGGTTTCAAATTATGTATAAATCAACCCAATGGGCCAATCCTAAAGCCTTAGAAATAAGGAAAGATAACAAAGAAAGAAAGAAAGGAAGAAAGAAACAAAGGAAAGAGAATTATTTCTAGCAGAACATCTGAAAATTACAGCACTTTCCTTTTTCTAAGATACTATTTTATTCCTCCAAAGTTTCCTGATGGAGGTAGAATTTTACTGAATTTCTCCATGAAGAATACAATCAGACCTACCAAATATGGGAGGGGTGTGTGTTTGCAGAGAAGGAGAGAATTGTAGTTTTTTTTTTTTTTTGGAAGAGGGGGGGTAACCGTCTTCTCTTTATTAATTCTGATTTTTTGATCTTTAGTTTATTTATGGAAGCATAGTCCTCACTTAGGCTGCCCAATCATAAGCCTACTTCATTCAGTGAGCAGTCCAGACAACTTAAAAGCTGGTTCAGTAAAAGATAAAGATAAAGGCCCACCTTCACCTAAAAACAAAACTAAATCAAAATAAAATAGCATCGTTGCCCATCTAGTCTCACATAGTCACATGTTCAACCAACATACTTGGAAAATTACTGAAAAACCATAGAAAAAAATCAATATCATAATTACTATAGTGGTGATAATGATGATGATAATGATGATGAGACCTCAAGACATCACAGATTATAGAACAAAAACTGAGCTACCAGACAACTGTGTCTCTCTTAATCCCTCGTGCAATCTTCCACTGGAACTGCATCAATTTTCTTCTTATCCTTTTCTGTTTGGACTTACTTTCATTGCCCAGCATTGTAAAAAATTCAAGACTTGATGCTTAGTTTCTTTAATCTTAATTCCTTTGCTATAAAAGAGAGCTCAAACAGTCTTGAAGTTCTAACCTAAAGATTAATAGAGCAGGATCACGTAAATAAGCCCAACTTTTTTTATCATTGAAGTTTATAATTTGGAACTGCCCTTCAAACACAAACATGAAAAGAAGCATATATTATGAAGACATGAAAACTTCTCAGAAGCAAATTACTGTGGGCAGGAAAACTTATCAGAAGCAAATGATTATCCCTAGTTGTTTGTTTGTCAGCAGGTAAATATAAACAGTGCTTAATGTAATTCGGCTAACCTTTCAGTTTCCTTTTTGTGTTAAGGGTGAATTCATATTTTGATCTGATCAGGGAGATACACCTGGATCATATTTTCATCCAGTCTTTTGTATACTTCCTTTTGTATTTGTCAAGTGGAATTAGAATAGAAAATGTCATATCAACAAACCAGCCCCACACCCCTCGATACATGCCTTATCAGTTAAGGTCCTTAGGGACTATTATATGGCACCCTTAGAAGCGTACCCTGTACTGGCCAATACTGCACAAAATTTACCCCATAGGTACAATCTCATACTGCTGGGTTTCCCCTTTTATTTGCATGTTTTTTCTCTGCTCATCGAACCAGTAGACCATGATGACCTTATATGATGTACGTACCATACTGGGTGGTGACCAGTATGGGTTGTTATCTTGATTTTAAGTCCTTGGTTTTACAACATGCTCATTGCTTAATTTGGAGAATGGAAGTAAAAATCTTCTCACATTCATCTGGAACAAATACAAAATCCTGTTTAACCACCTGATCCAACCCATTTGATGTCTTCCTATCTCATTAGGATTCCTTTACCACGAATTTAATTCCCACTCCTTGTTGTGATCATTTTTGATCCTCTTTGCTCTTAACAACATGAAAAAGACAATACTCCAATTCTCCACTCATAAGCAAATGTTTAGGCCACAAAATCAAAAGACAAAATGTTGAATTCTTGATCCTTCAATCCAACTCCACTAGTTGACACCAAACCTTTTTTTTTGGGGGGGGTGGTTGGGGGGGGGGGGGGGAGGTATCTCCAGCCATCAGATACATTTCATACCATGTTTCGCTCAGTAAGACTTTAGAAGAATAATAATTTAGTCAACTTATTACTTATTACCAAGGATCCAAGAACCAATACCAGGACCCATACTGGGCCCGTACCAGGCTCCGTGAAACTAAAAAAAATCCTCCCCTCCCCCATGGCTATATTGATTGACCCGAACCGGACTGAATCGCTCGAAACTCACCGGTACGGTAGCATAACGTACTGTACCGGTCTGGTAATGGGAACTGCTGGACGGTTCGGGATTCCAGACCGTTTTTCATGGCCGAACCGTATCGGTACTTGGTCGGTATGCTTCGGGACGGTTCCGAAAACCCTACTTATTATCCTTAGTTTTTATTACATGCAAAAAAATATTATGGACATGCAAGAATATGTTAAGGGTCTCTTTGATCACCAGTTTAGCTCCTTATTAAATGAGTCAGCCTAGGACAGATTGATGTTGCATACTGAGACTGCAGGCATTTATAGAACATATGAAAGGAAAAATTAACAGCTAAATCTATGCATTACATAGTTAAATAAACACCTAGTTGATCAGTTATTTGCTCAGGATCAAAAAATAAAACAATCATTCCTATTAGAACATAAAAATCAAAATGAACAAACCTCCACAGTTTGAAGTTCCTTGAGAAGAGACTCAGATGGTTTTGTAATTGTCTGGATGACATGGGTCCGCTGTGAAATAAATTTTAACATAAATTCCATTCAAACTGATGTCAAATCACTTGCCATAGGAACAGATATGAAGAATTTGTGTTAGTACGGTCTATTTGCAATATAGAAAACAGGACTCACATAGCTATCTACAAGTTTCTGAAGTGCAAATTGTGCTTTCCCCAGCATCAACAAAACCCTGCCTGCATGTATAATCAAATTCAAAATACATGTGGCAAATCAAGAGGGCAAATCAAGAGGTGAACCACTTTTCACAATTTGAAAGATTATTTGTGTACTGGTCTACCTTTCTCACTTCGATATCTAAAATAAGTATCTTTAAAGCATTTCTTATAAATAGAGTCATTAAGTTGCATGTTTAAAATGAGCAATCTGGTAGACATGCTGGCAAGATTCCAGCAAGCATAGAATGAAAATGGCTTCATGAGCTATATTTCTGAAAGTACACACAGATACCACATATAAACAAGAAGACAAGAAAACTTCAGGAATTCCAGAAAATCATTTCAATCTAATCAACATTCAGTCATTATCGGGATTTTCATTAACTTATTTTTGAAATATTCAATATTATATCCTTACATATAACCAGAAAGGAAGCTTGGTTAAAATAATCAGACCCCATGTAATACAGGAAAAATAAGAGTTCAGTTGACTCACCACTATCCTCATCATCATTCAATGCAGTTTTTTCAAGAAAACATGTTCCCATTTCCTGCAATGCTTCTGAGAACTCTGCAAGAATATGTAGACATCTAAGAGCAGCTCAAATAGCAAATGTTCTTGTTAACTTTATTTTCAATAGTGCTCACATGGTTAAGACTGGTTATTTGCTACAGTACCCTCAACTTTGCATATGTTATAATGTAATTTTTCATCAGATATACGAACTCAAAATGAAAAAGGTAAAACTTCCCAAGCATATACAAGATTACAAACTTACTGAAGAAAAAATATAAAATAATTAAATATAAGTATTCCAGTTACGGCTTGCCCTGCATTTAAATTTAATATAATGTAAAATGTATAAGATAGAGAACACAATAAGTACAGCACTAAAGCAATGTACCATATGCACCATTTGCAGTGGCAGCTGCTGCAGAAAGTAAGCTGTCATAGCAGCTTCTCACGTCTTGCATATCCTGCGAATGCAAAGCCTCCGAGTTAGAGAGCTGGAGGTAAGATTTTAAAAGAAGAAAACAGGAAAACTCATTGTTTTTAGCAGGTTAACAATATGTATTTCTGAATATGATATGCAGATTGATTTGGTCACTCAGTCCATTTGAAAGAATATCCATTGATTCTAAAATAAATTTTCAGTCAAACTTCTTGTGGTATGGAATACTCTCAACAGCCCTCCCAACCATTACCAGTGCAAATTAATTTAACAAATAGCCCTTCCAATTTCGTCATAAAAATGAAATACTGGTTGCATTTTGTATAAAAATAATATACAGAAAATGTGGACACTGAGGTTTCTCATTTGCTAGAATGCCCAATTTTAATATTATGAGGAAAAAAGAAATTTGTATGTGTGTCATTCCAAAATACAATGATTCAGGGTCAGGACAAAACGTTCTAAAACTGTTCCACCTAGTAGGGGAAGGTCTAGTAGTTGCTGCCCGGAATTATCTGTCCTACCTGTGAAACTTGTTTCAATTATCATGGATAATAAATTGAGGGGAGAATAGAATAGAGCTGAAGTTTATACCTTTCTGACCTTTACATAATGAATGAGTTATATTTGGTTTTCAGAAATCAAAAGATTAAGCACGTAAGAACTTTAACTTTGATGGACACAAGAAGCAGGGCAAACAAACTGCGTCAGATAAACATATAAAGAGCCATCAAATTTTAGAGAATAGTGAGGGAAAAAAACAAAAAACTTTCTGCTTCCTCCAACCAAAATATAAAAACTAATCAAACTAATCAGCTCAAAAGAAAAATCTTGACAATTTGAACTCCGGAAAGACGATCAAACCCAATAGCTCAGCAAACTATACCATGGAAAAGAAAAGAACCAAACACAAGTAGAGCTGCTCTTTTCCCCCAAAGAAGCTATGCATCAAAAATTAAATAAAATCAAAGATAATTTCGACCTGGAAGCAGAGCGACGCAATAAAATAAATGAATACATCATCTTTGCTGCCAATTTCGAGAAAAGGCGATCAAATAACCACAAAATGTCAATCGAAAGACCTTGAGGAGGAAGAAAAGCGTCACCTGGGTGGCCTCGACGAGATCATCCAGCTTCTCCAGAGGGTGACGGCGGTCCCTCTTCTCCACGGCATCGTGACGGTGGAGCGTGAAACCTCGAAGCTTACTCAGAGGCGACTTCATCTCCCCTCTTGCTTTCTATCTGAGAATCCCAACACCAAATCGAAATCCCCTAGAAGATTGAGAGAGGGGAACGAGGAGAACTAGGAGAAAAAGATATCGGAGGAGAAAAGATAAGGGGGAAACAGAGTCAAAAAAAAAAAAATATTTAAAAAGGGGCTCCTTTTTCCTCTCTACGGTCAGAAACCCTAGAAAGACCGGAATGGGAGAACAAAGAAGATGCAACCCCCCCCCCCCCCCCCCCTTCCCACACCGACTTTCCTCCCTCTTTAGTTTTATTTCAGGTCATACTGCATCGGTCAAAGAAGATAAAAAATAATTATCAGAAAGGAAGCGAGCGCCGATGTGGGATGTATTTATAATATTAACATGGCTAAGTACTGATACTTACTGGAAAAATAAAAAAATAAATAAAATAAAATAAAATAGGAAAATAAAAAAAATAGGAAAGGTTCCCTTTCTCTCTCTCCTCCTCCTCTTTCCCATTATTATTATTATTTATTTATTACTGTCTGCTATTTTGATGGGATTCTTACCATCCAATATAATGGAATGGAAAGTTACTTCATCATGCCTCTTATTTTTCAATAGTGCAGGAGCTTTTATGGTTCATCCGGAAGAAAAAACTAGACTTAAGCATGGGTCGGACAACTTGCCCGGTCCGATAATTTCGATCCATGATTTAGATCAGCTTGTATATAAAAAAATTATATAAGGTTCGACCCGATTTATGACCTGACAAGCCAGTTTATTTTTCTTGATGGATCTAAGATACGAAAATAATTATCATAGTTAGGCTCAACTCGATAAACAATTAGCCTGATACAATCTGGCCTGATAAATAATTAAAGATTTAAAAAATTAGAACCAGGTCTGGATAGCAAATATAAGCCGATAGTTGTATCGGACCGAATCTAGATTGAGAAAAAAGTCATAAATATTTTAGCAAGGCCCAGTCCAAGCCTATCCAAACTCATCGTATGCTTAAGTTCAGAAATAGCTATGCTGATATGCTTTGAATCCGTTTTGCCTTAAAAAAAAAAGTGATAAAAAAAAGAAATTATATCATGCTTCATACATGGTGCTGTCATAGAACACCACCAACCATAACCATTTATTTTATTGGCAATGCATCAAGTTAATGAAGTTTATAGAAACGAGTGGCTATGATTAGCAATATGCACCATTAAATGGTGCAAATCGTGCAGCATATAATTTCTTGACGAGGAGAGGGAATAATTATTAGGTAGAATTATAGGTCAACTGTATAGCAGTCCACTACATAAGCCCATATTACCATCAAATATGATGCCTATTAAATTAAAAAAGAACAAACAAACAAATCCTAGCCCACGTCCTGTTCTCTCGCTTTGGACTTTTCGAGCCGCTTCATCTGATCCCGTGTACCGCGCTCGGCCCACTCGGGACCACTCGAGGGTTGCTTCACTGTCACCAAGGTTGCAAAAGGATCGGGTTGATCCGTGACTCGATCCGATTCGATCTATTTAGATCCAATTCAATCCATTTTTATGCATCCGTGGATCCGAATTGGATCCTGATGTGCCCGTTCAGCTAGTCCCCGGTCGGACCGGTCCTAGTGTCCGGTCGGCTGGTTCCCGCGAAGTCCGACTCCACGGTCGGCTTATCCGAAGAGCCGGCCCGAGGGTTTTGAAAGTTGGCAAGCATCTTATCGCCCGTGCGACGGCCCCTCTGGATGCTCCAATCGGCTCCTGGAGATATCACTGGGCGCCCCAGTCGGCTTCTAGAAAATCAGCCGACCCACTGCTGAAAGGTCGCTCGAAGTTTCCAAGGACCTCTTTTCTCCTGCAGCTCTGTCATTCCGTTGTAACAAATTCCAGTGCGTGGCCACTACTCTGACACACCTGACACGTCGCCACCCACGATCTCGCCGCCACGCCCATCCTCTTGGTGGTATATCCGGGCTTTCCCAGTCTGCTCCCCCAACAGAATTTGGCAGCGCTCTGTACCTATAAAACGCACCGGGGGACTTCCGCGAAAGGTAACGTTCTTCTTCTCCATTGCTTATTTTCCTTTCGAACTTCTTCCCGTTCTGTCGCTCCAACCCTCCTCTAACTTAACCATCAGAGTGTTCCCCGCCGGAGCCCCTCCGACACTCAAGGACTTTTTGTAGGTAGACCGGTCGAGGAGCCCTCCAGCGCGCCCGCCGAACCCGGTCCTAGAGGAGTAGCAGCAACATGTCCTAAAATTAGACCCGTTATATTTTCCGAGTCGGATCCAAATTTTATGGACCCTTGGATCCTAAAATTAGAATCGTTCCATTTTCCGGGTCGGGTCCGAGTTTGCTAAATTTGGACCCTACCCGACCCGACCCGACCCGATTCGAATATACTAATACTATTAGAATTATATATATTTGGACCTTTAAATTATAATTTAAAATTATAATTATTTTTATATCTTAATTTATTTTTAAAATAATATTATTTGTTATATATTTTATAGTTAATAATAGATAGCTATGTAATAATTAAAATATAATTGTCCATATTTTATTCGGATCATATTTAGATCCAAACTTTGTATATTAGAACCGGATTATTTATGGACCCGATCCAACCCGAATGACCCGTTGGGTTGAAAATTATAATAGTGAACCCGACCCGATTTTCTAGTGGATTGGATCTGGATCTACTATTAGGACCCGATCAAAGAACTGGATCGGATCGAGATTACTCAAGACCCGATCCGAGCTGATCCATTTGTACCCCTACTCGTCACCATGCTGGAGACTCCTCCAAGCATATCAGGCTTCTTAGCCAGAGACACGCGCTCAAAAAAAAAATAAAAAAATTTAAAAAATAAAGGGCTCATGCTTCAATATGTAAAATATCGTGTTAATATTTTATTTTTAAAATTTTTTATGAAGATTAATGATACCCCTGTCACAATATAATTTTTTGATTTTAAAAAAAAATCTATAACCGGTAGGAGGTATCATTCTTCTTATTATAATCACGAGCTACCAATATTGCAGCTAAGGATTCGTGATTTAGTATATGAGATATTATATATTTTAACCTGCGACTCTCATAATTTTTTTTCTTTATATTTTTATTTAAAAAATATCTTACAGTATTCCTTTTTATAGAGTTCTTTTTGGCTTACCATCAATATGCGATAAATGATGCCTTCCCGCCATAATAAGTATAATTTAGAATCCAGAAAATCTAACCAAAATAACATTTGTATAAATGCTAATATTTAAATTGCAAGACTAAAAATTTTTTGTCTCGAGCTAAATATAATAATAATTAACCAAAATTTATAGCTGGTTCATAAGGTACATAACAAAAATGATTTATTTGATCTATTGTTGAAGTCAATGGTCAAGTTTTTTTTTTTTTTTTGGGTCAAGTTGTTATTTATAGACCCCAACTAACACGTAAGGGTATCTCATATATTTATGAATCTTTGATTAACGGCTAGAGAATTGGTGCACCTAATAAGAAAAGGAGCACCGTGGGATACTAATACTCCGATCTATAAATTATTAAAAACATGTTGTATATTATACTCAAATCTATGAATCATGAAAAATAAGTTATATACGGAAAGCATACATAACTTGACCATCAAGCCTCTGTAAAATTTAGTGAAATTGTTTAAAAATATTTATCACATTGGTTAATAAGTTTATCTCTCATCCATCCAAATATACTTGAGCCACTCTTTTCTTTTAATAAAATATTTTTTTAAAAAAAATATAAAAATTAATAATATTTTAAATATTTTAATGTCCTTGGGTTAGGAAAAATAATCAAAATTGATGCTGTCATTTTTATGATGAAATAAAGTATATGATCAATCGTTCCATATTCCTGCCAAAAAATAACTTTAGATTTGGAGAGAAATAGATGATATAAATATATTATAAAATAGCGTGTTCATATACATTCAAATATGAATATAATCAAGAGACTAGAAAATAAAATATCAAATCCATTGATAGTACTTTTCGAAATGCTTTATTTTATTTTTTTGATAAAATAGATATTTTATATATAATAAGTATGAATACAAACTAAAAGATCGAAAAAGAATATTTTCAGAAAATACCAGTAAAAAAATCCTTCTAAAAATGCTTCATTAAACGTTAGCCCAATTAGATAGGACCTTATCTCATATCTATTTGATGAGTTTGAGAAAGGATACCATGGCTGACTTAATTAAATCCAGAATTAATTCTTAGAATCTAGGTCGAGTGAAATGGATGAGAGACCAGGATCTTTTTCTTGTTTCTCGTACTATCAAGCTGGTATTTTAGTAGTATCGGGTTGACATATTCATCTTTGGATAGAGAAAGTTATGTAAATCCAGTATCTCATATCAAATATTTTCTAACGAGATGGAAATTTTCGGAAGTAGCTATATTGGGTTTACCTTCTATTTTTTTTATATGATAAAAAATAAATAAATAAATGAACATAAAGAAGCTACTTACTTTTAGTCCTTATAATAATTTTGCATGCCTTGTTGTCCGGTCAAGGCAAACGCGGTGTGTTGACCGCTGACCGGCCACGGCTCCATCTTCGTTCCAATTTGCGGTCAAGCCTTCCCCATCTTGGATGGGCCGCGGTCAAACTGGAAGAAGACCGGCCCCAAAAAAATTTTTGCTCCACGACGCCATCAGTACTCGTCCACCGTGTATCATACGGTTTACGATCTCCTGCGGCGTTCACAATCACCGAACTCGGTGTCCCAAGCTGTCTGCATCTCGTCTCTTATGGTGATAGTTTTGACACGACCAATTCACACCCGATAAGTGATAAATAAGTATGAAATGTGGAAGCCTCATTCCTTAGCAGTCTCCATTCTTTGATCGATACTTTTTAGTGCTCGTTCAAAGATCTTACGGTCAAAAAACATGAATTCTAAGTTCAGAAATTATTTAAAACCATTTACGTACTTTGCATTAACATATCCAACAAACGCAACAACATTTATCTCTACAGGATAGTATGATTGGTAAAGACTTGGCTCCCTTGTTTAATTACGGATTCGAGGAATGGTCCCGTAGATGACTCGATTAAAATTTCAGAATTTCTGAATACACATGACTAGGAGGTGGACCGGCTGATATTTCGACATCGTAGATAGGCTAGGCTGACGTACTCACCGGTTTGGATAAATTCTGGAGGGTGAAAAAGGTATGCAAAAATTTATGCCATGTATCGAATAAAGACCTAGCGAGCTAGAAGCCAGAATGAGATGCTACACCGGAGTAAAACTCCCCTATCCTTTTATTATATCAAAAAAAAAAAAAACCGCGACACCATTTGTGATAAAAGGTAGAAACTAATTTGATCCTAATGTTTCACAATTGCATGCATGTTTTATTGCTAGTGTTTTAGTGCAAGTGTTGGACCGTGGCATTTGTCCTAAATCTCTCAGGCATGTAAGCAAGAGACTGCTATCACTGAAATGAAGCTTAACATGTATTTCAATTAGGAGTGCAAATAGATCAGTATTAGACCAGATGATGAGTGATTCTGATCCGATCCGATTTTTTAATCATGTTTTAAAATTAGATCCATATTCAATCTACTATCAATTTTTTCAACCCAACGGATCATTCGGATCGGATCGGATTCATAAATAACCTGATTATAATCTAAAAAAATTAAATCCAGATATGATCCGTATAAAATATAGATAACTATATTTTAATTATTATATAGTCAATTATTATTAACCATACGATAAATAATAAATAATATTATTTTAAAATAAATTAAGATATAAAAATAATTATAACTCTATTTCTATATTAAAAATGAGTTTCATATAAGTTTTAAATTATAATTTAAAGGTCCATATAGATATGATGATAATAGTATTAGTATATTCGAGTCGGGTCGGATCAAGTTAGGTCGAGTCCAAATTCAATAAACACAGATCCGATCCGAAAAATGGAACTTGTTTAATTTTAGAATCCGACCTGGATTTATGGGTTTCTAAAAATAAGTTATATTGGGTTTTGTTGCCGCCAAGACTGTCGTGGCCCGTAGCTGATTTCGGCGCCGGAGTGCGCTCCTCCTGCCGCCCGATGTCCTCGGGTCCTGGACCTCCGTGCTAGGTGTGGTCGTCTCGCCGCTCAGCGGTCCTCCGCTCCCAGACCTGCGAGACAGGGGTTAGAGACCCGGGCCGGGATTTCCGGCGGGGGCACTCCGACGATCAAGTCAGTGACGATCCAGGGGAACAGATCCTCCTGGTCGGGCCCCTCTTGATGGACTCCGCTCTTGGAGGAGTGGAAGATGTGTGCGAAGGTGAAAACGTTGCAAGGGGAGAGTGATAGCGGGGACAGAGGGGTGCCATGTTCCTCCGCCTCTCCTTGTATCCCTCGTTTTCCTTCGAATATGGTGGTAGTGGCGCTCCACCCTCTTGGTCGAGCTTGTGCTTGTGCTCGTGGTGGTGGTGGTGCCGTACCCCTCTTGCTGGTAGGGGTTGCACTCCTTTTTTTTTGCCTGTGTGTTGGAGTTGTTGTGTTGCCTCTGAGTTTGTCGCAAACTAGGTTACCGTTGGGCGCTTGTCTCAAGATCCCCGCCGGGCTGTCAGGCACATGCGGCAGTGTCCCGAGGAGTCTTCCCTGATTCATGATAAGGAGAGTTGTCAGGCGCTCTGGCACTCCTCTTGATTATCTCATTCCGAAAAATTTGACGGTGCCTCGAATGGCGGGCCGCCCTTGCTTTACGACCTCTTTCATCATACCTAGAAGATTTCAAATCTCAAGGCCATTACTTCCATGATACAGCCCCCCTGCTGAATCTTAAGCTTTCTCAATAGGATAGCCTGGACCCTTTAAAAAGAACTCCATCGCATCAGCCATACATAGAGGACCGGTACCGAGACCCATACCCCCTAGCTACATGGCGGTAATTTGCGGCTCCTCACAAGTGGTTTTGGTCGGACAAATTTCATATCTACCGAAGTGGGACAAAGGGCCTTATAAGGAGAAGCGAGGTAGGGGACTAGGACTAGAAGCAAGCTAGTCTTCGCAAGACGGGAGCCCACGGGATTCGAATCTTCCGGTTGGCTTCTTCTCTTGGATGATTTGAATGATTGGTGAGGAGTATAGCGTCTCGATCAACGTGCTGCTTGCCTTTCTAGTATAACTGGCGGTCGCAGGTGGTTAGTACGGCCTGGAAGGTGCTTCGGTGCAGTAATCGGGCGGCTCGCCGGTGTTCTGGACTGGTGAGGACCTCGTCCGGGCTGGGGTCGAGATGGGATGGCAAGACTCGCTCCGACAAAGATGCTCCGAGCTTGCGGGGTGCCTTGGTGAAGGAGGGCAGAGTGCGGGCCCGGTCCGGAGGGCACGCGCTCGGAGAGGCTGCACATCGGCGGGTGAGCGCTGGGCTCGACCTCGACTGCAGGGTACTAACCTCCGAGGGTCTCACTCTAGAGGGCGGAAGGCGGACCCGGTCCAGAGGGCGCATGCTCGGAGAGGCTCCACATCGACGGGTGAGCTCTTGGCTCGACCTTGATCGCAGGGCACTAGCCTCCGACGGTCTCGCTCTGGAGGGCGAACCCGGTCCAGAGGGCGCGCACTCGGAGAGGCTCCACATCGGCGGGTGAGCTCTTGGCTCGACCTCGACCGTAGGGCACTAGCCTCCGAGGGTCTCGCTCTGGAGGGCGGAAGGCGGACCCGGTCCAGAGGGTGCACACTCGGAGAGGCTCCACATCGACGGGTGAGCTCTTGGCTCGACCTCGACCGTAAGGCACTAGCCTCCGAGGGTCTCGCTTTGGAGGGCGGAAGGTGGACCCGGTCCAGAGGGCGCGCGCTCGGAGAGGCTCCACATCGGTGGATGAGCTCTTGGCTCGACCTCAACCACAGGGCACTAGCCTTCGAGGGTCTCGCTCTGGAGGGCAGAAGGCGGCTCCGACCTAGGCGGCTCGAGCTTGCGGGTATGACCTGGCGGAGGACTAAGCTCGGCTTGTTGTTCTGAGGGAGCTCAGCTCAGCTCAGTAATGGGATCCGGGCTGGAGAATCGATGTGGCATCTTTTCTTGACATGGCACCGCCGGTTCCTCCACGTCAGCGATCCCTTCACATAATTTGCCCCCCACTCTTGAGGCCCGTTAGTGCGCAGCACTCGGGTCGAAGGGAGTAATTGCGGTGCTGACGTAGAAAGGCAAAAATCTGGCATGATGATGGCCATGATTGCTGGCACTTCGAGGACCGACCCTGCGGACCAATACGGGGATGCCATGTGGCCACGTTCGAGGAGCAGTTAATGTTGGCGCAGAATGCAGAGCGACCGGGATGCCATTCTCACCGATGGATAGCACTTGGCATGGATCCGTTGGTGGAAGGGTTGAATCGGTACGAATCCCTCGGATCATTTCGAAATGAAATGAGAGCCTTACCCAAACCATCCATTCTTTTTGAATTCTCCGTACCTGCTACTGCCGCGCCCAAGCTTCTTCCTCCTTCCAGTCGCCCCGAATTTTCTAAGGCAACAGGTCAGCTTCTTCTCCCTCCTTCCCTCGCTAGAATAGGGTTCTTTCCCGGGGTTTGGAGTCTTTTTTAGGTTGAGTCTTCTCTTCCGTCCTCTACTCCAAGTCCTTCTTTCCCCTCGTTCTCGAGGATGTCCCGTTTTGGTCCAAGCTTCCACCCCTCCACTGATCAGGGCGAGGCCGGTCCCTCCGAGCGGAGGCCGGCATCTTCTTCTTCTTCTGCTGACGGAGAGGAAGATACAACTCGCTTTGAGCTCAGTAGGAGGCATCCTCACAGTCCGGTGCTCATCAGGGAACCGGAATCTAGCCCTTCTTTGCATCCTCCTTCTCCTTCTGTCCCCGTCTCTGAGTCAATCCGGTCCATGGGTCCTGGTGGGGTCGCCTCGACGATCACTGTCGGGGAACTAAGGACCGTCCGGGATGTCTATGGCATCCCGGCTTCCGTCCGGGATGTCTATGGCATCCCGGCTTCCGTCCGACTCATGATCCCCCAGCCGGGGGAACGGGTCACTTCTAGTGGCCCGGGCCACCTTGCATTTTATGAGGGGACCTTCTCCGGGGGTCTCCGATTTTCCTTCCATCCTTTCTTCCTGTCCATCCTGGACAATTATCGTCTAGTCCCTGCACAGCTAGTGCCAAATGCCATTAGGATCATTTTTTCCTTCATTGTGCTTTGTCACCTCCATGAGTTCGTTGCCCGCTTTTCCTTATTCAGGGCTTTCTTTGCCTTGAAGCGCCACCCAACCGAGGATGGGTGGTGGTCCTTGTCCTCCAGCCCGAAGGGCATCAAGTTCGAGCTTCCCTCTTCCATCAGGGGATGGAAGAGCAAGTTTTTCTTTGTTGAGGTCGAGGGGGTCGACTGGGTCTGGAGTGATACGGACAAGTCTCCCAACCGAAATTCTGTGATCAATGCGGCTGACCGAGATGATTACGAGCAGCTCCGCACCGCCTAGATTCCTCCTATGGAGGTCCTGTTGTTTGAGCAGAACCTTGCCGACTCCAGGGTCAACCCAACGAATGGGTTGGGTGAGTTCGACCTGAACTTTTCTTTTCCTTTTTCCTTGCACTTCTTGCACATCTTGCACCATTCCCCACAGATTCTAACTGTTGTGCAGTCTGCATGCAGGAATGATCTTCTCTGAGAATGACCTCCTGGCAATCACCAAGAAGAGGCTGTTGACTGGGCTGGCCGGGGAGCCTTCATCGAGGCGGGTGTGGAGTGAGAGCGCCCCTGCGACCGCTCCCACGGTAGTGATCGGTCTGAGCTCGGCAGCTCCGGCGGGTCCGAGTTCAGAGGTGTCCCGCGCTGCTCCTGTGCCGGTAGAGAGGGTAGCTTCCGCGGCACCAAGGCCAGCCCAGCAGGCCCCCACTGTAGAGCCTGAGGTAGTCGTCCAGGCGAGGGCCGTGGATGCTGCCGCTGCACCCTGCCATCCTCCGAGTCCGCCCGTCGTCGATGTCAGGGGTGAGGAGGCCCGAGGCATGACCAGGGCCACGACGAAGGTGCCGCCTGCACCGGCACCAGCTTCTCAGCCTGCTCCCCAAGGTCCTTCAGCCAGCGGGTCAAGGCCATGATGTAGAACAGAGAGCTCTGATACCAAAAATGATGCAGAACAAATAAAGGAATGCGATGCGGAAGTAAATTAAGATTAACTAATTTTTTTTTGTTGTTTTTATATGTTTGTAGAAGTTGGCTTCAAATCAAAGAAAAGTTAACCTAACATTGAAAGATACTAATATGATAATTGAAAGCACAATTTTAAGGAAACTAAATTATCAGAGTAGTTCAGAAGCAACGGATCGTTGGGGGTTGAGAAACTCCCAGACCTAGGGTTTCGCTCTGAACTTTCAAAAGAACAGAAATAAAGAGGAGAGATGGTTTATCTAACCAGACAATGATCTTCACAGATTTTGGTGGAGGAACTCTCCCGAGCAGATTGTTGGATCCCGGATTCAGATATCTTCGTAATGGATCCTCCAATACTGGTCCTTTGGCCGGTTGGCTTCTCCTGAACTCAAGATCTGGAAGAGAAGAAAAATAATTGATGGAATCAGAGAGTCAAGGAAAAGATTTACCAGGTTGATGAACTTGAAGATTGAAATTGCTGAAAACTGGATTCTCCTGGATGTTGATGTGATTTTCCTTGGAACTTGCTCTGGATCTGAGGTAGCCGGACTGGATCTGGATGAAGGTGGACGGCCTGGACTTGTAGAGAGAGAGAGGCCGTGGGAGATGGATGGATCTAGGGTTTGATGGATTGAAAATAATGAAGGGTGGCTAGGGTTTTGGGATTTCAAGTGGCTAACCTAGGGTTTTGGATAAAGATGGAGATCTCTCACCTCTTCAAGGCTCCAATGGAACCCGGATTACCCCCTCACGGAGCTCAACACTTAGAATAGTGCGGAAGAAGAGAAACCTAGGTCACTCAACACAAGAGAGTAGCAAAAAAATAATTTTCTTCATTGATTTTCAAAGTTACAAAGAGAGGTCTATTATATAGACCTAAAATTTTCTCCTAGCTTGTACAAATTCCCATGTGGGACTAAACTCTTCCAACCTCTAGATTAGGTAGAAAACCCCCTCTCTTGGTCGACCAAGACTTCAAAAAAAAATTGGGACGGCCATAAAGGAATTTTTTTTGGAATTTTTTTTGCGCCTCCTTGGGAGTTGGATTTGGATTTGGAGTCCTCCTCTTCTTATGGCATTTCTTCTTTTCTTCCACTCCAAGTTAAGCTCTTTGATTTTGATTTGAACTTCAATTGGATGTCCTTCTTTGATTTCTTCTCCAAGAGAAGTTTTCTTCCTTCTTTGCTTAGGTAAAATAGGCAGGTATGGGCGCCTCCTTTAAATTAGCTTCCAATTTGATTTTTTCTTCTTTGGGTGTGGGGACCATGACACTGGGATGCCTCTGTGGCGCCTCCTGGACTCTGGCGTGTGCTCGGAGTGTGGCTGGGCGTGTGGCTTGGAGTGTGGCCTCCACTTGCTTGAACCTTGATTTGATTGGAAGACAAATGTGGCACCATTTTGGACCAAATTGAAACCACATCGGGACTTGCACCGAGTCAACATGACTCAACAAAATTTAAATGGTGACTCAAGAAATAAATAAAAATAAATAAACTGGTTGACCAGGTCAACCTTTATTACAAACCCTAATTTCTCGGGCAATGTCAATCAGAGATCCAGATGGAGCTCTGAAGTCTTTTTCTGAGTCTGGTGCCCGCACCAATTCTCCCGGGGTGGGAGGAACTCGACCCTGTCGAGTAAGGCTCAAGTTGGCTCTGGTATCTCTCCAAGAGGTCTGGGTCCAATTCTTGTAATTCTTCTCGGGAGATCCAAGAGTCATCAGAATCTGGCCTTCCTTGCCAGCGGACCAGGTACCTTTGGTATCCTCGATTACGAGTAGAGATAACCTGATCATCCAGGATCTTTTCAATCTGCTCTTTCCTCACAGGCCAGTTTGTTGGTGGACACACAGGGTCGGGATCACTCTCAATGATTGGGTTAGGCTCAAAAGGCTCACTAGGAATCACAGCTGGCTCCCTGTACTCTACTAAGTCTGTAATGTTGAAAGTAGAGCTAATGCCTAGTTCTGGAGGCAACTTGAGCACATAGGCATTGGATCCTACTCTCTTTACCACTCTAAATGGTCCAGCTCCCCTAGCATGTAACTTTCTAACGGTTCCAGGAGAAAACCGTTCAGGCCTTAACCTAATCATCACATAGTCTCCCTCAACAAAAGATTTGACTCGCCTTTGAGTATCAGCCAACTTCTTATAAGTTTCATTACTTAAATTTATTTTGGCATGAATTTCTTTATGCAAGTCTTTTACATGCTGTGCAAAATTCTCAGCAGATTCGGAGACTCGAGTGTGGACAGGTAAAGGGACTAGGTCAAGAGGTGTGTGAGGTTTGTACCCATGTACAATTTCAAATGGACTCTTACCCGTAGACCTATTGACCGAGTCATTGTACGCAAATTCTGCCCTTGGTAGGTATAAATCCCAATTTCTGGTGTTTTCACCAACAAGACATCTCAGCAGATTTCCTAGGCTACGGTTCACTACTTCAGTTTGGCCATCAGTTTGGGGATGATAGGCAGTTGAAAACTTAAGTTTTGTCCCTAACTTATGCCAAAGGGTCTTCCAAAAGTAACTGGTGAACCGGACATCCCTATCTGAAACGATTGTCTTAGGTAGGCCATGGAGTCTAACTATCTCATTGAAGAAAAGTGTGGCTACCTTAGACGCATCAAAGGTTTGGGAACAAGGCAAGAAGTGGGCCATTTTAGAGAATCGGTCGACTACGACACAGATAGAATCATGTCTCCTCTGGGTCTTAGGTAAACCTAACACAAAATCCATACTCACATCTTGCCAAGGACGATCTGGGACAGGGAGTGGGGTATAAAGGCCAGTGTTTTGTTTTCGCTGTTTGGCAACAGCGCAGGTTCGACATCTAGCTACAATATTAGCTACATCCCTTTTCAAGCTAGGCCAGAAAAAGTGGTCTTCAATAGCTAGAATGGTCTTGTCTTTTCCAAAATGGCCGGCTAAACCTCCAGCATGGATTTCCCAAATCAAAAATTCCCTAAGAGAAGTTCTAGGGATGCAAAGCCTATTTTTGAAGAACAAAAAACCATCTACAAGGGTATAATCCTGGTGATTACTAGATGGTCCTTGAACTAGATCCTGATACACAGTTGTGAAATCCGGACAAGACTCATATTCCTCTTTGATTTGCTCAAACCCTATGACCTCAGTTCTAACAGAAGTTAATAACAGGGATCGGCGACTAAGGGCATCAGCTACCTTATTCTCAACTCCAGCCTTATGTTTCAGGACAAAAGTATAGGACTGGATATATTCTACCCACTTAGCATGCCTAGGGTTAAGCTTCTTTTGGGAGTTCAGAAATCTAAGAGCCTCATGGTCCGAAAATAGTACAAATTCCTGCGGTAGCAAATAATGTCTCCAGTAACGCAAAGCTTGCACCACCGCATAAAATTCCTTATCATAGGTAGAATACCTAAGCTTAGCATCATTAAGTTTTTCACTAAAGAATGCTATGGGATGATTCTCTTGGCTTAGGACTCCACCTATTCCTACACCTGAAGCATCACAGGCAACCTCAAATACTTTAGAAAAATCGGGTAATCTCAGAATGGGTGCCTGGGTCATTTTCTCCTTAAGATCTAGGAAGGCTTTATGGGCTGACTTAGTCCAATGAAATTCTTCCTTCCTAATACAATCAGTGATAGGAGCAGCTAAAGTACTAAACCCCTTGATGAATCGCCTATAGAAGGTAGCCAAGCCGTGGAAACTTCTAACTTCATGCACATTGGTTGGCTCTGGCCAGTCTACTATGGACCTAATCTTCTCAGGATCGGCTGCCACGCCGTCAGGGGTTACTACAAAACCAAGAAAGATAACTCTACTAGTCATGAATTCACACTTCTTAAAATTACCGTAGAGTCTCTCATTCTTCAAAACTTGGCAGACTGCTCTAAGGTGGCCTAGGTGATCTGCTGGGGTCTTACTATAGATCAGGATGTCATCAAAATAGACCACCACAAATTTTCCTATGAAAGCTCTAAGTACCTGGGTCATAATTCTCATGAAGGTACTAGGAGCATTGGACAACCCAAAAGGCATAACAACCCATTCATAAAGACCATCCTTAGTTTTGAAAGCAGTTTTTCATTCATCCCCGGGTCTAATCCTAACCTGATGATAGCCGCTTTTGAGATCAATCTTAGAAAAAACCATTGCACCAGCCATCATATCAAGCATGTCATCTAATCTAGGGATGGGAAACCTATATTTGATTGTAATTTTATTGATGGCACGACTGTCAACACACATCCTCCACGTGCCATCTTTCTTTGGGGTCAGTAAGGCTGGGACTGCACAAGGGCTAAGACTTTCTCTAATAAACCCCTTCCTCAATAATTCTCCAACCTGCTTTTGCAGTTCTTCATGCTCAGATGGATTCATCCTGTAATGGGGCAAGTTGGGCAAAGTCACTCCTGGGATTAGATCTATGGCATGCTGGATATCCCTAAGAGATGGAAGGTGGTCTGGCAAATCCTCGGGAAAGACATCCTCAAATTCTTTTAACACAGGTTTAACTTCTTGAGGAGGCTCTGAGGGTTCCGAAGTTCTAAGTTCCTTAGCAGTCAACATCCAGATGGGTGAACCACTATGAATTTCTTGTTCTAGATCCTTAGCACTGATTAGGTTCACTCCAGTTTTCATCTCCTTAACCTTACCGGCTCCTTTAGTTACCTTGTCCTTAGGGGGAACTGAATGGATCGTAATCTTCTTCCCATTGAAACTAAAGACACAGGTATTGGATTTTCCTAAGAGGGTGGCATCATGATCATACAACCAAGGTCTTCCGAGAATTATACTGCTCACCCCCATGGGTAAGACATCGCACCAAATCTTTTCATGATAAGATTGCATTTGGATTTGGACTTGACATCTAGACTGGATGGGTATGGAGGTAGAATCTACCCAAGAAACCTTATAGGGGTTGGGATGGGAAACTGGGATTAAGCCTAACATCTTGACAGTGCTAGTAGAGATGGCATTTACACAGCTCCCACTATCTATGATGATCTTACATACCTTATCCCCTAATTTAAGAAAAGTCTGTAGGATGTTAGTCCTACGCCAATCCTCTTGAACTAGATTCTGGGATAGGATGCATCTTACAACTCCTAATTGGTCAGATTCATTGGGTTCCTCCTCTCCTTCATACTCCTCAACCAAATTCATTCCGGCCTCATAAACTTCTTCTTCAAATTCCTCACTGGGCTCGGAATTATCATTCTCTCCCTCTTCTATGTAAAGGGATCTCCGAGGGCACTGGCTAGCAACATGACCTACCTTATGACACTTGAAACAGGCTATGGCAGTACACTGACTGGAAATGTGACCTGGTTTCTGACACTTAAAACAGGTGATATTTGAACTAGGGGTTCTCTGGGTGTCAGGTGCCTTACCTTTGTCCATGGGCCTAGGGGTAGAAGTACCCTGAAAAGGTTTACTAGGGATAACTTGGCTAGGTCCATTCCTTGGGATTGGGGCACTAACCCTAGAAGGTATAGGTCCTCTCTGAAATTTCTCAGTGTTCAGTGCAATCTGGTAGGCTTGGTCTAGATCAGTAACCTCTCTCAGAAATAGTTCTCTCTTGATATCTTCCCTCAGTCCAGCCCTAAATCTAGACAAAGTGACTTCGTGGGCTTCACTCACATCACATCTCATTAGGTATTCATCAAAAGTAGCTATGTAGTCTGAGACAGATCGGTTTCCTTGTTTCAGGTTTTGCCATTGGTCTAACAGGTTTTGCTGGTATGAAATGGGTAGGTATTTATCTCTCAGTTTTTCTTTCATACCCTGCCAAGTGGTTATGGGCTCAACATTCCATCTCCTAGTGGTTAGCTCAATGTTCCCCCAGTATAACCTAGCTTGACGCACTAATTTCATCTTGGCAAACTTGTATTTCCTCTCCTCAGACATAGCATACCACTCAAAGTATTGGTCCATCTCACCCTCCCAATCAGAATACACCTTAGGGTTCAGACTACCATCAAAAGTGGGTGCATCTAATTTGATGTTCCTGATGAACCTATCATCTCTATCTTCAGGCTCTGGGTCAGGCCTCCTATGATTAGGTTCAGGATCTCTATATAAAGGCCTTCTAGGCTCCTGATGTGGGTAAGGTTGAGGTACATTAAAATCAGGGTCAGGAGTCCAATTCCGATGTCTAGGTTCTTCAAGTACTTGGACTCGGTCCCTAAGTTGGGTAAGATCCTCATGAATTTGTGCGCTAAACTGGGCCACAGTGTTTGTCATATCCTGATTCATTTTAGCCATACTTTCAGTAAGAGTTTTGATCATGGCCTCTAAATCAGGTTGGGTTTGACCAGGTTGATATGGCACTCCGTTTCTGGTAGACATGATGATTCAAGCAAGCACACAAAATGAGACTAGACTAAATCGACTACTGGATCACTAGACCTAGAGTCCAAACTAGATGCCCAATCAGAGTGGCAAGCTAGCCTGTAGTAACTCAGGACTCAGCCAGGCAGGTGTAAGGGGAGTGTTAGGTCCCTGATTGCCAATCCTAGACACCAATCAGTGATTGGCCAGGTAGGCGGACCAGCACATAAGCCCTTCGGGAATGGATCCCTGAACCACCGTTCTAGACACTGAGTGCTAAGCACACACAGAATAACTCAGCAAACTGACTCAACACTAGCCTAGACCCGACCAATTGGTGTCCCTAGCCCACTAGGGCAAATTAGGTCTAACCGATTTTAAATTAGGTCTAGGTTCGAATGATTGGATGATGGTTTTGGGCTAAGGAGAGGTAATCAACTCCTCCCCTTATCTTAGATGCTCAATTGCCCTTAAGTAAATTATGAGATGATCATTCCAAAAAGAATTGAGTTGCAGAACACAAAAAATAGAGTTGCTGTATTTTAATGCTCAGAGTTTTTACCGAAACCAATAAATCATAGAAAAATTATGAAAATAGGTTCAATTATACTGGTTTCAACGAAGTAAAAATCATGCAATTCAGAGTTTTATGCAGGGAGAAATAATTTAGACAATAGGGCAATTACGGGATGCAACTAGATTGTCTTCCCCGTTTATAATCCCTGCTACGAAGTTATAACCCAATGGATCCCCTACACGCCCTAGGAACACCCCGTGGAATGGGAGGAGGAGGCTTGCGCCTCGCTTAGTTCCTAGGACCGGACATCCTGGGGAATCTACTTCGAGCAGACAAAATAAAAAGAGAACAATCAAAGCAAGCAAGCAAATCAGAAACCCTAGACTGGGCTCTGATACCAAAATTGATGTAGAACAGAGAGCTCTGATACCAAAAATGATGCAGAACAAATAAAGGAATGCGATGCGGAAGTAAATTAAGATTAACTAATTTTTTTTTGTTGTTTTTATATGTTTGTAGAAGTTGGCTTCAAATCAAAGAAAAGTTAACCTAACATTGAAAGATACTAATATGATAATTGAAAGCACAATTTTAAGGAAACTAAATTATCAGAGTAGTTCAGAAGCAACGGATCGCTGGGGGTTGAGAAACTCCCAGACCTAGGGTTTCGCTCCGAACTTTCAAAGAACAGAAATAAAGAGGAGAGATGGTTTATCTAACCAGACAATGATCTTCACAGATTTTGGTGGAGGAACTCTCCCGAGCAGATTGTTGGATCCCGGATTTAGATATCTTCGTAATGGATCCTCCAATACTGGTCCTTTGGCCGGTTGGCTTCTCCTGAACTCAAGATCTGGAAGAGAAGAAAAACAATTGATGGAATCAGAGAGTCAAGGAAAAGATTTACCAGGTTGATGAACTTGAAGATTGAAATTGCTGAAAACTGGATTCTCCTGGATGTTGATGTGATTTTCCTTGGAACTTGCTCTGGATCTGAGGTAGCCGGACTGGATCTGGATGAAGGTGGATGGCCTGGACTTGTAGAGAGAGAGAGGCCGTGGGAGATGGATGGATCTAGGGTTTGATGGATTGAAAATAATGAAGGGTGGCTAGGGTTTTGGGATTTCAAGTGGCTAACCTAGGGTTTTGGATAAAGATGGAGATCTCTCACCTCCTCAAGGCTCCAATGGAACCCGGATTACCCCCTCACGGAGCTCAACACTTAGAATAGTGTGGAAGAAGAGAAACCTAGGTCACTCAACACAAGAGAGTAGCAAAAAAATAATTTTCTTCATTGATTTTCAAAGTTACAAAGAGAGGTCTATTATATAGACCTAAAATTCTCTCCTAGCTTGTACAAATTCCCATGTGGGACTAAACTCTTCCAACCTCTATATTAGGTAGAAAACCCCCTCTCTTGGTCGACCAAGACTTCAAAAAAAATTGGGACGGCCATAAAGGAATTTTTTTTGGAATTTTTTTGCGCCTCCTTTGGAGTTGGATTTGGATTTGGAGTCCTCCTCTTCTTATGGCATTTCTTCTTTTCTTCCACTCCAAGTTAAGCTCTTTGATTTTGATTTGAACTTCAATTGGATGTCCTTCTTTGATTTCTTCTCCAAGAGAAGTTTTCTTCCTTCTTTGCTTAGGTAAAATAGGCAGGTATGGGCGCCTCCTTTAAATTAGCTTCCAATTTGATTTTTTCTTCTTTGGGTGTGGGGACCATGACACTGGGATGCCTCTGTGGCGCCTCCTGGACTCTGGCGTGTGCTCGGAGTGTGGCTGGGCGTGTGGCTTGGAGTGTGGCCTCCACTTGCTTGAACCTTGATTTGATTGGAAGACAAATGTGGCACCATTTTGGACCAAATTGAAACCACATCGGGACTTGCACCGAGTCAACATGACTCAACAAAATTTAAATGGTGACTCAAGAAATAAATAAAAATAAATAAACTGGTTGACCAGGTCAACCTTTATTACAAACCCTAATTTCTCGGGCAATGTCAATCAGAGATCCAGATGGAGCTCTGAAGTCTTTTTCTGAGTCTGGTGCCCGCACCAGGCCGCCCACCCCCGGAGAGGGCAGGAGGGAGGAGGCACGACGCCGCCTCCCCTTCAGGATGGGGCCGGAGAGCTCTTTCCTCTGGAGCCCCGAGTTGGCCGAGCGTATAATGGATTTCTCAATCCAGTTATGCGACCGGTAAGAGATGGCCAGGATGCGGCTGGCCGACGTTATCAGCAACATCTTTCTCCAACTGTACTTGGTGAGTTATCCCCCTCTTTCTTTTCTTCTTCTTTCTCCCTTTTTTTTTAACTGATTCATGGTGCAGATCGGCGCCGAGGCCCTCTACGTCAAAGGCTGCTACCAGAGCTGGGAGCGTCTCGAGTGGCAGCAGGCCGTCGAGATCGAGTGTTTGAAGGCCGACCTGAAGGGGAAGGTCGGGGCAAATGGGGTCCTTGAGTTGAAGGTCAAGGACCTTGAGAAAGAGCTCGCCGATGCTGAGGGGCAAGCAAAGGCACTTTTGACGGCTCGCGACCTGGAGCGGAGCCGTTCGAAGAAGGCGATCGACGACCTCTCCATCGTCGAAAAGAAGCTTAACTGGTATAGTGCCGAGGTCGATCGGCACAAGGAGATCGCCCAAGCTGCCCAGGCGGAGCTGGCAGCTGTGAAGGAGAAACTTGCCGCTGCTGAGAAGGCGGCAAAGACGACAGGCAACTCGACGGAGGTAGCCAGGTCGGAGGTCACCGAGTTGAAGAGGGTGGCCAATGAGGCCACGAAGGGGGCTGAAAACGCCGTCGCCAACTTTAAAGCTTCAGAGGAGTTCGTCGCTGAAATCTAGTAGATGGTGTCGGATTCCTTTTATAAGGGTTTCATGTATCTGCACGGCCGGGTGGAGGCGCTTATCCCTGATAAGAACCGTGGCTGCCTCAGGTATCCTTCGACCTCGGTGGCGGAGGCTGACGAGGAGGTCGCTGCGGGAGCCGTGGGCCCAGAGCCTTCGACACCAGCTGAGGGTGATCCTCTCGGAGTTAGGGCAGCTCAGCCAGAGACTTCTCGGCCTCAGGATCCAACAGTAAAATCGGCCGGTGTGAAGTGACCTTTTTCTTCCTTGTCTTGTTTTGTACTTGTTTCTTGCTTTCATCCAGGGTCACCCGGCATGTCGGGGGCCCAGAAAATACTTGTAATTTGTGTGTAGTCAATGAAACTTAAGTTTCTTTACCATCTATTTTCTTTCACTCCCTTCTCTTTTCTTCCTTTCTTCTTTCTTTTTCTTTTTTTTATGGGGAGATCAGAGAGAAGGGTTATACCTTGCTCGGGGCTAAGTTATGACACTTGAGAGTTGCTGGGCTCGAAAGTGTTGCTGACTGAGAGCCATGCGGCTTAGAGGTCCCTTGGCCAGAGTTCTGAGCTCCTGTCTTGAGGAGGCATCCTGGAGCTGGGCTCGGGGATGTTGGTGACTGAGAGCTGCTGGGCTCGAAGTTCTCTTGGTTGGAGATCTGAGCTCCGGTCTTGAGGAGGCATCCTGGAGCTGGGCTCGGGGACATTGGTGACTGAGAGCTGCTTGGCTCGAAGTTCTCTTGGCCGGAGATCTGAGCTCCGGTCTTGAGAAGGTGTCCTGGAGCTGGGCTCGAGGACGTTGGTTCTGAGAGCTGCTTGGCTCGAAGTTCTCTTGGCCGGAGATCTGAGCTCCGGTCTTGAGAAGGCGTCCGGGAGCTGGGCTCGGGGACGTTGGTGACTGAGAGCTGCTTGGCTCGAAGTTCTCTTGGCCGGAGATCGGAGCTCCGGTCTTGAGAAGGTGTGGAGTGGTAGCTTCGATGATTCTATATTTTCCTCTTGTTCTCTCTTTCTTTCCTTCCCCTCTCTTCTTTCTTTCTCTTTCTTCTTCTATTTTTTTTTTTTAGAGTGGGGAGATCAAAGAAGAGGATGCTGGTTGTGCCCCCATTTTGTTCTCTTTCTTTCCTTCCCCTCTTGTCTTCTTTTCGAGTGGGGAGATCAGAGAAGGGGGTTGTCGGGCTCCCCCCTTTGTTCTTTTTCTTTCCTTCCCTTCTCGTCTTTTTTTCGAGTAAGGAGATCAGAGAAGGGGGTAACCGGTCTTGGTTGCCTTAGAGCTAGGCTCGGGCCCAGGGGTTGCCTGAGATCTTTGCTCAGGTATTTGACACCTTGGAGCTAGGCTCGAGGCGTTGATGGGAGCTACGTGGCCCCATGATCTCTTAGCATCTCGGAGCTGAGCTCGGAGATGTTTGAGATGGAGAGCGGCTTGGCTCGAAGTTTTCTTGGCCGGAGATCTGATCTCCGATCTTGAGTCGGCATCCTGGAGCTAGGCTCGGGGATGCTTGAGCTTGGGATCTATGTGGCCCGAATATTCTTTGACGTCCTGGAGCTGGGCTTGGGGATGCCTGGAATTGGGAGCTACATGGCTCGAGGTTCTTTGACATCCTGAAGCTGGGCTCGGGGATGCTTGGAATTGGGAGCTACGTGGCTCGAGGTTCTTTGACGTCCTAGAGCTGGGCTCGGGGATGCCTGGAATTGGGAGCTACGTAGCTCGAAGTTCTCTGACATCCTGGTGCTGGGCTCGGGGGTGCCATCGATTCTTTCCTGCAAAACGCGCGGATACCCGTTCAAGGGGAAAATCGTTGTTATGATTGTTGGTAAGGGAACTTACCTTATTGGGGGCGTCTTTGTAGGCCGCAGGCCCTCCTCCCTCGGGGGAGCTTGACGCCGTCGAGTTGCTCGAGGTAATGGACCCTTCGTGATGGGGCTTCGACCGCCTCGTGGGGGCCTTCCCACGGTGGCTCGCGACCGTCGTCCTGGCGTCCATGGCATCTCTATTTACCTTTCTTCTTCGCTCTCTTCTTCCCTCATAGCAGGGCGATTACTCTCGAGGTCCCCTGCCCCCCGAGTCTTCTTAGATGCATACGCAATTCCCCAGGCAATCACGCCCACCGATTTTGCGGTGGGGTGACTGTCGGTGGTCGAAGCTGACGGGAGAGCGGCGGGCGCTTGGGACCCTGCTTGAGGCCTGCCCCCCCCCCCTGCAAACCTTCGGAGGGGAGCCTCCTTGACGAGCTTCTCGATCTCTTGCTCACGGTTGCGACATTTTTCGATACCATGGTCGTGATCGCGGTGGGAGCGATGATACTCCGCCTCGCCGCAACCGGTGAAGGGCTTCACCGGTGGTGGGTGTTGTAGTCCGATGGCTCGCCGGCTGAGCCTCGCACGCTGATGAACCAGTGGAAGAATCTCGCCATCTTGCGTTCATGCTTCTCCAGGCGCGTTTTTGCTGTGTGCCTGATGGTTTCGCCAGCGGATTCCCCGTCAAAGGGGACGGAGGGGGTGACATCCTGGAGAGGCCTAGAGAAGATCGCCAACCTGTTAACCTTTCCAGCTTGTGTCATCACCGTTCTTCCGCGATATGTTGACCTGTGAGGAGGTGGAGGACTTAGTCACGCCTGCCCCCATACCTGGCATGCCAATCTGTTGCCACCTAGACCGTCATGGCCCGTAGATGCTGTTGGCGCCAAAGTGCGCTCCTCCTGCCTCCCGACGTCCTCGGGTCCCGGACCTCCGTGCTGGGTGTGGTCGTCTCGCCGCTCGGCGGTCCTCCGCTCCCAGACCTGTGAGACAGGGGTTAGAGACCCGGGCCGGGATTTCCGGCGGGGGCACTCCGATGATCAAGTCAGTGACGATCCAGGGGAACAAATCCTCCTGGTCGGGCCCCTCTTGATGGACTCCACTCTAGGAGGAGTGGAAGATGTGTGCGAAGGTGAAAATGTTGCAGGGGGAGAGTGATAGCGGGGACAGAGGGGTGCCCTGTTCCTCTGCCTCTCCTTGTATCCCTCGTTTTCCTTCGAGTATGATGGTAGTGGCGCTCCGCCCTCTTGGTCGGGCTTGTGCTTGTGCTCGTGGTGGTGGTGGTGCCGTACCCCTCTTGCTGGTGGGGATTGCACTCCTTCTTTTTTTTGCTTGTGTGTTGGAGTTGTTGTGTTACCTCTGAGTTTGTCACAAGCTAGGTTACCATTAGGCGCTTGTCTCGGGATCCCCGCCGGGCTGTCAGGCACATACGGCGGTGTCCCGAGGAGTCTTCCCTGATTCATGATAAGGAGAGTTGTCAGGCACTCTGGCACTCCTCTTGGTTGTCTCATTCCGAGAAATTTGGTAGTGCCTCGAACGGTGGGCCATCGCCCGTGGGATTCGAATCTTCCGGTTGGCTTCTTCTCTTGGGTGATTTGAGTGGTTGGTGAGGAGTGTGGTGTCTCGATCAACATGCTGCTTGACTTTCTGGTTTAACTGGCGGTCGCAGGTGGTAAGTATGGCCTGGAAGGCACTTCGGTGCAGTCCTCGGGCGGCTCGCCGGTGTTCTGGGCTGGTGAGGACCTCGTCCGGGCTGGGGCCGAGCTGGGACGGCAGGACTCGCTCTGACCTAGATGCTCCGAGCTTGCGGGGGCGCCTTGGTGGAGGAGGGCAAAGACGGGCCCGGTCTGGAGGGCGCATGCTCGGAGAGGCTCCACATCGACGGATGAGCACTGGGCTCGACCTCGACCGCAGGGCACTAACCTTCGAGGGTCTCACTCCGGAGGGCGGAAGGCAGACCCGGTCCAGAGGGCGCGCGCTCGGAGAGGCTCCACATCGGCGGGTGAGCTCTTGGCTCGACCTTGACTACAAGGCACTAGCCTCCGAGGGTCTCGCTCTGGAGGGCAGAGGGCTGACCGGTCTAGAGGGTGCGCGCTCGGAGAGGCTCCACATCGACGGGTGAGCTCTTGGCTCGACCTCGACCGCAGGGCACTAGCCTCCGAGGGTCTCGCTTTGGAGGGCGAAAGGCGGACCCGGTTCAGAGGGCATGCGCTCGAAGAGGCTCCACATCGTGGGTGAGCTCTTGGCTCAACCTCGACCGCAGGGCTCTAGCCTCCGAGGGTCTCGCTTTGGAGGGCGGAAGGCTGATCCGGTCCACAGGGCGCGCGCTCAGAAAGGCTCCACATCGGTGGATGAGCTCTTGGCTCGACCTCGACCGCAGGGCACTAGCCTCCGAGGGTCCGCTCTAGAGGGCAGAAGGTGGCTCCGACCTAGGCGTCCCGAGCTTGCGGGCACGACCTGGCAGAGGACTGAGCTCGGCTTGTTGTTCTGAGGGAGCTCAGCTCAGCTCGGCAGTGGGATCTGGGCTGGAGAATCGATGTGGCATCTTTTCTTGACATGGCGCCTGCCGGTTCCTCCATGTCGACGATCCCTTCATATCAGGTTTAAATGGATCGGATAGCCCGACCCATTTGTAGCCTTAATCTAAATGATAAAAATAACATACGAATAATTCAACCATCAAAGTTTTTCTTTTTTAAAAAAAAAATTTAAGTCATGTCAACCCCTCCTCGCTTTCATATGGCACCCTTTTTTTTTTATATATAGAAAAGATGGGTAGGGGTTTTATCCCGGTGTAGCGCCCCATTCTGACTCCCAGCCTGCTAGACCTTTGTTCGATATAGGTCATAATTTTCTGCATACCTTTCTCACCCTCCGGAGTTTATCCGAACCGGTGAGTATGTCAGCCAAGCCCCTCTACGACGTCGGAGTATCAGCCGGTCCATCCCCCAGTCACGTGTACCTGGAAATTTCAGAATTTTAATCAATTCATCCACGGGATCATTTCTTGAACCCGTCACCAGGCAAGGGGGGAGCCAAGTCTTTACCAACCGCACTACCTCGCAGAGGTATATGGCACCTTTAACAATCAATTTTTCCCGACACAAAAATTATTTCAAATAAACTAATTAAATAATAATACTTATAATCTAATAATGGAAAATAATATAACTTTTTTTTGAATCACCATTGATTGAATAAAATATTATTTTAATTAATGATTAAATAAATTTATATTTGGTTCAAAACTTGGAATAAAATATAAGTTTATTTTAATGAAACATTGCAAACATGAAATACAATTCTGTATATTTATCATGAAATTGGCATTATAAGTTAAAAATAAAAAAAAAAACATTAACCTGGTGACACTATTGTTTAGATATCATTATCATCGTCTTATTTTGAGCCTCTTTTTTTTTTTTTTTGATAGAAAAAAAGGATAGCAGGGGTTTTATCCTAGTATAGCATCCCATTTTGGTCCCCAACCCGCTAGACCTTTATTCGATACAGGCCGTAATTTTCTGCGTACCTTTTTTTTTTCTCCGAGATTTATCCAAACCGGTGAGTACGTCAGCCTAGCCCCTCTATGACGTTGGAATATCAGCCAATCCATCTCCAGTCATGTGTATCTGGAAATTCTGAAATTTTAATCGAGTCATTCACGGGATCATTTCTCGAACCCATGACCAGGCAGGGGGAGCCAAGCATTTACCAATCGCACTACCCGTAAAGGTAGGTTTCTTGGTTTAAAATGAGACAAAATTGAACTGATAAAATTTTTACATGCATCGATGATTTATTATATCAACCTTAATTTTTTTATCTTGTTTCTTAGAGTTGAAAAATTTTTATTGGTAAAAGATAACCATCCTCGATGCCGTAAGCTAAGTCTATCAACTGCGGATCTGGATGACATATTAGCGGATTTGAATCAAGTGATATGTCTTAATTGAGGAGATGAGCCCAACCTATCATCCCTACTTGCCGCAAATCCAAATAGATTTTCATTAATTTCTTGAAACATGACCAAAAAAAAAAAATACTAGCTCAGTTTGAACTAATGAAGTTATTATAGATTAAAAATAAGCCAGTACTTACGGTGCCAACAGGCAACAGGTATTTAAACAATACTACTTATCATGCAGCAATTATTTTTTTATAGGTATTGCACCATGGAACTATATTGGACATTATTTCACACTTGAAAAAATTGTTAGGATAAAATAATATTTTTATTTCCTACTTCCATCAAAAAATTCATTGGTTATTGATGTGAAAGGATCAGTGACGTGGGGGAACCAGCAACCGCTACATCAAGAAAAGACACCGCGTCAACTCTCCAGCCCGTATTCCACTACCAAGCCGAGCTGAGCTCTTTCAGAACAGCAAGCCGAGCTCAGTCCTCCGCCAGGTCGTGCCCGTGGGCCCGGGATGCCTAGGTCGGAGCCGCCTTCCGCCCTCCAGAGCGAGACTCTCGGAGGCGAGTGCCCTGCGGCCGAGGTCGAGCCACGAGCTCACCCGCCGATGTGGAGCCTCTCCGAGCGCGTGCCCTCTGGACCGGATCCGCCTTCCACCCGCCTCCACCGAGGCGCCCCTGCAAGCTCGGAATGTCGAGGTCGGAGCGAGTCATGCCATCTCAGCTTGGCCCCAGTCCGGACGAGGTCTTCACCGGCCAGAACACCGGCGAGCTGCCCGAGGATTGCACTGAAGCACTTTCCAGGCCGTACTGACCACCTACGACCGCCAGTTACACCAATCCGGGGATTCGAATCCTGCGGGCGGTGGCCCGCCATCCGGAGCACCCCCAAATTTTCTGGAATAAGGCAACCAAGAGGAGTGTCGGAACGCCTGACAACGCCCCCTATTGTGAATAAGGAAAAGTCCCTCGGGACATCGCCGCATGTGCCTGACAGCCCGGCCGGGATCCCGAGACAAGCACCGAATGATAACCTGGTTCACAGCAAACCCAGAGGTAACACACACAATAACTCCAAGACAAAGAGGAGAGAAAAAAAAGAGAGGGGGAAGAAGAGGTGCAGCCCCCACAAGGAGACGAGGGCATGGCACCACCATTTCCACGATAAGCACCATCGCAAGCCCAACCAAGAGGGCCAAGCGCCACTACCACCACAGTTGAAGGGAAAGAGAGGGAAACAAGGAGAGGCAAAGGAATAGAACATCCCTCTGTCCCCGCTATCATTCTCCCCCGGCAACGTTTTCACCTTCACCCACATTTTACACTCCTCCTAGAGCGGAGTCCATCAAGAGGGGCCCGACCAAGAGGATCTGTTCCCTGGATTGTCACTGACTTAATCGTTTGAGCGCCCCCGCCGGAAATCCCGGCCCGAGTCACTAACCCCTGTTTTGCAGGTCCAGGAGCAGAAGATGATGCAGAACGAAAACTCTGATACCAAAAATGATGCAGAACGAATATGTGGAATGCGGAAGCAAATTAAAATTAATGTATTTTTTTTATATATATATTTTCAAAAGTCGGCTTTGACTCAAAGGAAAGATAAACTAATGTTGAAAGAAACTAAGAAATGACAGCAAGCACAATTAAAATGAGTGGATTATCAGAGTAACTCAGAAGTAGGATTGCTGGGGATTGAGAAACCCCAAGATCTAGGGTTTGCTCTAAGTTTTCAACGAAACAGACAAAGTGAGAAGGGAAGGTTCTTGTTACCTAGCAGTGATATCTCTCCATTTGGTAGAAAAAGACTCTCTCGAGTAGATTATTGGATCCCGGGAGTCAAGGTATCTTCGCAATGGATCCTCCGATAATGGTCCTTGGCAAAGTTGGCCTCTTCTTGAACCCTGAATCCTGGAGAGAAGAAGAACAAGGTTAGGAACAAGAGACTCACGGAAGAGAGTTACCAGAGTAGAAGAAAGGATGGGATCTGAAGGTCTTCAGCTGATCTGGAACTCCTAGGCTGCGGATTTGAGACTTCTTCTCCTGGATCTGCTGGATGGACTCTGAAGCAGTGGTAGCTGACTTGAAGATGGCTGGACTGGGGTCCTGGTGGTCGGCCACCCTTTGGAAGAAGAACCTTGGAGATGGTTTAGAGGCTAGGGTTTGGTGGTGGTGGAGTAGAGATGGGTGGACTAAGCTAGGGTTTTGGGGTTGGAGATCTCACACCTCCTCAAGGTTCCTAGGGAACCCAGATTTACTCCCTCACGGAGCTCAACACTCAGAATAAGTGCGGAAGAACAAGACTTTGCTAAAAAACAAGGGATTTCATTCATAAGATTTCATAAGATAAGTTCAAGTTACAAAAGGGGTCTAATATATAGACCTATAAGAAAAATCAAAACCATACAAGTTCCCATGTGGGACTAATACGACTAATCTACACTTTAGGCATCAAATTCTCTTCCCTTGGCCAACCAAGACTCCTTCCATGAGTGAGCGGCCCAAAAACTCCAAGAAAACTTGAAAATCAGCTCCAAATGGCAGGTTATGGGGGTGTCTCCTGGTATCTCTCAATGAATCAAGGATTTTCCCTTCATGGTTTGGCTCTTTTGGACACCTCCTAGTCTTGCTCCATAAGTTTAGGCTTCTTCTTTTCATGGCTTTGGCACTTTAGGAAACTTTTGGGTGCCTCCTTGATTTTCTCCCCAAGACATGCTCTTTTCCCTTTTATAACTTGGATTTTTATGGAACATTGTGGGGCACCTCCTTGATCCACTCTTCAAGAAAAATTCTTGCCATCCTGGCTTGGGTTTATCTGGAAAGAAGTTGGCTCCTCCTTGGATTGAGGTATCTTGATGGATTTCTCCTCCAAGTGGTACAAGAAAAAGGGGAACTTACTTCTTATGGTGTGGGGACCAAAGACACTTGATGGAGATGTGGCAGGGAGTGTGGCACCCACTTGTAGCTGGACCATGGAAGAAAAAATGTGGCACCCTATGGCAAAGGGAATGGCACCAACCTGGACCTGGACTTGGACTGAGTCAACATGACTCAACAAAAATTGAAATGATGAAATTACAGACTCAAAATTGGGTTGATCAGGTCAATCCTTATTACAAACCCTAATTTTCTCGGGCAAGGTCAATCAGAGATCCAGATGGAACCCTGAAGTCTTCTTCTGATTTTGGTGCCCGCACTAGGGCCGGCAGGCAGCGAAGGGAGCGGCACAGTGACCACACCCAGTGCGAAGGTTTGGGACCCGAGGATCGCGAAACCGGCGGGGAAAGCACACTCCGGTGCTGACAGCAACTATGGGCCACGACGGTCTTGGCGGCAAAAGATTGGCGCGCCAGGTAGGGGGCAAGGATGGGCGTGACTAAGTCCTCTACCTCTCCACAGGTCAACATACCGTGGAAGAGGAAAAAGAACGGTGACGACACAAACTAGAAAGGCCAGCAGAGTGGCAATCTTTCCAAGGCCTCTCCAGGACGTCACCTCCTCCGTCCCTTTCGACGGGGAACCCACTGACGAAACCATCAGGCACACAGCGAAAGTATGCCTGGAGAAGCGTGAGCACAAAATGGTGGGATTCCTCTACCAGTTCATCATCATGCGAGGTTTGACCAGTGAGCCACCGGACTATAACGCCCACCACCGGTGGAGCCCTTCACCGGTCACGGTGAGGCAGAGTATCATCACTTCCACCATGATCACGGCCATGGCATCAAAAAATGTCGCAACCATGAATAAGAGATCGAGAAGCTCGTCAAGGACGCCCACCTCCGAAGGTTTGCGGGGGGCAGGCCTCGAGCGGGGCCCCAAGTGCTCGCCACTTTTCCATCGGCTTCAACCACCGATGGCTACCTCACCGTGAAATTGGCGGGCATCACCGCCTGGAGGGTCGCACGTGCGTCTAAGAAGGCTCGGGGGGCAGGGGCACCCGAGAGTCATTTCCCCGCCATGAGGGGAGGAGAAAGCGATGGAGGAAGGTAAATAAAGCTACCGTGGATGTCGGGACGACGGTCGCGAATCACCGTGGGGAGTTCCCCGTGAGGTGGTCGAAGCTCCACCGTGAGGGGTCTATTATCTCGAAGAGTTCGATGGCAACAGGCTCCCCCGAGGGAGGAGGGCATGTAGCCTACAAAGACGCCTCCAATAAGGTAAGTCCCCTTACTAACAATCATGGTAACGAATTTTCCCTTGCATGGGTATCCGCATGTCTTGCAGGAAAAGACTACAACGTCCCCGAGCCCAGCTCCAGGACGTCAAAGAATGTTCGAGCCACGTAGCTCCACAATTCCAAGCATCCCTGAGCCCAGCTTTAGGACGTCAAAGAATGTTCGAGCCACGTAGCTCCACAATTCCAAGCATCCCGAGCCTAGCTCCAGGATGTCAAAGAATGTTCGAGCCACGTAGCTCCATAATTCCAAGCATCCCCGAGCCCAGCTCCAAGACGTCGAAGAATGTTCGAGCCACGTAGCTCCACAATTCCAAGCATCCCCGAGCCCAGCTCCAGGACATCAGAGAATGTTCGAGCCAAGCAGCTCACAGTCATCAACGTCCCCGAGCATAGCTCCAGGATGCCCCTCTCAAGACCGGAGCTCAGATCTCCGGCCAAGAGAACTTCGAGCCAAGCAGCTCTCAGTCATCAACATCCCCGAGCCCAGCTCCAGGACGCCCTCTCAAGACCGGAGCTCAGACCTCCGGCCAAGAGAACTCCGAGCCAAGCAGCTCTCTATCTCAAACATCTCCGAGCCCAGCTTCGAAATGCCAAGAGATCATGGGGCCACGTAGCTCCCATCAACACCTCGAGCCTAGCTCCAAGGCACCAAAGACTTCGGCCAAGATCTCAGGCAACCCCCTGGGCCCGAGCCTTGTTCCATGTCTAGGAAGGCCTCGAGCCTAGCTCCAAGGTAATCAAGATCGGTAACCCCCCTTCTCTGATCTCCCCACTCCAAAAGAAGATGAGAGGGGAAAGAAAGAAAAAGAACAAAGGGAGAAGCCCGGCAGCCCTCTTCTTTGATCTCCTCACTCGAAAAGAAGACGAGAGGGGAAGGAAAGAAAGAGAACAAAATGGGGGTACAACCAGCATCCTCTCCTCTGATCTCCCCACTCAAAAAAAAAACAAAAAATAAAAAATAAACAACAAAAACAACAAAAAGAAAAAAGAGAGAAGAAGAGTGGGGAAGGAAAGAAAGAGAGAACAAGAAGAAAATATAGCATCATTGAAGCTACCTCAGTCATCAACATCCCCGAGCCCAGCTCCAGGATGCCCCTCTCAAGACCGAAGCTCAGATCTCCGGCCAAGAGAACTTCGAGCCAAGCAGCTCTCAGTCATCAACATCCCCAACCCAGCTCCAGGATGGCCCTCTCAAGATTGGAGCTCAAATCTCTGGCCAAGAGAACTTCGAGCCAAGCAGCTCTCAGTCATCAACTTCCCCGAGCCTAGCTCTAGGACGCCCTCTCAAGACCAGAGCTCAGACCTCCAGCCAAGAAACTCCGAGCCAAGCAGCTCTCTATCTCAAACATCTCCGAGCACAGCTCCGAGACGCCAAAAGATCATGGGGCCATGTAGCTCCCATCAACGCCTCGAACCTAGCTCCAAGGTGCCAAAGACCTGGGCCAAGATCTCAGGCAACCCCCTGGGCCCGAGCCTAGCTCCACATCCAGGAAGGCCTCGAGCCTAGCTCCAAGGCGATCAAGATCGGTAACCCCCCTTCTCTGATCTCCCCACTCCAAAAGAAGATAAGAGGGGAAGGAAAGAAAAAGAACAAAGGGGGAAGCCCAGCAGCACTCTTCTCTGATCTCCCCACTCAAAAAGAAGATGAGAGGGGAAGGAAAGAAATAGAACAAAATGGGGGTACAACCAGCATCCTCTCCTCTGATCTCCCCACTCCAAAAAAAAAAAAAAACAAAAAAAACAAAAAAACAAAAAACAAACAACAACAAAAAGAAAAAAGAGAAAGAAGAAGAGTGGGGAAGGAAAGAAAGAGAGAACAAGAAGGAAATATAGCATCATTGAAGCTACCACAGTCATCAACGTCCCCGAGCCCAGCTCCAGGATGCCCCTCTCAAGATCGGAGCTCAGATCTCCGGCCAAGAGAACTTCGAGCCAAGCAGCTCTCAGTCATCAACATCCCCGAGCCCAGCTCTAGGACGCCCCTCTCAAGACCGGAGCTCAGATCTCTGGCCAAGAGAACTTCGAGCCAAGTAGCTCTCAGTCATCAACATCCCCGAGCCTAGCTCCAGGACACCCTCCTTAAGACCGGAGCTCAGATATCCGGCCAAGAGAACTTCGAGCCAAGCAGCTCTCAATCATCAACGTCCCCGAGCCCAGCTCTAAGATGCCCCTCTCAAGACCGGAGCTCAGATCTCCGGCTAAGAGAACTTCGAGCCAAGTAGCTCTCAGTCATCAACGTCCCCGAGCCCAGCTCCAGGACGCCCTTCTCAAGACCAGAGCTCAGATCTCCGGCCAAGAGAACTTCGAGCCAAGCAGCTCTCAGTCATCAACGTCCCCGAGCCCAGCTCCAGGACGCCCTCCTCAAGACCGGAGCTCAGATCTCCAGCCAAGAGAACTTTGAGCCAAGTAGCTCTCAGCAATCGACATCCCCGAGCCTAGCTCTAAGACGCTAACCCAAGACCAGAGTTCAGATCCCCGGCCAAGGGACCTTCGAGCCGCATGGCCCTTAGTCAACAACACCTTCGAGCCCAGCAGCTCTCAAGTGTTACAACTTGTCCCCTAAGCAAGGTGCAGTCCTTCTCCCTGATCTCCCCATACAAAAAAAAAAGAAGAGAGAGAAAACGGAGAGAGAGAAGAGAGAGATGAAAGAGAGAAAAAAAAAAGCAAATAGAACAAATGATAAAGAAACTCGGGTTTCACATCATTGATCAAACACAAAGTACAAGTTTCTTCTGGGCCCCCGACATACCGGGTGACCCAGACTGAGTACAAGAAATGAAAGTACAAAATAAAGCAAGGAGAAAAAAGGGTCACTCCGCCCCGGCTGGCCTCCTTGCTGGGTCCTGAGGCCGAGAGCTCTCACCCTCAGAAGTCCCCGGTTGGACTGCCCCGACTTCGGTAGGATCACCCTCGGCTGGTGTCGAAGGCTCTGAGTCCGCGCCTCCCACGACGACCTCCTCATCAGCCTCCTCCTCCGTGGCCGAAAGATACCTGAGGCTATTGCGATCCTTGTCAAGAATAATCGCCTCGACCCGGCCGCGCAGGTACATGAATCCCTTATAAAAGGAATCTGACGCCATCTGTTGGATTTTAGCGACGAAGTCCTCCGAGGCCTTGAACCTAGCGACGGCATCCTCAGCACCTTTCGTGGCCTCAGCGGCCACCCTCTTCGACTCGGTGGCCTCTAGCCTGGCTGTTTCCACCGAATTAGAGCCGTCTCTATCGCCTTCTTAGCCGCGGCATGCTTCTCCTTCACAGCTGCCAGTTCCACCTGAGCAGCTTGGGCGGTTTCCTTGTGCCGGTCGACCTCGGCACTATACCAGTTTAGCTTTTTCTCGATGACGGAGAGGTCATCGATTGCCTTCTTTGAACGACTCCGCTCCAAGTCGCGAGCCATCAGGAGTCCCTTTGCTCGCCCCTCAGCATCGGCGAGCTCCCTCTCAAGGTCCTTGACCTTTTGCTAAAGTACCATGTACACCCCGGCCTTCCCCTTCAGGTCGGCTTTGAGAGACTCGATCTCGGTGGCCTGTTGCCGCTCGAGACGCTCCCAGCTCTGGTAGTGGCCCTTGATGAATAGGGCCTCGGCACCGATCTGCACCATGAAAAGAAGTCAGCAAAAAAAAAAGAGAGAAAAGAGAAGAGAAAGGGAAGTAAAGGCGGCTTACTGAGTACAGCTGAGAGAAGAGGGTGCAGATGACATCGGTCACCTGCATCCCAGCCATCTCCTGCCGATCGCATGCTTGGATGGAGAAATCCATCATGCATTCGGCTAGCTCGGGGCTTCGAAGTACTGAGCTCTCTGGCCCCATCCTGAAGGGAAGATGGTGCCGTGCATCCTCCCTCCGGCTCTATCCGTGAGCTGGCGGCCTTGCACCACTGGTTGATGGATCCCAGGGGGCAGGTTGGGAGGTCGGCGTTGGTGCAGGTGGCACCTCTGTCGAGGCGCTGGGCGTAGCCTGGGTCTCCTCACCCCTGACAGCGACGACGGGTGGACTCGGAGGATCGCGGGGCGCAGCGGCAGCCCTCGCCCGGACTACCACCTCGGGCTCTGCAGCAGGGGCCTGCTGGACTGGTCTTGGCACTGCAGAAGCTGCCCTCTCCACCAGCATGGGAGCAGCACATGGCACCTCTGAACTCGGACCAGCTAGGGCGGTCGAGCTCAGACCGATCACCATCATGGGAGCGGCTACAGATGCGCTCTCACTCCGGACCCGCCTGGAAGCAGGCTCCTCAGCCAGCCTGGTCGGCGGCCTCTTCTTGGTGATGGCCAGAAGATCACTCTCAGAGAATATCATACCTGCATACAAATTATGCAACAGTTAGAGCCTGGGAGAAACAATGCAAGAGGTGCAAGAACAAAAGAAAAGAAAAAGTTCAGGCCAAACTCACCCAACCCATCCATCGGGTTGACCCTGGAGTCAGCAAGGTTCTTCTCAGACAACAGGACCTCGAGGGATGAATCTGGGTGGTGCAGAGCTGCTCGTAATCATCCCGGTCAGCCGCATCGACCATAGAATTTCGGTTGGGGAACTGATCCGGATCGCTCCAGACTCAGTCGACCCCCTCGACCTCAACAAAGAAAAACTTGCTCTTCCATCCCTTGATGGAAAAGAGAAGCTCAAACTTGATGCCCTTCGGACGGGAAGAAAAAAACCACCACACATCCTCGATTGTGTGGCGCTTTAGGGCAAAGAAAGCCCTGAACAAAGAAAATCGAGCTACGAACCCGTGGAGGTGATAAAACACAATGAAGGAGAAAATGACCCTAATAGCATTTGGCACCAACTGTGCCGGGACCAGACGATAATGTCTAGGACTGACAGAAAGAAAGGATGGAAGGAAAACCGGAGACCCCGGAGAAGGTCTCCTCATAGAAGGCAAGATGGTCCGAGCCATTAGAAGTGACTCGTTCCCCCGGATGAGGGACCGTAAGCCGGACAGAAGCCAGGATGCCATAGACATCTCGGATGGTCCTCAGGTCCCCGGCAGTGATTGTCGAAGCGACCCCACCAAGACCTGTGGACCGGATTGACTCAAGGACAGGAATATAAGAGGAAGAAGGAGGCGAAGAAGGGCTAGATCCCGGTTCCCTGATGACTACTGGACCGGGAGGATGCCTCCTACTGAGCTCGAAGCGGGTTACGCCTCCCTCTCCGTCAGAAGAAGAAGAAGAAGATGTCGGCCTCCGCTTGGAAGGATCGACATCGCCTTGATCAGTAGAGGGGTGGAAGCCCGGACCAAAACGGGACATCCTCAAGGACAAAGGAGAGAAAGAACACAAAATGGAAGATAGGGAAGAAGACTCAACCCAAGAGAAGACCCCAGGCCCGAAAGAAAAAACTCTATCCTAGCAGGGGGAGGAGGAGGAAGAAGAAGCTAACATGTTCCTTTAGAAAACTCGGGGGAACTAGAAGAAGGAGGAAGCTTGGGCGCGGTGGCAGCAGGCACGGAGAATTCAAAAAGAATAGATGGTTCAGGTAAGGCCCTCTTTTCACTTCGAAATAACATGATGGAGTTATACCGGTTCAGACTCTCCGCCAACGGAATCGCACCATGTGTCGCCCATCGACGAGAATGGCGTCCCGGCCGCTCTGAATTCCACGTCCACATTAAATGCTCCTCGAACATGGCCACATGGCATCACCGCATTAGATTGCAAGGCTGGCCCCCGAAGCACCAGCAATCATGACCATCATCATGCCAGATTTTCTCCTTTCCACATCAGCACCGCAATTACTCCCTTCGACCCGAGCGCTGTGCACTAACGAGCCTCAGGAGTGGGAGGCAAATGATGTGGAAGGATCGCTGATGTGGGGGAACCAGCGGTCGTCATGTCAAGAAAAGACGCCGCATCAACTCTCTAGCCCGTATTCCACTACCGAGCTGAGCTGAGCTCTTTCAGAACAGCAGGACGAGCTCAGTCCTCCACCAGGTCATGCTCGTGGGCTTGGGACGCCTAGGTCGGAGCCGCCTTCTGCCCTCTAGAGCGAGACCCTCGAAGGCTAGTGCCCTGCGATCGAGGTCGAGCCACGAGCTCACCCGTCGATGTGGAGCCTCTCCGAGCGCGCGCCCTCTGGATCGGGTCCGCCTTCCACCCTCCAGAGCGAGACCCTCGGAATCTAGTGCCCTGCGGCCGAGGTCGAGCCAAGAGCTCACCCACCGATGTGGAGCTTCTTCGAGCGCGCGCCCTCTAGATCGGGTCTACCTTCGACCCTCCAGAGCGAGACCCTCGGAGGCTAGTGCCCTGCGGGTGAGGTCGAGCCAAGAGCTCACCCGCCGATGTGGAGCCTCTCCGAGCGCGTGCCCTCTGGACTGGGTCCGCCCTCTAGAGCGAAACCCTTGGAGGCTAGTGCCATGCGGTTGAGGTCGAGCCATGAGCTCACCCGTCGATGTGGAGTCTCTCCGAGCACGTGCCCTCTGGATCGGGTCCGCCTTCCGCCCTCCTCCACCGAGGCGCCCCTGCGAGTTCGGAATGTCGAGGTCGGAGTGAGTCATGCCATCCCAGCTCGGCCCCGGTCCGGACGAGGTCTTCACCAGTCTAGAACACCGGTGAGCCGCTCGAGGATTGCACTGAAGCACTTTCCAGGCCGTACTGATCACCTATGACCGCCAGTTACACCAATCCGGGGATTCGAATCCCACGGGCTGTGGCCCGCCATTCGGAGCACCCCCAAATTTCCTAGAATGAGGCAACCAAGAGGAGTGTCGGAGCGCCTGACAACGTCCCCTATCATGAATAAGGAAAGGTCCCTCGGGACACCGCCGCATGCGCCTGACAGCCCGGCGGGGATCCCGAAACTAGCACCGAACGGTAACCTGGTTCACAGCAAACCCAGAGGTAACACACACAACAACTCCAAGACACAGAGGAGAGAAAAAAAGAGAGAGGGAAGAAAAGGTGCAGCCCCCTCAAGGAGACGGGGCCATGGCACCACCACTTCCACGATAAGCACCAGCGCAAGCCCAACCAAGAGGGCCAAGCGCCACTACCACCACAGTTGAAGGGAAAGCGAGGGAAACAAGGAAAGGCAGAGGAACAGAGCATCCCTCTGTCCCCGCTATCATTCTCCCTCGGCAACGTTTTCACCTTCACCCATATTTTACACTCCTCCTAGAGCGGAGTCCATTAAGAGAGGCCCGACCAGGAGGATCTGTTCCCCTGGATCGTTACTGACTTGATCGTTGGAGTGCCCCCACCAGAAACCCCGACCCGGGTCACTAATCCCTGTTTCGCAAGTCCAGGAGTAGAGGACCGACGGGCAGTGAAGGGAGCGGCAAAGCGACCACACACAGTGCGAAGGTCCGGGACCCGAGGACCGTGAAACCGGTGGGGAAAGTGCACTCCGGTGCTGACAGCAGCTACGGGCCACGACGGTCTTGGCGGCAACAGTTATCAAATAATATTTTGTCAAGTAAATAGAGATTTAAACAAATAATTACATTTTGCCGGATAGTATAGGAAAACTGGGTTCCCTAGGCCGAAGTTGGCAGTCCCAGCCAACTTCAACCTAGTTTAAAAAAAAAAATCAAAATAAGGGATTTCAACCTTGCTTGATCGAGTACGAAGGTTGCTGGAATAACCGGAGTGGATGGTCGTGGTTGAGTAGGAGAGGGCTGACGGAGCAACAGGTATCAGTCGGACTCACGATCAGCCAAGCAAATTCATCGTGCAACGATTGTATCCTCTCTGAGTTTCTTCTTTAAATTTCACCTCCATCATCTTTAATCGGATCAAGATTGAATCTTCACCATCTTTCTTCTCCATCCCGTTGTCGGTTACTTTTTGGACCATCGTCGGTGAGTCTTCTTCTTTCTCGGCCTTTGATTATCTAGTTTTTTGGTAGCATAGTTCACTCTCTTTTCGATTTTTCATGTTGGTAGCCGAGCGAACAACGACTGCACTACCTCGACCCCCTCTTCGTCCGGCCATGCTTTGGTGGACCACCACCCTGAACCTCCCCCATCCTCCATCTTCTTGGGTTGCCGGATTGTTAAAGACCCATTCGGGTTGAGCCAAAGAGGGAAAAGAAATGAAAAAATAAAGGAATAAGAGAAGGAAAGAAAAAGAACAAGAAAATAAAATAATAAAATAATAATAAATAGAAAAGGAGAGAGGAACATAAGAGAGAAAAAAAGAGAGAAAGAGAAGAAAGAGAAAGAGGAGAGAGGAAGAGGAGAGAGAGAGGGAAATAGAATAGAAAAAGAGGATAAAGAGAAGAGAGAGAAATAAAAGAGAAAAAGAGGAAAAAGAGGAGTGAGAATAAGAGAAGGGAAAGAAGAGAGAAAAGATGAAATAGAGAGAAAAAAGTAAGATAAATAAATAAATATTTGAAAAAAAAAAGTTCTTTCTTCCGAGATTATAAAATTGTGAAGTTGAGGCTAAGGATCAGTGAGTGGACCACTGATGGAATCTGGATAAAAGATTTGGATTTATAATAGAATTAATTATTAATATTAAGATTATTATTATAGGAGAACATTCTTTAAACAAAGAATATTGAGCAAATCCCCTAGCACATAGATCGGGTTCCGAGTGCAGATTGGTATCTAATGTGTTAAGTCTGTCACTGATAGTGAAAAAAGTTTTTATACATAAACACCGATTTATAAATATGTTTTACATTGCATGATCCTTGAACACGAGCATTTGCATGCATGATTGCTTATGCATTATATATTTTGATTTCACATGGTGGATATTTATGATTGATTGTATTACTATTTTTCATATGATATGTTCATGTCATATATGATTATTTTGGATGACTTGGATTGTGATACCGATTATTAGAAATCTTGAAAAAAATGATTTAAAAATATATTTGAGAATTGATAAAGTGATAATCAATAAGAAGGGATGTTTGGACTAGCCATGCCATGGAATCGTGGCTACTGAGATTGCCAGTCATAGACTGAAGCGTGACATTGAGATTGCCAGTCATATGCTGAAGTGTGATAATAAGATTGCCCGTCATATGTTGAAGTGTGACAATGAGCTTGCCAGTCATAGGCTAAAGTATGATATTGAGATTGCTAATTATGGGCTAAAGCATGATCATAGTTAATCCAGAACCCTAAAGAAGAGGGATGACTAAAGTGGAACCTAAAAAGAAAACATAGTTTTACCAAAGATTTTGTTATACATGATAATAAGTTGTTTTGGTTGCATGGCATGATATACTATTATTTTCTTGTTATTTTCAAATCGTATTATTATTGGTACGACTGTATGGAATCATTACTGGGCTACAAAGTTCACATCCCCTACTTTCCTTTTTTTTTCAAAGTTGTCCAAGATATTCGGACTTAGCGATGGATTAGATTTGTAATGTGTTACAGCCGTTACGATGACGTGGCGTGACTCAGATTCCGTCGGGCGTGACCCGAACCACGTGGAATTTTCGGTAGAACGGGACGGTCCGGTAAGGTCAGATGTGGCTCCACCGCAACCGAAGTCGAGGTCGGGCCGGGCCTTCCCGCTCCTCCGCCAGGTGTTCGCCCAGGAGGGGCCCACCTCGGCCGAAGCCGGCGGCCCCTTTCTCCCTCGCCGGGTGGCGCCCTAAGACGGTTCCACCTCGACCGAGGTCGAGCCGGGTCTTTCTGCTCCTTCGCCAGGTGGCGCCCGGACACGGGTCCACCTCGGTCGAAGTCGAGCGCCCCTCTGCCGCTCCGCCAGGTGTTCGCCCAAGAGGGGCCCACCTCGGCCGAAGCCGGCGGCCCCTTGCTCCCTCGCCGGGTGGCGCCCTGAGACGGTTCCACCTTGGCCGATGTCGAGCCGGGTCTTTCTGCTCCTTCGCCAGGTGGCGCTCGGACACGGGTCCATCTCAGCCGAAGTCGAGCTCCCCTCTGCCGCTCCGCCAGGTGTCCGCCCAGGAGGGGCCCACCTCGGCCAAAGCCGGCGGCCCCTTGCTCCCTCGTCGAGTGGCGCCCTGAGACGGTTCCACCTCGGCCAAGGTCGAGCCGGGTCTTTCTGCTCCTTCGCTAGGTGGCGCTCGGACATGGGTCCACCTCGGCCGAAGTCGAGCGCCCCTCTGCCGCTCCGCCAGGTGTCACCCAGGAGGGGCCCACCTCAGCCAAAGCCGGCGGCCCCTTGCTCCCTCGCCGGGTGGCGCCTTGAGATGGTTCCACCTCGGCCGAGGTCGAGCCGGGTCTTTCTGCTCCTTCGCCAGGTGGCGCCCGGGCACGGGTCCACCCCGGCCGAAGTCGAGCGCCCCTCTACTGCTCCTTCGCCAGGTGTCCGCCCAGGAGGGGCCCACCTCAGCCGAAGTCGAGCGCCCCTCGGCTGCTCCGCCAATTGTCCGCCCTGGAGGGGCCCACCTCGACCGAAGCCAGCGGCTCCTTGCTCCCTCGCCGGGTGGCGCCCTGAGACGGTTCCACCTCGGCGGAGGTCGAGCCGGGCCTTCCCGCTCCTTCGCCAGGTGGTGCCCGGACACGGGTCCACCTCGGTCGGGGTCGAGCGCCCTTCTGCCGCTTCGCCAGGTATCCGCCCAGGAGGGGTCCACCACGGCCGAGGCCGGCTACCCTGCATGGTGAGGCCGCCGAGAAGCAGGAGCACGGGTTTCGAGACCGCCCCTCGAGCAGCGTGCGCCGCACCTCGAGAGGAGCGCCGGTACGGTCAGCAGCAACGTGCGAAACCTCGTTTACATCGGCCCGACAGGTTCCGCAGCCGAGAGGCGAAGTCCTGGCAAGACAGGACCCGGTAACGGACGTTGTCGGGGTCTGGGAAGGAGAGCGCTCGCGCCCGGTCCAAGGTCTGGCAGGTGTCCTCCCTCTACCCTTTCCTCGCTGGGCTTGGCAAGCAAGACAAGGAGGTCGCCGGGTTCTTGGACCCGAAGGGGAAAGGGGAAAGAGAGGGAGAGAAGGAGGTGAAAGCGGAGAGGGGGCCTCCCAAGGGCGGGAAGTCGGAGGCAGCGTGATGGAATAAAAGGATGGGAAGAGCGGACGATCAGGTAAAGGGGAAAAAGGCTGGGAAAAGAAAAGGCACCGAGAACAGGATCCAAGATCCCGAGAGAGGTCCCTTGGCGCAAGCTCGGTGAAGGAACTTGGCCCAACTTTCACTATTCTTGAGACCTTTTTTGAGAAGATAATCTGGGACTTCTTCGGGGGCCCGCCTTTGAGACTCTGTTCCATCTCGCCGTTTTCTAACTTAGCCGTCGGAGCTCCTTCGCCGGGATCCCTGGCCAGGGTTTCTGACCTTGTCTTGCAGGATCGGGAGCCCGCAGACCTCGAGGCGAGACGGTCTGATCCCGCCACCGGCTCTGAAGATACAGGCCGCGGCGGCGAGATCGGCAACATAATGAAATGATGAATAGATAGAGAGTCATTAATACTAATCAAATGACTGAAATTGTAAATATATAAGTTGTATTATTTTCTTTACTTTATGTATTTTCTTATGAATTGCGATAAATAGTACTTTTGAAAATTGAAGTTGTAATGAATTTCTTTTAAGATCTTGCATGATTCCTAAGGCGTATTCTAGGATCCGTGAAGCTGGTCGCATGGCCAAACTGGATGCTAAGTTCGGGGCGTGATACAATATATGCAAGTAATTTAATCTACAAATAATTTTGATTTTTGTCATTACCATAATAATTAAAAATGGTTCCAACAGGGTTCCACTAAAAATATATATATATATTATTAACGCCATTAATTATTATTAAAGAAGAGATCCAATTGCAAGCTTTGGGGTGAAATCGACATTATATATCATTTTTTATGGAAAGTTTCGTAGCTCTCATGTGTCGAATGATAGGCGGGAGCTCTTCCTAGATATTGCAAAAAAAAAAAAAAAAAAAAAAAAAAAAAAAAAAAAAAAAAAAAAAAAAAAAAAAAAAAAAAAAAAAAAAAAGAAAGGAGGGGAGGCAAACTCAAAAAAGGTCAAACCAAAAGATAGGCATTTTTATTTATTTTTATATAATCTTAATTTATTATTTACCAAATTAGAAGTATTTTTGTTTTAGAATCAATTCACCAATACCCCCGTGGTCAAGAGAGAGAAAAAGTTGATCAGCATGAAAGCAAAATTCACAAATTCCTTTTCATGGTTCCATAGGTGATGATAAGATATTAATTAACCACATAACTTGTAATTTAATAATAAGGTGGTAAGTTCGGAAAAGATTGATTAGAATTTACGAGTAAACAGAGCAATCACGGTAATTTGATGAACAATTCTCAACCACTCCGAAGTACAAGTTGTTCTAGGGATATCACAAAGCCATGTAAAAAAACTTTCCTTCTTTAAAATAGTATTAAATTATTTTTCATACAGCTAATCTTATATTCATTTATTTTTATAGAGTAATTTTTTTCTGAATTTAAAACATGCATGTGTTAGTATTAGGTTAGTTTGGTTAATTAGTATTGAAATTATCATATCCCAAATCCAAGATGTAATACGACGATGCTATCAAGGTATACCATCCACGATAACATCAAGCCAATAATCATAATTTACATATTTATCTTAAATAAAATATAACTCAAGCATCGGAATCCATCATCTTTTAAATAATTAAATAAATACTTATTCAGAGTATCTGAATTCGAACATAAATTGCAAATGTATAATCCTCAAAATGCCATAGCTTTTTACTTTAAAATTCGAAAAGTCATTCATCATAATTTCTTGATCAATTAAAGAATTAAAATTTTTGCTGCAAAATCCCCAAGCTTACTAATATAAACTCCAAACCTAGGTTATCATTCTTTGCTAATCTTATTCGTTTGCAAAAGAAAAAGAATAATAAAGAGATATGAGCTATGCAGCATAGTAAGTAAAATTTATACTTTTTTAACCATACCAAGTATAAGTTCTTCGCATGAACAATACATTATTTAGAAAAAAATAAATATCATAAAATTAAATATTTAATAGTGTAATATAAAAACATAAATTATAAAAATAATCATGCATATATAAATTATGAATATTTTATAAATATAATTAAAATCATATGTTTTTTTGACCATGCATTATTATCAAAATTTAAAATATTACTCACAGATATTTGTGTTACAGTTATTTTATATTTATGACAGGGCTAGTATTTATAATCGATGGAGTTTATGTTTCATATACTAGTTTTCTATCCGTTGACAGGACTTGTATTCGTATGGGTGCTGGCTCCAAGTGTTTAAAAACATACATATATATTGGAAGAAAACTACTAAATGACATAAATAGATTCATGCTTCATAAACATATATTTTTCATCAAAAAGATTCATGGAATAATAATTCACAATAATTTGTGATTTTTATACATTTATTGATCCTTATTTTTTTAAAAAATATGATTTCATCAATGAAGAACTATATATACGAAAAATAAGATAATTTAAAAATTAATAAGGAGTATAAGATCTATTTATCTTATCAAACTTTAACTATACAAATCCATTAAACCTATTTGAAAATGTTGAAAGGAATATAAATTTCTATTTGTTAATTTTAATAGTATTGCAGGAAAAGGAGATGGGTGTCTAGGCAATAGTGGCTCCAAACAGGTCAAGTCAAAGTGATTTTGGCCAATGATTGAGGAAGTATAGATTCAATTAAGATCAAGATCGTTTGATAAGGATCATCAATAATGGATTTCGAAGACACTCAATATATCAGAGTAATCAGTCCGACAAGCTGCCAAGCATTATGTATGGCGATTTAAAATCTCTTTGCAGGGTCAACTCGAGTCCATAGAACAAGAAAGGATTCGATATTGAAATCTATGGATCTTCATAGAAAAAGTAAGGAGAAGGGAGAAACATTAGAAAGAGGAAATAAGGGAGAGCTATCTTCTCTCTCTCTCTCTTTCTTTTTTTTCTTTCTTTCTTTTTTTTTTTTTTCTTTCTTAGCAAAACAAAGGGAGATGGAAGGTGAACCAGTGGCTATGGTCTTGATCATATGAGGCATAGCAGCACAACTAACCAATCATCTAATAATGGTCCATGGAATGATCGGCGGTAGGTGACTAACGTGCAGCAAAAAAAAAAACAGAAAAAGAAAGGCCAAATAGTGTGGAACCGGGGATAGCAATCATGATGGAAATCCTGTGATTTCTTTCCAAAATCGAATTGGCAACCATGATCTTATACACAAATAGGTAAAGGAGAGAGAGAATCCATGGATCATGGTTGTAGTTATCTTGTCTTTAGTAAGGTTGGAACTAGACTAGGTTGGACTGGGCCATACCCTATCTAAGCTCAGCTCAAAATAAGTTTCTGGGACCATCAAGATGGTAGCCCAGCTGGTTAGGGTCTTGCCTCACAACTAGCAGGTCATGGATTCAAAACGTGATTCTGCAGAAGACTCGATTAAATTTAGGGATTATCCTCCCAGCTGGTACCTTGGTGGTGTCGAGTTGATGTACTCATCCTTGGATGAGAAAATCCTACAAAAATCTAGCACCTTGAATCGAATATTTTCCGACGAGATGGAGAGCTTGCAAGCTTTGGTGGTATCGAGTTGGCGTACCACCATTGGATGAGGAAAGGCTACAAAAATCTAGTGCCTTGAATCGAATATTTCTTGGCAGGATGGGGGCCTACAGGGATAGCTATGCCAAATTTATCTTCCCTCTTTATCAAAAAAATAATAATAAGTTTTGGGGCTTTGGGCCAGGCTTAGGGTTGATTTGTTTATTTAAATATCTTTAACCCAATTGAGTAACCAATTTACCACTATATTTCCTTCCATATTAGTTTATGATATTTTCCTCTTGCAAGTCGCCAAAGGTCAGTGCAGACAGGGATAGCTATGCCAAATTTATCTTCCCTCTTTATCAAAAAAATAATAATAAGTTTTGGGGCTTTGGGCCAGGCTTAGGGTTGATTTGTTTATTTAAATATCTTTAACCCAATTGAGTAACCAATTTACCACTATATTTCCTTCCATATTAGTTTATGATATTTTCCTCTTGCAAGTCGCCAAAGGTCAGTGTAGATAGGAAACAATGTGAGCTATTAACTTGCAGAGAAAAAAAGCAGGGATAATATATGAAGCAAACTTTATTATTTTTCTAGACAAAATGCATAAAAAAATAATACAGGTAAAAAATAACAAGAGAAGTAACGACTAAGACCATGTAGGACAAAAAAACCAGCAAGCATGAGATGTTGCCCAGGTAGAGCAACTTTGAAGCGGTATCTAAGATCATGATAACCAATATGAAGTAATATGATAACACTAAGATTGTGTTTGGTACATATAAATAGTATTGCTTGTAATATGATAATAGTAAGATTATATTTGGTGCAGATAGATAATATTACCAGGTAATTTTGAAAGGTAATATGGATTGTCAAATAATATAGATTACCAGTAATATTGATTGCAGGTAATATGGATTATTATATTTGATACATATAAATAATATTGCATGATATTAAATTAAATTTTCAAAATATCCCTAAATCAAATCTATATTTTATCTATTAATTAGAAATATATATTTTTATATTTTATATTTTTATATAAAAGTAAAAAAATATTATTATATTAAATAAATGTAATATAAAAATTTTATATATTAAATAGATGATATATTTAATATATTACTTAAATATATTAAATTTATATGTTATATTATAAATATTATATAATATATTTTATATTATAAAAAAAATATAAAAAATATAATATATAATAATATAATATATATTAATATAATATAATATAATAATTTTATATAACATAATAATATAATATATTGTATAATGATATATTTATCATATTATTTTATTATAAAATATAATATATTACTATAACATAATATATTTTATTAAATTAATATAAAATTAAATATAATATAATATATTATATTATATATATTAAATAAATTAAATTTAAAAATATATAATATAATATGTTTAATATTTTATAATAATTTAATATATAATATACTTTATAATATATGTAACCTTCCATATTCTAGGACATGAACCTTTTAGTTTCACCAGCAGTGGAGTGAATATCTTTACGATAATTATTTATGTTATGCAAGTCTGTAAAATGTTAAGAAAGATAATATGGGTTTCTTGGCCAGTATTTTAGATGCTTAATAGGAAACGTAAAGTTGGAGAATATTTTAGTAGTGAAGGAGTTTCCTAATATATTTTTGAAAGAATTACCAGGATTACCTCCCGATAGAGAGATAGAATTTGCTATTGATCCTGTACCTGGTTCAAAACTTGTCTCCAAAATTTTCTATTGGATAGCTCCAACGAATTGAAGGAGCTTAAGGAGCAACTTCAGGAATTACTTGATAAGGATTTTATCAAGCCTAGTTTTCTTCGTGGGGTGCTCCAGTACTTTTTAGAAACCTAAAATTATGTATTGACTATAAAGAATTAAACAAGTTGACAGTTTAAAATAAGTATCTTCTTCCTAGATTTAATGATCTTTTTTATCAGCTTTAGGGTGTCTAAGTATTTTCAAAAATTGATTTATGGTCTGGATATTATCAATTAAAAATTAAGATTGATGATATATCCAAAATAGCCTTCTAAACTAGATTTGGATATTATGAATTTTTGGTTATGCCTTTTGGATTAACAAATACTCTTGCAGCTTTTATAGATATAATGAGTATAGTATTCAGGTCTTACTTAGATCAGTGTGTAGTTATATTCATAGATGATATTCTAATATATTCCTAGAATCAGAAAGAACATGAAGAGCATTTGAGGATAGTATTCCAATTACTAAGGGAGTAAAGATTATATGTAAAATTGATTAAATGTCAGATTTGGCTTGAGAGCATCCCCTTCCTTGGACACATAATTTCTAAAATAAGGTATATATGTTAATCTGGTGAAGGTAGAAGCAATTATGGATTGGGATCGACCAACGAATGTGACAGAGGTTCGTAGCTTCGTTGGATTAGCTGGATATTATCGAAGATTTGTGAATGGATTTTATTGCATAGTAGTACCTCTAACCTCGTTGACTCACTAAGAAATAAAATTTGAATGGACCAAGGAATGCGAAAGTAGCTTGCAGGAGTTGAAGAGATTTTACTATTAGCAACTATTCTTACCCTACTATCAAGAAATAAAGATTTTACTATTTTCAGTGGTACCTCTAGAAAGGGGCTAGGATGTGTCCTCATATGAAATGGAAAAATAGTAGTATATACCTTGAGACAATTGAAACCCCATGAACTGAACTACCTTATCGATGATCTGGAGTTAGATGCGTTAATATTTGCCTTGAAGAATTGGAGACATTATCTATATGGAGTACCTTATGAGATTTTTATAGATCGTAAGAGCCTTAAGTATTTATTTTCCTAAAAGGAGCTAAGTTTGAGGCAAAAAAGATGGTTAGAGCTTGATGGAGCTTGATCGCTGACGTGGCGTGGACAGACTAACGTGGTACCCTCACCGGGCGCCACGCAGGATTTTCAGCACGAGTCCTTTCGCCGAGCCGAGCTCCCCTGGAGCAATGGGGATGCCCGCCGAAGCTGGGCTCCGTCCTCCGCCAGGTCGGTCCCCGCCGAGTCAGGATGCCTAGGCCAGAGCCGAGCACAAGCCACCATTCGAGGCGGACCCCTCGAGATCGGGCCACATGGTCAGGAATCAAGCTCAAGCCTCTTCCGCCACGAGGAGCCCCTCCGAGGTCAGATCCCCCAGGCTGGTCGGCCCCCGTCCATCTCAGTTAGGTCGAGCTCGTCTGAAGCCCAGCTCCACTGGTCCGGAGTCGAGCTCGGCCCTTCACCACCCGGCTGAGCCACCTTGAAGCAACCCACCGTAGGCGGGTCCCATCTTTCCAGCTCGGTCCCCGATCCAAACAGAGACACCAGCCACTAAGGAAGCAACACCTCCCCTCCGAGGACAATGGCGGTCCTCCCAAGGACCGTACAGCGGCACCAGCCATGCCGCCATTAATGCCCACGACCGCCACTCACACCGGAAAGAAAGGAAGCTCACATCAAGGCACCATTCCTTCCATCGACTTGCCGTACGACCAAGGAAGAGACCCAACCAAAGGGCGCGGGTCCCGAGGATGTTGGCCTGCCAACCGAGGCCCTGCCAGGATCCCAACAGAAGGAATGTCAGAAGCAGAAGCTTCCTTGACCATCTGACAGAAAAGGTGTTCCGTCTATGGCACGATACCTCGTCGCACACGTCTGACAGCATTGGGAGGTCCCAAGGCAAGCCCAAGTAAATGACCCAGCCAGGGTAAGCCAAAGGGAGGTAACACAAACAAACACGCAACACCAACAATAAGAGCAAGCACAAAAAAAAGGGAGGGGAGAGAGGCTAGACAGGGGGGCAAGATCACCTTGGCCAACACCTCTCCCAGCTCGCCACCAGTGCTCATTTTTCATACACACTACACTCACTCCTCCTTGTGTAGAGCTCATCCAGAGGGGCTCGACCAGGAGGATCTGTTTTCCTGGATCGTCACTGACTTGACCGTCGGAGCGCCCCTGCCAGAATCCCTGGCCCGGGTCACTGACACTGTTCCTTGTAAGTCCCGAGGCACCGGAGGCATCCCCCGCAGGCGGGCTCGTGACTCTCGACACCACCAGCAGCTACGGGCCATGATGATCTGGGCGGCAACAGAATAGCATGCCAGGTAGGGGGGTCTGAACGACTTTTGATCCAGTTCAGGCCCTGTTCAGATAGTTCATCATGAGGATGGTGACCACTCGGGCGAGGGGAGCCTCTCCCAGACATGCGGAAGTGTCCCCTTCCCACGAGAACCCGCACGGTCCAGAGACGGAGCCACCTGCTCTGGTTCAACATCCTCCGCTAGAGATTCAGCTGAACGCACTCGTCCAACAGATGCACACTCTCACCGCAGTAGTGCGCCAGCTCCAGCATCAGCACCGGTCCCTGGCTACACCCTAGCAGCCAGAGACTCCCGCGGTCGATGCCGCAGCTCCACGTGACAGCCTGCATTCCTTCCATGGGAGGCCTTCGCAGCCGTGGGCCGTTACAGACCCTAGGGGTAGTCGCCAAGCCCCGATGAAGCGACAACAGGCGGGGTCCACCGACGAAGAGAGCTGCTCACCGCACCTTAGCCGGGGGGCATCTAAACCTTACCAAGGCAGGACGGGCAAAGCCCCTCATTGTGGGGACCGTGTACCCGCATCACTTTCCCCGCTTCTCTCAGCAGAGGGGTCGACGGATGAGGCCGTCAGGCGCATAGCGGAGAAGCGCCTAGAGGAGCATGACCGCAAATAGGCGAAACTAGCCCACCGGTTCGCCAACATGCCCGGCTTCGCTAGCGAGCCAGCGGGCTACGACGTCCGCCCTCCGTTCTCTCAGGAGATTCAAGTGGAGCCGATCCCCCGCCGGTTCTGCATGCCGTAGGTGGATCTCTACGACGGGACCATCGACCCCCTGGACCACCTGGAAAGTTATCTGGCCCTCATGAGGGTCCACGGGGCCACTGATGCTCTTCTATGTGTCACCTTTCCTGCTACTCTCCGAAAGGCAGCTCGGGTGTGGTTTACCCGCCTCGAGCTCGAAAGCATCAGCTCCTTTGCCCAGCTGGGGCAGAGGTTCGTGGCCCATTTTGATGCACGTCGGAAGATGCCACGTGAGGCAGACAGCCTCTTCTCCATAAGGTAGCAAGATCGTGAGCTGCTACGAGACTACGTGGCCCGCTTCAAGGCTGCTGCATTGGAGATTTACAGCCTGGAGGAGCCGGTCACCATGCTGGCTCTGAAGCGAGGGCTCAGGACCTCCCGCCTGACCTACTCGCTTGATAAAAAGCCCCCGAAAACATACTCTAAGCTAATCTTTCGAGCTCAGAAGTACATCTGTGCCGAGGAGGCGGATCGTATAAGGCAGGAGCTTGATGGGCAGTCGCTGAAAAGACCTGCACCCGCCGAGGCGCCTAGAGCGCGGAGGCCGGGACCGCCATCTCAAAGCTCCTGACCTGGACCAAGGCCCAGGAGCGCCCCTATCCTCGAGGGAAATTTCATCCCCCTCCTCGCCCCAAGGATGAAGATCCTCATGGAGATCAAGGGCGAGACCTATCTGAGATGCCCGCCACCGTTGAAGTCGTCCACCAGCGGTGACAAGATGAAGTACTATCTTTTCCACCGCGACCACGGCCACGACACCGAGGAATGCCGCAACCTCAAGTAGGAGATCGAAGAGCTCATCAAGAGGGGCTACCTCAGAAGATACATGGGGGATAGATCTCAACCAGAATCCCAGGCGCTCGTCGCCCTCCCACCTGTCCCGGCGGTCGACAATCGTCCTACCGAGAAGCCGGTGGGGATGATACGCTGGGAAGCCGAGCGCGCCTCTAAGACGACCCGAGGGGCAGGGGACTCTGAGGATGTACTCCCCTTTATGAGGGAAGGGGAAGAAGAGGAAAAGAAATATAAATAATGATGCCGTGATCATCGAAATGACGATCGTGAAGCATCCTGTAAAACGCATCATGGTAGATAATGGAAGCTCCACAGACATGCTTTTCTACGATGCATTCTCCATGATGAATCTTCCCCTTGCTCAGCTCAAACCTGTGCATACCCCCCTTGTTGGTTTCACAGGAGATTCCGTAAGGGTGGAGGGAGAAATCACTCTCCCAGTTACTTCCAGAACCCCACCTCGGCAGAGTACCGTCATGATGACGTTCACGGTTGTAAGGCTTCCCTCGCCATACAACGTGATTTTGGGCCAACCTGGGCTCAACCTCCTTGATGCTGTCGTCTCTATCAAGAGATTGCTTGTGCAGTTCCCAACCCCCTGTGGTGTGGGGGAGATGAGAGGTACGCCCCAGCCAGTGCAGCATTGCTTTCAAATCCTTCCCGGGGCCCGAGTGCCCGAGGAGGGCCCCAGACGAGCTTGACCAGAGGGTTCAGGATCCCAGGGGAGGCCTAGCCGAGCATCTGCTTCCTTACCGGCTCAGGGCCGACCAGACGAAGACCGTGCATATCGGAGCCCAGCTGCCTGAGGAGGAGAAAGCTCCGCTGTTGGAATTCTTGCAGGCGAATGCAGACATGTTCGCCTGGACGGTAGCAGACATGCTAGGTATTCCCCCTGAAGTCATCACCCATAATCTCAATGTCGATCCAAAGCACAGACTGGTTTGACAGAAGAAGAGAAGCTTCATTCCAGAAAGGCAGGCGACCATCAACGAAGAAGTCGAGAAACTTCTAGCCGTCGGCTTCATTCGAGAAGTGCAGTACTCGAGTTGGCTGGCGAACGTGGTGATGGTGAAGAAGAACAACGGCAAGTGGAGGATATGTGTGGATTACACCGACCTCAATAAGGTGTGTCCAAAAGATAGTTTCGCCTTACCGAGGATAGATCAGTTGGTGGATGCTACCTCAGGGCACAGGCTGCTCTCCTTCATGGATGCATTTTTCGGGTACAATCAGATCCGGATGCACCTGGGGGAAGAGGAGCACACTGCCTTTATTACTGACCGAGGGACATACTGCTATAGGATGATACCCTTTGGCCTGAAGAATGTTGGAGCCACGTACCAACGTTTGGTCAACAAGGTCTTCAAAGATTAGATTGGCTGAAACGTGCAAGTGTATGTGGATGATATGCTCATCATGAGCAAGCCGAGCTCAGACCACATTGCCGACCTCGCCGAAGCCTTTCATAGCCTCCGGAAGCACCAAATGAAGCTCAACTCGGCGAAATGCACTTTCAGGATGGCGGCCAGGAAGTTCCTCAACTTCTTGGTCACCCAGAGAGGCATCGAAGCGAACCCAAAGAAGGTCCGGAGATCCTTGACATGGAGCACCCAACCTCCAAGAAGCAAGTCCAACATCTGACAGGGAGGGTTGTAGCCTTAAACCGTTTCATCTCGAGGTCGGCTGACCACTGCTTGCCCTTCTTCAAGGCATTGCGCAAGATGCATGACTTTACCTGGACCGAGGAGTGCAAGACGGTGTTTGAGGAGCTAAAGGAGTTCCTAGCCTCTCCATCTCTGCTATCCAGACCAGAAAAGGGAGAAGAGCTCCTACACTACCTGGCTATTACACCCGGGGCTGTCAGCTCGATTCTCGTCCGTAAAGATCAGGACGAGTCTCAGAAGTCGGTGTACTACACCAGCAAGACCCTCCATGATGCAGAGGTCAGGTATACTCATCCCGAAAAACTTATTTTTGCACTAATCATGTCTGCTAAGCACCTTAGGCCCTATTTTCAAGCGCATCCCATTACGGTTGTGACCGACCAGCCACTGAGGACCATACTAAACCACCCCGAGACTTCTGGGAGGCTGGCTAAATGGTCCCTGATGCTGAGCGAGTTCGATATCGCGTATCGACCGAGGTCGTTGCAGAGGGCCCAAGTCCTAGCCGACTTTGTGGTTGAGTGCACAGGGCCCCTCGAGGAACCAGAACGGACGGTCCTGGAGAGCCAAGCTGAGCCCGTACCCCAGGAGGACCCTTAGATCCTTCACGTGGACGGTGCTTCCAATTCTTGAGAAAGCAGCGCAGGCCTCATCCTCACCAATTCTGATGGAGTGGTGATGGAGTGTGCCCTTCGCTTCAAGTTCCCCACCACAAACAACCAGGCGGAGTACGAAGCGCTCCTCGTAGGCTTAAAGGTGTCCCGTGAACTGGGCGTACAGGACCTAAAGGTCTTCACCGACTCCCAACTGGTTGCCGGACAAGTCTCCGGAGAATACGAAGCCTGAGATCCCCAGATGGTGAAGTACTTGGAGAAGGTTTTGTCGAGCACGGCAGGCTTCCGTTACTTCTGCATTTTCCACATCCCACATGGAGAAAATGCTCGGGTGGATGCACTATTAAGGCTCGCAACCCTACCGAACTGGTCCCTAGGGCGTGCCTACATCGAGTATCTCAAGAATCCGAGCTATGAAATCCTGGAGGAGGTGCAACAAGTAGCCCACGAGCCGAGCTGGATGGACAAGTATGTCAGGTACATCCAGGATGGCCTTCTACCAGAAGACCGCAAAGAAGTCGACCTCATCAAAAGGAAGGCCACCCGTTTCGTTTTAATGGACAGTCACCTCTACCGCCGGTCTTATTCCTACCCACTCCTGAAGTGCCTCAGACCCATGGAGGCTTCCTTCGTGCTCTGGGAAATACATGAGGGCCTTTGTGGGAGTCATGTAGGAGGGAGGACACTTGCGTACAAAGCTCTTCGCCAGGGATACTTCTGGGAAACAATGACGGAAGACGCCACCGGCTTCGTCAAGAAGTGTGACAAATGCCAGCGCCATTCCAACATACAGCGCCTACCGGCTACACTGATCTCCCAATTGTCATCCCCCTGGCCTTTTGCACAGTGGGGGATGGACATTCTGGGACCGTTCCCCACCGCACCAGGGCAGCGGAAGTTCCTACTACTGACGATCGACTACTTCACCAAGTGGGTCGAGGTAGAGCCGCTAGTTCGGATTACAAAGGCCAATATTCGATAATTCTTTTGGAAGTCTGTCATCTGCCGCTTCGGACTCCCTAATTGCATCATCACCGACAATGGACGACAGTTCGACAACCAGGAGTTCGAGGGATTCTATGCCGAGCATGGGATCCAGCACCATTTCACCTCAGTTGCTCATCCCCAGACCAATGGTGAAGCCGAGGTGACTAACCGAACCATCCTCCAAGGGCTCCGCGCCAGGTTGGATCAAGTGAAGGGCAGATGGGCAGAAAAACTTCCAAGCATCCTGTGGGCCTACCACACAACGCCCAGAACGGCAACGGGTGAAACCCCCTTCAACCTCGTCTTCGGATCTGAGGCAATGATCCCAGTCGAGCTCGGCGTGCCCACACTCCGGGTGCAGCAGTATGACGAGGCACAGAACTCGACATACCTCCTGCTCAACCTTGACATCCTTGAAGAGACGAGGGACAAAGCCTGGCTTTGGATGGCGGCCTACCGGCAACGGGTCACCCGGTATTACAATAAGAGGGTGAAACCAAAGATCTTCCGACCTGGCGACCTGGTGACCTGGTGCTACGCCGGGCAGAGGTGTCCCAACCCCGGGAGTGCAGCAAGCTCTTGTCGAATTGGGAAGGCCCTTATAAAGTAGCCGAGGCCCTCTCACAAGGGGCCTACTATCTTGAGGACCTGGATGGTGCCAGATTCTCCTGAACATGGAATGCTTATAATTTGAGGAGATACTATCAGTAATGTAAGTCTCCCCTCCACTAGAAATAAAGACTCTTTTCTGTACAATGGTTTGTTTACCTTGCAGGAAACTCAAGCCTCGAGCCTAGCTCCTCGGCATCCAAGTCTAGAGAAGAGTCCTTCGGCACAAAGACCTGGGAAGTCCTCAGGCACTCAAGCCTCGAGCCTAGCTCCTCAGCGTCCTGATGCGGGACTAATATGCATGCAATTCTTTTTGTATGTTTTATATGTGAGGTTAGGTGATTAATTCCCGAATTTCAGATCAAAATTAGTTGTAGAGAATTTTGTATGAATTTTTGAAGCCAAGTATGCAGATTAGAACCAAGAAAAATACTAAAGAAGGATCGCCGGGGCTGAGAAGTCTCGGTTAGGGCAAGTTCTCCTACAATAATAAGACTGGAGGTAGAGGGGGTGTACCTGACAACGTCTGAAGTACCCGATGAAGATCGCAGCGAAGGGATCTCTCGTTCCTCGATGGATGCGGCCTGGGAAACTGAGCCAAAGACCCGTGGATACCCGGCTTTCTGCTCGGTGGTCCGATTGAGACGTGGCTGGAGTCAGATTCGTAGGAACTCGGGGACCTGCAAACGACCTATCAGGGGTTAGAAAACTTAGAGGAAATCAAGAAAATAAAGGAAAATAGCAAAGAAAAGAAAGTTTTGGAGGGGCTGGAAGGATGGTTGGCGGCAGGAAGATGGTTGCAAACACCGAGAAGAAGAACTCTCAAATCCCTTTATGCACACAGCAGGGTAATCATACAAAGCAATTGAAGAACTCAAGGTTTATTTCATATCAAAAATCTCTCCCTTCATACAAGAGGCTAGGGTCCCTTAAATAGACCCTTAACCTTGGGCTCCAAGTAAGGGCACATTAGTCTTTACATAAGAATCCTTTTCCCTCTCAAACCCTAGCTAGAAAATAAGGAAACATTAGGTAAAAAAATCCCTAAAAATTCTCTTGACTTGGCCAACACTCCAAGGATGCCTAGAGGGGCGTGTTGGGCTTCTAAGAGCAGCAAGGGGCCGGCCCAAAGGGGCTTGGGTGCATGGGTTTGGGCCTTTGGAAGCTGGGATGGCCTGGTAGCCAGGTAACAGGAATATTCCCTGGTATCTTGCTTCTTAGGGGCTTGGGCTTGGCGCCTGGGCTTGATTTCTTTGGGCTAGGATGCAGATGGACCTCTGGAATCATGGATGCCCTTATCTATGAATATACTTTGGCATCTGGAAGGGAATCTGGACATCTGGAGGGCATCTGCAAGAAATCAGGGTTTCCTGAATTTTCCTCCTGGGGTCTTCAAATCTTCAAGCTGGGTTGGACTTGGGCTATACTTCCATGTCTTCAATCTAGTTGGACTTGGTCTTCACTTGTATAATGTAGTCTTGAGTTTTCATTGTACTTGGACAGTACTCAAAAAAATAAAATTAGCTCAACATGAGCTGACTAGCATTGGACTGAACTAGCTCAACATGAGCTGACTAGTACAAGACTGAAATAACAACTCAAAAGACTCAAATAATAACTAAAATAGACTCAGATGGGCTAAGCCCTTATCACAGATGGACTCATAAATTATTGATCAATCCATAGAGGGTTGAAAAGCCTCTGTCTTATTCTGGTGCCTTTGGTGTCTCCACCACGTCCAAGCCCGAAGAAGAGTCCTTCGGCATAAAGACCTGGGAAGCCTCCAGGCACTCAAGCTTTGAGCCTAGCTCCTCGGCATCCCAGCCCGGAGAAGAGTCCTCCGGCACGAAGACCTGAGAAGCCCTTAGGCACTCAAGCCTAGAGCCCAGCTCCTCAGCATCCGAGCTCGGAGCCCAGATCTCCAGTCGATACAACTTCGAGCCCAGCTCCAAGACAACAACTCCTGAGCCTCGATCTCAGATAATCAAGATCCAGGGTCCAACTTCCCGACTAGCAGATCTCTGATTCCAACTCCAAAATAACAAGGCTCGGAACCCAGACTTCCGGCTCTCATTCATTAACGTCCCCGAGCCCAGCTCCAGGATGCCAGCCCAAGATCGGAGCTCAGATCTCCGGCCAAGGGACCTTCAAGCCACGCAGCTCTCATTCATTAACGTCCCCAAGCCCATCTCCAGGACGTCAACCCAAGACCAGAGCTCAGATCTCCGGCCAAGGGACCTTCGAGCCATGCAGCTCTTATTCATTAACATCCCCGAGCCCAGCTCCAGGATGCCAGCCTAAGACCGGAGCTCAGATCTCCGGCCAAGGGACCTTCGAGCCACGTAGCTCTTATTCATTAACATCCCCGAGCCCAGCTCCGGGATACCAGCCCAAGCCCGGAGAAAAGTCCTCCGGCACAAAGACCTGGGAAGCCCCCAGGCACTCATGAATCGAGCTTAGCTCCTCGGCACCCAAGCCCGGAGAAAAGTCCTCCGGTACAAAGACTTGGGAAGCCCCCAGGCACTCATGCCTCGAGCCTAACTCCTCGGCATCCAAGCCCAGAGAAAAGTCCTCCGGCACAAAGACCTGGGAAGCCCCCAAGCACTCAAGCCTCGAGCCTAGATCCTCGGTATCCAAGCCCGGAGAAGAGTCCTCCGGCACAAAGACCTGGGAAGCCCCCAGGCACTCAAGCCTCAAGCCTAGCTCCTCGGCATCCAAGCCCGGAGAAGAGTCCTCCGGCACAAAGACCTGGGAAGCCCCCAGGCACTCAAGCCTCGAGCCTAGCTCCTCGGCATCAAGTTCTGGAGACCAGCTCTCCTGCCGGCATGTCTCCGAGCCCAGCTCCAAGATGACAACTCCTGAGGCACGACCTCAGGCCATCAAAGTCTCGGGGTCCAGCTCTCCGGCCGGCACGTCTCCGAGCCCAGCACCAAGATGACAACTCCTGAGGCACGACCTCAGGCCATCCAAGTCCCGGAGACCAGCACTCCGGCCGGCACGTCTCCGAGCCCAGCTCCAAGACGACAACTCCTAAGGCATGACCTTAGGCCATCCAAGTCCCGGAGACCAACTCTCCGGCCGGCACGTCTCCGAGCCCAGCTCCAAGATGACAACTCCTGAGGCATGACCTCAAGCCATCCAAGTCCCGGAGTCCAGCTCTCCGACTGACACATCTCCGAGCCCAGCTCCAAGACGATAACTCCTAAGGCACGACCTCAGGCCATCTAAGTCCCGGGGTCCAGCTCTCTGGCTGGCACGTCTCCGAGCCCAGCTCCAAGATGACAACTCCTGAGGCATGACCTTAGGCCATCCAAGTCCCGAAGACCAGCTCTCCGGCCGGCACGTCTCCAAGCCCAGCTCCAAGATGACAACTCCTGAGGCATGACCTCAAGCCATCCAAGTCCCGGAGATCAGCTCTCTGGCCGGCACATCTTCGAGCCCAGCTCTAAGATGACAACTCCTGAGGCACGACCTCAGGCCATCCAAGTCCCGGAGACCAGCTCTCCGACTGGCACGTCTCCAAGCCCAGCTCCAAGACGACAACTTCTGGGGAATGACCTCAGGCCATCCAAGTCCCGGGGTCTAGCTCTCCGGCCGGCACATCTCCGAGCCCAGCTCCAAGAGGACAACTCCTGAGGCACGATCTCAGGCCATCCAAGTCCCAGAGTCCAGCTCTCCGACCGGCACGTCTCCGAGACCAGCTCCAAGATGACAACTTGATGCGGCAAGCATATGATTAATGTTTTGAATATGGTGTTTGTAGAGCAATGAAACCTAATTACACTTAGCATTGTACTCATCTTAATAAGATTTAAGGATTACATGAAAAGGGACTATTACATGATTAGACACAACTCTAAAAATAAGAAGGAAGAAGATCTAGACAATAGGGGCTAATGATTGAGGACTTACCTTGATGAGTTTTCCAACCTTCCTATGATTCAAAACTTGAAACTAATGATGCTCTGGACTGGAGAGCTTGGATAACAGTGATCAGAACCGTGGACTTGGGCTTCAGCTTGTTGGTTCATTGTCAAGGGAAACCCTGTTCACAACTCAAGGACTTCGAAGGACCCTGCAATGAAGATCAAAGTTAAGGTTGAAGGATGCAAACATAAAGAAGGGATGGGAGAACTTGTGAACAAAGAAAAGATAATTGAGAAGATATGGCCGACTCCAATGCCTTCACTTGAGCTTGGAAGATGCTTTGCTAGGGAAAAAGAATGGCTTTGGCGTGGAGGAAGAGGATGGAAAACTTTCACATAAGAAAAAAATACAAGACAACTTCTACTTCCAAAATTTCAACTTCAATTTTCATTCATTCCCAAAATCAATCCCTTTTACAATGGGCATCCAAGGCTTTTAATAGCCTCACAAAGCTAGCTTTTGAAATTTAAAAACTCCCCAAATCGAGGAGGATTACAAGGGGGTTGGAGGATTTGGTGGAGAGTTTGGAGGGATGTGGGGGGGGTTGGAGGATTTGGTGGAGGACATGGAGGGATGTGGCCAACCTCCTTGAATTTGAATCTCCCTTGTTGGCGCCCAAAGGGTGATGAGGTGGCTGGTGAAGTGGCACCTGATGACATGGCATGGTGAGGTGGTCTTCTACTTGGATAAGAATGACATGTGGCGCCCAGTGGTCTTAGTTGATGGTCCTTTTCTCTTGCTTGGTTGATGTGTCTTCTCTTCTTCATGTGGTCAAATTCTGGGGTCTAGAATTTGAGTCTTGTTGCTGGCTTTCATGGCTTTAAGACTTGATTAGACTTAACTCAACTAAATTAGACTTAACTCAACTGAACTGACTTGACTGACCTATACTTTAACACTTGAAATGGACTTACAGGAAATGAAATTTTAAAAGTAATTACAGGACTCAATAAACACTCTTGATTTGAAACTCAAAATTAATTACAGGACTCTTGAAAAGGAAATGACTCTTGAAAATAAAATATTTTTGAACTAAAGGATACAAGGTAACCTAATTATCTTCGATCCAAATTGGGATAAGGCTAACCTTGTTGGAGTGAAGTTTCTTTCGGCTTCTGGTGTCCACACCAATTCTCCTGGGGTGGGCAGAACTCGACCTAGTCGAGTATGGTTCAGTTTTGCCCTGGTAATGCTCGAACAAGTCTGGGTTAAGTCTTTGCAGGTCCTCTCGAGTAATCCAAGAGTTGTCGAACTCAAGTCGACCTTGCCATTGAACCAGGTATCGCTGATAGTCCTTATTCCTGGTAGTAATGATCTTGTCATCCAGGATTCTCTCAATCCTCTCTCTCTCTGCTCAGGTAAGGTTGGTGGTGGACACTCGGAAATATGTTCACTCTCAATGAAAGTTTCTGGCTCAAAAGGCTCACTAGGTATTAGTAGTGGTTCTTTGTATTCTACTAGGTCTAAAATATTGAAGGTTGTACTAATACCCATATCAGGTGAAAGTTCCAAAACATATGCATTAGGCCCTACTTTCTTTAAGATCTTAAAAGGTCCCGCTCCGCGGGCATGCAGCTTCTTTATGGTTCCAGGGGGAAACCATTCAGGGTTGAGCCAAATCATCGCATAATCCCCTTCACAGAATTCTTTAGCCCTCTTATATGAGTCAGCTAAGTGTTTATAAGTTTCATTGCTCAGGTTGATCTTATTACTGATTTCTTTATGCAGATTTGTGACATGCTGTGCAAAAGACTCAGCAGACTCAGAAACTTACACAAGCACTTACGAAATGCAGACTGAACTAGGCATCTTTATTGAGAGGAATTTTATTGGACTCTCTAGGGCCTAAACCTAACATATTAATGACTCTCTAGGTTTGACCCTGGTCTGGTATGCATATGAGAATTTACCACGGGTTCCTAGCAAATGCCATAAGGTTTTCCAAAAGTAGGTAGCAAAAGGAATAGGCTTTAAATGCTCATGCAACCTAGTAATCTCATCAAAATGAAACTTAATGGCTCTAAAATTAGGATAAGACTTAAGGAAAGGCAGGAAATAGGAATCCGAGTCTTGGGATAATTTAGGAGAATCTTGAAACAGACCTTGGTCACTCATGATGACCTTAAGATTTGAATATTGATCTACAGGCGGGATGCTTCTAGGTAGTTGAAGGTCATCAGGAAAGTCTTCTAAAATAATGATTGGGTTCTTCTCAGGTACCTGAAGGAGTTCTTGTGTCGAAGCTAAAGTATTGGGTTCTTCCTGAGGGCATTGTCTTACAGGAACCAAGTCCTCACTAAATTTTGGTTGTTCTGATGTTTCAGGACTAGGCTCAATAATCTTTTCTTTACCAAAGGTTTCCTCAGGTAAGGTATTAAAGTTGTTCTCTTCACAGTCTTCCCCTTCATATTCATCTATTAAATTTATGTTAGTCTCATACACATATTTACTAGGTTCAGACTTGCCTTCTTCCTTCCCTAGCCCTTCAGTTTGAGGATACCCTAAGTCTTGAGTATTCATGAACTCAACTTGTACTTCAGGGTTCTTACTCCTATCATTCATATGAGCTAATGGAAAAGTAAGAGTTGGTTGGTCTAAGGAAAATTGTTTAGCCAGCATTTGGTTCAATTGGGCCATTAGATCATTTAGGCCTTTCAGCATGGTTTCAAGATTCGGGTCCATGGCTACACTGGACTGGGCTTGGATTGGTGAATATGGTGTCCCTGCTCTAGTTGTCATGCATGCAAATGGACTCAAGCTCGAGCTAAGGTTTCCTAGACCTAGAGCACAAATTAGAGGTCTAATTAAGTGAACCAACTAGCTAGTAGTACTTATGGGACTTAGCCAGGTAGGTGGTGGGGAGTGAAGGTCCCTGATTGCCAACCTTAGACACCAATCTGAGATTGGCCAGGTAGGCGGACCAAATCACAAGCCCTGATGCACCAATTCTAGACACCAAGCCAGTAAGCACACACCAATTAGCTGACACAGTTAACTTGACCCTAACCTGAACCCAACTTGTTGGTGTCCCTAACCCACTAGGGCAATTAACGTTCTACTCAATTTTAATTAATGGGCTGGGATCGATATGCTGGTTGGTGATTTTGGGCTAGGGACAGGTGATGAAATCCCGACCCTATGTCAAATTGATGCCCTTAATTTGATTTCTCATGAGATGAATGAAATGCAAAGGTGCTGCAGAAGTGTGTTGCAGTTTGAAAGTGGTGTGGAAAATGTGATGAAAAAAATGTTCAAAAATTATGAAAAATTCACAGAGTATTCCTAACTTATATGTTTCAATGCAGGCGAAAGGAATTTTAAAAATAAAATCTATACTACTCTAAGAAGATCCTACAATTGAAGATAAATAAAAAGGACAGAACATAACCCTAATGACAGTGTTGAACTGCAGAAATTTTTATTTTTTTTATAATTTTTTTCTGATGATAAAATTTAATATGGTGATAACTGACTTAAAAAGGAACAAGAAAAAAAATATTTCAATAAAAAATCAGTGACTTGCCTTTGGAGCTGCAGACGGATTACAGTAAATAGATGCAAATTTTCAGAAAACAGAACCTAATCAAACAAGTGCAATGGCTTACCCAAAACTTCAATCTAAAAATTCACGTCCGGCCAGGGGCTCATTATTCCCATGGGTCATGACAGTGTACTGGAGTACACCCGCTCAGGAGGCGTGAATTTTAGATCTTGCTTGGATTTAAAGAAAACTATTCTACCCTAATGCAACCATGCTCTGATACCAAGATGATGCGGCAAGCATATGATTAATGTTTTGAATATGGTGTTTGTAGAGCAATGAAACCTAATTACACTTAGCATTGTACTCATCTTAATAAGATTTAAGGATTACATGAAAAGGGACTATTACATGATTAGACACAACTCTAAAAATAAGAAGGAAGAAGATCTAGACAATAGGGGCTAATGATTGAGGACTTACCTTGATGAGTTTTCCAACCTTCCTATGATTCAAAACTTGAAACTAATGATGCTCTGGACTGGAGAGCTTGGATAACAGTGATCAGAACCGTGGACTTGGGCTTCAGCTTGTTGGTTCATTGTCAAGGGAAACCCTGTTCACAACTCAAGGACTTCGAAGGACCCTGCAATGAAGATCAAAGTTAAGGTTGAAGGATGCAAACATAAAGAAGGGATGGGAGAACTTGTGAACAAAGAAAAGATAATTGAGAAGATATGGCCGACTCCAATGCCTTCACTTGAGCTTGGAAGATGCTTTGCTAGGGAAAAAGAATGGCTTTGGCATGGAGGAAGAGGATGGAAAACTTTCACATAAGAAAAAAATACAAGACAACTTCTACTTCCAAAATTTCAACTTCAATTTTCATTCATTCCCAAAATCAATCCCTTTTACAATGGGCATCCAAGGCTTTTAATAGCCTCACAAAGCTAGCTTTTGAAATTTAAAAACTCCCCAAATCGAGGAGGATTACAAGGGGGGTTGGAGGATTTGGTGGAGAGTTTGGAGGGATGTGGGGGGGGGGTTGGAGGATTTGGTGGAGGACATGGAGGGATGTGGCCAACCTCCTTGAATTTGAATCTCCCTTGTTGGCGCCCAAAGGGTGATGAGGTGGCTGGTGAAGTGGCACCTGATGACATGGCATGGTGAGGTGGTCTTCTACTTGGATAAGAATGACATGTGGCGCCCATTGGTCCTAGTTGATGGTCCTTTTCTCTTGCTTGGTTGATGTGTCTTCTCTTCTTCATGTGGTCAAATTCTGGGGTCTAGAATTTGAGTCTTGTTGCTGGCTTTCATGGCTTTAAGACTTGATTAGACTTAACTCAACTGAATTAGACTTAACTCAACTGAACTGACTTGACTGACCTATACTTTAACACTTGAAATGGACTTACAGGAAATGAAATTTTAAAAGTAATTACAGGACTCAATAAACACTCTTGATTTGAAAATCAAAATTAATTACAGGACTCTTGAAAAGGAAATGACTCTTGAAAATAAAATATTTTTGAACTAAAGGATACAAGGTAACCTAATTATCTTCGATCCAAATTGGGATAAGGCTAACCTTGTTGGAGTGAAGTTTCTTTCGGCTTCTGGTGTCCACACCACAACTCCTGAGGCACGACCTTAGGCCATCCAAGTCCTGAAGACCAGCTCTCCAGTCGGCACGTCTCTGAGCCCAGCTCCAAGATGACAACTCCTGAGGCACGACCTCAGGCCATCCAAGTCCCGGAGACTAGCTCTCTAGCCGGCACGCCTTCGAGCCCGACCTTCGATGATCAAACCTCGAGCCTAGCTCCAAGGCATTCAAGATCTGAAAGACCTTCAGACACTTAAGTCTGAGGCCAACATTCTCTGGCACCGGAGTCTCGAGCCTGGTGCCGAGATGGTGAAGCTCAGGCCCATATGAAATGGAGCTTTCCCCCTAGTCCCCTTGTACTAAAAAAGAAGTAAAGAAAAGTGAGGAAGAGAGGGGAGGAAAGAGAAGACATCTACATTAAACTGAGATTTTCCATTGATTGAAAAGAATTGCACTACATCATCATCCGGGCCCTGACAGGCCAGGTAGCCCGGCTTAAACAATAGATAAAAATGACAGAGAGAAAATGAGAAATTACAAGGGAAGACCTTTCCTATCGGGCCGGCTCCTTCCCCGGGTGGAGCATGGCTGGGACTTCTCCTTCTTATACCTCCGATGCAGGGACGCATTCCTGAGTAGAGTCCGTTGGAGGGGCTGGTTCAGCTACTGCTACTGGAAGGATCGGCTCAGCTACCTTCGCTTGCGGCGCTAGATCAGCTACCGCCACCACTGGCACCAACTCAGCTATCTCCGGGGTCATCTTAGGATGGGCCTCGGCTGGAGCAGATTCTTGCCTCGCTGCAGCCGCAACCGAGGCCGGAGCCTTCTTGCCAGGGGCTTGGAGCGCAGCCAATCGCTCCCCGGAGAGGATCCCCCGTAGCTGCTGGCAACAGTAGGCGAACCCCTTGAAGAAGGAGTCCATGGCCGCCTCCTTAAAATCCATGATGTACTCGGGGGAGGCCTTGAAAGCGGCCACCGCATCGGCAGCCTCCTTCCTTGCGAGCTCTGCCCGGCGCTCAGTTTCCTCCAGCTGCTTCCTGGCGTGCTTAACCTGCCGGACTGCCACCGCCGTCGCCTTCTCAGCGGTCTTCGCGGAGCGATCAGTCGCGGTGGCCCTCTATTCCATGATCGCCGCCTTCTTTCAGCTGAGACGACCTTGTCCTTCGCCGCCTCCGCCTTGGCCCGGAGCTTTTTTAGTCGAGTCCTCTTTGACTCGAGCTCTTCCTTGAGCTCTTTCTTGGCCCAGGTTGCATCGGCGATCTCGGTCTGGAGGCCCTTGACCCTCAGGTTAGCCTCCAGGACCTCGACATCCTTCTGACTCACCTCGACCTTCAGGGACTCGAGCTCTGCCTATCGCTCCTTGTCCCTTTTCGCCCAATTATGGCAGTAGTCTTGCATGAGAGTCAATTCTCTGCCTTGCTACATCGAAAGAAATATGTTAGCCACAGTACTAGAAAGGCTTAGAAGAAATCAAGGAAAGCTGAAGGAAACTTACGGCATATAGATTTGAGAACGACGAGTTGATGATGTCGCTCAGGAGCCTCCCGCTCCCCTCCCGCCGATCGTAGGACTAGACAGAGAAGTCCATCATCCGCTTGGCAAGTTTCGGGTCCTTCACCAGGGAGACGTTAGGGCCCAACCGGAAGGGGACTCGCCATAGTCCTTGTCCCGCTTCTCTGCCAGCTCGGATCCCTTAGCGGCAGGAGGCACTCTCGACACCAGTTGCGAGCTCGGTGCCGCTTCGGGCCATGCCTGGGGAGCCGGCCTTGCTTTTTTTGGCCCCCTGTCTTCCTCGACATCGACAACTTCCGGAGGAGGGGCTTCTACCCTGGCGGCTGCGGCGGCTGACCTGGCACGGACGACCACCTCGGGCTCGGGCACCGGGATGTGGTCGCGCTGCCCGGAAGGCTTGTGGACGGGCTCGACTGCCCTCTTCCACCTTCGCTCTATGACCGGTGCGTCCGCCCTAGCCTGCACCGGCCTCACACCGTCTTCGACCCGAGCCCTCTTCGGAGCGGGCTTGCCAGTCTCGGCTGCCTGCTCTCGTTCCTCGGAAAACGAGAGTAGCTCATCCATGGAGAACTTCATCTCTGCATCAGAAAAGACATGGTTAGTCCCAAAAAAAAACAAGAAGAGAGTGGCCAAGTCGAACTCACCCGACTCCTGCACCGAACCGACCTCGACCTCGTGGAGATTCTACTCCGATAGCAAGACCTCAAGTGAAGGGATCTCAGCCGATCTGAGCAGGTCATACAGGTTGAGGTCGGCAGCTTCGACGGAGGAGTTCCTATTCGGAGATCAGTCTGGGTCGCTCCAAACCCAGTCGATCCCCTCGATCGAAGCAAAAAGGTACCTACTCTTCCATCCCTTGATGGAAGAGGGGAGCTTGAACCTAATGCCCCGAGGGTGAGAGGAAAGGGACCACCACCCCTCCTCGGTGGGATGGCATTTCAGATGAAAAAGATCCTGAACAAAGATAAACAGGCAACAATCCCGTGAAAATGACACAGGACGATGAAACAAAATATCGTCCTGATAGCATTGAGGACCAACTGGGCTGGGACAAGTCGATAGTTGGCCAAGAAAGAAAGAAAGAAGGGGTGTACAGGAAAGCAAAGGCCCTCGGCGAAGGCCTCCTCGTAGAAGGCGATCCGCAGAGGACCACTGGACGTGATCCGCTCCTCGAGACGAGGAACAGAGAGTCGGACGGACTCAGGGATGTCGTAGGCATCCTAGAGGGCCACGAGATCCTCGGCGGTGATCACCGAAGCGGTCCCTTCGAGACCCATCGACCGAGAAGGTCCAGGTTCAGAAGCGAGAGCAGGAGGAGGAGGAGCAGGAGGAAGAGCTCGAAGAGGTGGAGGAGAAGACCTAGGTTCCCTAATGGATATAGGACCATGGAAGGGTCTCCTACTGAATTCATACCTTGCCGCCTCCATCTCCTCGTCGGAGGAAGAAGGAGTCTTCGACTGGGAAGCTCCAGCCTTGGCTTGGCAGGAAGGACGGAAGTTTGGACCAAAATGATCCATAGAAGAAGGGGACAATGAAGGAGGACCTACGGCGACACCTAGTCGACGAGAAGGGAGAAAAAGAGGGGGCTAACATACTAAAATCCTAAGAGGATGACTACGACCAGAGAAGAAGGAGGGAACTACTGCACAACGCCGGGCGCGAAGGACTCGAAAGAGGTAGGCTTAGAAAAGACTTACCCCTCCATTCGAGATAGCATGCGCTCGACCGTACCGTTATGGCTTCCCTAGGAGACTCGCCACATGTCGCTGATCAACGGGGCTAGCACCCCAATCCGACTGTGATCGTTCTGACTTCCATGCCCACCATAACTGCTCCCTAGACATGGTCGCGTGGCACCCCTGCATAGGCCCGAAGGACCACCGAACGAGGCACCGCCGATTTCGATCATTATTATGCCAGATTTCTTTCCATTTTCACGTCAGCACCGCAACTACTCCCTTCGTCCCGAGCACTGCGCGCCAACGGGCCTCGGGAGTGGGGGGTAAATGATGGAGCTGGATCGCTGACGTGGCATGGATAGACTAACGTGGTGCCCTCACCAGGCACCATGCTGGATTTTCAGCACGAGTCCCTTCACCGGGCCAAGCTCCCCTGGAGCAATGGGGATGCCTGTCAAAGCCGGGCTGCGTCCTCCGACAGGTCGGTCCTCGCTAAGTCGGGATGCCTAGGCCAAAGCCAAGCACAAGCCACCGTTCGAGGTGGACCCCTCAAGATCGGGCCCCGTGGTCAGGAATCGAGCTCAAGCCTCTTCCACCACGAGGAGCCCCTTCGAGGTCAGATCCCCCAGGCTGGTCGGTCCCCGTCCATCTCAGTCAGGTCAAACTTGTCCGAAGCCCAGCTCCGCTCGTCCGGAGTCGAGCTCGGCTTTTCACCACCCGACCGAGCCACCTTGAAGCAAGCCCATCGCAGGCGAGTTTTATCTTTCCAGCTAGGTCCCCGATCCAAACAGAGACACCAGCCACTAAGAAAGCAGCACCTCCCATCCGAGGACAATGGCGGTCCTTCCAAGGGCCGTACAGCGGCACCAGCCATGCCGCCATTAATGCCCACGGCCATCACTCACACTGGAAAGAAAGGAAGCTCACATCAAGGCACCATTCCCTCCACCGACCTGCCGTACGACCAAGGAAGAGACCCAACTAGAGGGAGCGGGTCCCGAGGATGGTGGCCCGCCAACCGAGGCCCTGCCAGGCTCCCAACAGAAGGAATGTCAGAAGTAGAAGCTTCTTCGACCATCTGACAGAAAAGGCGTCCCATCTATGGCACGATACCTCGTCGCACATGCTTGACAGCATGGGGAGGTCCCAAGGCAAGCCCAAGTAAATGACCTAGCTAGGGTAAGCCAAAGGGAGGTAACACAAACAAACACAGCAACACCAACAACAAGATCAAGCACAAAAAAAAAAAGAGGGGAGAGAGGCCAGACAGGGGGGCAAGATCACCTCGGCCAACACCTCTCCCAACTTGCCACCACTGCTCATTTTTCATACACACTACACTCACTCCTCCTTGTATATAGTCCATCCAGAGGGGCTCGACCAGGAGGATCTGTTTCCATGGATCGTCACTGACTTGACCGTCGGAGTGCCCCCTCCGGAATTCCCAGCTCGGGTCACTGATGCTATTCCTTACAGGTCTCGAGGCACCGGAGGCATCCCCTGCAGGCGGGCTCGTGACTCCCGACACCACCAGCAGCTACGGACCACGACGATCCAGGTGGCAACAGATTGGCATGCCAGGTAGGGGGGTCTGAACGACTTTTGATCCAGTCCAGGTCCTGTTCAAACAGTTCATCATGAGGATGGTGACCACTCGGGCGAGGGGAGCCTCTCCCAGCCGTGCGGAAGTGTTCCCTTCCGACGGGAACCCGCACGGTCCGGAGACGGAGCCACCTGCTCTGGTTCAATAGCCTCCACTAGAGATTCAGCTGACCGCACTCGCCCAGCAGATGCACATTCTCACTGCAGCAGTGTGCCAGCTCCAGCATCAGCACCGGTCCCTGGCTACACCCCAGCAGCCAGAGACTCCCGCGGCCCATGCTGCGGCTTTCCGTGATAGCCTGCATTCCTTCCACTGGAGGCCTTCGCAGTCGCGGGCCGTTACAGACCCTCGGGGTAGTCGCCAAGTCCCGATGAAGCGACAACAGGCGAGGTCCACCGACAAAGAGAGCTGTTCACCGTACCTTGGCCGGGGGGCATCTAAATCCCGCCAAGGTAGGACGGGCAAAGCCCCTCGTCATGGGGACCGTGTACCCGCATCACTTTCCCCGCCCCTCTCAGCAGAGGGGTCGATGGATGAGGCCGTCAGGCGCATGGCGGACAAGTACCTGGAGGAGCATGACCGCAAACTGGCAGAACTGGCCCACTGGTTCGCCAACTTGCCCAGCTCCGCTAGCGAGCCAACGGGCTACGACGTCCGCCTTCCGTTCTCCCAGGAAATTCAAGTGGAGCCGATTTCACGCCGGTTCCGCATACCGCAGGTGGATCCCTATGATGGGACCACCGACCTCCTGGACCACCTAGAAAGTTACCGGGCCCTCATGAGGGTCTAGGGGGCCACTGACACTCTTCTATGTGTCACCTTTCCTGCTACTCTCTGAAAGGCAGCTCGGGTGTGGTTCACCTGCCTCGAGCCCGAAAGCATCAACTCCTTTGCCCAGCTGGGACAGAGGTTCGTGGCCCATTTTGATGCATGTCAGAAAATGCCACGTGAGGCAGACAGCCTCTTCTCCATAAGACAGCAAGACCATGAGCTGCTACGAGACTACGTGGCCAGCTTCAAGGCCACTGCATTGGAGATTTATAGCTTGGAGGAGCCGGTCGCCATGCTGGCTCTGAAGCGAGGGCTCAGGACCTCCCACCTGACCTACTCACTTGATATAAAGCCCTCGAAGACCTACTCCGAGCTACTCTTCCGAGCTTAGAAGTATATCCATGCTGAGGAGGCGGTTCATCCAAGGCGGGAGCTTGATGGGCAGCCATTGAAAAAACCTGCACCCGCCGAGGTGCCTGGAGCGCGGAGGCCGGGATCGCCAGTTCAAAGCTCCCGACCTGGACCAAGGCCCAGGAGTGCCCCCGTCCCTGAGGGGAATTTCACCTCCCTCCTCGCCCCAAGGATGAAGACCCTCATGGAGATCGAGGGCGAGACCTATCTGAGGTGCCCGCCACTGTTGAAGTCGTCCGCTAGCCGTGATAAGATGAATTACTGTTGTTTCCACCGCGACCACAGCCATGACACCGAGGAATGCCGCAACCTCAAGTGGGCGATCGAAGAGCTCATCAAGAGGGGCTACCTCGGAAGATACGTCGGGGCAGATCTCAACCAGAATCCCTGGCACTCGTTGGCCTCCCACCTGTCCCGGCGGTTGACAATCGCCCTACCGAGAAGCTGGTGGGGATGATACGCTGGGGAGCCGAGCGCGCCTCTAAGAGGACCCGGGGACCAGGGGACTTTGAGGATGTACTCCCCTTTATGAGGGAAGGGGAAGAGGGGAAAAGAAATATAAATAATGATGCCATGGTCATCGAAATGATGATCGCGAATCATCCTATAAAACGCATCATTGTAGAAAGTGGAAGCTCCACAAACGTGCTTTTCTACGATGCATTCTCCAGGATGAATCTTTCCCTTGCTCAGCTCAAACCTGTGCATACCCCCCTTGTTGGTTTCATAGGAGATTCCATAAGGGTGGAGGGAGAAATCACTCTCCCAGTTACTGCCGGAACCCCATCTCAGCAGAGTACCATCATGATGATGTTCATGGTTGTAAGGCTTCCCTCGTCATACAACGTGATTTTTGGCCAACCTAGGCTCAACCTTTTTGATGTTGTCGTCTCTATCAAGAGATTGCTTGTACAGTTTCCAACCCCCTGTGGTGTGGAAAAGATGAGGGGTACGCCCCAGCCAGTGCAGCACTGGTTTCAAACCCTCCCCAGGGCCCGGGTACCCGAGGAGGGCCCCAAGCCGGACGAGCTCGACCAGAGGGTTCAGGACCTCAGGGGAGGCCCAGCCGAGCGTCTGCTTCCTTACCGGCTCGGGGCCGACCAGACGAAGACCGTGCAGATCGGAGCCCAGCTGCCCGAGGAGGAGAAGGCTCCATTGTTGGAATTCTTGCAAGCGAATGCAGACATGTTCGCATGGACGGCAGCAGACATGCCAGGTATTCCCCTTGAAGTCATCACCCATAAGCTCAATGTCAATCCAAAGCACAGACCGATTCGATAGAAGAAGAGAAGCTTCGCCCCAGAAAGGCAGGCGGCCATCAACAAAGAAGTCGAGAAACTTCTAGCTGCCGGCTTCGTTCGAGAAGTGCAGTACCCGAGCTGGCTGGCGAACGTGGTGATGGTGAAGAAGAACAATGGCAAGTGGAGGATCTGTGTGGATTACACCGATCTCAATAAGGCGTGTCCAAAAGACAGTTTCCCCTTGTCGAGGATAGATCAGTTGGTGGATGCCACCTCAGGGCACAGGCTGCTCTCCTTCATGGATGCATTCAGATCCGGATGCACCCGGGGGATGAGAAGCACACTGCCTTTATTACTGATCGAGGGATATACTGCTACAGGATGATGCCCTTTAGCGTGGGAGATGGGGGCTACCAGCTTCAACCGAGGTGGACCCCTCCTGGTTGGACACCTGGCGAAGTGGCAGAGAGAGGCTCGACTTCGACCGAGGTGGACCTGTCTTGGGGTGCCACCTGGAGAGGGAGCAGGGGGCCGCCAGCTTCGACCGAGGTGGACCCCTCCTGGGTGGACACCTGGCGAAGTTGCAGAGAGAGGCTCGACTTCGGCCAAGGTGGACCCTCTTGGGATGCCACCTGGCGAAGGAGCAGGAGAGCCCGGCTCGACCTCGGCAGAGGTGGACCCGTCTTGGGGTGCCACCTGGCGAGGGAGCAGGGGGCCGCCAGATTCGGCTGAGGTGGACCCCTCCTGGGTGGACACCTGGAGAAGTGGCAGAGAGAGGCTCGACTTCGGTCGAGGTGGACCCGTCTTGAGGTGCCACCTGGCGAAGGAGTAGGAGAGCCCGGCTCGACCTCGACAAAGGTGGACCCATCTTGGGGTGCCAACTAGCGAGGGAGCTGTGGCTACCAGCTTCGACCGAGGTAGACACCTGGTAAAGGAGCAGGAGAGCTCGGCTCGACCTCGACAGAGGTTGACCCGTCTTGGGGTGCCACCTGGCGAGGGAGCAGGGGCTGCCAGCTTCGGCTGAGGTGGACCCCTCCTGGGTGGATACCTGGCGAAGTGGCAGAGAGAGGCTCGACTTCGGCCGAGATGGACCCATCTTAGGGTGCCACTTGGCGAAGGAGCAGGAGAGCTCAGCTCGATCTCGGTAGAGGTGGACCCGTCTTGGGGTGCCCCCTGGCGAGGGAGCAGGGGGCCACCATCTTCGGCTGAGGTGGATCCCTCCTAGGTGGACACCTGGTGAAGTGGCAGAGAGAGGCTCAACTTCGATCGAGGTGGACCCATCTTGGGGTACCACCTGGCGAAGGAGCAGGAGAGCCCGGCTCAACCTCGGCAGAGGTGGAACCGTCTTGGGGTGCCACCTGGTGAGGGAGTAGGGTGCCGCCAGCTTCGACCGAGGTGGACCCCTCCTGGGTGGACACCTGGCCAAGTGGCAGAGGAAGGCTCGACTTCGGTCGAGGTGGACCCATCTTAGGGTGCCACCTGGTGAAGGAGCAGGAGAGCCCGGCTCGATCTAGGCAGAGATGGACCCGTCTTGGGGCGCCACCTGGCGAGGGAGCGGGGGCGCCACTTCCCGAGTGGGGAATTTTGAAAGAAAAATCTACTTGGCACCGGCGGTATCCAGTTGGATCTGACACATGTTCCACGTCAGCGATATAGCCATATCATAGGAAATGCAAATATGGTGGCTGATGCTTTAAGTAGGAATTTTGCAGGTGATATAGCAGTTTTAATCACTTTACAAAATGATATTCTTCGAGATCTTGAAAAGCTAAATATTGAGGTACTGTTATAAAATTATGAAATTCGGCTTTCTGCTCTTAATGTACATTCTACTTTGATTGATAGAATTAAAACATCCTAAATGAATGATCCAGAATTACAAAAAGTCTAAAAGAATGTACAATCTAAAATGACAACAGTATTTAAAATTCATGATAATGGATTCTTGAGGTTTGAAAATAGATTGTGTATTCCAAATAATACAGGTTTGAAGAGAAAAATCTCAGAGGAAGCCCATAATTCTGCCTATACCATGCATCCTGGAAGTACAAAAATGTATAGGAACCTTCAGAAAAACTTCTGGTGGAGTGGTGTGAAAAGAGAGATAGCTTTGTATGTTGCTCAATGCTTAAATTATCAACAAGTAAAAGCTGAGAACCAAAAACCTACAGGACTACTACAGTCCCTTACTATTCCAATGTGGAAGTGGAAGCATATTATAATGGATTTTATTTCAGGATTGCCAAGGGCTCTCAAAAGATTTGATGTAATTGGGTGATTGTAGACCAATTAACTAAGATAGCATATTTCTTTCCTATCAAAGTTAGTTTTCTTTTGGAGAGGCTAGCTAAGCTGTTTATAGATGAAATTGTCAGACTTTATGGTTGTTGCCGCTAAGATTGTCATGGCCCGTAGCTGCTGCCGGAGTGCGCTCCCTTCATTGCCTGGCGGTCCTCCGCTTCTGGACCTGCAAGACAGGGGTTAGTGACCCAGGCCAGGGTTTCCGGCGAGGGCACTCCGATGGTCAAGTCAGTGACGATCCAGGGGAACAGATCCTCCTGGTCGAGCCCCTCTTGATGGACTCCATATGAGGAGAAGTGTGTTGTGTGAATGTGAGTAGCAGGTGTGTCGAGGGAAGTGTGGCCTGGTTAGGGGGAGTCCCTGTGTGGCCCTTCCTCCCGACCTTGCTTTGGAATGCTAGTGGTGCCATGCCCCTCTTCCTGGTGGGGGTTGCACTCTCCTCTCTTTTTCTTTTCTCTTGAGTTCTGGCTTGTGTTTTTTCTGTGTTGGTGTTGTTGTGTTACCACCGGGTTTGTTGCAAACTTGGTTACCGTTGGGCATCCGCCTCGGGATCCCTGCCGGGCTATCAGGCGCGTGCGGCGGTGTCCCGGGAAGTCTTTCCTGATTCGTGATAAGGGAAGCTGTCATGCGCTCCGATACTCTTCTTGGTCGCCTGATTCTGGGAAACCTGGCAGTGCCTCGAACGGTGGGCCGCCACCCATGGGATTCGAATCTCCCGGTTGGCTTCCTCTCTTTGGTGATCTGGGTGGTTGGTGAGGAGTGTGGTGTCTCGATCAGCACGCTTCTTCCCTTTCTAGTGTAACTGGCGGTTGCAGGTGGTCAGTACAGCCTAGGAGGTGCTCCAGTGTAGTCCTCGGGCGGCTCGTCGATGTTCTAGGCTGGCGAGGATCCCGTCCGAGCTGTGGCTGAGCTGGAACGACAGGGCTCACTCCGACCTAGACGCCCCGAACTTGCGGGGGCGTCTTGGTGGAGGAGGGCAGAGTGCGGGCCTGGTCTAGAGGGCGCGCGCTCAGAGAGGCTCCACGTTGGCGGGTGAGCGCTGAGCTCGACTCTGACCACAGGGCTCAAACCTTCGAGGGTCTTGCTCTGGAGGGCAGAGGGTGGACCCGGTCCCGAGGACGCGCGCTCGGAGAGGCTCCACGTTGGCGGGTGAGCGCTGAGCTCGATGCCAACCACAAGGCTCAAACCTCCGAGAGTCTCGCTTTGGAGGGTAGAGGGCGGCTCTGGCCTAGGTGTCCCGAGCTTGCTGGCCTGACCTGGCGGAGGACAGAGCTCGGCTCACTATCTTGAGGGAGCTCAGCTCAGCTCGGCAGCAGAGTCCGGGCTGGAGAATTGATGCATCGTCTGATGCGACGTCTTCCTTTGACGTGGCGCATGTCGGTTCTCCCACGTCAGCGATCCCGCCACATCATTTGCCCCCCACTCCCGAGGCTCGTTAGTGCGCGGTGCTCTAGCCGAAGGGAGTAATTGCGGTGCTGACATGCAAAGGCAGAAATCTGGCATGATGATGGCCATGCTTGCTGGCGCTTCGAGAGACGGCCCCGTGGACCAATGCAGGGGTGCCGCATGGCCACGTCCGAGGAGTAGTTAATGTTGGCATAGAATCCAGAGCGGCCGGGATGCCGTTTTCGTCGATGGGCAGCACGTGGCGTGGATCCGTTGGTGGAGGGGTTGGATCGGTATGAACCCATCAGGTCATTTCGAAATGAAAGGAGGGCCTTACCTAAAACATCTATTCTTTTGAATTCTCCATACATGCTGCTGCTGCACCCAAGCTTTCTTCTTCTTCACAGTTGCCTCAGGTTTTCTAAGGAATCAGGTCAGTCTCTTCTTCCTTCTCTCCCTGCTAAAGTAGGGTTCTTCCTTTGAGTCTGGGGTCTTCCTCGAGTTGAGTCTGTTCTTCCATCCCTCACTTTGAGTCCTTCATTCCCCTTATTCTTGAGGATGTCCCGCTTTTGTCCGGGCTTCCGCCCTTCCACTGATCAGGGTGAGGCCGGTCCCTCCGAGCGGAGGCTGACATCTTCTTCTTCTTCTGGTGGGGAGGAAGATGTAACTCGCTTTGAGCTCGGTAGGAGGCATCCTCCTGGTCCGATACTCATCAGGGAACCAAGATCCGGTCCTTCTCCCCCTCCTCCTTCTTCTGTTCCTGTTTCTGAGTCCGCCCGGTCCACAAGTCCTAGCGGGGTCGCCTCGACGATCACCGCCGAGGAACTAAGGACCGTTCGGGATGTCTATGGCATCCCTTCTTCTGTTCGGCTCATGATCCCTCGTCCGGGGAACGGGTCACTTCCAGTGGCTTGGACCATCTTGCTTTTTATGAGGAGACCTTCGTCGGGGGTCTCCAGTTTTCTTTTCACCCTTTCTTCCTGTCCATCTTGGACAACTACCATTTGGTCCCCGTACAGTTAGTGCCAAACGCCATTAGGGTTATCTTTTCTTTCATTGTACTCTGCCACCTCCACGGGTTCGTTGCCGGTTCTCCTTGTTCAGGGCCTTCTTCGCCCTGAAGCGCCACCCAACTGAGGATGGATGGTGGTCCTTGTCCTCCCGCTCGAAGGGCATCAGATTTGAGCTCCCCTCTTCCATCAAGGGATGGAAGAGTAAGTTTTTCTTTGTTGAGGTTGAGGGGGTCGACTGGGTCTGGAGCGGTCCGGACAAGTCCCCCAACCGAAATTCTGTGGTCGATGCGACTGACCAGGATGACTACGAGCAGCTCCACACCACCCAGATTCTTCCTCTCGAGATCCTGTTATCTGAGCAGAACCTCACTGACTCCGGGGTCGACCCAACGAATGGGTTGGGTGAGTTCGACCTAAACTTTCCTCTTTCTTTATCTTGCACTCCTTGCATTGCTTCCCGCAGACTCTGACTGCTGTGTGACTTGTATGCAGGGATGATTTTCTCCGAGAATGACTTACTAGCGATCACTCGGAAGAGGCCACCGACCGGGCTGGCCGGGGAGCCTTCATCGAGGCGAGTCCGGGGCTAGAGCGCTCCTGTGGCTGCCCCCACTGTGGTGGTTGGCCTGAGCTCGGCTGCTCCAGCCGGTCCAAGTTCGGAGGTGACTCGTGCTACTCCTGCACCGGTGGAGAGGGCAGCTTGTGTGGCGCCGAGGCCAGCCCAGTAGGTCCCTGCTGCGGAGCTTGAAGTAGTGGCCCGGGCAAGGGCCGCAGCTGCTACCGCTGCACCCTGCCGTCCTCCGAGTCCGCCCGTCATCGAGATCAGGGATGAGGGCCTCATCTTGCCTGGGGGTTGATTTATTAGACTTCAACGTCGGCAAGCTGGGCGCAGGGTCATGACACTTGAGTGCTGCTGTGCTCGCATGTGTTCTTGACCGAGTGCCGTGTGGCTCGAAGGTCTCTTGGCCGAAGATCTGAGCTCCGGTCTTGGGCTGGCATCCTAGAGCTGGGCTTGGGGACGTGGATGACTGAGAGCTGCGTGGCTCGAAGGTCCCTTGGCCGGAGATCTGAGCTCCGGTCTTAGGCTGGCATCCTGGAGCTGGGCTCGGGGACGTTGATGACTGAGAGCTGCATGGCTCGAAGGTCCCTTGGCTGGAGATCTGAGCTCCGGTCTTGGGCTGGCATCCTGGAGCTGGGCTCGGGGACGTTGTTAACTGAGAGCTGCGCAGCTCGAAGGTCCCTTGGTCAGAGATCTGAGCTTCGGTCTTGGGCTGGCATCCTAGAGCTGGGCTCGGGGACGTTGATGACTGAGAGTTGCGTGGCTCGAAGGTCCCTTGGCCGGAGATCTGAGCTCCGGTCTAGGGCTGAGAAGTGGTAGCTTTATTGCTGTGTTTCCCTCTCGTTCTCTTTCTTTCCTTCCCCTCTCTTCTTCTTTTTCTTTTTCTCCTTTCTCTCTCTTTTTTTTTTTGGAGTGGGGAGATCAGAGAAGAGGGTACTTGCCGTGTTCCCCTCTCGTTCTCTTTCTTTCCTTCCCCTCTCTTCTTCTTTTTGAGCGAGGAGATCAGAGAAGAGGGTTACAGGAATTGATTACCTTGGAGCTAGGCTCGAGGCCTTCCTGGACGGAGAGCTGGGCTCGGGTCCAGGGGTTACCTGAGGGCTTGGCTCAGGTCTTTGGCACATTGGAGCTAGGCTCGAGACGTTGATGGGAGCTACTTGGCCCCATGATCCCTTGGCATCTCGGAGATGTTTGAGATTGAGAGTGGCTTGGCTCGATGATTCCTTGGTCGGAGATCTGAGCTCCGATCTTGGACTGGTGTCCTGGAGCTAGGCTTGGGGACGTGGATGACTGAGAGCTGCGTGGCTTGAAGGTCCCTTGGCCGGAGATCTGAGCTCTGGGCTTGGGCTGGCATCCTGGAGCTAGGCTCGGGGACGTGGATGACTGAGAGCTGCGTGGCTCGAAGGTCCCTTGGTCGGAGATTTGAGCTCCGGTCTTGGGCTGGCATCCTGGAGTTGGGCTCGGGGACGTTGGTGACTGAGAGCTAGTAGTTTTGTTGCTGTACTTCCCTCTCGTTCTCTTTCTTTCCTTCCCCTCTCTTCTTCTTTTTGAGTGGGGAGATCAGAGAAGAGGGTTCTTGCCCTGTTCCCCTCTCATTCTCTTTCTTTCCTTCTCCTCTCTTCTTCTTTTTGAGCGGGGAGATCAGAGAAGAGGGTTACAGGACTTGATTGCCTTGGAGCTAGGCTCGAGGCCTTCCTGGATGGAGAGCTGGGCTCAGGTCCAGGGGTTGCCTCAGGGATTGGCTCAGGTCTTTGGCACCTTGGAGCTAGGCTCGAGGCATTGATGGGAGCTACTTGGTCCCATGATCCCTTGGCATCTCAGAGCTGGGCCCGGAGACGTTTAAGATTGAGAGCGGCTTGGCTCGATAATCCCTTGGCCGGAGATCTGAGCTCCAGTCTTGGGCTGGCATCCTGGAGCTGGGCTCGGGGACGTGGATGACTGAGAGCTGCATGGCTCGAAGATCCTTTGACATCCTGGAGCTAGGCTTGGGGATGCTTGAGGCTGAGAGCGGCATGGCTCGAAGATTCCTTGACGTCCTGGAGTTAGGCTCGGGGATGTTTTAAGATTGAGAGCGGCGTGGCTCGAAGATTCCTTGACATCCTGGAGCTAGGCTCGGGATGCTTGACATTGTTTCCTGCAAGACATATAGATACTCGTGCAAGGAAAAAGTCATTATCATTATTATCGATAAGAAACCTTACATCATAGGTGGCGTCATCGCGGATCGCGGGCACTCCTTGTCCATGGGAGCCTGACGCCGTCGAGATCTTCGAGGTGATAAGCCCCTCGTGATGGGGCTTCGGCCGCCTTGTAGGGACCTTCCCAGTTTAGTGGGAGCTTGCCGCGTTCTCGGGACTGATTTGCCTCCGCTCGGCGCAACACCAGATTTCCGGGTCCAAAGGTTCTTGGCCAAACCCGGGCGTTGTAACGCCGGAGCTGCTCATTGCCAGTGAGTTTTATTGGGGACGGCGTTAAGCGGATTAGGCCTAAGTCAATCTCAGGACGACGTTGTGAGCTGTAGGAAGCCCGTCGACAACAAAAGTCATCATAGTGGCGCTCCTGGAGGGGGCGTCATAAGGAAGCACGTCCGCGGAGCTTCTGTTATCGACTGTGGTGCACTTTTCCAGGGTGGTTCATGATCGTCATCCTGACAACCGTGGCATCTTCATTTGCCTTTCTTCCTCACTTTTTCCTTCCACACAGTGGGGACATCATTCTCGGGGTCCCCTGCCCCCTTGGTCCTCTTGGACGCACGCGCAGCTCCCCTAGTGATCATGCCCACCGGCTTCACGGTGGGGCGGCTATCGATGGTTAGAGCTGGAAGGAGAGTGGCGAGTGCCTGGAGCCCCGCTTGAGGTCTGCCCCCCTCCGCAAACCTCTGAAGGTAGCATCTCTTGACGAGTTTCTCGATTTCTTACTTGGGGTCACAACATTCTTCGATGTCATGGCCGTGATCGCGGTGAAGGCGACAATACTTCGTCTCGCCACGATCGGTGAAGGGCTTCAATGGTAGCGGGTGTTGTAGTTCACTGGCTTGCTGGTTGAGCCTTGCATACTAGAGAACCGACGGGAGAACTCCGCTAGCCCATGCTCATGTTTCTCCAGGCGCCTTTCCGCTACGTGCCTGATGGCTTAGTCAGCGGACCCCTCTGCCGGAGGAGACGGAATAGGTGACGCGGGTGCCCTTGGGAAGGGGAGCCCCTTGCACGGCTGGTGGAGGCCTCTTGAGCTTGTATCATCACCATTCTTCCACGGAGTGTCAATCTGTAAAGAGGTGGAGGACTTGATCACGCCCCCTACCTGGCATGCCAATCTATTGCCGCCAGGATCGCCGTGGTCCGTAGCTGCTGCCGGTGCCGGAGTGTGCTCCCTTCACTGCCTGGCAGTCCTCCGCTCCTGGACCTGCAAGACAGGGGTTAGTGACCCGGGCTGGGATTTCTGATGGGGGCACTCCGACGGTCAAGTCAGTGACGATCCAGGGGAACAGATCCTCCTGGTTGAGCCCCTCTTGATGGACTCCATACGAGGAAGAGTGTGTTGTGTGAATGTGAGTAGCAGGTGTGTCGGAAGAAGTGTGGCCTGATAAGGGGGAGTCCCTGTGTGGCCCTTCCTCCCGACCTTGCTCTAGAATGCTGGTGGTGCCATGCCCCTCTTCCTGGTGGGGGTTGCACTCTCCTCTCTTTTTTTTTTCTCTTGTGTTATGGCTTGTGTTTTTTCTGTGTTGGTGTTGTTGTGTTACCTCCGGGTTTGTTGCAAACTTGGTTACTATTGGGCGTCTGCCTCGGGATCTCCGCCGGACTGTCAGCGCGTGCGGCAGTGTCCCGGGAAGTCTTTCCTGATTTGTGATAAGGGGAGCTGTCATGCGCTCCGATACTCTTCTTGGTCGCCTCATTTCGGAAAACCTGGCAGTGCCTCGAACTGTGGGCCATCGTCCGCGGGATTCGAATCTCCTTGTTGGCTTCCTCTCTTAGGTGATCCGGGTGGTTGGTGAAGAGTGTGGCATCTCGATCAGTGCTTCTTCCCTTTCTAGTGTAACTGGCGGCTGTAGGTGGTCAGTACGGCCTAGGAGGCACTCCAGTGTAGTCCTCGGATGGCTCGCCAGCATTTTGGGCTGGCGAGACCCCGTCCGAGCTGGGGCTGAGCTAGAACGGCAGGGCTCACTCCGACCTAGACGCCCCAAACTTGCGGTGGCATCTTGGTGGAGTAGGACAGAGTGCGGGCCCGGTCCAGAGGGCGTGCGCTCGGAGAGGCTCCACGTTGGCGGGTGAGCGCTGAGCTCGACTCCTGACCACAGGGCTCAAACCTCCGAGGGTCTCGCTCTGGAGGGCAGAGGGCGGACCCGGTCCAGAGGGCGCGCGCTTGGAGAGGCTCCACGTTGGCGAGTGAGCACCGAGCTCGACTCCGACCATAGGGCTCAAACCTCCGAGGGTCTCACTTTGGAGGGCAGAGGGCGGACCCGATCTAGAGGGTGTGCGCTCAGAGAGGCTCCACGTTGGTGGGTGAGCGCTGAGCTCGACTTCGACCACAGGGCTCAAACCTTCGAGAGTCTCGCTCTGGAGGGCAGAGGGCAGACCCGGTCTAGAGGGCGCATGCTCGGAGAGGCTCCACGTTGGCGGGTGAGCGCTGAGCTCGACTCCGACCATAGGGCTCAAACCTTCAAGGGTCTCACTCTGGAGGGCAGAGGGCGGACTCGGTCCAGAGGGCGCGTGCTCGGAGAGGCTCCACGTTGGCGGGTGAGCGTTGAGCTCGACTCCAACCACAGGGCTCAAACTTTCGAGGGTCTCACTCTGGAGGGCAGGGGCAGACCCGGTCTAGAGGGCGCGTGCTCGGAGAGGCTCAACGTTGGTGGGTGAGCGCTGAGCTCGACTCCGACCACAAGGCTCAAACCATCGAGGGTCTCACTCTGGAGGGCAGAGGGCGGACTCGGTCCAGAGGGCGCGCACTCGAAGAGGCTCCACGTTGGCAGGTGAGCGCTGTGCTCAACTCCGATCACAGGGCTCAAACCTCCGAGGGTCTCGCTTTGGAGGGCAGAGGGCGGATCCGGTCCAGAGGGCGCGCGCTCGGAGAGGCTCCACGTTGGCGAGTGAGCGCTGAGCTCGACTCCGACCACAGGGCTCAAACCTTTGAGGGTCTCGCTCTGGAGGGTAGAAGGCGGCTCCGACCTAGGCATCCCGAGCTCGCGGGCCCGACCTGGCGGAGGTCAGAGCTCGGCTCGCTTTCTTAAGGGAGCTCAGCTCAGCTCGGCGACGGAGTCCGGGTTGGAGAATTGACTTGGTGTTCGACGCAGCGTCTTCCTTTGACGTGGCGCATGTCGGTTCTCCCACGTCAGCGATCCCGCCACATCAATGGTATTCGAGCATTTATTGTATCTAATAGGATACGAAGTTTGTTTCATAATTTTGGAAAACTTAGCATCAAGCCATAAAGACTCGGTTATAATTCAGCACAACCTTTCAATCCCCAGACAGATAGATAGTTAGAGAGAACTTTTCAAATGCTGGAAGATATGTTGAAAGCATATATATATATATAGACCTTAAGGGATCTTAAGATGAACATTTGCCCTTGGTGGAGTTTGCATATAATAATAGTTATCAGGCTTCTATTCGGATGACTCCCTTTAAAGCTCTATATGAGAGGTGGACTCTGGTTTGTTGGGATGATGTTAGTGAAAGGTGACTATTGGGATAAGAAATTATGTAGCAAACAGGGAGAAAATTTAGCTTATCAGAAAGTAGCTTCTTTCATCTCAGAGTTGACAAAAGAGCTATATGGATAATAGGAGAAGAGAATTAAAATTCTAAGTAGGAAATTATATGTTTTTCAAAGTGTCTCTTACTACGGGAGTAATGAGATTTAGGATGCGAGATAAGCTAAGCCCCCAGTATGAGGGTCTTTTTAAAATTTTGGAGAGTAGTAGTTTACCATCTTGCCCTACTATCTTTTCTAGTAGGTGTTCATAATGTATTTCATATCTCTATGCTAAGGAAATATATATCTGATCCTAATCACGTAGTCGAGTTTGGATCGCTTGAGCTCAGAAGATTTGTCATATGAGGAACGACCAATAAAGGTAGTGGATAGAAAGGAGCAAGTCTTGAGGCAACGTATTATTCTTTATGTCAAAGTATAGTGGTGCAATCATCTAGAGCAAGAAGCTACCTGGGAACTTGAAGAGTCCATATAAGCCAAGTACCCTTAGTTATTTCATAAATCAGGTATGTTAATTTTGGGGCCAAAATTTTATGTTAAGAGGAGAATATGAAGCTCGGCCTATTGGGCCGTCTTGGGTTGAAGTCGGCAAGGTTTGATGACTTCAGTTCAAAGCTTCAAAAAACAAGGAAAAATATAGGACTCTATCCCCTGTTTGTTCAAGCAAAAAAAATGCCGTTTGATTGACAAGGCTGTCATGGAGGGAAGGAAGATGATTGGAGGAGAGTTGGGGGTTGGCGGGACTCTCGATCGGCTGAACATATATGCAATGAGCCGATGATTATCTCCTCCAAACCTTTCTTTAATTTTTTCCCACATCGCCTTCCACCAAATCGGAAACCCAGATCTTTGCTGTCTTCTTCTTCATCTTCAATGATCGTAGGGTCATCGAAATCAAGTCTCGCCACCCAAGACCTCTCTCCTTCTTCCAAATCCCCCCCTCTCTCTCCTTGGCTCTAGAACCTTGAAAGATTGGGCCCCTTTTTATTGTTGGAAACTGGCAATGCTGGCTGCTTCCTCTCATCGTCGTTGGTAAGCCTTCCTCCTCCTCGGTGTTTTCTTTGGATTTTGGGCACTATCATCATGGCAGCAAGGGATGGAGCCCCATCCGTTCTTTCCTCCTCTCTTGGCTTCCTTGTTGGTGGCCGGACCACCACTAGTTGTGCCGCCGACCCCCCACCCCGTTTCCGACCGTGACGGTCGGACCACCGCCGCCCCCTCCATCATCAGTTTTTTGGAACCATGGAGCCAAGGAAGGCCCCATTTGGGAAGGAAAAAAAGAGAAAAGCAGAGGAAGAAGAAAGGAAAAAAGAAAAAAAGAAGAAGAAAAGAAAAAAAAAATGAATAGAGAGAAAGAAGAGAGATAGGAGAGAGAAAGGAAAAGAAAAAGAGAGAGAAGAAATAAGAGATAGGAGAGAGAAATGAAGAGGGAGAGGAGATAATAAAGAGAAGAGAGAGGAGAGAGAAAAGAAGAGAGAGAGAGAGAAAGAGAAGAGAGAAAGGAAGAGAAAAGAAGGGAGAGAGAGGAGATAGAAAATAAGTGAGAGAGAGGAGAGAATAGAAGAGAAAGAGAGGGAGAGAGGGGAGGAGAGAGGCAAGAGAGAGGAAGGAGAGACAAAATAAGAGAGAGGGAGGAGAGAGAGGAAAGAAAAAAAAGGGAAGAGAGAGAAAAAGGGGGAGAAAATGGGAAATTAATTAATTAAACTTGGATTGACCCTTTTTATGATTAGGCTGAGACCTAGACCTCACCAAGAACCTCTTTCCTTATTTTAGTTCATTTCTCTTTAAATAAAAAATTAATTATATAATTAAATTATTTTACTAGAGTATGTATTTCCTTTATGGGGAGAGAAGTATTATAGTTAGGATTCGAATTTATAAATATTGGTAAAAATATTTTTAGTAAATTATTTTAACCTCTAGTATACCGTGCAAAACTGTTCTATTTTAAAAGATTAAATTAGTAATATGTTATATTTATGTTATGAGTTTTATAGAATGTTGAACATGCTTACCTAGAGATGAATTGTACTGAATTGCTTAAAGGTATGATGTTTGTTGACATTGATACTTCCTGGTTTAGCTATGATCACACGAGTTAAAATCAAGACTTTTTTTAGATCTCTAGTGAAAAAATCACTGGTACATGATTGATGGATGGTATGTGTAGTCAAAATTTAGTCCCTTTTAGAATTAGACACGGGCCAATCATGGCCATTGTTAGAGAAACTTGGAGAGTAAAGTAGAAATGGATGGCTATCCTTGGTTATTTCATTTGAATTATATTGTATCTAAATATACATGTTGAAAAATTTGTATTGATTGATTTACTATGTTTGATTGGCTTTATATATACATAATTATTGAATTATCTAATTAGGTTATGATAACTTAAACAAATCTAATTCCATGTTTCTTATATTCTTGTTATAGATCGAGAAGATCATGCGGGACCCGTTAGTGAGGGGCTTAGAGTTTAGATGTTGTTATCTTAGTTCACATTTTATCTTAAATTTTAGTAAAATTGTTTTTTTATTAGTCTTGATGTAAAACTTTATTATTGGTTAAAATGATTAGTGAATTTGCATTCTATCACTACCTGATTATTTATTGTAATGGTAGGCGTTATATATTTGATAGGATCGAATCTTAAGAAGGTGCGGCTATCTGTCATATACTTGATTTGGATCTTAAGCCGGGACATGATATCTTCTCGAACTCAACGAGAAGAAGACTCTTATCAAGAGTTTTCTTTTTTTTTTTTTTTTTTTTTTTTTCTTACGGAGGGATTTGGGTTGACTATGTGATGGGCTGGTCTAGTGGTCTAGGCAATCACATAAATAATTAGTTGGAATCTCCCTTCCTTTGAGACAAGTATAAGATTCAAGCCTCTATGGTGGCATCTGTACCACATTCCTAAAGGAAAAAAACATTATTCTCCTCTCCTTCCACTGTTTCTCTATTAATAAAACTAAAGTGGATTTTGCATATCATTCTTCTATCAAACTGTTAAAAATATCAGAAATTGAAATTAAAAAGACTTTTACACAAGTGATATTTTTAAATCTAGATAAGAAACCAACAAATATAATTTTGAAGTTATCTTTGGGAGTAGTTGATTAAGAAATAAGATCATGATATTATGCATAAATTAAAAAAAAAAGGGAAACTACAATTCTGGATGGAGCTGGAGGAATTAAAATAAGTAGACGGGATAATAAATCTAACTTGACTAATCCTATCTAGTTAGTACTATAAACTGTTATACCACTACTAAAGCATTAAGAGAAAGGAAAACAAAAAAAATCTTACTTGGCTACCTATCTTTTCTCTTATTGCATCAATATAGATATAAAGAAAAATGGATTTGATTGATAAGCTAGATTAAAAGTTTTAGCTTTTGTAGTCCTTTTTCTCTTTTGAACTCGCATGAGCCAATGCAAATGATTAAATTGTCTAGGCGAGAGATCCAAATGATTCAAATGGTTTAATTTAGAAGATAGTTTTCAAGTTGGTAATGTTGGACGACTTTAGGTATTTTGTGACCCATCACCTCATGCCAGAAGTTATCATTTCGAGTTCATGGGCTGCAATTGAGAGCCTGGCCCATGCACTCAATTCGTTGGGCCAGACTAAGCCCAATCAAAAACGGCTACGATGGGCCAAGGGCCCAAGCCTTGTCCAAGCCTTTAAATAGTCCCGGACAACCAGAAAACGACCTTCCGGCCCAGCCCAGCCCCCGCCCGGCCGTCGCAACCCCACTAATGGCCATGGCAGGAGCTGCTCTCCAGCGGAGGATAGGTTAGGGTTCGACATGGCGCTCGCCAAGGCCAAGGAGATCGCATCCTCCGCCCCTGTCGTCGTCTTCAGGTGCAGTTATCCTCTCCCACTTTTGCTTCGTTACTTCGAATTCGATCGCTTCCTTATTCTCCCGTTGAATTCCGAATTCTTTTCCCCATTTTTTTTCTGGTTTTCTTTTGGAGCTCATTGTTTGGATTATCTGGTGTTCGGTGCTCGGTCTGATGGCGGGCGGGGTATGTGGTAATGGGTTTTGGGATTGGAAATTAGGGTTTATGCGTCGAAATGTAGGCGACAGAGGGCCCGGGGGAAGGAGCTGCGAGGTTGGGAAATGGGTAATTTTTTGAGGGAAGACGTGAGTTTTTGAATTTGATCGAAAAGTGGCGTGGATGGGTAGTGTGTTTTCGAAAAATTTGTTCAAGGAGGGTACAGGATTTTGTTAAATTGATGGAATTGCAAAGTTTGGGGAGTTGGAGCCCTTGCCTTTTATCGAGAACATATAAGTTCGAATCTATCTTGAAGAAGAAAGGGAAGGAAGCACCACAAAAGGCCACAAAAGTATCTCTGTTAATTGAAACTGTTGTCTATAAGGATGTTGGAGTTGCCTGTGACTTGTGTATTTTTGTACCGGAAAAAGCTGCATTTCTATTCGATTAACTATTAATGGCTTCTTTGGTGGATGAGATTCCGAAGCTTACTCAATGAAAGCTAGATCTTTTAGAAGTTCTGTAGGGCCTGCTCTTCTGAAGGCTTCTTTGGTAGATAATTTTTTTCCAAACCTAAGCACCAGTGAAAAGTTAGGGATGTTAAAACTTTTTTAGGTTTGCCCTTTTTTCCTATAAAAAATATTAAAAACGAGGCAAGATGGTTTCTTGTGTTATTTTCCAGCTTTCTACAACCTTTGTCTGGGTACACGTGTCACTGTAACATTTACTCCATGACTTGTAGTCAAAGGAAGAACTAAGTTGAATGTGTTGAAGGGCTTGACATTAGAGTGTCCATTTAAAGTCAAAATTTTTTAAAATTCAATGGAAAAAGATTTCGATGCATTTTTTTAGGAGCAGAATTGTATAAAGAACATTTTGTTACCTTTGTATTGAGATTATCCTGTATTAGAAGCCTCTTCAACAGCCAACATTTTCTAGAAAGTAAAAGTGACACTCGTTGTATCCTCATTCTAATTTTCTCTTCAAAAACCTTGTTCCAGAAAGCTTCATTATCTTGTACCAAGAACAAAAAGGGAAGCTTCATGATCTAGGATCAAAGGCACTGCTGTTATTCAAAGATACCACCGTAACTGAAAACCAAGGGGCTAACACTATAAGGAACTATATCATTAGGCTGTAAACTGTAAATTAAATGTACTGTACTTATCAAACAAGTTCTAATCAAAAGTTCAGAAAAGGTTGGAAGTGAGTTGGTTAGCTCCTTGACTTTGAACATTGTTCAAGAAGCATTTAGATGATTATACCACTTATAAGTTTCAGGTCTGGTCAAAGGAGGACATTACCCAGAACTTGGTGTTAAGCAAGGCTTGTATTTTTGTTGCTTGCACAGAATCTGGGATGCAGAATTATGTACTGTCAGCATTTACTTGTTCCTAGTTCCCTTGTATGGGCCTTAGCCTTGTACCTTTTGTTGAATTTTAGTGCCATATATTTTCTTTATTTTTGTGACCAACCATACAATTTTCAAATCAACACACAATAAGATCTTTGATTCAAATTGTCGAAGAATAATTATACTTCAATTAAATTTTTGATATTCAAATTTACCAAGAAATTAATTTTTATTATCCAACTAGCCTTCTTCTGTTTATATGGGTTCATATGAATCAGGGTATGATCCAACGACTAACTCTTTACCCAATGTCAACCCTTGGCTAATTGGTATCAAGTTCCTGGTCATGCCAACTTATGGCAATGGAGGTGTTTGTCATGCAGCCTATAAAGAACAGCTGATGACGAAGTTGACCTACATGATCTAAAGGAGGATTTCTTCACCAACAGATTTGTTCCTTTTGAAAGTAAAAATGTAAATCATGCCTAACCTTTATTGCACAATTACTTTCTAAAGGCCAAATTAGATTAGATAAATTTTAAAAAAATGGGATAGACTACCTAATTGATGAAATTAAGATACGAGCTTGAAATTTAGTAAGGGACCACATATGTAGGTTATTTTTTTATAAAATAGGTAAAAAATTCTTCTATGATTGCCTAATGTGGTCAGCCACCAAGCTAAGTTGCTCTCAAGCATCTTGAGCATGTCACATCTAATTATATATATATATATATATATATAGTTCAAAATAAAAGAAAGAAAGAGGAGAAGAAAAATAAAGAAAAGAAGGATATATATATATATAATAAAAGAAAGAAAGAGGAGAAGAAAAATAACGAAAAGAAGGAAAGAAGGAAGAAAGGTATATATATATATATATATATATATATATAGTTCAAAATAAAAGAAAGAAAGAGGAGCAGAAAACGAAAGAAAAGAAGGAAGAATGGTAAGAGAAAGAAGAAAAAAGAAAATAGAAATAAAGGAAGGAAAGAAAGAATGAATGGACAGAAGAAGGGGAACGAGATGGAGGATATCTACAGGGTTGCATGAATGGGACTGCTGTTGGGATGGGGTGGGACAGCGAGGCATCTTTTTCCATAGAGAAATCGAGGCACCCCTATTCTACAGGATTTAAAACCTTAGTCTCAACAACCATGCTTTGACATTGCCAAGTTTATTATGTGCTTTAATCATTAAGCACTTGGGTTTATTAACATTCTCATGCCACACCTCCCTTCCTATGAAATTTGAAGAATGGGGAAGCCTGAAACTCATATTTCCTAGTTGAAGGTAAAAAAGAAAAAAGTAAGCTCAATGATTGAATTAATGCAACATGGTCGCTTCTTTCCTACTGCATCATTTTCATGTTTACAGTTTCTTGTAAGTAGGGCTGCAAGTGGGTTAGGTTGGATTTGGAATGAGCACACTGTAGATCCAATTGAATCAAGACCAAACCCAAGCCTAATTCATTTCCATTTGGATAAGATATGATTGGGTTTATAATTTATTTATTGATTTATTGAGTTTGTTGGGTCAAATAGGGAAATAAATGATTCATCCATTGACCATAAGAAATATGCATAAACAAGCTACTTATATTATAAACATGTTGTGCACGAAAAATAACAATTAAATAATGTGTAAACATTAATACCTGATCAAAAGTCTACTTCATATAAGATTTTATGGATGACATATAAATTTTATAATCAATAAAAATCTATAGGTGGATGAAAGTAGGGTGGATAAAATAGAGAATTGCAACCTGGATATTATGTTATTGTAGGATACCTGCCAAGTTGAAGGAAAGATTTTATAAGACATCTATACAATCAACTATGCATTATTGTATGGAATGTTGGGCAATTAGAAAACATGTGTATAAGTTGAGTATAGCTGAAATGAGAATGTTAAGATAGATACATGATAATACAAGAAAATATAGAATAAAAATGATGCATTTGTAAAAAGGTGTGGATAGCACAAATCAATGGCAAATTGATACAAGGACAACTTAGATGGTCTAGATATTAATAATGTAGGCCGAGGAATTTATCTGTACAAAAGAGTGATTTGATAGATGTAGAAGGAAAAAGGGATAGAGGTAGACTGAAAATCATATTGGATGAGGTATAAAGAAGGACTTGATATCTCAATATCTCATGGAATTAAGGCTAGTTTGGGATTAAGGCTTAGTTGAGTTGAGTTGAGTAGAGAAAAACCCCCGGGTGAAGATACGCATGAAATCTTCAACAACTCTAAAGGTTCTCATTGATGTAGTGCCAGCTCATTGTCTTGACTGTTGATGTTGACTCTTTGTTTTTCATTAACTTGTAATTCACCCTTTTTCCTTCTTTGGCTCATGTATTTCTAATACAGTTTCTGATGGTTGCAGCAAGACATATTGTGAATGTTGTAAGCAGGTTAAGCACTTGCTAACACAATTGGGAGCAACTTATAAAGTGATTGAATTAGACGTTGAAAGTGAGTACGGGTACTCAATCAATTTTGTTCTGGAGATTGTTAGATTGTGCTTACTTCTTAATGGTGCAGAATGTTTTCGATCTCTATATTCCTGCTTATGTGTAATATTCTTTATTGTTTTCCTGTGGAAGATCTTGTAAACACTAGTACAAAATTTGTCATGCGGTCTTGGTTGATGATTGTTTTACTTCTTTTCTTTGTAGGTTATGCCCAGAAATAGTTAAAAAGATACCTTTCTCGCTGAGGCAAGAGAACATATTATTTTTAATGATATTAAACTGCAAGAGTCTGTAGCTTTGATCAGATTTGGGAGAAATAGGATATGGTCATGGTGGAGAAATAGGATATGGTCATGGTGATATTTGATTCTTTTTAGTGTTGTCTGAGACCACAATAAACTGCAGTGGATAACTTCCTTTTGACACCGGCAGGTTTCTGCATGTGAGGTGATGAAGGATTTAAGTGCACTGACATGGCATGTGTTGACACATGCTGTGCTGTGTTGCAACAGAAAAATTATGAAGTTGTTTGGCTCAACATTGAGCATTACTGGGTCTTGTTGATCCTTGCCTCATAAGCACTGGTAAATATATGCCAGCAAACTTGGTACTTGGTACTGACTTAGTGCTAGGTGCTGGTACTGGCCTGGAATGGACTGTCACAGCCAACACTTGAAACCACAGTGGTAATTGAACAGGATTTGCATGCATAGGAAATATTTTGGTGTGCTTGGATGGTAGGATCCTCACTTTGTGAGTTTGCCTGGATTTAGATGCTTTAGAAAAATACAGAACAGTGTATATTAGTGGTCTTTCCCCAATAGTATCTCATTGTGTTATGCATTATTTTCCTTAAATTGAAGGTTATAGATAAGCTGCAAAGTAGCATCACATTGTGTTGGATTTCGCTTAATCAGACTTGATGTCTTTGTAGCGTAACTCATGAATATTAGTAATATTTAAGATCATGAGATGTTTTTTTTTGGGGCATAATTTGTTTGTGGGCTTATAACACCTTCTATAAATGCTGTGAAACAATTTTATCTTCTTCTTCCAGATGATTAAATTGTATTAATCTATGTCCTACTACTTACTGATTCCATCATGGTTATTCTCAAAGAGTTTTCTGGGTGGATAAACTTTTTTTCCTTTTTCTTTTGTTATTTTTTCTGACTGGTTTAATCTCATTCATGAAGGTGATGGAACCGCACTACAGTCTGCGCTAACAGAATGGACTGGTCAAAGGACAGTTCCAAATGTTTTTATTGGTGGAAAACATATTGGTGTTTGTGATGGTGTGTTCCTCAGCCACCAATCTGTTTACAGCTTATAATTGCCAAAGTGATATTTCATCCATGAATTATTATGTTTCCAACTTTTTTGGATCAAAGCCTTTGGCTGTTTATGTGATAGAATTCATAGCTTATTTGACAGAACGCTTCTCAGTTTTCACATTTGACTTCTGTATCTCATCATGTTACGTATTCAAACAAAAGGGATGTGTCAATGCACTTATGAGATTATTTTTTGTAATAGGGTTTTTCTTTTTACATGAGGTTAACATGCATACAATTTTAATATATTTAAGATTAGCAGGCACCTTTTTTTGGACCATATGTAGCAAATAAAAAAAAATGCACAGAGGTTATTACATAATAGAAAATTATTACATAATGTAAAAAACAACAATTTCTTTTTTTGCCTTCTCTCCCCTCCAATTCTTTCAAACAATATTAGTAAATTTAGGACTTGAAAGCACCTTTTAGACCTTATGCAGCAAATAAAAATAAATGCACATTGGTTCAATGTTTTAAAGCCTGTGGGACCGGCTGTCTCAATTTTCCTATAGAATAGGATGCGCCATTATCCTGCTCCATCCTAACACTTAGGATGGGAGATATCCCAAGATGTCTTGATCAGGATACTAGGATGCTACGGGATGTCCTGTCCTAATGCATGGAATGGTATTCTATCCCGGTATTTCGCAGGATGTCCCATTGGGACTTAAATTCTTACATTAGTTGTTACATAACACATAGAAAATTAATACATAGTTTAAAACAACAATTTTTTTTCTGCGCCCTCACTCCAATTCTTGCTTACAGCTAGTCCTTCAGAATCTTCATTACAATCCTCATCTTAGTCTGTTCAGGTTTCCTTCATTTCTTCTTACCCTTCGATATAAATTTGTGCCTTTGAAAGTTTGAAAACATAGTTTTTGATGTTTTGGTTTGTTTTAGCAGTTTTTATTGGATTCGGAGTCACATGCCATACAAAGTAAATTGGGTTAATTATACTTTTAGTCTTTGAAGTTACCCACCTTTTATAAAAGGTCCTTGAAGTTCAAAAGCCTAAACTTTAGTCCCTTTAATTTGTGAACCATTTTAATGTGATCCTTTCCATGGATTCTGATTACTTTCTCTCACCGGAAATCCTAGTTGGTGATAATCGATGCTTATGTGGCAAAACCAAATGCTTAGGTGGCAAAATCTATCTAAACGGAGATGACATGGTATTAATCGAGGTAACATGGCATAGATGATGTGGCTTATGGGTGATGACATGTCATAACAAATGAAAATTTTTATTTTGGTGACGTAACATGGGTGATGATGTGGCATGTGCTATGAAATTTTTTTATCTAAAAGTGTCCAATTATCTATCATGACCAAGGTTTTAAATCTCATGGGATAGGTGTCTTCATGGTTCGCGGTACCGTCCTGTACCGCCCAGTACGGGGCGTACTGTACCGTACTGGCCAAGAGCCGGTACAGTTCGCCACCAAAAAACGGTTTGGACACCAGACCGTTAAAAAAAAAATAAAAAAAAAATTTCCATACCGGTACGGTACAATACCGTACCGGTACGAACCGCCCAGTTCGGGTTGGTTCGGGCTCGGTTCAGCCCGGTTCGGGTCGGTTCGGTGAGAGGGGGGAGAAAGATTGTTTTTTTTTTTTTACGGCCGCTTACGGGTCCCGATACTGGTTTAGCGGACCTTGGGTATCTTAGTTTCTCCATGAAATGGGATGCCCCACTATCTTGTCCTGATCATGCATCTTGGTAGACATCCTTCATCTTTCTTGCCTTCTTCATTCCTTTCTTTCATTTTTTTTTTTCTTTCATTCTTTCTTTCCTTCTTTTTCTTTTTTTCTCCCTTTCTTCTTTTCCTTTCCTTTTTTTCTTTTTTCTCCCTTTATTTTTTTTCATTTTTTTTTTTTCCTTTCACTTGTTCCTTTTTTCTTCTTTCCTTCTTTTCCTTCTTTTTTTTTCTTTTTCTATTCCTGCATGGATGAGTTTCGGAGTCCTGAATATGTTCCTTTCCCATTTTCTCACTGGAGTGGGACGATACAGTTGTGACACCCCTTGTCCTGTTGGGAGATAAAACCTTGGTCATGACATGTTATCACCTGATGCCACATCATTAACCATGCCATGTCACCGAAATAAAATTTTCATCCATCATGACACATCATCTACTCTATGTCACCTCGGTTAATGCTATATTATCTTCGTTTAGGCAAATTTTGCCACATAAACATTTGTTTTGCCATGTAAGCATTGATTATCGCAAGGTGGGATTTCTGGTGAGAGAAAGTGGCCGGAATCTGGGAGAAGGTCTGCATTAGAACGGTTCACAAATTAGAGGGACTAAACTTTAGACTTTTGAACTTCAGGGACCTTTTAAAAAAAGTGGGTAACTTCAGGGACTAAAAGCATAATTAACCCAAGTAAATTATATTGGCTTCAGTCCTCTGAGTGTATTGTTTTGGTGGTTTTGGGCTTGGTTAATCTGACACTTCGCTTTTTAGTCTAACACCTTTTTTGAAAAGATACAAAGGGGTAGGAAAATCATGTGGTACATCATTTTCAAGTGTAATATAGGATCATATAACTTGGTGACAATGTAATAAACATGAATCTATTTATATGATAATCTGACATCATCATAAAAGTGCTAGGAGAGAAAAATGATGTGGTATATCATTTTACAATATAATATATTATGATTTATTTATTATATAATAATTTAATGAATAAAAATCTATTTATATAAATTTACACCCATCATAAATAAAAATATGTCAAAAATTTGTGGTTCTAACTTTTTTTAAAACACAATATAACCATTGCTTTTCAATTTTCTCAAAATTCACACAACCAGAACTTAATTCATGAGAAATAAACTTCCTGAAATTCAAATAAATGAAAAATGACCAAAATATATTGTTTTGGTTGAAGTTTGTATTTAAACCTAGTTTTGATTCTGGACAAAGCAGAGAGATTTTGGTTTTGGGTTTAGATTTCAACCAAAATTTAAAACCATTTAGTTGTTACTTAGCCCATGCTATCTTCACTGTGCAAGCCTTTCGTTAGACAAGTAATTTTCCAATACTTTATTTTTCCGAGCTTCTACTAATAAATTTCCTCAGGTGTGCGTAATTGTTGCTTGTTTACCCCATGTCCATGTTACTCTTCTGATAATTACTACTTAGTTTATATGTATGCAGCCTCTTCATGCCCTCTAGTCTTAATTATCTATTAGAATCTGCCTAAAGTCTTGCAAGTCACAAAACTGGAGGACATGCTTTCCGCTACAACCCGACCTATGGTGACTCTATCAGGGATTTGTAGATTAGTCTATGTCTTGATATCCAATATGATTTGTCTAAGATAACAAAATTGTAGCAAAAGAAACAACAAAGGAGGTGCATATTTTGATTAAAAGGATATATTATTTTCATATCTATATTTGAATTTCTTTTTGGAAGATTACAAGCATTAAGGATTAAAGGGATGTAATCAATGGCTTTGGCATCGTCCACTGCCCACTAGAAGTAGTTTTAGCTATAGAAGAATAGTTGTTTTGACCATAATAGATGGTCATGCAAAAGTTACTTGGCTCATGTTTTGGACTATGAGTGGAAACATAATCCAAAATAGTGGGAAAAGGGGAAAGATAAGAAAATTGCTAGAATTAGGAAAGAGAACTACTTATATTATTTCCTGGAACAACATACTCTGTCTTTGTGCTATTAGGAGTATTATTGTGATTCTATTGGGAGTAGTACATTACCATATGTGACAACTCTGTACTCTATTTAAAGGTTTCAATGGCCCTAATTTTAGTAATAATCTCTTTCTTTTTCTCAGCATGGTATTAGACACCGCATCGCCATCACTGTGCCTACCTTCCCTCCATACCCCTAGTTGTTGCCCATCCCTCTCTCTCTTCGTGCCACCTACCCTCCTTCCTTCCTCTAACCCCTCCATTAGTTTGTTCCCCTGTTCGGTTACTGCAAGCCTCCCACCCGATCTTGATTCATGAAAAAAAACAACACAAAAAAAGATCGAGAAAGTTGCTGTTGTCTGCAACCACCTTCTCTCCCTGTCATCGCTTGGATCCCCATGAAACACTCCCTCCCTCCCTTCGACGTCGTGAGGAGCTTCTTAGAATGGAATTGCTCTCCATGGGTTCCCTGTGCCATCGCCATTGTTGCTTGAGTCCTCCTTCCCTCCCTTTTCTCCCTTTGACACTGTGAGGAGCTTTCTGGTGCAAAAACCCTCTCCACGGGAAACCTACACCATCGCTATCGTCGCCAGAGCCGTTGCTGCCACTGTTGCCCTTCGCCATCGTCGCCTCCCTTGTTGCTTAGCACCGGGCCACTCCTCGGAAGACCCCCCTCTCCCCCTTTCTGGTTTTTGATTAATCGCGGTCCATAGGGATCTGCAGACTGTGCGGTCTACAAACTAGTCCATAGACTGCACGGCAGAGTTTTTCGAACCGTGCCAAATCGGCCGGTTCGGGGCGTACCGAACCGGATCGGTGGCCGGCCGGCACGGTTCGGCCTTAAAAAATGGCACAGTCCAATTAAAAAATCAAAAAAAAAAATTACCGCACCGCGGACCGAACCGCACCCGAACCGGTCCCGAATCGGTCCCGAATCGGTCGAAACGGGCCCGAACCAGCCGGTTTGGCCCGGTTCGGCCCGGTACGGCTGGGAGGGGGCAGGTGGGGTAATTTTTTTTTGATTTGTCATATGGCTACTGTAGCCATGTGGCTTTTTGGAAAGGGGGGGCTGCCTTGCTTTTTAAGTAAGGCAGAGGCATGTAGAGTCGTGGAAGGAAAAACAATCTAAAAAAAAATTTGTGGATCGTTTTCAATCCAATCAACCTGCAAAAGTCGAAGAGGAAGGTAGAATCAAGGTACGTATATCTTTCTTTTTCCGTATTTTCGTCTTTCGTATCGTTATTTTTTTGTTAAAATTCGTGCAAAATAGAAAATTAAGAAGAAATGCTATCAAAATTTATTTGTTGGTTATTATTTTAGAGTATGTGGTAAATCTAGGATAGATCTTTACAATGATACTATAATCTTAATTTTTTATTAAGTATATAATTTTTTAAATTAAAAATTAATTTTGGATTAATAAATTAATTAAAAATAATAATTAGAAAAAAAAACTGTAATTATAAATTATTAATCTAGGGCTTGTAAGCTACTCTCACTATAAATTTCATGTCGATTTATTTAAGTTTTGTGCATCTCATGAATAGTGCCCGTAGGTCTTAAATTTAAAAAAAATTGACTTTTAATGCATTTCTAGGATCTTAAAAAAAAATATGTAGCATGTATGATGGAATCCTACATGAATCTAAAATTTAAAATTTTTTTATTTTTCTTTATTTTTTGAATTTTTTAAATAAAAAATAAAAAAAATAAATTAAAATTTAAAAATTAGGTTAATAAACTGTTAAATAATAAACATTATTATTGACCTTATATGTAATTTAAATATTAGGTATGGATCCATTAAGAAGGATGAAGGATTCAGAGCGGGATATTGGCCGGTCATATGAGATGATCTCGGATCGGCATCATTGGAGGTGTAAATGGTGCAATACGGAATTCAAAGGTGGGGGGTAACAAGGTTGAAGCAGCACTTGGCTGGCTATTCTGATGTATCTGCATGCCGACAGTGTCCACAAGGGGTTCGTCAGCTGATGAAGAAACATTTTGCTGATTTTAAAGCTGGGAAGGAAAGAACAGCAAAGAAGGCAGAGGTGGACCGCAGAGCCGCAGAACCACCTTTTTATTACTCCAGGGAGTCAGAGGGAGCATCTATTCCTTCTGATGAGGAGGCATAGATGGAGATTGCTATTCAGGCGAGCTTGTATGAGCAGAGGCAGCAGGAGGAGGCAGCCAGGCATAGACAGCGATTCGGGCCATCAGTTTTTGAGTCAGGATCGGGATTCGCTTCTGCTAGTATTCCAGGAGAGTCTGAGACAGTTTAGGAGGACCTCCTCAGTCAGAGAGCTCGTCAGGATAGGCACCGGTCGTATTGCATCCATGTTGGGAGCATTTGGCAGTAAGACGAAGTCTTCTAGGGACATTTCAGAGGGAGCCACTATCCATGATGTCGATCCACATGCATTTTCTAGTAGAGATTCCAAGCAATAGAGAATTGACATAATGCTGAAAAAGGATAAGAAGAAGGATATGTGGCGAGCCATCTCCTCCTGGTTTCATTTCAATCATATCACAGTCCATGCAGCAGACAATCCATATTATTGCTCTGCTATTTCATCTATACAGGCTGCTGGTACAGGTGCAGATCCTCCATCATCGAGGGATATCTATGGTCATTTTTTGGACAGCAATAAGGAGGAGCTAGAAGGATGGATATCCACATATCAGAGCAAGTGGTCCGTGTATGGATTGACGGTGATGTGTGATGGTTGGACTGGTCCTACTAGACGGAGCATCATCAATTTCTTGACTTTTTGTGATGGGAAGACTTTTTTCAGAAGTCTATTGATGCTTCAGATCAGGTGCACGATGCCAGTTATATTCTCAGATTGATGGAGGAGGTGATTGATCAGGTGGGAGAGCATAATGTCATGTAGGTCATCACTGATAATGGACCACAGTACATGGCCGCAGGGCAGATCTTGATGGAGCGGCGGCCGCATATTTTCTAGACTCCTTGTGCTGCACATTGTATAGATCTCATGTTGATGGATATTGAAAAAATTCGCAGGGTGCAGAAGATTGTTGAGCTAGCACAGTCTATCACCAGATTTATATATAACCATACATGGATCTTATAATTGATGAGGAGCTTTACAGGGAAAAATATTGAGACTAGGGGTCACATGGTTTGCTACTAATTACATTGCACTTGATAGTCTTCTTGGCAAGAAAGCAAAGTTGCATCAGATGTTTGTCAGTCAGGATTGGCAGCAGAGCATATATGCCAGAGCAAATACTGAGAGAAGCAATGTGGAAAATTTAGTGACGAGACAGACATTTTGGTAGCGGGCTGAGGGGGTAGTGGAGGCTATCAAGCCTCTATATGAGATACTTTGTGCCGTGGACTCCGAGAGGTATGCTCAGATGGGCTTCTTATATTTCATGATGCAAAGGGCAAAGAAAAGATTCAGGAGGCAGATTCATCACATGTATCTAAGTATATCCATATCATTGATGGACGGTGGAGTTATCAAATAAGTTCGGATTTGCATCTAGTAGGTACGTAGTAATTTATGAAGTCCCTAAAAATTAAGTTTCAATTAGATTCATACAAGTATGCTTGACTAATTCTTAAAATATATGTACAGCTTACTATCTAAATCCGAGATTTCAGTACTCCGTATCGGACATTGCCATGGATGTTTGTCCTACGCAATGTTATATATAAGATGGAGCCCGATGCAGATATCGCTGTTATGTGCCTTGAAGAAGTAAGCTAGGTTGAAATTATTGAATGATTCTTAAGAGCATTAATTTCAACAAGCTAACAATTTTTTTTCTGGTAGACAATTTTTTAGGGAGGGTACCGATTCATTTGGATCCATTATAGCGGTCAGAAGTAAATCAAAGATGAATCCTGATAGGTACTACTAAGGAGTAAGTCTGATATTATATCATGATTAAATTTTTTATTTTGCCAATCTAAAATTCTAAATGATGTAATGTCTTTTGCAGCTGAATGGTGGGTGCATTTTAATGGATCTGCTAAAAATTTGAAAATTCTTGCAGTGAAGATCTTTTCCCAGACGGTGTCATCCAGTGGATGTGAGTGCAACCGGTCTACATTTGGTCTTATCCACTTCAAGCAGAGGAACCGTCTAAAACAGAAACGTCTCAACGATCTTGTGTATGTACACTATAATTTAAGGTTGAGGCTAAAATGTATTCAGGAAGAAGTAGAATTGAAATATCCCGATCCCACTGCAAGTTCATATGTTGATGAGGATGAAGATCCAATGATTGGATGGGTTATGGGTCAGCAGTAGACGCCAGAGCTTGATGAGCCAGGATCGCTTCCTCGACCAGCCAGTTTTGTAGCTAGTGAGGCTGGGTTGGATGCTGGACAATGAACAACAAGTCATATTCCTCACAGGGCTTTAGCAGATACAGCATATCGTCCGTCCCCACCATCTAGTAGACCTGGATACAGAGGAAAAGGAAAGGTAGTTGCACCTCTATCGGAGCACTCAGTTCACTCAGATTCAGATACCAGAGACAGTGATGATAGTGCTTTAGATAGTGGAGGATCTAGTGATCAGGGAGGGGCAAGAGGACAGGAGTCGCAGCCACCTATTCCTATTCGATTCACTGGGAAGTCGTAGTTTTGCCATGCCATGCAGGATACAGATCATGGAGTACCATCTGATAGACCTCGTGATGATACGATTTCATATAGGCGATGGGCTCTGCGTGGTCGTTCGGGACATGATACACCTGCAGCTCTTGCACGTAGAATAAGATCCATGGATGTATCTGGATTATCCTCATATTCAGGATCCTCTAGCTACCGGCAGCTTCTGGTCCATATGATCCATATGGTGCATCTGAGACGTTAGCATCTAGTGGTTATTATTCCATGCAGCCCGGAGCATCTTATGGATATGATTTTGCTGCTGGTATATTTGAATGGGCTTCTGCACTGCTATATCATCAGTCTCTGGACATCTCTCAGAGTCGGGACATCAGAGAGGAATCTGCGATTAGTTATGATCCATCACGCATACTTCCTGGGATGAGCTTAGAGGAGTATCATGCTGCCTGGTAGGAGGAACATGCCGAATTTCCTACAGAGTACATACATGATCCCTATATTTATGGACATCGTCATTTTATCCAATTATAGACATTGGTATGTAATTATAAATTTATGCTACATTTCACTTTCATTAATTGCTGATAATCTTAGTTTAATTATCATTTTTTATTTTATTTCAATTGAAAATAGTCCTAAATATTAGTATTTAGTTCTAAACCCTAAATCGGTACGCCACCCTAAATCCTAAACCCTAAATCCTAGGGCCTAAATCCTAAATCCTAAACACTAAATTCTTCCTGAATCCTCAACCGGTACGTTATCCTAGAACCTAAACCCTAAATCCTAGGGTCTAAATCCTAAACCCTAAACACTAAATTCTCCCTAAACTCTAAATCTTAAACCCTTAAAAAATAAAATAAAAATCTTAAAATTATAAAAAACAACAAAAAAAATCAAAAAAAAAAAAAAAAGGGCGTACCGGTTTGAACCGGTATGCCACGCCGTACCGTGTGTTGGCACGATACGGTATGGCACTGTACCGGTACCGGCCGGCCACCGGTACCGAGAACCTTGCTGCATGGTCTACAGACCGGCCTGTATTGGCTCGTAGACCCGGTCCATAGGCTTAACAAAAGAAAAAAAAGGGTGGTGCTTCCTTCTCTATGCCTTCACACATAAGTGAGAGGTTCTTTTTCTTGATCTTCACTTCATCTATGTAGTGATCTGGATTTCTTTTTTCCATATTGCTATCATCGTTATCCTCGGCTTTATATGTCATCATCTTCGGAAGTGTAGAAGTCCAGTCCTTTAGGCATCACAATCAAGTTGACCGGTGCTAATTATGCCCTTTGAATTCAGGCCTTCTGTTTTTTTGTTGGTTCTCAATACAAGTTGAAACATCTTATCGATGTCCCTCTTGCTGCTTTCTCTTCTTTCAAGTACTTTGGTAGCAAGACAGTGACTAGCCCTGTGGACAAGTGGCAGGATAATGATTATATAGTTATTATCTGATTTTTGAATAGCGGTGAATCTTTTTTAAGTACAAAAATTATGTTCCTCTTTACGATGAAAGATATATAAGATGCTTTCAAGAAGATGTACGGATATGAGAAGAATATCGATCGTGTTTATTTTCTCTATGAGCAGATTTTTACTCTTTGACAAGATGAGCATTCTGTCAATGACTACTTTGCAATACTTAATGAAAGGTGGGATGAACCGACTATTTATCATCCTATTACTAATGATGCGATTGCCTTGAAGCAACAACATGAAAAATTTCTTGTCGCCAAGTTTCTCTCAGGATTGGATGATAGTCTCAGTCATGTTCGGCAATCCCTCTTATCTGACTCTACCATCCCATCATTGTCAGTGCTTTTGCTCGTGTGCTCCCAATATCTGACTATTGTTATTTTTGAATTTTTTGCTATACCTGCTGATTAGTCTGTTCATGTGCTTCTGGGAGATGTGACTAGGATTGTGGCCATGGTCGTGATTGTGGTTTTCCTCCGTGTCTTCATTGCACTCGCATCTACTATCCTTTTGAATGATGCTTGCAAAAATTTGATAAATCAGAGACTGCCAAACCAATTTTTGCTACTCTAGCCACTGCTGCCACTGTTGTTCCTATGAGTATTGCCCCTATTTTTGATTTGACGAGCGATGTTATTACATTTACTAAGATAGAGTATGATAAATTATTGCAGCCACATGCCTCTTTTCTTGCTTCTCCATCTTCTGGATGTGCTTCAATTGCTGTCCATGGTAAGTTCCGGTTTCTCGATTCTGGTGCTTCCATCCATATAATAGGTAACCGGTCTTTATTCTTTACTCTATTTCTTTTCTCTATTCATGTATCTATTGTTATTGACTTCTATTCTGGGCGAAGGAAAAGTGATTGTCTATTTTTTATCTCTTGACAAAGTTTTATATATTTCTAATTTTTCTATTAGTCTTCTCTCTATAAGTCATCTCACTCGTTCTTTTGATTGTTTAATTATATTTTTTTCTTCCTACTATATTCTTCATGATCTTTGGACAGGAAAGCAGATTGGTGGTGAGCATGAGTTGCAGGGTCTGTACTATCTAGATGTGGAATCTGCTGCTGTTGTTGCTTTTGCTTTTCAAGATTCAAATCTCTTTTCTGGCATCGTAGACTCGGTCATCTTGTGCTTTTGTCATTGAGTCACTTTGTTTCTATTCCATATATATTATCCTTTTTGTCCTGTGTTGCTTGTGAGTTTGGCAAGCACCATCGGGCTTCCTTTTCCTCTAGTGTCTATCGTCGGTGTAATACTTTTTTTGAGCTTATACACTAACATCTGGGGTCTTAGTCTTGTGTCCTTCTATCTTGGATTTTAATACTTTGTTATCTTTATTAATGATTGTTCTTGGATTATTTGGATCTATCTTCTTCAAATCAGTTTGATGTCTTCCATATATTCACATACTTCTATATGGAAATAAAGATTCAATTTTCTGTATCCATTAAGACTTTTAGGATCGATAATGTCTTAGAATTTACAAGTTCCTTGTTTGAATAGTTTTGTGCTTCTCATGGTATTATTTATTAGACCTTTTATACTATACCTTTTAATAGAATGAGATAGTTGAACGTATGAATCGTATCCTTCTGAATATGGTTCGTACCTTGATGTTTCAGATGCATATCCCCAAACCATATTGGGGGATGCTGTTCTTATCGCCTGCTATCTCATTAATTGTCTTCCATCCTCTGTTCTTGGTCAGACACCATTTTCTTGTATTTATCCCAACAGGTTTCCATTTCTAATAACTCCTCGGATGTTTGGTTGTCTGCTTTGTTCACTTATTTGGTCTTGGACTTGATAAACTATCTTCTCAGTTTGTTAAGTGTGTTTTCTTGGATTATTCCTGGATACAAAAGAGGTATAGGTGTTATGATCATGTCACCCGACATCATTTTGTTTCGGCTGATGTTGCTTCCGAGACTCAGAATCCATGTCCAAACCTCTTCCGACAACGGCTTCGTTCCTATAAGGTGTTCTTTCCTTGGATCCTGAACAGCTTTTGGAGACTCTATCAACAATTCCTCCTGTTTTGCATGATTATGAATGCCGCCAGAAATCAACTCATGTTCACCCCAGTCTACCTTATCCGGCTCTGATTCTAGACCCTGAGGTAAATGACCTTGATTTTTTTCATTGCTCTTCGTCAGAGTAAATGTACATGTACTATGCATTCTATTACTGATTATATCTTCTTGGACCATTTCAGTCTATTTTTTTAGTAATTTGCCTTTTCTATCTCATTTGTGTCTATTTCCAGGACTTATTCAGAAGTACTGTCCGATTCACCCTGGAAAGCCACTATGGATGATGAAATGAATATTTTTATTAATCATGGTACTTGAAAGCTTGTGCTCCCTCCTGTGGATGTCTAGCTCGTTTAGTACAAATGGGTGTTTATTATCAAATACCTTGGATGGATCCATTGACCGGTACAAGACTTGCTTGGTTGCTAAGGGCTTTACCCAGACTTACGCGATTGATTACTATGAGACCTTTTCTCCTGTGGCTCGGATAAATTATATTCGATGGTATTCTCTATTGCTGTTAATCGAGATTGGCCTATCATCTAGATGGATGTTAAGAACACGTTTCTTTACGGTGATCTTCTTGAGGATGTCTATTGGAGCAACTTCTAGGATATGTTGCTCAGGAAAAGTATCAGCTATGCAAGCTCAAGAAGGCTATCTATGGTTTGAAATAGTCCTTGTGCCTGGTTTGACAAGTTTACAGAGATTGTTGCTGGTATAGATTTTAGATGCTCACAGCTTGTTCACTTGGTCTTTGTTAGGAAAAGATCATGGAGAACTGTTTTACTTGTTCTTTATGTCGATGATATTCTCCTCATTGATGATGATACAGAGGGCATTGCTGAAGTTAAATAACATATTTAATCTCATTTTATTATCAAAGATCTTGGCAGGCCAGGGTACTTCTTAGGCTTTGAGATTACTTACTATTTTGATAGGATTAGTCTTTTTTAGCAAAAATATGGATTACTTACTATTTAATCTTGGCGTCTCTGATAAATCCTGATAAATTGCCGGATGGGGATCTGTGTATATCTTCATGACTATCAGCACTCTGATGGTTGCCAATCATAACAATCCATCTAAAAATAATGATGACAATTTTCTAAATCTAGCTCAGTACCGTTGACTAGTTGGAAGACTAATATACCTCACCGTTACACAATCAGATATTTTCTTTGTAGTTGGATTAGTCAGCCAGTACATGCACAAGCCAAAGAAAGAACATTGAGAAGTAGTTATCAAAATTTTCTATTATATAAGGCTCTTCAGGAAAAGGACTACTTTTCGAGAAATCTAGACATCTTGACATTGAGGCATATATCTATAGGCATATTGAGATATAGATTATGTAGGATCCGTGGAGGATCGGTGCTCTACCTTTGACTATTATACTTATATTTGAGGAAACTTAGTCACATGAAGAAGTAAAAGCAAAATGTTTTGGTTAGATCAAGTACAGAGCAATGGCCCATATTACCTATGAGATGATGTGGCTTAAGTCCTTTATGGAGAATTTAGAGTTTATCTATACAAAGCCAATAGATATGTATTGCGATAATTAAGCATCAATTTATATTGCCAGTAACTCAGTCTTTAATGAACAGACCAAGCATTTAGAGGTGGACTGTCATTTTATTGGAGAAGCTGTTTTGAGTGACAAAATTAAGACACCATTCATCAGTTCAGCAAATTAGCTAGCAAACATCTTTACCAAAGCTCTCAACTCTACTCAATTTACTGTAGTCTTATTGAGAGTAGTATATTACCGTATATGATTACTCTGTACTCTATTTAAATATTTCAATGGCCCTAATTTCAATAATAATTTCTTTCTTTTTCTTAATAAAAATATTAGCCAGATAAAACAATGCGAACCAAGGAGATGGTTACACAAAAGTTACTTGGCTCATGTTTTGAATTGAGTGGAAGGGTAACCCAAAAAAAGTGGGCAAAAAGGGAAAATAATACTAAGCAGACAAAACAACATGAGCCAAAGAGGGATAATAAGGAAAAATGCAACATTACCTTTTCAGTGATATTGCAACAATAACCATAACAAACAAACTCTTTTAATTACATTTATGGGCTACATGCATTAAAAGGGTGCCATTACCTAAAGCTATTGTGTAATTTATTTTATATGTTCTGCTTTGGTCAGTCACCAATTAATGCTTCCATTCTCCCTATGTTTGCAGGTACAAAATCATTTATCACAAAGTTGTTCCAGGCTCTTGAAGATGGTTCAATTTCAATAGCCAATGCAAACTTAGATGTTATCAAGAAATTGGAGTTATCACTATCTCCCACAATAGACACTGTACAGATGACAAGTTCATCACCCAAGGAAGAAATTCATTCTTCTTCATCTTCTGAACCGGACAGTGATACTGAAGACAAAGAAATTAGTGATGATGATGATCGTAACCACAAACATCGTAGGCGGGAGGTTCGGCCACATTCTTTTGACAATGATGTTCATGCACCACCTATAAGAAGGCCTAACAGAAAGCGAAACAAGCCTTTTGAAAATGGACAACGGTTTCTGGAAACCGATCCTCCATCTAGTTTGGAGAGGGATGTCTCTTCAAGGTCAGAGAAACGCCGTGCTGGGTTGACACCACAGTTTCGGGCTCTTCCAGATTCAGGCCCACGTGCAAGGGCGAACCAATTTCGTTCGGATAGTGGTTCTCGTTTTGATTCATCTTCATCCACAGGTCGTCCTTCTATAGGAAGGGGAAGAGGAAGGAATACTGTTCCCTGGAGTCAACATGACTCAAGATTTAACCAATATGACACTCTTGATTTTGCATCACAGATGGCTTCACAAGGACCACCTACACATTCTAGTCTTTATGTGGGGACAGGTTTATCAAGTGCTGCAAGTACACAAAATACATCTTGGGGTGCCTATGGCTTTATTCCTGGAATGAATAACAGAATTTTGGATACACTTCACCCACTTGGTTTGCAAGGGACTCTTCAGCCCCCAATCAACCCCCTACTAAATATTGGCATGCCACGTCAGCGTTGTAGAGACTTTGAGGAACGGGGCTTTTGCTTGAGAGGGGATATGTGCCCGATGGAACATGGTGTAAATCGAATTGTTGTTGAAGATGTCCAGGTGCATATCTATTTTTTTTGCAATCCAACATTTTGTGAGTACGTTAGCATGCCATCAATATATTCTACTGCTTGGATATTTAGAAACATAAAATTTCACCCATATATGTGACTAAATATGCTTTTAATAAAATACATGAGATAAATTAGAACTTCCCAAGCATAGGATTCTAATGTACTGCATTTGATTTTGGACACTGTTTTATTCTGCAAATTACATGGGCAGAACTATTCATACCTTGAAATTTAATTAGTCCCTGTTGTTAGCATGATTTACGGAGTCAGTTCTTCCATTTGGGCCTTCCCTAGCTGTTGTGTTTTAGTTGGGATTGTGATCCCTAGTGCTATTCTTATTGTCGTTTTATGGAAGTATAGATTCTTAGTGCCGCCTAAAATACTAGCCAAGTGCTGACAAACTGTATATGGTAGTAAGCATTTCATACATGTGATAAACATGATTTCATCATGTACCATTTTGGATATCTTTCATAACTAATAGATTCTTTAGCAATTTGCAGAGTCTGTCTCAATTCAATCTTCCTGTCTCAATTCCAAGTTCACATGCACTGGGAATTCAAGCTGGGGCAGCATCTGTACCTCCCGTTAGTGCATCTTCAAGCCTCTTGACGAACAGTAAAGCTGTTTCTACAAAAAATAACAAATCTGGAGTGACAGATGATGCATTGAAACTGAATAATGGAGTTTCATCTGCTTCAGGTGTGGCTGAAGCAGATGTATATGATCCCGATCAGCCTCTGTGGAACAATGAACATCCTGAAACATCAAGTGCACACTTGAGGCTTCCTACACCAAACAATGATGATGATGCTTTATGGGAAGCTGATTCTTCTGCTCACCAGGGTCTCAGGTTAATTGATGGCATTGAAAGTGAACATGCTGGCAGAACCTTTGCAGCTACTATTGGCTCTGTGTGGGGCCGGATTGGTCCTGGGAATAAGTCAGAAACTGGAAGGAAGGCTAATAGTAATACAAATGCAACAGGTCATATTGGGAATGAAATGAAGATAGATCACGAGGAAGCAATAGCTAATAGTCATGCTGCTACTCAAGGAAAACGTGCTGCTGGTAAGGAGATGGGTCCAAAAGCAACAGCTATTCAACCTTTACCAAGATTGCGCGCAGATTCTGGACGTAATGGCGGTAGAGCATCTCAGAAAGCATCTCGTACTCTCTATGTAAATGGTATTCCTCAAAAGAGCAACAGAAGGGAGGCTCTTCTTTCACACTTCCAGAAGTTTGGTGAGGTTATTGACATTTATATTCCGCTAAACAGTGAAAAAGCTTTTGTCCAATTCTCTAAGAGGGAGGAGGCAGAAGCTGCACTGAAGGCACCTGATGCTGTAATGGGTAACCGTTTTATAAAACTCTGGTGGGCAAACCGAGACACAATCTCTGATGAGGGAGATGGCATTGTCCATAATAAGTCTATGCAATCTCCTGGTGTGGCAGTTCCTTCTGTTGCATCTCAGTTGTCCATTGGTGGCAGAGAGAAAGAAAATTTCCCATCTACAGCTCCAAAGGGAAGTAGTTCACTTGGAGCTGAAACATCTTTGCATTCTGGTGGACCTCCAAAAAGTGTTTCAGCAAATGGACCAAAAGCAGCACCTCCTGTGCAAAAGAAGGTGGAGGGTTGGGAGCTTTTAAAAGAGGAACTCCGTAAAAAGCAGGAAATTTTGGACAAGAAGCGTGATGAGTTCCGGCGCCGATTAGATAAATTAGAGAAACAAGTAATCTCTTCTTCTTTTTATAAGTATCTTTTGGATGTATTGCAATTGTTTTGGACATATGCACACTGTTTTCCCAGAATTAAGACTTTCTTAGAATGTCAAAGACAACTTTCAGGAATCTGCAACATGAAAATGTCTGTTTCCTTCTTTTTTTTTAGTAGAATCCTTTTCCCCTAATATGCAATCTTCTTTGAATTTTTCTTCATGTCTTGGCTTTTCAATTTTAAAGGAAGGACTTGAAGCTTTCTAAATTTACATGTAGTTGATTTGGTTTTCCATTTTACTACTTGGTCTTTGATCTAAACGAATTAAGATAAAAAGGATAACTTTTCAGCAACAATATTTAGGTTTAAGTTTGTGGATCTATATTTAGGGTTTTTAGAACCTTTGACAATTTTATTGCAGGCAATTTCAAGTAAAAAAGGGGAGGTAGCTTTTGAACTGGCTGGTAAAAGGCATAAGGTGGACATGACTCATGAAGCAGAGAGGAAAGCTGCAGCCTCAACACCCACAGACGTTAGGACAACAGGGGCACATCAGGAAGCTGAAAAGACATTGGAAAAGAGAAATTCTGGAGAGATTCTTGTCCTATCCTCTTCAAAAGAACATTCAACTACTCTGCAGCAATCTCCTAGGAATATTAAACAGACATGTTTGCCTGCACCAGCACTGGATAGATTTAAGCTGGACAGTTCTCCTACTTCATTTAGAGTTGTTCCTCCTCTACCTGCTGAGTTTGCAAATGTAAGTCCCTCTCTCTCTCTCTCTCATACATACAAATGCAGCATGCCTGTACATTATGCTGGGAATACAATTTCATCAACGGAAAATCTACCTTGTGCTTTCATGTGGAGACATCTGCATTAATTGATTTAGAAGATGGCCAACTACCATATATGAAGATAAAAGATCAAATTTCTTTTTCCAGCTGATAGGTGCAAAATAAAGAGGGGATGAATTGTGAGGCTTTTGAGATATTTACCATACAATTTTAAAGATATTTTGGTAAACATTTTTAGGAATTTTAGGTTTGCAAATATAAATTGTTAATACTTAATATTCACAGTGAATCTATGATTGTTTTCATTCTTTGATATTGAATGTTGTGGGAAAGAATTTTAAGTTCCTCCCTCAGCTATATTTTGGCCAGCATTTCTCGTCTTAGTTCTCAAAAAAAAAGAAAAAAAAGAAAAAAAAAAGGAGCATGGCAGGAAAGAAGTATTGTGAATTACATTATTACTTTGTATCACTTAAATCTATTAACTTTTATAATTGCTATATTATTTTATTTATACTTTTTCTTCAACATGCATTGCATGTGCATGTGCACGGGGATATACACACACATGCATACATATTTATATATAGGTATGTATGTATGCAAAGTTGCCAAAATGTGTAGGCAAGGCCAGGTAGTAGACCACTTGTATGGCTTAGGCTGGTGCCTAGGTGTTTAGATAGCTGCTTAGGGAGCAAAGCCTTTTAGGCTTTTATTATTTGTACTTCTAATCATTTGTACAAATAAACATGTTCATAAATTCTATATACTAAGGATCCCTTTGCCATTATCGGGGCCTATGTTGATTGGTTAATGGCATGGTTTGATATGGTATTATGCCATTCCGTGTTGAGCTCGTACCAAAATGACAGAGCTGGGGGAGGGTGGGGGAGAGGGAGAATGGGAGAGAGGAAAAGAGACAAGGTGGTGGGGAAGGAAGGGGGTAGGGAGAAAGGGAGGGGGAGAGAGAGGGAGAAAGCCGACACAGGGTGGCCTAGGGCCAGGGAGCTGTGCAGAGGGGCGGAGGGGGGGCTTTGCCTCTGATTCCTTGTTTCATTCGAAATAGGGATCTTGGAGGGGTTCCCCTTTTATTTTCAAAAAAAAAAATATTTTGAAAAAATTAAGTGAAGTCGGTAAATACCTTGCCAACTTCAATTAATATCTTTGAACTTGCCGGCTTCACTTAGAATCTTTGAAAATTAAAAGGAGCCCTTTCTAGGATCCCTGTTTCATTAGAAACAGGGGAATTGGAGGCGAAGCCCCTCCTTCGCCCCTCTACAATGGCTTCTTGGCCCTTCGTGGGCCTTCATTGGTTGTTCACCACCCTTCCTCTCTCTTCCCTCTTTTCCCTTTCCCTTCCTCCCTCCCTCCCCCCCTCTCTTTCCTTGTCCTTCTCCCCCTGTCGCTGGTTTCTTGTGTTGCTTGTTGGAACCATCCTGGTCTATCGCTGGTTTAGCTTGGTATGCCCTGAACCGGGCTGGTCGAGACGGTTCCACTGTCCTTGCTATATACACTCATTTATTTGGGATCATAAACCTTAATTTTCACACTAAAAAGTCTAAAGATCAAAATCTACTAGGAGAGGTAATAGAATTGCTGCTACTACAGTATCTAGCCAGCTGTTGAACACACCTAGATACCTAGCACCTATCAAGAAGGAGGCGGCAAGCAGACTAGAGAGTGGCAAGTAGATAAAAGGGAAAATTTAGGAAAAAAACTAAAATAATGGCTAGATGAAGAAGAGATGTGCTGGTCACTGTAACCGCCATTGTCTCTTGTCAACGTCAGTTGACCTATTAGTAGTCATTGATCAGCCCACTGGATGTGCTATGTTGGTGGTAGCACTTGCTATCCTGCCATGCATGCATATGAGGCTTAAATATATAAAGAAATTTGGAAAAGAAACCCTAGGCAGTTACATATACGTAAATACATACTACATACATACACACATACTATGTACATACACATACAGAGACACATACATACATAGAGTTAGGCTGGAATACTTTTGAGAGCATTTAGCTGCACATGCTTCCTAGTGGAAAAGATCCTACGAAAATGAAAATTAGTGCTGTTGACCATAATCTACAATATGTAAACCAAAAATCACAAATTTCTGAGATCTTTTACTCGTGCATTAAAGGAAAATGAAATTGACAATTTGAATATTGTGATACTATGTTTTAGTTTAGAGACGTCCAAATTATCTGAAATTTTATCTTTATATGTTTATATTTAGACCAAGATCAACGATTTGGAATTGTCAAATAAATAGTCTATGATTTTGCTTACTAGCTGTGTTGCTACCATTCTTTTTTCTCCAGCTAGATGCACAGGTAAGAGGGCTCTAAAATAAATATTTTTTAGTTTCTAGGTATTAAATATTCTTGTTCTTTGCCTTCTCCACCAATATGCAGTATTTCCTTTAAACTACTTGTTTACTGATAACTGTGCACTTAACTTTTCTAGAGTCAGCATAATCTGTTTGCTTGTGCTTTGCCTGACATTGTCACTGATGGAAATATCAGGGTATTTAATATCTAAGGAAACTAAACATTTAAAGTTCTAATGTGAATCTCTTATTTATGTGTTATTATTCTTGGGCTGTTAACCCTCCCCTTCTACTCAAAAGGGAAAAAATCTCTTATATCTCTGACATCAAACAAGATGCATAATGCATATTACAAGACATATACTTTTTGATGTACTGTCATGGATGAAACATTTATTCTCTGTCATTTTTTTCACTTCTTGCCTTTGGTAGTAGTTTGTATAAATTTCATATCTTCCTTTTCAAAATTTTCATGGAAAGAAAAACAGAAATTTGTGCTGATGTCAGCCCCGGTTATTTTCTATTATTGATGCGATGTCTTTTTGTTCATTGCAGGTTGCTGCTTTGAAGGATCATTTTTCATCATTTGGTGATCTCTCTTCTGTTGTCCTCGAAGAGTCAGAAGCTCATAGTGAGAATGCAGGCTTAAAGCCATCTCATAATTTCTCTGCATGTGTAACATTTACCAGCCGTCATGCTGCCATGAGAGCATTCCTTACTGGTAAATGTTGGCAAGGCCACAATTTGCAGTTCATGTTGTTAACGTCCTCTCCCAGGTCCAGCATTGATCGTAACATCCAAGAGACTTCAACTCCTATGAGGGCTTTAAGTGCTGATGTCCAAGCTGAGGTAGTGACATCTGCTGATGTCCGAGCTGATGTAGGAACATCTGGGTCATCTTCATCGACTGAAGCAAAGTCAACATGCAATGTCATGTCCGAGGTAGCTCCTATTGGAAATGGAGTGTCTGTTATGGATGCTGAAAGCACAAATTTTTCTCCTGTTGTTATTCCTAAGGCTGTGGTACAGACCTCTGATTCCAGTACCATACCATGTGAGGAGCATCCCCCAATGTCTGATGTTCCCATGGTTGAAGATAACATCAACATCGATTTTTCAAAGTGAGGTATGATGAATTTTGGTCAAACTCTTTTTATCTATTGAACCAATGGGAAATTGCTTTTTTGTAGTCTTGTTCTGTTCTACGTGTGATTATATTTACAGATAGTTAGTAAATATCTAAGTAGTTGATTGTTTTTGTTTGGTAAAATGTTTGTCTCCTGTCCATTGAGATTGAATGCCTGATTTATGGAAGAATGACATCATTTTGTGATTAGTAAAACTGAAAATCTCTTCAAGCAAGAAAAATGGGGACTTAAAAACTGGCCAGATAATGTGCAGGATACTTGGTAAACACTGGAGGATTTCTGCTGGCTGCAAATGGATTGGATTGAACTTCTTCCAATTTGGAATGGATCTGAAATTAATCCGGTCCGACCCTAACTGAAGTTATTTATATTAGGGTTGGATTTGAAAAATGACCTGTTTCAGATATGGCTGAACTGATCCAGATTGATTCAAAACTAGTAAATAAGTCTTCTTCTGTCATGAAATAATTTGTGAATAATTTACGTTGTTAATTATAATTATGCATGTTTATCAATCAAATCCTTTGTAGAATATGGTCTTGATATGTTTACATGTTGCTTACTATTATTTTGTTGCATAATATATTTATGATGTAACTAAATACTTTGTTTATGTTTATTATAATTTGTGTGCGACAATTTTCACTTGGTTTGACCAGAAAAGCCTAATAGATTGGTAAAACTATATTAAATCCGATCCATTCCAACCTGAAAGTAATTGTAGGTTTGAGTTCATTTCTTTACCTGATTCAAATATGTATCCGGTTCGGGTTGTTCCTATCCCCAATCCAACACGACCTGCTTGCAGCCCTAATCTTTGCTAAGTGGCAGATGGGACTATGTTGGTGATAAAATTCTGAGATCCAATAGGTAAGTAATGAAAATATCATAAATGTCATACTTCCAGGAATGTCATGTAACATGATAGATGGACAACTTGGATGTTAAAACCTGAGGAGGCAAGTAAGGCCAGCATAAACTATATCTGTGGTGTACAATAGACACCTGTTGTTTTTTATATCCATTTCAAAGGCAAGTCTTGTTTGTATTTTTGGGAATTTAACCTGAAACGAGGCGTGAAGAGTATAGACTTCATGGCAGCTAATTTAAGACCAAAAGGTTTGATTATATCACCAATAATAATTATTTATGGAGTTTTTGTTATAACCTTAAGCAAGTCACCAAATTAACATTCTAGCAATACTTCAGCAAGTGGAACAAGAAGAATTCATAATTTGCCACCTGATTGCGATTGTTTTTTTTTTTCCTCACTAGTTTTGGCCTCGATGTTATTGCTTGAGCTAAACAGATTACATCCTGAGCTGCCACAAATTGGAACTTCAATCAATCCTTGTTTTATTGTATTTCTAAGAATTTTGGTTAGCAACAAGTTCTGTTTTCCCAGAACGGATGAGAACCAAGATACAGATAGAAGGATAGATCATAGATGGAGGATTTAGTAGCCATAGTGATGATGTTTGAGAATTGTCGGTAGAGAAAGCCATGGGGTTCGGAAGGTTGGGGTGCTATATTAGATAGTAAAACTGTAAAACTTGAATGAAATAACTTGGGTTTTCTTTAATTACTAGGAATATTGCTTGGAGAACTTATTTTTTACTAGGAATATTGCTTGGAGAACTTATTTTTCTTGGATGCTCAAGTTTTTCATTTAGTTATTTTTCTTGGATACTCAAGTTTTTCATTTAGTCTTCATTTGAGCTTCCTTTTGTCACAAGTTTCATCTAAAAGACTAAAACCCAGTGTAGTCTGGACTATAATCCCAATGATGGATGCTGACCATAGTAGGGTAAAAGGCCCCATTATAATACTAGAGATAAAGATAGAATTAAAGAAAAGTTGTGCACACAAAACCACAATCTTTATTAGCTTATGCTGGTGGTTATTTGAGGCTTAAAAAATATAAAGCAGCTTAGGGATTTGGAACTCTTGGATTTCGTTTTGAATAACATGTTAATTTTTTATGTACTGTTGGATAGACTTTTATGTAGGGTGGCAATTGGTTGGACCAGGTTTAAACGGGTCGGGTCAAATGCTGGTCGACTCAAAAAAGTTTAAAACTGAACCAGTCCTATTTATTAAGCTGGTCATATTTTGAAACCTGAACCTAATTTGTTTAATAAATAAGTTACTCGACCTGGCCCATTTACAACTCAGGTTTTTTTTTAAAAAAATTGAGACCAAATATGTATACGACCTGTTTACAACCTAGTTAAAAAGAGAAAATAATAGGGCATGGAGAAAAACTTGCTGCCTCTTCGACCTCCACCCTCATTGACCCCTCTGGTTGCCTATCCACTCTTGCTGCATCGGGTCTCCCTCATCTCCGGCCACATCATTAGCTCCATCCCGGGTCCCTGACCTCTCCGAACTCCCTTTCCCTCTCTGGCTCCATCTTGGCCTTTCAGCAACACCTCTCCCTGCTGCTGCTCTCTGCTACTCCATGCATACCTTACATTACGGGATCTTTCTGGTTCATAAGCGTTGGTGTTGGGGTGCTTTTTTGTAGGGTTGGTTGTGGAGCAGGGTGTGGGGCGAACATGTCATCGTCGAAAGGGTGAAGATGGCCCGCAATGAGGTGGGGCGAACTTCTCATTGTCGGAGAGGTGGGGATGGGTGGTAGCGGAGTAGGGCAGGGGGGCGAACTTGTCGTTATCGTTGGGCTGGGGATGGCCATCAACGGAGCATTGCAGTGGAGCAAACTCCTCGTCATCGGAGGGGTGGGGTTCATGGGGCATGATGGGAGACAAGAAGAAGAAGAATTCTTTACGGCTGATGGTGGGAGGACCTTTTGGAACCAAAAATTCCCCTTTATATTAATACCCCCACCTAACACCCCCCCCCCCAAAAAAAAAAAAAAAAAAAGAAAGAAAAAAAAAAGAAAAAACCTGCACGAGGCTATGTGTGGACCATGTGGGTGAAGTGAAAGAGAGTTCAACATTCAAACAAAGATAGGTTTATGAGTTAAAATTCAAATGGCCATGTGGATCAATGATTTAAATTTTAAATGGCCATGAGCCGAGAGGCATTTTTGAAGATGATGGATTTTTACTACTATAGAATGGATATCCCAATTGATTTGACCTGTATGATAAATGAGTTAAACAGGTCAGAAGGTTAAAACTCAAATCCAACCTGAATAATAAACAGGTCAAACAGGTTGACTTGTTTACAGCTCGAACCCATTTAATCCAAACCCAAACCTGTTTAAGATGGGGTTGAACACGGATCAGGTTAGTGGGTCGGGTCACATTTTGCCACCCGTAATCCTATGCCTAGATAAGATTGGGGAATTGAATTGGAGTCGAGCTTTGGGGTGGAGTGGCATCCCCAAAAGTTTCTTTATTATTGTAGGGATATAAAGAAGCTTGGGGATCTAGGACTCTTGAGTTCTGGTCTCTAGAACTCATGGCTAGAAAAGATTGGGTGATGTGAAAGTGGAATCACATCCCTAGAGTGGGCTTTATACTAGTAGAGCTGTAGATATTTTACAAAAGAAAACGTGGAAGAATAGAGAGGGATATGGAATCAACCAAAAGAAAAATAATTTTCCTTACTACATTAAAAAGGGATTGTTTTGAATTTTTGGAATGTTCTATTGTTATTCCCAAAATGCCCTCACTCCTTTATACTATTCTCCCTACTCAAAATTACGTATAATTATTTTGTTAGTCTTAATGATTTATCTAATGTATTGCCTACTTTTCTTAATCCCTTGTTGGTCAGTTGATTGGAGTGGGATTAAAACTATCACACATCATTTCATCTCTCCCTCTCTCCCCCCTCCCTCTCTGTTCTCCTCTCCATCTCCCTACATGTGAATGGAGAGCCATATGTCCCCAAAAGCTTTCAGTTTTATACGGTCTTTCGTAAACAGTCTATGCATTAGTTTGAATATTACATGTTTGCTATTACTCCATCCATAATTCTCCTTTTCTCTTCAACTCTGACTATCCCTCCTCTCTCCCATCATTCTCTCTAAGATTTTGAAGGTGGATGGATATTCGCTTGCTTCTTTTTGCCTTTTAATGTATCTTATTAATTGGAATAGCAACAAAGGGGAGGATGATTGAAAGACATAAATGAAAATAAAGTGTCCTTCCTGCCATGGTGGAAAGTTATTGTTGTGCTAAAACCTATTTCTATATAACAACAAATAAATCATGCATGTTAATTAGATGCTTTTACTTGATTTCAATCCATCACAGATACTAAGACATGGTTAATGCTTTAAAGTAAAGGCATGGATGATCAGACATCATATTTTATTTTTCAAAAAACATTTAAGGTATAAGAAATATTTTTAATTTCTATAAGATATGTAATCAAGTTGCTTATTTAATAATATTATTGGCATTGTTAGTTTTCTAGATAAACTTGTGTTCTGATCTCCATGAAAAAAACACATTAGCTGATATAAATTTTATTTGGTCAGTAACTTAAATTGATCAATAGCACCCCGTTTAAAAAAATTATCCTATAGTTTTGTTCCTTGTATATGGATTTTTAATACATATATTCATATCATGCTGGCTGAACCATCCTGTATCAAACCGATGGGGAGCCGGGATGGTTCACTTTGTTAGTTCAGCAACTAGGCCGAACCAGCTTCAATTTGATTAAATAACCTGTCTCGGTAAAAATGCCACCCTGGCTCAGGAAAAAAGCCCACCTAGCTCGCCTGTTGATCAATCTCCAATAACCCCGTTGGCTTGGAAATAGCAATCCTTTAATGATCTGACCAGCATTACTACAAACACTGAATTCAAAAATAACCAACTAACCGTTTGTCTTGTGCATTATTTTGGGGAAACCCCCTCCCCCCTGCGGTCCCCTCCACACCGAGAGAGAGAGAGGGAAGTTTTATCCCATCGGTAATCATATTTATTTAATTTGATACTATGTAACAATTTTGGTTTATTATGTTTATCCCATTTGAATATGTTAGATCAGCTATGATACAAAACATGATACTCGAATTTTTATCCTTATATGTCTGGAAGCAACCACGATATGATAGGTTTCATCAATTCATTATGTATAACCCTCAAGGATCTTCATGCTTACATATAATCATTGGAGCACCTTACTTTATACAATCTTTTGATGATTGAAAGTTATTACTCCTGATTGAAAATTATTACTCATTTTGCTAATCATTTAGCATTTTTAGCTAGGAGGCTTTTTTTTAGCTGAACCTGATTCTTGAGAGGAAAGGAAGAGTCTTGGTAGTGGTGGATGATAGTAGAAGGTTCTTGCTGGTAGTGGTGGATGATCTTGCAAAGTAAATAGAAGGTTCTTGCTGGTGGAGGAGGATCTCTATGGCAATAAATGATCAGATCTTGATGTTGAAGTAGGATTATTAAGCAGGAAGAAGAGAACCTGTGCAAGGGAGTAGGATCTCAATGGCAGTAATGGAGCAGGAGTGTTCTGATGGGATGGTTGGGATGGAACAGACAGCAGCTCTCTAAACTATAATTTTTCATGTAAAGTGGCAGTCCCAATAGTCCAAAATGTCACAAAAATGGAGGATTCGCCTTGTTTATATCCATTACAAGATGCATTTCTTAGATTAGTTGATTTTAGAGGCCCAAAAACTACTCCAAGAATGTTTCACATGTATTGCAGGTACTAATATAAGGTTAAAGTGCTTTTTTTTAGGTGGACCTGTACCCAACTGGCATACTCGTATCCATAAGGATCTGGATGACATTGCTTAAAGCAGCCAATCAGGACTGGGCATTCACCAATTCCCCTCTAGACATCATTAATATAAGTCATTGACATAAATATGTGATATGCCACTTATTCTCTTGGACCCCCATCTTGAAGCCCTTAATAAAGTCCACAACCTTTTGCTTTTGATACTATTTGATTGTATGGAGTTAGAGTGACAAGCAAAAGCGACGGCACTTGCAGAGTTGAAAATGTTCAAGTGTATGTGTTAATATTCTATTCAGATGTTATGAACATATACAGCATGGACTAGAAATATTGATGTGAAGAGCAAACTCAGTTTTTATTAATGAATCAAAAAAGAAGAGAAGCCATCTTGAAGAAAAATGAGATGGCCGGCAACCTAACCCAAGCTGCCAGCAATGGTATCCTTAAATACATGCCTTCCTGAAATTAGTTAACCCTCTTATTCTCACTTTTGAGCAGACATGGGATCCAACGTAAATAACCCATACAATTTAAAAATGGCAGCAGCATTTTGCTGTATGGTCTATTAGTTTTAAATCCTACATAAGCCTGTTGTACAAAACAGACATGTCCTAGAGGCTCATGATGGCAGAAAATTAATTCAAACTACGCAACTTAAAGCAATATCTAGATGAAAAATATATGCTAAATCGATGCCTGAGCAAACTAGTAAGCACATCAGATCATCTAAAAATAAGAGAATAATTACTAATTGGACAACATGATATAATTGTACTTCTAAAACATATCATAAATGCAGTCATGGTTTTGAGAGCAGTACTACATAAACTGTGAAGATGGGTTTAAATCTATGCGACTTGTAACTGAGCATGATCCGTGTGGAAAATCCAATTCCACAGCAGTGAAATCTCATGTTCCATGCTATTTTTGATGCAAGTTAATTATGTATTATAGTTTAACTTCTCTTTGCTCTTGTGGTCACTTTGTACTGGGAAAGCTGAATATTTTAAATGGAAAGTGTAACAATCATTAGAAAGATTATCTCTAGGGCCACAACAGAGAGCCAAAATAGTTAGTTTTCTTACTGGCCTGCCACCGGTAAAAATTCTAACCAATCATGAGAAAGATGGGAAGATTCCAAATTTGTTAGTCATATATAATTTAGTTCTTAGCTTGCTGATTTCTTGGATAATGTTGATTTGAAGAATTAGTTTATGCGAGTTCCTCAGTGGTGCATAAAAGCTGGTTAATTCAAGCTTATACCAATGCCAGTGTTCATGTTTATGCATGATGCTTGTATGAAACAGATAGTCTTTTTTCCTGCAAATTGTTTAATAGATTTCTTCATTTTCCTTGAGTTCCTGTTCTTTTAGCTGGAAAGTAAATTATAAAATGTTTTGGATATCAAGTGTTACCTCTTCAAAGTTTTATAGAATGATTATTACTTCAACATGCAGAAACTGAGCACCACCTTCTTTACTTTTTAAGATCATAAATCATCACTCAATAAGTTTGTTTTCATGCAGGCACTCTGGATCAGATTTTGTGCTCAGTGAGGCTTCAGCATACTTAAAATCCCTTGTTCCCTTGGAGTTCGCGTATCCAACAGAAACTAGTTTTTTTTTTTTCTTCTTGAGTGGTGAAAGGACTTTCCAACATTATTTGCAACATTCAAAGAAAATCCAATTGCAAATCTTGTTGGTTGTGGCAGCAGTCTTGAATACATAACATTCCGTTGTTGAAAATACTATGTTGCAAAGAAGGAAAACTGTGAACTAGTCTCTACCCGGATTGGGTTTCCTCTGCATTTACTTTTAGAAATGTAATTTCCTTTAGGTTATTCATGTTAATCTTGCTATCGATTGGCATTTTACATTGATGGGTACTATACTTTAAATCTTGATTATAAAAATTACCATTGGCATATAACTAATGTCAAGTTTTACGGTACTTCCGTTGCATACCCTTGGTGAGCTGTATGTGCAGGTTATTTTGTTACTAGCATTGTGCGGATCTTTGGTTGGATCAGAAGTCCCAGGTTTATTTCCTGACGTGAGAAGGTTTCACGTAGACTTTAGAGTTGAGGAGTTTAGATGGCTAACACTTGAAATGTGGTAAGCTCCATCATTTATTTGTCTTTCTGCAATGTTTTTTTCTTTTCCCACCTTTTTTGGTTGCATTTAGCAAAAATTTTTCTATTAATGTGAAGTTGAGGGATGCACCAGCCTGCCTAAACTGCTATGATGTCAGCATGGTTCTACCTGCCCGTCATTGATGACTGGATGACAATGTGTGTTCATGAAACAATTATTTGGGGAAAAAAAGGAAAAAAAAGAACAGAAAAAGGAAAGCAAGAGTTGTGATAGTAGATCAATTCTTGAACAGAAATAAATGAAGAGTGGTATGAATGTATGAGAGGGGAAAACCAGTGGAAGGAATTGGAAAATAACTTTGACAAAAATGGGGAAAATGTAAAAAAAAAAAAAGCAAAAAAAAGAAAAGAAAAGAAAAGAAAAGATGAAGTTTGTCGCTGGGGGAAAGAAGAATTTATAAGGGAAAAAGAAAATGAAAGAAAAGTGGGTGATAAATATGGAAATGTTTATTTGCAACCTGAAGTTCTGGCCTTGTATACTTTTCCTTACATAGCAGGCATCTGTATTCTTTCCTCTATTCTGTTTGAGGAGACTCGTCACAAACTGCTATGAAAGGAAGGAAGATTCATCAATTTGACACTCAAATTGTTCTGGCTTGATACATGGATGATTCAGATGCTCTCTATATTGTTTATGTATCTATATTGACAGACTTGGTGGTTACAGGAATGGCTTGATGTCATGAAATTTACCCATCATTTTGGCAATTAATTTTAGATTATTTTTTTGACACTTGAGTTTATTTTATTGTCCTTCGTTTGTAGGCACTCAGTTTATGTCTAAGATGATACCTCCTCCCTTTTTTTTTTTAAAAAAAAAAAAAAAATTATTTACGTGGACCCACTAGAGCCAACCCTACCTGTTTGATTATCTTAACCTTTTTAATTTTTCTAGGACTCACTAGGTTCATGGAAAAATTTCTTTGGAACATTAACTTAAGAAATTAATGTTGGGCTAGAAAAGTGATTTTTGTATATTTGGTTGATTATAAAAATAGAGTACATTTCAATGTTTTATGCTTGGTTGATATGTATTTTTTAGAAAAAAATATAAAATATCTATTATATCCTTAATAAAAGAAAAGATTATATGCCATTCTGTCTAAAAGTTCAAGTATATTTTTGAGAAAAAAATAATCTTAATTTTTAGTTGTGGGAATTGAATTTCCTCAATGTTCTATCTGAATTTTTATTTTTCATAAATTATGGTAATCTTATTTTCATATTTTTTTTGAAAATTTTAATCAAATATAAAATATTTTTCTTTCTTTCATTGATCACACTTTGTTTTGTTTTTTTTTTTTTTTCCGACGAACCAACTAGAAAACAATGGGTTTCTGTAAAAAGTTACCCTTCACCTGAAACGTTTTCAATCTTTTTGATTTCCTGAAAGTTTGGTTTGGAAAATGGAGACCAACCTGCTCAACACCCCATCAGAAATAGAGAGTTCGAGCGTGAAATATAATTTTAATAAATTATTAGATTGTGTTAGAATTGTGAATTTAGATCCAAGGTCTTATTGTAGGTGGATCCGTAACTTGAAAACCCCAAACCCATCCCAAATATCTGTACGTAAGCGTGCATGCTTGCTAACCTAAAGTTATCCAGGAGGCTCCAAAGATTTCTGTTATTTGAGATATTGTGGTGAGATATTTAGGAGCTTGAATATTTTTGATATTTTCATAGAATATTTCTAATAGATGGTCCTAACCTTAGATATTTTCTTAGATATTTTCTGTAGATATTTCTAATAGATGGTTCTAGCCTTAGATATTTTCTGTAGACACTTCTTTGCCTATTTGTAATAAAAAGAATAGAATGTCCTAAACCATTTGACAAATGGCACAATTAGGGCTATGCATGTAATCGAATCTTGCTGTTTTATATTCTTTTTGTTAATTCAGTTATTATTTTATTTATTTCTTGCAATGAAGGGTATAACCTTTTGATATTCATTATTGTCTAACATCTCTCTTTTGGTTGAACAATTAAGCTCTATGTACGGAAGAAAAAGAATAGAGCTCACAAGAGGTGGAAGAGAAATAGCCATGCATATGTATTGGAATAATTATATCACATTATTTTTATTTAACTATAATTTTGTGAATAATTTTTGTTGGTGCTTGTATCTATAATTGGTCATTAAATCAAGGAAAATTAACTTTTGATTTTTTTTTTTTTTTAATGCATGTCTGACAGGCAAGTGAAGAAGCAGGATTAAATTAGTCATTAGATCAAGGAAAGTTTTGACCTTTGATAAGGATCATGGCTAGACCAAAACATAACTTATTAATTGAAGTATGCATTACAATATGCGAACGTGTCTACGATGAAAAAGTATGAAGGAGCAAAATTTAAATAAATAAATAAAAAAAAATATTGACAAGGGGAACCTCTACAATTTTTTTTTTTTTTTTTTTGAGCAAAATAGTTGTAAGCTATCCCTATTAAAATAAGACGAGAAAAGCAAAAGCACATAAGAGAAGAAACAAAACAAAGGAAAATACGAGTGCATTATCTTGAAAATTTGAGAATTGCAGGATGATGGTTTGTCGTAGTCCCAAGAAATGTTACCATTTCGGCATCGACAAGTATTTATTAGTACATAACTAATCAGCCATCCAAATAAGGCATTAATATTTTGGTTTCTAATAGAAGCGAACGTAAATCCATTTGCATGAAAAAGATATCCGATTTTTTTTTTTTCTACGGTGGGAACAAGAGATTTATGAAGAAAATGTGAATATTATATTCTAGAGTTTGGAGTTCTCTATTAAGGAAAGAGTAAGTCTTTGTGCACCTCGTGTGGTACAGAAAATTCAATCTGGCCCGCATCGCTGTTTGTTATTGATCCATGTCGATCCTACAAGACTTGACGGGACAGGATGTGAGTCCGTATCATTGGGATTACGTAATCTGAGTATCGCCAATACGTGCTTATGAGATGGAACCGTTTTTTCTTCGTCTACAAATGAAAAAAAATCTTGGACCAAAACCACTTCTTCTTCTTCTTCTTCTTCTTCTGCAAACAGAAAAAAAATCTCGGATCAAAGTAACATCCCAGAGTTCCTTCTATTATTTTTGCCTACCATCAATATCAGAGCGAAACCCCTAGTTTTCCCTCCATTTTTTTATTTTTTCTTTTCTTTTTGGTGGTCAAGTAGCTGCTGGTGAGTTGGAATTGCTTCTTCTTCTTTTGCAAATGAAAAAAAAAGGGGTTAGCTACTGGTGAGTTGGAATTGCTTCTTCTTCTTTGCAAATGAAAAAAAAAGGGTTAGTGACACTTCCAGAGTGTTCTCCATTTTTGTATTTTTTCTCTTCTTTTTGATGGTCGAGTAGCTGCTGGTGAGTTAGAAGTTCTCGAGTATACCACGAAAGATACGTCTTCGAAATCCCGAGTCAATAAAAAAAAGTGGTTTCATATTTCACGCAGACGGCGAACATAAAAACACCGCAAGAAGGAAATGCAGATGGAGAAGGAAGCACTGCACTTGTTGTTTATTCAGGAGAGAATAATATCCCTTTAAGTTCCCTCCCAAAAAAAGTTACAGAACCAGAAATAGGTAAAAAAATTATATATTTTAATACAAATATTTGAAATTTATATCTACAGAGGGATGCCACGATATATTTGTTAAAAATATTAAGTCTTCATAATATAAAATTATGACACCATGCACAATTTCATAATATCGCAGTTCAAAATTTATGACACCATAGTTTAAAAGCATGATATCATAGTTAAAAAATTATGACATTCATGCACAAAATATAAAATAAAACTTTCTCATCCCTTCTACGTGTAATACATATCATCCGTGGCTTGATTTATGACTTCCATAGTATCATAAAATGCTACGGATGCTAGAAGATTACTTAAATAGGCCGAAACAGTATTACGACATCTCAGTTTAAAAGCTACGGCATCCTAGTTAAAAAAACTATGATACTCATGCGCAAAATGTAAAATAAAACTTTCTAACCCCTTCTACCTGTAATACATGTCATCCGTTGTTTGGTTTATGACTCTCAGAGTGTCATAAAATACCATGGATACTAGAAGATTACTCAAATAGGTCGAAACAGTATTATGATACCTCAGTTTAAAAGCTACGATATCATAGTTAAAAAACAATGACATCCATGCACAAAATATAAAATAAAACTTTCTAATCCCTTCTACTTGTAATACATGTCATCCATGACTTGGTTTATAATTCTCAGAGTATCAAAAATTATCACGGATGCTATAAGATTAATCATAAAATACCATGGATCATGTGTAACAGAAGTGTTTAAGTATGCATTGCTGATATATGACATCCATATTGTAATAAAATGCTTATGAGAAAACTTCAATATCAAAAACTTCGAAACATGAACTTGGTACAAAATAGAAAATGAAGGCTTTTATCCTCTGTCATAGAACTTTTTAACTATGCATTGGCTTGAATAAGAGTGTTAGATTATGATAAAAAAACCAAGAGAATAATATTTTGAAATATGATATTTGAACTTACCACATCCTAGTTAAAAGATTACGATACCCTAGTTAAAAGATTATGACACCCGATCATAAAATATGAAACTAAATAATTAACCCCTCATACTAGAAAAACATATCATTTATGGACTTAGTTATAACTCCTAGGATGTTATAACATGCTACGGATGCTAAAGGATCACAAATATATGCTGAAACAGTATTAGATATCCCAGTTTAAAAGCTACGACATCCTATTTAAAAAACTACGACGTCCCTGCAAAAAATCATAAACCAGATATTTTGATCCTGCGTAATATAAGTGTTTAAGTATGTATTGCTGATATATGATATCTATATTGTAATAAAATGCTTATGAGAAAATTTCAGTATCAAAAACTTCGAAACATGAACAACTCGGTACAAAATAGAAAATGAAGGCTTTTTGTCCTCCATCATAGAACTTTTAACCATGCATTGGCTTAAATAAGATTGTTACATTATGATAAAAAAGATCAAAAAAAAAAAAATTGAAATATGATATTTGAGCTTGCGACATCCTAGTTAAAAGATTACGATATCCTAGTTAAAAAATTATGACACCTGGTTATAAAATGTGAAATTAAATATATTAACTCCTTTTACCAGGAAAACCTATCACTTGTGGATTGTGTTATGACTCATAGGATGTTATAACATACTACGGATGCTAAAAAATCAAAATATATGCTGAAACAATATTACAACATTTCAGTTTAAAAGCTACTTACGACATCTTAGTTAAAAAATTATGATGTCCCTGTAAAAAATTATTAATCGGATGTTTTGATCCTGCATAACAGAAGTGTTTAAGTATGCATTATTGATATATGGCACCTACATTATAATAAAATGCTTCCGAGAAAATTTCAGCATCAAAAAATTCGATACATGAACAACTCGGTACAAAACAGAAAATGAAGGCTTTTATCCTCCGTCATAGAACTTTTCAACTGTGCACTAGCTTAAATAAGATTGTTAGATTATGATAAAGAGATCAAGAAAATAATATTTTGAAATATGATATTTGAACTTATGACATTCTAGTTAAAAGATTACAACATCCTAGTTAAAAGATTATGATACTCGATCATAAAATATAAAACTAAATATATTAACCTCTCCTACCAGAAAAACCTATCACTTGTGGACTGAGATATGATGCCTAGAATGTCATAACATGTTACGGATGCTAAAGGACCACAAATATAAGCTAAAATAGTATTACGATATCCCAGTTTAAAAGCTACGACATCCTAGTTAAAAAACTAGGATATCCATGCAAAAAATCATAAATCAGATGTTTTGATCCTGCGTAACAGAAGTGTTTAAGCATGCATTGCTGATATATGACACCCATATTGTAATAAAATGCTTCCGAGAAAACTTCAGTATCAAAAGCTTCAAAACATGAATAAGTTGGTATAAAACAGAAAATGAAGGTTTTTGTCATCCATCATAAGACTTTTCAACTATGCATTGGCTTGAATAAGATTGTTAGATTGTGATAAAAAGAGTAGGAAAAATAAAATTTTGAAATATGATATTTGAACTTTCGATATCTTACTTAAAAGATTACGATACCTAGTTAAAAGATTATGAAATCCCTGTAAAAAATGTAAAATCAAAGGTTTTAACCCCTCCTAAGAGGAATACCTATCACTTATGGACTGAATTATGATTTTCATAATGTCATAACATGCCATATATGTTAAAGAATTATAACCGCATGCAAAAACTGGATAATGATACCATAGTTCAGAAATTATGACATCGCAGTTAAAAGATTATGATATCCAGGTAGAAAATATGAAATTATATTTATTATCCCCTCCTACCTGGAATACCTATCTCTTATGGACTGAGTTATGACTTCCAGAGTATTATAAAATTTCATGAATGCTAATAGAGTTTTATATGGTTTCCTAATGTATTAACTTTCTCTAACTACCAAAATAGTTGGTATAATAAAGGAATTATAAAAAGAAAACTAAACAAGATTCTATAAAGGGTTCTTTACTTCCTATTGGAAATGATATTTTATCTTGAAGTTATAGAAAAAGTCTTCGATGGCTTATTCCAACCTCGAACCAAAAGTTTTTTCTTATACTCGTAACTCAGAATACTTTTTAGATCCAGGAAGAATCTTCTTCATCATAGAATACTACCTGATACCTTAGACTGGAAAAATATAGTACTTTTTTAGAGCGAGGAAGAAGCTTATATTAACATTTGAAAGTTAATTTCTACGACAGGACTCTCAAAGCATATTTCAGAACGAGGAAGATTCTTTCTTCAACCTTTGACTGATTCCTTGGATCCTAAAGCCAGAGCATGTTTCAGAAAACTAAAATATTTAGCTAGAAATACTAGGAACAATGCTTTAAAATCATCAAAATCCAAGCAAGATGACGGGCAAAAAGCAGACTAGAGGGAAAGGATATTTTGGTCTGCATAAAAAATTCAAAAAAATACTGAATGGAAATCAATGAATGTCATGCTCAATATTTAACCTATTATCCCTGCTAGCGATACGGATTCCCATCCCATCCAATCAAGCTAGTTAGGATCGACATGGACTAATAACAAACAACGATGCAGGCCAGATTAGATTTTCTGCACCGCATGCGGTGTATAAAGACTTGCTCTTAAGGAAAAGTGGCCATGATTGGGCTTATGAAGAAACCTAGAAGTAGTGTAGGAAGCAACTAGTAGACCGGTCCAAGCAGCCCAGCACGTGTGTGCAGCTATCCTAGGTGGTCCCACTCGTACTTTCCATTATGGTTCATGGTGAACCAGGATCCATGGTGGACCACTATCCACAAGAAGAATAATGCAGCCAATTAATGTGAACTATGGCCAATTAATGCGGTCCACACTTTTCTACTACGTGCAATGTTCAGTGATCCAGTGAGTGGCTACGTGGTCTACGGATGCAGTAGCGATCTCTCATGTTGTTTACGTGCATTAATTGCACGATCAGATGGTGCAGTGTAATCCATGCAAAAATCAGATGGCCAGTATCCAATGTAATTTAAGTATGATCCGTATGATTTGTGATATGATCATGGTGATCGAATAGTTAAAGAGTAGTCCTGCAATCAAATATGAGTTAGGAGAGTTATAAAATTTTATTTTGGACACCGTTTAGATCATTGAATTCTTAGTAAGATGCTCTTCATGCCAGAGATTATAAAAAGAGGGACAGAAGTTAGAGTAGCTAGTGTGTGAGGATCTAGAGAGCGATGAAGGATTTCTAAAAAGTTTGTAGGGACTGAGAGCTAAGAGATTGTGAAAGGGATTTAGGGTTTTATGTTGAGAGAATTATATGAGTTTAAGAGTGGGTCCTAATCTTGCAAGCTTTATTTTTCTCGTAGTGAAACCTTGCATGCCTAATTGATTATGTATTATTTTATTTTTTATTCTTCCTTCTTTTGCAGCATCAGCATCGATAATAATGATCTTGGAAATGGGGATCCGTATTCTATACGAGAGATTCTCCAAGAAAATGGTATTAGTGTAGTTGATAGTACAATAACTTATATCAAAGTCCTAGATTGCTCGTGTTGATTGAGATCGAAGAAGATGGAGAGGACAATTATAATCAAGATGGATGTTGCCCAGTGATGATGCAACCCAAGAGGGGAGGTGAATTGGATTTTAAAAATTATTTGAACTATTTCAATGGATATAAAACAAGTATGTGCCAATTTAAATCAAGTGTTTATGTTTTGTCAAAGTGTTTGTATGCTTAATGAAAATATGCAATAGAATTAACAAAGTAAATGCAAGAGTAAATAAGTAATAAATAAGAGCAATCACAAATACAAGGATATATAATGGTTCGGTGCACTCCAAGACATCTACATCCACTTTTCAAGTTCTCCTTGGATATTTCACTATAATCACCAAGATTACAGTCGATTAGTTTTTTGGGCTCACTAATCAAAACCCAACTTATTTTTCGAGGCTCACAAGTCAAAATCTCTTGTTGGTTTTATAACTTAGGCTAAACAACAACCTCCGATGGTTTTATGGGCTCACCAAGAACCTATGTTAGTTTTACGGGATCACTAATAACTTATGTTGATTTTACACAAAGGCTAACTAACAACCTCTTTGGATTTCCAAGGCACATCAAAAACCTTGATACAACAATGTAAGAATGAAAATAAAGAATATAATAAAGCTTTCTAAAATAAAGCAAATATTTCTTTGAAGCCCTTGAATAATATTGAAGAAGCTTGTCTTCAATTTGTTGAAGCTTTTGAATGAAGCTTGATATTGTGGATTTCGATCAACTCTCTTATTTTCGGAAGCTTGAAGGCTTGAACCACTCAACTCTTGAATCCTTGAAGGATATTCAATAATCTTACCAAAGTATTACTTCCCATTTGATTTTGGTATTTATATAGCTCTCTAAACCATAGATGACCATTTATGACCGTTGGAGATGAAAACTAGCCATTTGAAGCAAGTTTAGGAAGTTCTGCACTTCAGAAAAAACTAGCCGTTACTCCAAGTATCGACACTTGAATCTGGTGAGTCGATGCTTGATTTCTTCATGAGTCAATACTTGATTTCTTCATGAGTCGACATTTGGGTTAGCTTAAGGCAAAGATTCTGGATTGACACAGTTCTGTATTTTTCTTGTTCTCAGGCCTTGAGTCGATACTTTGACATCTTCATGAGTTGACATCTTGAGTCGACACTTGAAACAGTGAGTCGACACTTGACCAAAAATATCTTCTGAAGTCTTCTACCATGCACTGGTGAGCCGACACTTCATCTGGTGAGTCGACACTTCAGTCCATGAGTCGATTCTTGACCAAAATCCTGAAATCAGCTCGTTCTATCTTCTATTTGGTCTCAGGCTTTGAGTCGATACTTTAATGTTCATGAGTCGATACTTTAATCGACACTTGGCTGACCATGAGTTGATACTTCAATGTACCAGTTGAAATTTTCTACGTATCAGCCCAGAGTTGACACCTTAAGCCGACACTTGAATTCTATGAGTCGACAATTCACCTGACCAGTGCAGAAACTTATCCAAAATTGATTCTTAGCCTTTTCAAGTTCTTCCTTATAAATTCCAAAGTCCATAAACTTGATTTTTCATTAATTTAAGGACTTTCTTCAACTAAAAACATGTATTTCTTCATTTAACATGGATGAGTACTAAGATATGATAAATACACTTAAAAATATAATTAGTACTCATATATACTTAAGTATTTTGTCAATCATCAAAATCAAATCAGAGTCAATAATCTCTTACTTTTTGATGATGACAAAACCTTTAAGTATATGAACAGGTAAGCTTAAAAAGATTAACAATAAGATAAACATGTAAGCTCAAAATCAATGAGTATCAAGCTCCCCCTCAAAATATGATTTCAAAAATATTTTCAAAAATCATTCGAAACTTTTAAACATTTTATTCCTTGCTAATTCTTCCCTTAAGATTAAAATATTTTGCTTTCTTCTCCTCCTTTTGCATTTTCTTTCATTTCTCATATAATATTTTATGTTTATCAAGTCTTTTCCCTTTTCATACTTAATATTTTTTTTCCTTTTTTGTCATCATAAAAAAGGGTAAAAGGCAATACAAAATGAAAATGAAGATGGAAAGAATAGCAAAAGATCATCAAAATCAATGCATGAAATCAATTAATCATGATACCAATTAAATATGATACTAATTAAACGTGATACCATAAAATGATAAGCACATGCAAGAAATATTTTTTTTTTAAAAAATATAAATAAAATAAATTTTGATACCAATTGAATGTAACTCCCTTCAAAGGATTAGATTTGAAAACGATGAGGAGTATTAGAGTAATATAAGTATGATATCAAGAAAACATTGAAAGTATCATATGTATATAATGACAACAAATCTTTGTATGCTTCCCCTAAATGTTATTCCCCCTTAAAAATATACATTCATTTGAGGAATAAAACAAGAATGCACAATCAACATAATTTCAGACATTTTGAAATATAAACATGCATACTAAGTCTGAAATCAAATATTTAAATTTTCAAGATATATATTATCTTCAAAAAAAATAAGAGATTGATCATTTAAAATTTTTTAGCATGATTTAAAATTCATTTGAAATGATTTGATATCCATACAAATGCTAGAAGTAATATAGTACCAAGTATAGCTATTGAAGCAAGGATTTATCAATATGAAAACCTTATTCTTAAATGTAATCCTTAACTATCCAAATCATTTCTAACTTAAGCATAAATATCAAAAATAAAAATACATAAATCATAACATTTCACTTGAAATAGTTTAAAACTATATTAATCAAAATCAAGTGAAAGTCTAATAATCTCAAGTTTAACCATGATAGCATGAAATTCATCAACATCAAAAAGTTCATGATCATAACCAATAACTATTAGTCTAAACTTGATTTTAATTAATCAAGTGAAATAATTTTCAAAGAAATTTTGAACTTTAAAAATATTTTTTATAAAGTAATTTAAGATACATTAATCAAAATCAAGTGAAGGTCTTATAATCACAAGTTTAATCATGATAGCATGAAATTCATCAACATCAAGAAGTTTATGATCATAACCAATTACTATAAGTCTAAACTTGATTCTCATTAAACATTTAAAATAATTTTCAAAATAATTGATGCAATATTTATAACATATATTCAACCACATTTTTAATTATGGAAGGAAATGTTCAGAATTTATCAATATTTATAGTCCTTCCTTTACCATTTACTCTAAAATGTAGTAGGTCTACTTCTGTAAATTGTCTTGTACATCATTTTTCAAAAATTTTCTTTCTTCATGTTGGGCTGCAAGATATCCCTGTAAAACAAATTAAGTAGATAATTTTGGTACCCAAACTTTCTTGGATCCTTTAGGGTTAGTAAATATGGTTCCTTTTGGAACCCAATTTTTTTTAATCTACAAGAATATGCATTAAGTCCAAAATTTTCATATTTAAAGCATGCAATATTGAAAGAAGTAGCAACAAAGAAATTCTTATTTTTCAACTCAAGATTTTTGTTTTTCTTTAAAAGCTCATCATTTGATACAAAAATCTTGGATCTTTCTAGAATTTCTCTTTCATTTAATAAAACACTTTTCTCATTTGAAAACTTATTGCATAAATCTTTCAGATCAAATTTTTTTTTCTTTAGAAAGATTATTCTTATCATTTTTTAAAATATCAATCTTTATATTTAAATCATGGTTTTTATTAGCAAGATTGATGTTCTCAAGAAAAAAAAAATCTACATATCTTTTTAATTTTTTGTACTCAATTTTTAATACTTTGTATTCATGCACAAGATCATTAAATACATCATGTAATTCATCAAAGGTAAACTCATATTCATTTCGGAGCATACCTCTTCCTCATTTATCATGAAGCAAAGATTGGCAACTTCTTGTTCTTCCGAGCTAGAATCTTCACTATCACTCTAAGTTGCCATCATTGTCTTGAATTTTTTTTTGGCTTTGAGGGCTATTATCTTTTTCTTCTCTTGATCAACAACAACTTCTTTGTGCATAAATTCAACTCATGGATATGAGTAAACCAATAAGCTCTCCAAAGATAGGGTATCAATATCTTTGCTTCTTGGATCGCCGTTACCTTTGTATCCCATGATATTGGCAAAGATCTAAAAATTTATTAACCAAATAGCATTAGTATAGATTTTGCCAAGACTTTTCAATTCATTAATAATAGTCATAAATCTAGTATACATATCAGATATAGATTCGTAATGCTGCATTTTAAACATTTCATATGTATGTACAAGCATATTTATTTTAATATTTTTTACTTGAAGAGTATCCTCATGAGTAATCTCAAGTATGTCCCATATTTTCTTCGCCATTTCGCATGTGAAGATCCTATTAAATTCATTAGGGTCTAATCACAATAAAGCAAGTTTATTGCTTTAGCATTAATTTCAGATTGCTTAATGTCATATTCATTCCAATTCTCTTCGAACTTTGGAATAGAAATGCCATTAACCAAAATGGAAGAATATGAGGACCATTAACTATAACTTTTCAAAGATAATAACTAATAGATTGAATATAGATGTGCATGTGAGTTTTTCAAAAGGTGTAATTAGTGCCATTGAAAAATGGTGGTCTATTAGTTACATATCCTATAGCAAAACAAGCACCTTCTAGGGCTGCCATGATCTTTTAACTCAAAATCATTGGATTCGTTGCAAAGCACCGAGTTTAGATACCAACAATTTTGGGTTTCGAGCTCTGATACCAATTGTTGCCTAGTGATGATACAATCTAAGAGGGGGGGTGAATTGGGTTTTAAAAATTATTTGAACTATTTCAATGGAAATAAAACAAGTATGTGCTAATTCAAATCAAGTGCTTATGTTTTGTCAAAGTATTTGTGTGCTTGATAAAAATATACAATGGAATTAACAAAGTAAATGCAAGAGTAAATAAGTAATAAATAAGAGCAATCAAAACACAAAAATATATAGTAGTTCAGTGCACTCCAAGGTACCTACATCTACTCTCCAAGTTTTCCTTGGGTATTTCACTATAATCACCAAGATTACAGTTGATTAGTTTTCCGGGCTCACTAATCAAAACCCAACTTATTTTTTCGGGCTTACAAGTCAAAATCCCTTATTGGTTTTATAACTTAGGCTAACCAACGATCTCCGATGATTTTATGGGCTCACCAAGAACCTATATTGATTTTACGGGATCACTAACAACCTATGTTGGTTTTACACAAAGGCTAACCAACAACCTCTTTGATTTTTCAAGACTCACCAAAAACCTTGATATAATAATATAAGTGTGAAAGTAAAGAATACAATAAAGCTTTCTAAAATAAAGCAAGTACCTCTTTAAAGTCCTTGGATGATGTTGAAGAAGCTTGTCTTCAATTTGTCGAAGCTTTTGAATAAAGCTTAATGTTGTGGACTTGGATCAACTCTCTTATCTTTGGAAGCTTGAAGGATTGAACCACTCAACTGTTGAATCCTTGAATGATATTCAATAATCTTATCAAAGAATTACTTATTCATTTGATTTTGGTATTTATATAACTCTCCAAACCATAGATGACCATTGGAGATGAAAAACTAGCAATTTGAAGCAAGTTTGGAAAGTTTTGCACTTCAGAAAAAAATAACGTTACTCCAAGTGTCGACACTTGAGTTCTTCATGAGTCGACACTTGATTTCTCATGAGTCGATACTTGGGTCAGCTCAAGGTAAAAATTCTAGATTGACACAATTCTGTATTTTTCCTGTTCTTAGGCCTCGAGTTGACACTTTGACATCTTTATGAGTCGACACCTTGAGTCGACACTTGGAACAGTGAGTCGACACTTGACCAAAAATATCTTCTGAAGTCTTTTACTTTGCACTGGTGAGCCGACACTTCATCTGGTGAGTCGATACCTTGAGTCGAGACTTGACCAAAATCCTGAAATCAGCTCATTCTGTCTTCTATTTGGTCTTAGGCCTTGAGTCGACACTTGAGTCAACACTTCAATGTGCTAGTTGAAATTTTTTGCGTATCAGCTTAGAGTTGACACCTTGAGTTGACACTTAAATTTCATGAGTCGATACTTCACCTGACCAGTGCAGAAACTTATTCAAAATTGATTCTTAGCCTCTTCAAGTTCTTTCTTATAAATTTCAAAGTCCATATACTTGATTTTCTATTAATTTAAGGACTTTCTTCAACTGAAAATATGTATTTGTTCATTCAACATGGATGAGCACTAAGATCTGATAAACATACTTAAAAATATAATTAGTACTCATATATACTTAAGTATTTTGTCAATCATTAAAATCAAGTTCAGAGTCAATAATGGAGATCAATCGATTCAACAGAAGATCAATTTCTCGCTCTAGCAAGTAAGGATGAAAGACATGCTAATCCAACAAGGATTGATCAAAACTTTCATATACGAGGAGAGGTTGGGCACCATGAAGGACAAGACTTGGAGATGGCTTTAGATATAGGCAGTGAGTATGATTCGCTTGTACTTGATGAATGAGGTGGTGATCTATATATTGAATGAGACTTCCCTGATAGTGTTATGGATGAAGCAAGATGAGTTGTATATAGTAAAGTCCCTCACCAATATACTCTTCTTTGGAAGTAGTTATATCAACTATGAATAACCAAAAGACAGAGCGTGCAAGTACTTGAGCAACTTCTAGAGGATCCTCACTGATCTTCTCAGTATTGTGAGAAAGTTGAGGAGAAGATCAGGATGTTAGTTTTGCTTTCATTACTACCGTAGTCTTTTGAGTCCATGGTGATTGCTCTTCTAGTGGGGAAGAGCACCATCAAGATGGAGAGGTGACTTCAGCGTTACTCCAAAATGAGATTTTTAGGTGGAAGAACCAAGTTTCGAGTTCAAGCGGGAACTTAGCATTGACATTTTTTAAAGGAGTTGGCAATAGAAGACGGAGCAATAGAGAATCACAAGGTAGGTGATCCAGGTCAAATGATACGAGCATGATTAAGTGCTACTAGTATGATGAGTTAGGGCATCGTGTCAGAGATTGCCCATAGCTCAAAGATCGGATAAAGGCTACTATAACTATAACTAAGGGTAGCATGATATGGATACTACAGTGATCCATTAATGGTATCCGATAAGGTATCTCCTTCTTTCCAGTGGATTTTAGATTCTATATATCCATATCATATTTATTGTAGAGAGGTGTTGTTTGACTTTCTAGAGAGTAGAGATGGTTTTATCTACTTGCCAAATGGATTGAGCTATACAATCGAGGCGTCAGGATAGTCAGCTTGAAGACATATGATGAGACAACGAGAAAACTGCATGAGATCCGATACATAGTTTCAGCAAAAATCTAATTTTACTCTGCAAACTGATTTAAATAACTACACGTGGAGAGTCGATGATCGAATTTTAAAGGTTTTGCATGGTAGCATGATTATTTTGTAGGAAAAGAAGCATGGAAAATACTATGTCTTGATAAGAAGTCCAATATGAGGTGGAGTCCTTGAAGCAGGTGGAAGCCTAGTATGAGTGATACTTCGGGAGTAGGTAGATCGGGTACAAGACACTAAACTTAAGATGATGATAGGTGACGTTGTACGGTGAAGTTCCTATTGCCGCAGGATGCTTCCTTGAGCAAGTCTCAGGTTAGGCAGAACATAGTACGCGATGGAGATGGGATCGAGCAGCCTGTTTCGCTTCTATGTTTGCATATCCATAAACAACAGGTATTTGTCCTAGGGTATTTGGACGAAATCTTTCAAGAGCTTTCAAAGTCAGGTGGAAGCTGAATGTCGAGTTGAGATGGAGATTATTAGAAAAAGCGTCCTGATTCGGTCCTTAAAGAAATCTAGATGTAGCCAAGGAAGCAACCAGTAGATAAGCCTAAGGAATAGCAGCCTAAATCGGCATATCCCGTAGGCTAGTGCTGACCAGGTGCATGCAAGCATGCATCCCAGCACACATGCATGCAATAAGGCGGTCCCCCTCTCACTTTCTATCACTGCCCATGGTGGACCACTATCCACATGATTTGCGGCGCGATCATGATGATCGAATGATCAGGAATAGTCCTGTAGTCAAACACAAGTTGGTAGAGCAATAGAACTCCATTTTAGATGCGGTTTAGATCGTTGAACTTCTGGTAAGATGCTCTATAAAAAGAGGGATAGGGATAGGGATCGGGACAGTAAGTGTATGAAGATCTAGAGGGTGGTGAATGATCTCTAGAAAATCTGTAAGGGTTGAAAGTTGGTAGCTTATAAAAGGAATTTGAAATTTCTTGTTAAGAGAATTGTACGGAATTGAAAGCGGAAGTTTCAATCTTATAAATTTTATTTTTTTTTTATAGTAAAACCTTGAATGTCCAATTGATTATATATTTTATTTTATTTTTCTCTTCTTCTTCCTGCTGTATTGACACCGACAATCGTAATTCTAAAAACAGGGATCCATATTTCGTATGAAAGATTCTTCAAAAAAGTGATATCAATATAGGCAATACCATAATATTTTTTAATAAAAAAGGGCATCCTTTTGAGTAAGCCCAAACAAAATGCACTTCCAATTCATGCAGAACTTGAGTATCGTTCAATTGCTTATGCTGCTGCTACAAAATTTATTGGCTGCATAGAATCCTCAGTCCCTGAACTCTTAACAAGACTTGGCATCTCCTATGCAGGGAGCATGGTCAGTCAATGTATGCAGCAGCTCAATACTACCACACTTGCAAGCAGTGAAACAGATATTTCATTGTCTTAAAGATATCTTTGACACAACCCTTCAACTTAACAAGTCCAGAAACCATCTCCAATAGCTTTTGCTAACACAAATTGGCCATTGTATTTTATTTGGATATGATATAAGTCCTTGGGTGCCAACTAAGTTCACAGAATGCCCATTTGCTCCCCAACAAAGCGAGTCTATTTCAATATGATGCTTAGCACGAGCATGAAAAACAGAGCTTCCAACTAAACAAAGTAGCACCAGCATTGTTGTATTAGATAATGATCGACTCATGAAGATAGTAGTGGAGAGGTGACCACAGTTCAATACTTAACAGAGATTATCAATAAATGCCCCATCAATCCATGAGAGCCAAGTATGCCCAGCAAGTGATGGATGTAGACAGAGGCTTGACTTGATCCACACCAAACTTGGCAAGATCTTTTGTAACATCCGATGCATCATGCTTAGCCTCCATGCCCAAGAACTAGTAGAGTTCAACCCAATTCTTTGGAGCAAACCCAGTAGAGAGAATATGAACAATCTCCAATAATTGGTTGGTGGCCGGGGTTGGGCCGGTTTGGACAATATCATCCACATATGATGAAATGATCATAGGCTTTGTTGAGGTGAAAGTGTAGGGGTGTTTGAAATGCTTAATCTGTGTAATTTGTTTAATTTGCTTCGAGCCATCGTATATATGGGGTCATGTTACCTATTTAATAAAATGAATCAACTTTGGCCTTTGGGGCTTGGATTTTTGACCTACTTGATGAAAAGTTCAAGTTCAAGTCAAGAGAATTTTGCCTATCGTGTATCTAGCCTGACCTATATTTGGTTCGACTTGACCTGATTGCCACCCTTAGATGAAACAAATGAAGTAGAGTTATTATCTATAGGACTACAAGTGAAACCCGTGGCGTGAAGGAAGTTGCTGAATCTATGAAACAAAAGCCATGGGATCTTTTCAAGCACAAAAAAGAGGCCTTCTTAACCTGCACATATGTTGAGGAAATTGGAGGTGAATAAAATCTTGGGGTTGTGTTATGCGAACAACTTTTGTTAAGTCACCATGTTAAAATGCATTTTGAACATCAGGTCATTTGATTTCCTAACCATTGGAGACAGCCAAAGATAAAACCATTTGAATTGTTGGTGGTTTGATCACTAGACTAAATGTCCCAAAGTAACCAATACTGTTCACTTGTTCAAAGCCTTGTTCTCAAAATCTAGCTTTATAGCAAACCAAACTCCTACCAGAGTTCCTCTTAATCTATATTATCCACCTAGACTCAACAAGGTTCATGATAGGATAATGTGGAATCCAAAAGCAGCAAAATGCTCCTACAAATACAACCATATAAAGTCATCTTTTTTCCCTCTTTTTTTTTTTTTTTTTGAATTAAAAAATTCTTTTTTTAATTAATGATATTATTTTTTCCTAGAAATATTCCAAACAACCTTTGACATTTTTTTTTCGTGATACCGGAAGCAACAACCAGGTTTTCTAATGAAAAGTTGCAGGATTTTTGAGCAGGCAAATTGGTATGGTTAGTGAATTCTCTAGTTCTGAATTGAGTGGTGGTAAAAATTGACCTGACTTCAACCAATTCCTGCTTGGCTAGGTTTAGATCAGGGAATTTTTGGTTTACGTCAAGTATGAATTGAATGTTTTGACCGAGACTTGAAAGAAGAATTTATGTGAACATGATAAAGAGTAGCCAATGAGCAAAATCCGAATCATACTACTGAAACTAGGATGAACCTCTAATCTAACATTCCCGGTGAAGCACAGTTTTGTTTCTTCCATCCAGTATGACCAATTACAGATTGATCACAGAAGTTGGTGACTGAAATGGTGAAATCCATGAAAAATATCAGAAGACTCAGCAGGAAATACCAAAAAGGGTGAATGAATTATTTCACACCACAGAACAAGCAGTCTTTTTAGCAAGAACTTCAAGTATTCGTTCAGATGTTTGAATTATTTATCAGTATATCAACTTGTGCCCGATAAAAAGTGTGAAGAAAAAGGGTTGGGAAAAACAGAATTTTGCTCATGAATGAAACCATTTCCACCTCATAACCCAAGTTTGAGAGAGTGTGTGAACCACCTCCAAAGTCTAATGAATTATGCTGAAACCTCAAGGAATGGGGTTGGTGGGGTTTTCTTGATCCCCTGGATTGTTCCATTTCCGCCACTTCCTCTCTTCCTCTTCTCACTGACAGATTTTTTATCAGCAGGTAAACTACTCCGCCATCCAAACAGGGCAACATGGTTTCTGGCTTCTCCTGGTAGCTAAAGTGGACCTATCATCTATATGAAGAAGATGCTGAAATTTTTTCATATTTGCGAACAAAATGACAGTTTTTGATCAGAGTTTCAATGTCCGCGAAACTTTTCATTTAAGACAGCATTTTCTCATTGAGAATACAAACCACATATAGTCTTGGAATTGTTTTTTATTTTGGATTTAAAGAATTGAAGGCTGTATGCTACCCACCTAAATACCATTGTGCACCATATGAGCCGTTTAGTGCATGTTCAAATAAGTATTACCATCGCATTCCCCAGCACATACCCAGAATGAGCAAGAACCAGAAACAGAAATGCTTAAACAAGATGGAAATCTAATATACTGAAGCAAAGGAAATGGAGCAAAGCAGCTTTCTGACTTTGAAGTGATCTTTCTGAGTGATCACGGCATTGCAATACAAGAATATATGATTCACTTGGGCCTTTAATGCTCAACGTTTTCTCCCAGTGATATGCAGCAAAAAGCTGAAAACCCCGGTAATCGTATAGATTATGTTACCAACTGGATTTTGAGGGAAAAAGAGTACCAGGCATAAGTGTAACTCAGATTTAATATAAACATATTTGAACAAGATTACACTTAGACATGTCAAAATGAGCCAGGACCCATGGGCCAGCCCATTTGGCCCTATAAATGGGCCAGGCCGGGCTGAAAAATTTAGCCTATTTATGTAAGTGGGCTTTTGGCCCGGCCCCCGTAGCCCATGGACTCAACAGGGTTAGGGCCGGGTCAGTCCATGAACCAAGAATTTTTTATAAAAAAATATATTAAAATTAAAAGATTCAAAACGAAAAATGGCAAACAGGTTATGGGTTACCAAGTCCACTTACCAGAGTAAACTATGGTCCATGTTAAATTAAAAGTTTAAAACTTTAAACTTAAAATGAAAAGATATTTTGATTTTTTTTTTCCCAATCTTCCACGTCGTTCCCACTTCCCTTCCCTGTTCGCAGTGTTCGGCTGTTCCCATTCCCAATTCCACTTCGATATGACGATACTCGATAGTTCCGAGCTTCCGGTGATTCAAACTTCTTCCGAATTTCAGATTCATCAGGAGTTTGGGACTGGTCGACCGGGGCTTTGCTGCTGCTCTGCTCTTCTATTCCGGCGAAGGAACAGCCGGTAACGCCGGCGGTGATGCCAGCTCTTTCGCGACGTCGATAACCTTCATCGTGCTGCTATTGGTGAACTAGAGCTTCTTCCATGCTGAGATGAGGGCTACATACTTATATGATTTTAATGCCCACGGCACTAGCCTACGGCTCTAATGCTAGCCCACGGCCCTAGTCCTAGCCTACGGCCTTAGCCCACGGCCTTAGTCGATGGCCCTAACCCATGGCCCATATAGGAGGCTGGCCCGGCCCTGGCCCACTACCCATATAGGGCCAGGCCGGATTGGATTTTTTTAGCCCATTTGTGCAAGTAGGCCTAGCCCGGCCCAGCCCATAAAATACAAGCCCATATAGGTTAGGGCTGGGCCGGGCCGGGCCAGCCCATATTGACAGCTCTAGTTACACTAAGCTAACCAGATGCAATATGTTAAAGGATTATTAAAAAAAAAGTCTAGTATAGAGATTCTTTTCTTCCTTTACCAAGAAGGATATTGTTTCACAAGTCTCCTTGAGAGATATCCTCTCATCTCTGAATACTCTGGCATTTCTCTCAAGCCAAATGCACCAAGTAATTGATATGATAACATCCCAACTAGCTCTCCCTCCATTCTGTCCAAAGTTATAGCATCTTGGCAAGGAAAGAATGAATACCAAACCAAAGTTGCAGCTCAAGCCAAATAGTCGGGGAGAAATCACATGAAAGAAATAGATATTCTGTCAAACTCCTCTAATGATACGGACAAATAACATGCATGGTAGGCGGTTCCAGTTTCTCTTTATCAGATTCTCAGCAGTTAGAATTTTGCTGAGGCAGAGCAATATGTTAACAACTGGATAATGAGAGCATTTTCCAGCTAGTTTTAACTTCAGAAATATAATCCCTCCAAAGGTATTGCTCATAAACAAGGGCATAAAAATGCTCGAACTTTGTAAATTTTTGTTCTCATTCAGCCCTCTGGTGTACTGGGACTCAGAAATACTTGGTAGGGTAGTATCATGATGGGTTCAAGACGTGTATTTCGCGCCCGCACCCCCCCCCCCCCGCGCTCCTTTTTTTTTTTTTTTCCCTTCTATATTATGTAATCAGAAATGCTTACATGGAGTGGCTTGTGACCGAACTCAATTTTTGGTCCAAGTTACAGGTCTTATATTTTATTCCACCAATGCTTGGATATTGAACAAAGCATTTCAATCTCATATAATCTAATTTATTCAATGGTTTACCTATGTTTTTTAAAAAGAAAAAAAATCCACAGGGTTATCAGTGTTCATTATTCTTTTAAAAGTGATCATTCTTCATCCTCTGCTTCTAAGACAATCTAATATTCGAGTACCTGAAACACCTTAAAGTGAATGACCTTCTACTTGTCAGCTTGGTAAAGGCAGTATCTGTTAACACTCGCACAGATAACTGAGATCTACAATGCAATAACCTGTTACAGCTGCAATATAACCATCAGGTGGAAAGATGAGGTCAAAGTAACCCAAAATGGGCATGCGCGCTAAAGAGATTGGACTGGAACGAAGGGAGGCATGTTCTCCTTCGCATCCTTCACTGTAACAGGACTCTACAACCTGGGAAGAGTCCAGCATTATTGCAGCTGCAAATCTAAAAGGCTTCAAAAACAAACTTACTTGAGCATGACCTTAATTTGGATGAACAAAACAATGTCCTACATGCTGGGCAAAACCTTTAAATAAAAAACGATGTGAAATTCAATTGTCCAACAAGTAATTCATAACAAACCTTGTATCTCCAGTCATACAGCACAAAGTAGTTGCTAAAACACAACATGATTGCAGAACTCCCATAATGTAAACCAAATGAAACACTGAAAATTTAACAAAACAAATATGATGGTGCAATTAATTATGGCCTCAGAAAGATCTGTCACTTCACCATGTTTAGAAGATGAGCAACAAGGAACCTACCAAAATTGTAGTTTAAGAAGGAAATTATTTGGTAACAGGTACGGAAAAGGATTCACCAGTCATTGCTAGTAGGATGTGCCTATAAGTCAAGGAGAAGCCTGCGAGGGTCTTCAACCACATCTTTAATACGCCGCAGGAACAGAACAGCCTCTCTTCCATCAATCAATCTATGATCGTAAGTCAACGCAACGTACATCATTGGCCTTGGAACAATGTTTCCATCAACCACCATTGGACGAGACACAATGGAATGCATGCCTAATATGGCAGACTGCACAAAATATGTAGGTGCATCAGGGTGCAATACAAATAACACAGGGTAACAGAGGCCTTCTGAAGCAGTTCAGGGGCATTACTTGTGGGGGGTTGATGATGGGCGTGCTCAGAAGGCTTCCGTAGACACCACCATTAGATATTGTAAATGTGCCTCCAGCCATCTCATCAATTGATATTGTCCCATTATTTGCCTTCTTTGCAAGGTTATTAATTTCTTTCTCTATTTCCGCAAAATTCATCTTATCAGCATTCCGGACAACTGGAACCACAAGGCCCTGAGAAGATGAGAAAATTAAACGTTCATCCTGCCACTTATTCTAGCAGCAATACAGCTAAGAAATCAACAAATTAAAACCAAGCCATCAAGATAATTTCTTCATGTTAAAATGAAAAGGTCAAAACATAAAGTGCTCATACAGCCTCCAAGGGACATGATATTGCCAAACCTTAGGTGTGCCAACTGCAATACTGATATCAATGTAGTCCCTGTATATGGTATCATCCCCATCAATTACTGCATTAATGATTGGCTGGTTTTGAAGCCCAGAAACAGCAGCCTGACAACATCAAGAATTAATGTAAGTGAATGGATCAATGAAATGTTATTTGCAGTATTCACCATGAATTACATACTTTAACGAAGCCTGACATCAGCCCCAACTTCACACCATGCTTTTCCAGGAAGGCATCTTTATATTCTGAGCGAAGCTTCATTAGATTTGTCCTATGATATAAAAATCATCATGGTGACAAACCAGAACATGTATATATAGCAGAAACACTGCTTTGCAGCAGATTTTTCAACAAATAAATTAAAATGACAAATTAATCTAAACTGTCTTGTATCTTTAGAGGGTGAGCATTGGTGCAATGGCAAAGTTGCTTTGTTATGACCTGGAGATCGCAGGTTTGAAACATAGAAACAGTCTCTCTGCACATAGAGGCAAGGCTGCATACATCCGACCCTACCCATACCCCACAATGGCAGGAGCCTCAAGCACTGGGCTGCCACCTTTATTTGCCTCGTTTCTTTAAAAAAGTAATCATACCAGTTCACTGTAAATTCTAGTGCAGAATAAATTAAACTAAGAAAGGAATACACGTGCCAAGGCATTGGTGACAAACATAAATGCAAGGACCACAACAAAGTGGCAACAGAGATACGTACATGTCAACTTCATTGAATGTAGTTAGCATAGCAAATGTGTTCTGAGAATCCTTCAAACGCGTGGCAACTCTTTTCCTTAGTCTTGGCATAGGAACCTGAAATATAAAAGACAAGCAATACCAGGAAACCTCTCTATCAAGTCCTCCTTATGTATCAAATGCAGCATGCTTTACTAATAACACATTTCTAGCAATGAAAGACAGATGTGTGAGACTTACTCTTCTTTCCCTTTCCTTGGGAGGAAGCTGAGGTTCTGAAGCTGAAGTTTTAGGGGGTGCAGGAGAAGATGCTTTTGGCTTTTCTTTGATTGGAGCTTCTGCTTTAAGAGTTTCTTTCTTCATCTTCTCCTCTTTTGCAGGAGGAGATGGCTGTGGGGCATCTTTACCTGCTTTCTCCTCTGACGGAGCAACAAGTGTGTCACTGGAAGCAGATTTTGATATAACAGCAACCTTGGTTCCTGGTGTCACAGTATCACCTTCCTTGGCTATAAACTGTCAACAATATATACAGACATCAAATTTGTGTGAGTCAGAAACTTGAATGTATAAGAGGAAGTGAGGTAAATGATATATTAGAAAAACTAATTACTGGCAGCATGTTGTAGAATGGTGCCTAACCTTTTGGATTACCCCAGCTTCAGGACTAGCAACATCAATGGTCACCTGAAATAAGCGACTACCCTTTTATATTGAATGTAACATAAATTAGATATAACTTGTAAATAAAGCAACAATACCTTATCAGTCTCAACTTGGGCAATTGGCTCATCAATTTCAACCCTGTCGCCAGGCTCTGTTTCCCAATTATCATGTCCAGAAGAGGCATGAGTTAGCACAAATGATTATAAAGACAATAACATTCATCTCCATGATCCACATATACAGCCCAAATTTATCCAAATATAGGTAGGACCTGTAGATCACACGATCCAAACAAACATGAACATGTCATCTGCGATCTGGCATCTAGGTTTGATGCCAATGATCTGTCAAAGGGGCAGCATGTTTGGCCCAGTGATGCATTTCTGTCTGAGTGCATGCATGTCTCTGTGTGTACACGTGTTTGTCTTTGTGTGTGTGAGAGAGAGGTGAAAACTACATACTCTTTAAGAAGGTTGCTAAAGTTCCATCAGTTATAGATTCACCCATGAAAGGAACAACAGCATTGACCAGGTCGCCTTCAATCAGAAAAATATGGCAAATATTTACAAGTTAATACTCTAGAACTGTAAGAGCTGGTATGCCGAGAAAGGTGGAAGTAGCTGTAGATGCTTACCACCATCAGCAGCAAATGACCTACTCCACATTTGGTAAGGAGAGGCTTTTGGAAGGAACTCGATAAATTCCCTGTAAGTTTCATGCAAATTCTTATTTGTGAGAAAACCCTTGGAGCAACATTCTCCAAAAAAAACAGTTTATGTGAGTAGACTATAGTCTTCTAACCAAAGAATAACATTACAGAGGTGAATATAACAATGAAAACTAAAATAATTGTGATGGTTGATTACTTCTACAATAAGTCAACTAGTAAATTGAAAGGAAAAAATGAAGGTTCCATTCTTTTGCTAACCTGGTAGGTTTCAAGCAGACCATAACACCTGAAATGAAACATAAGGTAAGATTCTCAGCTTTTAACATTATCAACAAAATATGCTTAAGATAATAAATAGACAAGATCACCTGGAAATATATGATGGCTAAAGTGTCTGACGTGCCTGTAACTTCTTAAGAGAAATAATGTCTGCACAGATATGATAAAAGTACTGAGTGCTTCTCAGGACTAACAGAGGAAAAATTAGTAGATTGACTTAACATATAAAATCAAAACAAGGAAAAACCTACCTGAGGCAAAATAAAGATTAGATTTAATATTACTATTAGAATATGACTGGAATCCAACCCAAGCAACATGAAAAATCAAACAAAAACTCCAACAAAAGAAGCTTAGATGATATTTGTGCGAATAAAGAATAATCAGAGTGTAACTATATAGACATGAGAAAGATTGACGTGCCTTTTTAGAGCCATATTATCAAATCACAATCATATTAGCAAGCAGCAAACAGGTTACAGTAATCATATGAAACATATGCAAACAGGACTGGCCAATGACCCGGCCAAGAGCCAAGGTCAGTGGGCCATTGGTCCAACCACTGGGTCAATTAGTTGAACCGAACTATGACTAAAGAATATTCTTTAAAAAATATAAATATTAAATGATTTGATATAATATAAAAATATGAATTAATTATTTATAATTTTATATTTTTCAAGAATATTTATAATTTTTTACATTAAATACTACTCTTTAACACACATTGGACTGCATTCTACACAACTCTTTTGTTGGAAAATAGATAGGAAAAATTGTGACTCATTTAATTTTTTAAAAAATGTAAACAGATGTAAATAATCTAGGGAAATGTATAAAATTTATTGATATTTTATTTTTAAATAGTAAAGTTTTGAAGCATCCAATGCATAAAATTTATGTATTTTCTTTAAATTTTGCATCAAAGAGAAAAATAATTGTTTATTTTTCTTCTTTATTGGAAATAATTGATTATCAAAATAGTGACGACATGACATTTTTGGAATAAGATGGCTATAGTTTATATTACTTGATAATTTATCAAGAATCAAAGGTTGCCCTAGTGGTTGAGAGTTTGGCGTATAAACTAGAGGTCATGTGTTCATATCCTGACTCAATATGCTTTTTCCAAATACTGACGTACCAGATCACCCACTGTCCGCTTGCCTATTTCACCTGCTTTCTGATAAAACAAGCCGCGCCACTGGTTTCTCAGGCGGTTCAATTGCATATCCGGTCCTGTATGAAAAGTGTACTGGCTGGGGGCTTGGTTCATAGATTTTTTGGTCAGACTGGCCAATGATGGGGTTTCTATAACTATGATATGGAACATGAGGAAAGATCAAATATAACACCATATCAGCAAGCAAATGTAGAATATGAATTAGGGAGAGAACTCGAGGAAATGCAAATGATGGAAATTATTCAAAAATATATAAGAGGATGAACTTCAAATGAAAGGCAAAAAATTGGAAAAAGGGAGCCTTTGCAATAGATTTTGGAAAGTTATTAATGAACATTAAGGATTGAGTACAACTCAACCCTTGAAGACCTTTTCTAGGAATTTGGAAAGTTCAGAGGACTAAACAGGTGGGGGTTTTTGTCAGCTTGTAAATGAGTTGAAATATGATTTCCATTATTTATTCAGAATTATCTTCTGATTTAACAACACAAAGTGACATAAGACCAGTTGGAATAAAAATAAGGAAAAAACAATGGTGAAAAACTTGCATCAAGCTATGGGTAGTAAGATGGTCTGTTATAAAATTACTTCGGCAATAACACTAACTTGCCTAACTAACAGTAGAAACAAAATTGAGTTTGCTACTACAACAATAATGACTTCATCATCCTAAGAAACAAAAATGATTTGTTTTTGGCACACGTAATTCTTATTTGAAAATAAACAATCTTGGTTTTCTAATGATTTTACATGTACCTGATTTTTCCTATTATCAATATCTTCCTGACTTTCAGCCACATGATAGTTATGTGTTTCCTTTGGAAAGTTTTGGTTATGTTACGACTTTCTCATTGCAACGTCATTCTTTCATTTTATAAAGAAAATATACTTATGCTTTTCAGCAAAAATCACACATGCCAAAGACAAAACAACCTTTGAAATCAATTCATTAGTGCACAAAACAGCTAACAGATACAAACAAAATGAAGATCCCTAAACTTCAACATCAGAGCCTCAAGTGTTTTGTTCCAATCCAAACCTTAAACAGATTAAGCAAGATTCTTTGATACCTTGGTAGGATTCATGTAACCAACCTCAACTAGTTTGGGATTAAGACATTGAGTTGAATTGTAGACAAGGCAACTGCCTTAAGATTTGGCATAGTTCTAGGTAAATGTCTAACCACTTAAATGTTCCATAAATGTGAAAAAGCAGGAAATTTCCATATTCTTTGAAGAGTTATCTTGTCTAGCACATTATATCATGATTTCTTGTTTAAGCCATTATTATTCATCACTTCTTTTGCAAGCCATCCAACTGGCATATTTGCTGCTCATAATATCAGGGCACTATGAAATTTGTGATAGAAGATTAGTATGTCCAACATACCAAGAAATCGATTGAAGGAAACTCCACTCCTGATTTGGGAGTTTCTAAATCATAGGCAAGCCTGTTTTCAGGCTGCACAGCCAGTTCCTTTGCATTAGTTAAAAGCAAAGGAACTGTGATCCTCACATCCAATGGAGCACAGACACAGAAGTTGCTCACTTCCACCAGACACACTTCAGACCCATCACTGATGATCCCCATGGTCAGTAAACAATGCTTTTGAGTTTCCACTAGCACCAAGTTGTAGATACCTCAATGAGCAAACCATGCTTTTTGCTAAGATGGCTTACTGTAAAATTTATAAGTTTGATATAACTCTTGTATAATATCTTCATGCAAGTCTAGCTAATTGAGACACTCAAATTTTGAATTCCTCAAAATGCTTTTGAGTGTCCACAGGCGCCAAGTTGTACATACCTCAATGAGCAAACCATGCTTTTTGCTAAGACTCCTTACTGTAAAATTTATAAGTTTGATATAACTCCTTTTGTATACATATTGTAAAATTTATAAGTTTGATATAACTCCTTCTGTATAATATCTTTATGCAAGTCTAGTGAATTGAGACACTCAAATTTTGAATTCCTCAAAAAAGATGTTGATTCTGAAACAATCAACTTTCAATGGATGAGGTGAATATGGCTCTACCCACTCATGTTCCTAGGAAATGTCTGCTGCCTAGAAAAGTACTACCTAGTGCTTATAATTGTTTTGATTAGTTAGTTACTACATCGGGTGCCAATGTTTAAAATATTGTTATGTAAATATTAAACTAAATCTTTATACTTAACATATGCTTTACATTTTATGTGCACATAGTAAATATGTACCTCAAGTACAACAAGTAAATTAAGCAAATTTCGAGGGAACTTTATGTTTGTACACTCACATACAAGAAATTTTGTACAAATGTGTATACATGAGAAGGTAAAAATTCAAGTAATGGATAATTTAATATTTATTATAAGTAATTTAGCATATTAATACAGCATATTCATGCGCACACAACTAAAAAGAAAAACATGTAAATTTAATCATACAGACTAAACAAAGAGTCGATGAAAATAATGTATTAAGGAGTGAAGTAATAGAAGCTGCTAGGTAAACTAACTGATTGCAAAGGGCATGTAGTAATTCAAAAAGTTAATATATCAAGCATCATCCATGCATTTTGACATTTAATATTTAACTTCCAAGTTAATATAGGCTGAGTGTTAGATGTTAGATGCCATGTTAATTCATAACTCCAAATCCTCTCATTTGGTGCAAGGGAACCAATAATTGTTGTCACACTCATCATCTACTTGTCATAAATATTTTCTCTCTTCCTTCTCCCTCCATTTCTTCTTTCATTTTGTTTTTCCCCTCCAGCTATCTAGTATTCTTTCCCCCTAAATTTTCCAATTGAGAATCTTGCCTTGCTATCTAATTGTTTCCTTTTCCAATCGTTATTTCTTTTGCTTCCCTTTATTCTTTGTCATTTCCTCTTTGTCCACTCACCTGCATTTTTTCCTCTTTCCTTTCGAACACTGTTCTGCTTCTATTTTTCCAGAAATTCTTGTTTAGCAACAATGCAGTTTTTTTGTTCCCCAAGAGTCTTCATTATTTGTTGTATCACTTGCTTACACTAACAAAACAATTTGTTTCAGAAGACCTTATGCTTTTGTTCCTTGATACAGTTGGTTAGACTCATTGGTCTTGCAAGGTAGCTCAATCAGTTTTCTCGACATACAAGTAACTAACTCTAGACCCTCCCAACATTTCTTCCAGCAATAAGCAAAAGCAATCCATAATTGGATGCCTAAGAATTACGGCAAGGTATCTCACATACATGATAAAGATGGCATTGTTTTGACTTTTGAGAAAATAAAGAACCCAGAGATCCAAACTGGCATGTCATCGCTCATACTTCTTCAGCTGCATCACACTAATATCGTAATCCAACCTCATACAATCAATTATTTATACAATCGTTCGCCCATCAAATTCTAATAATTCCAATTTTCCAGTGGAAAATCATCTAAAGCAAAACTTGAATGCAACAAACATAATAAGCATACCATAAGCATATATTTTTAGATCCACACGTCGGTCCAATTTCGCCAACAAAATCGCAACCCAAATCAGGCCAGATTAAACTAATGTTTCAGCATTACAATCACCTTCCCCTGTGCCTTCAAACTCGAACCTCCCACCAGAACGATTCAAACCAAAATTAAAAGTACGAAATCCCTCCACATCCAAAAGAAGACATGCTATAGAGAACATCAAATCAGAGCAAATAGTTATGCATACCACAAAATCTTCGACCAAAAAACAAAGAAAAGGATCAGGCCAGAGAACAAAAAATGAAGCAAATTTCTTCGTTTGTTTGAATATATTGGAAGGAAAAACTTACGGCCAACGGTCGGCGAACCAGGCGAGAGAGATTCGTAGCCATTCCCGCGATCCACTCTACCGATGCCTGGAACAATATAAGAAACTTTTTCCCCCTAGATTTATAGAGAGAGCTTTGAGACGAGGGTTTTGGTTTTACGGTGTCGTGTCAGCGCTCCTTTCTTTCTTTCTTTCAATTTTTTTTAATCCTTTTTTTATTAATAAAAAAAGATGACCAGTACAGCCATCCTCCTATTTTTTTAAAAAAAATATTTCAGAATAACAATAAAATTGAACTAATTATTTTCCACCCCATCCAAATGATATAAATAAGTATAATATTTTAATTTTATTAAAGTACTGGCTAAGACTGTAAATGGATCGGATTGATGCATGACCCGATCCGATCTGACCCGACCTATTTAGATCAGATTCAACCTGTTGGATCTAGGTTGGATTCTAAAATTAGATAAATTTTATTTTTCGGATCGGATCTGAATTTACTAAATTTAGACCTGATCCGATCCAACCCGATTCAAATATACTAATACAATTAAGATCATATCTATTTGGATCTTTAAATTATAATTTAAAATTTATATAAAATTTATTTTAAATATAAAAATAAAGTTATAATTTTTTTATTTTTTAATTTATTTTAAAAATAATATTATCTATTATTTATTTTATAATTAATAATAATTGACTATATAATAATTAAAATATTATAATCTATATTTTATTTAGATCTAATTTTTGTTAGAATCGGATTATTTATGGATCCGAACTAATCTGGATGATCTGTTAAAATAAAAATTTTAATAATAAATTTAATATAATTTTTTAATAAATTAGATCCGGATCTAATATTAAAATTTAATAAAAAAATCTGATCGAAGTGAAATCAAATTGATTCGATTCACTTGTACTCCCTGTACCAACTGATTTAATAATTAATGCCATACCTCCCTCAGATCAACAGGAGAATTTATTATTTAATAAACTCTACGATAATATCCTGGTCCGAATGTAGGACCCGAGGGAATGGTACCATTTTTTTTCTAACACCCTTGGCCACGCTTTATTCCTAGCCCCTGAATCCCGGCAGCCGGCGCAAGCGGGCTCCATGTGATTGTCCGAAAGTGGAATTCCAGGCTCTCCAACGGTGGGTAGGCCCCAGGTCCGTGGCATCCCAACTCGAGCCATATTCTCCCGGGCATGGGTTCAGACTTTGGTCAGTGTACCAAAACCATGACTCGACGTAGGCGTGATTATGGCGTAATGAGACCTGCCTATATATCAATGCATTTTGAACCATATCCTTTAGCTATCTACTTGGATCTCTTAATGACTATTATACAAATTAATGATGAAATATATATATATATATATATATATATATATATATATATATTACAGTTGTCACAGTGACGTGGCCAGGTTCAGATACCGTCGAATGCGATCAAGCCACGTGGAGATTTTTTCGGCCAAGTCAGCGCCACGTCTTCAAGACCAGGTTCGGCAAGACTACAGCGCCCGGCAATTTTCTAAGGCAAACTGCCTTCGCCGAGGTCGAGCTCGGATCGGAGTTCCTCTACCACCTCGATGACGCCCAAGTTCGGAGGGGTCCGCCTAAGTGAGGTCGGCCAAAGCCAGGAGACCTCCTGCCACCTCGCCAGGTGTCCACCTAGGAGGGGTCCGCCTGGGCCGAGGTCGGCCGACCCTTCGCCCTTCGCCAGGTGGCCCTCCGGAGACGGGCCCACCTCGGCCGGGGCCAGGCGACCTCCTGCCACCTCGCCAGGTGTCCACCCAGGAGGGGTCCACCTGGGCTGAGATCGGCTGGTCCTTCGCCCCTTTGCCAGGTGGCCTCCCGGAGACGGGCCCACCTCGGCCGAGGCCAGGCGACCTCCTGCCACCTCGCCAGGTGTCTACCCAGGAGGGGTCCACCTAGGCTGAGGTCGGCTGGTTCTTCGCTCTTCGCCAGGTGGCCCCCGGAGACGGGTCCACCTCGGCCGAGGCCAGGCGACCTCCTGCCACCTCGCCAGGTGTCCACCCAGGAGAGGTCCACCTAGGCCGAGGTCGGCTGGTCCTTCGCCCTTCGCCAGGTGGCCCCCGGAGACGGGTCCACCTCGGTCGAGGTCAGGCCGCCCGTACGGAGAAGGTCTCAAGGAAGAAGCGCGGGCCCCGAGGCCATCCCTCGGGCCGTACGAATCCTAGACGGCGCCCCGTACGGAGGGCGGCGGCACGCGGAACATCCCTTGCATCGGCCCGACAAGTCCCACAGCCGAGGGGCACGATTCTGACAGAACAGGCCCTATAGATGGATGGCGCCCACGCTTGGGAAGGGGAGCGCTCTCGCTGGGCCCGAGGCCTGACCGGCCGCCTTACCAGCGCCGCCCTCCCTTTTTCTCTTCTGTCTTTGCCTTTTCCCTGCTGGGCTCGGCGGACGAGGTCGGAAAGCCGCCTGGCCCCCCTTCACCGAAAAGGGAAAAGAGAAGAGGACGGGGAGGGGAGTCTCCCAGGAGGAAAAGACAAGCGCGCGACGAAAGGAGATAAAGAGGGAGGAATCTGGGGACGACAAGGTAAGCAAACAAGCCTGGGGACAAAGGAGAAGCAGCGGCAAAAGGCCTCGCTCGGGAGAGTGAAAACCAGAGATCACGAGAGGGGATCACTGGGCGTGAGCTCGGCAAGGAGGCCCGGCCGAGATTCTGGTCCCCAGAGCGTCTCTCTCACCAGTGAACTCTCTAAGTCTGGAACCCTTTCGGGGGTCCGTCTGGAGAGTCTGTTCCTTCTCGTCGTCTACTGACTTGACCGTCGGAGTTCCCTCGCCGGGATCCCCGGCCAGGGTCTTCTAACCCCTTTTTTGCAGGTTAGCTGCAGCCAGGGAGGCTCCTTCGCCAGGCGGTCAGGAGGGATCGGCAGATCCGTGGCACGGGCGCGACGACGGGAGCGGCAACAGATTGGCGCGCCAGGTAGGGGGGCAGGACACCAAACCCGAGCTGGGGCCAGCTTTCTGCAGGTGTCGCGCTCTCTGACTAATGGTGGCACTCGTGGTCGCGAGGCGTCCACCAGCCGCGTGGGGGAGGTTCACTCCCCTCCAGGGGCCCACAGCCCGGAGAGGGAGCTTCCGGCTCCTCTTCCACCACAGCCTACCCCAACGGACGGATCCCTTGCGGCTGTCATCCAGCAGCTGCAGACCTTGACCTCGGCGGTCCGGCAGCTTCAGCATCAGCAGCGGTCCCTGGCCACGCAGCCACAGCCAGGGACCCCGCGGCCCGGGCCGCGGGGCAGCGTGGGAGCCTGCGCTCCATCCAGGGCAGGCCATCCCATCCGAGGGCCGTCTCCAACCCCCGGGCAAGCCACCAAGCTCCCGCAAAAAGAAACTACTCCGGTTGGAGGATCGCGAGAGTCGATCCCCGGCCGACGAGGCCGAAACGGCGCATCGCAGCAAGCGACGCCGAGGCCTGACTTCGCGCCGAGACCGATCGGCGCCCCCTTCACCAGCAGCCTCGGTGGAAGACTCCACCGACGAAGCCATCAGGCGCCAGGCCGAGAGGCGCCTGGAGGAGCATGAGCGCAAGCTGGCGGAGTTCGCCCGCCGATTTGCTGACCTGCAGAACTCGTCGGCAGACCCGGCGGGCTACGACTCCCGCCCCCCTTTCTCTGAAGAAATCCAGGCGGAACCAATCCCAAAATGGTTCCGCATGCCGCAGGTGGATCCCTACGACAGGACCACAGACCCTCTGGACCATCTGGAGAGCTACAAAGCCCTCATGAGGGTCCAGGGGGCCACTGACGCTCTCCTGTGCATCGCCTTCCCGGCCACCCTCCGGAAGGCCGCTCGAGTCTGGTTCACCCGCTTCGAGCCCGGATCCATTTGCTACTTCTATCAGCTGGAAGGAAGGTTCGTGGCACACTTCGACGCTTGTCGAAAGGTGCCGAGAGAGGTGGACAACCTCTTCTCCATCCGCCAGCAGTACCATGAGCTGCTCCGGGACTACATCACCCGGTTCAAAACCGCAGCTCTGGAGATCTATAGCTTGGACGAGCCCGTCGCCATGCTGGCTTTGAAGCGCGGGCTCAAGACGTCCCGCCTGACCTACTCCCTGGACAAGAAGCCGCCCAGGACGTACTCCGAGCTCCTCCTCCGTGCCCACAAGTACATCCGAGCGGAGGAGGCCGACTGCACCCGTCGAGAGTTGGACGGGAAGACTCCGAAGAGGCCGCCCCCGAGAGAAACCCCGGGAGTTCGGAAGCCCGGGCCATCTGCTGACCCTCGCCCGAACCCAAGGCCAAGGGGCGAGGCCACTCCCGAGCGGAGGTACACCCTCTCCTCGCACCTCGGACGAAGATCCTCATGGAGATCGAGGGCGAGCGCTACCTCCGCCGACCTCCTCCTCAGAACCCGAGAGCCGTCCGGGACAAATCGAAGTACTGCCAGTTCCACCGCGAGCACGGGCACGACACAGAGGAGTGTCGCCACCTAAAGCGGGAGATCGAGGAGCTGATTAGGAGGGGTTACCTCAGGAAGTTCGTCAAGAACGAGGCCCCCTCTGAAGGGCAGCCGCTCGCGACCTTACCGCCCGTCCTTGCGATCGACAACCGCCCAACGGAGAAGCCCGTGGGCATGATCTCGCACGGGTTTGGCCGAGCGATGAAGAGAGCCCGGGAAGTCGGGAACCCGGAGAATGTAATCCCCCCCAAGGGGGGGGGAAGCTAATGATAATGTAAGCAACGATGCCGTGGTGGTCGAGATGACCATCGCGAAGCATCCTGTACATCGAATCATGGTGGATAGTGGAAGCTCGGCTGATGTGCTTTTTTACGACGCTTTCTCTCGGATGAATTTGTCCCCCGATCAGCTGAAACCGGTGCACACCTCCTTGGTAGGTTTTACGGGGGACTCCATGGGGGTCGAGGGGGAGATCACTCTCCCGGTCACCGCCGGATCCCCACCCCAGCAGGCTACCGTCCTAATAACATTTACCATCGTCAGGCTCCCCTCGCCTTACAACGCCATTCTCGGGCGTCCCGGGCTCAACCAACTGGACGCCACCATCTCCACGAGAAGGCTGTTGGTACAGTTCCCCACGCCTTCCGGGCTCGGGGAGATGAAGGGGACGACCCAGCCAGTCCCGCTCTACCTTCAGACGGTCCCGAGCGCCAGGGGCGCGGAGCTCGCCCATGATATCGACGACCTCGATCTGAGAGAGAAGGAACCCAGGGGAGGGCCCGTAGAGCGCCTGCTGACTTTTCCCCTCGGTTCGGATCCCCTGAAGACGGTGCAGGTCGGGGCCCAGCTCCCTAAAGAAGAACGAACCTGCCTGCTGGGGTTCCTCCGCGCCAACGCTGACGTGTTCGCCTGGTCAGCAGCCGACATGCCTGGCATCCCGCCCGAGGTCATCGTGCACAGGCTAAACGTGGACCCAAATTGCCGCCCGATCCGCCAGAAGAAGAGAAGCTTCGCCATGGAAAGGCAGAAGGCGATCGACGAGGAAGTGGAGAAGCTCCTCGCCGCCGGTTTTGTGCGGGAGGTCCAGTACCCCAGCTGGCTGGCAAACGTGGTCATGGTAAGAAAGAGTAGTGGTAAGTGGAGGATCTGTGTGGATTACACCGACCTCAACCGAGCTTGCCCAAAGGACAGCTTCCCTCTTCCAAAGATCGACCAGCTGGTCGACACCACCTCGGGGCATCGCCTCCTGTCATTCATGGACGCCTTCTCCGGATACAACTAGATCCGAATGAGCCCGGAGGACGAAGAGCACACCGCCTTCATAACTGACCGCGGAACTTTTTGCTACAAGATGATGCCATTTGGCCTCAAGAACGCGGGGGCAACGTACCAGCGCCTGGTCAATAGGATTTTCAAAGACTAGATCGGCCGCAACATGCAGGTGTACGTGGACGACATGCTGGTAATGAGCAAACCCGAGTCGGACCATGTGGCTGACTTGGCGGAGACATTCGGCAACCTCCGACGCCATCAGATGAAGCTGAACCCGGCGAAGTGCGCCTTTGGCATCTCCGCCGGGAAATTCCTAGGATTTATGGTAACCCAAAGAGGGATCGAGGCCAACCCGGAGAAGGTCCAGGCCATCCTGGATATGGAGCAGCCCGCCTCCAAGAAGCAAGTGCAGCAACTAACGGCCGAGTTACGGCCCTCACCATTTTATCTCCAGGTCGGCGGACCGCTGCCGTCCCTTCTTCAAGGTACTGAGGAAGATGAATGACTTTGCTTGGACCGAGGAATGCCAGCAGGCCTTCGAGGAGCTGAAGAAGACCCTCGCATCGCCCGTTGCTGTCCAGGCCCGAGGAGGGAGAGGAGCTTATCCTACCTAGCGGTTACCCCGGAAGCCGTCAGCTCAGTCTTGGTTCGAACCGACGGCCAGGGGGCCCAGCGGCCGGTGTACTATACCAGCAAACTTCTCCGTGACGCGGAGCTCAGGTATTCTCGGCCCGAGAAACTCGTTTTTGTGCTAATAGTGTCTGCCCAGCGTCTCAGGCCTTATTTCCAAGTGCACCCCATCGCTGTCCTGACGGATCAACCGCTGAAAGCAGTGCTCAGCCAACCCGATACCTCGGGACGATTGGCAAAGTGGGCACTGAAACTCAGCGAGTTCGACATTACGTACAGGCCGAGGTCGGCCATGAAGGCACAGGTACTAGCCGACTTCTTGGTCGAATGTGCAGGCTTGGGCAAGGAGCCCGAGGAAGGCCCCTTAGGCCGGTCGATGGAGATAGGCACCGGCGAGCCCGGAGAGGACGCCTGGATCCTCCATGTAGACGGAGCCTCAAACTCCGGCGGGAGCGGGGCTGGGCTCATCCTTGCCAACGGCAACGGGGTCGTCGCCGAATGCGCACTCCGTTTCCAATTCCCCGTGACAAATAACCAGGCGGAGTACAAAGCACTTCTTGCCAGACTGAGAGTCTCCCGCGAGCTGGGCGTAACCAACCTCAAGGCCTTCACTGATTCCCAGCTCGTGGCGGGGCAGGTGTCCGGGGAGTACGTCGTGCACGACCCCCAAATGGCGAGATACTTGGAGCTCGTCAAGGCGGGCGCGTCCAGATTCTGGCGCTTCAACATCTTCCATATCCCCCGCGGGGAGAACGCCCGCGCGGATGCTCTCTCCCGACTGGCGACCCTGCCGGACTCGATGCTGGGACGCGCTCATGTGGAGCATCTGGAGTTCCCAAGCCTCGAAGCGCCGGTAGAGGTCCATCAGGTCAGCCATGAACCCAGCTGGATGGACAAGTACGCCGCATACATCACCAATGGCACCCTGCCGGAGGACCGCGAGGCGGCTCGCCTCATCAGGAAGAAGGCCGTGCGGTTCGTCCTGATGGACGGGCAGTTGTATCGAAGATCCTACTCCTACCCCCTCCTCAAGTGCGTAGGACCCACGGAAGCCAAGCTTGTGCTCCAGGAGATTCACGAAGGCGTCTGCGGGAACCACGTGGGGGGCAGGGCATTGGCATACAAGGCCCTCCGTCAGGGCTACTTCTGGGAGACGATGAAGGATGACGCCGCCGACTTCGTGAAGAAATGCGACCGGTGCCAGCATCACGCCACGGTGCAACGGCAGCCCTCCAACCCAATCTCCCAGCTCTCAGCTCCCTGGCCGTTCGCCCAGTGGGGGATGGACCTCCTGGGCCCATTCTCGCCGGCGTCTGGACAGCGGAAGTTCTTGATAGTGGCCATCGATTACTTCACGAAGTGGGTCGAGGCCGAACCCTTGGCGAGGATCACCGAAGCAAACATCGCCAAGTTCTTTTGGAAGTCCATCGTCTGCCGCTTCGGCCTCCCCCACACCGTGGTCACTGACAACGGGCGCCAGTTCGACTGCCGGGAGTTCGAAGAATTCTGCAGCGACCTCGGCATCAAGCATCGCTTTACCTCGGTGGTGCACCCCCAGACCAATGGGGAGGCCGAAGTCACAAACAGGACCATCCTTCAGGGCCTCCGCACGCGGCTGGACCAGGCCAAGGGCAGGTGGGCCGACGAGCTCCCCAGCGTCCTCTGGGCATACCACACCACCCCGAGGACGGCTACCGACGAAACCCCGTTCAACCTCGTCTTCGGAGCCGAGGCAGTCATCCCGATCGAGCTCAGCCTACCCACACTGCGTGTGGAGCAATATGACGAGACAGAAAACCCAGCCAGGATGATGCTCAACCTTGACCTTCTCGAGGAAACGAGGGACAAAGCCCGAATGCGAATGGCGGCGTATAGGCAACGCGTGGCCAGGTATTACAACTCCCGAGTGCGGCCGAAGGTCTTCCGTCCCGGAGACTTGGTCCTCCGGCGCGCTGAAGCTTCCCAGCCACGGGAATGCGGCAAGCTCTCACCTAACTGGGAAGGGCCATATCAGGTGGCAGAGGCCCTCCCTCATGGCGCATACTACTTGGAGGAATTGGGAGGTGCCAGGTTCCCCGGACGTGGAACGCCTCGAACCTGAGGATGTACTATCAGTAATGTAAGGTTCCCTGCTCCTGTAATAAAGTTTCCCCACTTCAAACACTCCCTTCTCACTTCGACAATAAAGCCTACGGCATCGGGTTCAGTCCGGAGATCCTGGGCTTCGGCCTGGAAGGCGGCGCAGAACCCAGTTCGCCCATGCAAGCCCGGAGAACAGCTCGGCAAGCCGCACAAGGCTTGAGAAAGCCTGCAGCATCGAGCTCAGTCCGGAGATCCTGGGCTTCGGCCTGGAAGGTGGCGCAGAACCCAGTTCGCCCACGCAAGCCCGGAGAACAGCTCGGCAAGCCGCGCAAGGCTTGAGAAAGCCTGCGGTATCGAGCTCAGTCCGGAGATCCTGGGCTTCGGCCTGGAAGGTGGCGCAGAACCCAGTTCGTCCATGCAAGCCCGGAGAACAGCTCGGCAAGCCGCGCAAGGCTTGAGAAAGCCTGCGGCATCGAGCTCAGTCCGGAGATCCTGGGCTTCGGCCTGGAAGGTGGCGCAGAACCCAGTTCGCCCACGCAAGCCCGGGGAACAGCTCGGCAAGCCGCGCAAGGCTTGAGAAAGCCTGTGGCATCGAGCTCAGTCCGGAGATCCTGGGCTTCGGCCTGGAAGGCGGTGCAGAAACCATGTCGCCTGCGCAAGTATGAAGGCGACCCCAAAGACGGGCCCGCCTAAGGCCTACTCTGCCGCCGCGCGATCCGGGAGGCCCCAACCTTCGATTTGAGCAATGGAAGGACCGGGCCTGCGATCGTTTCAGCATTCCATACCAACATCTCAAAAAAAAAAAAAAAGGAAAAAAAAGGAGAACTCGAGGTTTTGTCAAACTAAAGCTTTCATTAATACAAGTGGCAGTACAAGCTGGGAGTCCCGACAGCCGGGAGTCCCCAAAGAAGAAAAGGGAAAAGGAAAAAACACGACTACGACGATGAAAGCAAGTAAGAAGGCGCCGGGCTCAGTGTGGTGCAGGGTCGGAGCCCTCTGCCGGGGGCGCAGGCGCTGCATCCTCGACCTCGGCGGCGGCCGGCTCTTGGGGCTGCTCCGGAGCCACAGCTTCGCTAGTCGACGGCGCCGCAGGAGTTGCGTCGGCCGCACCGGAGGCCCTGCTCTCGACTCCTTGCCTCCTGCCTCCGATCACCACCCGCTAAGATCGAGCTCGGGGAAGAAGGCCCCCACCTTCTCCCGGCACATCCGGAACCCCTTCAGGAAGGAGTCCACGGCGACCTCCCGGACCTCCGACATGTACTCGTCGGAAGCCCGGAATTTCGGGACGGCCTCCTGCGCCTCCCGCTTCGCGACCTCCAGGAGTCCGTTGATGTACGCACTCCGGTCCCTCGCCGCGCTCGCATCTCGCCGGGCCTCCTCCAGCTGGCGCTCCAGCCACTGGGAATGGGCCTGCAGGCGGGCCTTCTCCGTCGCGTCCTCCTCCACGCGGCGCTGGTAGGAGGTCCTCTCCTCCGACAAGGAAGCCTCTAGCTCCTTGTTCCGCCCCTCAGAGCGCGCTAGGTCGGACTGGAGGGCTTGGTTGCTGGCTCGCAGCTCGACCCCTTCTCCATGAGGTCCTTGACATCGGCCGCGAGCTTGCCGAGCTTCTTCTCCTTCTCGGCATCCCTTTGCGCGTTCCCTACGAGGAAGTTCCTCAGTAGAAGAACGTCATTCCCGATCTGCACCAAGGAAAACAAACCAGGTCAGGAGAAGAGAAGTTAGATCTTGAAAGAACAGAAAGGAAGGAGCTCGGGCTTACCGTGAAGAGCTGCGGGAGAATCCGAGCAAAGCATCTGCGTAGTCCCGGCCGCCCCGGGCTCGACGGTCCCGGGTGGTGGAGGCATACTCCATGATCTTTTCCGCGAGCCCTTTGTCGCGGATGACCGAGTCCGGTGGGTGATCGCCGGGGCTGTCAGGCCGGCTCCTGCGCTGGCCGCCCCCTCAGCTGATTCCGCGGTCGACGGGCCGGCGGTGGCCACCGCTGCGCTGTCGAGGCAGCGGCGACGACGGGACCGACACTGGACGGAGCTGCAGGCGGTGGAGCCCTCTCAGCGGCGGCGCCACCAGGTCGCGCAACCGAGGTGTCGGCGGTCCCGCCTTGAGGCAACCTGGGCGGGGAGCGGCGGCCATCGGGCTGGGCACGGTCGCCGTCACGACCTCCTGGCTCGCCTCCGTGCGAGCCCTCTTCGCCACGGGCTCATCCACCTCGACGACATCTCTCCGGGCTGCGCCCTCCAAAAGGCTCTCCAGTGAAAACTTCATTCTGCAATACAAAAGAACAGAAGGTCAGCCGGCTCGGTCATGAAGAAAAGGGAGGGGGAGTCAAAGTGGGACCGAATCTCACCCGTCTCGCGGATGGGACTGATCCTGGCCTCAAAAAGATTCTGCTCCGAAAGCAGAACGTCGAGTGCCGGGACCACGTCACTCAGGAGCTAGGAATAGGCCTCCTGGTCCGCCGACTCAACCCGAGAGTTCCGGTTCGGAGACCGGTTCGGTTCACTCCAGGCCCAGTCGACGTCTTCGACTGAGGCGAAGAAAAACGGCTCTTCCAGCCCTTGATCGAGGAAGGGATGTCGAACCGGAGACACTTGGGCCGGGGCGAAATATACCACCTGCCATCATCGGTGGAGCACTTCTTCAGGGTGAACATGGCCCTGAAGAGGGAGAACGGGCAACGAACCCGTGGAAGTGACAAAAAACTATAAAAGAGAAGATGACTCGGATGGCATTGGGAGCCAGCTGGGCCGGGACAAGCCGGAAATGGCTGAGAAAAGAAAGGAAGAAGGGATGCAGAGGAAACCGAAGACCCCCAAGGAGGAAGTCTTCGTAGAAGGCTATGCGGCCGGGGCCACTCATGGTGACGCGCTCCCCGGACCGCGGGACAGACAGACGAATGGACCCCGGGATACCGTAAGCATCCTGGAGCAGAGAAAGATCACCTTCGGTCATGGTGGAAGCATGACCGGAGGGACCAGCGGGAAGAGAAGGTGGAGCAGGAAGAGAACGAAGGGGCACGGCAGGAGCAACCGGGGGAGGCCGGATCCCCCTAGGGATGCAGACGACGGCGGATCTCCTCCGGGATTATCTCCTCATCTGAGGAGGAAGAAGATGGAGTCCTCGGCGGGATGGACCGGCCTCGTCCGGGTTGGAAGAGACATGGCAACGGCGCGCTATGGAAAAGAGAAGGACGGATGATCAAAGAGAAAAGAAAAAGAAAGAGAAGGAGGGGAGCGGAGAAGATGAAGGCACTCACCGAAAATACGACAGACGAGCGCAGGGCAACAGGAGTTAGCCTGCAGCAAACCACCCACGAAGCAAGGGAAAAGGCCTCGTTCTGGAAAGTCCCCTCCCTTTCAAACTCAGCGGACGGCGGTCGTACCCGTCATTCCGCCTCGGGCCACTGGACGATCGCCACGTGGGCGCACGCCCGACACCGACGCCTCGTTAGCAGAGCAATGGCCTCTGCCTCGAAGCGACGCATTTATTGCGGGCAAGTGGGCGACGCGTGGCGGCTCCCCATAGGTTTTCAGCCACGTCGGGCCACGGCGACGAGGATCGTGGCAATTATGATGCAAGATCTTCGCCTCCCCACGTCATGTCCGCATTTAATCCCGACGTTCCGTTCTACGACGCCCCGATGGAACGGTGGGCTGGGGGACAACTGTTACAGCCGTGACAGTGACGTGGCCAGGCTCAGATACCGCCGAATGCGATCAAGCCACGTGGAGGTTTCTCCGGCCGAGTCAGCGCCACGTCTTCAAGACCAGGTTCGGCAAGACTACAGCGCCCGGCAATTTTCTAAGGCAAACTGCCATCGCCGAGGTCGAGCTCGGATCGGAGTTCCTCTACCACCTCGATGACGCCCAAGTTCGGAGGGGTCCACCTAAGTGAGGTCGGCCAAAGCCAGGAGACCTCCTGCCACCTCGCCAGGTGTCCACCCAGGAGGGGTCCGCCTGGGCCGAGGTCGGCCGACCCTTCGCCCTTCGCCAGGTGGCCCCCTGGAGACGGGCCCACCTTGGCCGGGGCCAGGCGACCTCCTGCCACCTCGCCAGGTGTCCACCCAGGAGGGGTCCACCTGGGCCGAGATCGGCTGGTCCTTCGCCCCTTTGCCAGGTGGCCTCCCAGAGACGGGCCCACCTCCGCCGAGGCCAGGCGACCTCCTGCCACCTCGCCAGGTGTCCACCCAGGAGGGGTCCACCTAGGTCGAGGTCGGCTGGTTCTTCGCTCTTCGCTAGGTGGCCCCCGGAGACGGGTCCACCTCGGCCGAGGCATGCGACCTCTTGCCACCTCGCCAGGTGTCCACCCAGAGAGGTCCACCTAGGCCGAGGTCGGCTGGTCCTTCGCCCTTCGCCAGGTGGCCCCCGGAGACGGGTCCACCTCGGCCGAGGTCAGGCCGCCCATACGGAGAAGGTCTCAGGGAAGAAGCGCGGGCCCCGAGGCCATCCCTCGGGCTGTACGAATCCCAGACGGTGCCCCGTACGGAGGGTGGCAGCACGCGAAACATCACTTGCATCGGCCCGACAAGTCCCACAGCCGAGGGCACGATTCTGACAGAACAGGCCCTATAGATGGATGGCGCCCATGCTTGGAAAGGGGAGCGCTCTCGCTGGGCCCGAGGCCTGACCGACCGCCTTACCAGCGCTTGCCCTCCCTTTTTCTCTTCTGTCTTTGCCTTTTCCCTGCTGGGCTCGGCGGACGAAGTCGGAAAGCCGCCTAGCCCCCCTTCACCGAAAAGGAAAAAGAGAAGAGGACGGGGGAGGGAGTCTCCCAGGAGGAAAAGACAAGCGCGCGACGAAAGGAGATAAAGAGGGAGGAATCTGGGGACGACAAGGTAAGCAAACAAGCCTGGGGACAAAGGAGAAGCAGCGGCAAAAGGCCTCGCTCGGAGAGTGAAAACCAGAGATCCCGTGAGGGGATCACTGGGCGTGAGCTCGGCAAGGAGGCCCGGCCGAGATTCTGGTCCCCAGAGCATCTCTCTCACCAGTGAACTCTCTAAGTCTGGAACCCTTTCGGGGGTCCGTCTGGAGAGTCTGTTCCTTCTCGTCGTCTACTGACTTGACCGTCGGAGTTCCCTCGCCGGGATCCCCGGCCAGGGTCTTCTAACCCTTTTTTGCAGGTTAGCCACAGCCAGGGAGGCTCCTTCGCTAGGCGGTCAGGAGGATCGGCAGATCCGTGGCACGGGCACGACGATGGGAGCGGCAACAATATAAATAATATTATTATATTTATCTGGATATTAACTGGACAAGATGCTGGATTATCGGATCATCGATTTAATCATCAAATCAATGGTTGAACCGGTGGATCAATGCACAGAACAAAAAATTTAACATTCATTAACTTATTTATGTTTATGAGGCGAGAGAGAGGTCGGAGGGGATGGATCGATGGGATGGAGATTGAAGATCTGGCATGCCGGCGTGAGTTCCCGTCCATCCACAAAATATCCGAAAATTATGACAGAATAAAAACAAGGAGATGGACAAGACGAGTCACAAACCTACGGTGGTGAGAACGGGAAAATTACTGAAGATCAGATCATCGGAGGGTGGCTACTGGCTAGGATTTGGCGATGGGGAATCATACGGTTCGGAACTTTGGACGGGAAGGGTGGGGAAGCGCTCGTAGCCGAGGCATCTTCCCTTTTTACCCGCCCTGTCCTCGACGAAAGCTCGAGCCAAGGAGGGAATGTGAGATCTAGAGACCGACGGAAATACAAAAAAAAAAAAAATCAATGACTCACCTGAACGACGAACCGAAGGAAGAAGAAGCCAAGAAAGATGGAGCTCCTTCCGAAGTCCTTCATGCTTGCCCTTGCTGCCGTCACCGCCACTTAATCGTCGATCCGAGAGGAAGAGCCGAAGAGCCGAGACCCGAGAGCGGAAGAGGGATTAGGGGAACTGGGAATTGGGGAAACTAGAAGACAAGAAGAGGCCCTTTCGAGTTTCAAATCAATTTTCCAATTTTCGGTTTTCAGTTTTCTTCCATTAATCGGTTTAGTCAGGTTTTCTCTGGGTTTGGATCGGACGTGACGGTCCATGGTTGAACCAGCTGGTTCACGGATTTTCGACCAGGTTTTGTACAAATACGAGTTAATTCCAAACTCGAACCAGTTTCGTGCTCAGGTCAACGGGTTTCCGATTTGACTGGTCAGGTCAACCGGGTTTGATAACATTGATTGTAAGGATACAAACTGAATCCATTGAGACGAGATGGAAGTGAACACATAGATCATATGTGAGCTTCGACGGTGTTTGTCAAAATTGATTTTTTATGTTCTTGAGATTGATGGGAATGAGATATATGGATGGGCTAAGAGTTCATATCTACTTGAGAGTAGACAATTGTCTGATGGGTTTGATTGACCATTTTTTATTGGGATGGTTTTCCTATTTGATGGCATCCTTAATTCTTTCTAATGCATTATCAACCCAAAAGAAAAGGGCTAGAATCCAATTGGAAATGATCTAAATCTGATTTATACATTAGGATTTTCAAAAACACACACACACATATATAAATATTTCAAATTATGTGGATATCTTTGTATATTTATTATTTATATGTATTTTTTTATAAATTATTCTTTCTGCATATATAATTTTTAAAAATCTAAAATTTCATGTATATCTTGATAAATTTAGTACTCATACATATACATATATTGTTGTTGCACTCTCCAAGCTGGATGAATAGGATGCACTAATTTTTGGAGATTCTTCAAAAGACTAGCTGATGACTTTGAAAGTAGAGCTCCTGGACCTGTAAAAAAAATTATCATTGCTAGAAAAATTAATGAGATTTCTCTAGTGGGGACCCTTTGATACTTAAGTTAGCTTAGAAAAAGAGAATAATGAAAAGAAAAATATGAGAGCGAGTCAGAAAAAGTTTCTTGGAGTTCCCCTCGATCCCTATTTATAGAGATTTAGAGCTAAGTTGGTTAGGCGATTGTAATCGTTTGTAAGGCAGTTACGCTGTTAGAAAAGTTGCTAAGTCAATTAGACCATTAAGAGATTAGTTTGTGAGGTGATTTGCTAAGTGGTCAGCTACATTTCTTGAAAACCACTTTATTAACCTTATCGTAATAGTTCTTGTTGCCGCGTGGATCGCCGTGGCCCATAGCTTTAACATGTCATGGGTGCGTCGGGCTTCCTCTGGGCACTTGGTCATCTTTTCTGGTCGGCTCCTTGATCGGGTTGTCCTGCAAAATAGAGGAGACCCGGGCCGGAGATTCGACGGGGACAATCCGACGATCAAGTCAGTTGGGACAATCAAGGAAAACATAATCTCTGTGAAGGAGAGCTTGAGACCTCTCTGCATAGAGGATGAAAGATGAGATTTAAGAAATGAAAAGACAAGGTGAAGTGGAGATTAGAGAGTGGGGAGTTTTTCTTGGCTGGTTCCTTGCCCGTTTGCTCTCTGTGTCTTACCAGTTGCCTCCCTTTGCTGCCTGAGGTCCTTTCGTTTTATATGAGAGGAATGGCCTAGACCAAGTCTGGGGCTTCACTGATATGTCACTTTCCTAGTGCACCTTCCAGGAGGGGTTTTCCTTTGTCTGCGGCTTCTCCTTGTCGGACCGATCCTCGAAAGGAGATCCTTCTATTGGGGGTGTTCACTAGTATAGTACAGATATTGTCTCTCTGATGGTGCAGTTTCCCGTGGGAGGTGCGGGCGCCGTGTCGCTGAGCCCCGAGCCACGGTGGGGTGTTTCTATTCTAAGAGGGACCTTTGAAGTGTTGTAGGGCCTGGGGCCTTAATGGTATACTCTTCTTGGAGGAGTTACAGGTTCCATGTTGCGAGGGTTGGAGCCCCCGATTGTGGGGCTGTTGACATGGTGGCGCGCTACAGGGCTTGGAGCCTAGTGGAGCACGCATTATGTAGAATATGCGGATGGCGCGTTGCAGAGCTTGAATTTCTGGTAGGGCATGCGCCACCTCCTAGAGGTTGCAGGTAGCTAGGAGCTTCCATGCCACGGTTCGAACTTCTGCTGATCCTCTCCTTTTTACTATTGGCAAGAACTTTGATCTTGGTAAGAGAAGGGGAGAGCTCTATCTTAGGAGCTTGATCCCGGATGGTGGGAGTGCAACCTCAACCAGGAGCTCGACCTCGAATGGGAGCTAACCTCGGCTAGGGGCTCGACCTCGACAGGAGGGGGAGCTCTATCTCGGGAGCTCGACCTCGGAAGGCGGGAGCATGACCTCGGCCAGGACCTTGACCCTGGATGGGAGCTGACCTCGGTCGGGGGCTCAACCTCAGATGGTGGGAGCACGACCTTGATTGGGAGCTCGACCCTGGATGGAAGCTAACCTCGACGGGGGGCTCAATCTCGGATGGCGAGAGCACGACCTCGGCCAGAAGCTCGACCCTGCATAGGAGCTGACCTCTGTTGGGGGCTCAACCTCGGATGGCGGGAGCATGATCTCGGCTGGGAGCTTGACCCTAGATGGGAGCTGACCTTGACCGGGGGCTCGACCTCAGATGGTGGGAGCACGACCTTGGTCGGGAGCTCGACCCTGGATGAGAGCTGACCTCGGCTGGGGGCTTGACCTTGGATGATGGGAGCACACCTTGACCGGGAGCTCGACCCTGGATGGGAGCTGACCTCGACCGGGGGCTCGACCTTGGCAGGATGGGAGAGCTCTATCTCAGGAGCTCGACCTTGGAAGGCGGGATCGCAGCCTTGGCTGGGGGCTCCACTCCGGAAGACAGGAGCGCACCCCAGACATGAGGATGGCTCAACCCCGGATCTTCATTTGGTCGTCGCATCAAGGTAGCACTTTTCATTAGCGCGACTGCCAGCTGGAGCCGTCATAGGTTCCACTTCAGCGATAGTGCCACATTAGCTCTAATAACTTAAAAAAATATGTTTCATGTTAAATGAGATTATAGAACTTCATACCTGGCTCAAGTACATGATCGGCACCTGTTTGATGAGTTGTTGAGCATGATGAAGTTTCATACCTGGCTCAGATAAGTAATTGATACCTATTTGGTGAGTTGTTGAGCATCTTATACTTCAATAAGAGATCAAATCCTGGTTGATAGGCATTCTGTACCTTTGCAAGTGATCGATCCTTGATTGATAGGCATCTTGCACCTTGGCAAATGATCGACTCCTAGTCAATAGGTGCCGTGCACCTTGGCAAGTGGTTGGCCCTTAGCCGATAGGTGTTCTATACCTTGGCAGGTGATCGACTCCTAGCCAATAGGTATCCTGCACCTTGGCATGGCAAGTGATTGGTTCCTGGCTAATAGGTATACTGCACCTTGACAAGTGGTTAGCCCTTAGCTGATAAGCGTTCTGCACCTTGGCAAGTGATCAGTTCATGGGTGAAGGCATCCTGCACCTTAGCAAGGATTGGCTTCTAGCTAATAGGCATCTTGCACCTTAGTAAATGATCGGCTCCTGGTTGAATACTTTTCTGATTATCAGTGATTGATCATAAAGAGATCAAACAGGTCACTTATCTTGAAAACTTGTCCTCCACTTTTGAGTTTGAAATGACTTTTCGATTCAACTTGGAAGTATGATGGTAGGTTCCTGTTAGCCCTTGATGGGATAAAATGTCTATTCATGTTGAACTGCCATTCTGTCATATGGCATTTAATGCTGCATGCACTTTTTTGTGAAAACATCATTGAATTAGCAGTGAACGATTTTTGAAAAGACAAGTAACTCTTCGATCCGTGGGGCAAGCCCCACAGCTAATAAGGATAATCCACGTGTCACAAAAGGAGTGGCCCATATCTTTAGACAGAGATCGAGTGACGTGGCTAGCATTCCAATAGTGAGGTGATTTAATATGGTCCATCGAGCACTACAATAAATAGGGATCTCTTCTTTCAACCTGGGTCTTTAGTCTTCTATCTCTTTGCTTTCATCTTCAAGTGAATTACCAGGTGACCTCCTGCTTTTAAGTTTTTTTTCATTTGCTCTAGAAGGTTTAGGGCTTCATCTTCTTCGATAAGAGACCTTTAGCTTCCCTTCTCTTTTACTCTCCTTATTTGTAGCCATGGCTCCTAAGGTAAAAAGAGCTATTAGGAAGGTAAAGAGTTCTGCTGGAACCACCGAGAGTCCGATCCCAATTGAGGAAGGACACCCCGTTTCTTTCGATGTTCCCATTAAACATTATAGGAGGGCCACCCTGGGCCCTAAGCAGGAGAAGTCTGTGATTAGGAAAGCGAATATTAGGAAACTTAGGAATAGTATTCCATCCTTAATGACATTAGAATGATCGTGCCAAGTCTAGATGATAGGGTTCTGTCTCCTTCGCTTGGGTGCATTGCTTTCTATGAGGACGTATTCGATGCTGGAATTTAGTTCTCTTTTTATTTATTAAGAATGTTTTAAATTATTATAAGGTAACTTCAACTCAATTCTTCCCAAATGGCTTTAGAGTAATTATTAACTTCCTCCTTATTTATGACATAGTTAAGATAGAGCCAATGTGTTCTTTATTTGTGACATAGTTAAGATATAGCCAAGGTGTTCTTTATTTTGAGACATCTTTATGTTGAAATCCTATCTATATAATAAGAAGTGGTACTATTTCGCCTACAAACAGTCATGTAAACTTATAGAGGGTATCCCGTCTTCCATCCATGGATGGAAGAACATGTTTTTTAATCTCTTCGCACCAACTTTTAGGTATTAGGTTCTCCTAGGACAAGGCTTGGATTGAGCCTAACTATAATAAAACTCCCTTAGAGAAGACTTGGAGACTATCATAAATTGTTCAAGATCCATATTCCGGAGTTTAAACTTCTCCTGACTGATTAGGCCTTATAAGGTCACATTCTCGAGTTTTCTTTGGTCTAGTTGCTTAGTGGTTGGTAATTCATTGGCTTTTTGCATTTTAGATGCCATCATGAAGCATTGTTGGGCCATCCACCAGCCTCCATGCATCTCGTCGATTGCATTTTTTGTTAGAACTTGAATAAGAAGATATTTAATTAAGATGATTACATCCAGCTTGTTTAACCCTGGTCGCCCAAGGATAATGTTACATGATGAGGAAACCCAAATAAGGGTGAAGGTAAGGAAGATAGTGCTTAGTCGAGATAGAGTTCCAGCAGTAAGAGGAAGAATAATTTCTTCTTCGTCCCCAACTGATTCTCCAAAGAAGTCGACTAAGGATGTAAACACTTGTTTCAACTGATTATCAAATAAATTCATCCAAACAAAAATATCATAAAACAAGATGTTGGTCGAGCTTCTATTATCTACTAGAATTATTTGTATATTATATTTTGCTATTGTCATAGAGACCATAACAGCATCATCCTAGGGATTGTAAATCCCATCTAAGTTTCTATTGAAAAAAGAAATTATATTTTCTTCCTCTTCTCTCTTCTCGGCCTTTTTGGAGAGTGCATTGCCCCTTGAGAGGTAATGTTGACTCAGCTCTCTGTCGGTCAATTTTTAGTGTCAGCTTGAGTCAGCTGCAGGGCCGAGTTCTGGGTGTCAGGCTGGATAGCTCCTCCATAGATATACTTTCCAAGATAGCCATACTGAATGAGTTCTTCAATCTCGTTCTATAACTGATAACAATCTTTGATGTCATAGCCATGGTTTTGATATAAATGACATATTTACTGTTATCATGGAAGGCTAAAGGCTTTATTGGGTTGGACCTTCGTAGATACTCTTCCCTTTGATTTCAATCAGGCTTTTAGATCAGGGGGCAAGGAGAGGAGTGTATTTGTCAATTTTGTCGATAGGTTTCTTGATCTAAGACTCTATCAGCAGGACAGTTCGGCTTACTAAATTGGGATCTGCTAGGCTCTTCCTGGGCTTGCTTCTTCCTCGGCTTTCCATCACTCTCACTCAATGAGAGCTCCTTCGTCTGCATGAAAGTACTTCTACATGTAGGTCAGCATTTTTGAATAAAACTTAGGGAAGTCTTATTTAATGAATAGGAGAAGTAGGAGGGGTGGAGTCCTCTCTTCAAGGCCAGCATGGCCACATACTCATCTAGGTTGTAGACTTCTAAGGTGACCATCTTGAATCGGCCATATAGTTCTTCAGAGATTCTCCATCTTGCTGGCAGATGGAGAAGATGTTATTGACTTCTCGTGGCATCTTTTGACAAGCATTGAAGTATACCATGAACCTCCTTTCTAATTGATCGAAGGAATCAATGCTCTTTAGCTCGAGTTAAAAGTATCATGCTCGGGCTGCTTTATAAAGAGTGGCTAGAAAGGCGATGCAAAGCAGGATGTTAGAGGTACCTTGAATCCTCATGAAAGCCTTATAGCTCTCAAGATGATCCAGCAGATCGATGGTGCATCATAAGGCTCCAGCTAGAGCATCTTGAACCAACCAGAAATCGATTCCTCCATAATTTGTTAGGAAAGAAGGGGACGAGTACTAAACTTGGTTGGGTCCCGACTCTCTCCCTAAAGATTGACAAGTAAGCAGTTGGTCTCCTGTAACTTGCAATCATACTCATTGAGGCAATGCTCGGCCAGTCGCTGAATAGCCTCGTCACCAGACCCTTTCTAGAAAGATTCGGATGATGACTCAAGGTAAATTGGGAGGACTTCTCTCGCTTTAGCTCTTTCCTGGGTCGTCGCTCCTCTCTTCTAGGGCTCTCTCAATATGGTGTAGGAGACCATGACTGTGGGACGATCCATTGGTGAGATGACCTTTCTCTAGGGAATTGACGGCTTCCACGATGGGATGAAGGGGACTGTGATCAATGGGAAGTTGTTAGTGAAGAGATCTTCCTTCTGGAGATCGATGGCTGAGATGGATAGCTATAATAGGGAAGCTAGGGCCTCCGATGGCTACTGTCTCATCACAGGTGGTTACCGTTGCACAATTCTTGCACCATCACGGCTAGAGCCTAGACCTACTATACTAAGATGGCCAGCAAGTCCTGTTGGGTGACAGCGATGGAAGGGGCAAAACGAGAGGTTCTAACGCCTGGCTAGACTACTCTTCATGACACAGAGAGCATCCGGTATGTTTAGTGTGGCATCTTGCATGTGGGTGACCACCATAGCTCTACACTCTGGGAATTTCAAGCTTGCTTGTGGCCTCCTACCTAGCGCACTAATCTATTACCACCAAATCACTTTTACTGGGCTGTAATGGTGCCTAAAGGTTTTCCAATCTTTCTCCAGTGAGAATGGAGAGCTGCTCGTAGGTGCTCCACTACAAAACCTACAAGAATGGTCCTTAAACTGGGATTTTTAATAGGAGCCCCTCTATCGCTCAAGTTAGCAAGGTGAATGAAATGGGCTATAACAGAATGCTATTAAAGAGGTAGCCTCCTTTAATAGGTATAATAGATTATGGTAAGTGTTGGAATATTATCTTCTAGGATAATATTATCTCCTAGGATCCTTTTTGTTGGCATCTTTTCTGTTAGGATAACTGATTCTGTTGAGATGCTGTCCCCCACAAATTTGTCCATCATGATCTTGCTTGCCATGATCATTGTTGGGAGAGCTGGAATAGCTAGAATCAGCTATTATCGCTTACTTAGATATCATTGGCTTCGAGTATTGGGATAGCTTGTCCGTTGCTGATAGAGAAGAGATCTTGCTGAGAAAAATCTTTTCGAGAGAGAAAGGGAGCCTTCACACCACACTCTAGCATACTCGACTAAGTTTGGGAGTCAGTTGGGTTTGTATAAGTATTCAGTGGATGCGGGAAAGGATGTCACTCGGATCCGACTGCATGAAATCTCTCGATACAAGGTATTAAAGATAATCAATGTAGTAGCCTACTTGATCATCTTCTACTTGGTTGATGGTATAGTCGGTGGTATGGCCGCTCCTTGGCCGTCCGGTGAATGACTCCATCTTAGTCGGTGATTCAATAGATATCTCGAGGCCATGTTGATAGTCGTCACAACAACGAGTCTCATCGGTTCCCTGAAAAGTTGAATAAAGGGTTTGGCAAATTGCATTAACTTAAGATGTTCACTAAGAAATAGATATTTGGTAACCATGCTACTTAGGCAAATGCAAAGGATGAATCAGTTCAGCCAACCGAACTATTCTCAAATACTCCGGTTTCTCATCAGGGAATATGCCTTTCCAATTCAAAAGCAGTTATTGACAATCATACTAGCATACTCCTCTCAAACCATCATGATCAACTCTTCTCCCACACACAGTAGTCATTACCAGAGGCAACAATGCGATAGTTCGAAGGAACAACGTTCCCGACATCATATCTTGGTCCTATCTTTGCAATAATCTTCTCATCAATCGCTGCAACATAGAGATCACTGTCGGAAACCATGATGCGCAACGAGCTACCTGGATGAATCCCATTCCTGGACCTGATCGTTGCCAACTCACTGATCTGCTCCTTAAAACCCCAATCAAACAAGTGATCATAGAACTGCAGAACATGATAATCAATTGTTCAGTTAAAGAGAGATGCACAGCTATTTTATTCTATGAACATCGAAAATCAAATTTGCTCAAAATTTTCTTTGTTTAACAGATGAAAAAAATGCTCACCAGTACTTGTCAGTCAAAATTTGATGTTTAGTATATAATTAGCAGCAAGAAAAGAGATAGATGGACTAGATCATTAATTAGATTGAAGTGATCAAAATGCGACGTAGCATGCACTGAAAAAAAAGTGGTTAAATTAGAACTCACAATGCTAGGGACCCCTGGGTGTGTGAGAATGTAAACGTAGCCTTGCATGACCTTATCAGAAGGAAAAGGCCATAGCCTCTGTGTCGAACCAGTATCATGGTTGTCAATGAATGTGACCCCCTTCTCCGGCCACAATCCAATCATCCCAGATGCCTTTCCATTGGAATCGCTCATCCTCCACAGCTCCCCTTGCACTGCTGCTTGTAGTATTCCCTTGGTGGTGAAATCAAAGGCTGTCGCTGGACCGCCAACTGTTCGAACCCAGTTAACGAGCTCTTGGCGGTGAGCATTTTGGTCATAAGCTGGTTTACCATCATTTCCATAAGCTAAAGAGTTCCAAATCTCTGCGACCACGAAACTTGGTGTGGTTTGATCTACATAAATCTTGGCAATGTCCGAGGAGTATCCTCTAGCAAAATCGAGACGCCATCCATCGAAACCAATCTCGCTCTTGAGCCAGTTCATCCAATCAGAGAGCTCGCGTTGGACCCTCAGGTTGAGGTGGTCGATGTCGGGAGCCCACTTGAAACCAAGGCCGGTGTCCGGGTGGCCGGTGCCGTCGGAGTATTCGGTGTCGTCGCTGCAGATCATGGTCGGGCCCCAGTCGAGGCGGTCATCGGGCGTCCCACCTTCAAAGATGCAGTATATTCCTCTCCCATCTTTTTTATCTGCACACCTGTGATTGATGACAATGTCAGCAACGCATTTGATCCCTCTGTCATGGAATGCACTGATCAGTGACTTCAGCTGGTTTTGGTTCCCGTATTTCGATACATTCAGATCATACAGCCTTCCTGGCATGTAACCTGAGTATAAAAAAAAAATTTACAAATGCATTGTAGTAGCAATACATTGATATCAAGCTAAAAGCTATGTAATTGATCACCTAAGAAAGGTTGATCTTCCTCCTTGTATCACTTTGAAATTGATCTGTGTATCAGTGTGTACTGATAGCAAGAGAGCACTCCAAATATTTCATGTTATTTGATGTCTAATGAGGCAAGTTATAACCTTAGCTTGGTAACAAACAAGAATCCCATACCTAGGCACAAGATCTAACCATTTCCCTTTCTTTCCTGGCCTACTTCAAGATATAACATTCCTTTTCGCTGCACTGGAAACATTAGACCACGCAACTCCATAACTATCTTGAAAGAGTGCATATCATAAAAGAAATTGTATAGAGGTAGGATGCCTCCAACCAACAAACAGCACCCGTATGACAAGCACAAGAGCAAATCGCTTAGAAAATTATCATAATTTTAACAAGAAAAATTATAATCACGACATTACTTCGGATACAGTTTGTGCGAAATCCTCTATCAAAAACAGAGTTTTTTCTTCCAGCATTAAACTGTGCCCGTTCAATAAAGACTACTTGAATGATAAACCAGTTTCATAAACAAGATTCATCTCCTTCGTGCTGGTCATATATCATTATTAATTTATAAATTGCTTTCATGGAGTAACAAAGTAATAATGGACTTTAATCACAACAAACCTTGTTCTGCCACCGAATGCGAGGGTGGAGGGAGCCAAACATGCGTTGCCCCAGCATTGGCAATATCAGACACTTGGGCCTTCAGAAAGTCGTACCATCCCCCTTCTTTCTTCCATGACTCCCAATTAAAACCCTGCAAGCCTTCCTCCGTTAGTCGATGCACTACTTCACTCTATGATGAGGTCAAATGATGCACGGCTTGAATCTTTACCTGAAAAAGGATTTGAGTAACAGCCCTGTTGGGTGCAAGAGACAGCACCAGCACCAGTGCCAAGAACGATGGATCCAAAAGTCTTGCCATCTCTCCCCCTTAACTTCTCGTCGTCCATTAGAGGTAGAGTCACTCCTCCATATAAAGGACCGTTAGGCGTCGAAGAGCGCAGACATACGTGGCCCCAAGCAATGACTTAGGAGGCGCCGAAACGCGTCTTCTGCTTTTATTCCTCTTCTTTTTTCTATGCAGCGTGTCCGGCAAGGTAGATAGAGTGTGAAGCGGAGTTTGTTTGATATGGTTCTGGGGAAGATTTTCGTGCACTTAGAAGCGTTCTTGACCGCTGGGCACGCGAGAAAGAGATGGCAGGCGCTTATCCCGACCGAACGCTTGGCTTTGCCTCGGCGTGACCACAGCACCCCAATCAGGGGAGAATAATACGCCAGAACAACTTCCCACCATGTTATATTTGGACTGGTTCAACTACATTTTGGTATATAAAAAATATCAATGGAATAAAAAAAAGAAAGATTGCCCACCTTCTCCATCGATTTTTTCAGGAAGCCCTGGATGAGAAGACCACCACCTGCTCGCCAGTTGGTCCAATCCACTAGCTCTACCGTTATCATGTCCAACCATGGCCAGTAGATGCTCGCATCGGTGATAATGTCGCCCTCGTCCAGCCCTCGTGTCAGCGAGTTGATGCCCTTGAATGTATCATGGATCTTCTTTCAGACACAGTAGAGGACAAAGAGGGACCCAGCAAGAGATGGGAAGGGGTGGCGTCTCCGCCACCACCAGAGCCAAGGAAGAGGAAGGACGTATTGGTTGGCATGGCAGACACAGAAACCATCAAAGCCAGCAAGGGAGGTGTCGGGGCAAAATAAGTTTGAGAGAGAGAGCAGTCTTCCTGCCCACATGAGTGGCTCCTTTGTTTCAACTTCGGGCATGCATTCTCTCATCATTATTATAACCGGTTAAAAATAATAATTAATTCAAATTATATAGGTAATACGAGTCGAAATCATATCCATATAAATTAATAAAATTATATTTATTTTTAATTAAATTATAAAAATTAAATTATAAAAATTAAAAATAAGAAAGAGTAGGATGTGATCAAAATTAGAAATTAAAAGAAAATAAAAATCTTAATTAATTCCGGATAGCAACTAATAAGCCTGAGATTAAATTGTATAAGATACGTATCTCAAGATTTTGATTCGGTTTTTAATAAAATGTAAATTAATTTTTATTATGTAATTATTAAAAGTAATATTGATTTTCAGGCATAATCTGTTTCGCTGGGTATAGATTATGGTATCTTGATCTGTTCTTACGTAGTCATAGGCTATTCAAAGTCTCAAATTATAAAAATAATAAAAATATCCTATAATCAGATTTCCAGTATAATCTATCTCGCCGAGCATGAATTATATTATTAGATCGCAACTCATTTCTACATAGTCATAGACTATTTAAAAATCTAAATTATAATTCAAATAATAAGTACTGTTGCCGCCTAGATCGCCATGGCTTGCAGCTCCGATGTGGCGCGGTTGAATGGACTTCCCATCTGGAGACCTCCGAGTACGGGCGATCTTGCAAAAAAGAGGAGACCTGGGCCGAGGATCCCGGCGGGGGCACTCCGATGATCAAGTCAGTGGGCGATTAGGGAAAACAGATCTTCCTTAGCAGATCCTAGAGTGGCCTCCACGTTCAGAGGAATTTTTAAAAGATAGAGTAGAAGCTAGAGTAGTAGGAGTTCGTGGAGAGTCTTCGGATGTTCCTCCTACCCTTGCCTTGGCTCCTTTTCGTTTGCTTGTTCCCCCTTTGGGCTTCTTATAGAAGCATGTTTCATCTGGTGGGGCTTAGAGCCCCGGTCTGATGCTCTTTTGGTGCGGCTCCTATGGACGGAGCGCAGGTTTGTCCCTACCTTTCTTAGGAGGATGAGGACAAGGTCCGAAATCTTTGAAGGAAGCTTCTACCATGAATGCAGGTGGAGTACCGTGAGTATGCATTCCCATCATGATGAGTATGAGTGGCATACCATAGGACTAACACCCCGACAGGACACTTTCTCTTACAGGCGTCGTGCCACATGCCTATGGGCTTGGCGGAGTACTAGCCTGGTGGGAGATGTTGCAGGGTCTGAGACTCCTGGTAAAACATTCCTCTTCCGGGTGGTGCAGGTAGTGGGTTGTAGGGTGGGACCCCCCGGGTAGAGCACCTTTCCAAAGAAGGTGCCAATAGTGTGCTGCAGGGCCTGGTACTCCGTCAGAGCACCTCTCCGTAGGGGATGTAGGCGGCGTGCCTTGATGGAGCATCTCTCCGCAGAAGGTGTAGGCGGCGTGCCCTGGCGAAGCATCTCTCTACAGAAGGTGCAAACGACATGCCCTGGCGGAGCATCCCTCAGTAGAAGATGCTGCTTCTCTGAGTAATACGGGGGCTCCGACGGGGATGGCGATACCACCTGTTGGGGTCGCTATTCTAGCCACTTCCTCAATCGCCTAGGGGGGGACTAGACTTGCCTATCTTTGTTCAAGTTTGACTTTAGGTAGGGAGCTCGGCTTCGGACGGGAGCTCGACCTCGATGCTTATTTGGTGACAATATTAAGGTGGCACCTTTTGCCAACTCGACTGCCAGCTGGGTCAGACGTGGGCTCCATGTCAGTGATTATGCCATATCAGATGTCCCTCACTCTCTAGCCCAGAGCATGTCACGGCCATTTGGGCTCGGGGCGAAGGGAGTTATGATGATGCTGACGTGGAGAAATGTTTAGCATGTGCCATTTAATGCCTCGATTGCTGGCAACTCACAGATCATGCTTTTGCACCAATGAGGAGGTGCCATGTCAGCCGGCGCAGGGGAAGCATAATGATTGTGCTTAGCCCGACGTGGTTTCCTGCAGATCGAAGTGCCACTTCCAGCGGGTCTTGATGCATGGCGCTTATCCAACAGTCGGAGAAGAGTAAATGATGTACATTTTGACCGGCACGATGCGACGGGGCACTGCCAGCCTTTTAAAAAGTGGCCATTCTTCTTAGCCATTCCTTAAGAACCTTCGAGCAAGGGAGCAAGGGGAGAGTTAGGGTTTTCCATCCCATTTCTGACTCCCTGACCCGAGGTATTCTGCAGGTTAGTTCTCCTGGTCTCCTTCTTTCGCCACTCTCCTTTGCCCTGCACCAAAAGGGATTTCTTAGGATTTAGGTCCCTCTCCTTCTTCTTCATCTTCCTTTCCTGCTATCATGAGTCCTTCTGGTAGGAGGCACCACCGTCCGAACTGTTCTGGTGAGGTGGGGCCATCCCGACCGAGGCCTCCTTCCTCGGATAGCGAGGAGGAGGATAACCCTCTTAGAATCCCTAGGGGTCCCCGCCGGATGGGGATAGTCATAGGAACCCCAACTTTACCCCCTTCTCCTCCTTTTGCTTAGGACTCGACCGGTCCCTCCGATATTGCTTCAGCAATGACCTGGGGGATGCCCTTCATTTCAGGAGCATTTATAGGATTCCGGACTCCATCCAGTTTTTGGCTCTGGTGCCGGAGGAGTGGTTTATTTCAAGTGGCCTGGGCCAGATCACCCTATACGAGGACTTCTTCTTCGTGGGGATCCGTCTTCCTCTGTACCCCTTCTTCTTATCCTTTCTTAGAAATTACCGATTGGTCCCGGTCCAACTCATCCCGAATGTTGTTAGGACCATTTCTTGCTTTATCATTCTTAGCCATTTTCACGAAATTATGGCCCGTTTTTCTCTTTTTAAGACCCTTTTTATCTTAAAGTGCTACCTTATTGCTAACAGGTGGTGGTTCGTTGCCCCCCACCTAGAGGCCCTCAAGCTTGACCTATCCACTTCCATCAAGGGATGGAAGAGTAGATTTCTCTTTGTCTCGGTTGAGGGAGTTGACTGGGTCTGCAGTGACCCTGATCGTATACCCAACTGGAATGCCTCGATGGACCCCATCGATAGGGAGGTGTACGATCAGCTCGTCACCTCCGAGATTCCTTTGATTTGGGATCTACTGATCGAACAGAATTTGCTCGAAGCTGGGGTCAGCCCCATCCGATCCCTAGGTATGACCCAAGATCTGGGCTTCCTTTTGGTAAGGCTCTTTCTCCATTTGGTGATTAACAAAACTTTTTCTTTTTTGCAGATATGAGGTTCTCCATAAAGCAGATCTGGTAGATATCTCAGAAGAGGCTCGCATCTCTGGGGCCCAGGGAGGATCTACAAAAGAGGCTGCATGGGGAGCCGGAGTGGAGGCCTACCGGAGAGTCCCCTGCTGGGCCAGGCGAGAGGAGTCTCCGAATAGCCCCGACCCCAACCAGAGTGGTGGCCCAAGCCTCGGCCCATGGGCCCAATAGGAGCACCACAACTGAAGAGGGGGCCATGCAGGCCCCTTAGGTGGCTCCACACAACATCAAGATTCCGCTATCACCGGAGGTGGAAGAGATGACGGCTAACACCGTATTGAGGGGGAGGCCGAGCTTGCCAGCGACCACTTAATCGATCGGCGTCCAACTAATGGCCACTAAGCCCTCGCCATCCACTATTTCGGGCCCGACGGTGCCTTCCGCGGCACCAGGCCCCGGGATGGCCAAGGTGTTGACGTTGGTGCCACCGAATGTGGTGGTCACCCTCGACCTCGGGCTGGTTGAGAGGATGGTGGAGTTCATGATCCAGCCTCATGACTAGCGGTAGAGGGGCGGCAGACCGTCAGAGGCGGTCATCTCTGATTTGTTCTCCCAGCTTTTATTGGTAAGTACTTTCTTCTCTTGGTTAATTTTTCCTCTATTTCTGTTGATTTGACTGACCTCCTCTCCTTTGTTGCTGCTGGTGGCCATGGATGCTCTCCTCATCCGAGACTCCTACCTTGCACTGGCCTGGCGAGACACTAGCTTCCACAGGTGAACGGAGTCTACGGAGGCGGAGGCCCAAATCCTGGTCGACCGGGTATGTGACCTAGAGGGCCAGACGAAGGGTCTCTAGGCCGAACTGGCTGGCTCCAGGACCATGATGCCAGACCTAGAGAAATGGGCATAAGGCCTCGAGGCAGCCCTGGCGAAGAAGAGGGAGGAGGTCGCCTGCCTGACTGAGGAGAGGGCTCGCTTCACCTCTGAGGTGGCCCACCTAGAGGGGTGAATGCAAACCCTCCAAGTCTAGCTTGATGCAGCAGAGGCCCGAGCCATAGCGATGGAGGAGAAGGCCACGGTGGTGGTGGTGCTAATGGAGGCCACAAAGAAGGAAGCGACCGAAGCCATCCCACAGTTCAAGGCCTTGGATGCCTTCGTCGATGAGGTGCGGGAGGCAGTCCTCGATGCATTCCTCAAGGGGTTTGAGGACTGCAGGAAGAAGGTGGGCCAGGCCTTCACCCTCTAAGGCTTGGATGACATCGTTCCGGACTTGGTCTGTGGCACTGATGGTGAGGACGCCTGTAGAGGTTGTAGCGGGGGCGGATGCTACGCCGGAGGCTGAGGTGAGGGCGGCTGTTGCACCAGAGCCCGACCCAGCTACTCCAATCGAGGGGCCACAGGAAACTGACAAGGTGCCCCGTCGGCCTGGCAAGGCTCCGATAATCTCCCCATAGGTTTTTCCTTCTTCTTTTGTACTTGGATATTTTGAAGGATACTCTAGCCTGTCGAGGGGCCCTACTTAATGTAAAAATTTCTTTCATCAATAAAAAGCCAATTTCACTTTACCAATGAGTTCAACTCTACTCCCCCTGTCTTTCTTCTTCTTTTTTTTACATGGTGGGAGTGTGAACTACACAGTAACTAAGTGTAAGGTTTCCAGGGTCCCAGCCATCTTTGCCAAGTTTGAAGTCTGGCAAATGGGCACAGGGGCTTTAGAAATTCTTCGGCCCTCTTCGCCGGACTTAAGGTCATGCATATAAGAATGTAGGGCTTCTGGAGCTTCCCGGCTTGCTTCGCCATACTGAAAGTCAAGCAGATAGATTGTGGGGCTTCATGAGTTTTCTGGCTTGCTTCACCAGACTGAGAGTCAGGTGGATAGACTACGGGGCTTCAGGAGTTTTCCGGCTTGCTTTGCCAGATTGAAAGTTAGGCAAATAGATTGCGGGGCTTTAAGAGTTTCCTGGCTTGCTTCACCAAACTGAGAGTCAGGTAGATAAATTACGAGACTTTAGAAGTTTCGTGGCTTGCTTCATCGGAATAAGAGTCAGGCGGATAGATTATAGGGCTTCAGGAGTTTTTTGGCTTGCTTTACTGGACTGAGAGTCAGGCAGATAGATTACATGGCTTCAAGAGCTTCCCGGCTTGCTTTGCTAGACTGAGAGTCAGGCAGATAGATCGCGGGGCTTCTAGAGTTTTCTAGCTTGCTTCATTGGATTGAGAGTCAGGCAGATAGATTACAGGGCTTTAGGAGTTTCTCGGCTTACTTCACCGGACTAAGAGTCAAGCAAATATATTGCGAGGCTTCAAGAGTTTCCCGACTTGCTTCACTGGACTAAGAGTCTGGCAGATAGATCGATGGGCTTCAAGAGTTTCCTGGCTTGCTTTGCCAGACTGAGAGTTAGGTGGATAGATTATAGGGCTTTAGGAGTTTCCTGACTTGCATCATTAGACTGAGAGTCAGCTAGATTGATTACGGGGCTTCAGGAGCTTCTCGACTTGCTTCGCTTGATTGAGAGTCAGGCATATAGATTGCCAAATTTCAAGAGTTTCCTGGCTTGTTTTGCCAGACATGAAGTCTGGCAGATAGATTGTGGGACTTCTGGAGTTTCCCAACTTGCTATGCTAGGCTTGGAGTCTAGTGGATAGAGTGTAGGGCTTCTGGAGTTTCCTGGTTTGCTTCGCCGGACTGAGAGTCTGGCGGATAGATTCCTTTCATGAAGGAGAGATAGGGCTATACCAAAAAGGGGCTCTTCTTTATTCTTGAAAGAGAGTCGTGCATCATTGGTAGTACATCCTCAAATTGCTGGCATTCCAAGTTCGGGGAAGTTGAGCACTGTCGAGTTCAGCAAGGTGATATGCCTCTTCTGGTAGGGCCTCGATCACCTTGTAGAGACCTTCCCAATTCGGAGAGAGCTTGCCACACTCTCCAGGTTGGGAGACTTTGGCTCGCCGTAGGACAAGGTCACCCAGGTAGAAGGCCTTCAGCCTTACGCAAGAGTTGTAATACCGGGCCATCTGTTGCTGGTATGCCACTATAAGGAGTCGGGCTTTGTCCCTTGTCTCTTTTAATAAGTCCAGGTTGAGGAGAAGGCGGGTTGGATTCTCAGCTTCATCATACTACTCCTCCCGTAGCGTGGGTAGGCCCACTTCTACTAGAATTACAACCTCGAAATCGAAGACTAAGTTGAATGGTGTCTCACCTGTTGCCGTTCGAGGCGTAGTGTGGTAGGCCCATAGTACATTAGGGAGCTCCTCAGCCCAACGACCCTTGGCTTCATCCGGCCTAGTGTAGAGCCCTTGGAGGATGGTTTGATTGGTCATGTCGGCCTCCTTATTGGTTTGTAGGTGAGCCATCGAAGTGAAGCGATGGTGGATGTTGGGATCGGCACAGAACCCTTCGAATGCCTGGTTACTTAACTATCATCCATTGTCATTGATGATTAAATGCGGAAGACCGAAATGACAGATAACTGACTTTCAGAGGAAAGATCTATCCTTACCTTCAGTGATCCATGCCAGCGGTTCGTCCTCAACCTACTTAGTGAAGTAATCGATGGCCATAATCAAATATTTTTGTTGATTGGATGCGAGGGGAAAGGGACCTAAGATGTCCATCCCCCACTGAGTGAACAGCCATGGAATAGAGACTTGGGTCAGTGGTGAAGCTGGCTGACATTATATGTGAGTGTGCCATTGGCAGCGTACTCACTTCCTCACAAAGTCAGCTACATCTTCCTGCATGGTTTCCTAGTAGTATCCTTACCGGAGGGCCTTGTATGCCAGTGTCCTACCCTCCATGTGGTTTTCGTAGATGCCCTCGTGTATCTCTTGGAGCACATAGGTGGCTTTCGAGGATCTCAGGCACTTCAGCAAGCAGTAGGAGTGGGACCTCCGATAGAGCTACCCGTCCATCAGCACGAAGCATGTGGCCTTCTTCTGGAGGAGACTGGCATTCGTGCGATTCTCGGGCAAGGTGCCATCCATAATATACTTGATGCAGGGGTCCATCCAACTTGCCTCGAAGGCAAGCTGTTGGACTTTGCCTGAAACCTTGTAACTGGGGGTCTCCATGTATTAGATGCAGGCACGCCCCAGCGATGAGTTTGGCGAGGTCACCAGTCTGGGGAGGGCATCAGTGCGGGTGTTCTCCCCATGAGGGATATGGGAAATATTGAAATTTTGGAAGCTCGATGCACTTGAATGTACCCATTCTAGGTACTTTGCCATCTGGGGATCTCAGGCTTCGAATTCTCCCGACACTTGACCTACAACTAGTTGCGAGTCGATGAAGACCCTCGGCTCAACACGTCCAGCTCGCGGGATACTCTTAACCCTGCAAGGAGCACCTCATACTTGGTCTAGTTATTTATAGCTTTGAAGAGAAAGTGCAATGTGCATTCAGCCACAACCCTGTCGGAGTTAGCGAGGATGAGGTTGGCTCAACTTTTTCCGGTGTTGGATGCACCGTCCATGTAGAGGATCCATACCATTTCTTCAGCCGACAGTTCTGTCAAATGCTCAGGGGAGGCCTCCTCTGGTTCCTCATTCATCCAGGCACACTCACGAGGAAATCAGCTTGCACCTGAACTTTCTGAGATGGTCTTGGATGGTAGGTGATGTCGAATTCACTGAGCTTTACTGCCCGCTTAGCTTGGCATCCAGATGTATCCGGATAGCTAAGGATGGCTCTTAGCGGTTGGTCGATGAGGACCGTGATTGGATGGGCTTGGAAGTATGGCCTGCGGCATTGGACAGACATAATAAATATTTTAAAATAATTTTTTTGAAGCGAGTGTATTTGGTTTTGCATCTCAAAGCAACTTGCTAGCATAATACACCAGTCTCTGAACTCCGTCTCCGTCCATATGGACCAGCACCGAGCTAACAGCCCTCGGAGAAATTGCCAGATATAGGAGGAGTTCTTCCCCGACCTCTAGCCTGGAGAGTAGTGAGGGAGAGACGAGGAACCTCTTTAGCTCCTCGAATGCTTCTCGACATTCTTCAGTCCAGGCAAAGTCATGCATCTTGTATAGTACTTTAAAGAAAGGCAGGCAGCGCTCAGCAGAGTGTAAGATGAACCGGCTTAGATCCATGATCCGGTCGATTAGGCACTAGACCCGTTTCTTTGAGGTAGGGTACTCCGTGTCAACGATCACCTGGACCTTCTTGGGATTAGCCTCGATCCCTCTCTAGGTGACCATGAAGCTCAAGAACTTTTCAACAGCAACATCGAATGCGCACTTGGTCAGGTTCAGCTTCATCTGGTGAAGATGGAGGTTACAGAAGGCCTCCGCAAGGTCTGCCATGTGGTCTGACTCTTGGCCACTCATCATGAGCATGTCATCCACGTAGACCTGCATATTATGACCTATTTGGTCTTTGAAAACTTTGCTGACCAGGCACTGGTACGTTGCTCCAGCGTTCTTCAGATCGAATGGCATCATCTTCTAGTAGTAGGTTCCTTGGTCAGTCATAAAGGTTGTGTACTCCTTATCCTCTAGGTGCATCTAGATCTGGTTGTACCTGTAGAATGCATCCATGAAACTAAGTAGATGATGTCCAGAGGTGGCATCCACCAGCTGGTCAATTTTAGGGAGAGGAAAGCTATCTTTTAGGTATGCCTAGTTGAGGTCGATATAATCTATACAGATCCTCCACTTCCTGTTGGCCTTCTTGACCATGACCACATTTGCCAGCCAACTGGGAAACTGGACCTCTCGGATGAAGCTCGTAGTGAGGAGCTTTTCCACTTCTTCATTGATTACCTTCTGTCTCTCCGAGGTGAAGCTTCTTTTCTTTTATTGGATCGGACGATACTTTGGGTCAACATTCAACCTATGGATGATGATGTCGGGTAGAATCCTAGGCATATTTGTTGTAGACCAGGCAAAAAAATTAGCATTCGCCCGAAGAAAGTTTAGGAGGTAAGCCCTTTCATCCTCAGGCAGATGGGCTCCCACTTGTACTGTCTTCAAAGGATCTGCCCCGAGGGGGAACGACAGCAGGCGCTCAACCGGCCCACCTTTGGCCTCCTGCATCCTTTGATCTAGCTAGTTGGCGGCCGGGTCCTCCTCAGTGCTCCTGGCCCCAGGGACAGCTTGCAGGCAGTCCTGAATCGACTGTGGAGTCCCTTTCATCTCTCCAACTTCATAAGGGATCGGGGAATGAACTAAGAGTCGTCTGGTAGATATGACTGCATCGAGCTAGTTGAGCCTTGGATGACCAAGGATAATGTTGTAGGCTGAGGGGAGCCTAACAACCGTGAAGGTCATCATGACGGTACTTTGTCGAGGAGGTGTTCCAACGGTGACAGGGAGGATGATCTCTCCCTCCACCCCTATGAAATCTTCGATAAAGCTAACCAAAGGGGTGTGCACTGGCCTCAGCAGAGTAGGAGACAGATTCATCTTAGAAAAAGTATCATAAAAAAGGATATCAGTCAAACTTCTACCATCGACCATAATCCATCTTACAGGATGCTTCACTATCATTATCTCGATGATAATGGCATCATTATTTAAGTTTTCTGTCCCAGTTCCCCTTTTCCTCATGAAGGGGAGTACATTGTTAGTCCCTTCCCTCGGCCTGGTCCTCTTTGGTCTGCACTCTGCCCCGAGGAGATCATCCCTACTAGTCTCTCAGTGGGTTGGTTATCAACAGGAGGAAGAGTCGCAGTGCCTTAGGGTCAGATGGGGTCCTGCCTCCTACAAACTTTTCGAGGTAGCCCCTCCTGATAAGGTCGTCAATCTCTCTCTTGAGGTGGTGGTATTCCTTGGTATCATGGTCATGGTCGTGGTGGAACTAGCAGTACTTTGACTTGTCATGACTGCTTGATGGCCTCAGTGGGGGAGGGCTATACAGGTAGTGCTCGCCTTCGATCTCCATGAGGATCTTGGACCTTGGAACGAGGAGAGGGGTGTACTTATTTTACTAGGTAGGAGTATCTTTCGGCTTGGGGCTCGCTCAAAGATTTGGGGTCGCCCTGGGCCCATGCATCCCGGAGGGCTTCCCCTGGGGCCTCCCATCCTGCTCCCTCCTGGTGCGATTTGTCTCTTCCACGTGGATGTACTTATGGGCACGGAGGAGGAGCTTGTAGTAGGTCTTTGGAGGCTTCTTGTCTAGGAAGTAGATGAGGGGGGAGGTCCTGAGCCCCCTCTTCAATGCTAACATGGCAATGGGCTCATCCCAAGTTATAGATCTCCAGGGTTGCAACTTTAAAACAGGACATGTAGTTCTGCAGGGACTCATAGTCCTGGTGATGGATGGAGAAGAGGTCGTCGACTTCACGTGACACCTTTCGGTAAGCATCGAAGTTCACCATGAACTTCTTCTCTAGTTGCTCGGAGGAGTCGATGCTTCTTGGCTTGAGACGCGTGTACCAAACTCGAGCAACCTTCCAGAGCATAGCTAGGAAGGTGACATAGAGGAGGGCGTTGATGGCCCTCTGGACCCTCATGAGAGCCTTGTAGCTCTCAAGGTGGTCTAGGGGGTCTGTTGTCCAATTGTAGGGATCAGCTTGAGGCATGCAGAACTGGCTAGGAATCAGTTCCTCTTAGATTCTGTAGGAGAAAGATGGGCGGGCATCATAGCTCGTGGGCTTGCATGAGGAGCCTTGTAGGTTAGCAAACTTGCAGGATAGCTCGGCCAGCTTACGCTCTTATTCCTCCAGGTACTTTTCAGCTCGATGCCTAATTGCCTCGTCGGTGGATCCTTTTATCGATGCTATCGGAGGAGAGGGAGATGAGGGTTGGAGGAGATCATGCCGGGGGGCCTTACCGTGATGGTGTTTACGGTGCCATGAGGTACCGTGGTCCGAGACCGGGGACTGGCTATCCCGGTCAGTCGAACTATACCACTGCCTCTTCCTTGGCATCCGTAGGCTTCTCTGGGGATAGGACGTAGCCCGCAGATGCGATGGCCTTCCTTGGAAGGATTGCAAGCTGACGTGGGGTCTGGTGGCTTGAGCTGTAGGGGTCCTTGGTTGTTGCTAGGTTGCTAGGGACCAATGCTGATGGTGAAACTGACACACCACCATAGCCAGGGTTTGGACCTGCTGGGCAAGTGCGGTGATCTGTGGATCCACTGGAGGTGGCGATGGTGGAGCGGGGAGCTCCCTCTTCGAACTGTATTGGTCGCCATGATGGGGAGGGTCCCCCATGAAGCTGATGGAAGCTTCCCGTGCACGCGCATCACCACCATAGGGCCATGGGTTTCCATGAATGCTCCTATAGCAGCGGGGGCTGGTTTAAACTATTGGTCTTTCTGCAGTCGCCCCCTACTTGGCATGCCAATCTGTTGCTGCCTAGATCATCGTGGTCTACAACTCCGACATGGCACGGTTGAGTGGACTTCTTGCCTGGAGACCTCTGAGTGCGGTCGATCCTGCAAAAAAAAAAGAGACCCGAGCTGGGGATCCCAATGGGAGCACTTCGATGATTAAGTCAATGGGTGATCAAGGAGAATAGATCCTCCTTAGCAAAGCCCAGAGTGGCCTCCATGTTCAGAGGATTTTTTAAAAGATAGAGTAGAAGCTAGAGCAATGGAAGTTCATGGGAGAGTCTTCAGATGTTCCTCCTGCCCTTGCCTTGGCTCCTCTTCATTTGCTCATCCCCTCCTTCACCGGAGGCCCCTTCGAGCTCTTATAGAAGCGTGTTTCATTTGGTGGGACTTAGAGCCCTGGTCAGATGCTTTTTTGGTGTGGCTCCTATGGGCGGAGCACAGGTCTGTCCCTGCCTTTCCTAAGAGGAGGGGGACAAGGTTTGAAATCTTCGAAGGAAGCTTCTACCATGAGTGCAGGTGGAGTACTGTGAAGTGCGCGTTCCCACCATGATGAGTACGAGTGGCATGCCATGGGGCCTGACACCCTGACAGGACACTTCCTCTTATAGGCATCGTGCCACCATGCCTGGGGGCCTGGCGGAGTGCTAGCCTGGCGAGAGATGCTGTAGGGTCAGAGACTCCTAGTAAAACATTCCTCTTTCGGGTGGTGCAGGTATTGGGTTGCAGAGTGTGACCCCTTGGGCAGAGTGCCTTTCCAAAGAAGGTGCCGATAGTGTGTTGCAGGACCCGGTACTCCAATGGAGCACCTCTCTGCAAGGGATGCAGGTGGTGTGCCCTGGCAGAGCGTCTCTCTATAGAAGGTGCAGGCGACGTGTCCTGGCGGAGATCCCTTCGCAGAAGGTGCATGCGGCATGCCCTGGTGAAGCATCCTTCCATAGAAGGTGTAGGCAGCGTGCCCTGGCAAGCATCCCTTCATAGAAGGTGCTGCTTCTCTGAGTAATACGGGGGCTCTAGCAGGGATGGCGACACCACCTATTGGGGTCACTATCCCAGCCGCTCCCTCGATCGCCTGAGGGGGGACCAGACCCGCCTGTCTTTGTTCATGTTTGACTTTAGGTGGGGAGCTCGATCTTGGATGGGAGATTGACCTTGACCGGGAGCTCGACCTCGACCGGGAGCTTGACCTCAGATGGGAGCTCGACCTCGGTGCTTATCTAGTGACAATATCCAAGTGGTACCTTTTGCTAGCTCGACTGCCAGCTTGGTCAGACGCGGGCTCCATGGCAGTGGTTACGCCACATCAAGTACAATACTTGAAGTAATGAAAAAGAGATTTTATTCATGAAAGAACAGATCATTACAATCAAGATCTAATTTTATGATAAAGAAATTAAAATATCAAATATTAAAAGAACCTTTTCTACTCTCTTAGAGTCATGGAGATTAGCCGTGCATGGTGTCTACAAGTATCAACTTTACAGAAAGAAGATAGGAAAAAAGAACAATCCCTGCTATCGACCTCTCTCCTTGAAGCCCCTTACATAATAAAAAGAAAAATAAAATAATTTACTGCTGCCTACTTTCTCCCCCTTGGTGTGTAGTTCCCCTTAAATAGAGTTTCAACAATGTCCAATCCATATTGAATTTGGGCTTCAAAACATTCTCTAATTCATGTTTGACTCCTGGAATCAAAATGCTAAAATCACTCTCATCATGCCGTAGATCTTGCTAGCTTCTTTAGTGGCTGTTGGATCAACACTCTCCACCGTTAGTAGGCCATTAGATCACATGAGTCTGGGCTAGAATCATTCTTTAATTTCCTTTAGCAAGTTAGATTGTCTCTCATCCGCAGGATCATGCGCTAAATTGAATCCTAGCCATTCGTTAGTGCACAGAGCCAAGCCCCTAGCTAATTCTTTAGTGAACCATGATAAAAGATTGCGCGACCACTATTCTATGGACTGCACATCATCCCTTATAAACTGAACGACCAGTCCATGGTGAAATGGCTACTTTAAAAATCATTTTGGTCCTAGTTTTGGGTTGATTTTGGCTTGATTCTAGATCCAATTTGGACTAAATTTGAGCCTAGATTTGGGCTATCTTTGGATTTCCATTCAAGGTTTATCTTGAATCTGATTTTTTCCCAATTTAAGTCATTTTAATCTGCAAATTGGGCTCTTTGCATTGACGATCATCTTTCTTATAAAAGATAAATAAAAATATCAATTCTTAAAGAATAAAGATTAATTAGTCTGTAAATTGATGTCTTTATTGATTTGTTTACAGAACTCATCACACCTCCTAACTTAAACTTTACTCATCCTTGAGTAAAGAAAGAATTTAAAAGTATATACTTTGTAGCTTAGAGTTTCAAGTTTTATCGAGCAATTTTTTTCAAAGGGCCATTGATGTTTGATGTCGCAAGATCGCTGACATGGGGGAGCTGACAGGCGCCACGTCAAAGGAAGCCGCCATGTTGGATGCCACGTCAATTCACCTGCCCGAACTCCTCCGTCGAGTTGAGCTCCCTCGAGACATGAGCCGAGCTCTGTCCTCTGCCAGGTCAGTCCCGGAGCCGCACCCTGCCCTCCAGAGCGAGACCCTCGGAGATCGAGCCCTGTGGTCGGAGTCGAGCTCAGCCCTCCTCCACCACGTGGAGCCTCTCCGAGTGCAAGCCCTCTGGACTGGGCCCGTACTCTGCCCTCCAGAGCGAGACCCTCGGAGATCGAGCCCTGTGGTCGGAGTTGAGCTCAGCCCTCCTCCGCCAAGTGGAGCCTCTACGAGTGCGAGCCCTCTGGACCAGGCCCGCACTCTACCCTCTAGAGCGAGACCCTCGGAGATCGAGCCCTGTGGTCGGAGTCGAGCTCAGCCCTCCTCCGCCACGTGGAGCCTCTCCGAGTGCGAGCCCTCTGGACCGGGCCCGCACTCTGCCCTCCTCCACCGAGGCGATCCCGCAAGCTCGAGGCATCTAGGTTGAAGCGAGCCCTACCATTCCAACTCAGCCCCAGCTCAAATGTGAGCACCGCCATCCCAGGACACCGACGAGCCGCCCGAGGACTACTCTGGGACACCTGCCAGACTGCACTGACCGCCTGCAGCCGCCGGTTACACCAGAAAGGAGAGAAACCCACTAATCGAGGTGCCACGCTCCTCACCAACCGCTTGGACCACTCGAGAGAGGAAGTCAACCAAGAGATTCGAATCCCAGGGACGGTGACCCATCGATCGAGGTACCGCCCAATTTCCAGGAATGAGACGACCAAGGGAATGTCAGAGCACATGACAGCTTCTCTTATCATGGATTGTGAAAGGCTCCTCGGGACACCGCCGCACGCGCTTGACAGCCCGGTGGAGATCTCAAGATGAATGCCCAACGATAACTTAATCTACAAGACTTGGAGGTAACAACCACATTACAATACAAAAAAAAGAGGCACAAGCCATACCACTGAAACACAAGTGCAAGCTCAGCCAAAAAAAGCAAGGCACCACCAGCATCCTCAAGCAAGGTCGGGCGGAAGGGCCACACAGAGACTCCCTCTAGTCAGGCCACTCTTCTCCCGACACACTTGCATCCCACTCTCACACTAATCACTCCTCCTAGTGTGGAGTCCATCAAGAGGGGCTCGACCAGGAGGATCTGTTCCCCTGGGTTGTCACTGACTTGATCATCGGAGTGCCCCGTCAGAAACCCTAGCCCGGGTCACTAACCCCTGTTTTGCAGGTCCAGGACCACCGGATGGCGAGAGAGAGAAGGAGGTGCGCTCCGACGTCGACAACAGCTACAGGCCACGGCGATCTTGGCGGCAATAGATTGGCGCGCTAGGAAGGGGGAGGGGACATTGTGGATGATCTTTGATCCAGGTCAAGTCCTCCACCTCTCTGCAGATTGGCGCTCCACAGAAGGATGGTGACGACATGAGCGCGAGAGGCCTCCGCCAACCATGCAAGGGACTCCCCTTCCTGAGGGAACCCACACAATCTCGAGATGGGGCCATCCGCTCCAGTTCAACCACCTCCGGCGGAGTCTCAGCTGGCCGCACTCACCCAGCAAATGCAGATCCTCGCCACAGCAGTGCGCCAGCTTCAGTATCAACACCGGTTCCTGGCCACCCACCAGCAGCCAGGGACTCCGGCGGCCCATGCCACAGCTCCTCATGACAGCCTGCGTTCCTTCCAAGGAAGGCCTTCCCAACCGCGAGCTGTCACCGACAATCGGGGTAGTCATCAGAGTCCAGCGAAAAGGAAACGAGCCAGGTCTGCCGACAGGGAGAGCCGCTCACCAAACCTCGGGCGGGCGGTGCACAGACCCCATCGAGACAGAAAGAGCAAGACCCCCCATCACGGAGACCGTGCACCCATGTCACGTTCTCCGTCTCTCTTAGCGGAGGGGTCTACTGACGAAGCCATCAGGTGCACAGCAGAGAAGCTCCTGAAGGAACATGAGTGCAAGCTGGCGGAGTTCTACCACCGGTTTGCCAACATTCTAGGCTCTGCTAGTGAGCCAGTGGGCTATGACGCCCGTCCCCCATTCTTTTAAGAAATCCAAGCGGAGCCGATCCCGCATCGGTTCCAGATGCCGTAGGTGGATCCCTACGATGGGACCACCGACCCCCTGGACCACCTGGAAAGCTACCGGACCCTCCTGAGGGTCCAGGAGGCCACCGACGGTCTTCTCTGCGTCACCTTTCCTGCCACTCTCCGGAAAGTAGCCCGGGTGTGGTTCGCCCGTTTCGGGCGGGGAGCATCAACTCTTTCACCCAGTTAGGGCAGAAGTTCGTGGCCCACTTCGATGCCCGCAGGAAGTTGCCACGAGAAGCAGATAGCCTCTTCTCCATCCGACAGCAGGACCGCGAGCCCCTGCAGGACTACGTGGCCCGCTTCAAGGCTGCCGCGTTGGAAATTTACAACTTTGATGAGCCAGTTGCCATGCTGGCACTGAAGCGAGGGCTTAGGACCTCCCGCCTTACCTACTCGCTGGACAAGAAGCCCCCCAAGACTTATTTCGAGATCCTTCTCTGAGCCCAAAAGTACATCCACGCCGAGGATGTGGACCGTACGAGGCGGGAGCTCGACGGGAAGCCACTGAAGAGGCCAACTCCCGTCGAGATGCCCGGGACCCGAAAGCAAGAACCCCAGGTCCCGAACTCCCGGAGGGGGCCGATATCGAAAGGCGCTCCCGTTCCTGAGGAGAGTTACACCCCCCTCATCGTCTCGAGGATGAAAATCCTCATGGAGATCGAAGGCGAGGACTACCTGAGATGCCCACCTCCAATGAAGTCCTCCACTGGCCGTGATAGAGTGAAGTACTGTCACTTTCACCGCGACCATGACCACGACACCGAGGAATGCCACAACCTCAAGTGGAAAATTGAAGAACTCATCAAGAGGGGCTACCTCAAAAGGTTTGTGGGGGGCAGACCTCAGGTGGAATCCCAAGTGCTCGTCGCTCTCCCACCGGCTCCAGTCATCAATAACTGTCCCACCGAAAAGCCGGTGGGCATGATCTCCTGGGGAGCTGCGTGCGCGCCCAAAAGCCCGGGGGGCAGGGGATCCTGAGAATGTATTCCCCTTTACGAGGGAAGGGGGAGACGGGAAGAAAAATATAAATAATGATGCCGTGGTTGCCAAGAGGACGATCGCGAAGCATCCTGTAAAGCGTATCATGGTTGATAGTGGAAGCCCGCGGGCGTGCTTTCTTATGATGCCTTCTTCAAGATGAACCTTTCTCCAGATCAACTCAAACATGTGCATACCTCCCTTGCTGGTTTTATAGGCTCATTTCCGCCTACAACGTGATCTTGGGCCGACCCGGGCTCAACTTGCTCGATGCCGTTGTCTCCACCAGGAGACAACGAGGATCTGTGTAGACTACACCGACCTCAATGAAGCTCACCGACAGCGAGCAGCCCGGTACTGCAATGCCCGGGTCAAGCCAAAAGTCTTCAAACCCGGGGACTTGGTGATGCGCCGGGAAGAGACATCTCAACCCTGAGAGTGCGGCAAGCTCTCGTCAAACTGGGAAGGCCCCTACAAAGTGGCTGAAACCCCCTTACAAGGGGCCTATTTCCTCGAAGATACCATCAATAATGTAAGGTTTCTCATCAATAATAATGATAATGATTCTTTCCTTGCACGGATATCTATCTATCTTGCAGGGAAGCAATCTCAATCGTCTTCGAGCCTAGCTCCGAGATGCCAGCCCAAGATCGGAGCTCAGATCTTCGGCCAAGGGATCTTCGAGCCAAGCTGCTCGCAATCATCAACCATCTTCGAGCCCAGCTTCGAGACGCCAGCCCAAGACCAGAGCTCAGATCTTCGGCCAAGGGATCTTCGAGCCAAGCTACTCTCAATCTCAACCGTCTTCAAGCCCAGCTCCGAGATGCCAATCCAAGATCGGAGCTCAATTCTCCGACCAAGGGACCTTCGAGCCACGCCGCTCGCAATCATCAACCGTCTTCGAGCCCAGCTCCGAGATGCCAACCCAAGACCGGAGCTTAGATCTCCGGCCAAGGGATCTTCGAGCCAAGCTGCTCTCAATCTCAACCGTCTTCGAGCCCAACTCCGAGATGCCAGCCCAAGACCGGAGCTCAGATCTCTGGTCAAGAGATCTTCGAGCCAAGCTGCTCTCAATCTCAACCGTCTTCGAGCCCAGCTCTGAGATGCCAGCCCAATACCGGAGCTCAGATCTCTAGCCAAGGGATCTTCAAGCCAAGCTGCTCTCACTCTCAACCGTCTTCGAGCCCAGCTCTGAGATGCCAACCCAAGACCGGAGCTCAAATCTCCGGCCAAGGGATCTTCGAGCCACGCCGCTCTTAATCATTAACATCTCCAAGCCTAGCTCCGAGATGCCAACCTAAGACCGAAACCCAACTCTCCGGCCAAAGGATCTCCGAGCCAAGCAGCTCCTATTAATACCTCGAGCCTAGCTCCAAGGCGTCAAAGACCTGAAGCCCTCAGGCAATCCCTGGACCGGGGCCCAGTGCTCCGGCCAGGAAGGCCTCAAGCCTAGCTCCAAGGCATCCAAGACCTGAAGCCCTCAGGCACCTTGGACCGGGGCCCAGCTCTTCGGCCAAGGAACTACCAAGCCCAGCTGCTCACAACTGCCAGAACCTTGCGCCCAACTCGCCGACACCAAAGCCTGGTAATCAAGCCCTAGGCAAGGTGAGACCCTCTTCTCTGATCTCCCCACTCATCTAAAAAAAAAAAGAAAAAGAATAAAGAAGAAAGAGAGAAGAGAAAGAACAAAGAAAGAGAGGGAGGGGAGGGAAAGAAAGAGAAAAAAGAGGGAAGGACGGGTTGCAAGAAAGTTCAAATCTTATTGATCAAGAGCCAGTTACAAATATTTTACGGGCCCCTGACATGCCAGGTGACCCCGACCAAGCACAAAGAGAAGACAAAGTACAAAACAAAAGAAAAAGGACTACTTTGCACCAGCCGGCCCCCTTGCTGAGCCTTGAGGCTGAGGGGCCCCGCCTTCATGGACCTCCGGCTGAAGGGCTCCGACCTCGGATGGCTCAGCCTCGACTGGCATCGGAGGCTCGGGAGCCACAGCTTCCTCGACGACGACCTCCTCATCAGGCTCTGCATCCGAGGCTGAGGGGTACCTGAGGCGAGCACAGTCTTTATCGGGAACAGATGCCTTGATACGGTCGTGCAAGAACATGAAGCCTTTGAAGAAGGAGTCCGACGTCGTTTGATGAATTTCGGCAACGAACTCCTCCGAGGCCTTGAACTTGGCGACGGCCTCCTCAGCGTCTTTCCTAGCCTCGGTGGCCTCCTTCCTTGCCTCGGCGGCCTCCAACCTGGCAGCCTCCGCCAACTTGCCAGCCATCTCCGCCACCTTCTCGGCCGTGGCCAACCTCCCTTTCCCTGCTGCCAGCTCTACCTTGGCAGTCTGGGAGGCCTCCTTGTGCCGATCAGCCTTGGCACTGTACCATTTCAGCTTCTTCTCGGTGGTGGAGAGATCGTCAGCAACCTTCTTTGAGCGACTCCGCTTTAGGTCAAGGGCCTCCAGGAGTTCCTCGCTCGCCCCTCAGCATCGGCGAGCTGCTTCTCCAGGTCCCCGACTTTCTGCTGAGCACCCTGTTCGCCCCGGCCTTCTCCTTCAGGTCAGACTTCAGAGACTCGATCTCGACTGCTTGTTGTCACTCGATACGCTCCCAGTTCTGATAGCAGCCCCTAATAAAGAGGGCCTCGGCACCGATCTGCACCATGAAAAGAGGTCAGCTAAAAAAAAAGAGAAGAAGAAAGAAACAAGAGATAACTCACCGAGTAAAGCTGGGGAAAGATGGCACTGAGGATATCGTTCAGCTGTAACCTGGCCATATCCTCCCGGTCGCATGTCTGGATTGAGAAATCCATCATGCACTCGGCCAGTGCAGGGCTCTGGAGGAACGAGCTCTCCGGCCCCATCTTGAAAGGGAGTCGACGTCGTGCCTCCTCCCTCCTACTCTCTCCTACAGTAGGTTGCTTTGCCCCACTAACCGCAGGGCCCCCGGGGGCAGGCTGAGGAGCTGGTACCCGTGCAGGCGGCGCCTCAGTCGCAACCTCAGTCCCGACTCAAACCTCCTCATCCCCGATCTCGATCACAGATGGACTCGGAGGACTGGGAAACGCAGCGGCAGCAGCTGCGGCCCTTGCCCGGGCTACTACCTCGGGCTCCGTGGCGGGGGTCGCCCCTTGATGATCGAGCAGCTCCCGGAATTCTTGGGCCACCTGCTGGACTGGCCCCGGCGCCACGGCTGCCACCCTCTCCATTGGTGCAGCTCGAGTTGCCCCTGAACTCGGACCAACCGGTGCAGCAGAAGCGGTCTCGGTCATCGACCGGCTCAGGTCAGTCACTGTGGCGGGAACGGCCGCAGATGCGCTCTCGTCCCTAACTTGCCTCGACGGAGGCTCCTCGACTAGCCTGGTTGGTGGTCGCTTCCGAGTGATCGCCAGTAGGTCGCTCTTTGTGAAAATCATCCCTGCATGCAAGTCGCACAACGGTCAGAGCCTGTAAGAAGCAATTTAAGAAATACAAGGAAGGAAAAGAAAAGTTCAGGTTGAACTCATCCAACTCATTTGTTGGGTCGACCCCGGTGTCAGAAAGGTTCTGCTCTGATAACAGGATCTCGAGAGAAGGGATCTGGACGGTGCGTAGCTGCTCATAGTCACCCGGTCAGTCGCATCAACCACAGAATTTCGGTTGGGGGACTGTTCGGATCACTCCAGACCCAGTCGACCCCTTCAACCACAGCGAAGAAGAATTTACTCTTCCATCCCTTGATAGAAAAGGGGAGCTCAAATCTGATGCCCTTCGGGTGGGAAGACAAGGACTACCACCCGTCTAGTCGGGTGGCGCTTCAGGGCAAAGAAAGCCCTGAACAAAGAGAACCGGGCAACAAACCCGTGGAGGTGGCAGAGCATGATGAAGGAGAAGATGACCCTAATGGCATTTGGCACTAACTGGGCAGGGACCAAACGATAGTTGTCCAAGATGGATATGAAAAAGGGATGGAAAGAGAAGCGGAGACCCCTTGAGAAGGTCTTCTCGTAAAAAGCAAAGCGGCCCGGGCCACTGGAGGTGACCCGTTCCCCCGGACGAGGGATCATAAGCCGAACAGAATGTGGGATGCCATAGACATCCCGAACGGTCCCTAGTTCCTCAGCGATGATCGTCGAAGCGACCCTGCCAGGACCTGTGGACCGGCAGACTTAGAAATAGGTACAGAAGAAGGAGGAGGGAGAGAAGGACCGGACCCCGGTTCCCTGATGAGCACCAGACCGGGAGAACACCTCCTACTGAACTCGAATCGAGCCACATCTTCCTCCTCATCAGAGGAAGAAGAAGATGCCGGTCTCCGCTCGGAGGGACCGGCCTCGCCCTGATCAGTGGAGCAGTGGAAGCCCGGGCCAAAACGGGACATCCTCAAGAATAAGAGAGGTGAAGAACTCGAGGTGGAGGATGGAAAAGCGGACTCGACTCGAAGGAGACCCTAGAAGGACCCTACTCTGGCGAAGGGAGAAGAAAGAGAGAACTAACCTAGTTCCTTAGAAGATCTGAGATGACTGGGAGGAAAAAGAAAGCTCGAACACAGCAGCAGGCGTGGAGAATTTAAAAGAATGGATATTTCGGGTAAGGCCCTATTTTCATTTCGAAATGACCCGATGGATCTGCCTTGATATGACTCCTCCGCCAACGGATCCACGCCACATGCTGCCCATTGACGAAAATGGCATCCCGGTCGCTTTGAATTCTGCGTTAATATTAACTGCTCCTCAGACGTGGCCACGTGGTTCCCCCGCATTGGTCTGTAGGACTGCCTCATGAAGCGCCAGCAATCATGGTCATCATTGCACTAGATTCTGCCTTTCCATGTTTGTACCATAATTACTCCCTTCGGCCCGAGCACCGTGCACTAACGAGCCTCGGGAGTGGGGGGCAAATGATGTGGCGGGATCGCTGACAGGCGCCACGTCAAAGATAGCCGCCACGTTGGATGCCACGTCAATTCACCTGCCTGGACTCCTCCGCCGAGCTGAGCTCCCTTGAGACAACGAGCTGAGCTCCGTCCTCCGCCAGGTCGGTCCCGTGAGCTCGGGATGCCTAGGCCAGAGCCGTACCCTACACTCTAGAGCGAGACCCTTGGAGATCGAGCCCTGTGGTCGGAGTCAAGCTCAGCCCTCCTCCGCCACGTGGAGCCTCTCCGAGTGTGAGCGCTCTGGACCGGGCCCACACTCTGCCCTCTAGAGTGAGACCCTCGGAGATCGAGCCCTGTGGTCGGAGTTGAGCTCAGCCCTCCTCCACCACGTGGAGCTTCTCTGAGTGCAGGCCTGGTCCACTCGGAGTCAAGCTCAGCCCTCCTCCGCCACGTGGAGCCTCTCCGAGTGCGAGCCCTTTGGACCGGGCCCACACTCTGCCCTCTAGAGCGAGACCCTCGGAGATCGAGCCATGTGGTCGGAGTCGAGCTCAGCCCTCCTCCACCACGTGGAGCTTCTCTGAGTGCGAGCCCTCTGGACCGGGCCCGCACTCTGCCCTCCTCCATCGAGGCGATCCCGCAAGCTTGGGGCATCTAGGTCGGAGCGAGCCCTACCATTCCAGCTCAGCCCTAGCTCAAACATGAGCACCGCCATCCCAGGACACCAGCGAGCCATCCGAGGACTACTCTAGGACACCTGCCAGACCGCACTGACCACCTGCAGTTGCCGGTTACACCAAAAAGGGAAGAAACCCACTGATCAAGGTGCCACACTCCTCACCAATTGCCTGGACCACCCGAGAGAGGAAGTCAACCAGGAGATTCAAACCCCAAGGACGGCGGCCCACCGATCGAGATACCTCCCGATTTTTCGGAATGAGGCGACCAAGGGAAATATCAGTGCACATGACAGCTTCCCTTATCACGGATCGGGAAAGGCTCATCGGGACACCGCCGCACGCGCCTGACAGCCCGGTGAAGATCCCAAGACGAATGCCCAATGGTAACTTAATCTACAAGACTTGGAGGTAACAACCACAATACAATACAAAAAAAAGAGGCACAAGCCATACCACTGAAATACAAGTGCAAGCTCAGCTAAAAAGAGCATGACACCACAAGCATCCTTAAGCAAGGTCAGGTGGAAGGGCCATACAAAGACTCCCTCTAGTCAGGCCACTCTTCCCCCGACACACTTGCATCCCACTCTCACACTAATCACTCCTCCTAGTATGGAGTCCATCAAGAGGGACTTGACCAGGAAGATCTGTTCCCCTGGGTTGTCACTGACTTGATCGTCGGAGTGTCCCCGCCGGAAACCCCGGCCTGGATCACTAATCCCTGTTTTGCAGGTCCAGGACCACCGGATGGCAAGACAGAGAAGGAGGTTCGCTCCGATGCCGACAGCAGCTATAGGCCACGGCGATCTTGGTGGCAACAATGTTCAATAGAGTGAGAGCGAGGTATACCATTGAAGTATTAATACTTATCCAATTTGAAAATTAAGTAAAAAACATTAAACCTTTTCTGAACTTTTTTAAAATTATCCCACCTTTATCTTTAAATCATTAACCTTCACGTGGGCCAATATATTGATACTTCCATCCTTCATTTATTAAAGAATCATCTTCGCATTGCCTATATTTCGATGCAAACATCAATACTTAGACAAAGAGGCCTAGTTACTCGGTAGGAGACCAATTTTAGATCTTGGTTTTTTTTATATTGTACTGCTATTGAGTGTTTTAGCTCCTAAGCTTTTTGTTTGACCTATATAGCGAGTTTTCAATCAATAACTCAAAATTAGATGACCTTAAGGCACTAGGTATAGAATATCCCTTGGGCTTACTTGCTTAAATCAAATAGGCTATGACTAAGACTAGCTTTACAACAAGCTTCTTTAACCTCCTCAATCTTTGACACGAACTTCAATGCTTGCTTAGGCAAAGAAGTTTAGTTACTTAGTGAGAAGTACTTAGAAACTATTTTATTTTATTTTTTTAATGAAAAAATGTACAGTTACCTTACTCTAGTCCATAAGAAGTAAACTCTTCTTCGATGCTAGTAAGAAGACTCAGAAGTGTTCAAAGAAAAAATAATTATATTTAAGACTTAACTTTCTATTAGATTTTTTAATATTGATCCCTCAATATTTTACAAACTCTCTTATCCGAGCATCAATTTATTTTAAAATGAATTTACTTAGTTTAGCTTGATTCTTAAGCATGATCGAGTGTCAAAATACTAAATACTTACTTATTTGAGGACTTAGAAATTTTTTAATTTTATTTATTCTCTCCTAACTTAATCAATATTGTCCTCAATAAAAAATAAATAAAGCAAAGAGGATAGAAAGGAGAGATGTCACCTAGGGTCAATTTACTCTGAAGTTGAAAATGATCCATGTTAAGGTGGCTTGCAAATATTATTCCAAATCTTCAAGGTAGAGTAACTTTAGCCATAAAACCTAAAAAAATAAAAAGAAAAAAAAGTAAGGAAGTTAGGTTGCCTCCCAATGAGTGCTAAGTTTAATATTTTAGTCGAGCTTTTATTAAGACTATAATTCTCATTAAGGCTATTCCTAAGAAATTGGATTGCCTCCCAATAAGTGCTAAGTTTAATGTCTTCAGTTGGATGCTATGAGAGAGTCCTACTTATAACTACCTTTAGTATGTCTCTCAAGATTTCAAAAAGGCAAGGTCAATCAGGAAGCCTTGTCATCATGACTGACAAAAAACCATTCGTCAAATGTGATGATTAGCCCAGACCAATAGAGCACATACAACAAGCATATTATATCAGGATTTAAAAGTATTATTGTAGTTTTCATGATGACAAGGAAGAGAACGTGTTTGCTGGACCGAGATTGGGGATGATAGTTTAGAAATTTTATTAACTATAGTTAAAAGAGCTATCCTAATTCCTTTCTCAGGTATGATGTGTCTTGATATCATCCCTTCCCGATTTAAAATTTGATACTTTTTAAATTAACACTAAACCTATCCTATATATTATTTTAGCACTGTAGATAGATTTTGTTGGCAGCCCTCAAAAGTAGTTCCAAATACAGAAAAATTAGTCATAAAAATATTAATATCATTATCCCTCACACCAGTAATATCCCATCCAATAGCTACTTTATTTCATTTAGAATACCTCAAAGTTGGGCTTTCAGGTTAGGGATCACTAGAAAAGTATCAGTGGATGTGTTAGAAAGTGACTTCAATTTTGGATCAGGTGGTGATTCTAATAAGGAAACTATTAGGAAGCTAGGTGATGGCTCATGATTTTCAATCCAAAGTAGGGTATTTTTATTAGATTATTTACTTCTGTACTATACTGTCTACATTAAAATCATTTACCCTTAAACGAGTCAGACATGGATATAACGAATCATGGGGATACTTGTGGGAGTGGCTTCCCTTGGTATATTATTCATTCATAATTCTTGGAAAGTCTCAACTAATTCTATCATTATATCTATTTGTCCTCCCTTTTCATTAAAAAGAATGGATGATTATAGGATACTTGGGCATGGGGCCAAAGATGAGGAAGGTGATGATGGAATTGATTTATCTCACTAGTCTAATTTCTCTCTATATATTTTTGTCTTAGTCAAATTATCTATATTGGTCTTTTTGATTGTGTAGGGTTCTTTATGACCAGTTCCTTCTTGAGAGTTATAATTGATTATTTAGAAAGAAATAGAGGGTTATTAAAATTTTTAGTTTGATATTATCTCTCTGGGTTACTCTCGAGCTGACTAGGTAGCTCTCCTTCATCCTTCCTACAGACTACGCTTATAGTTGATTAGTTTGAATCACTAGTTTGGTTAGGGATTGTATAGATGAGTAAATGATTTGATTGATGCATTCTATCTTATCTAGTGCTTATAGAACATTCTCTTTAAATGATGAAATATAAGTAGTTGGAGAAGGTTGATATTATGGATAGGGCATATCATAATCCAATGGATCTATAAATATGGATCCTTGCATTACCAGGATAACCACTCGATGTGGTTTCTATGAAAAATTTGATTGAGCTTCCTAGCCTGAATTGTAGGCATTAAAGTACGGATTATTTTCTAATCTATAAGCCATTTGGATTTGATCATGATAGACTTGCTCATATATAAACTAAGAAAATTAGTATGTAGCTGGGCATTCACTCACAAAGTGAGTGGTGCTCGATATATTGAGCAAGTTTATTTTGCAGGAAGAAAAGATGGAGAGGAAGAGTATCTTATAGCTACTAGGTAAATCTAATTTATAGGACAACTTACCCAGTCTATTATCTAATTTATGGAATAACTCATCTACTCTACTATTGAGATCTATGTTCTTAGCATTACTCTATTTTATTAGATTGTTCTAATTATTTGAATATGCAATCAAGGGTCCTAGATTAGAGCAATCATCTTCTAATATTTTTTTTAAAAGAAGAAGAAGAAGGAGAGAAGAAAGAAAGAAGAAAGAGAGAGAAGAGTTCTAAAGACATGAACCTAAAAAATTCTAAAGCTAAAAGAGAGAGAAAAAAATAGTTAAGGTTTGATGCTAATTACAATCAAGTTAGTACAAAGTGGACTCTTTATCTTAGAGTTAACCTATATCTTGACAGCTCTTAATTGCTAAGGTTGTCTATGAGCCCTCCAAATTAGAGGCTAACCAACCAACTAGCCAGATAAGTAAAAGGTTAATGAAGGTCCCCCCTTGCTTTCTTAGATACCAAATAAATTAACTAGGTCAGCACACATAACCAATTAAATAACTACATTCCTTCAGGATCTTGTCCCTAAACCATTTGCCTAGATACTAGTTACTTGATCAACCCTAACCTGGTCCAATTCTTAGGATCTTTTGTCCTAATAAGCTCCAAAATTCTTAGAGGTCAATACCTAATTAATCTTAGATTAAAAGCTTAGGTCAATGCAATATGAAGGATGGTGATTTATGGACTAAGGATGATGAAATCCCTACCTTATGTTGTTTAGGATTTTGCCTTTAAGATAGTTTATATAGATGCAATGCAATGAAAACATGATATCAAAATAAGTTAGTTTAATATTTTAAGTCTTTAAAAAAATTAATAAATTATATAAAATCTTTAATTAATTAATTAATTAATTATGAACTAATTGTGTTAATGATCCTTGATAATAATACCAAAATTTGATTACTATCGTAGGTGGTTAAAAATAATAACCAAATCAAACTATATAAATTGGATGAGTCGGGATCATATCCATAGAGATCAATAGAATTATGTTCACTTTTAATTAGGATTTTTAATTAAAGTTTTAACTAAATTACAAAAACTAAAAATAAGAAAGAGTATGAATGTGATTAAAATTAGAAATCAAAAGAAAATAGGAATTCTAATTAATTTAAAATAGTAACTAATAAGCAAGAGATTAAATTGTATAAGATAGATATCTCAGGATTTCGATTTGATTTTTTAATAAAATATAAATTAGTTCTTTATTTTATAATTATTAAAAATTTAAATGATTCTTAAGCATAACTTATCTTGCTGGATATATATTTTAGTACCTTGATCTATCTCTATGTAGTTTTAGGCTATTCAAAGTCTCAAATCATAAAAATAATAAAAATATTCTATAGTCAGATTTCAAGCATAATCTATATTGTTGAGCATGCATCATATCATTAGATCATGACTAGTCTTTACGTAGTTATAGACTATTCAAAAATCTAAATTATAGTTCAAACAATATATAAGTACAATACTTGAAGAAATGAAAAAAAGATTTTATTCAAAAAGAATGGATCATTATAATCAAAATCTAATTATATGATAAAAAAACTAAAATATAAAATATTAAAAGAATATCCTCTACTCTCTTAGAGACTTGGAGATTAGTTATGTATGGTGTCTACAAGTATCATCTTCATGAGAGGAAGATGAGGAAGAAGAACAACTCTTGCTACCAACCTCTCTTCCCTTGAAGCCCCTTACATAATAAAAAGAAAAATAAAATAATTTGTTGCTGCCTGCTTGCTTCCCCTTTGTTCTTGTGGTTCCCATTAAATAAAGCTGCAACCAAGTCGAATCCATATTGAAATTGGACTTCAAAACCTTCTCGAATTCATATTTGACTCCTAAAATCAATTTTGACCATTTGATTTTCATCAAAATGCTGAAATCGTGCTCATCATGCCGCATATCTAGCTGGCTTCTTTGGTAGCTATTGGATCAATGCTCTTCATCGTTTATGGGCCATTGATCATGCGAATCAAGGCTTGAATCACTCTTAATTTCCTTTAGCAAGATGGATTATCTCTCATCCATAGGATCAAGTGTTGAATTGAATCCTACCATCTGTTAGTGCATAGAACCAAGCCCCCAATTGAATCTTTGGTAAGTTGCGATAAAAGACCACTCGACACTATTATGTGGACTGCATGGCACCCCTAGGGATGGCAACGGGTCGGGTTTGGGTCGGGTCACCCAAAATCCATACCCGCCCCGCTAAAAAATTATCTGTCCCATACCCGCTCCAACCCGTCTCGGGTCGGATCGGGTATAAAAAAATCATGTTTGGATCGGGTCAGGCTGGGTATACCCGGACTCATAAAACCTAGTTTATTTAAAGCCTAAACGGGTCGGGTTGAGTCGGGTCGGGTCAGGTATACCCATCCCATATCCAATTTATTTAAATATTTTATAAACATAGTCTTTTTTATATATAAACGGGTCGGGTTTGGGTCGGGACGTACTACTACCTATACCCGACCCGAATCCGAGTCAGGTTTTTTTTATATAACCCATATCCATTTATAAATTAGATGGGTCAGGTTTTACCCACCCTATTAGGGTCGGGTCGGGTCGGATATTCATCGGGTCGATAAAAATTGCCATCCCTAGGCACCTCTTATAGACCGAGCAGCCAGTCCATGGTGGATTGGCTGCTTTAGAACTCATTTTGGGCTTGGTTTTGGATTAATTTTGGCTTAATTATAGACCCAATTTGGACTGGATTTGAACTTGGATTTGGGCCACCTTTGGATCTCCATTTAGGGTTCATCTTGAATCCAATTTGCTTCCAATTTAAGTCTTTTTAACCTGCAAATAATGCTCTTTGCATTCGCAATCATCTTTCCTACAAAAGATAAATAAAAGTATCAATTCTTAAAGAATAAAGATGAATGGTCTGTAAAAAAAACTGATGCTTTTATTGACATGTTTATGGAATTCATCATTCTCCAATGCCAATAGATCCACATCAATCAATCTCAAAGTAAGAGTGAGAGTGAGAGATGTTCTCTTTCATCGATGCCTATTTCTTTTTGTCCCCTGTTTGCCTTTCTGGTGAGTGTTGCAATTTATCCGATTAAACACTTTGGATGCAACTCATACTAACATGCATCAGAATTTGTTTTAGTTATTTTAATTTAACCTAAACTCCAATTAAACATAAGCCTCTGATAAAGTGACAAACATATATTTTATGTAATAAAGTTAAACTCTACATAATCATTGTAGATACATCCATCTTAATCATGATTGATTTAGATATTATCCTTGATGAGCAAGGCATATTATAAAAAAATACTCCATGTGGACTTAGTTTGCAACTCATTCAAGAGAGCTTGTGATGTCCTTTGCATTGGAAATACTTAGAGTTGGGCTTGGAAAACTATGGTGCTGCTTGTAGATAGTGAGGAGCACATCTAGATTGTCTTACTTGTGATTGTAGGTAGGTTGGTTCCAAAGATCACATCCTCCTTGTGATTCCAGGAAGGTCGATTCAAGAGATCATAGGTATTATCGATAACTTCTCTTCATGTAAATCATGTTGTCCCATAAAATCTAATATTGTGGTATCAGAGCCATATAAGTTATTTGGATTATTTGGATTTTAAGGATATAGATATGTGACCAGCCATCTTGGCTAGTTGCAAGTGACCAAAATCATTACAACTAGTCCAAGGAACTATTTTCGAGTAGAGGACCTATTGATTTTATTGGGCCTACTTTTGTTAGACCAAAATGTTGTGTCTGGTCTAAGGATCAATTTTTTTGTTAGTTGATAGAGAGTAAAATAAATAAATAAATAAATAGAAAAAGGGATGAAAAAAAGGGAAGAAGAAGAGGGATGATGGTGAGATGTCGCCGTCATCCCCCTTCATCCTTCTTCTCTTCTCATATGGTTGCCAAACATGCTATCGATGGCCATCTAGATAGGTTGACAATGAGCCATCGACTAACTGAATAGGTGGCATGAGAAGAAGGAAGAGAGGAAAGTATTAGATGTTTGCCTTAGAATCTAATCAGGTTGATATATATTTATATCTAAGATATAATTTTGTACTTGACTTTATTTTTTATTAATAAGTTGTATTTTCATTCATATTTTATGTGTCCATGAATCAACCAAGAAATTAATAAAAATGATGACACATATTCTTAAGAGTTAAGAATTTAAGACATGTATCATTAGTAATTAATTTTTTATTATTTCTGATCGATGGATAATCATGGAAATGGTGATTGATCTAGTAAGATTGATAAACTGATCACTTCTTTGTAGATAGATGAGTCTTAAACCTATAGTATAGGGATATTGAAGTGAGAGTACAAAGAATTTTTCTTGCTTAGCTTACTCATGGGCCGGGGCCTGCAACCATCCTTTGTTTTGACATCCCATGCAAAGCCATTCCAAAATATCACTCCTCTACGGTATTTATTTTTCGGTATTCAAAAACTCAATGAGCCTCTAGATGCTAATCGGAGAATAATGGCAAAGAACAAGTTTATATCTCTTCGGTAGTGTTTGGATATAAAAAAAATTATTCCTGGAATAGGAATACCAATTTTTAGGGAATAACTATTCAAGTTTGTTATTTTAGTTTATGTTTGGTTGGAATTCTGGAATAATAATTTTATTCCAGTATAATTATTGCAATAGGGCTCACCACAGAAATAAAATGATTTGGAATAAGCTATTCCATGGTTCTAGAATACGAAAGGTTGACCAGAATAGCATCTTCTAGGTGGCCCATCTCGATTTCTATAGCTGTTTAGGAAAATAAGTTGGAATAAGAATTTATTCTACATGGAATTAAGGTAACCAAACACCATCTTCAAGATTTATTTTTATACAATACTTTAACAAATAACTTAACATAAAATTAATCATTTGATTAATTTTAAATAGAATCTACATACTGCATCAAAAAAGTAAAAAAAATAATCAAAATAATCTTGAATGATATAACTACCATCCAAAGATGTAAGAAAAACATGTATATCCCCTTGAAAATAATTTTAAATTTTTATATAAGATAAATAGTTTCATTAATGTGGTTAATTTAACTAGATATAAATCTAGATCTTACAAATTATTAGGTGCATATGCTAAATGAATATTTTATAATTTATTCTTATTATAAATTTATAATACTCTTCATAATGGTTGATTACCATTTCAATGGATGTTAGTTATTGAAATGTTGGCTGATGGTATAAATAGGGATAGCAACATGTCAAGTATGGACCAGATTGGTCAATATCCATATCCACATTGTAATTAAAAATTTCATGTCCATACTCATTTCAAATTGGTTCGGGTCACATAGAATAAATGGCAAAGGCCAGGTCAAGTAGATAAGACGGCTATGTTGATTAAATCGGGTTAAATAAATAACCCATCATACAAATATTTTAAAATAATTATAATCAACCCATCTCAAATTGGGTCGGGTCAAATAGAATAAATGGCATAGGCTAGGTCAAGGAGATAAGACGGCTATGTTTGATTAAATCGGGTTAAATAAATAACACATCATAAAAATATTTTAAAATAATTATAATCATGAAAGAAAATTAGATTAAAACTAATTGATGCATTCGCATATTTTATACAGAATTCATACGTATCTTAAATTTTAATCGGGTGGTCAAGTAAAACCAATTCCATTTAAGTTGGACTGGATTAGGTATTTGGGGACCAGCTATAATTGACATCCATGGTACAAATTATGCTGCGGGCATGGCACCTTTGAGCAGCTTAGAAATTAAAAAAAAAACGTTATTAAGCATTAACCGAGTCTGCTGTTTTGGTCACGTGCATCTCACTGTTCCCAAAGGCAGGGACGGACTCAACGAGGTACAATAAGACCGTTATAACGTCCGTCAATAAAACCACTCCTGGACCCAAAATTCCAACACCAAAGAGAGTGCGAAGGATGGGCGGCTTTTGGGGGGCGTTCTGGGGAACGCGGGCGCTGGAGATCGTGAAGCGGAACAATTCGCCCGGTCTTCTGTGGAAGAGGATCAAGCTCACCACCACGCGCAAGGCCAATGCCAAGAAGCGCCTCCACCGCGTCTGGCAGGTTTTTTTTTTTTTCTGTATCTCTTCTTTTTCTTCCCGATCGATCGATTCCCATTCATCGAGGCTTTGAGCTTTTTTTGTTTCTATTTTTAATTGAGTTTTGGGTTAGGGTTAAAACTTGAGAATGGAATGGTTCATGGTGTTAAAACTTAAAATTTGGTCCTTTATCTTTGGATTCTTGTAGGAATAGGCAACATTTTCGATGATGAAAGCCTGCATTTAATTGATTGTTTATAGATATGTGGTGGTGACTCATCAAAATCCAACTTTCTCATAAGATATTAGGGAAGAATCGAAAGTTTGTTTGAAGTAGCTTGTATTGTACTCAGTAAATTAGTTAATTCCTAGGGCGATGGGATTTGGAATTTTTTGTAGATCACAATGATCAATTTGGCTGAACAAACGGACCTAGATTGCATGCTGAGCCAGGATTATTTTTGAGCTTTCAAACTGAAAGAAGAAATTGTCTATTGCTGCTGGAGTGGAAGTGGGTTGCTGGCATGGTATCAAATCCCGGTAGGATATCCCATGGGACACTGGACACCTTGATAGGATACCATTCCAAGTGCAAGATAAAATCATCCCTGCCTTGTCCTAGCATCCCAATTGGCATGTCCTTAAACATCCCTTGTCCTAAGTATCAGGATGGGGTGGAATGGCGGTGCATCCCATTCCATCAAGTAACTAAAACATGGCATCTCAAGCAATGATAAGAAACAATGTCGGTGGTACCATTCCAAATTGCTTGTCTTGGGGTGTATCAAGTTGTACCATAGGCTGACGGATGATTCTAATCTTCATGTTGAGAAACCGGCGAGAGAGGGGGAGAGGAAGAAAGAGAGATAGGAGGGAGAGGGAGGAAGGGATGGAGAGAGGAAATGGAGGAGAGAGAGAGAGGCAAAGGAAGGAGGAAAGGGAGAAGGAAAAAGAGGAAGGGGAGAGGCCGGCTAAGAGCAAGAGAGGTGAAAGGAGGGTGAGTTGAGGGCTTTCGAAGCCCTCTCACCACCACATTGTTAGAACAAAGGTGGAGCCCCTGTTTCAAATTTTTTTAAGTAAAACAAATGCTTTATTCTCTTTATATATATATTTTTGAAGTTTTTAAGTGAAGTTGGTAGCTACTACCGGCTTCACTTAAAAAATTAAAAAAAAATCTATAAAAAAGGTTGAAGTCCCTGTTTTGTTTCGAAATAGAGGCTTCGCCCTTGCTTTGGCAAGAAGAGATGGCTTCGAAAGCCCTCCCTCCACCTCTCTCGCTCTTCATCACCCTCTCCCTCCTTTCCTCCTTCTCCCTCTCTCTCCCATGCTCTCTTTTCCTCTCTTTCCTTCTCCCGCTCTCTTTCCTTCTCCCTGTACCCCTCCCTCTGCCTCTCTCTCTCTCCCCCCTCATAGCTAGCCTCTTCCGTTCTCTCCCTATCCTTCTCTATCCCTCCCGCCTTCCATCTTCTCCTTCTCCCCCTCCCTTGCCTGGTTTTCCTATTGGTTCATGTTGAAACAACACGGCACTATGGTGTACCGTACCTTACCGTTGGCCTACCAGCATGTGTGTTGGTTTTGGTACTATAGACCTTGATGAGAAGGCTGTCCACTTTCATCATTCTCATGGGTTAGTCTTGGATGCAAAGGCTTTCTACCATCATGATACAAAGGGAAGCAAAGTTGAAGACTATTTATGTTAACAAATCTGAGGAAGCATGGCATCTCCCATCATATAATTATGACAAAAAATGTGCTATGGATTTGACTAAACCTCCTATACATGACAAGGAACCAAGGGAAAAGATTTATTTCATATTTCAGCATGAAAAGCATTAAGTAGAGGATTATATGGATGATTTATCTTCAACATGTGTAAAGCTCTCAAGCATTCTATATTATGATGGTAAATCTTTCAACATCTATCATGATCTTATATTCATCCAAAATTTGAAGATCCAAATGACCCAAGACAGATTTATACACTTCCATTGCAATTCATCAGGAATTTGATGATTGAGAATTGAGTTAAATATTGTTAAACCAACTGAATGGAATCTTATGATGGAGTGTTGAGTAGATATGCAATCAATCGATATAAGCATTCTCTTGGCGGAATCCAAGTTTTCCAAAAGACGAGATTTCTAACATGTCAAAACAAGTGATGCTTGAGTGGTTAAAAAATGTAAAAGAAGAAAACACAATTAGAGCAGTGTAGTGGACAATGTGGGATTGCATCACCAAATTCTTAATGAAGAATTTAATTCAAGGGCACGTTCTAACCAACTTGAGGAGTATGACATGTAGATGTCTATGGATTAAGTTAAAAAAAATACTATGGTCTATCAAGTTCCAGCATAATGCTTAAAAGAAAAGTCTAGGCCATGAAATCTATGTCATGAAGCCCATAACATTGCTTCTAATTTTAAACATTATTTATTTTTAGTTGGTGTTTAAAGTCATTCTTGTTGTTGTCATGAAGCCCATGACCATGGAAGCTGATTCTATGATCATTTGTGCTGTCTCCTTTGAAATTTGATATAGCTATTCTTAAAACTTGTTTTTTGAAGAAGTATAGAGTTGGACACTTATTCCCTCCTATGCTTTGTAACCTTTTATGCTATATACAAGGTAGAAAGGTTTCTAATTTGAGCTCAAGGAAGTTCTTTTTTCTTGCTCCTACATTTTCTAGTGGTTTCCATGAGAGTGTGAGCGTTTCAAGAAAAATCCTTTGGTGGTTTTCCAATTTAATAAGCATGTCTCAATTTTATAATATCATGCCTGTTGGAAATCTATGTAGCCATTTTGAGACGAAATAGATCTAATATGGGCCTGGCAGTTCGCATATTGTGTATCCATTCCATGTTTATTTAGCGGATATGAGTGGGGATAATATATCAATCTTATGCTAAAATTCATTTCTGTGTTGCTTTAAAATGGGTACAAATACATATTGGATATATTAGTCATATCCATATTTCTTCAAATGGTTATGGATGTTGGGTCGACTTTGATAACTAAGTCTAGAGATCCAAACTTCAACTTTTCAGGCTTGCATGTGCATTGCCATTAGAGTCTCTTTTTTGGGTGCACATTTGCTATCAGAGTCTTACAAAAGCAACATCAATTATGGCATGAATTTATCAAATCATCAAACTCAATCTCGAATATCTCTGTCTTATAAGACCTAACAGTTATATGTATCTATTGGTTATTCCTACTGCAATCCCTTATGCCAATTTAGCAACATAGCATCAACTTTCTGGACCAGTGAACTAGAAGAATGCTGAAACTAATCGGGAGCCAGAATCAAAAACATAATATTCATGGAAAGAAGCAAAAGAATATCCTAGTAAGGTTGGGTTGGGTTAAGGTTGGGAGGGAGATATAGTGGTTGGGTTGGGTTGGGTTAAGCATGGGAGATCTGGTGATTGGGCTGGATTAGAGTTTTCCCTCAATCCAATCCATCGTGCTCAAGTTGGGGCCCTACCTACCATAGATCACCAGGCCACTTAAAAGGTCATCACTCATTAATGTACGAAGTTTTTATAACAGAAAAAAATTAGGTAAGAATGGATACAGAATCTACCAGAAAACATTATGGTATCAGCAATCATCCACCATCAAACACAAAATACCTAAAACACTTTACAAAAGGATTCACCTATACATTTCAATCAATATGAAATGAACAAAAACGAGGGATGTAATGATGATTGGAAGCAAGCCAAGAAATCAGAAAAGGGAGCAACCAAATCCAGATATCAAGATTAAATGAAATATATTTAAGAATTTTTTAAAAAAATCAAAGAAAACTTCATCTGCTTTTGCATGCTCACTCCAACTCGATTGCGCCACCTCCACCTTGTCCAGTTGAAGAAACAGGATAAAAGACAGAGGTGTGATGCTGGGTTGGGATCATTCTCTCTACTGCTGGATGTCTGCTAAGTGGCTGGCAATTCAAAGGAGAAAGATGTGAGGAGAATTGGAGAATAAAAGACCTACAGTGAAGCAAGGATGAGGTTAATTGTGTTGATGATCTGGAAGGATGGATCAAGACCTGGCAGTTGGTTTTTGAGCAAGAGGGGAGACTACAGCAGTGGGGCAAGCAGAGAGAGGTTGAAAAGGGAAAGAATTCAAGATTTGTTTCAGTAAGTCATAAGGTTTATTATTAGGGGTTTATTATTTTAATTTTAATTTTAATTTTAATCAGATATCTAGATCCACATGTGGATATTGGAATTTGTCTCTAATTGTATCTTAAGCAGAATTCATGTAGGATATACCTTTATGTATCTGGATCTGATTCGATTCGAATACAGAACCCAATTCTGTTTGATATTTTCCAACTTTCAGCCCTGCTGGCCATAATTTCAAATCTGACTGGTTTGACTATTATCTCCTCATATTTACAGAGATTTTGTGAAAATATTGGAAATATTATTTTATTAGCTCCTCTACTGATACCCATGCGAGCACCTCATGTCTGGGTTTGATAATGTGGCGTTGAAGCTCTTGGACAAGTGGGTTTTATGATATCCTTTATCGAGTGAATATATAAATGAACCTTCCACTTTCTTAATATTTGACTTTGAACAGAAAGTACAAGTCGCTATCATACCCACATTTTATATAAGCCCCTAATAATTTAAAATCTGATCATAATTAATTGAAAAGGGTTTTCATGTGGACTTTTGTAATATTCAATTCATAAATAACCTACCCGGTTTCCCCAGTTTCAGATGTTCAAATAAAAACTCTGAGATTTTCTGCAGTTTTCTCTTAAAGGTCCACATTTGGATATCCATTTCTTTGTTAAATCTGTTTTCTTGTCCTTTGATCTCGTTTTCAGTTTAGCTGTTCAATCAGGCTTATGGTTCACTCTCCAGCAGTATATTGGTATATAGCTTAAAGTCTTTCAGGGCCATTTTGTTGTCTAAGAGTTTTGACAAATAAGGTTAGTGCTAAACCTGATATTCTATAAAACAAGTCTATGAAAATGAAAGGGGCACCTTTTCTATAAAATTCAATCATCAGGTTTTATGACGTGCCGGTTCACAAAACAGGTTGTGTGAAAAGAAACCAAATAAGGATTACGGTTAGTATAGAACTATTTTAATGAAACCTGATAAACCAAACAACCCCTAAGAATCTGTTCTTTTTCAATTTATATCGGAGGCTTGAGAATTATTCCATTAGGAGCAAGGGAATCTGAAGGGGTGCTCAATGCTTAGAAATTATGTATGAAATGAAGCCAACCACAAAAATATCTGTTACCAATACTAACAAATTCATAAATCAGGATGATTTATTATAACTACACCTCATCTTTGTCTTGGTTAACTAGAATGACATCTTTTCCATTTTTGTCCCTTTAAAATGAAACTGATAAGTTTTCTCCCCTTTCCAGCTGTGTTGTGTGCAGCATGGCTTGCTCTAATTAGTCGCTCATTCATTTTCTTTTGTGGCAGTCATGCATTAATTTCATTTCTGGTTCTAAAGGTATTTAGAATTTTGAATCTCCAGTGTCAGTTTATCTTATTACACCACGTAGTATGGTTCCAGCAATTCCACTAGCTGGCTGTTCATGTCCTCGTTCGGGTGTGATTGATTTGCTGATCCATGGCACAACAGGAGCCCTTTTAGTGATACAGCACACTGGTCTCTTGATTAATTAATGAATTCTACACATTATTTTGTCCACTGGAACTGATAATTGTTTAAAAAACTTTTAAAATGTGTCACTTCTGTTGCAGAATGAGGCAGTCTTGAGGGTCTGTGCTGAATTGCCAGCAGCAAAACAATCAAATAGTGCTATTGCAGTTGAGGGAGGACACAAGTAGCCTGTAGACCAAACCTGGAGGGTATTGAGCATCTGATAGGCCCACAAAGGGTTTGCTTTCATGCTTCGAAGCTTCATGCAACCAAATATTCTCTTTTGGCCAATTTCTTATTGAAAGAACTTTGTCAATTCTACTTGGATTAAGAGGCTCAGTATGTCAGCATTGTATTAGTCCTTTTTTGCTGCTAATTTGGGCTTCTAATATGATCTATCTTCTAAAGGTTCTTATCTTCTTTTGGTCCTTATTAAGGCCACAAGATTCTATTCTCTTGTTAACTATATGATGTTATAGTTTGTCTGGCATTCCACCAATCAATTTAATTTGGGTGATCTACATTTTTTTGAGTCTTATCTGAAGAATTTCCAGTAGTTCCGATTTCTGAAATAGTTAGTTGACAACATAGATTTGTGCCTGCTAGATGCCAAGGCATGATAACTGCTGCCGTCACTGAGTGTATACATGACAATCGATTGATGATTGACCAAGTCTTGCACACTAGCACACGCATGCATGTGTGTGCATCTATATGAAGCTGCCTAGTTTTGTTGTTGGGGTGGGGAAGATGAGTGTTAAATGCCATCTAGTTGCAGCGTATGGCAATCAGGTAGGCATTTATGTGCCTAATTGAATGGTAAATAAATCTTGTAGTTGTTAGGTGCCTGGATAGGGATGTCTTAGGATAAATCATGGTGATGTGTAAACTTGTTGCTTCCCCTACAAGATTATGACAACATATCAAAGAAATAGCAATCTTAGCTATGAAAAAGAAAAAGTAATTTTTGCTTTTACTTGGATGCGAAACAAAATTTGTGTGTTGGAGCATCTCATTAGTTTACACCACACACATTTAAATATGCAACCATATATTCTCGTGGCAATCTGAATTTTGGAAATTATATTGTAAAATATTATCTATGGTAGTCTCATCATAATCTGAAATTAAGATGAGAGTAACTGTATATGTAATTTTGATCACTGATATGACATATAGTTTTGAAATTGCTAAATAGAATATTGTATTGAAGCATTTGGAGGGGTATACGCATGCTTGGTGTGCCTTTAGTTTTTCATTGACATGAAACAAAAATTTAACCTACCACTTTTAAGTAACTCTCAATTCAGACCATCCATCTTGTTGTTCAGATTCTCATAACAGATGTTTATTAGATATAATCCATGACATGTCTAAATCATAGGAATTTCTTAAGGATGTCATAATTGGAAGTTCAGATTTTTTTTTTTTTTTTTCAATAAGAAAAATGGATTGTATTGTAATTAGTAATATTTCTCAGATTATTTGTGTGAGACATAGAGTTTCACAATTTACATCGAAGCATTTCAAAATAAATATGAAAATGAATGCCTTTATCAGTTTGGTTCCAATTAGTAATTATTGATGAGCATGTTGAGTCCTAGACAAGCTTCTCCTCCCCTTCTTGTTTGTAGCATTGGATGGCAGTGCACCTTCATGTGGTGTTCACATGCTGGGTGATCCCCACTGTCCCTTCAATGATCGAACTGGCATCTAATCAACTCTCAACTAGATTTTAATGCATGCATGATGTCTTGCTTCCTTGTTCTGCTCAAATTCCCTCATCAGGTGGTAGTTAGTGGAAAATTCTTGAAGCTCAAACTGTGTGCATGGTCTAACACGCCGGCAGCCCCCACGTTGTCGATGACGACGACGATGACAACAAAGTCAGCAATCCAATGCCACACTCTTGTGGGGTGTGTAATTGGGTTGGATTCATGCGAGATCCAAATCTAAACCTGATCAAATAGATCTGATATGAAGTCAAAGGAACCAAACATGAACTTAATTCGTAGTATCATCGTTGGAATATATGATTAATTATGTGCTATTGCACTTTTGAATGTTAAATTATAAAAAACTTGGTTCGACATAACATAGCCATGCATAATCCAATTAGAGATCATGTTGCTCATAAATGGGTCGGGTTATCGGGTTGTCGGGTGCGATCTAGCGCATCCGGTAAAGACCGATGGAAAGGGGTCAAACTGGGGGTGCAGGGGGTCCTTTCATTCATTCATTGAAATGGGGATGGAAAAAGAAACATGGGTGGTGTCGTGAACGAACTTCCCAAGTTCTAGTTGGATGATGGTCCTAAAAACCACACTCACAAGAAACCTTGGTTGGCGGTTCTCCTTCAGTCGCATGTAATGGCTAGCACGAAACTTTTAAATAATATTATATATGCCATCAAACACTTGGTAGTTTGGAGATGCCCACATGTTTTACCAAGCTAAGCTATTGACCATATTTTATATATCGTTTCCCTCCTTGTTCTTATCTATGCTATGTTTTGGGGTGTATTATAATTTCCAAGACATGATGTCCCTACCACTTTCATTGTTTGTGCCTTTAATGTTATGTTAAACTCTATAAATAATATTATAACACTGCTAGTCGTGTAGATTTCTATACCTTCTATATGCTTAATTACAGATGTATTTCTTCCTTAAAAAACCCCATCTAACCTAACTTGTAGTTCTATAACACCGTCCATTAGTATAATAATCTCAAGTCATGACTTAGCTTTACTCTAATGCCTAGAGGCATGATGTGTCAATAAAATCATCAACCCACCTTTGGTCATGCATCTTTTTCTTCGAAAGTAATTAAAAGAAAAACAAATTTTCACCATATTAATTCATCTGACTTTATGTGGACATATCTGTATCAGGAGAGGACCTGAACAATTCAAACATAGGAGTACTCGAGGTATTCGATTTTTATTCATGAATATCTTTTCAAACATAGGAGTACTTGGAATATTCGATTTTTATTCATGAATATCTTAGACTAGAGGAACAATACGAATTTGCAATTTAAATGGTAGTGTTTTCAAGCTTGTTATTATCAAGCCAGTTTTCAACCGGAAATATCTTAATTGTTGGCTTATATTCCTTTTTTATTTTTGGTAAAGTCCTGCCCCGTCAGGTAATGTTCGATGCAAGGCGCTTAGATTTTATTGCCTTTCCCTATCTATAGATGAGTAGATCAACCTGACATCACTAAGACGCTGGTTGGTAGAACCCGTAACTGGTTGGATGTGAGGCAATGTCTTTACTAACCGGGCTACCACCTTATCTTTTTTTGGAAAAAAAAAAAAAAAGTGATGGTGTCCTAAATATATCCTACTTGTGATAGCTTATAATGCCATTACCGTAAAAATGACCCTACCTCTTGTATCCTCCACTTAAATTCATAACATTCACTTCTTACCAACCCCTCTTGAATTATCTGGCTCCACCCTTTACAATTGTAAATTTCTTGCTTTTAGCTGATAGATGTCTTTTCCATCATACATATGGTATATTTCAGTAAAAAAAAAAAAAAAAAAAATCACATCAGTCTCCCATGTGCCTCAACCTTTCACAAATTTGTAACATTGTTATTTATTTATATTGCCCCCACACATTGATTAGGTTGTACCTTAGCAGAGAAACCTACCAAATATTCCTTGATACCCTTGTTGGAGCAGTTCCACCCTCTACACTGCAATACTCTGTTAAAAAAAGGTATTTATTACATAAGGGCCACAAGTATCCTCTCATATTTAATTTGCAAATTTGGTAGCTAGTGCTGTCTATAATTAGAAACCTACTGTCTCTCCTTGAAATAATCTCATGCATTACTAGCATTCAGAGTTTGCCAGCCTACTTTGCCTTTCATATTGAGTGCTCCACCCCACTCAGCTGTTCCCATTTATTATGAAAACTTCCCCCACCAGCCTGGGTTCTGCTTGTTTGAGATGTGATTTCCATAATCAGATGTTAAATGAAACCCTTGTTTCACATTTATTCAAATCAAGATTTCTATAAATGGGGTTGTTCCACACAAATGATCATAACTTGAAATTATTAAGAGCTGCTAATAGCACTGAAACTTATTCTTATGAAGCTTGTGCATTAAAAGATTTATTCAAATACACAAAATATCAATGGTATATGCTTTGTAATAGCAGTTATAGTATATGTTATTGGCTTATAATGGTCATAAAGTGTTGCTATGAATTTGTTTGTATATAATAAAATAGCTTGCTTATGTATGTTAGCCAAATGTTATGATTTTTTTAAATTTGTATACTAGTCATGACATATAATGGCCATTATAATTATACGACGGACATTAGAGTCATGACGCAGACACAAAAGTAGCTAAGCAGTGCCCTTACAAACTACATAAAGATCATTATAAACCATAATACAAACATAAACCGAACACTAATTGGTGCTTTTATTTGTCTCTAATCTAATTTAGAAGAAGACTTAAGAATAGCATTAAGAGTGTCTAAACTAGATTTAGGCACAACTTGCATAATGTAATATATATATGGCCTTTGATAGGAACCGATATTGATTAGTGAAACCAAGTACTTATCAATTACAGTCATTGATAAGTAGGGGTTGCATCAAGTCCATGAAATGGGTTTCAACTTGTCTATTCAATTTGTCCATATGATTGTCTTTTTCTCAAGTCGGAGTATTCTCCAATCTGACCATTCCAAGGTTTTGGATCAATAAAAAAACTCATGGGTGACAAAGTTCATGTCTAGTGGTCCGGCTAAGATTTAGTTTTTGAGGAAAAGCATCTCGATTTGGCTCGGAATAGGATTCAAAACCAATGAAGAAACCAAGCCCAGAAGAAAGCTTGCAAGCCCACATGGCCATAGGCATGCGGGCCTGTAGGCTAGCGGGCGCGTGGTATACGTGTCGATCCCATGGACCACATTTCACTCGATCCATAGGACTATTTCTCATGGCATATGGAGGAAGGTGCACGATCTGACGGTCTCCCACATTTCTAGCAAAGATCCGATAACCACGGGCATTTGCCGACTTGAACCAGGCCTGAACAGCATGATGCAGCATGATTTCCAGCATCTTTCTAGGTAATTGATCAAAATCGTATGGTCTAAGGCCTTGTGTGGGTCAAACAGGAGTTGGGAAAAGAAATGGAGTTCTTTTCAGATATGCTTTGAACCACAAGATTCTTGTCAAAGTATTTTTTGACAAAGAGGCTATAAAAGAGGAACATAGATCAGAGAGGTCGGTGTATGAGGATCTAGAAAGCTTCCAGGAAATGTGATAGTGGCAAAAAAAGTCTGTAGGAGCTAAAGGGTCTTCTTAAGAGGTGATAGCTTGTGAAAGAAATTTTTGAATTTCTTGTTGAGTTTTTTTTGTACAGGATAAAAGTGTAAAATATCCTTTATATTTTTTTATAAGAAACCTTGCATGCTTTATTGATTGTATCTTTTATTTTATTTTTTTTTTTCCTTCTCTTACCGCATCTACAATATTGTGATCTTGGAAATAAAAATTCGTATTCCATACAAGAGATTCTCCAATAAGTGATATCAGTGCAGGTGATACCATGATGACTGATATTAGAGTCCTAAATTATCTGTGTTGATTGAGATTGAAGAAGATGACAAGTACAATTAAAGTCCACATCAACCAGTTTGATGGAAAAAGTAATTTCTTCCTTTGACAAGCAAGGATGAAAGATGTGCTTATCTAGTAGGGATTGATTGATGCTCTCATATATGAAGAGCGGCTGGCCACATGGAGGAGAAAAGTTAGAAGTAACTCTAAATGTAGGCGGTGTGTACAATCTATTTGTATTTGATGGATGACATAGTGATCCATGTACTGAGTAAGACTTTTTCAATAGTGCTATAGGTAAAGCTCGAGAAATTATACATGACAAAGTCCCTCACCAATATGCTCTTTTCTTCGAAATAGTTTTATTAACTACGGATGAGCGAAGGATAGAGCATATAGGAGTATCTGAGTAACTTTCAGAGGATTCTCATCAATCTCCTTAGTATTGGCGAGAAAGTTGATGAGAAGATCATGGTGTTTGTCTTACTATCATCACTTTTCCATCCTTTAAGTCCTTGCTGATTGCTTTTCTAGTAGGAAAGAGTACTTTCAAGATGGAAGAGGTCACTTCAACATTACTCTAAAACGAGGTTCTTAAACAGGAGCAGCGGGCTTCAAGTTCAGGTGGTAACTAGCTTTGACGGTGACTAGAGATGCAAGTGGCAAAAGACAGAGCGATAGAGAATCATGAGATGGGTGGTCTAGGTCAAGTCAAAGGATGCGGGAAAGATCAGATGCTATTGGTACGACGAGTTAGGGCATCGTATTAGAGATTGCCTATACTCAAGGATATGATAAAGGCTACTATAACAGTGATCGATGGTAGCAATAGAACATATCTGGTGAGGCATTCATGGTATCTAACGAGGTATCTATTTTTTTTCTACAATGAATTTTAGATTTTGCATGTTTACGTCATATCTATTGTAGAGAGGAGCTATTTGACTTTTTAAAGAGTAGAGAGGGTTCTGTCTACTTATCAAATAGATCGAGTTGTACGATCAAGGATATCGGGATAATCAGCTTGAGCGCATATTATGGATAATGAAGAAATTGGGAGAGATCTTATATATATCCAGTTTTCATAGAAATCTAATTTCACCGAGTAGATTGAATTCAAGTAGTTACAAGTAAAAAGCTAGTAATGGAATCCTGAAGGTCATGTGTGGCAGTAGGGTTATATTAAAAGGAAAGAAGTATGAAGCATATTACCTCTTGACAGGGAGTCTAATACGAGATGGAGTCCTTGATATAGATAGGAGCTCGGTGCAAGGTGGAGCATCGAGAGTAGGTGGATCGAGCACGAGATGAAAATCTCAAGAGAATGACAGGCAATGTTATACAGTGAAGTTCCTATTACCACAGAAATCTTTACCGAGCAGGTCTCAGGTTAAGGTGAACACAGTACATGATAGAGATGGAATTAAGAGGCCTAGCTCGACTCCTATATTTGTCCATCCATGAGTAGTAGGCATTTATCCTAGAGCATGGGGACGAAATCCTTCAAGAGCTCTTAAAGTCAGATAGAGTCCAAACATCAAGTCGAGATGGAGACTGTTAAGGAAAAATACTTTGATTCTGCCTAGAACAAGATCCAAAACCAAAAAGGAAACTAGGTCCATAAGAAAGCTCGTAGGCTCGCACGAAAGCAGGCTTGTAGGTCCGCATGATCGCAGGCCAATGTGCGAATGCGCGCAACCGGGCCTGTAGCGTGCCCGACGCACATGGCCCAGGTGGGTGCGTGGTATATGCATCAATCTTATGGACCACGTTTCACGCAATCCACAGGGCCATTTCTTGCAGCATATAGAGGGAGGTGCATGATCTGATGGTCTCCTACATTCCCAGTGAAGATCTAATGACCACGAGCATTTGTCGACTTGATTCAGGCTTGATCAGCATGATGCAGCATAATTTTTGGTATCTTTTCGAGCGATTAATGGAGATTGGATGGCCAGAGGTCTTCTATGGATCAAACAGGAGTTGGAAAAGGAATTAGAATTCTTTTTCGATGCAGTTTGAACCACTGAACTCCTGTCGAAATGCTCTTCGACAAAGAGGTTATAAAAGAGGGACAGGGGTTAGAGAGGTCGATGTGTAAGGATTTAGATGGCTTCTAGGAGGTATGGTAGTAACAGAGAAAGCTTGTAGGGACTAGAGGGTCTTCTTAAGAGTTGAGAGCTTGTGAGAGGAAATTTTGGATTTCTTGTTGAGTTTTTGATACAGGATGAGAGTGTAGGATCTTTTTTATAATTTTTCTCGTAGCAAAATCTTACGTATCCTATCGATTACGTCTTCTATTTTATTTTTTTCTTCTTCCTTTTATAGTATCAACAACGACATTATGATTTTGAAAAAAAAAAATCCATATTCTGCATGAAAGAATCTCCGATAAATAATATCAGTACATGTGGTACAACAATATTAGTCACAGATTAATGAAGATGCCGGACCAGACATAACATAAACTTGAGAACTATTTGATTAATGAACATCTTTTGGATGTTGACGTATTCCAAATATCATACTACTAGAATACAATCTCTTTTGCCTTTTAGGAAGTTTATTTGTTCTTAAGGTGATCATTTTGTGTGTGAAGCACCAAGATGCTTAAATTGACAATGAAGTTGTATAGTTTTTACAAATTTCAGCATAAATTACTTTACAAGCTTGTTCTAAGTCCTGGTCATAGAGGTTATTGACAAAACAACTTTAAGAATTTAAATCGTGACACATCACTCCCATTTAGATTGTCTAAGAAGCAATGTCAACAGTTTTACATGAGTTAATTACAAGGTTTGTTCTTCCACGGAGCATGCCTCATTTGACCAAGTCGGAGTTTCAGCTCAGCAATAAGCACATCCCAGTCATGGGTCTTATTCTGAGTTGATATCTTCTCCTCCCTTGTCAAAACAAAATCTAGTGCAAATATTCTGGGACCCAGATTGCTTTGACTAGCTCCTCTATTTTCTCAGCTGGTCCCAAAGGCTAAAAGCATCCCTTTCACAAACCACGGATATATTCATCCTCTTTCTTGCTCTGCTTTCCTTCCTCTCTTTTTACATCACTGGATCCCCTTCATTGCTTATAAAAACCACTTGCATTTTAGTACTATTAGGCCTCTGCATTAAGCATTTACTGCAGTCATCTTCATTTATTTCTTTCATCTCTTCACTCATTGATATTATGGGTAATTAGGCCTTGGGGGGAAAAAAGAAAAAAAATGCTGTCAATCTCAGAATTATACAACAAAGGACAATTAGAAAGAAACAAAACACAGAGTTTCATTGAGGAAAGCATCTCTTCCACATTATCAATAATCTCTGATGATCCACAAAGGTCTCTTGTATCCAGGTTGTTAAAAAAGAGAACTTACAAGAGATGAAGAGGCTAGAATTCCTAGAGTCAAAAGCTTATGGTTATTCATGGAGGATTTCCGATTAAAGGAAAAAAAAAAAAAGCTTTCAGTTTTGATACAACAGAGCAAAAGAACTCTAAGCCTCTTTTCCTTATGGAAGTGATCTACTTTTGCTGCAGCTAGTTTCATCTGCACTGCTTGATCCATCAGAAGGCTCGGTGACACAGCTTGATTCTGACGAAGAGGCTGAGGAAGGTTGTTGATCTCTGCGTTGCAGCCCCATGAAATCAATGAATCCAATGCCACCACCATTTTTAATATGACTTTCTTCATGATATTCTTCATCATCCACATTCATCTTGGCAGCTCTTTTCTTTTTAAAAATGCGACAGAGTACCCAATCCTTCGTAGGAATCATGGAACTCTGCATAAAAAGTATTACAGAATTTAGTAAGATTTTTGAACTAATTACTCATCCCAAGCAGGTTCTATTTGCTTTTCTTCACCATGCCAGAGTGCCAGAGAACTGATAGAAAACAAGTACTCAAAACTGTCTATATTATTGGAAGAAACTATCACAATTCAAAGAAGGTGAGAGTGCAAAATCTTCTCCAGGATTGGCGAAAAGAAGCTGCTTGTTAAATTTGGGGCAGATTCTTGCTACCAAGTAGAAGTCTATAAGTTTTCTTTTAAATTGAAGAAGAGGAAGGAGAAAGAAGTGAAAGCTCTCTCACATGGGTTGAGTTCTTTCTTTGGGGGAAGACACAGGCTCCAGTCTCGGTGGCGGCGAGGCGATACTCGTGCATGACCCAATCAGTCCTGGACCCTCTTGGAGGCTTCCCATGATAAAATACAAGCACCTTCTTCATCCCCACCACCTGGTTGCCGCTCGAAGCTACGATCGCTTTGTCCTTCCCCGTTGCCTTCCAGTAACCGCAGCCCGTCGACCGATTCGATCGATTACCATTCCGATACTTGGCCTCTCTAAGGTAGAAAAAATACCTCTCTTGCTTACACCCACCTAATAAACACCAAAAAAAAAAAAAAAAAAAAAAAAAAAAAACTACATGCTCAATAACTAAATAAAATGATTCCTGCTGTGCAAATTATGGTTGTAATCAAGTTGATGATGAGAAAGTTTGAGGCTTTTTATTTTTTAACAAACATTTCATGTATTAAAATACTGTACATCAAAGGAAATTTATGCAGGGGTTGAATGAAAAAGGAGTACTGCTAACCAGGAAAGTCCCAAGGATTGAATTTGCCGAGATCGATCTCGGGGATGATGGAAGCCGGCAATGGACAGGAGAAGACCTTCCTCTTGAGGTACTGGACGACGAGTTCTTCATCAGTGGGATGGAATCTGAATCCAGGGGGCAGCCTCGGCACTCCTTGCCTCATACAAATTGGTTTGTCCATGACCCAAAAGCACCCCTCACACCTCTTGCGTCACTTTGAACCCAGAAGCAGTATCAAACATTTAGAGTTCAAATCCAAATGGTTTTGTAAACTAATAGGACCCATGTTCCATTTTTTCTTTTTCTTTTTTTTTCGTTGGGGGGGGGGGGGGGTTGTCTCAAATCCAAAGAAAAGAGAGGAACCACAAAGAGAGAGAGAGAGAGAGGAAGCAAGAAGGGCGAGAGAGAGAGAGAGAGGAGGTGGAGGAAGAGGAGGTGGGTTTGTATGTGAGAAAAGCTAGGGGGTTCGCTTTATAGTAAGGTTGCGGGGAGAAGGCGACGACCCCCGTGGCGTGAACCAGACTCAAACCCTTTGACGCATTTTAACAAATGTGTGGCGACAAGGATTTTAAAAGAAAAAAATATAAGATATTATTTTTTAATTGAAAAGGACGGAAGGAGGACTTTTCTGTAAAAGTTGCCAAGTGCCGGGGTATAAACGTCAAAGACGTGCCCTGCCCCCTGCCCGACGGCGGAGGGACCAAGTCGCGAGGCAGGAAACGCGCCCCCTCGGAGAGGGAAAGGGGAGCCCGATTGGCTTTCATTTTGACCTGAATACCCTTATCTTCTTGTGGTATTTGCGGGAGAAGATAGGCTGGCTGGTCGCCGACTCGGAGGGTAGTTTTGGTCATTTGGCTGCAGAGTGGCCCCGCCGTTTGGAATAGGGGAAGCTGACGTCATGCTTACAGCTGGAGAGCATAAACGCCCCCCCCCCCCCTGGAGCAGTGGGATGACGAAGATACCCCCGACGTTGATAACTTATTACATGAAGTGTCCTCACCAGGAAAAGACCAAAACAGCATACATTTTCTTAGCTCTTCAAAACTACGTTACACTTTTCTATCCATAACATCCTTCCACTCTTATTATTATTATTATTATTATTATAAATCCACACAAGCAAATCAAAGTTCCTCGATTTAATTTATTTTTGCTAATTATTCTCTCAATTCTTTCCTATAATACTTCAATAACTACACATGAGAATCAATAATCATAAAGAAAGAGATATATAAATTTTCATTTTTTTTTGCTTACCTATTCTTTTATCCTATCAAGATTTATCATTAAATTAAATTAAATTAAATTACATGTAAAAAATAATCATGATAAAATTTTATGGCTAGCAAAAAAACTTTGGTGCATAAATATGAGTGATAAAATTTACTAATATGTGATATACGATGGCTTGATAAATCTTTAGTCTTCATAAGCATGATCCAGGATTTATGCAAATTTTTTTTTTTTTTGGGTTACATTGCTTCTTTCCTCTAGCTTTTTTTTTTTTTTTTCCAATTATAACTTATAAGATAGGGCAGAGAGGTATTTTCCCGGAATAAGGGTAATATGGTAATCTTGTGCGTCATGGTGGGTTGGGGAATCCCATTTGCATAGAGCCGGGTTGTGTGGACCAAGTTGCTTCCAGAACGACAGACAGGAGAGGGAAGGAAATATATATATATAAAATAAAAAAAGATAAAAGAATTTTAAAAAGATAAGAATCTCATTGGTGGTGGCTTGGATGAATCATTGGAACAAGAAGAGGCTGAGGTAGAAAATTTCCTACATGATTAAGGGGT